>CM036905.1:180635200-182063950 GCA_020800305.1 Porphyrio hochstetteri | reverse complement strand
AACACCTGTTATCCCAGTGGATGAAATAAAAGTATATTCCTACATAGTGACAGACTATTCTTATTTAATAGCACTAACTGTTTAAGAATTGTCCTGGTGCTAGCCAGGCCAGAATTAACCTCGCCAAGAAGCCAGCCCAGGTGAGCTGAGGTAGCCCAGGCTGTTTTCCATACCACCTGACATCACTTCCCCATAAATGGGTCTGGCTGGGGAAGGGCACTTGTGGGTGTCTCCCAGGCAGTCTGAGTGTAGTTAGGTTCCTTGAGTTGGCCAGTGCTTTGTAGTCACTGGGTTCCTCGTGTCAGCCAGAGCTTTGTAGTGGGTAAATGTCTTGGGGAGCAAGGCATTTGATAATAGCTGAATATACATTTTTTAAGATGTTTATTGGGATGCATCCTTAATTATGCATACTGTAGTATTGATCTAAATTTATTAGAGATAAAAGAACATGCTGTCTTAAAGTGTTTGAATAAAATAAAAACACAACAGAAATTTCTTAGGATTATGTGTAATTTTACAGCTTTTTCCTACTTACACTTCAATAAACATGGCTGGTAGAGCTGAACACTTTCATGAGATCAGGGTTTTTTTTCATTCATCTTACCTAAGAACTGCACTTCCCTTGTGTTTGTTTCTTTTGCCTTTCATCTGTATATGTGACATAAATATATACATCTGTATTTTTCTACAGTGTATATACATGTGAGTAACTTTTCTGCATTACAACTATTTGATCATACTTGTAGCAATGTTTGTTATTTTGTAAGCCTAAATGCTAGCTGAAAGGCTTGATAGCACTTTTTCAAATAAATTTACATGTTGCACACCAAAGATTGAACTCAAAGGCACATCACTGAAATAAAGGAAAATGAAGAAAAGAATGAAACACATTAAAAAAAAAAAAATCACTGGGTTTCATTACGCATACTCTTTGAAAAGTTTTCCTAATCTAAACTCATCCAAAAGTCTTGGACATTCCTTTACCGAACACTTAAAGATTATTTTACCGTCTTACTGGGTATCAAACATTAAACATAAAGAGAACTCTTAATTATTTTAGTTTATTCATTACCTACTAAAATATTTTAGTTTTGTATGTAATGACAAGATACTACAATGGAACATGTATTTTTCAAGGGGGGCTGTATGCTCTCAAGTTGTTCAACATATCGTTTTGATTCAGTTCAACAGAAACTATTGTTCTTGTAAATGTTTTTATATTCTGCTCTTAGAATGTTGAAATCCTGATAATTGAGAGGAAACCTTAGAAACCAGCCTGTAGCAAAATGCTAACCATTAAATTATAGTACGTCCTACTTCTTTCACAGACCACCAGCTCAAGGTACAATACAAACTCCATATGTCATAGGCTCTTTGCTCTTTTTCTAGTGTAGAAATCGGAGTCAGGGCATTTTCAGTGGCAAGTCCTCCACTGGAGGATTCTCCAGATTATGTAGCTGAAAGCCTATTTTGTTGACCTCCAGGACATACTTCAAAATGTGTTTATACAGGCATTTTTCAATATGTTACACTACAAATTAGTTTTGTACTGATCTATTTTGTTGACAAACTTCTGTCTATACTCTATTAATTTTGTTTGTACTAATCATTTTCTATTTTAATTTTCACTACTGCTAGAGAGTAAGGTATAGAAACCTTTAAAAAAAAAAAAGGCAATCCATGTTCATAAAATGGAACAAAAAATAGTTGACAATATTTACAAGTAGGTTTGATCTTAGAATTTTCCACTGGTTATATTGTATGATCTCAGTTACCCTTGCTGTACTTATAAGTCATAAATAAATAAATGTTCTTTCTGAATGTTCAGGTTTCATCTGAGATAGCAGTTAATTTTCTTCATAGTAGCGAGTATGGGGCTGTGTTTTGGATTTGTGTTGGAAACAGTGTTGATAGTGCAGAGATCTTTTTGTAGTATAGAGGTGTTTTTTTGTTGAATCAAGGCCTTTTCTGCTTCTCACCTCATCAGCAAGTAGGCTGGGGATAGACAAGAAGCTGAGAAGGGACAGAGCCAGGACAGCTGACCCCAACTGACCAAAGAGACATGTCATCCCACATGGTGTCATGCTCAGCTTATAAGAAGCTTGGGGAAAAGGAAGGATGGTGGATACTGGCAGTTTTTGGGGGTGCCAGTGTTTGTCTTCCCAAGTAACCATTATGTGAGATGGAGCCCTGCTTTCCTGGAGATGGCTGAACACCTACCTGCCGATGGGAAGTAGTGAATGAACTCCTTGTCTTGATTTGCTTGATCATGTGGCTTTTGTTTTACCTATTAAACTGTCTTTGTCTCAACCCACCAGTTCTCTCACTTTTACTCTTCCATTTCCCTTCCCCATCCATCTAGGGGCGTGAGCGAAAGGCTGTGTGGTTCTTAGCTGCTGGCCAGGGCTAAACCCTGACACTTAAGTAAATAGTTCACCAAAATGCAAATGTACAAACTACCCCTAATGATACATTTAAGAATACACAACTCTCTATCTCCCAGTGAGCAAAAAAAAAAACAATCCCATGAAATCCTTACAAGATAAATTAGTATACTTTTATCCCACATGAAGAAAGTTGAATATAAAAGGCTAAATGACCTAGATCATTAACAGTATGTTTGAGTGAGCCATGGTTTATTTCTTCCAAAACCACAGTCTGAGAACTTTTTACTCTAGTCAAGAAAATAGACATTGATACTTAGCATCTCACAAAACAACGTCAGTTCAAAAAGTTGCTCAAAAGTGAATTCTCGAATTTTGGATCTGATATTGTTAATTTCCTTATTCTTCAAGTTTTTATGTGGGTTTTTGTTTGGTTGGTTGATTTGGTTTTGAGTTGTTTGTTGGGGTTTATTTTGGGGGGGTTGGTTGGACTTTGTTTTTTACCAAGTAAAATGTAATAAAAAGCATTGATAGATATAAGGCTGTATTCTTCAAACAAGAGAATAATTGCAGAATGCAGATCTTCATTGTGTTCTTCAATCAATTGTTAATTAGTAAAAGTTAGTATGACTGATGAATATCAGGAATGGAATGGAAATACACATTTAACTATTCAGGTGTATCCCAGAGGAGAATCACTCAAATTCTATTTAAATCAGAAGATGGGGTTCTTTGCCAAGGATTTTTTTGTGGATGTATTGCATTAACACATTAGCTGGATTATCAGGAGGATAAATTATAGACATGACTTACCAGTATCTGTTACTCAAGCATGAAGTTGTGTTTTACAGAGTGAGATTAGCATTAGAATTTCTGAACAGCAAGCATATCAGTTATAGAGTTATATAGAATTACAAATCTAATGGGACACTAAATTAAGAAGAATGACCCTGACATTTCTGAAAACAAGTAGCTTGCACTGAAATAAATAATTTCTAAAACTAATGCAAATCCCACTTTTGTTAATGGCATGTTAACTACAATAGAAAATAGCTTATCATGGATACATCTACCAGTTTAAGTTTCAGAAGGGGCAGGGAGTAAGCTTGGTCATGAATTCTATTTAATTTTAAGTCTTTTCATGTCCCTTTTTGAGTGTGTTTCAACTAATTATGAATGAATCTGCTTTAACAGGTGCTAACTCTTAAGTACTGTGGAAAGAAAACATCTAAGAATACTTGGTTAAAGTGCAAAGGATCATGAAAGGGATGATCCTTTTAACAATATGGTCATCAAATTTGTTGAACACAAAATTAGATTAAGAAAAAAATAAAAATCACCCAAATACAATATTTTTAGGAAGCCATTTCCTGAAAAATTGAAAGAATAATGTATATTGTATAATATATTGTATATCAGTGTACAATAGAAAAAGGTTTTGTTTGGGAAGAGAAATCCCTTTTCTTCATAAAGGAGCATATACTTTGAAAAAAGTATACTGCTTACTACAAATGTATTCTTACATTTTATTGGATATGTATTATATGCTTGTGGATATAATGCTTGTCAGTCACCAAGGGGAGCTGCTCCACAGATAGCCCAACCCCACAGCAGAGCGGCAGACTGTGGCACACAGGCAGGGAAACTCCAGGGCAGGGAAAAGAGCCACTAGGAGCTGGCAGGTCTCATGGGGAGATGCTGATGAGGCCTGGGCATTGACAGAGCCACGGTGACCACCACAACTCACACAAGGATCCCAGGCAGCACAAGCCACCAGAAGCTGTGTGACCAGAGCAGGCAAACAGGGCATGACACGTCAGCCAGGACACGGTGCAGCAGTTCACATGGCAGCTCATGTGGGAGGGTGTGCAGGGAAGAGGGTGCCTCTTCGAAGGGAGGAATTCTACTGGATGTGTGGGAGACTCCAAGTACACATAACTCAACAACCAGGCACGGTTCTGTGCCTGGGGCAGGATCGTGTAGAGGACTGTGTTGAAAGATTAAGAGATTGTGCCAGATGTTTGTCTCAACATTGCTGGAACATTACACTGCCAACTATCACCACTCTCAGCAATAGAGCAACAATCAGACCCCAAGAGCAGATGCTTCCTGCCTTCTTATGGACATGAATGGTGAGCTGATTAACTTTAACCCAACCACTGAGCATGCACCCAGAACCAGGGTATAGAAGACAGAGGGACCAAAAATCATCTAAAAACTCCTGGAGACTCCCCAGTAATGGTATTGGGCATGCACACCACCTCGGAGTGGTGGGTATGGTTAAAAAAAAAATCTCTTGGAATATGCTAATTGATTCCAGGAAGGAGTGAAAATAACCCAATAAAACAACAGATATGACCATCATTGAGGGAACATTACCCCATTGGACCTGAAGACATGGGACTGATGGGACACCGTAGCTCCATGGTGGTGGATATTGCAGTCTCTCTCTATCTCTCTTCCTTTTTTTTCCCACTCTTTTCTCTTTTTTTCCCCTCCTTGTCTTGCAAACTTGTTGTGGACCAAATAAAGTGACTAGAACCTTGACTCCATTTTGAGTCTTCATTTTGTTTCCAAGAATTGCAAAGACCTGGTCATGATAAAACTCCTAATTGGACATCACTCAGGAGTTAAACCCATCTGCCCCCAACCACTCAGAACAATCTGAGGTCGGTTGGAACACAAGGGGGTTTAACCTCTGCCAAATTAATCTGCTTGTGGATCATGACAGATGGTGGGCACTCATCTGAGAGCAAAGGCTGCAGCTACAGCTTGTGAGTCTGCATCATCTACCTCAGTGGTAGCTGTTGCCTCCACCCAGAAGGAGCTGTTGAAAGAGAGGCTGCAGTGCAGACCTCAAACTGCAGGAAGGACCTCGACCTTTCTCCTGGGGTGATAATAATGCAGAGGAATGGCATTTGCAACACCAAGGACCAGCAAGAGAAAGAGAGTTTATCTTCATCACTCTGCAGAAGAAAGAGGAAAGATCTGCCACATCAGTGAGATGCTGGAGCTGAGTAAGTCGGACCAACTTGCTCCCTGTCTAACAACCAGCACAACTAAGAAAAGGCAATGGGTGATGGTAGGAAATTCTCTTCTGAGAGGTACCAAGGAACCCGTTTGCTGACCTGACCCATTCTCTAGAAGGGTGTGCTGCTTACTGGGGATTTGGGTCAGGGTTGTCACTGAGAGATCAGTATTATCTGCTGCTGTTGTTTCATGTAAGCAGCAGTGGTAAGGCCAGTAGCAGTCTGAGGAACATTGAGAAGGATTACAGAGACCTGGGAGCAGCAGTAAAGTACTTTGGAGCACAAGTATTTTTTTTATCAATCCTCACAGTCAAAGGGAAGGAGTTTGAAAGGGCCATTAGAATATCAGGTCAAGAAATGGTTACAGGACTGGTGCCACAGCCAGAGGTTCAGCTACTTAGACTATGGGACTGGCTTTGAGAAACCTGTACTTTTCATAGAAAATCTGGTTTAGTTTATCTTTCATAGTACTTATTTATTTACCTATCCAGTTCCATAGGTTATATACTGGGTTTATGTATTTTTTCACTCTATCTGAAGGAACAGGAGTATATGGTGAAGTTTTGTTTGTGTGTGTGTATATACTCACTAGTGTATATACAGAGAGACTGTCTGCCTCCAGCTTTTATAGCATATATAGAGAGATTGACTTAGCTTCAGCTTCTTGACAGCTTTAACATTATATAGTCTTTTGTCATACAATCAAGCCTTCAGTCCCTTTGACTCCTTATCAGTCAGCTCAGTGCAGCAGACTGATGCAACTACCAAAGGGGTCAGCTGCATGCCAAGGCTTTCAGAGGGAAGCTCAGACATTAAGTAGTCTGTCTGGAAAAATGGACTGTGAAAGCATTCAAGAAACTGATGGACTGGAACTGCTTTGAAAAAAATATTGCTAAACATGAAGTATTTGTATTTCCATGTCTAAAAGCCTAAAAGCAGTAAAGCATCCTTTCTGATACAGTGTTTCAAATCTATATGAACACTTAATATATTAAAAATCAGGCTATTCCTATGATTTTTGTAAATCATAGAAGATGCTTTCAAATGTTCAGAAAACTGCTTCAAATTTTCAAAAATCTGTCTGATAAGGTACCATTAGGTGTATATAATTTTAGACTGCTTTTCCTGTTTATATGGAATCCCTGATAGCAAAGTCCATGTTTCTAACATACCATTTCCATTTCTAATGATGTGTAATTTATGAAAAATATATGATCAAAAAGAAAGTTTTGACACCTAATTTACAAAAATTGTTGGATACAGAACAGCAAAGATACTGCAACATATTTTGGGCTTTTTCCCCCCATCTTCTTTTCCTTTTTTTTTTTTTTTTTTTAAGTGCACTATTGCTCATGTTTTCTAATTTCTTCCAGGACACAATGAAGTCCTATAGGAACTAAAATTGCTTAGAGAAGTACTGAGAGAAAGTAAAATTAACTTAGTATAATATTAATATAATATATTGTAATACATTTTAAAGTCAACTGGTCTCAATATCTAGCAGAAATGTTAAGATGAATAACTATTGAATATTCATAAAAATTGTGATCTTCATATGTACAGGACTGCATCTGTGTAAAATATTCCAACATATTTTCATTTGAATTGAAAATATCAACCTTTAAGCTGTAATCTTCTAACAGACCATGGGTGTTCTTGAGGGCATCGCCTAACAAAGGTCCTCATACATTGGCTCAGAATGTCGTTTAACAGAATTAGTAATTACTACACTTGCTAAAGACTGATGATGCAATTGACCTACAGTACACTGCAGCAAATGTCAATCTTATAATGGCCCCAGTCATTGCATTCACAAAATACAACTTTTAAAAACCCTCCTGCTAAGCTAATGCAGTAAAAGTCCTATTGCCCTGTAATTAAATAGCACATACTTTGCAATAATTTCTTATGTGGTGAGAGATCAGAGAATAGAGATGCTGTAAAAAAACCCCAAAAAACCCAAAAACCTATATTAATATTTCTTAACATTTTTGTCATACTCATAAGCATATTAAAAAAAAAATCCACAAAATTAAACATAACAACTTAACAATCCCTTCACAGCATTTCAGTACAGTGCAGGCTTGTTAACTAGATAATCTACTAACAGATTTATGGGACTTTTCTATTTTCTTCTGATGTCTTTCTCAGTTGATATACTACTTAGAAGTTCTCAGTGGATTTCATGCAGAAGTAGAAAATATACAATTTCACTAGTGTAGTAAAGTACTGATGTACTACCCTTTTTATTTTTTTGTAAAATCATGGTTAATCTGTATATATACAAGTGAATCTTTTTTTTTTTAATACATTGTCTTTGTAAAACTCAGTATCTTTGACTAAGCACATTTACTAGTAGGTTGCAATATATTATGAGATAACATTAATGCACAAAACAGAACATAACAAATGTTAGTGCTTGAGTAATTTTTTCCACGTTTGGAAGTCTTGCTAGTTCAATTAAAGCAGTCACAGGAAGCAGGAGAAGTACTATGGCTAAGAAGCTCTAAATTTTAGGAATCAAGATGGAGTGTGAATCATCCATTTTCACCAGCGTAAAAAGTTAAAAGCAAGTTAATATTGAAATTCAATGTTATGCATACTCTTTTTAAGAGTCTGAAAGTTAGGAGGCTACTCATCAAGCTTTACATAAGACAGAAAATTTAGTTACTTTGGACCAATTACAGCTGTGAGAAACTTGAAATATTTAAGGCAACAGTTAAATGGATGAAAGGATGACTAATGAATTTTAGTATCAATAAAAAAGAGAAAAAGAACACTAGATAAGAATTGAAATTATTAATATAGCCTACAAGAATTTCAATTAACATCACTAGATACAAAAATAACCTTGGAGTTAATGTTGAGAGCACAGGAGAATCCACTGGGTTGTATAGGGGATAGAGAAGTAAGTAATCCAAAGAATGTTATAGTAAGCTTATTTAAATGGGGTTCCATGTTTTCAAATATTTGTGATATATTGGATAATTCAGAAGTAAAAGACATTGAAAGCAAGGGTAATGACATGACCAAAGAGCTGAGGAATCTTTCTAAACAAACATGAAGGATTGCTTTTTAAACTTAAAATATGCCTTTGAAAAATAAGACAGAGATAGCATAAAAATAAATCATAAATTACGTTGATTTATTAAAGTATTTTTTCTACCTTTCTCAAAACTGAAAAATAAACTGAACACTGACATTAAAATCTGAAGAGTTAAGTAGCTAAAAAATATATTAACTCAATGCAGTGTTTAACTAAGTATAAAATTGTTACCACAGGAAGTAAAAAAACAAATTACACTTTAATACAGGGCTGAATATTAACAGTTGCATAAAATAGTTTTGAGTTTGGTTTATGTTTATATTTTAATGTGATTTAGATTAAAACTTTCCTGTGTAGTTTAATAACCAAATAATTTAGATACATATTACCCTGGCAAAGATCAACAAAGGAAGTTAAATGAACCTAAGATTATTTGAGAATAATTTTGATCTCAAGAGATCATAATTTCCTTTTGACCTAATGTATATGTAAGAATATTAATATCTGAATAATTAAAAAGATGAAGGATTATTAAATTTAGTATTTCAGAGATTAAAATATTATATTTCAACTAGATATATTATACCTCAACTAGAAATCATGATGACATTTAATATTGAAATGTGTAAATTCATTCAACAGTGAGAGACCAATGTAACAGTTAAGCAGCGCTGGACAGCACTGGGGATGGCTCCACCACGAGCGCTTCAAGGAATCAGTGAGGTAACAGAATTTATGTTGCAAAATCATACATATTCAATATATTTTCCACGAGCTAATTTATATAGACATTAGATTTCTGGGAACTTATTTGTATATGTCAGAGTCTATACCACACGAGCAGTAGATCTTTATGGTGGGTTTCAGGCGGCCTCTGGTGGTCGAGGAATCAAGGAAATACTCTTTGTCAAGTGTTCACCGGTTGACCCTCTTTCATTATTCTTCATTCTTGATGACTTGGCTCCACTTGTAGCTCAGGAACTGGCTTTCTCCAGTTATGTAGTTAAACATTAACAGGTCTAATGGTTAGACTACATGTTATATAGTTTTTACAATGCTTTTTCCTTTTTTTATTTACACTAATCATCTATCAGCATGACTTAGCAAAAATTATAGACATGACCTTTGAGGTAGTCTCAATTTCCTTTAATATGTGATTGAGATTATCCCTTATCTTTCTACTATTGTGTTCTTCACTTTTCTAAAACTGTTGTAATTGGTGTTTGTTGTAGCTAGACTACTGACTGCATGGTTATGGTATCTGGCTCAGCACTGTAATTGCTGTATATCCATATGCTATTCTGTTACAATTCAACTGTCAAAGTAAATGAACAAAAGAAAGTTATATAAACTCTAACTTGCAGTGTTTCACCATTTGTTCATTTATGGAGATTGGAGAAAAGGAAAATAGAGGTGACAAAACTTTTTTGGTTAGGTTTAGGGTTTAGTTTTTGTTGTTATTGTTGTTATTAATTCTTCAAAGTAGATAAAGAGCTATTGCTTTTTTCCATATACTTTAAGATCTTATATGACTTACACTTGACATCCAGTTCAGGTTAGGCATCTTATTTTTCTATTTGCGATTTAAAGTAGATGAATTTCTTCCCCAGTATGTCAAATTAGGATTAGTGAACTGTGAGTTTAATGCAAGTTTGTAACTTTACATAAACGCCAAAAAACTATACAGACAGAAGTATTAATTTTTAAGAAAACAATCTACTGAACCTTTTCCGACAGGTAGAAAGTGCTGACCAATGACTAAAGGGTCTTTGTCATTAGAATAGTCAATAAAATGACAAAAGTATTAAATATTTTTTTTTCTAGTGACTAAAAAAAAACATGACCTGGAAACCAGTAATTCTATCAATGTTTTCACCTATTAATTCAACTTTGCATTTAACTGAAAATACTAATAAAAATGTGCTGGTAATATCAACAGAGATCCACATCTTTACATCAGAAAGTGTTCCAAAATTATCAGCAACTGAAGATGTTACTTAAATTATCAACAATGTAACATAATCGGAGCTATACAAGCTATATAAACTATTACATTTAATGAAGAGCCATGACTTGCCATCATTACAATAGATCTTCAAAAGTATTCAATAACATTTTGGTTTTTTCTCTCTCTGCCCCAGTTAGATAATATGAAATTCCATGTATTTTCATTGCAACCAATCCACTAGTAATTCTTTATCAGAGTTGTCCTCTTAATAAGCTAGAGAGGATACCTAAAAGACTGATTCTGGTCATCTTTCCAGCGCATAGAAGATTTAAAGCAGCAGACTGAGAGATGTTTATTTTCTCCAGCTGATTATGTCAGAGCTGCTGAATTAATAACCTGTCAGCATGCTTTCTTAGCAAAACAACAGAAGCATTATGTCAGGAACTTGAAATAGCACTCTGCATTTTCAACAATCTAGCTAGCTGAAGAAGCTAAGCTTGTTACCTCTAAAAGGCCTGACTGTAATGCTGTAAGGTGAAAACGATAAACCAGTGATATCAAAGGCTATAATGAGACATGCTGATCCTGAACCACCTCATAAAATGTTTCCAGCACATATTTTTTTTCTAACTAGGTTTGATGAATCTAAGCTATCTTTTATGTGTATTTTCTACATCTGTCTCTGTTGTGTCTTGCTTTTTGTTTTGTTTTTCCCTTTTTTCCTCTTCCTACTATCTCTCTCCTACTGTCTTACTTTCTGAGTTAAGCATTTGTACATATGAAAAAGGAAATGCGTGTGTGCTCTTTCTTTTTCCAATCAACCTGTTATGTCTGTCTCCTTGCCCTATTTTTCCTCATTCTGTTAAAGAAAGAGCATACACGGTACCACCTGAGGTTTTTCTTGATTACTGTGAGAGCTGAGAATAGAATCCAGGCTGGTGGTGTGCAGGCTGTGCTTCCAGCCCTTTTCAGGTAAGCTGCCAACATCCGTAGGTGATGCAACAGGTGTTGCATAGAACATGAATGGATAATAAAGAGCTACCTATGATTTAACCTTCAAATACAGCAACCAAATTGCAGTGTGTCTATGACTGAAGAGGCATGCAAATTAGTTTTTGTCCACTTAGGATTACTGTTGCTAGTGTCTCATGCTCCCTCCACAGTTACTCAGGATTATTCTGTTAGCAATGTATACTGCTCTGTGTTGTTTTTTTTATAAAATAACTCCAAATTAAAGGTTTGGGTTTGTTGTGGTTTTGTTTGTTTGTTTGTTTGTTTGTTTAAAGTTAAATATAAAGCACCTCTTCGAAACCCCTTCTTGAGTCTTCAATATAATTTATGGGATTTTTTTTTCACAGTTCCAAGACACCTCATTATTAACATAGAAGTTATATTAAAAACTTATTTTAGAGTAAAAGCATAACAGGATTCTCTTTTATTGAGTCTGACATAAATAAAGATTAAACCATTACTTATTTGGAAAGCATATGATGCTTTCCAAAAACACAAAGAGATTTGTGGATAATTGAAAAGCTAACCAAACTCTGTGAATTAGGTTACAATGCCTAGTTGTAATGTTTGTTTACAGAACAGGATACAGACATTAGATTGATGTAAGGATGAAATGCACATGGTGCAAGATTATTTCTCATGCTTCTCAATTTAGAGTGAAGTAATGAGGGAAAAATACAATTCATAGAATCATAGAATCATAGAATGTGTAAGGTTGGAAGGGATCTTTAAAGGTCACGTAGTCCAACCCTCTGCAGTAAGCAGGTAATCTTCACCAGATCAGGTTGCTCAGAGCCCCATCAAACCTGACCTTGAATATCTCCAGGGATGGGGCCTCCAATACCTCTCTGGGAAAACAGTTTCAGTCATCTATCACTGTCACATTGAACATTTTTTTCCTAATACCAACCTAAATCTACCCTTTTCAAGTTTAAAGCCATTATCCCTTATCCTACTGCTACATGCCCTAGTGAACAGTTCTTCCCCAGCTTTCTTAAAGGCACCTTACAAGTATCGGAAGGCCACTATAAGGTTCTTCTGGAGCCTGCTCTTCTCCAAGCTGAACAGGCCCACTCTCTGCCTATCTTCACAGGACAGGTGCTCCAAAGCTGGACACAGTACTCTACGTGAGGTCTCACCAGAGCAGAGTAGAGGGGCACAATCACCTCTCTTGATCTGCTCGTCACACGTCTTTTGATGCAGCCCACGATGCGGTTGGATTTTTGGGCTGCAGATGCACATTGGTGGCTCATGTCCAGCTTCTCATTCACAAGTACTCCCAAGTCATTTTCCTCAGGGCTGTTTTCAAGCACATCATCTCCTAAACTGTATGGATAATGGGGATTGTCTTGACCCAGGTGCAGGACACTGCACTTGGCTTTGTTGAACCTCATGAAGTTCACCTGGGCCCACTTCTCCAGCCTGTCCAGGTCCCTCTGGATGGCATCCCATCCCATGGCACATTAACTTCGCCACTCAGCTTGGTGTCATCCACAAATTTGCTGAGGCTGCAGTCAATTCCACTGTCAATATCATTAATAAAGATATTAAACAGCACCAGTCCCAGCACAGACCCCTGAGGAACTCTGCTTGTCACTGTCTTCCATCTGGACTTGGAGCAATTGACCAACACCCTCTGGATGTGACTATCCAGCCAATTCCTTATCCACGGAATGGTCCTTATCTCTCAAACATAGAGAGAAGGATGTTGTGGGGGACCATGTCAAAGGCCTTTGACATCCGTAGCAATTCCCTTGTCCACTGATGCAGTGACTCTATTGTAGAAAGCCACTAAATTGGTCAAGCAGGACTTGCCCCTAGTAAAACAATGCTGACTGTCAAGAATCGCCTCCCTGTCCTCCTTGTGCCTCAGGAGAGCTTCTAGAATGATCTGTTCCATGATCTTCCCAGGCACAGAGGTGAAGCTGACAGGTCAGCAGTGCCCAGAGTCCTCCTTCCTACCCATTTAAAAAATGTCTGTGATGTTTCCTCTCTCCAGTCACTAGGGACTATACCTGACCACTGTGACTTTTCAAATATCATGGAGAGTGGCTTAGCAACTACATCAGCCAATTCCTCAGGAGTCTGGGATGCATCTCATCAGGTCCCATGGAGTTGTATATGGTCAGGTTCCTCACATGGTCACTAAACTTATCTTCACTTACAGTGAATTCACTGAAAAGGCTAACACCTGCATAAGTAAGTGTTCCATCAGCAAATCCTTTCCTGCTAAACAGAACATGTGTGTGTTTGTTTTTTTTTTTCCAGTAAAGAACAATTCATTTTTTATATAATAATAATTTAATTTTTCCAGTAAACAATAATTTAATTTTCACCAGTAATGTTCAATTCAGTAAACTGTCCTCACAATACTTAAAAATTTAATCTTTGGTTTTCATGGTTTATTAAAACACTTAAAAGTTTTCAGATGGAGCATTGAATCTAGGTAAGATTGATGAAATTAAATTGTTATTTTATCCTTTTTTAATATTAATTATTTTTATATCACATTATCTATCAGACATTTTTTATCATCTTATTACCATGTCCTAGATATTGGAGGCTTAACATCAGCTAATTAGAAGCATAACATAATAGGCATATAATCTCAAATCTTATTTTTGCTTTACCTATGAGAATCTTGTTCTATTTAGACCTCTGAGCTAGCTATTTCAATGATACACCTTTTTGTAACCTCCTCTAATAACCACAGAGGAAGAGTATTTCATTTCAGTGGTTTTATCAGAACTAGAGTGCTCAGAAATTCCAAAATTTTATGATAGAAAAAAATTTTCTGCCATCTGTAGGATAAAAACTCGTATCTTCCTACATAGATAACATTTAAAACCTACATGCCAGTTCTCTCAATTAAAATTCATAACATATTTTAATTTTTACTTGATTTTTGGAGAAGAGAAGGGAAGGATGCTTGCATGGTTTATATGCAAAATTGAAGATTAGTTGAGCAAATTTCAAAATGTTAAAATTGATTGTAACTCAAAGAATTTAATATATGGAAAAAGTATATTTTTAAGAAAGTAATCAAAATGTTGATTTTTTTTTTTTTTCAGTTTGGGGAATTAAGATAAAGTAATAAGCTAGAGAGTGCATAGAGGAAAAGTGCTCATAAGTTCAGAAAGGTGCATTTTACCTATTTATTTATTTATTTTTAAATTAGAGGCATCAACCATATTTCCATAGTGTAATTCAAAAGACTTGATTTTTGATACCTGTTCAGAAAAAAATCCAAGATTTTTTTGTGTTTAACCTGATATTTTCCATAGCTTAAAAATAATGGTTGCTGGGGGCTGTGTGTTATGGTAACTCCCCATGGGGCTGTGACAGAGGGGGAACCAGGGGTAATCACATCTCCATGCAGTGGACATCTGCATAAGCATGAGGATGGGATAAGACCAGGATCAGATGTGGACTCACAGGTAGTCCTGGGTTTGTGGGGCCCTTTTTCAGGGCATGGCTGTGGGGAGATAGAGCATAGCCCTGCTGCGGCATCACCAGTGTCCTGGGTCTGTAGGCATGGTGTATGTGCCAGGGACTGTTTCAGGGAGCAAAGTAGGGAGGCTTGAGGCCTAAGTGAGAAAAAGACTTTCGAGCTTGGGGCTGAGAGAAGGATTAGGGTTGTGAGATCACAGCCCAACTGGTCCATGAGAAGGGATTTTTAGTCTCATGGTCAGACATTATGGCTCTATAGTCTTCAATTTAGGGTTCAAGAAGGCCTAAGATCATTGTCAGGTCACAGCAGTGTTTTTGAGGTCCATGCATTAGGAACCAGATGATAGGGCTCCATGGTCAAGGCATGGTAATGAGATGGAGCCCCATCATATGGATGGAGGGGAAACAGAGGCTCTAGGCCCATAGGTGTGGTTGAAGGCCTCAGGAGAGGATGGTCAGTGCTTACTAAGTCCTTCAGAGCCCTGAGAGTGGTACATATTTGCAAAGTCAGTGAAAGCTTTGAATTTTTGTGATTAGCTATGAAAGCTACTATACACAAAATTATAAAACTTCAATCAGAATTCTCAATAGGGAGCTTTGCTCATAAGCTGATGGGATGACACAACCTAGGGGTTTGGAATACTTCTCCAATGATTTGTTTCTATTTTGAGAGAAATTATGTGTTTGTGAGAATATTTGTGTGTGTGCATGTTTATGTGTGTAGATCAATTTATCTTGCTTCAATGCTGCTGCTTCTGCATGATGTTAAAATATGGCATAGACTCACATATTGGTCTTAATTATGCATAAAAGCCGGACAGCATCTTCAATTGCGACAGCTGCATTCAAACAAAATCAAATCTTGTGCTGTGCCACCTAGATGGAAATATTAATGCAATTAAATATACAGGATTAAATAATCAGCCATGAAGGCTGATAATTCATTGAAAAAATTGTAAACATTAATAGCTACTGTTAGGTAGGAGCAGAAAATGTTTTTTCTGATGCTCTCACAAACAAAATTATAATTCTCTTCAAGGACTTCAGGTTGTGTGAACAGCTCTTCAAAGAGAATGCTTACAGAGAAAACATCTATAAGACATACCAAAAGTTGAATAAATACTACTGAACATACATACTGTTTAGGAGGATGAAATAGATTGTTTTGCAGTGTTAATTGGTCTACATATTACTGTTGTCCTCACTTATTTTCTGCATGATGATTGCATGACAATACACTAAGTTGAGAGCATTTCCAAATGTAGTACAGAACAACTTAATGTTGAGAGTTGGCCAAATTAGATGAAAGAATTTTAGATTTCCATTCTTTCCAGTTTCTCCAACATATATTTTAAATAATAAATAATACTATATTTTATCCACAACCTTTGGTAACCTGGAAGATATAATTTTTGTTATTATGTGAAATTTAAAAAAAAACCCTTTTTTTTTAATCAGTATTTATGTAAAGTATTCTTTGCACATTTGTGTATACACACAGAAATAAAGACCTGTATGTGTCTGCCCTTCAGCAGCCATTTGCCAGAATGCTGAAATTAGCCCATAAGATTTGATTTCATGAAAATGTCAGTTTTTCCCACTTTTTTCCCAGTGTTTTCCATGCTATTGCTTTTAAATTATTTGTTATGTGTTTGTAAAATTTGATTTCATACTTTTGAGCCATGAATGTTTTCAAACAGAGGTGAAAAAAAAAAGGCAACTTTGATATAAAATGTCCATTTATGAGGCAGGGGATGGAAATTCTCCAATTCTCCTTTTAGAATGGGCTGTCAGAGAAACTTACACAAGAACAAAAGTTATCGTCTCAACAGGAAGATTCTCAGCACTTGAAATTTTAAACCAGGATGAAATAGAAAGAGATTGTGAACATTTTGCTGTGATTCTGCTGATGATTGTGTGTGCACAGCTCAACATTGCTGACTCACAGGCTTTTATTTAAGTTGCATGAATTTCTCCACAGAATTTGAATATTGTAATTGTTTCTTGAGTGTCTTTGTAATTAAATCTAAGTAATTTTTCAAAGGAGAGGCTTCTGGAAGAACCTTCAAAGAAACTTTTTTTTCCTATTTCTTTTGCTAAATTATAAGTAGATGTGTCATCATCAAAAAACACAGCTCTCTTTCAGTAGATTACTTTAATCTTGTTTTCATGTATGGCCAAATGCAAGACCTACCCCTTTACTCATGCAGCTGATAGATTTCCCAACGACCCTGCCTCAAAGGAAGAACCTGAAAACAACCCACCTGGATGCCAGGTGCCTTCCAAAGCCATTCTATCACTTTCCCTCCCCAGCTGCACAGGGGAGAGAAAATATAAGAAAAGGCTCATACATTGAGGTACGGACAGGGAGATCACTCATCAATTACCATGACAGAAAAAATATACTCGACTTGGGGAAATTAGTTTAATTTATTACTGATCAAATCAGAGTAAGGTAGTGAGAAAATACTACCAAATCTTAAAAGCACCTTCACTCCCACCTCTTTCTTCTTCCCAGGATTAACTGTGAATGGATCTCCTGTTTATTTTGGTACCACTTAGATTGTTAGCTGGGAGTATTTCTGTATTACACTTTGCCTGGTTTTCTCACAAATCAGTAGTTTATCAGCTGAATCATACAGCACACATAGGCAACAGCTGCAGCCCTCAGACTATGATTAAAACAAACACTTTCAAATCCAGCACTGCTTACACATCTTCCCCAAAATTTTACTCAACTGATTAGATCCAAATAATTTGCCACTAAAGAATTAATTTAACAATCCACAGAAGGCTGAAAATAGAAATGTATCACATCAAAGGAATCATAATATCCATCTACTATAAGCCAAAAGCATGTCAATCAAAAATGGCATACATGAATTTTAGAATCTCTCCAATTCATTATTTGATATTACATTTTATTTACTCATTTATTCTTGTGTTACTATAGGCCTCAGAGTGTCGATATGAAGAAGGTAGCTCAAAATGCTGCCATCTAACAAATTCAGTCTCAAAAAGATTATTGATTTGAAAATGTTGTCATAAAAGTATTTTGCTCCTTTTTGGATAGCCAAATTTCACTATTCATTTCTCCAAGTACAAATGGAGCGGGGAGGGGAGGTGAAAGTTGTCCAGGGAATGTTTTACATTAATACAGGTAAAGGAAAATATGTGAACATTGTAACTATGAAGATAGCTCTGAAATCTTTAAGATTTTTTTTTTTTTAAAACATGGTCACAAATCAATCCAATACATTATAGTTCTAGTAACCAAACTGTTAATTGGAAGGTATTTTGTGAGCACATTTTCAGGGGCTTGGATCAGTGCTCTCTCTTCTATTACCAACATCTTAATTACAATGTTTTAGTGACAAACCGCTGCTTTGTAAACAAAAGAGAGAAAAATTGTCTTTATCTAATACATAATGTTTTGCAAGTTCTTTCAAGAACTTGACTAGGTTATAAACACTAGAATTTATTCGACTCTGTTTATAACTGATTATTACGGAACACAAGACAGGGTACATTTGAATTCAATGTTGTACTTAAAGCTTGATTTGTACTGCTTTAGGGTCATGTTCAGAATTATTCTAGTTTTCTGTTAAATATGGATTTCAGAGTTAAGTGAAGTAAATT
Organism: Porphyrio hochstetteri; assembly: GCA_020800305.1. Classification (NCBI taxonomy): domain Eukaryota; kingdom Metazoa; phylum Chordata; class Aves; order Gruiformes; family Rallidae; genus Porphyrio; species Porphyrio hochstetteri. The sequence goes on along the minus strand of CM036905.1, from coordinate 182,045,443 downwards.
TTAAATTAATACACAATTTTCCTAGATCTTTTGCAGTCCATATTTAATATAAATAATTTGGAAATGTAAAAGTCTACTGTGTCACAGACATTGTAAAATACGGTCTACCAAAAGTTATATGAGATGGGATCTAACTAGATAGCCCATTGCAATATCATTTAATGATTTTAATTATATTTTATTTAAAAAAATATTGTTTAGCTGCTTATTTTTTTAAAATATTTGATTTTTTTTTTTAAATATTGTCAAAGTCTGCTTCTTCAGCTTTAGCAAGTGCCATAAAATAAGGGAAAGAGTCAAGAAGTTACATTTTTGATTATTTTATGAATTGCAGAATTTTGGATGTCAATAAGCAGTTTAATAAATATAGATAAGTCAGATCAATTCCCCTCCCCCCCACCCCTGCCATCCCCTGCCTACACCTCTTCTATTATTTAAAATTGAATAAGGGGCACTTTTTTATCTAAATTACATTTATGACAAGTGTGGATTGAATGAGTCAGGATACAAAAGGGTTTTCCTTTAGATGAGTGGTTTGTATCTGGATCATAGCCTGGTATTGGTTTAATTTTCAGTCACTGAGCAAAGGAGTTGTCAGGGATAAAGATATAATTTTCTCAGTATCTGTCAAGAGAATCTACAGCAATTTAAACATGAAGTTAAGCAAAGGAGAGCTTTACATACACAGGAGAGGTAGGGTATCTTCCAGAATTGTATGGAATTCCTTTTATTACATCTCTCTTCTTCCTCTTTATGCAGCTTTCAGGCAGCGTTCAGTGCAGGAAAGAGTAAATCAAGGTTTGCATTACTAGAGATTTCCCAGAGCAAAAATGTGTACAGCAGTGACTGAAAAGTGAAAAGGAAGATGTGACCACAGGGAACAACAGGTTCTAGTTCTGCATTTGCAAACATTTATTTGTGAAATTTCAATTAGAATTAAAGTGGTTTTATGCATAAATTTGCAAATGACATACTAATGCACAAACCAAAATAGTTCCACTATATTTTCATATTATTTGCTGGTTCTATTTTTCTCCTGCTTTACACATAAACAGAACAGAAATTATCCCATCTGACTCATCTGACTGATTACAAACATCACATAATGAGTTTGGCTGGATAAGTGGTGGATCACAATCTTTTGATGCAGTATTTTCTGATGCACAGGAACATTCTTTCAAATCTAAAGAGGTACTCAAGCAGACTACTGTTGTTTCTCGTGGTCCAAGAGAGAAAAAAAAAAAAGAAAAAGTACCATTGCTATGCACTGAGATTCATCTCTATGGTGGTTTGGCCCTGGCTGGAGGCTATGGAGTCACAGCCCCCCCCCACCCCCAAAGCCTCAGCAAACCTGCTCATGTGTGGATCTCTGTCTCTCGCTTATCTCTGTGTCTCTACCTCTCTCCACGGGCTGCAAGTGCTGGCAGAGGGCTGCTCCAATGCAGGTCACAGTGTCTTCTGCATGTCTCCACCTGCTCCAGTGTGGGGCCTCTCCACAGGCTGCAGAGAGGGATTTGGCCTTTTCCATGGGCTGCGGGGGGACACCTGCTCCACCATGGGTTTCTCCACAGGCTGCAGGGGCATCTTTCTCTCTGGCACATGGGGTGCCTCCTCCCCCCATATTCTTCACTGACCTTGATGTCTGCACAGTTTCTTGCATCTTCTCCTTTCTTTCTCCAGTGGCAAAAAATCATCTAATTGCATTTCATTTTGGGTTTTTTACTTTTGAAATGTGATTCCCAGAGGTGCTGTGACCATCGCTGATGGGCTCAGCCTTTGTCAGCAACGACTGGCCTTGAGCCGACTGGTGTTTACTCTCTCAGGCCTGCAGAGAGTTTCTAGTTGCTTCTAGCAGAAGCCACCCCTAAACACACCCCCTTCTTCACCAGAACCCAGCCATGCAAAACTACAACAATATTCACTGAATATGTATGTGCTTTTATTTGTTTCGCCAAGCACCTACTCTCTGAGTGTGATAGCTTCTGTGATTCCTTGTGAGGTGCCCAATTCGCTCTATGTATTTTATTCAGATTTTAGATGTTTTCATGGACTCATAGAATTATCATGGTTGGAAGTCCATGATTGGATGTCCAACCAACACTACACCACTGTAGCCTCTAAACCATCTCCCAAAGCACACATCTACCCATTTTTGAACAGCTCCAGGGACAGTGGCTGGACACTCCCTGGGCAGCCTTTTCCAACACTTCACCACTCTTTCAGTGAAGAAATTTTTCCTAATACCCCATCTGAACCTCCCCTGGTGCATCCTGAACCCATTCCCTCTTGTCCGGTCACTAGTTACTAGGGAGAAGACACGAACACTTGCCTCACTACAACCTCCTTTCAGGTAGCTGTAGCGAGTGATGTCTCCCCCCAGCCCTCTCTTCTCCAGGCTGAACAGCCCCAGCTCCCTCAGCCTCTCCTCATAAGCCCTGCTCTCCAGACGCCTAATCAGCCATTTCCCTTCTCTGCATCCTCTCCAGCACCTCTATGTCCTTCCTATACTGTGACACTCAAAACTGAGGTGCAGCCTCACCAGAGCTGAGCACAGGGGTAAGATTACCTCCCTGGTAATGGGCAGGGTAATGGCCCTGCCATTTTAGTCAAAAAAGATTTTCATATTAGATATTTTAGTGACAATTAGATATTTTAGTGACAAGCACTGTGATACTGTGACATTAAAGTACTTTGTGGATGAAGTTACTAGATACTTAGGCGTAAGTCACTAAAAGAGTGAGTGAAACAGTCACAAATAAAATATATGGTTGAATTGTCTAGTTTAAATCAGGAATTCTTATTAATACATGTTCAAACTGCTAGCCCAATATCTAAGAATGGTACCTAAAGGAGGTAATTTCTTGAAAACAAGGGTTTACCAAAATATTAGCAAAAAATTCTATTTGCCTCTCAGTTATTATAATTAATTGACATAACACTGGACATATATCAAATTATATTCACAAATTTTATCTATGACATTCATACATAAAATCAGATTTATGTAATTTCCTGTAATACACATCAGTTTTATTACAAGTAAGAGCAATAATAAGTATTAAAGGTGATAATTAGTTAAATTAACAATACAGATAAGTACTATATAAAGGTTATAATTATTTGAAAATATTATTTAACTGAATTTTCAAGCTCCTCCTCCAACCATCATTTAGCATTGGTATCTACCTATTAAAAATAAATATTTTAAGATGTAAATAATTTCTTATTATGTTCTCTGCTTCATTCTGTGGAAAAAAAGTTGACCAGAGAAATCTACTTTTCTAGAGAGTAGAAAAGTGACTTCCTCCTTTCCTTCCTCATAAAGGGATGAATTATCTTTTATTCAAAATTCATATTCTTCTCAAAAGCCATATATTTTCTTAAATATTACACAGAAATGAGATAGTTAGCCAGGTAGTCACTAGATCAATTTTTAAAACAGATATTTTGCTCCTAGCAGATGTCTCTTTATTTCTACTCATCTAAATTGTCGGAGATATGGAAGTATTAGTGGATCTCTAAGTCACAGAAGTGGATAAAAATTGCTTATTTTACTATGCTTGGAAACTATTTATCATGAAAACCATTTTTATATGCTGGTAATGTCAAAGCAGAATCCCTGATGTGACTGAAGCTGTGCTCTAGTGACAGCTGTGCAACAAGCAGTAATTGAACATATTTAAAAATCCACCCCGTGTACTGAACAGATTTCCATGTCTGCTTTGTTTAAGGTCCACTGAGTTGTGAAATGGTTGCTTCATTCACACAGATGTTAATATCTCCAGGCTCTTCTTTGTTGTTCCTCATTTACATATTTGCAGTAAGTTTGCTGCTTATGAAGTCAGACACAGCTACTTGTCACTACTCTCTGTTAGAATAATGCAAGTTCCAGGCAAAATATGAGAAACTGTACTTACACCTCATTAAGATCTAAGCAGAAAAATAATAAGAAACATACCAATAGGTGTTCAGTCACCAGTGCTTCATTAGTTTCTTTGCTGTTTAAATACCTGGCTCTGATGAATATAAATTACTTAGGGAAAACAATATTGTTATGAATCAGTTAAAGCTCCTCTCTTTGTCTCTTCATCTATGAACACATTCTGAAGTAATGACCCAACAAGATACTGGAGTTTTGTATGGTTATTAAATTCTATACTTGGTCATTCCATTAAAAAAAAATAATAAAATTGAAGTTTCATTTACTTTTATCCATTCTTTGAGAATCACAATATGCCCTGAGTACTCCTCCGTGGAGCCACTTTTGCAGTCCCCTGTCAGAAATCTCGCTGTGGGCCGTTGAGGATACCTACATCTGCTTCACCACTGAACTGTCTTTACACAAATGCACGTAGCATGGGGAACAAACAAGAAGAACTAGAGATCTTTGTGCGGTCGCAGGGCCATGATCTCATCGCAATCACAGAGACGTGGTGGGACAACCTGGACGACTGGCACACTCTCATGGATGGCTATGTGCTTTTTAGGAAAGACAGGCTAGGGAAGCGAGGTGGAGGAGTTGCTCTTTATGTGAGAGAGCACCTAGAATGTGTTGAGCTCCACCTGGGGAAGGATGAACCTTCTGTCGAGTGCTTGTGGGTTAAAATCAAGGGGCAAACAGGTATGGGGGACATTGTTGTGGGAGTGTGCTATAGGCCCCCTGATCAAGAGGAGCAGGTAGATAACGCATTCCATAAACAGTTAGAAGTAGCCTCAAGTTCCCGGGCACTGATCCTTATGGGGGACTTCAACTACCCAGATATTTGCTGGGCAAGCAATACGGCCAGTCGTATGCAGTCCAGACAATTTCTGCAGTGTGTTGAAGACAATTTCCTGCTACAGATGGTGCAGGAGCCCACAAGGGGAGGGCGGCTGCTGGACCTTGTTTTCACTAACAAGGATGGACTTGTTAGGGAAGTGAAGGTCGGGGGCAGCTTAGGGCAAAGCGACCATGAAATGATTCAGTTCATGATCCTGGGTGGAAGAAGCAAGCCAAAAAGTAGGATAGCTACCCTGAATTTTGGTAGAGCTAACTTTGATCTCCTCCGCCACTTAATGGGGGCTATCCCGTGGGCTACGCTGTTTGAAGGAATGGGAGCCTGCGAGAGCTGGCTAGCATTCAAACAGCACTTCTTCCAAGCACAGGAACGATGCATCCCTTTGAGGAGGAAATGGGGAAAGAGAGGCAGAAGACCTGCATGGATGAACAGGGAGCTATTGAGCAAACTCAAAGAGAAGCAGAAGATCTATGAATCGTGGAAAAAGGGTCTGAGCACCTGGGAAGAATACAGGAATGTGGTCAGGGCCTGTAGGGATGCAACTAGGAAGGCTAAAGCCCACCAGGAAATTAAGCTGGCAAGGGACATAAAGGATAATAAAAAGGGGTTTTTTAGACACGTGAACAGTAAGAGGATGTCCAGGGATAATGTAGGTCCCTTGCTGAATAAGGAGGGTGTCCTGGTTACGGGGGATGCTGAGAAAGTGGAGATATTGAATGCCGCCTTTGCTTCGGTCTTCACTTCAAAGGCCCCCCGGGACCCACAGACACTGGATGAGAGTAGGACTGATAGGGAAATGAAGAATTTCCCTCTGGTTCAAGTAGGGGAGGTCCAGGAGCGGCTCAAAGGGATTAATGCACACAAATCCATGGGCCCAGATGGGTTACATCCACGTGTGCTGAGGGAGCTGGCGGAGGTGATTGCTGAGCCGCTCTCTATCATCTTCGACAGGTCTTGGAGGACAGGAGAAGTGCCTGAGGATTGGAGGATAGCCAATGTCACTCCAGTCTTTAAAAAGGGCAAGAAGGAGGAACCTAGTAACTATAGGCCAGTCAGCCTCACCTCTGCCCCTGGAAAGGTAATGGAACAGCTTGTTCTGGATGCCATCTCCAAGCAATTGGAAGAGAAGAAGGTCATGAGGAGTAGTCAGCATGGATTCACTAAGGGGAAATCATGCTCGACCAACCTCATAGCCTTCTACGATCTCATGACAGGCTGGGTAGATGGAGGGAGAGCAGTGGATGTCATCTACCTTGACTTCAGCAAGGCCTTTGATACTGTCTCCCATGACATCCTGATAGCAAAGCTGAGAAAGCATGGGATAGATGAGTGGACAGTGAGGTGGGTTGAGAATTGGCTGTCGGACCGAACCCAGAGGGTTGTGATTCGTGGAGTAGAATCTGAATGGAGGCCTGTTACCAGCGGTGTTCCCCAGGGCTCGGTGTTGGGTCCAGTCCTGTTTAATATCTTCATTGACGATCTTGATGAGGGAATAACATCCACCCTCAGCAAGTACGCCGATGATACAAAGCTGGGAGGAGTGGCTGACACGCAGGAGCACTGCGCTGCCATCCAGCGAGACCTGGACAGGCTGGAGAGCTGGGCAGTGAGAAACCAGATGAAGTTCAACAAAAGCAAGTGTAAAGTCTTGCACCTGGGAAGGAACAACTGTTTGTATCAGTACAGGCTGGGGGATGAGCTGCTGGAGAAGAGCTCAGTGGAGAAGGACCTGGGGGTCCTGGTAGATGACAGGTTGGCCATGAGCCAGCAGTGTGCCTCGGTGGCCAAGAGAGCCAATGGGATCCTGGGATGCATCAGGAGGAGTGTAGCCAGCAGGTCAAAGGAGGTGATCCTCCCTCTCTACTCTGCCCTGGTCAGGCCCCACCTGGAGTATTGTGTCCAGTTCTGGGCTCCTTGGTATAAAAAGGACAGGGATCTCCTGGAAAGAGTCCAAAGAAGGGCTACGAAGATGATTAAGGGCCTAGAGCATCTCCCCTATGAGGAAAGGCTGAGTAAGCTGGGACTGTTCAGCCTTGAGAAGAGAAGACTAAGGGGGGACCCAATCAAAGTTTATAATTATCTGAAGCAGGGGATGCAGGGGGAATCAGCCAGCCCCTTTTCAGTGGTCTGTGGGGATAGGACAAGGGGCAATGGCTGCAAGTTGGAGCATAGGAAGTTCTGCACCAACATGTGGAAGAACTTTTCACAGTGAGGGTGACAGAGCACTGGAATAGGCTGCCCCCGGAGGTGGTGGAGTCTCCTTCACTGGAGATATTCAAGACCCGCCTGGACGCCTATCTGAGCAATATGAGCTAGGGAGCCTGCTTTGGCAGGGGGGTTGGACCCGATGATCTCTCGAGGTCCCTTCCAACCCCTACAATTCTGTGATTCTTTGATTCTGTGATTCTGTGATTCTGAATATTCAGGAAGCTTATTTCATTTGTCCTGGTTTCAGCTGGGATAATCTTTCTAGTAGATGGTATTGTGCTGTGTTTTGGATTTAATATGAAAATAATATTGATAACACATTGATGTCTTTAGTTGTTGTTAGGTAGTTGTTGTGTCTATGCTAGAGATCAAGGAATTTCAGCTTCCAACACCCTGACACATGCGCAAGAAGCTGTGAGAGCACAGCCAGGACGCCTGACCTGGACTGGCCCATGAGATATTCCCTACCATGGAACATCATGTTCAGTGTGTATACATATCTGGGAAAGTTAGCCAGGAGGCAGGTTTGTTGCTTGGAACCAGACTGGGCATTGGGGCAGGGAAGTTCTGCATGTGCTGAGCAATTGCATTTGAGCGTCCCTTGTTTTATATTGTTGGGTTTTTTAACTGAGCATGGTTCTCAGGTACTGGCTAGGACTAAATGACAACAGTCTTTTTTTGGCACCCAACATAGGGAACAAAGGGTTGAGTTAACACAGAGTATGTTAAAACAAAGTTATTAAAAGTATTCATTATAATAGTTTAATCATTACTGATCACAACATTGTTTTATTTGTTCACAGAGTTATCTTCAGAGTTGTGTGATACAACATCTTACTTGCTCTATATGCTATATATTTATCAAAGTTTATGTTTTGGCATTGTATTAAGGTTACTGTTTTGCTGTTCGGTGTCTACTTGCTTATGGTATGAGAGTCACTGATAGTCAAGCCAGTTTTATATGTTTATTCAGTGGCAGCTGAATCTATATTCAGTGGCAGCAGAGCGACCACAACCACTTCATCTCCATACTTCAGGAACCATCTGTCAGAAGCTATTAATAATTATACTTTTTATTTTTTCTCCTCAGCAAGCCAACATGTGGGCGAGACACTTTCCTTCACTTTCCTCGTCTTCTCCAGGTCAATTACAATAGCACTTGAGAATGTTGAGTACCCTTGGGATGTTTGGACCAACACGCTTCTATTTCTAGGTATCCTGAATGTGGTTCAGGTCTTGTTTAGGGTTAAACAGCTGTTTTAGAATGCCACCCAGATATCAAAACCCTGTACAGCCACTGCAGCTATTCCAAATCCTGCCATAAGACAGTGAATAAAAAGTACAAATAAAATAATTGTTAAATAATAAAATACAGCAAATGTGGGTGTTGAGTGGTTAAATTGCCAGCAGCAAAATCTGAAATCAGTGACCATCAATTTCTTAAGTAAGTTCTATATCAAGATGTGAAAGTGACACATGATTTGCCTTTACATGACCTAACAGAAAAACAAATCAGATCATAATAACCTTATCATGTGTGTTTAAAATCATTATGGAAATGCCAAAAAACTAAATGCATTTTACAGTTGTAACAATAATATAATACTTAAAACCAAGATCTGGGTTTCAGGAGACTGATTCTTGTTTATAGACCCATGAACGACTCGACTGTTAATGTAAAAAGTTCCTGTCTTATTTTTTAAAAATAATCTTGATAATAATCTTTAATCTAAAATTATTATATTTACATCTTACAAGATGTCAGCAACTTTTTATTCATTTAGTAAGGTTACTGATAGACTAGAATGTGTTACACTCCTTTGTGCTGAGTTGGCCCTATCTGGCTTCCAGCTGCTCTCTCACTCCTGCATCTCAGTAAGACAGGGGGATGAAAAAGCTTGTGGGTTGGGATAAAGACAGGAAGATCAGTTATCAATTACCACCACAGGCAAAACAGATTAGACTCGAGGAAAATTAATTCAATTTATTATCAAATAATTATATTTGGATATAAAGAAACAAAGAAAAAATGAAAACATCTCATCCCCTCCCCTCTCTCCCCACCTCTTTCCCCAGGCTCAATATTGCTCCTTCTTTCCAGTCTTCCTCCTCCTCCCCATCACCAAGTGCTGTAGGTGTCATGAGGAATTGTCAGCTATGGTTAGTCCATAAGAATTTGTCTCTGTTGCTTCTCCCTCCTGATGCTTTTTTCTTGCTCCACTGTGAGTCCTTCCCACAGGCTGCAGTCCTTCAGGAAATATGAATCTTTTCTGGTATGTGTCCTCCATGGTTCTACTCACAGAGGCCACCCCTGCAGCACCCTGTTGCCGACACTTTGTCACATGTACCCAATGCATCCTAAAAACTAATTTTACCTATATTGCATATTACAAAATTATTTTCTCTGCGGCATTTACTTTAAAACTTATTCCACCTGCAAATGAAAATATATGAAGTAGCATAAACCTAGTGTTTTGCTACTTACAGATGAAGACTGGGATAACATCCTACTAGGTTAAAAGCATTTTTGCCTCCAGTGAAAAGTTGGGGCACTGACTATAATGAAATGGATAAGGTTAATTGCCAATTACATGGCAATAGCTTAGAGGGCTTTCTGGTAAAAAACGTATTTTGATAACCTGAGAAAAATATATTTGTTGAAGTTATTTTGCTCACAGCATGGATAACAGCTGTGCACAGCTTTCTAAGGGTAAGGGAATCACTACAACTTGTGGCACTGAAGGTTCTGGAATTTTGAACTTTCTGGGAGATTTTTTGTTTGTTTGGGGTTGTGTTTGTTAGCTTGGTTTTTGGGGATTTTTTTGGGGGGAGGGGAATGTTTGTTTGGGTTCAGAGTTTCTTGTTTCACTTTTTGGTGGGGAGGCTTGGGAAATCTCACTATTATAAAAGCGAATATGAACTATTTTGTGTTTTCACTTCATTCTAAAATATTACAGGGAATTAGAGTAAAAGATAAAGAAGCATGAAGAGACCATTGGTACTTTTTTCTCAAACATAATAATAAAAATCTATTGATTCCTGTATTAGTTTTATGTATCCATGCTCTAGAAAACACTGACCAACTCCAGGAGAACAATATAGGGGAAAACAAGACCCCCATAAAACAGAATAAAATCTAATGGACAAACAAAAAATAACACCTGTGTTTGTCACAATTCATATATTATTGCTTTATACATTATGCCCTGGCAGCTGCCCAGAGTACCCTTAAAACAAATATGGAGAAATAGTTTTCTTTAGAATAAATTCAGATATTTCATTTCATCCTAAAGTGGTCATAGGAAATAGGTCAGGTGAAAGAGTTTGTGGTGCTTGTCATTCTCCAGTGGCTCTAGTCATTTTTAATTTTTTTTTAACTGATTGATTCAAATCTAGATATTCATACTGTAGGCATTTTAGAATGTTAGTTGAATTGCACCCCAAAACTATGGGAAGAATATGTTTTCAAAAAGCATCAGCTGAGAGTTTACAAATTAGAACAATTTACAGTTATCAACATGTATACAGGGGGATTGTGTAAGCTAACATGGTGACAACTAGCATTAAACAGCATAGTGAGAAGTGCTAAACGAAAATACGATTAGCAAAAACATCTAATGGTGCACCAGTTAACGGTGATTAATGGGGCAGCAGCTAGGATGAAGAGCAATGTATACATTTAGCAGGAGTGACTAGTAGCAAAAACAGTATTATCATTGAAGCCAACAGTAATTCATGTGAAACCTCACTATCCAAATTGCGTCCAGTAGAGAGGTTGGAGAAATCTAAAAATTCAGCACTATTGTAAGAAAAAAAATCTGTACAATCAGATGAACAGGTAGAGACAAATTATGTTATCAGTCTCTTAAACAGAGGTTAAAGATCTAGACTTCGATAACCACTGTATACTATGAGATGAATGTCTGTTTTTTTGAGAACTATTAATGATTTTACTGAATGGATTTCAACTCCAGATTAAGACACCAGAATTGAGGTGTCTATGTATAGGTGTCTAAGCTGAAGCTAAGAGCCTCTGAATGCTTTGAAATCATGAAAGACAATTGAGTTTTTGATTGAAAACGGATTGAAAGCATTGATTAAATTATTTAAACAGTCATTGACTATATTACTTTGGCATTTAGCACTCACTGAGATGCCTTACAATCTTTTACAAACCTCTCTGTTGCTACTTAGGTCATGAGTCTCTTCTGTCCTGTTTACCTGCCTCATGTGTCTGTCTCCAGTATCCTAAAGCACTTAAAGTAGCATTAGATACATAGAATCATACTGTCACAGAATGGTTTGAATTGGAAGTGACCATAAAAATCATCTAGTTCCAAACCCCCTGCCATGGGCAGGGACACTCTCCACTAGACCAGCTTGCCCAAAGCCCCATCCAACCTGGCCTTAAACACTTCCAGGCATGGGGCTTCCACAACTTCTCTGGGCAACCTGTTCCTGAGCCTCACTACCCTCACAGTAAAGACTATCTATGTTTACCTCCTAGTTTATATAGTCAATGAAGCCTGTGGGAGGAATTTAACTCATCTTGAAGCATATCTTCACAGTCTCAGATCTAAGACTTCGGAATGAAGCTGATGGGTATGATACAGAATCCATACACTTTCATGTACTTTCACATAGATTGCTATCGTGTACTTTCATGCATTTCCATGTACTACAGTGTTAGCTAGATGCTGTCTGGTTTACCCCACAGTATTTCAAATAGCACAAAATATGTGTTTTTGCATAAGACTGAATGAAGTCTCATTCACTATAATCGGAATTAAGTCATCGAGCTGACAGACATGACCTTCATATAGATATCTAGATTTAAGTGACTTACCATCAAATGTACTCCTATTGAATAGGCTAGATTCATTTGCTTTACCATAGTTGGCTAATGCCTTTTCAAACATCAAAGATTATGTAGCCTAGCAACCAACTGACAGTCCAGACAGAGCATGGGTCCCCTGCAAATCTCCCACACTATAGCAGCATTTCCCATACAGAAATCTTGAATACCTGTGGCTTGTAAACAGCACTAAGTTCTTATGTTCTCAGGTTTAGGTAAGGATTTTATCATGCTTTTCTTTCTTTGTATTTTTCTTTCCTTATTTGATTCTGTGTTTTGATAGTTTAATTTAGTTAATTTCACAGTTTCCTGGACAGAGATGTGGAATAAAAAGACGTGCTCCAGGCCATCAACACAGGAAGACTGAATGGATGAGGCCCTTTATAAACAGATAGGAACACCCTCATGTTCACAAGTCCTGGTCCTCATGGAGGACCTCAACCAGCCTCATATCTCTTTGGGGGGACAACACATCAGGGCATAAGCAATTCAGGAGATTCCTGGAATGCATTTATGTTAACTTCCAAGTTATAAAGGGGCCAACAAGGAGAGGAGCCATGCTGGACCTTGCTCTCACCAACAAGGAGGAGCTGGTAGGAGATGTGAAGCTCAAGGGCAGCCTTGGCTGCAGTGACCATGAAATGGTGGAGTTCAAGATCATCAGCATAGCAAGGATCAACAAGCTCACTGCCCTGAATTTCAGGAGATCAGATTTTGGCTTCTTCAAGGACCTGCGTGGTAGAGTAAAGTCTCCCCTCAATCTTCTTTTCTCTGGGCTAAAATACCTCAGTTCCCTCACCACTCCTCACAAGGCTTGTGCTTTAGACCCTTCACCAGCTTTCTTGCTCTTATTTTGGCATGCCTCATCTTAGTTGTAGTGAGGGTCCTAAAACTGAACACAATATTCAAGGTGTGGCCTCATCAGTGCCAAGTACCAGGGGATGTTAACTTCTCTAATTCTGCTAACTATACTATTTGTGATAGAAGCCAGGATGCTGTTGGCCTTCTTGGCTACCTGGGCACACTGCTGTTTCATAGTCAGTGGTCTATTGACCAATGCCCCTGGGTCCTTTTCTGTCAGGCAGCTTTCCAGCCACTATTCCCTGAACAAGTAGTGTTTCATGGGCTTGTTTTGATGCAGGACCTGGCACTGAGCCTTGTTAAATCTCATACAGTTGTCCTCAGCCCATCAATCCAGGCTGTCCAGATCCAGCTGTAAAGCCTTCCTATCCTCAAGCAGATCAACACTCCTACCCAACTTGGGGTCATCTGCAGATATACTGAGGGTACACTGGGTGCCCTCATCCACATGTTTGATAAAGATATTAAGGAGAACTGTCCCCACTACTGAGCCCTGGCCAACACCACTTATGACTGGATGCCAACTAGATTTAACTCTATGCCCCACTTTTCAAGATCGGATGTCTAACCAATTTTTTACCCAGCCAAGATTTCACCTATCCAAGCTGTGATCAACCAGTTTCTTCAGAAGAATGCTATGGGAAATGGTGTGAAAGGTTTTATTAAAGTCCAGGTAGACAATTTTCACTGTCTTTCCCTCATCTGCTGTAATAGTAGGAGATCAAGTTTGTCAAGCAGGACTTTCCCTTCATGAACTCATATTGACTGGGTCTCATCCTCTGGTGGTCCTATATATACTATGTCATGGCACTCAAGATGATCTGCTCCATAACCTTTCCTGGCACGAGGCTCAGACAGAATCACAGAATCACAGAATAATAAGGTTGGAAAAGACCTTTAAGATCATCAAGTCCAACCATTCACATCCTAAACTAAACCATATCCCTAAGTACTTCATCTACCCTTTTTTTGAACACATCCAGGGAAGGTGACTCGACCACCTCCCTGGGCAGCCTGTTCCAGGCCCTGACAATTCTTTCAGTAAAAATTTTTTTCCTAACATCCAATCTAAACCTGCCCTGGCACAGCTTCATGCCATTCCCCCTTGTCCTATCACCTGTCACCTACAGTCAGGCTTGTAGTTCCCTAGATCTTCTATCCACCCTACTTGTAAATTGGTGTCATATATACCAACCTTCAGTCATTTGGGACCTCCTCGGTCAACCAGGACTGCTGATAAATGATGGAAAAGTGGCTTGGTGAGCACTTTGAGCATCTGCTTCAGTACTATTGGGTGGATCTCATCTGGCCTGATAGACTTCTGTGTGTCTAAGTGGTGTAGCAAATTGCTAACGATTTCCCCATAGATTATGGGGACTTAACTTGTCCCCTGTCTTCCAGATCAGGAATATGGGTACCTGCAGAACAACTGGTCTTACTATTAAAGATGGTGGAAAATAAGGCATTAGTTACCTGAGCCTTTTCCTCATCCTTTGTCACAGTGTTTCTCCTTGCATCCTATAAGGGATGGAGATTCTCTTTAACCCTTCTTTTGTTGTAATATCTTTATAGAAACATTTTTATTGTCTTTCACAGCAGTAGCTAGATTAAATTCTAGTTGGGCTTTGGCTCTTAATTTTCTCCCTACACAGCCTTATGACATGTTTGTAGTCCTCATGATTTGGCTGCTCCTTCTTCCAAAGCTAATAAACTCTCCTTTTTCTCCTGAATTCCAGCCAAAGTTGTGTTTTTGGGTTTTTTGGGTTTTGGATTTTTATTTTTTCAGCCAGGCTTGGTTTCTTCCTTCCTTACCAACTCATCTTTGGGCACACAGGATTACCTAAGATCCCCCCAACCCAAGCCACTCTATGTTTCTATAATAATGTTTTAGTCCAGAAAACAATAAAAATAGAATATCTTCTTTAAGCCTGTAAAATTATGGACCCTTAGAAATATGTTGGGTTTGCTGGAATTAATTTGCTTCATAGTAGCTAGTATGGGGCATTGAATGAATTCCTTGTCTGGCTTTGCTTGCATGTGCAGATTTTGCTTTCCTTAGTAAACCCTCTTTACAAATTTTCTTATTTTTAGTTTTTTGATTCTCTCACCAGTCCTACTGGGGGAATCATAAGCAAGTGGTTACATGGTGCTTAGTAGCTGTCTGGGGTTAAACCACATTTGTACCAATGTGACTGAAAAGCCCTAACCACAGACCTATGTTCCTAGCCATCTTCAATTAGGTTTTAATTTTCCTGGACTGATTTATGACTTGGATATACATGAAACACTTGAAAATTAAAGGTGTGTGCTGGTATTCCTCACTATTAACAGTGCATAATTTTTTAGAGTTGTGAGTTGGCTTTCTTTTATATTTCTTTGAGTGTTTTGATGTTTTATTTTAAGCTGTATTTTTAACTGTATTTTTCCTGATGATACTCTGCCTTTAAAATCAGGTCTATAGAATTGTGTACAGGGGCAGATTTAATGTAATATTATTTGCTACTATGAACATTCCCTAATCAATTTAGATTTATTTTTTACCTTGTCTTTTTAAGGCCCAATCACAATTTATCAGGTTGATTCATTACCCTCTTCTTTCTCTGACTCTCCATAATGGCACCCACATCCCCACATCAGCCAATATATTTTTCTGATTGCTCGAATACACATCACTTTAAACTGCTAACATTTTTTTTCTTTTTTTTTTTTTCTTCTGCTGGAAAGCATGTGAAACCACTAGAGAGAACAGGCTTTTTAAAGAACTGCAGGAAATAATGTAGCAAAGTTGCTTGCTTCAGTTAAACTATTGGCAGAGTTTAAAATCAAATCAATTGAGCAAATCAGAAAGTGTTATTAACTGCATCAAGTCCACAACATTCTACTCAGGGTAACTTCCCTCTCCATTGATTGAAAAGATGAAAGGTCAAATTCTTCTTCCAATTAAACCTCAGTACTGGAAATACTCTCACTTACATTTTCTTGAGTTATAAGTATCTAAGTCTAATCAGAAATTGTCCTATAATACTAAAAAACAGCCAAGATGCCTCTTTCATATGTAATGTAAACATTAAGTATGAAAAATATTAGTTTGATAAAATATATTAATAAATTATGAAATGGAATATTTAAATACTCAACTACCATAGATTTTAAAAATGGGGAAGAATATTTTATTGAACTGGCTGCCAGTCTGTTAAAGTTTGATAACTTTTATGCAAATAATTGGCAGTGAAATTATGACCTTTTTTTTTAGATTATCATGTAGGCATAACAGTTAGGCTAAGTCATTACAATGTCATCTACAATAAGAGTCCATGATGGAAAATGATGGACATTCTCAGGAGGCCATTTCCATGAATATGACTTCCATAAGGCTTCACTGGGACCAACAAAAAGCAGATAATAATTGACTAGTACATCTCTGAATTATATCTTGTTAGTATCTACATCACTCATTTCAGGGCATAAGTGGATCACTCAACATCTCTTACTTTTACCACCATTGTTTATCACTATAAACTACAGACATAAAATGTAATATCATTATAGATAGAAAGTAAAAACATGTATCCATGTAACAAAACCAACTCCGTCTCACTTTTCTGATTATTTATTTCTTTGTTGTTTTGGTTTTATTTGGTTTTGTTACATGTTTATTATCAGTACTTCAGAGGGGAAGTGTTTAATTAAGTTTCCTGTATACAACTTACTCAATCCTCTTTGAATGCTGGAAAGAAATCAGTCTCTCTGAAGTTATATTTATCCCATCTTGAAAAGGAATCGTAATTTTTCAAAATACTAATCTTTTGGTAGGAACACCTCTAAAATTAGATGAAATTAAACAAAGTAGCTTATTTTCAGGTAAGCTATAAAAGCTATAAATTATGAGTTCTAGTCTTCATTCTTTAATTCTAATTCTTTTAAAAACAAGGGTAAATCTCTCTTGACTTTATTATGAAAACTAGATAGCATTGCAGACTATTCCTCAATTGCTAAAAATTTGAGAAAATATATCAAGTAGAACTAATCTGACTAATCTGATTTACTTTTTTCATATTTTTGTCTTTTTTAATGCTTCTGAAATGAATGCAAGATCAATGAATTTTCTCTCTACTCTTCTATAGCAATAACCAATTTTACTTAGCAAACCATTTTCTATCATTTCTGTATTGAGGCATTACTATTTCCTTTATTTGTTTTCATGTTTTGAAAACATTTTGGATTCCTTCAGTCATACTCCTACCACATATTTATCTATCAACAAGATATTAGAGATTCTAGTGAATGCAAAGGATTAAGAGCAATCATTGGTGAATGGGGTAATTTCTCCATATTTTATTATGTACTATATTAATGCTGAGAGCTAACTATTCTTTCTATGGTCCTTTGGCAGCTGTTGAACTTAATGCTGCAAAATAAATTGTCCCCTCTGGACAAAGCTAGTTTTATTGTTGTGATTTCTTGTTATTTTGTTGCTTTTATAGTTAAAATCATTCTTCATACATTTTAAAGAAGGCTTTCCTAACTTTACTCAAATGAAAAATTTTGCTTTGTGTAAGTTTAAAATCACCTCAGGATTTGTAATAGGCAGGTCAGTCGAAGTAGTCTTGTATTACTAATGGCAAACTGAAGGAAAGAGGTTAAGTGGGTAGGTGCAATATGGTGATTCATCTTGCTTGTCTTCCATCATGTAAAAACAAGACCTCCAGTGCGGTTAATCTCCTAGACTTTTTTTTATCATTTATGGACAGAAATAGTCTCCTCCATAATGCAATTCACTTATGTGTACAAGATCAATCTTAAAAGATTAACTGCCTCTGGAAATGCTTATTTCCTTTCATGGATCATAAAGAGAGCTTGGATGACTAGTTTATCCTGAACACTTAACTTTTAGCTAGCAGAAGTTAGATGAAGTGAATCCAGGATATAATATTTAACTGAAATACAAAACAAGAACTTGTGATATTTTAATATTAGTTTCATGAGAAGATTATAATTTTGACAATTTTAATAAAATGTGTAATAAATACAAATTAAATTCAGGCCTTATGACTTCATCTGCCCACCTGAATCTGTCTTACATCATTTGAGATCTCATACAATACCTGAGATAGATGTGGAGTCTGGCAGATTAAACATAGGATTTAGAGAAACCTGAACCTGTCTGAAGAGGCAGATAGATGCCACCTGGAATATAATAGAACGTATAAAATGGCAGTAGCACAATTATATTTGTACAATTGAAAGCACCACTAACAAGCCCTGGACTCCAATAAGTAACAAAGCAAGCAAACCCATATGGGTTCTGCCAAGGATACACAGGATTCAGACAATTAAAAACTGAGGAACTGTAACTATAAATGCAGTCTAGCATGCTTCAATTGAGGCTATCATTATCTGGAACACCTTGAATCCCACATTGGATGCCTAAAAATGGGCAAAAGATTGACCCTAGCCAACAGCCACACACTGACACGGCTTCTTGCTTAATCCCCTCCCTCATAGGACAAGGAGAAAACTGAAGCAAGATGAAAGAAACCTCCATCTCTTAAATACCTCTCCTCAGCTGATCAGAGAGAGGATGGGGAGTTCATAATCATGTTAGCCATGTCTGACTGTGGGGCCTGAGAGAGGGAGCATAGGGTAGTATTCCAGCAGTCAATCTTCCTCTCACAATCTCTGATGGTCCTCAGCCTGCTCACCTCCTCTTTGAGTTCTGCCACTGAGCAGAGGAGTTCCTCCACCCAAGCACAACTCCCACAAGTAAATTCCCTACTGGTGGACATTATCAGTGTAAAAGGGGGACACATCCTGCAGTCCAGCATCAGGGTGGTAGCCTGTATCCACTGGGGCTCTATCTGGGAGGCTGAGTCAGTCATACGTGATTCTGAGATGGGTGCAGCCTTCATTTTCTCTGAGTGGCCTTCGGGTCCTACTGGCAGGTCTTAATGCCCTCTCTATACCCTCTCTGCTTGCCCTGCCTGCGCAAACTGCAACACAAACTGACGTGCCCTACTTTCCTGATTCACCCCACACCTGTTTGCCTGCTCCAGGTTGCTGTGCTCCAGGTCACTCGTGCTCCCTAGAGCCGTTTAAATCTCCCCTGATTGCTCCAAACAAGCCCCCTGCCATGCCTGATTGGCTGGGCAAGCTTCTGTGTTTTCAACATGGTTCTGGTTGGCTGTATGGGGTGCACTGATCTTGGGAACCCTCCTTTACAGCAGGATCTATTGAAGAGCCCCTGGGCTTACCTCAATTGTTGCCTTCACTGCTGCTGCTTGCTGCCACTGGAAGATGTTGAACATCATGGGGTCCAGTATGAATTCTGGGGGAACCCCACATGTGACAGGCTGCAAATCTGAGTAAAAAAATTACCATCCTCTAAGTGTGACCTGTTTTATGCCAATTTTACACCCATCTCACAGACCATCCATCCTACCTATATTTTGCCAATTTGTCTAAGCAGAAGCAAGCTGTTGAAAATGGTGTTGAAAGCTTTGCTGAAGTCTAGGTGAAGAAAATCCACTGGTCTCCCCATGTGGACAGAATGTGTTACTTGTTGTAGGTGATGATGAGTCAGGCATGATTTGCCTTTGGTAAATATTTCCTGCTTTTTCCCAATCACTTGCTTCATTTCACTTGTAATAGTTTCTAAAGGGACTTACTTCATTACTTTATTACTTTGCCAGGGATTGTAGTAAGGCTAATGTGCCTGTAGTTTTCTTTTGGGCTCTTCTTGTTGATGGGTGTGACATTCTAATGTTCCCAAAGACTAAGGTGAAGTTGTAGGAACTGACCAACAATTCTGTGTATCCTTTCTCTTGAAACTGGGAGTGATGTTTGTCCTATTCCAGCCATTAAGGAGATCTCCAACCACCGACAAGTTAAACACCCTAAATGTCATTACAGTGCCAGCTCAGTTAGAACATTTGGATGTTTCCCATCTGGTTGAATTAATTTGTGTAGTACCTAAGTAGTCATTAATTTGATTATATTCTACGCTGTATTGTCTGTCTTTCCTCCAAGTTTCCAGATCTAGGAAAGTTTAGAGTAGGCCTTACTAGCAAAAGCTTTTATGAAGACATTTTGTAGCTCATATTTTCTGATATACTTTTCATTGGATAATTGGTGCCATACAGCAGCACTTCAACATTATTCTTGATCTACTTTTTTGCTACTGATAAGTTTCTTAAAGGCCCTGTTACACTAGACATCCCTCACCAGTTTCATTTTCAGCCAAGAAATGGCCTTCCCAACTGGATTTCTGGGATGGGTGTTTCATAAGTAGATACAAACTTCTTGTAGGTTTTTTTTTTTTATTTTACTTTTTTTTTTCCAGCTTAGAATGTTACAGAAATCCACTTGAAATCAGCAATAGTCTATCACTCAATTTATAAACATTTATGTTCCTGAAAAGGGATAGAGCTCCTTATTATTTTCTTTACTTAATGCCAACTATTGAGTATTCACTTTCAAAGATTCTTCTTTCTGTCCCCACTTACCAATTAGAGAAATCTGCATGAAAATATTCTGTGTTAATATGTTTCTCACATAACGATTAATCATTAAATATTCATTATGATAAATGATCAGGAATAAACATGAACTCTAGAATATACAGAGAGATGTACATGTGTCTCTTCAAACAGATTTTATGAACAGAACAAAACAAAAAAAAACCCAAATAAAAAAACAAAAACCAAAACAAAAATGACCCTAAAACTTCAAAAAGACAAATATAAATTGACTGGAATAGGAATATGATGAAATGGAAGTTATTTTAGATTAATAAAAACCATAAAAATAATTCTTGGTATTTTTCCAACGTCTTCATTGTCATCTTTTCATCATCCCAGCCATTCACACAAGTATGCAACTACTAATTTTAAAATTGTCCAAAGCCTTCTAGATTGACCTTTTAATTGTTACCATTTGTTTCAAAATTAGTTTTATTAAGAGCAAAGTGTAGCTTTATAATTCACCAGTATGGAGTACTAAACAATTCATAATAGCTCAATTTTGGCAATTAAATAGATTTTCCTTTACTGTGTGAAGTGTAAAATGTAATATATATGATTCAGTTGTCTTCATTTCTAAATTATTGGATTGACCCCCATGTAATTGCTGTGCCCAAGGAATCTCAGGAAAAAAATATTCATCTTAACATAATAAATTTCTGATAAGAAAGAAGGCCGCTTCAGGATAGTTACACTGTCTCAAAAGAAAAAATGTTCTTCTAAGTTGAATCAACACACAAAATCTTGCTTCTCCCTTAGAACACTAAAACTGTTATAAATTTCTGAATACTGCAAGCTATGTAGTCAATGAAAGGCACAATATTTCAGTCAAGCCATAGACAGAATGCAATACAATGATTACAGAAGTTGCATAGGGAGGAAATGAGGAAATAAATATAGAATAGAATATAGCATATATCTACATCTTCATTTTTTTTTAGCTGTAAACAGGTGGAAAAAAGTGGCATTCTGAGTTTCTCATCTGTCTATAATTTTTTGAAGAATAAGAACAGGGAAAATAATATTTACTTTAATATTAATGTACATATATATAATTAATATTAATAAAAATATGTGTTTAAGTGACATCTACTATATTTTTAAAAAATTAGTTTGCTGTCATATTAAATTTATTAAAATGTCAAATTTTTGATATTTTACAGTGTTATGCTATTAAAGCTTATTTGATAGCTCATCCAATTAAAAATATATATATATATATCAGGCACATGCAAGGAAGCTAAAGGGAATGGCTAATAAGAAATATATTTTTTTCAAATTTTAGACACTTTTAGCACTCCCAGAGCTGGATCCCAAACCAGAAACAGTTCTCCCCATGTAACATGTAGGCAGAAATAAGTACATTAAAAAAATAAATAAAACCCAACATCCCCCCCAAAAAAAACAACACAATGTTCTTCACTATCTGCCTGTATTTAAGAGAAAAATCTGAGTTGTGTCATGAATTCTACAACTTCATGATTCTTAGTCCTCAAAGATATAACTAGAAGCAAGTGCTGTCAAAATGCTTAAGATCAGAAACTTTTTTTTTTTTTCTGTGTGGGTGTCTGCAATTGTTTTTCAAAAGAGGGTAAGGCACATCTTTTCATGTTAAAACAGATGAACAATATATGTGGGAATAATTAATAAGTTTCTGTGTATTTTAACATCTGAAATATTCCCAGGAGATTAAACCCTTGGTCTCTCTCTCTACCCTCATCAGTATAAATGAGTTCAAACTCCCATCTTCTGACTTTCAGAACACCATTAATAACTTAATTAAAGACAAGGTTTTAAAAAAATTTACATACCCTTTACTGAAGTTGCATATCATTTCATTAAAAAGGGATTGATAGTTATAAATGGGAAAGATTGATGTGCAGGGCATTCTAAGGGGACAAAATGCTGTGTTGTGTTTCCACCATCTAGATCAAGCTAGATTTAAAATGTTTGCTGATATTCAAAAGAATGGTATTCTAGATAATTCCCAACAAATGTTACTGAAAAATGACCTAAAAATAACATTTTTTTAAAAATGATTCAATAACTCATGTACTATGATCTAGTCACACTCCCCTTCAATTGAATTCATTGGCTATAGTCCTGACTTAAACTAGTTTTAGGGAGTATATACAGAAATCCATAATAATGTAACTGTCTTACCATTTTTATTATAACTGCTTATCATATTACAATATAAATTATTTCACAAAATATTAATGTATTAAGTTTATATTTTAGAGTTTTGTGTCCTGTTCATGGGTGTATCTTCTCTATTTGCAAATCAAAGTGTTTTATTAATATTAAGTAGGTGAGTCCCTTCAACAAGCCAATATTTACACTTAGATTCATGTTATTGGCAAAAAGGGATACCTCATAAACATGAAAGCAAATATTTATTGTTAATCCAATTAACATTCTAATAGTTTAATAGTCCAATTTATATAATTAATACATAAAAATCTCATGAATAATACAGCTGAAAATATTATGCAAACATTTTCTATGGTACTATATTCACCCTCCCAGTATTTCTGTGGGTCCTTTGCATATTTTAACTCCTCCTTGAGAAGAATGGGGGGAAGTTATAGAAAAGACTCCTGTAATCTTCATTAGAAGATTATAATGCCCACAGTATGATTAGACCATTTAGTAATTGCTACAAGAAGATAAAGTATGCGCACAGAATTACCTAGAGCAGATTGCACAGGACCATGTCCAATCTGGTTTTGAATATCTCCAGAGAAGGAGACTCCACAACCACTCTGGGCAGCCTGTTCCAGTACTCTGTCACCCTCAAGGTGAAGATTTTTTTCCTCATATTCAGGTGGAACTTCCTGTGATATAGTGTGTGCTTGTTGCCCCTTGGGAAGATATATAGATTCTGTGCAGGTTAGCACAACCCTCTTAGCTCTGCCATTCACCTTGTTCTTAATCCACCTCACTGCCCAATGATCTAACCCACACTTTTGCCTATAAGTATGTTATGGAAGACAGTGTCAAAAAGCCTTGCTGAAATCAAGGTAGACAACATCCACTGCTCTCTCCTCATCCACCTAGCCAGTCAGGCGATCATAGAAGGCTATCAGATTGGTCAGGCATGATTTCTCCTTGTTGAATCCATGTGGAACCACTCCCAAGAGCCTTTTCCTCCACGTGCTATTTGACAACCCTCAAAATAGAGCAGTTTTATCACCTTTCCAGGGATGGAGGTGAGGGTGACTGGCCTGTAGCTTTCCTCCTTCCTTCCCCTTTTGAAGACTAGAGAGACATTGGCTTTCCTCCAGTCCTCAGGCACCTCTTCTGCTTTCCATGACCTTTCAAAGATGAGCACTCATGGGTACATCCCATCAGGGCCTATGGATTTGTGGGTGTTGAGTTTGCTTAAATATTCTCTGACTCAATCCTTCTTGACCAAAGAAGGTTCTTCCTTTCTCCAGACTTTCTCTCCTGTCTCCAGGGTCTGGGTTTCCTTCAGGCTGGCCTTAACAGTAAAGACTGAAAAAAGAAGGCCTTCTCCAGGGAACTCACCTCATTAAGCAACAGACCCACATTTCCCCTAGTCTTTTGCTGCTGAGAAGGGCTGACAAAGCTCATCTTATCCTTGACATCCCTTGCTACATTTAATTCCAAATGGGCCTTAACCTCCCTTGTTTCATCTCTACATCCCTATAGAGATGTCCGTTTTTCTACATTCTGTAAATGTTCTTTTTTCCTTTAAGATTTTCCAGGAGCTCCTTGCTCATTCATGTGGGTCTCTTGCCTCCTTTGACTTATTTCTTACTCTTCAATATGCATTGTATATTGGTCATCTCTTTTGGACCACCTAACCTTCCAGAGCCCTATCTAATGGGATTCTCCCAAGCAGGTATCTGAGGAGGCCAAAGTTATCTCTCCTGAAGTCCAGGGTTGTAATCCTACTTATCACCTTGCTCCTTCCACACAGGATCCTGAACATCACCATCTCATGGTGCCTGCAGCCAAAGCTGACCACAACCTTCACATTCCCAACCAGTCCGTTGTTTGTTAGTACAAGGTCCAGCAACACCCATCTCCTCATGGGTTTCTCCACCACCTGTGTCAAAAAGTTAATGTCAGAGCTCTGCAAGAACCCCCTGGACTGTGTGTACCTGGCTGTGTTGCCTTTCCAGCAAATCTCAGAGTGGTTGAAGTCCTCCCATCAGGATCAGCTTCTGTGATCATGAGGCTACTTCCGGCTATCTGTAGAAGGTATCATCAACTTCCTCTTCCCAGTCAGGTGGCTTGTAGTAAACAACCACAACTCTGTCACCCATATTAGCCTGCCTCTTAGTTTAACCCATAAGTTCTTGATTTTTCATCCACCCCTAGGCAGAGCTCAATACATTACAGACTAAAGCAAGTCCATATAGATCCTGACATTTTGCACTGAGAGAAACTGCCACTTCAATAGCCCCTACTCAGAGCAGTCAAAGTAAGCAAAAAATAAACTGTTCTCTACTTCCTTCTTATCGTGGTGCAGATATCCACAGTGCACCCCATGAGGAACCTGATACTGGACCAGGTGGACATGACCTAAAGGAAGCAGCAGCCCATGAAGACCCCACACATGATCAGTTTCCTGGAGGAAGCTGCAGCCTGTAGAGAGGAGTCCACAGATGAACAAGTTTTCTACAGGACCTGTGGCCCACTGGGGACCCATGATGGAGAAAACCATTCCTGAAGATCTTTACCTTGTAGAAAAGACCATGCTAGGGCAGTTCTTGAAGAAATGTAACCTTTGGAAAGGACCCATGCTGGAAAAGTTCATTAAATACTTATCTCAAAGAATGTACCTCTTTATGTGGAACACTAACCATTAGAGAGAAACATATTCTCTCTTTGTCCTGAAACAATCTTTGTCCTCCTCAGAAAGAGCAATAAATTTAATTCTGTTGTCCCACATCCTTTTTGAATATTCACAGGAGTGTATTGTTGAAAGAGAAAGAGACAGGAGAATTTGTGAAGAAATGTAAAGTAGAACTATGGACCTATGTTGTCTCTTTTATTTCTTGAGTTGTTATTGGGAAGTGAAATGAGAGCATATTTATCACTGAAAGTATATGAAAGAAATGCAATCCTGCCTGGCATGTATATAGATGGAATACACAATTAAATGCAAATGCAATGTCCAGACTAGACTTGAACAACAACAAAATATGTACAGATTCATTTCTGCGCATGCAAGAAATAGTTCTGATACCAATAAAACCCCACCAAAAAACACTGATGTAAATCATTCCATGATTTCAATTCCTTTATATACTTTCTATCTAATATTGCAGAAAGAATAAGAATTTTAAACCAAAATAAGTTCAAATACACTTTGTGTGCCTGACTTGGACAATTATAACACAGTGAAAAGTTATCTTGAAAAATAGTTAAGGGTAGAAATAGCCTATTACCTAACTGTATATTAAAAAAAGCAAGCAAGCAAACAAACAAACAAAAAACCCCACAAATAAAATACAAAACCCAAACAGTTTCACATAGTATGTAAGTACTACATTTACTTATATCTTAAGACAATTGTTTTCATTCTAAACATGGAACAAGTGGATAGCTTTTTTTATCTTTAAAAGTTATGACTTTTCTCCTTGTCATTTTTCTTATTAATGGATTGCATCATAAAGTAATAAAAAGGATCCTTTTTTTTTCTCTCTACAAAGAGAGTACATAAATGTCACAGAGACTGAGTTTTCAACATTATAAGTTTACGGATTTCAGTGAGTTCTCTGTGCTCCCTATTCCACATACTATCCTGTCAAATCTAACAAAGTACATTGATATTTAAAATTACTCAGAAAGGCTAAATAACAAGAGGACACAGAATTTTCAAAATAAATCAGAAATGTATAGAATGAAGACATAATTTAGACTCTTGTCTGATTTTTTTGTGTCCCACTAAATATTTCCATTTAATCACAACCATGACCTCTTAAGTCCATCAAGCAAGATGCCCAAATGTAATTTTGGTTTAATGATAGATATTTAATGTATGCAGTCTTTTTTATTTGCTGAACATGGCAAGAAAACACACAATCAGAGCAGGTGTCGTTAAATACTGGGAATCAGTGAATGCTCTGCAAACAGTTCTTCCAGAAGCAGCCACAAGATTTACTTCTCCTATCTGTCATGCTTTAATGGACTCAGAATTTGCATTTCAGTTTTCTACCCAGTTAGAGGCCTTTATGCATCTCTTCTAAGGGTGCTTGCAGTTTATTTGAAGGAAAGGAAGAGAGATGCATTTTGGACATCTTGAGAACTAAAAAGCTTAAAAATAATATACTTGCTGAAATCCAGTTTTGTATGCATTTATGTTTTGTGGGTTTTCTTTGGGGGGATGGGGTTTATCTTTTTTTTGGGGGGGGGGTGTGCATTTATTTTTCAAAGAAGTCACATTCATGTAAGTATTGCAGTTGCAACTTATTCAGTGGAGCAAAGCATACCAACAAAGACATTAATTGTTTGATGGATTGCGATGCTGGTTGCATGAATACACAGTGATGTTTTATAGGCTTTCTATAGACTGCAAAAAGCATGAGATTTTTCAGACAATAGTTGTTGAATGTTGCTATACTTAAAGGATAGTCTTTATTCAGCTAGTCACTCTTCACATACAGGACTTGCTTTCCATTAGATTTTTTTTTTTTGTTTTTGATGAAATGGGAAGTAATAACACATTTAATCAGAGCAAAAATCTAGATTTACCAAGGATTTAAAGGTGTGCTTTCTTCTACGAGGCATACTCTCCTTTGTCAGTTCATTTCAGCTTGCTTTTTTAACTTATAATCTGCAGAATATCAGGAATTTTATTTCTGCCCAAATGAATATTAAAATATATGTGTAGGACAAATAAAGGTGCAGTCTTAGAAGCATAATTTTTTTAACATGTTATCATATACCAAATATGCACATTTTGACCAGTGCCTCACCAGATAAAGACAGGTCCCACAGTAATCATTTTTGACATCCATATATGCTCACTAAAGATGCAAAATTCTAAAATCAAATTGGGCCACAATACTGTTATTGATAAGGAGCTTTCATGGCTGCACAACACCCATTCAGGTAATATAAATGAAAAACAGACTTCAGCCAGTTCTCAGAGTTACATAAACATAGAAATATACACTGACACATGATGGAAAGTAACTACAGAGAATTTCAGCAAAAGTGTGAAAAGAAAGACCTTATTATTTTTCCTTTTTTTTTTTTCTTTTAGACTGAATTAATACAATAGTATAAAAGTCTTGTTAGCAGATCATAAGGTAATTAAACTCTGATTTAACACAGAGGTTTTGAAAAGACACCTTGTGCAGATAGTTCATAAAAGCAATTTCTCATGAAGAAAAAAAGAAAGATACGGAAAAAGGCAGTGAAATCTCTCAAGATAAAGCAATAATATGTATATTTTGAAATAAATGTTTGCTTACAAACATGTAGTGAGTTCACCAAGGCACACACTGATAAATGCTAACATGATTTAAAAAACAGACTACCCAGTTTTCAGACTAACAATAGTCAGTCTTACATACCAAAACCATGTTGGAAGCTCTGAGCTATAGCTTAGTGTCTGCATTGTTAAGGAAAGATTTTTCCCTGTAGAATAGCAGTGTAGGATTGGCCAGATGCATTATGGGACTTGGGGGGTTCTTTTGAAATACCAGGATATTGTACTTGATGGAGCTGGCTTGAATCAATGACACACCATAGTACTTTGAGAAAATAAATGGCAAGCATTACAGTATTTGAGTATACACAAACTGTGGCAAAGTGCTCTCCCAGCTGGCAAAAACAGACAAGTAAGCTCCTTGAAATTCACGGCCTTACTATGCCAAATAGATTCATGATGAAGGGTGAACATAAAGGAGACATTAGCATTGTGGCACTGAGCTGACAAGAAATTTAATTCCAGGCATTGTACTATAGGAAGGAAAAAAGATATATAAATGACACTGATAAAGCAACATAGTATATAAGAAATTAAACTATTTTAATGTGGTTTTAACATAAAATTATATATTTAAAATAAATTCTTTTTCTCCTTTTTAATATTCTGTTTTACATAAATTAATGATAAAATAGTTTTTAATGAGATTTTTGTTTATGATAGAACTTATTCCAAAATGCTCTCAAAGATATTTATTAATTTAAGTAGAACTGGCATAATAATAATAACAATAAATGAAAAAAAACAAAAGCATTTAAGAAGTTGAAAGTTTTTTTATTTCAAAATAAATATTTATCTGACTTGCATTTTGAAGCTGGCATATCTTAAGCAATGCCTGAATATTAACTATGATGGTTTTATATTTTTTTATTATTTTAAAATATTATTTTTAAGATCAAACATTTCAGCATGAGCTAAATATGAGAATGAGAATATATTTCAAAGGCATCTAATATTTAATGCTTGAATTCAGAATATAATTGTGTTGCTTCATTTTGAATTAGGTGGTAGGTGGGAATGTGATGAGAAGTAAGAGAAGGAAATCCTTTTATAAATATTTAGATAACGATGAAGACTTTCTTTTCATCCCATAAATAGTGATTTTAGAGGTTGTGTGGAAGATTGCTCAAGTGTGAATGTTGGCATTTGTGGTGGCTGAAATGTGCTATGAGGTGCAGCATTCACACATAATACTTTGACCTGGACATGATGAAAGCATAAATCACTATGGCAGGATAAGATGCAGACACCTGACCTAACAGAGGTGTGTGTGGTGGGGGAAACACCTAAAAATAGCACGTGCAGGGAAAGTACAATCATTACAGGGCGATGCATATTGGTGGTGTAAGCCAATTCTCTATGGCTTACTGATTCAGAATTTATAAAATGAAGAAAGTTTTGGGGTTTTTTTGTTTTTTCTTTGAATATACAGGATAGTATGCATCTGACTATGATAATTGATAGAATAGCTTCTCAAACTGTGTATTGACAAATACTCTCAATTTCAAGATGAGAAGATCTCAGCATGTGGTCTAGCTTCGAACTAGATTTTATTCCATCTCTTGCCACAGTGGAAAAATTAAGAAGGGGAAGGGGAAAATAATGTATCATATTTGAAAAGATTGTACCATCTTTACTACCACAGAAATTTCCAATTAACCTAGAAGACTGAGTTTTACCCAGCTTTGGTCCATGCCTTGCATTTAGCAGAAGGAACAATGAGTTCCAAACCAGTACTTTTATGTCCCTCAGCAGTGCTAGCTCTGCTTGTAATTATATACACAGTGAATAACTGTTCTTTTCTTGTCTGTCTGGAATTGTAGGGAGAAAGACTGGGCCCTGAACTTCAGTGCTCTACAGCCAGCAAATAGATCAATAAATCCTTCAAAACATTTAAACTGTGAGCTTTGAGGGGCATCTTGAACAGAAAGGAGACAACACTGGCTGTTGAACTGCTCCTTCTTTCACAGATAGTGATAGCAGTAATAATATAAAGAACCGTAGAATAAACATGAAGAACAATATAAACCAAGTGTGTTCGGTAAGGTATCAAAGTGCTATTTAAGGGTTTTAGTTCAACAAATTATTTAATCATTCTTAATTCACTGAAGCACTTATGCAACAGCTTAAATATAAAATATGCTTAAGTTCCACAGAAGTCTCTAGCAGTTAGCCACATTATTTATGCTAAGAAACTCTCAAGGTTTTTTGAAAAAGTAAGGATAGTTTTCTGAACACATTTTTCAATAAAGTACCAGCTCAATGAGGAAATCTGGGGACTGCATTTAACAGACAAGAACAAGAAATTGATTTGTTGAGGAACAATCTCTTAATGGAGATTCATTTTATGACTGACTTCAAGTTTTTTGGGTCCAAAAATGTTCCATTTGTTGAAGGAGAGCACAAGGACATACTATTTATCTATGTTCAAATTCATGGAAATAAGACCTAACATATTCAGTATAAATCATGGTAAACTGTCAGGATGAAAATCACAGAGAGTATTTTTAAGATTATTCTGCTTCAGACCGATCATTAAGCTGACACATATTTCATTTCAGGTTTGTATTTTTAAATACTTAGAACAGCTGTGAGCTAGAGATTTATGGATTCTAATTTTCAATGTATTGTGAATAATGAGCATTGAATATTTAATATTTTTGTATATCATTCTCCATCATACTTTATAAAGGGAAAAAAGAGAGAGAAATACAGACTGTCTTTTTCATTTTAAGTCTTCATTTCCATCAACTTCTTCGTAAAAGGCTGATGATATTCCAGAAGTGAAGTGTGTTTAGAGAAAAAAAAAAGTACAACTAAATAAATATTGAAGGTCTCTCATTTTTAAGTGAAAATAAAACCAAGATTTCAGTAAAAGCTGTTATATTTTGAAATGTGATTACCAATGTAATGAAGATATTAAAAGGAAGCAATGCATTGGCATAAACAATGATAAATTAGATATATTTTGAAATTTTTGCTATGATAAAAGCATGCCAAAACAACCCCAAACAAAGCAAAAACAAAAATCAAGGACAAGGTCAGCGTGCTGAAAAAATGCATCAGCATATAGAACTTATTTTTGTTTAGTTGGCGATTTCATTTCCTCAGTGGTTAACACAGGTTATTTTTATGTATTGTGTACTCTCTTCCTGTTTCTAAACTCCTATACTCTTGTTTGATCTTATATAAAATACCACTGTATAGAATAAAAAGAAATAAAT
Source organism: Porphyrio hochstetteri (assembly GCA_020800305.1). Taxonomy (NCBI): domain Eukaryota; kingdom Metazoa; phylum Chordata; class Aves; order Gruiformes; family Rallidae; genus Porphyrio; species Porphyrio hochstetteri. Next base: position 182,014,529 of record CM036905.1, on the reverse strand, counting down.
TATATGGTTGAATAATCAAAGAAAAAAACAACTCTAAGTGAGAGGAAGGGCTGTTCAGAGGAAACAGACAGATATTCTGTAATAATATTTCTGATCAGCATACTTTTTTCACTATTATTTAGTTTCTTAGATGTTATTAGTATCCTTAAAAGCAAAGAAGGTAAGAAAATATTATTTTAACTATTGTGTTTCCTGTGTTGAAAAGTACAACACAAAACTTAATTTCCCTAAAGAAAATCAGAACTCAATTGGGTAAAATAAATTAAATAAGTGGATTTGTTAGTTATGCATGATGTCTGTTAGGAAGAATAAAACATCTAAAAAGCCCAGATTCATAAATATGTGGGTGAATGAACATACATCTTGGGAATTTTAAAGAAACCAGATATATATGTGAATATTATTTCAGTTCAGTCATTTATTTCAGAATGGCACAGCAGCTTTATTTAGAAAAGTATTTCAGAAACAGGTCAGCTTGCCACCTCTTTTCTCTCATATTATTTCATTAATTATGAAGGAGAAGTTGGAATGCTACAGAATCACTGCTACATCACAAATTGAAACAGATTTGAACGGGTCAGAGGACTGCCACGTTGCAGCCAGGACTTCTGAAAAACAAACCAACCAACCAACCAAACAAGAACCAAACCCACAAAGTTTTGTTTGCATTGTGAATTTGTCCTAGTAAGAAATAAGAAGTGGAGTCTTGAAAAATCACTGTATACACTCTTGTAAAAAAGGTTAGCCAAGAAAAATGAGCTTCTCCAATATTACAGAAGAAAACATCATAAAAAAAAATAGAGTTCATCTTAAACATTAGTTTTGAGGATTCATTTTTAGAGATAGAAGAAATGATATTTCAGTGCCACCTGAAACGGAAGTTTAGATGTCTAATCAGGTGATTTCACCCATAGTTAATTAATTAAAAAGGAATGTAAAATTATTTGTTCAGATGATGTTATCACTGCTGTAGATATCTGACATGAGATGAATCCCAGACCATCTACTGCTTTATTTGTTGAGCAATAGTATGTCTAGCAATAGTGAGTGATGTCCAATTGTTAGGTGTTTTGTTGTGATCAGTTCTTTGCAATTCTCAAACAGAATTAAGACTGGAAACGGAGTCATGGTTAAAGTTGCTTTATTTGGCCCACAAGAAACGTGCAGGGAAAGGGGGGAAGAAAGAGAAAAGGGTGGAAAAGAGAAATAGAGAGAGGGACAGAGAGAGTGGAAAAGAAGATGGGGGGGTGGGGGGTGGTTATATCTACCACCACGAGGCTACGGTGTTCTGTCCAAAGGATGAGTATTCTTCAGTGTCTGTGGGTCCGATGGAGGGGGGGAATGTCCCTTGATGTCTCCATGTCGTCCTTGGTTGTCCCTCGTTGTGTTCGTTCTCCATAACTCCCCCCCCTTTTTCCATGGCAGAATGCTCCCTTTTTGTAGTCATCCTTGGCATAGCCACAACCTTCCACCTGGCTTGTGAGAATGCTTCAGGGTGGATGACAGAATGTCCTATGTGTGAATGGCTCCCCATGTTTCTCCTGATATCTTTTGGGTGGATATGTGGAAGGAATGCTCTCCTGATGTCTTCAGGGTGGCTTGTTAGGTAGTCATTAGGTCCTTGGCACAAGCTCCTTTAAGCCTGACCAATGGTGATGTGGTGTGGTAGGAATGAGATTTGGTTAAGTAAGAGAAAAAAGAGGGGGTATGGTTCTGTTTGTAATTGTTAAGGCATATTTCCATTACCTTACAACATAGATATAATAAACAAAAGCAATTTTGACTAGTCCCCATTTTGTTTGCAGTAATAGAGAAATTCATGTCTACTGACATAGGCAAAAAAACCCTATATTTTATCCTAAAAGTCTTGATTTGAACTTGCTTCTACTATAATAACCAGATTCAAGTGGTTTGAAATGTATTTTTATATCAGTCCATTTCCAAGCAGTAATGTAAAAATACTGACTGTAAGTGACTTAATGAAGCAGTCTGATGATACATACCTCTGAAGACACACACATCAGGTTTTTGTCCACACCTCTTATTTAATCTTTCCTTGAAAATATTTTAAAATTTCAAGATAGACACATCTATTGATTTTCTTTTGCTGTGTTTGTCAGGATGCTACTATGGGTCAAATGACTAATTCAGACCTGTTATAAATACCAGTGTACGTTTCTCAGACAGTGTGACAGAGGGGTGTGCAAAATCAAGAAGGCAAAACACCAAGAGTAGAGTCAAAGGAAGAAATGTGTTATTGCCTGTATTACATAAAATTTGTTGTTCATGTTCACTCCTCATATGACAGAAGACATGGAAATGTTTTGGTTTGCTGAAAATGTCTCTCTTGCCACTAGGAAGTAGCTTTATTGAGTTAAGTAAGTTTTTCACTAAAAAATTAAAAATCCCCACAAATAATCAAAATATTTTTCCAATATTTTTCGTATTTTGAAATATCTTGAAAACAAAGGAATAGGGTTTTTTTTTTCATCATCACAAAAAGAAGCTTCCTTATTTGATATTTCTTTTCTAAAGACAATGACTAGTGATTTTAATCGTGTCGATAAGTACTATGACAAGTACTATTCCTCTGTGAACTTTTTCACTACAGTTGAGAATACCAATTAACACATGAACATTTATGTTTGTTTAGGTATGGGCATTGCTAAAAAGGTCTTAGAACACTAAATATAAAAATGAACAATGATTTGGTAGATATAATAATGTACACATTTGTTTCCATTTTTTAACAATTCTGTGAATGTGTAAGTCTCATTCTGCTGCTTCTGAATTTTTATATTATTTCAGTCTCTTGTTAGAATACCATAATTTTATTCTTTTAGGATAAGACAATATTTTAGAATAAAACTTTGTAATGTGTATTTGGTGTGCATTTCAGTGGGATTTTAAGCATCAAATGGGAATTAGCAAGATATGTACTTGTCTGGATTTTATTCTATATAAAGCACTAAGCAAAACCACTTTAAGAATTCAAGGTACCAGATCTTCTCATGAAATTTAAATGGGATTTAGACTTTACGCAAGTATTAAAAGAACAGTCACAAGTACTACAATGTTACTATAATTTCAGTTCCAGACTCTGGAATTCACAGCATTGAATAATGAGCTCTCACACACTTCACTTTCTGCCTTATGACAAAAACAGTCCTAGTCAGTGTGCATAATTAAATCCTGAATTAAAATCCTAAATAAAGTTCCAGAGTGAAACCTGGTTCTCTTAAATGTATACATTTCTATCAGGAATCCTTCTTTATTTAGGAGATGAGCAGTATAGACTCTTACTTCACTCAGAACTTTGAACTGAGGCAAACTGAAACACAGCGACTTGTTTCTGTATTGGATAGGGAATCATTAAACTCCTATCTGAGGATGTGCCACAATGCACTGATTAATGTGAGGTCTTGTAAGTCATTAGAAAAAAATGAAATTTGATTGTTTCATTTTTTTAACCCTTTTTATGAAAAAATATAATGATTTTCTATTGTTAATATAGATTCATAATATGAAAGTGTTCCCAGAACTCCAGACAAATCCTGGATAATGAACAGAAACAAATAATGGAGAACAATTAATGTGAATCTGTTTTCCCACTGAACATCCTTATTGTGGGACTACAGAGTCCTATTTCTAAGAAACGTTAAGTGTTCAGAAACAAAACCAGAATTTAGAAAACTGAATTCTGCATGGAGTAACTGTTCATTTATCTGTGTGAATTGCAAAGTGCATCATTGGGCCCCAAGTTTATTCTGTGTAGATGCAAGAGTTACCCTGAGAATTTTCTGTAGCCCATGGAGAGAGACAGAAACTCACATAGGATCATTCAGTTCACCTACAGTCTGAACCATATTTCAGATGTGCCATCTGATGTGTTCGATTAGAAAATGGATCTAAGGAGATTTGAATGGGAATATTTGCTATTGAATTTATAAGACATAAATAGTATGAAAAATCCACAAAATTTTCTTTCAACAGAATGGGACACTTACATGGGACTGGGAATTCTTTCTCCTCTTGATAGCGGTTACAATTTTGAAAGATGATTTTAAGACAAATTACACTTTCCGAGTAAAATACCAGACAATATTTCACACAGCAAAAGGAAATAGTAACATACTGTTGACATCTTAAACTAATATAGACTTTCCTACTTCATGACATAAATCTGAATGTATTTCCAGGATATTTAATTCCTCAGAATTCAACGCAAATACTTTGCCTCTTTTTCATGACAGCACATTCAGCAGGTGGTAGTCAACTGAAGTCCTGAAGTCTTGAAATTTGTATAACCATGAAAATACTTGAGGTGGCTTTTGTGTTTAGATCCTTGAGACTGTATATTTAAATTTCATTTTTTCTTCATAAAAACAGGCACACAGCTTGACTGCTGTCTGTATTTCTCCCAAGTGCTCTGTTACAGTTATAGAAAAGGGCATAACTTCAGTCCCCATTTTAAAACCACCACCAAATGCATTCATGATAGTGATAGCATGATTTTTTCATAAATCTGGAAATATTCTGGTGCATTCACATGTGAATATTTTGCACATTGGCATATCAATGCTGAGGAGATGTCTGACAGCCAAGAGACAGATTCTTTTTGGTTTTTAAATATATTTGACACATTCTAATTCATTTGTAACTATGATCTTTTTTATTTCATGAAGACTTACTGACTGCTTTATATATACTGTATATATTATATTATATCTATATAGTATAAGAGGTCTAATTCTACTTTAGAGTAATTTTAAGCAAAGGGCTTTAGCTAGCTCCAAGATAACTTCATAATAAAATTTGTAAAACACCTAAAAGCAACTAAAAAATGCAATAAAAACATTTTGGTTTTAGAGAAGTAGGATCATAAGGCATTTGAATTGACCAAACATTCTGCATGGACAGATCTGAGTGCTCAGGATTTTTTCTCTGTATTGGTCTTTTATTCCGGGATGGATTTCTATTTTTTTTTTTTAATCTTTGGTTGCATACTCATTAGATTCCAGAATGTAGTTTATTCATAAAAAAACTTTTCTCGTGATGACTTTAATCTAGATGTATGCAGTATTGATTTGCTTAGAATAAGGAGAGATGCCTCCTTTTCTAATAAAATTTTGAATCATGAATGCTGTCAGTCTGTTAGGTGTTGAAATTCCAAGCTACTACAGGGTTAAAACAATCACAGAATCTCTAGGTTGGAAAAGACCTTTGAGTCCAACCATACCCATCCTCTACTAAACTATATCCCTAAGCACCTCATCTACCTGTCTTTTAAATACATCCAGGGTCGGTGACTCAACCACCTCCCCTGGGCAGTCTTTTCCTATGCCCGATAACCCTTTTGGTGAAGAAATTTTTCCTACCCAATCTGAACCTGCCCTGGCACATCTTCAATTAATTTCCATTCCCCCTCATCCTATCACCCTCATCAAAGACATTAATAAGCACCTTTTTGCAACCTACAAGGTAATTGTAGATAGTGATAAGGTCTCCCCTCAGCCTCCTCTTCTCCAGGCTAAACAGCCTCAGCTCCCTCAGCCACTCCTCATACGATTTGCTCACCAACCCTTGAGCAGCCTGGTTGTCCTTCTCTGGACATGCTTCAGGACCTCAGATGTGTTTCTTTTAGTGAGGGACCCAAAACTGAACACAGTATTCAAGGTGCAGCCTCATCAATGCTGAGCACATGAGCAAATAAGTGTAATGCTTCACCACATGTCTTACAGGAAGTATTACTTTTTCAGTCACTCTTCCTTCTTAGCGCTTTTTTTGGACAAAACTTGCTTGGTGCTGGATTGAGCCCTCTTGTAAAGAAGTCTCTTCTTTGAACAGAATAGTTTGGCAGAAAAATGACAGGGCAGGTATAGGTTTAGGAAACTGTCTTTCCTGGATATAGCAATATATCAATGAACCCGGTAATGATAAGAATGAACACTTAGAATACCTTTCAAATATATAACTGAAAGATCTTGATCAGATGAAGGGATCTGAAAAACTTTGACCTTCTTATCCTAGCACCAACACCTGGCAGCCAGGGCAGTGTCCTCTCTGTGCTGCTTTTATCTTGATACTGATACACACAAATATATTACTAATATCAGTCAATGATTATATGTTCTTAATGATCTTCTATGCCTGCTCATTATTCTCTTCCAAGCCTTACACTGAATGTCATAATGCCAGCCAGTGTATGAAAAAAAACATAAAAGACTGAATTGATATAATGTAAGTTTTAAAAGGATCAAGTTTGTTACTTACCAACAGTGTAATCTATCCTCTGCATATGCCTTACCTTATAGGTATCACATTTGACTAGGAAAAAACCAGTCAACCAACATCATCTTGAACTATCTGAACTGTCATTCACAGTTTTTCTGTCCCTTCCCACTTCGTTTAATTTCTTTATTTTTCCTCCTTTTTCTATTCTGAAGCAACTATACAGAAATGTATGGAATAATTTATAATGCATGTAAGTGGTAAATGGAGAATTGGGATCTTTTCTTTTTAGAAAATTTGCTTTTATTTCATGTAATTATAATTCTTTTTTGGTTGCTATCATAGTAAGTTACAAAATGTTTCCCATAGAAGTGTCAAAATACTTTAATTGTTCAAGTTAACTAATGAAATACATTTTTAGTTATTTTAGGCTTGGTTATTTAATCAAGTGATTGTCATAGTTACAGAATTTGTTAATGTACCCCAGCATAATCTTTATTGGTAAGACTTTAAGTTACCTAAGGAACTTTCCATTCTTTTATATGGCACAAAATTCTTCAACCCTGATGACAAAAGAGCATTTGTAGTTAGCTTGGAAAGCTCTTACTGATGACTGATGAAGTATAGGTATTAACCTCAATCTGGATTTTGGGTGTTTTTTGCAAAGTGTTTCATGTTATTTAAGAATTGTCTATTCAAAAGCAGTGATCTGCAACACTATGTCAGCTATGAAAAATGTCAAATAAGCCCCAAGCTTGTTTAACAAGCAGTGACTAGTGCCAGTGATTTCTGTATAATCATGAGATAAAGAGCAAACAGTTGGTATTTAAGATCCAGGAGGAAAAAGAATAGTTAGTGTCAATTTATCATACAGTACAATTCATCTTAGTTAATTATTATTAACTTTATTTCTTCCAGATGATTCTTAAAAAGTAAATAAAAAAACAAAAAAAAACCCTTTACTAAAAATATGCAATTTTAAAAAAAATATTTATTTAGCCCTAAAAATGTTCTATGCTCTTATACAGTGAATGACCTAATTATAAAATTGTCCCCATGTACAAAACTTTCTGTTTTTTGTATTTTTTTAAGTGTACACCTTGAAAACTGAACATTAAGTATATTTGGTTTGATTTGTTTTGTTTTGTTTTTAAATTGTAAACAGAACACTATCCATACAAATTTATGTTGTCATCAATAATTTTAAGAATCTAACATATTGTCCAGTGACATGTATAGTCAGATACACCATACAACACTTCTCATTGATAGAAAGTGGATGTGAAAGAGAGACAATCATGATATTGTTTATGTAGATCTTTAAATTGCTTTTACGTTGGTGTTGAGAATTACCAAAAGTGTCTAGGAAAGGTAAACTGGGTCTACAATATTTTTAAATTTTTATTTCAGATAATCATTATGGCTTCAGAAGTTCAATTCAGATTTGAACATCATAAATTACACTTTCTACTCAGAACAACATACCAAAAAGGATTTGAAAAGAAACAGGGAATTGAAGGGAAACATAGCTTTAAAAAATAAGAAAATATTAAAAGTGTTGGAATACTACTCGTCAGCCTGTGAATTCCATCTTGTTTCAGAGGCTGTATGTTTTGTTGTGACCTTCATTTGCTATTTCTACATCGTGCTAAAATTACCTTTGGGATTTTGTACAACAATTTTGGCAGTATAACTTTGGCACCAAATAAAAAGACTGAGAAAATGTGATAGAACAATCAAGAGTCATTAATGATGAATGACTCATCCTCCTGAATCTATGGGTTTTCGACTGGGCCATTGACATTGATTGGTATTCTGTATAAAAGTCAGGAGTTTGAGTAGAGTCTTTGATTTCCCCAGTGGAAATGTTTAGTGATATTGCTTTCTAAACAAGGGATGGGTAACTATGACTTGGAGGAAAAGCAGATCAAGATTCTGAAGAGCAATCAGCTCTGTTAATGGTTTTGACTTTTTCTTGGACCTGTAACTCTCCAGGACCATACAAGGTGAAAGCACCAGAGATTAAGAAATGCTTTTATAAGTCTGCTTTCACTATCTTTCTATTAATTGCACACAAAGGTTTTAACTAGAACTGGAATCTCTGGGAAAAATATCTGAGCAGTGGATGGCTCAAGAGGGCTGAGAGACTCCTCTTGAGGTTTAAAATTGTGAAGAATTTAGAAGGGTGGGCATTCTGACTAAGGAAATCTCTAGTAAGAATGCAAAAACTTGCCAGAAAATGCATACAATATGTGGATGGACTCCCAGCAGACTGACTTCCATCAAGAAAATGCTATTCAGTAAGGTCAGAAGTATAGCAATCAAATACAGTTCATCAAATATTTAAGACATCTATTTCTGTCCCCAAGACAAATATGGTTTTGTTTGGATTTCACTTTTTGTTTATTTTTCACTTTTGAATCAATCATGAGAACAGTTATTCTTTCAAATTATTTTAAAAAAAACCAAGCAAACAAACAAAAAGATGTTAGCCTAAAATCCTGGCCTTGTGTACTGTGTGGTAAGGAAACTTGCATTTGCTAGACAAAAATGAACAGAAAAAACCCAAACAAACAAAAAATCTAATGGATTTACACACATGATTAAAAAGTATTTAGACATTTTTTGAGAATCCATAATTGTGCTAACAAATTCTTCCATTTTGTGTCTCCCTTGTAGATACACATTTGGGATACACATTTAGCAAAGGCCACATGTTTAGTTGTCTCTAGGGGATCTACCAATCAGACTGGCCCTACCCAGTTGAAATTTCCACATACTGTAGGAGGGGATAGAGTCGTCCCAGTAGTGTGTATGAAGAATATATTGGAGAGAACAGTTTAGGTTATTCCTGCTTCAGGCAAAGGTAAACCCATGTCTGGGATTGTTATTGCTCAAGGACGTGGCTGTATTTGTTGGGTGATGCAGAAGGATAGGGAAGTTCGATGTGTACCTCAAGGGGATCTGATTTTGGATGAGAATAGCCAATATGATCAATAAAGTAGAAATTGTATGTATATGTGTGTGTGTGTGTGAAACAAGAAACTGATCATAGCTAAGGGAAATGTTGGATCTGGTCATGACGTAAATGGTATGGAATAAGGGATGGATAATGTCCTGGTTTCAGCTAAGATAGAGTTAATTTCTGTCTAGCAGGGGATGGAATGCTGTGTTTGGGAGTTAGGATCAGAGCAGTGCTGATAACGCATTGATGTTTCTACTTGTTGACTTTCCAGTTGTTCATATTTCCCTGCTAACAAGAAGGGAGGGGACACAGCCAGGTGACTGGAAGTGGCCAAAGAGGATATTCCATGCCAATTCCTCCTTCAATCATACAAATTGATACAGTGCTTTCTTCATCAGGAAACTATACATCTGTGTCATTGTGTGTGGTTGCATGTGTATGTATCCTTCTGTCTCCAGTTGGAAAACTGTAGGAGTATCCATGGTCAGGAAGTGAAAGCTAGTTCTAGAAAATGGGGAGTCTGAAGACTTGTAGGAGTTACTGTAGATCTTTACATGGGGTGGAACATTCCTTTGTGGTGCACAGCTCAGTGACCATCAGCAACTGAGTTCTGTTCTTCTTCCATGCTTGAATTAACACTGATTACAAAGGAACAGAACCCAGTGGTTATATTTCCAGCACTGAAGAATTTACAATGTTCAAATGTAAACATAATTATGCTTCAGAAGAATCAGGAGTTCACATAATTCCCATAATTACTTTTTACAGAAGCAGGAAGGTATTAGCAACATCTTACAACTTGATCTATCATAATGTGAAAGCTAATATCATTAAAAACATATACAATGGTTACATGCTATATAAGGCTTGAATCAACCAATTATGAAGTCCTGTGTGATTTACTACTGCTTTCTTGTGCATTAGATTATGATTTCCCTAAACATTGTTTTAAATAAACTATCATTCTCAACTGTCTTTTTAGGTACAATGAAATGGTTTCTGGAATTCTATCATAAATAGAGAACAAATAATACAAAATTTTTGTTCCAGACATATTTTTTGACATAATCTGATGACTGCGAATATTACTGGGTTTCATTTCCACAGCCTGTGATGATCCTGCTTTTCTAAGACCCAGAAATCATAGCAAAATTGCATCTACAGTTTCAGTTAAGTCACAGAAGAGATGTACAATATGAAATCAATGTCATACTAAAAGCATGTAAGACATGCATAAACTTTACCCACCAAAGAAAAAATACTACTTGAAGCCAAGCACTGAGCAGCACTGAAAATTGTTGCTATTTAAAGATAAAGTCACAGTAATATTTACCTTCATCTACAGTCTTTAAGTGAAACTCCTCAGGATGTTGGTATGACAGAAAAAATATATCTAACATGCTCTTAAAAATGAGTAGATCATTTGGCAAAGAATGGAGACTAATAAAGTAGATCATCACTATCCTTTTTTTTTTAATGTGAATCATAAATACTGGCAATACGGCATGAAAATAAGTAGTTGATTACTTACAGTGTGTCAGTGCAATCCTGTACATGCATTGTAAAACCCAATACAGTGGCTATTTATTTGCTAGCCATATCTTGGTCAAACAGTCACCAAAACCAAAACAAAACCAGTGAATATGAGCTGAATTCAATTTCATCAGTTTTTCAGCCTGATGGATATTAATCTGTCTCATATTTTGAATTAACTCATCCATGAAGGAAATTATTTTGTACCTGTGTTTTTTCTGTTTCTGAATTTAATATAACAACATTTTGTCAATTAATATGTCATTTTTTAATACAATAAATAGTTTTTTTTCTTGCAGTTTGTTGTTAAAAGTCTAAGGTTAAAACCAGATTCTTAAGCTGTTCTAGCTTAACCACAGACCTTGTTTATTACTGCTAGTCCTTGGATTTGATGGAACATTTTTTGAACTTGCTAAGTATTTATTTTCTTAAGTGTGTGATCTAATGCTTATCCATACCACAGGTAGTAAACATTTGGCTTCTTAAGTCCAGGAAACAACCATGAGTAAGCAAGAAAACTGTAACATAATATAGAACTGCTAAGCAATAGGAGACAAGTTGTCAAACTTGTAATAATAAAAAGAATAACCCCATGTGAACTCAGAAGTGAAGAAAACCAGAACAGGAAGACACTGACAGCATTGGCACTGACATTGCCTTGCCAGGAACTTGAAATGTTAATATCCAGCCATGAAGTCTTGTCTCTTCCTTTTTGCCTTAAGACGGCTGCTCAGGGATCCTTCAACAATTGGAAAGACTAAAAGAAAGTCAGAAAAATGGAGCAACATTAAGATAGCATAATTATATTATAATTTTACTTGCATTATTAATGGATCCTATTTATTTAAATGGGGGATTATGGATTTCTGATGTGTACTTTCATTTTAACTACACTAGCCATAGTTTTTGCTTTAATTGGATAAGAAATATATTTTTGGATCCATAAGTTTTGTTGTATTTTTGCCCATAACAAAACTTTGAACATGACAAGTTGGAAAAAAAAGTATAACTTTATTCTCAGGTATTAATTCAGAATGGATTTTTTTCTATTTGCTTGTGTGTCTCATACAATAGAACATAGTAACATAAGTGAAATAAACTGGTTAAAACAGGGCTGTAGTGCTGTTAGGATTAACAGTCTCAAATACATTAAATGTACAATGTATTTAGGTCGAAATAACCAGCTAGAAACAGAGAACTGCATCCAAGGGAGAAGTCAATGGTAAAAACTGTATTACATGATTCATTACTGCCTCATTTAAGTTCTTGGACCCTTCTGTGAAGCCTGTAAAATTGTTTAATACAGTTGGAAAACATGAATTCCCTGAAAATGCTTAAATGTGTAAAGAATAAACTATGTGATGGTTAGATCTTAATCTTCTCAGTATTCTAGATTATTTAGAGGTTCTTCTCAAAATCTGTTTTCAACTCACAATTTCAGGAAGCCACAAATATAAAACTGGGCAGAGGTGTAACTTACTTAACTGTGAAGATTTTTTTCTTTTTTCATTTATCACTTTGAACTTTTATATTAATCAGAATTAAAACCTCTTTTCTCAGAAAATACCCAGGAAACAAGACCTTTTCCTGCCTAGATAGATAGATAGATGTTTCTCTTGAGGTAATGCTACCTCTTACTTCAACTGTTTTGATATTTTTGGTAGTTTTAATTTACTACAAATGAATTCACAATGATATATCTATTAGCCTGGTCAAAAGCATCCTGTCTTTGTTGTTTCTGAAGTCACTGACTGTAAAAAGAGAAAGAAATACAGTTATTGTAATAGCTGCCTGACCATTGTAGCAATGCAAACATTATCTACTATAAAGACATTCTTATTGATGATAAGCTTATCTCTTCTAATTCCCAGCAGATATTTGAAAAATATATGTGGCATAGTAATACAACAGTGGTATTAATTTTATATGGAGTGGCACAGCACGGATCTTACTCCCCATGTAGGTTCTAAGTATTCTTATAATCCATCAACCAGTGCAGCAAGAGAATTCTCCTAAGTTTATTTTCATATTAAAACTTGTTTTGACCCAGACAATTTACATTACATTGTTAGCGAGCTGTTTACCATGTTTTTTCCCAGTTTTATATCTGCTATTTTTTTCTGTATTTCTATGGGAATATATATCCCAAACCCTATAAAATTTAAACATTAAAGGCATAATTTTGCAATATAGCTGCTGACTTCTTTTAATATACTTTTTTCATTATTTCTTTAAATTTAGAGAATATATAATGATCCAACTTTTTTTTGATTGGTGTGAACTCAAAAAATTCAGAATAAAGTTAAAGAATTCACAGTTCCATGTTTGAGAAAATAAATGCAAATGAAGAGCCTAATCACACTTTTCTTCAAGTGTATGTTTTCACCAATGTAGCTTAAAAAGAATTTATACATATAATCCATAATGTTGCCTCACTAATCTGTTCACTAACATTTGAGACATCAGAAATTCCATTACCTACATAAAAATTTGTTTTACAGGTAAGTTAAAAAAAAAAATAGCGAATATATCTCCTGAATGGTAAAATATATTTTTTTATGAAAAAACAAAAAAAAACTTTTATGAGCTAAAACCATTTTTATGAGCTAAATGTTCTTATATTCAAGTCAAATGGAGAGTAAAACCTTTCAGTGCATACCTGTAAAAAGCTAACAATATTTATTTTAATAAATATAACAGAAATAGTGGTCAATTTTTTTCATACCTACTCTTGGGAGATGAGTGTCTCATCCCATTTCACTTACCATACAATGATTAAAGAAACTTAGGAAAATAGGTTTTCAGGGCTTTAAATCCTCTGATCCAGGCTGAAGACCAAAGCCATGCAATATCTTGAGAAGGAAGTGCCAATGCCAATTTTTTTTATGCATGTGTATAAGCATCACAGACAGGAAATGAATGAGATACTTTGTTCCTTTCCCATACTACTGGAAATTTGTCATTGCATAGAAAGTAATTCAAGAGTTGCTGAAATGAGAAAACATGAAAAGGAATGATATTGTGCAGTTAAGGAATGAAAGAGGGAAAAAGTACCAAGTTCTGGTTTCTGTTTATAATCATTGAATACAATGCATAGGCAGGACTGTGAATTGGATCCTATTTGTACTGCTTTTAAATAAAATCCTGATCATTTTGCTTCTTCTGTCCTCCAGAGGTAAAATTTTTACATGTTTTTTCCTTAGAGTATCCCAAAGCCAAGAAGAACATAGGGAGGTGAAAAGGAGTCTTCCTGAGATAGCCTTATATCTGGCTAGATCATTCATATTTTTAGAAGTTTTAGACTGAAACATAGAACAGTGGTGGTTGGAAGGGATCTCAAGAAATCAACTAGACCATCAACCCTTATCAAGAAGGGTCGGTTTGAGACAGTTATCTAGGGCTACAACCAGTGAGGTTTTAATTTTCTCCAAAGCTGGAAGCTACACAAACTCTTTGAGCAACTTGTTCCAACATTCTACCATCCTCACAGTGAAAAAGTGTTTTTCCACGTTCATCCAGAACTTCCTATGTTTCAGTTTGTGTTCATTGTCTCTTGTACTGTCACAAGGTACCACTGAGAAAAGCCCCCTTTTCTTAACACCTTCCCATTTGATGTTTATAAACACTAATAAGATGCCCTCTGAGCCTTCCCTTCTCCAGGCTGAGAAATTCCTAATTGTCTCAGTATGACAGCTGCTCTTCCCACTTTTGTATCATCTCCAAATTTTCTGGGTGCACTTGATCCCATCATCCAGGTCATTAGTGAAGACATTAAACAGTATTGTCCCCATTACTGAGTCCTGAGGCACACCAATAATGACTGGCTTCCAATTGGATTTTGGTAGAAGTTGGTAGAAAAAACTAATATCTTAAATTCAAAATAGTCTACAGGGTGTTAGGGTTGTTTTTTCTTTTTCCCAAGAAAGGGCTTTCATGCTGTGGGAGGTGGGGAACTACATCAGTCTTAGCAGTATTTCAGGTGTCATTTAGTTTGAGTTAATCTAAATTATACCTGTCCTTGTCCATCTCTCTCTCTTTCTCTCTCTTTCTCTCTCTTTCTCTCTCCCTCTATTACCCCATGCCACCTAGATGTTTGTCTATACTTAGAAGAGAGCTAGAGCAGCCAGCAGACCCCAAAAAGTTGGTTCTAAATGTGTTAAACCAGACACTTAAAGGTTAATTCGACTGAACTTACATACATATATATTGACACTGAGATGTCTTAGGGTATACAAGATACCCATCTGGATCTGGCAATAATGCCACAAGACCCCCAGTTGTTCAGTGTTATTCTGGAAAAGCAGGTGGATGGATGTTAGGTAGGATGCCCAAAGGTATCTCAAACAATGAAAGTGTATAAGAAACTGAAACAAACCCTTTCTGTAGGACTTTTGTCTGAAATTGTTTACTTTATATTGGCTAAAAAACCCACCATAAGTATATTGTGACAAAAATAGAACCAATAAACAACTAATGGGATAAACCAACAAAGTATTCTTTGTCATACACTTTTGTCTCCCCTGTAGTTTGGCATTTCAAATTTGTTTAAAACTCTTATGTAACAAAGTAGCATTTCAAATAAAATATTTTAAAAGGAGATTTTTTTTCACTCTTTGTTCTTCTTATCAACTTTTTCTATAACATTCATGTTTGTGTTATCACTGCATGAATGCCTATTCCAAATTAAGTTTAATCTCTGGATTAATTATTTTAATACTTCCCCTACCCTTCACCCCTTATTTTATTGGCATGGGGGGTAGGGAGAGGGGAGTTGTAATTTACAAAAAAGTAAAGCTTTCTATTTCAAAACAACATGTCTATAGATGCATCATCATGACTTGTTCATTTCGTTAAAAGTGTATCTGAAACATGAAATGGCATTTAATTTTTATAATACCTGATTTCCTGCAAATTTGGCATCTTATTAATGACTCTTCATTGAAGAGACAATGAGGTTTTTTGATTAAATGTTTGCATTCTTTCTTCAGTCTTTTCCAGTATAACCATGCAGTCTGACGGTTTACATAGTTTTATAAAACAAATTTGTATTCATTTTATCTGAGTGAATAATCAGCATTGTTTACACAGATGCTCACTGTATTATATATTAATTACTTTTCAATTATGAATTAGAGTGTTGATTGGAAGATGTTATTTCTCTTCTACTTGCCAATTGACTAATTTCCCTCATTGTTTTTCTTACATACTTTTAATAAATTAATTTTGATTTTTAATTAAGGATAGCATAGTTTGAAAATATCATATTTCATTCACACTCAATCACTGAATATCAAGGGTGATATTTTTTTCCAATATTTTTCTCATTTGGCCTTTCTCTGTTACTAAATAGAAGTTGGGACAAAGATGGACGGGTACTACAAAGCTGACAGTACAGATATTCTTACATCCATTAACCTTAAACACTGGTTTTATAGAAGAATTTTTGGGCAAAACAATAGTTGTAGCAATCAACACCAGTAGTAGGGCATGAGTTAAAAATTAGCAGCATGGTCAGTAAAGGGCCAGAGCTTAAACTCTACAGTTTTCTTCTATTTATCATTACTGATGGATATTTGGATATTTGTCAAAATAAGTTTCTGTTCAGGAAAGTAGAACAAGACAGAAAGATCTAACTTTCAAGGACATTAAACAGGAGCAGATTTATATTTAGGCCATTTATATAATATTTCTTAGCCAAAAGATTTGAGCTCTCTTTATTTACAGAATTATCCCACCCTAGCTTATTATTTTTGTGTACAAGTCAAACATAGCTTTAGGGATTAAGAACTACTGACGTCTTTTTTTGTGTGTAAAGTAAACACAGGAAAATAAATTTGCAGGACAGATTTACAACAGCTGTATTTTAAAGTACACCTAAATTGGGAGTCTTTTCACATATTTATGGTTACTTATCTGTATAATGAGAATTACTTTAATGTTTTTAATAAATATTAGGAACTTTATTGTCCAAAATGTACAAATACAAAATAAGTAGTGTATTTTATTTTATATTTCAGTAATTAATCCAAACACTAGTTGTCAGAAATTACTTATGCTGACTGATATAAAGGACAAGACATTATGTGATGACTCCTTCAAGGTGCTGATATAGAGGTGAAATGCATTTGACATTAGAAACATATGAGGAATATAACTGAAAAAAATTAGAGCTCTTCAGAGAACAAACTGTTTCACAAGATGCAAACATTAATATGAAAAATAATTCATTAATATAAGAAAAGGAATAAGAATATTTATTATTTAATAAAAGACATGAATCCAAGAAGAATATAGTCATAGAATTTTATCATTAAACATTTCTTTATCTTCTTCAAAATTTATCATAAATACTCTTGGTAAAGTTGATACCAAAGGGATGATTCAGAGTATAAATTAGTGATTTTTTTTTACCTGTATCAGCAGTTGCTCAGTGGAAGTCACCCTGTGTGCCTTGGTCATCAGCCTCATGCCTCAGACAAGATATTCTCTTTTTGTTCTAAAAGCACACTCCTCAGTATGTGCACCCAGACAGCTGCAGCCTCAACAAGCCCTGTCATCCCAGTCTCATCCCATCTATCTACACTTTTCTTTTTTCCAACCCAGGTGTCATAGCATCTGTTACTTTCTGGTTGCCACCTCACCTTTGCAAGACTTTTATACAGGCTTTGACTAGAGTGGAAGGGTACAAGGTACAGGGGAATACAGGGGATTATTCCTCACACGCTATTCCCCTGCTGCATGGTGGGGTCCAACCCATGGGAGACAGTCCTTCACAAACTTCTCCATTGTGAGTCCTTTCCCACGGGTCTTCAGTTCTTCACCAGCTGCCCCAATGTGGGTCACTTCTATGGGGTACAGTCATAAATCATAGAATGTCTCTCAGTCTCAGACTGCTCCAGCCTGGTCCTCCACAGATTGATAAGCCCTGCTCCGGTGTGCATATCTCTCTCTCTCTCTCTCGCTCACTCATCCCTATGTCTCTATCTCTCTTCACAGGCTGCAAGTGCTGGCAAAGGTTTGCTCCAATGTGAGTCACAGTGTCTTCTTTATGAATCCATCTGCTCTAGGGTGGGGCCTCTCCATGGGCTGCAGGTGGGGTCTCTGCTCCCCATCCTCTTCCATGGGCTGAACGAGAACACCCACGCCACCATGGGTTTCTGCACGGACTGCAGGGGCATCTTTCTCTCAGGCACCTGGAGGGCTTCCTCTGCCCCTCCTCCCCTTCACTGACCTTGGTGTCTGCAGAGTTCCTTACATCTTCTCACTCCCCAATCTGATGGTAAAAAGTGGCTGCTAGCTTTTTTTTTTTCTCCTAACTATGATGCACAGAGGCTCTGTGATTGTCACTGATGGTCAGCGGTGGGCCCAGCCTTGAGCCCAGCTGGTGTTTGCTCTGTTGGGCCTTGGGGAAATTTCTAGCCGCTCTTTGCATAAGCCATTCCTGAAGCTTCCCCTCCTCCACCAGAACCCGGCCATGCAAAACTAGAACAATTCCTCAGTTGCGAACAGACAGAAGGGGATTAATGCTCTTCATCCGTCACCAGTTTTACACCTTTCACATCCATCCACATCTCCCCACAGATACTCCTCTACAATGCCAGGATACACACTATGTAGGAATGTGCTGATGTGTTGGGGCACACCTTCTGCTGGTAAGGATTCTTGTTGTGGTGACAGGGTGTTGCTTTGAGGTGGGAGCAAGTAAGAGATTCCACTTTCTTCTGAACTTGTGGCACATATCTTTACCTGGTTCTATAAAAACACCCTGCTAGCTCATATTAGACCATTTTCTATTTAGACGGGCCCTTTGAGTTCCTTCTCTTTTGATGCTTTTTTTTCCCCCTCTTCCTAATTGTCATGTAGTTCCCTTTCTTGAAATAAAGTATAAATTTTCCATTATATTTTACTTACAATTTCAAGGTTAATTTTGTTATGCTTTTAGTATTCCACTACTACCATTTGGACTGAATGCTGGACTTTTTAACCTAGGCATCTAACAGTATCTTGTGGGTTCTAAAACTAGTTCTTAAAAGCAAACATTTGATTCATCCAAAAACTTTTATCTGTGTCTTTAGCTCAGAAGGCATAAATCCAGCCTATGTGTGGCTAGCTAGAGCTCCTACTGTTTCTCCTCATCTTAATTTTGGAGTTTCTCTAATCTCATTTAACATTTCCTGAGCATAGCCATTGCCCTGCTTAGGGTACTTATTAGCCCAGTCCTAATACTCTAAACCTTTTTTATGAATGCCACCCACAACGATTCTGAAAAGCTTTTCTTTTCCTGCAATATTTTGTCCTGTTTCACTTTATATGAACATTTACATACAGAGCCACTCCCCAACCTATAATCCCTATTTTATCACTCCTATAAATTTGACAGTCTGACAATACTGTAACTCATTGATTATCTTCCTTCTAGCAGGTTGTTTACTGATGCAAAACAGTGTGGTTAGCCATCTTATGTTTCAGGATTTAAACTTTGGTGAAAAGAACTCATAAGTCTTCCTTCTGTTCTAGCACTTAATGTTCATGCTAGTCAACTGGCATTGCAGGCAGTCTAATTTTGTCTGTGTTATTTATTGCTATTGTGCTGTTTATTTCCCTCCTGACCTTTTCAGTATTGTATTGAATATTGTTCCTTTTGCTATCCTTCAATCCTTATCCCTTGCTCCCTAAATTAAGGATATTACTGAGTTTTTTTAGGGCAGCTGCTCCTATTTAGGTTTATAGATATGTCGTGAATGTATCTGAACTATTAAAATGTATATGGTACACTTGATTTATCACTATCATAGGATTTTTCACAAAAAAAGTTCTAGTTCACAAATGTAATATTAGAATAAATATTATTGTTATATTGAATTACTCTCTTTTCATTCTGTGGTGTGAAACTCTAGTGGGTTATAAGGCATATCTGTTTACAATATTGTCAAACACTTCAGGCAATAAACAAATAAATATAATTTTCCTCCTTACTATGTGCACACAGCTTTGTGCATACATTCCCACAGTTAAAACAGCAATAAAACCAATTGGTTACAATAAAAAAGTCTTTTCTTTTTTTCTGTGAAATTATAGGGTTATTAGCATTCAGTCAATTTAACATCACGACTCTCTAAACCTCCTTTATAATAATAGTTATAATACTATAAGTCTGCTGATATAAACTAGAGTAAGAATTAAAGTCTCTGCAAAAAAAAAAAAAAATCATAAGGACTCAGTTTTAAGCTGATGCCTTATCTATTATTAAAAAACAAGTAAAATCTTACTGCATACAATAGCAGTAGCAAATTGCTTCTCTTCATAGTGCTGCATGGGAAAAATTCTTTAGCTGATTAGACACTTTCATCAGTGAACGAGCATACATAAAGCTAAATCATAAGTAAATATTCTTATTTATTTCTTTTATTTATTTCTAAAATAAAAAGTATAGAACTTAATAATTCTCTATGACTTTGCCACTTGAAGTGCAATCAAATCTAGACCTGGAGGTCTAGTTTCTCCAATACACATTTTCAAATGTGCTAGCACTGAGCTAGTTGAATAGCTCCAGAGTTATCTGTACACTGATAAATGTAGACAGTTTGGTTTGAATTCCATCCTTGAAACCCCATAATTCACAAGATGTGTTGAATTAGCAACTCTCTTCTTCACTTGTCTCTGTCAGAATAAGTCATAAATAACATGCCCTCAAAGTTTCTCAATTATCGCCCCAAAAATCGAAACCTTAAAAACTCTAAAAATTTAGTGGTTTTTTGGTTTAACCTTAATGCTTATAACTTATAAGCAAGACCCCTCCTCCCAATTAAATAAATATTTTGGTTTTGTTTAATACAAATTCATAAAGAAAAGCCTAGGTTTTGTGACTTCTTTCTGAGAACAAAAAGAAAATTAAAAACCCTCTTCTGTTCATCTCAATTGACCACAGCCCTCATAGGGCAGCTTGTGAAGACAGTGTCTTCACAATTAGAATCTTTTTTTTGATATAAGAACTGCTACAACTTATTTTCAGAAATGGCATACTTTCTTTAAGAATGTTTTTAGTATTATATTTTTACTAACTCACATAGTTAAGACTGAAATAAACATCTTTTTTTTTCTTTTGACTTTTATATAAATACCAACTACTTGCTTACTCATAATGATGTGTATATTAGAGCAAGATATCACCCTACTTTTCTGTGTTTTTTTAAATACCTCAGGGGTAAATGTAAATATAAATCCTCTTGACAGACAACAATTCCAGCTCAGTATCCTGCACTGAAAAGGGAAGAAATTGTTACTCTAAGTAAATACTTATATTTAGCAAGTAACTTTAGAAATTAGAGTGTAGTAGGTATTCCAGGCACAGTTCAGAAATGTATGAATCAAATTAATATTAAACAATTTATTTTACTTCTGTTGGTGGTGTTTCTGAAGTTTAATTTCCCTGATTTCCTAGAAATGACAGTTAAGTTATATTCTCAGCAAGTTCAGCCTGCTTAATGAATTCCTTGGGGAAGCCAGAGTATCTGTAGCACAATTAACTTCCCATTCTTATGTAAATGAAGAGTTTCTGGGTCCCTGATGTAAGCCTGCTTTTTGGCTGCAGTTAGCAAGTGTATGCTATTGAATGACACATGGAGCCTTGAGCTGAAATTCAGACTTCATTAATTTGTGCCGTGACATGTGCAAAGCTGCTTTAGAGGAATGTGAAACACAGTTTCTAAAATGTACCTGATGAAATGGGGATTATTACCCCTGGCTAGACTGTAGTCAGCAGTCTGATTACCTTTGCCTTTCCTTGGTCTTAACAGAATGAGCACGCTAGCACTCTTTTTACTGTTTTTATATATTTCTTTTGGTTTGCATTTCTTTTTAATTACTGTTATCATCCAGTTGAGATTATCGATTTAAGATGGAAGGAGCTCAATAGATTGAGGTAGTAGTTTATATTGTATATGTGTATTTGTGTGCATGTAGTTAAAGTTAATACTGACAAGAGAAATAATCTCTTTGTCAGGTACATAAGGTCCATGCAGCTTATAAAGGAAAAGAAAATCACATACATAAATTTTATAGCCTGAATGAGATAGAGGAGTGAGGAAACAATATCCAAAACGAAAAGAGGATGTTACTGAATAGTTCAAGCTTTATTGTTGCTAGTAAAGTCCTTTGAGATCTTTGGATGAAAGGCATTCTATAAATGCAAAGTATCATTGTCTCAGAGGAACAAAACTATATGTCAGTTCTAAAATACTGAAATACAATCAGATTCAAGTTATAACCACAAAGTGAGACTTGGCTGAGTGTTTTGTATCTTACTAAATTTGCTTAGTAAATTTCCTAAATCCAAGTTAGGTCCTAGCTTCCCACATTTCATGGAATTTCTAACAGTACGAGGAAGGAGAGTATCTGCTCCTTTTAGGGTATCTGGTCAAGGGCCATTTTCACTGCAAAAGAGATAACAAGAAAAGGAGGAAGTCGTAAACAAGAGCTTACAGGGATGTGAACCTGACTAGCAAATGATAGGGGAGGGAGTGATAAGAACCAAACCTGGTCAGTTGCAGTAATTGGTGAGATGTATGAATGTGAGAATACTTCTTCCATCAAGGTTATATGATCATGAATCTTGTAAATTGGGAAAATAAGGGAAAAGGGGGAAAGAGGAAAAAAAAATAAAAGACACACAGACCTGACAATACACTTATGGAGATAATGTCAAGACACAAACCTCACTGCTCACACTCACTGATGGGCTACCCAGAAACTACAGGCACTGCTTCCAGGAAGATCAACATGGACTTTGCAACTGATAAGACTGTAAACCTGGGGAGACGGTGCAGGAATTGATAAAGCTTTACAGACCCTTAAGGTTTGTAAAGGGCAAGGGAAAGCAGAGAGGAACAAAGAGTGGGGGATAGACAGAAAGTAGTATACAAAGAGGCTGAACACAGGTAAAACGGTGCTGGTCAGTTTACTTGTCTGACTGAGTCTTATGTTTGATCACTGCAGTCAGTTCTATTTTTTTATATCTTATTATTAAATCTGATTAAGTCTGAGTCCTGTATGTGGGTCCTGTTGAAGGCACCACTTTATCTGTGGTCATTTGTGTAACCACAACCGTGATTGTCTCAGTGTCCTCTCCATGTCTCTGTGTATTTCTGGGGTGTGCACTCAGCTTCACTCCTGGTCAAACCTTCAAACAAGAATCTGCATTCCTCAGCCTGGGCAAAGACCCCAAGATGATAGGCACCAGGATGGGCTACAGTGGCTGGGCAGGAGAGTCCTGGGCCAGGGAGGCTGGATGGGGGACTCATGCTCCTGACATCACTTAATCACAAAATGTCAAAAAGGTGTCTAAGTTTCTCCCAAGTTCTTAACTTTATCAAATCAATTAAAATTGGAATCTACTTAGTGATCTCACTCAGCACAGGTATTTCAGCTCTCAAAACATTCTGGGGGTATGTCTTGTTCCATTCCTCCACAAACACTCTGGCACAGATGATTTTCCCTCTCGATTTTATGATTCACACAATAAGCTCTCCCCTGAATTAATCTGCACATTAGACCTACTCAGATCATACTAATGGAGTAGGAAATTATTCCTGATTTTACATAATGCTTTAGTGGTGTCGCAGTTTAGCCCCAGCTGGCAGCTGAGCACTATGCAGCCGCTTGCTCACCCACACCATACACTCCCCCTCCTTCAGGAGGAGGGATGGGGAGGAGAGTGGGGAGACAAAGGCAAACTTCATGGGTTGGGATAAGTACACTTTACTGGAACAGAACAGGGAGAGGGTAATAACAAGAAGTGGACTTAGAATATACAAAATTTGTGATATACAATAAAGTTTCTCACAAAAATGCACAACTCAGACTGCGCAGATCAGACCCATCAGGAAGTCAAAACATCCCCAAGCCACTTGACCTGGTGCCATGATGCCCCTCCCTGACTAGCCCCCTTTTATACTGAGCATGACATCATATGGATGGAATGTTCCCATTGGTTGGTTTGGGTTACCTGTCCTGGCTGTGTCCCATCCCATCTTCTGGTAAAAACCCTACCCTAGTCAAATGGAGGATAAGTGGATGGAACACTTACTTAAGAAGGGAAATGCACACATATAAACAATTCTTCAATTTGAAGAATTAGAAATCCTACTTGTGAGAAGAATGTTCTAACCCACAGCTTCTAAATTAGACTTAAATGACTTGACTACTGCAAAGGAATAGTATATAGATTTATGAAATCAGTCAGTGAGCAAGAGGAATGTCTCCTTAATCTAGAAATGCAGTGCTTTCTTAACAGTAGGAAGGATAGCTTCTGATTGTTATTCCCTATGTACCAGAGAATGGGTCTGTCTCACGTTATTTTCTAAAATATTCTTCATTACCCCCAAAAAAAACCCCACAGCGGACAAACCAAGTCAAAACAACAACAACAAAAAAACCCAAACCAACAAGCAACCAAACAAAAACAACACAGAGGCAGCATAAAGACTTCAACAAATGAAGGTCTGTAAATGTCGATGTGAATGAGTGTTCTTCTGACTGCTAAAACAGAGAATCTCTTCATATTTTGATGTACCTTTTGTATCCCTTTGAAGAAACTCCTGATGATCAAAGTTAAGTAACATATATCATGTCATATTTGAAACAGCATCTGTGCATGTGGCTTCCTGTGATAAACATTTTTTTCTCTCTCTCCCTGTTTAATGATTTACCCCTAAAAGGTAGAGATAAAATGACTCTTACCCATCACAGGGTTAAAGGTATCAAGAACAGATGGCAGTAGAAAAAGCAAAGAAGTTTTATATTTTCTACTAGTAGACAATAGAAGTAAAGCCACATCAATAAATAATCATCAGGACATAGTTTATTGTTTTTATTCTCATATTTAAATTTATATTTACATGATCATCAGAAACGTGCATGTACACACACATGCACAGATAGAGAGAGAACTACAATTAACTTTTACAGCTAAAGGAGAACTAGCTAAATACCCTCAGGATCCGCCCAGTTTCATTGAATTAGAAACAGTATGGTAAATTGTGTTTCTTTGTAATAACTAAAAATGTCAGGGCCATTAGTTATAGCTGTTTTCCTGAGGAGATATATACATATAGACACACACACACAAATATATTTATATTTATTTTTGCTGTGGTGTGTGAATGCTGCCTTTCTAACTGCATCCAGCTCTGGGCTCCCCAGTGCAGGAAAGACATAGAGTTGGAGCAAGTCCAGAGGAGGCCATGGGGATGATCAAGGGGCTGGGGCACCTCCCCTGTGAAGAGCTGGACTTGTTCAGCTTGGAGAATAGAAGGCTCTGGGGAGACCTAATTACAGTGTACCAGTACTTAAAGGGGTGTCCTGGTTTCAGCTATGATGGAGTTAAACTTTTTTTTAGCAGTGGATGGAATGCCATGTTTGGGTGTTAGCATGAGAATAGTGCTGATAGCACCCTGATGTTTTCCGATTTGTTGCCGGGCAATCAAGGACCTTTCTCAGCTCTGCATACTTCCTTACTAGTGAGAAAGGAGGGGACGCAGCCAGGACAGGTGATCCGAATTGGCCAAAGAGCATATTCCATACCAGTTACGTCATGTTCGGTATAAGGGGGGACTGGGGGGAAGAGGGGGAGACAACGCCAGGACGTGCGGTTTCTGGGGCGGTCGGGTTGTCCGGGACGGGCTCTAAGCTGTGCGGCCTGAGTTGTGTGGTTTGGTGAGAAATTGCATTGTGTATCACCAGTTTCATATATTTTGTGCTTTAAACTTCTGTTATTGTTATATCTAGTTTGCTGTTATTGTTTAGTAAACTATCCTTATCCCAACTTGCGTGGTTCTGGTTTCTAGGTTGTGGTTTCTTTTCCTCCCTTCTTCCTTCCCTTTTCCCCCTCCCCCAACTCTCCTTCCCCCTTCCTTTTAAAAGTACAAGCGACTGTGTGGGGTGCGGCCCTCGGCCGGGGCAAAACCACTACAGTTATTTTGGCGCCCAACGTGGGGCCACGAACGGTTGGGATAACGGTAGATCTGACCCTAACTATCGCAATTAAGATAAGCACTGTTGTTTAAGCAATCTCTGGTCACGATGTTGTGGTATTTATTTACAAGGCTGTGGCAGCAAAACCACCGCATGCTGTATACAATCCTGGCAGGATTCTTTACTCTCTCAGGTCTGTGGCTCCCGTATTTGTTCCCATACTTCATTATAGTGTATTTTATGATATCGGTCTATGATACAATAATATCGATGATCATGAGCTTAAGCTGGTACCTGTATGAGGTTTTGCTGTCCTGTCCATTCTTTGGACAGGGAGGGGTTAATAACAGCAGCCGGTATGGTGGGGGCACTGCTTTCTTTTCCTTTGGGCTAAATACAACAGCTCTTAGGGCAGTTTTTGAAAATCTTCAATATCTCTGGGATATTCAAACTAGCATTTTGCTATTGGTAGGTTTGGGGCAGATGGTTCAGTTTTTGTTATATATCAAGCATAGGTTTATGAATACCACTGAAGAGCTTTCTCCGAGACAGAATAATCACGAGTGGCAGGGCATGTGGCAAAGTATGGGCGAGTACCTAGGTACTTTCTCACGCCCGATGGTTTGGAATTTCACTCCTGAACAGCTACAAGACCCCGATCAAGTGACTGCATACCTAAGGAAAAATTGCTGTAGGTTTCCCAGAGATGGACACCTCACTGCACTGTGCTGGGCTCTGGCCACTATTTATCAAACACTGCTTGATAGCAGGCAGCACTGTCAGCACTGTCAGCACTGTCAGGGAGAAGGGAAAGGAAACAGACTGGCAGATACTATAGCTGCTGCAACCACTGGGGCTGACACTGCAGCTACTGCAACCCCTGTGACCGACACTGCAGCTACTGTAATCTCTACAGCAGACACTGCAGATGATCCGAAAAACCAACCCACACCAGTGTCTGTTGCTCCCGTACAAAAGAGGAAAGGCACAAAGAAATCAGTTCGCATAGTGACGGATAAGGATGATGATCAACCGGGATCATCTCGAGGATATCAGGATGAGGCAGAACCAGAGATTGTTACCCGATCCCTGACTCTGAGTGAGCTGCGTGAGGTTCGAAAAGATTTCACTCGCCACCCAAGTGAGCACATTATCACTTGGTTGCTCCGATGTTGGGATCACGGGGCCAGTAGTTTGGAATTAGAAGGCAGAGAGGCCAAGCAGTTGGGATCCCTAGCTAGAGAAGGAGGAATTGACAAAGCAATTGGGAGGAGGCCGGAAATCCTCAGCCTCTGGAGGCGACTACTGTCAAGTGTGAAGGAAAGATATCCCATAAAGGAATATATTACATGCCAGACACCTAAGTGTAACAGCATAGAGACATCTGTCCAGCACCTGAGAGAATTAGCTGTACGGGAGATAATTTATTATGATCTGGACAATTCACGGCTTCCCGCTGATCCCGATGAAGTCCTATGCACTCCAGATATGTGGCGTAAGGTTGTACGAAGTGCACCAGCAGGGTATACCAATTCACTGGCAGCAATTGACTGGGATGATACGAATCTGCCAACCGTAAATGAGGTGGCCTGCCGACTCCGGAAATACCAAGACAATGTTTCCCTCTCCGTCATTGCAGCAGTAGAGAAACTGGTTCAACGACTTGACAACAATGTGTCCAACTCCCAACCCGTATGGAGCAATGTTGCAGCTACTGAGAGAAAGCGTCCATCGTTCCAAGAGGGAGAATACACACCACGACGTACATTGTGGTTTTACCTGCTTGATCATGGAGAGGACATGAGGAAATGGGATATGCAGCCCACCTCAGCCCTTCGAGCACGAGTAAATGAGCTGCGGGGTAAAACATTCCCACAACGAGATTTTGCCAGGAAGAAGGCTGCACCAGTTTCTACTGGGCAGTTCCCTAGACCAACTGGAAGGCCTACCTATATGTCTGATGTGCCTGATCCTTTTGAAGGGACCTCTAAGTCCTTTATGCAACCAGTGGAAAACAAATATGATCAGCAGCAATAGAGGGGCCCTGCCTCCAGCCAGGTGGAGGAGAGGGACAATCGGGTTTATTGGACTGTGTGGATCCGATGGCCTGGCACGTCAGACCCACAAGAGTACAAAGCTCTGGTGGATACTGGTGCCCAGTGTACTCTAATGCCATCGAATCATGAAGGGGTAGAACCTGTTTGTATTTCTGGAGTGACAGGGGGATCCCAACAACTAACTGTGCTAGAGGCTGAGGTGAGCCTAACTGGGAAGGACTGGGAAAAACACCCCATTGTGACTGGTCCAGAAGCTCCGTGCATTTTAGGTATAGATTATCTACGTAGAGGGTATTTTAAAGACCCAAAAGGGTACCGATGGGCTTTTGGAATAGCTGCTTTGGAAACAGAAGAAATTGAACAATTGTGTGCCTTGCCTGGACTCTTGGAGGATTCTGCTGTTGTGGGGTTGTTGAAGGGTGAAGAACAGCAAGTGCCAGTTGCTACGATGACGGTGCACAGACGACAATACCGTACTAACCGAGATTCCCTGATTCCCATCCATAAGCTGATTCGTCAACTGGAGGATCAGGGAGTGATCAGCCGAACCCACTCACCCTTTAATAGTCCCATGTGGCCAGTGAGGAAGTCCAATGGAGAGTGGAGGCTGACAGTAGATTATCGTGGCCTAAATGAAAGTCACTCCAGGTATGAGTGCTGCTGTGCCAGACATGTTAGAGCTCCAGTATGAATTGGAATCGAAGGCAGCCAAGTGGTACGCCACAATCGACATTGCGAATGCTTTCTTCTCGATCCCACTGGCGCCAGAGTGCAGGCCACAGTTTGCTTTCACTTGGAGAGGCATCCAATACACGTGGAATCGTCTGCCCCAGGGGTGGAAACATAGCCCCACCATCTGCCATGGACTAATCCAGAATACACTGGAAAAGGGTGAAGCACCAGAGCACTTGCAGTATATCGATGACATCATTGTATGGGGCAACACAGCAGAGGAAGTTTTTGAAAAAGGAAACAGGGTAATTAAAATCCTTTTAGAAGCCGGTTTTGCTATAAAACGAAGTAAAGTCAAGGGGCCTACGCGAGAAATCCAGTTTTTAGGAATAAAATGGCAGGATGGGCGTCGTCAGATCCCAATGGACATTATTAATAAAATAGCAGCTATGTCTCCACCAAGCAACAAAAAGGAAACACAAGCTTTCTTAGGTGTTATAGGTTTTTGGCGAATGCATGTCCCAAACTACAGTCTCATTGTGAGCCCACTCTACCATGTAACTCGAAAGAAGAATGATTTCCAATGGGGCCCTGAGCAACAGCAAGCCTTTGAGCAGATCAAACGCGAGATAGTCCATGCAGTGGCCCTTGGGCCTGTCCGGACAGGGACAGATATTAAAAATGTGCTCTACACTGCAGCTGGGGAGAACGGCCCGACCTGGAGTCTCTGGCAGAAAGCACAAGGGGAGACTCGAGGTCGACCGCTGGGGTTTTGGAGTCGGGCCTACAAAGGATCTGAGGCCAATTATACTCCAACAGAAAAGGAAATACTGGCCGCCTATGAAGGGGTTCGAGCCGCCTCAGAAGTGATTGGAACTGAAGCCCAGCTCCTCCTGGCACCCCGACTGCTGGTGCTGGGCTGGATGTTCAAAGGGAAGGTTCCTTCTACACACCATGCCACTGATGCTACGTGGAGCAAGTGGGTTGCACTAATTACACAGCGGGCTCGAATAGGAAACCCCAATCGCCCAGGAATCTTGGAGGTGATCACAGACTGGCCAGAAGGCAAAGATTTTTGGGTGTCACCAGAGGATGAGGAGGTAACACGCGCTGAAGAAGCCCCACCCTACAACGAACTGCCAGAGAATGAGAAGCGATATGCCCTGTTCACTGATGGGTCTTGTCGCATTGTGGGTAAGCATCGGAGATGGAAAGCCGCTGTATGGAATCCTATAAGAAGAGTAGCAGAAGCCACTGAAGGAAAAGGTGAATCAAGCCAGTTCGCTGAGGTGAAGGCCATCCAGTTAGCCCTGGACATTGCTGAGAGAGAAAAGTGGCCAAGGCTCTACCTTTATACTGATTCATGGATGGTGGCGAATGCCCTGTGGGGGTGGTTGCAGCAGTGGAAAAAGAACAACTGGCAGCGTAGAGGCAAACCTATATGGGCTGATGACTTATGGCAAGATATCTCTGCTCGGTTAGAGAAACTTGTTGTAAAGGTACGTCATGTCGACGCCCATGTACCTAAGAGTCGGGCCATGGAGGAACATGAAAACAACCATCAGGTAGATAAGGCTGCTAGGATTAAAGTGGCTCAGGTAGATCTAGACTGGCAACGTAAGGGTGAATTATTCATGGCTCGATGGGCCCATGATACCTCGGGTCATCAAGGGAGAGATGCAACATATAGATGGGCTCGGGATCGAGGGGTGGACTTGACCATGGACGCCATCGCACAAGTTGTCCACGAATGTGAGACGTGCTGCAATCAAGCAAGCTAAGCGGTTAAAGCCCCTTTGGTATGGAGGACGGTGGATGAAATATAAATATGGGGAGGCTTGGCAGATTGATTACATCACCCTCCCACAAACCCGCCATGGCAAACGTTATGTGCTTACAATGGTGGAGGCAACTACCGGCTGGCTAGAAACATATCCCGTACCCCATGCCACTGCTCGAAATACAATTCTGGGCCTTGAAAGGCAAGTCCTCTGGCGACATGGTACTCCAGAAAGAATCGAGTCAGACAATGGGACTCATTTCCGAAACACTCTTATAGACACCTGGGCCAAAGAGCATGGCATTGAGTGGGTGTACCACATTCCTTACCATGCACCGGCCTCTGGGAAAATTGAACGATATAATGGACTTTTAAAAACTACACTGAAAGCAATGTGTGGTGGGACATTCAAGCATTGGGATACACATTTGGCCCAAGCCACGTGGTTAGTTAACTCTAGGGGATCTACCAATCGGGCTGGCCCTGCCCAGTCAAAATTTCCACGTACTGTAGAGGGAGACAGAGTGCCAGTAGTGCATATGAAGAGTGTATTGGGAAAGAGAGTTTGGGTCATTCCTGCTTCAGGCAAAGGTAAACCCATGTCTGGAATTGTTTTTGCTCAAGGACCTGGCTGTACTTGGTGGGTAATGCAAAGGGATGGAGAAGTTCGATGTGTACCTCAAGGGGATTTGATTTTGGGTGAGAATAGCCAATATAATTAATAAAGTAGAAATTATAATAATTGCCAAATAATCCATTATTGTATATTCATTATTGTTATGATTGCTGTATGTTGTACCATAGCATTATAGCCGGAGTCATACAAGTTAATGAAGAATGAGTGCCATGATGATGGAACTAAAGCCTGGCCTCTCAAGAACTTTTTGCTCCCGTTGAAAATAAACTCTGACCCACAGACTATGAGCATGGACCATGCCAGGTGTATCAGTCAAGAGCCTGAGATGCAGCGTGCAACGAGCCAATGGAACATACAACTATCCTGAGAAACTGTTACGACAAATGGAGCCTGGAAATCATGGACTAAATGAACTCAACAACTTCAGAGGGATGATTCACAGACTGAGGGAATAAGATCTGTATGCACATATGTGTGCATACATGTGTACATACATATATGGGTGTGTGAAACACGAAACTGGTTGTACCCAAAGAAAATTATTGGATCTGGTCATGACGTAAATGGTATGGAATAAGGGGTGGATAATGTCCTGGTTTCAGCTATGATGGAGTTAAACTTTTTTTTAGCAGTGGATGGAATGCCATGTTTGGGTGTTAGCATGAGAATAGTGCTGATAGCACCCTGATGTTTTCCGATTTGTTGCCGGGCAATCAAGGACCTTTCTCAGCTCTGCATACTTCCTTACTAGTGAGAAAGGAGGGGACGCAGCCAGGACAGGTGATCCGAATTGGCCAAAGAGCATATTCCATACCAGTTACGTCATGTTCGGTATAAGGGGGGACTGGGGGGAAGAGGGGGAGACAACGCCAGGACGTGCGGTTTCTGGGGCGGTCGGGTTGTCCGGGACGGGCTCTAAGCTGTGCGGCCTGAGTTGTGTGGTTTGGTGAGAAATTGCATTGTGTATCACCAGTTTCATATATTTTGTGCTTTAAACTTCTGTTATTGTTATATCTAGTTTGCTGTTATTGTTTAGTAAACTATCCTTATCCCAACTTGCGTGGTTCTGGTTTCTAGGTTGTGGTTTCTTTTCCTCCCTTCTTCCTTCCCTTTTCCCCCTCCCCCAACTCTCCTTCCCCCTTCCTTTTAAAAGTACAAGCGACTGTGTGGGGTGCGGCCCTCGGCCGGGGCAAAACCACGACAAGGGGTCCTACAGGAAAGTGGGAGAGGTATTGTTCACCTGGGAGTGCAGCAATAGGACAAGAGGTAATGGTTAGGAAGAAATTCTTTACTATGAGGATGGTGAGGCACTGGAACAGGTAGCTCAGAGAGGCTGTGGAAGCCCCATCCCTGGCAGTGTTCAAGGCCAGGTTGGATGAGGCTTTGGGCAACCTAATCTAGTGAAGGTGTCCCTGTTGTTGAAACTAGATGATCTTTCAGGTCTCTTCCTGAAGCATTCTATTATTTAAAAAAAAAAAAAAAAAAAAAAATCAAAACTCCAACGCCACAAAAAGAACCCCAAACCAAAGAGTCAACACCCTCCCCCTCATTTATGTGAGGTCTACCCTGATACTTTCTTATCTCAGAAGAGACATAGACAGTCTGAGTCATAAACTGCTAGAGATGCTACTTAGGAAAGTTTTAATTAAGGACTGCATAATGTAATATTTACTTTTTTTTTTTTTTCCAATATGAATTGCAGTATTTAATATGCAGTGACAAAAAATAGAGCTGATTATTTAGGCTTTTACCCTCTGTCTTTATGATTGGCAAGGTACCTTGTCGTCTTTGAGAAAAAATATTGCAAAGCAAAAGAAAATGTTCTTATTTTTTTATCTTCTTTCTTAAGAATGACTCTTGTTTTTATGTAATATAAATGCAGCTACTTTAATACTTCATAATAAATTGCTCAAACTACTGCAGCTATTCAATTTTAGTTTCTGCTTTATTCACACAGAGAAGGGCCTAAGTACAATTCCCTAGCCTACTAATACTTTTAATCCTTTGAATGTTTTGTACATTGCACTTGCCTGAAAACAACTTTAACTTAGTAGATAAACATATGTCAGTAAGATACTGCAAAGGAAAAATTCAGTGAGAAAGGTTGAGGCTCAGCATGCAGGTATGTATAGTGCTGCAATGCCTAAAATGTTTCATGCTGATATATTTTCCATGTACTGCTGTTTGAAGTATTTATGTTGTTATTGCGTGTTGTGTGCATGCTGGAGCAGAAGATCAAAGAAACAGCTTTTTCATTTCTGCTTAAATTACTGAGAAACAGAAGAAAATAGTCTCACATGACATTTTGCTCTTAAGGTCAAACTTCTAGTAAACTGATGGATATTTAGACACTTTTTTAGTTAAAAATCATTTTAGATTTGAATATAATACCATATGGGATTGAAATTCTTCTAAAAATTTTGTTTTTCACTGGGATTTATAGCTGAGCAACAGATGATGTAATAAAACTCAATTGGTATGGATGTAAACAAAACCATAAGAGACATAAGTATACATTATTTTTATCATTAAATTCCCAAGGAAACAAAAGTTTGTATCTTACTAAATAAGTAAAGTGTCTAACGCAAACAACTTTCGCTCCTTCATTTCAGTTTCAATACCCTAGATAGCTAAAAACATGTATTATTTTCATGATGTCATACTCTCAACAGTATTTTCTGTTTCCTTCATTAAGCAAAGAAAGGAATAGATACACACCTATCCTCAGAATGCATTTCTTCCTTTAAAAGAAGTTATGAGATACCTTTACAAAAGGTTTATTTTTTTTGAGTTCTTCCTCTAATTATTCCCTTCCAGGAGCTCTGAAAGAATACTGTAATATTTTAAGATTTTGGTATCTTCCTGCCTGCTGGAACATCAAGGTACTGTTAACTGTAATTGGATCAACATACTGATCTGTATAGTGCTTGCTTTCTTCAAAGGGCTGCAAAAATCTAATAATCCATGTTTATTGCATCATATCAGCTTTAACATGCAATACAAGCAATAAAATGAAGGAAACAGCATCCAAAATTGTGAGCCTGTAATCTCTACCATGTCACATATATCTATGCCCTGTTTGTGTAAGGTTTTTTTTCACTCCTTTATGTTATGCAACTGTGAAAAAATAGTAAGGATTCTATTTAAATTACATCATTTTACCAGGCATTCAGTCTAGCTTTTCTCTACTGCAGTGGGAGAGAGATGCATATCTAGACGACAATTTGTTAGGAATTCATCTGCCTGAAAACAAATAACTAGTGCAATTTAAAGTTCTTTAACATTTCTTTAGATTTCTGGGCTAGAAGGCTGTATTTCTCTCACAGGCCCTGCACTGTACCTGTTACAGCCATATGGATGTCTCAAGTGTCCTACAGCATCTTGATGCTTGAATACTTTTCTGGGCCTTTTATCTCATACACTATTTAGATGCCAGAGATGGTGTGCAGCTCCATATTGTAGAAGTTTAAATTCAGTTCTTTAGTCATCGGTCCCTACATATGTCACAGTTAGTTCTCACTATAGACAGAGGAGATCTAGTCAATACATATGATGAAGTCTAGACCAGTATTCACCTTCCCTGATGTTGACACCTTCATCAAAATGACCCAAAAGCTGAAAAGATCTCTGCTGTCCACCAATATATTGATTGGATATCCACTTATCCAATGGAAGCTAAAACAACTAAATCACATATAAATATCTAGACTAAGCTAAAGTGAGTACAGGCTTGACCTGAATTCTGACACTAATACATAATGAGACAAAAATTCTCTCTCTTTTCTTCAGGGCCAGACAAGCCAACATAATCCTGTGTGGTATTTGGCCTTAAGCAAGTCCTAGTACACACCTAGTCTTGCACAGACTTTTTATTCAAAATCAGAAACAAGAGATAAAAAGGAAGAGATAATTACTTTTTAGATGATTGCCTAGGAATAAGAAGAATGAGATCTGAAATAGGACTCATGACCACGTGTATAAAACTTCATCGATTATCAGAGGAACCTGAGTAGCTCAAATGCAGAGGTCTGTTTTGCAGATGTCTAAACTTAGATGAGATTAATTTAACCTCCATTTTTTTGTACCTTCTTCCTCCTGGTAGAGTTTAAACTTACTTCTTCCATTTTCCAGGATAAAAAATTAAGAAAAAATGAGTCTGTGCTTGGAGTAATGCTTTTGTTTCAGTTTCGGGCTATATATGAAAGAGCATGAAAGCTTCTTGGTGACAAAGGAAATAGTCAAGAAAAACAGTGATTCTAACCCTGACATTACTTTTCTCCTAAGACAAGATATAACATGGTTTGGAGCACTGCTCTGAAGGCAATGTGTTTATTTAATCAGTCATACTAATGAAGACTGCAAAAGCAATTCTGAAAGCAGAACTGAGCATTGCCACAACTAATTTTCTGTGTAGAAGCCTAAATTGCAAGTCCAGAAGGTAATCAGAGATATTATGAAGGATGCAGAGCCTGGATTTGGTTACTTAATAGGTCATGCAGATGTTTGCTCTCTGCTTTTGAGATAATATTTCCACTTGACAAGATTAGGATGAAGAGTGGGTTTTGGAGAAGGGTGACTTGTAATTTCCATAGTACTATGACACTTAGAAGGAAATTGGCCAATAAAGGTGTTCTTTTTAAAAATACTACTTTTTAATCTCAGTTGATAAAAAGAGTATTCTCTCAAAATCACCATCTGGACAAAAATGGGACCTATATTTATGTAAGGGCCTGAGGACAGAAGAAAAGCATGCAAGTGATTATTATCATACAGAATAACATTTGTTGTACTTATAGCTATTTATGTCTATTGTGAACTGAAGTCTACATAAATGAAGGATGAAGTCACTAACACAAAGCACCATCTAGAACATTAAATCAGTCAAATATTAATTACACAAATTCTAAATTCTTACTGAACCATTCCATTTTCCCCTCCTTTTCCCTTTTCCCTCTTCCCTTTTCATCTCCTCTCCTCTTTTTTCCTTTTATTTTCTTTCTTCTGTTTTCTTCTTTTTATTTCTTCTTTTAATTTGTTTACTTTTTTTTCCATTTCGGTTTCTAGCTGAATTTCTTTTGAGCCACTACCATCAATAAAGCAGACAAAAAGACACATAAAAGACAATTGTGATTGTATGTGTAGAAGAAATGCAGCCTACACGATTTCTAGAAAGACTTGCATTGTATCATGAACTGACAACATTGTCCCATTTGTTCTGTGTGAACTTTAGCAAAGATTATGTATATACTGGGATAATACTTCATTATCAGCAAGATTTTTGCTTACTTCATTAACCATGGAAATGCAAATAGCCTCATATTTAGTTCAGTAAAATGAAGAAATAGAAATACTAGAAAGTTTCTTTGTTGTTGTTGTTGTTTTGTTTTGTTTTCTGGTTTTGCTTTTTCTTAGGATATATGAAAGAAAAGGACTGTATATGAGTGATACCTTTCGTCGTATTGAGTTATTTTTCATACTGGAAGAAATTCAGCATAAACCATTTTGCCACAACTTCTGTATACAATTCAGGACTTCTCATTTGTCTTTTTCAATTTTATAGCTATATTCATCGACAGAGATAAACTCATGGTGGCCAGCATCAAGGTCAGTATTGCCCCTTTAAACATCTAGAACACGAAGGCTCTAATGAAAATAAGTCTGACATATAAATATGGTGTAACTATAGTAAGAAGACATTTTTCTAAATATCCAACAAATAGTCACATTTTTTTGTTTATTTCTCTGACCTTATCTTTCACCTAATTTGAGGAAAATCTGAAGAAAAGAAACTTGATTTGCATTTAGGGCTAAATCATAGAGAATCTACCACCACTATAATAAACAGTATCCATATTAGGGTAAAAAAAGAAAACATCTTCTATTGTATTTCAAAGATTTCCTCACATTTTTTTCATTTTTTTCTTGATGCAGATATACAATAGTGTGTACCATGAGATGGCTGAGATATTTGTGATTCTTACTAGGATCCAAATATAGGAAAAAAATAATTTCTTGGAATAGGTAATGGGTATTACCTGCTCTTTGAATAGATGGTC
Source organism: Porphyrio hochstetteri (assembly GCA_020800305.1). NCBI lineage: Eukaryota > Metazoa > Chordata > Aves > Gruiformes > Rallidae > Porphyrio > Porphyrio hochstetteri. The sequence goes on along the minus strand of CM036905.1, from coordinate 181,977,628 downwards.
TTTCACTCTTTTAGCAGTTACAGGCACATAAAATGTCACTTTTCTCTCTGTATTCTTTGAGGGAATAGAGTTTAGGTTCGTTTAGGGTCATGTTTATTCTAAAAGTTTCCGGTCTTTTAACGTTATCTACCTATGTATTCTCAAAAAATATCTGCTCAAGGGGAAGAGTGACTTTTTCCTGCAAGGTAGTCTATAAGCAAGGAATAGGTAGACAGGCATTTGAACTCAATTTGAGTCCTTTAAGGAAGTTCAACCAAGGTGATGTGTGCATGAAAATGACCAAAATGATATGTAAGAATTATTTCCCTTCAGAGAGACAAAGACTCTACTCTGTACCTTTCAAGACTAAGCTGTGGGATATCCAGAAAGACTTCATTTTTCAAAAAATATCATGAATCTAAGCATAATTTTAGAACCATGAGAAAATGAAGCAAGAAGAAAAAAATCAAACACTTCTGTTTCAATAATTTCTCATGCAGATGAAAAGAAACAGGAATAGAGTGCCTTACTCAGCCTCCTGTAAAATTGAAGCATTTGAGCCTCAGTCATTTATGGATAAACAACAAAAGCAATCAAAGTTTTGAATTGCATGGTCTGCATTATTCTGGGAATAAAAATGAAATTGATCTATGAAGCAATGCATTTCTTACAGTGGAATTCCATTCTCAGTTCCTTGTCAACCTACGAAATAAATTATTTTCTTTTCCAATTAACACTTTTTATAGTGAATTCTGCATAAATACAGCATAGTACCTTTGGAAAATAAATAATTATAAAGCAAAACCAAAAAAATCCCCACAAAACCTACCCTTCATCTGCCTGCCATTTTTTTGTTTATCTGTAAATACAGTTGACCAGTAGACGAGCAACAGGTGCTCTTCACTCACAGAGAGAAGCACAGAGGAAAATAGCTCACATGACAGAAACAAGAGTTCAGTTCTCTAAAGGAGCACATTTATGGGTCATTAATGAGTGATAATCTTGGACACTGTAACTCTTTCTATCCCCAAGCTTTTTTCCTTCTATTTATTTATTGCGTGATCTTCCAGAAAACTAATATCTTCCTATGTGTCAACTTTAAAATGCAGATCCAACCAAAATTTTCTGACATTTGTGGATAGCATAGGGAGGACATTTTTTGTCTTATTCTCCCACCATCAAAAGACCAACACATTAATTTTATAGCTTGATCAATAAAGCCCATCTTTGATGGAAGAGCAAAGAATGTGAATCAGATTTATACTTTGAGAGCATGTCTTAATAAATTTACCATCAGCTTTCTTTGGGGTACTGCAATGTAAATTAAGAATAGCTAAGGTTATGTGCAGCCATTCAGGGCTATTACCACTAGTGAAAAAGCATGAGAGAATAAAATGTGCAAACTGTTAAGAACAGAGGCTTCTCATCAAACTTCCATGGCATATATAAAGGGGACTGGGCTTTGTGAGGTCGCAGGGACAATAAACTGTATTATGTCAAATAAAATTGGTATCTATTCTGTTGTAAAAAAACCCCATAAAACTTTAAAAAAAAAAGAAAAGAAAATGAGAGTGTCTCTGTATTGTTATACTCCAAGGATTGTTATGCAATGAGGAATATCTACTGAAAGTACAAAGTCTGTAAAGATTTTACTTCATTGGTTAGTCTAATTGATAATGAATTATCAAAATAAACAGAGGGGAAAAGAAGAGTTGGAGGCAGCAAAAACAATATCTTTAAAATCCTAAGAGGTAGGGCATTTTTTAACATCTGTGCTTAACTGGTCTTAATGTCAGTGAGAGTTATGTGCACACATATAAAGAGACACTTCTGTATGTAAACAGTCATTCATTTTTAGATGAGAAACAAAAAAAGAAGGGAAAGAATAAAGACCAGATGATTTAAATTTTAGAGAGTACTTCAAAAAGTACTGTGCACACTATGAATCAGGGGTATATTCAGAATGGCTGTGAAATTCTGATCAACATAAGCGGAGATGACAGTAATTCCCTGTACTCTGTGACAGAAACCTGATCATTACTGTTACCAAAATAAATCTATTTCCATTCAAACAATAGTACCATTAAATTCACATGCATTGAACTTTTAAATCTTAACCCTTATCTGTCCAGAGATGAAATCTACATTTCTTCAAGGTACTTTTTGAGTAGGACTAATTCTGTTTTAATTTTTGTATCCTGCAGATCATGAGAATCGGACTAAGTTGGCTCTTCCAGTAAGGAAGATCTGGATTCCATAAACAAACTAACACTACTTTTTTGTAAACTCCACTGGATTTTTGAGACATAATAGGTTTAAATGGTTTCAAATCCTGAACGGGGCTTAGAAATTTGAAGAGAGACTGTTTACAAGGTCAAGTAGTGATAGGACAAAGGGTAATGGTTTTAAGATGAAAGAGGGGAGATTTAAATTAGATATTAGGGGAAAAAAAATCATAATTTGGAGGGTGGTGAGGTGCTGAAACCTCACCTGGGGGTGGTGGTGGGATTTTGATTTGGTTGGTTGTTTTTGGGGAATAGATGCTGCGTTATTTTTGGTTTTTTCCAAGTTAAAAATTTTCACTTAATGACATGTAACTGTAAATAGAATTTAATCTAGACTCTGCATATAAAAAACCTGTGTTTGTCAAGGGTTTTCTTGCTATCAATTTCAGACCTACCGCTCCTTATTCATATTAATTTAAGACTTTTCAATTATCTTTATTTTTAATGGGCATGATTTACATGGAGTTTGATTGCACTCAGTGCATTGGGGAATACTTTATTTTGTATGTGCACAGTAAATACACTTCTGATGAAAATGAAATTTCAAGGTAAATAAATATCTCCTATGGATCATTACAGACATATTAAAAGTACGTGCCAAAGTGATAAATAATATTACAAGCTAATTTTATTTTAAGTACAAAAAGGGTAACTTGGAAGTGCACAAACAAGTGAAAAGGGAAAAAAAAAAATGTTTCTCCACAAAACCACCAAACTTGCATATTAAAGAAAGAGTTTGACAATGTGGGGTAAAAGAAAACAACATGTTGAATACTTTAGGATTAATGCAGAAATTTCCAAACATGGGAAAACTATTTACAATAAATTGATTTGTTTCTTTCTAAGCTGCTTTGTTTAGTTAGTAGAGATAACATATAAAACCTATATAGCAGGTATCATGGAATCACAGAAGGGTAGGGGTTGGAAGAGATGCCTGGAGATCATCTAGTCCAAACCCCCTGCTAGAGCAGAATCACTTAGAGCATGTTGCCCATCATTACATCCACTCAGAATTTTAATATCTCTCGGAGTCTGTTCCAGTATTCTGTCACCCTCAACATGAAGTTTTTCCTCATATTCAGGTGGAACTTCCTGTGAAACTGCCTGTTGCCTCTTGGTCATCATTGAAAAGACTGTCCCCATCCTCTTTACACCTGCCTTAGTGTATTTACAAGTGTTGATAAGATCTCCTATCTTTTCTTCTCCAGACTACAGTGAGCCAGTTTTCAGCTTTTTCTCCAGGTGCTCCAGCCCTCTAATCATCTCTGTAGCCCTCTACTGGACTTTCTCCAGTAGTTCCGTCTTTCTTGAACTGGGGAGCCCAGAAATGGATACAGCACTCCAGATGTGCTCTATAACGGCAGAGTAGAGGGGAAAAATAATGGGTCTCAACTTGCTGGCCACACTTGTTAGTACACCCCAGGACACCAGTGGCCTTTCTGACCACAGGGGCACACTTCTGGGTCATGGAGAATTTTTTGTCCACCAGGACCCGCCAGCCCTTCTCTTGAGAACTGGTTCCCAGCAGGTCAACCCTTAAACTGCACTGGTGTATGGCCAGTCCCTTTTTTCTACAGTCTGTAAATGTTCTTTTTCCCTTTAGGATTTTCCAGGATCACCTTGCTCATGAATGCTGGCCTCTTGCCTCCTTCGCTTCATTTCTTACTCTTCAGTATGCACTGATCTTGAGCTTGGAGGAAGTTACTCTTGAATATTACCCAGCTCTCTTGGATGCCCTTACCTTCCAGAGCCATATCTCATGTGATTCTCCCAAGCAGATATCTGAGGAAGCCAAAGTTATCTCACTGGAAGTCCAGGACTGTAATCCTAATTACCGCTTTGTTCCTTCCACATAGGTTCCTGAACATCACGATCTCATGGTGCCTGCAGCCAAGACTGACGCCAACCTTCACATCTTTAACCAGTCCTTTTTTTTTTAGTCCAGTAACACCCCTATCTTCATGGGTTCTTCCATCACCTGAGCCAAAAGGTTAAGATAAGTGTTCTGCCCAGACCTCCTGGACTGTGTGTACCTGGCTGTGTTGCCTTTCCAGCAAATCTCAGAGTGGTTGAAGGCCCCCCATGAAGACCAGTGCCTGTGATCATGAGGCTACTTCCAGCTGCCCATAGAAAGCCTCATCAACTTCCTCTTCCTGATCAGGTGGCCTGTATCAAACACCCACAACTTTGTTACACTTAATCCTTACCCAAAAGCTTTTGACTCGTTCCTCCTACACCACTATGTGGATGCTTGTACATTCCTGTTGTTGGAGGAGAATTAACTTAAAAGCAACTTTACAGAAAAGGATCCTGGGCTTTGGTAGACCACATGTTGAACTGAAATCAGCAGGATGAACTTGCAGCAAAAAAAAAAGGCCAGTTGCTTGTATTAGTAGTAATAGAGCCAGCAGGTAAAGGGAAAAGATTCTTCACTTGTATTTGGCACTTCTAAGACTACATCTAGAGTATCATGCCTCGTGTAGAGATCCTCCATGCAAGAAAGACATTCATAAAATCAAGAAAGTTTGGCCAAGGTTGACCAAGATGACTAAGATGCTGGAGAGGAGAGGTTGAGAAAACCATGTTCTTTATACTTAATAGAAAAGGCTAGTGACAAGACATTACTCCTTTCTTCAGACACCTATTGGGAAGCCCAGCCATAGAGATGGAGCCACACAGTTTACAGATGTTCACGTTGAAAAGTGGTAATTCACAAATGTTAGAACATAGGAAGTACCAGGAAATCTAAAAATTTATTTAAAATAAACCCAAGCAAACAAACAAAAAAAACCCCTGATACCCCCCAAAAAACCCCCAACCAACCAACGAACAAAAAAAAAAAAAAAATGATCTAGTCAAACACAGGAACAGTCTTCCCATGAAGGTTACCCTAGAAAGTATTCAAAACTCGAGCAGAGAAAGTCCTAATCAATTTTGTTTAGCTCTTCAACTACAAGAATGAAGATGAACAAAATTGCATCCAGAGGTCCATTCCAACCTACATGGTTCTATGATTATGTCTTTTAGAGCTTTTTTTTCCAAAATCTTCCCCATGGCACAAGAGCTTGTGATTCTGCTCTCTTATAAGCATAGATTCACACTGAAATACTTTATGAAATTATTTAACCTGTTTTCTGTGAAATCAGTTAAATTTTTCAGAGCTTTGAGACAGTAAAATTTCAGATTATAATTCTGCAGGTGGAGGGAAATATTTTCATTTTCATCAAAAGCCATTATAACTTCTGTTTCATGCAGTAATTCTGTTTTACTTTATGCCATAAAGTTTGATGGTAGGAGAAATGTGTCAGGGATATATATGTTTCACAATTTATGCCACTATTTATTTTTTCTACATAAGTATAGAGAATGCAAATCAAAACAAACAGCTATATTGGTTGCTTAGCTCTAGTAATTAGGTTTAGTAAGCCTCTCACTCTGGTCTTGATTAGTTTTCCTCTATGGGTCAAGAAAAGGGAAGCAAATTAGGTCCTTGTGCACAGGCTGTCATGGGTCAGTGCTAAGACTTTGTATATAAAACTATAGAAAGATTGACCTTTTTCACTTTATATTGTTATAGAAACTAATTCAATATTTTGATTTTATTTTATATTCATTCCTTGGTGGAGGTTCAAGCTAAAAGGTGCTGAGAACCCAGTGAGTATCTTGCCATCTGTTTGGAACTGTCAAGGTTTCTGTTGGAATAGAAAAGTAGCATTATTGTTTCTTTTTGTTTTTTAGAAAACAGTTCTAGAACATCAATTGCTCTAGCAGACAATGTGTTGAGGATTTTAGGATACATCCTGTCAATAAAATAATTTAAAGCTCCCACCATGTCATCAACGTATTTTTCAAATCCTGCCAGTGACATTTTATTTGTATCTCAGTAAAATTTAAGTCAACTGCATTTCATCTATATACTTCTGCAAAATGACATGAATAAAAGTACTCTACATAGGTATTGAAAAGAAAACAGCACAGAGGGTCTTGATATTGTAGTTTTGTGTGGCTGGGTTCTGGTGGAGAAGTGGGGGGCTGCAGGGGTGGCTTCTGCAAGAAGCAGCTAGAAGCTCTCTGCAGTCCTGACAGCAACCACCATCTGTCTCAAGGCCAGAGTTGTTGTTGACCAAGCCCGAGCCCATCAGGGACAGTCACAGCACCTCTGGGAATCACATTTAGAAGGAAAAAAAAAAATGCAAGCAGACGCTTTTTTTGCCAACAGAGAAGGGAGTGAGAAGATGTAAGAAACTGTGGCACCAAGGCCAGGGAAGAGGGGGGAGGAGATGCCCCAGATGCCAGAGAGAAAGGTGCCCCTGCAGCCCGTACAGAAACCCATGGTGGAGTGGGTGTCCCCATACAGTCCATGGAAAAGGCTGAGAACCCACCTGCAGCCCATGGAGAATCCCTACACTGGAGCAGGTGGAGACATACAGAAGACGCTGTGACCCACTTTGGAGCAAGCCTCTGCTAGCACTTGCAGCCTGTGGAGAGAGGTAGAGACACATAGATATGAGAGAGAGAGAGAGACATCCCCACTGGAGCAGGTTTGCTGAGCTGGAAGGCTTGTGACTCCATAGAGGACCAGGCTGGAGCAGTCTGGGCGTGAGAGACTGAGAAAAATTCTATGATTTTTCCCCTCTACACTGCCCTGGTCAGGCCTTACCTAGAGTATTGTGTCCAGTTCTGGGCTCCCCGGTACAAAAAAGACAGGGATCTCCTGGAAAGAGTCAAGCAGAGGGCCACAAAGATGATTAAGGGCCTGGAGTATCTCACCTATGAAGAAAGGCTTAGTGAACTGGAGCTGTTCATCCTTGACAAAAGACTGAGAGGGGATTTGATTAATGTTTATAAATATCTTAAGTGTGGGACACAAGGGGAATTGGCCAACCCCTTTTCAGTGGTCTGTGGGGACAGAACAAGGGGCAATGGCTGTAAATTGGAGCACAGGAAGTTCTGCACCAACATGCGGAAGAACTTTTACACAGTGAGGGTGACAGAGCACTGGGACAGGCTGCCCAGGGAGGTGGTGGAGTCTCCTTCTCTGGAGATATTCAAGACCCATCTGGACGCCTATCTGTGCAATATGTGCTAGGGAACCTGCTTTGGAAGGGGCATTGGACCCGATGATCTCTCGAGGTCCCTTGCAATCCCTATGATTCTGCGATTCTATGATAAGGAGGAATAAAAGAAGTAATTCAAATTGTAAAAGAATCTTATGTACAGGCAAATGAATCAAGATCTATGTATTTATAAATAATGATGACAACCTAGAAAAGAACTCAGAGGTTGATACTCTAAGAACACTTGATACGATACTTAAAGCCAGTACTGTATTTAGGAGAAATTCATTAGGATTAATCATAAAATACGTCACAAATATTTCTTCTTTCCTTATTAAAAAACCAAAACAAAACATATCCCAAAACAAAACCAAAAAACCCACCAGAACTATGATCTTGCACCTGATTGATCACTCTTTTTTGTTCACTGTGCTACAGAACCGCAAAATGCTATTACCTCTGTGCATTTCCAGGAGGAAATAAGCACTTCCTATTAATAATTTATACTTTTGTAATATAAAATTATCAAAGGACAGTTCTTTGCTGTTCTGAAACATCTTGGACATTGATTGATAGCAAAAAAAGTTTTAATTTAGATCTCAGCAGTATACTAGCACTAATGCACACTATTTTCTTCTTTTTATATTCTCACAATTGTATATGTCTTAATATCAACCTGTACCTTTGGAAAAGAACTATTTTTCCAGGTGCCTTCAAGTTTCTTATGGAAACGGAACTAATTATTAACTCTAATAGCATTATCAGTCATGATATGCCGTTATTTGCTGCTATCAATTTATTCACTGCAAAGCAGATGACCTGCTGTGGTCTTTCTGCTGAGATCTGAATGCAAGGCAATTTTATTATTATTTTTTTTTTAATTTATAAATTACAATTAAATAATCTGGAATTGTCATAGTATTCACAGTCTATTGACTTAGAGCTTCCTCATGGCTAAGGGTCAAACGTTGATTTGCTTTCTAGGCCATATTACACTTTCAATATCGGTGTTTCCATTTAAGCTATCAGAGTTGTCATTAAAACTTTTAGCACAAGGTTTAAAATATTTTCATGACCCCATCTTCTACTGCTGCTCAGAAGAGGCGCTCACAAGAAGTCTGGTTAGTCCTGTATTTTAAAGACTTATGTCAACTCCACTTATGAGACAGTACTTAAAGAGAAGGAGATGACACTCTTGCAACTCATTTTTCTATTAAACTAAATTAGAAATTCAGCTTTTATGACAGATGTCATCCTACCCTTCTGTAACTGACAAATCTGGATCTGAAATTTTACAGAATGCTGTAGGCTTCACAGCTTTCCCAATTAGAAATAGCAATTCATTTCCACCAGTTATTTTACCATTAAGCAGTATATTTCTGTGCTCTTTTGCCAATTTTCTGTCATTGTTTTTGCCTGTTCCTGCAGTCTGTATGTGTGAATATAAGCCATTTCTGAAGTCAGTCTTCCTATTTTCTCTCTGAGCTTGTCTCTATCACAACCTCCAATAAATAGAGACGGCATTTTGTCAAAGATTCTTCAGTGTTTCTCATGCTAAGATTTTTTCCCCATGTCTCTAATCATCAAAGATATGTGGAAGACAAATTTTCAAAATGCTCTAAAGATAGAGTGAGCTGCTAAAATAATTCCTTTTTTTTTTTCAACAAACAGTTTTACTCAGAATCCACTAGCTTTCACCTTGTATTTTAAATCTGTATTTTTAATTTATTTATTTTCTTTTTAGTTTATGCATGCTACATACTATCTTGAGATCCCAAAGTAGATGTTCAATTTGTAAAGTAGAAAAGAAACCCTCTTCAGATTTCATATACATTTTGTCACTGTCATTGTATACTGGTATTAATATATGTATTCATATGATTTTTTGTTCCTATCTTGTCACTCACTTTTCCATTCTTCCAATCTTCTTAATGGTTACTCTGAATGTTATTTTGGACTTCAGATGCTCATTGTACCATTCTCATGCCTTTTCCAAAGTTAGAGCAGTTCATTCTCCTCTGTGATCTTTATTTGGGGTTTTTTTGTTGTTCATGTTACTATTTGCAGTCTTTTTCTCATTTTATTCTAATCTATGACATATTCATAGTATCTGTTCCTTCTTTACCTGTCTCAGTGGGATATTATGAGATACATTTAGTTAGAATGAAACAGCTTTAGGGCTCTTAGAAACTCATGCTACATAAAAGTATTAAAGCAGATGTAATATTCCTTTTTCCAACAACATCTGTAGACAAAATATCTGTTGTTTAACTATTACTTATTCTTTGGCTGCCAACAATAGCCTAAAGCATTTCAATTATACAGTTATCTTTATCACTGTATTGCTCAATTTTGTGATTACTTCTCCTTACTTTCTGTGATCAAGTTCTAAACTGAAAGGAACTTTCCTTTGACCTTAAATAAGAATTAAGTACCGTATTTATTTTTTTAATAGCTGTTTCAGATAAAGCATATGAATTTGTATATGACATATCAACTACAAGCTGGAAAGTAGGCAATCTCTTTATGAAGATTATTATCCTTTGATTCTTACTCAAATAAATTTCTCAGTTATATGATAGCTAAACTATACGGCACTACTTTCTCAATTATTCTGTAAACTGGTACTTTAGTAATAACTTGACAAAGTATTTAACATTAGTTATGGAATGTTTCAGTAGACTATCGACTTTGACATTAGGAAGTTATTTGCAATAAAAATTCCATAAACTTAAAAAAGAATTAAAGCTTTCCTAAACTAATTTCAAGTCCTATTGGTTTAAAAACTGTTAAAAATTCATTGCCCTGTAAAGGAAAGAACACATGTACAAAATCATATTTTTAAGAAAGTCACAAGACTTGTTCTAATAGAAAAAAATAACCCAAAAACTCTTGAATGTCAAGAATTATTAATAGTCAAATTTAAGAGCTAAATGGCAAATTAATGCCTTCATAAATCAATATAGAATCTGCTGTAAAACCAACCTTTTCATTAAATTTTCTTACTCAACTTCGAGCAGTCTATTTTGAACATCTGATGATTTTGAGAGATGTACATGGTAAATTAATCACAACTTTTTTCTGTAATAGTCATTTGCTATACATCCTTTTAAACATATAAATATGCATTTTGCACAGAAGCAAATCTCCTGTAGTACCAAAAAAACCCAAAACCCTAGCCTTGCTTTTTCCCCAAAATCCATGCAATTTGTGTTATATACCATCCAAATAACTTAATAATTGTTCTTCTAGATCCAACATTGAAATAGGATTAAATCAACCCCTGTTTAACAATCCATTATGGCATGCATGGAGAAATTTGCACAGTACATAATACTTTCAGAATTTCATATTATCTAAAAGTAGTGTTTGAGGTTTGGGTTTGTTTTATGGGTGGTTTTTTTTTTTTCATTTTACATGTGAGCTTTTTTAAGGCAGTCATTGGAAGTGTGTTCTGAAATCACATATCAGATCGTGAACAATGGAAAAAGAATCTAGTTAAAATTCTGATGTTCTTTGCAGCAGGAAAAATGAATTAGTTTCAACCTTTCTAGTTCTGGTAGAAGCAATTATGGAATGCAAATATTTATAAACCATATATATTTACAAACGTCAATATTATTTTCAAACCCAAATTTATATTAAAAAAAAAAATCAATATACCTCTCTTATTTGCAGTGTGCTGCTGCTCAAACAAAAGGAAACAAATATCCATAAGTATAATTTACTCCTTACAAACTGATTTTTCATTGCTATCTAAAAATTAAGCACTATTTCCAGATTATGTCAATGCTGTTCTCATCACACTTTATAAGGCTTATTTTCCACGGTACTTCTTTTTGTAAAGATGTGATACTTCCACTTCAAAGATGCTTTCTACATATTTTTTTAGTCAAATTCTGTTATGATTTTCATTTCCTGTAGTTGTGCACGTTAATGAAATTATCTAAATTACAATATCTCTTTTGCTAATGGTTTTTAGATTTATACCACCAAAAAATGTATAAAATCCTATACAAATATTCTAAAAGTTTTACTAAATGTAAATCCTGAAATTTAGCTTTCAAAAGATTATTTATGCATAATATAATAAAGATCAGAAACCTACAGCTCAGTGCCACCCTCAGTAGCCAGTCAAGATAAATTCATCCTGTAGGGCTGATCTATATCAGCTGAGAATCAACTCTATTGCGCCAATAAAAATATCTGTTACCAAATCAAGAATTTAGAATCACCTTTTTCTTATGTACTTGTTCCATTCCAAAGTGGTTGTGGTGTTTATTTTTTTGTCACTTGATTAAGACCCTATGCAGTCTTGGCAGGAAAGTGAAAAGATAAATTTTTGTCTGCCTGAGAAATTTTATTCCAGAAGTATTCATGGCATACAGAATGAAATCATGGATAACAACAACAACAACAACAACAATTATAACGATAATAACAGCAACAATAATAATAACTTTTATGTTTTTTAAAAAAAAATATCTAAACAAAAATCCTTTTCTTTTTCAGTATGTTTCTAACAACATGGAAAACAATCTTAAATTAATCTTAGAATTTCACTTAATACAGGAAATAAATATAATCACAGTGGACCAATGATGATTTTTTGAAGTGACAGTATTGTTATTACTCTTACATGTTTATTAACTTGAAACCACTGTGGTATTTAAGCCTCATTTGAGTATAACTAAAGTCACTTCAAAATTTCTTCATTGATTTAAAGGTACTTTTAATTAACTAGCATTCTCTTCCAGCTGTTCTTGCTTCCTCCTTGCTGGGAATCTAGTAGCTCAGTGAAATAGAAAACCTACGTTTTAGTGCTGCATAGCAATACTAAATCAGTGTGATGAAAGACTGATTTCTACTCACAATGATATTCATGTGAACATTAATTTTTATCATGTTGGTTTATAATTGTTTACCTGCTTTGATTGCAGTAGCTGAAAGATGATGACAAATGTCAAAAAGACAGATGTCTTCACTGAAATTTTAGAATATGATTTCAGTCTTTGTATATTAGCATCAAAAGAATCATGTATGAAAGCATAACAAAGAAACTGTGTTGCTTACTTCAAAGTGTAGAAGCTTAGAATTTTTGATGAGATGATGGTTTAGGTATAGCAGGAATAGACCACTTTTTGCATAATTTGTTTCACATAAATAGCCAATAGGTGTCTTCTGAGACCATGAGATTTTCCTTTATGTAGTGTATTATGAGTGGTCTGAGAGAACTAACACATGAGTTTGTAGACATGGTCCGGAGATCGCAAGACTACCTACTCATTGCATTCCTGGTTTTTGCTTCCATCTTGCTTTTATGTTTCAACACATTAATAAGTATGCAGATAGAATTATTTTGCAGACTAGTAGATGTAGTAGATGTAGTAGATTTATCAACAGAGACCAAAATAGTCTGTGTCAGGGCTTTCAGAATACACATACAAAACCCACCATTTTCTGCAATTGCAATATATGAAGGTATCCTACAACACATCAAGCATTGCCCTCATATGTCATATTTATTCAAGAGGGAAACCTTTGCCCCAAATCATACTTAATATAATCTTATGAAAAAGTACAGCATCTTGTTACAAATGGATGTTAACAGGCAGTTTGTGGTTCAGGTGAGGAAGCTGACAAGAAAGCTAGATGTGACCGGGTCTGTGTTTGCCATGACATGTCACAGAGTTTTTGCTCTTATCACAAGGCTGATGAACTTCCAGGGTTGATTTTGGGAAAGGGTTGAGCAATACTGCTTAAAATAAAAAATGGCAAAAATGTCTGCGCAAGGGATCAGTTACGTGTGTTGCCCTATTGCTGCAATGATGGAGATATATATATCTATATATATATATAGATATATATATATATATACATACTCTGCTGATTTTTTATTTGTAGGTCCAAAGTCTTGCTGATATTTACACAAAACAATAACAGAAACTTTAGCCCTATGCTGTGCTATATTTGCAATAGAAATTGCACAGTCAATCTATTAAGACATACTGGCTTCTGTCCCAGAGACAGAGCATCCAAAGCCTCGTCAGAACTCAAAATGAGAAAAATCTCTACTTGCCTTTGAGATGCCTTATTTCAACATGTGGACAATGTCTTTCTCAAGCAAATTCTTACACGACCCTTGGTGATCTTCCTGCCCCCAGAATAGGAATTCTAACATCCACCTTTTCCTTTAAAGTCCATTTTGCAGGTAATTGATGAAGAACAGTAATCCTTGGTGTCTATAGCCTAATTTAAAAGTCTTTAGGTCCTCATTACTAGGAAGGGTCACATGAGCCATAGCACCAGGAGATAGATGGCTTCAGTCACAATGTTAACTGCTGTCTTGATGTCAGAGAGGCAAAATGATAGCTAAAGATTCACCTGATGAATAGCCTTTTATAAGATGTGCCGGCATAGATGTAGGGTAAGGCAACCAAGCTAGAAAAGAAGACCTATACAAAAAGCACACAGTTTTAGGACAGCTCTTTTAATACAGTACAAAACCAGATGCAAACATGCTTAAAAAGACCTGAATCTCAGTAACAAATCTTCATGATATAGAAGAAAAGAAACTTTCCTAGCAAATTTCATTCTTCATACTGAAAGCATAAATTAATTCAGGCATCCACCCAACAGGGACATTTTCTATATTCTTCAATAACTTTCAAGTCTGAAAATACCAAGTTCAATAACGTAATCTGAAATATATTGGAAATTTATTTAAAATGGAATATAGAACTTTTACTACTTCAGAGTATGACTCTCAGTTTTGACCAGCAGCTTTCACTTCCTTGAAATTTTCAAAGATTCTTTTACTGTAACATGGAAATCCTGGCAGACTGGGGAAGTTCCAGTCGACTGGAGGCTGGCAGATGTTACACCCATATACAAGAAGGGTCGGAAGGAGGATCCAGGGAACTACAGGCCTGTCAGTCTGACCTCAGTCCCAGGGAAGATCATGGAGAGGGTCATCTTGGGAGCTATCATGCAGCACATGCACGATGGCCAGGGGATCAGGCCTAGTCAACATGGGTTTACAAAAGGTAGATCCTGTCAAACTAACCTGATCACCTTCTATGACAAGGTGACCCGCTTAATGGACGAGGGGAAGGCTGTGGATGTGATCTACCTGGACTTTGGTAAAGCCTTTGACACAGTTTCTCACAGCATTCTGACTGAGAAACCGGCTGCCACTGGCCTGGACAGGTGGACCCTCAGCTGGGTTAAAAACTGGCTGGATGGCCGAGCCCAGAGGGTGGTGGTGAATGGAACAAAATCCAGCTGGAGGCCGGTCACGAGTGGCGTCCCCCAGGGCTCAGTCCTGGGTCCAGTCTTGTTCAACATCTTTATCAATGATCTTGATGAAGGGATTGAATGCTCCCTCAGCAAGTTTGCAGATGACACTAAACTAGGAGGAAGTGTTGATCTGCCTGAGGGTAGGGAGGCTCTTCAGAGGGATCTGAACAGACTAGACCAATGGGCTGAGGCCAATGGGATGAAGTTTAACAAGGCCAAGTGTAGAGTGCTGCACATGGGTCATAATAACCCCATGCAGCTCTACAGGCTTGGGGGTGACTGGCTGGAGAGCTGTCAGGCAGAGAAGGACCTGGGGGTGTTGGTTGACTGCAGACTGAATATGAGTCAGCAGTGTGCTCAGGCGGCCAAGAAGGCCAATGGCATCTTTGCTTGTATCAAAAGCAGTGGGGCCAGTAGGTCTAGGGAGGTGATTGTGCCCCTGTACTCGTCATTGGTGAGGCCACACCTCGAGTACTGTGTCCAGTTCTGGGCTCCTCACCACAAGAAGGACATGGAGGTCCTGGAGCGAGTCCAGAGAAGGGCAACCAGGCTGGTGAAGAGGCTGGAGGGCAAATCCTATGAGGAGCAGCTGAGGGAGCTGGGGCTGTTTAGCCTAGAGAAGAGGAAGCTGATGGGAGACCTTATCACCACCTACAACTACCTGAAGGGAGGTTATAGAGAGGTAGGTGATGGTCTCTTCAGCCAGGTGACAGGTGACAGGACAAGGGGGAATGGCATGAAGCTGTGCCAGGGCAGGTTTAGATTGGATGTTAGGAAAAAATTTTTTACTGAAAGAGTTGTCAGGGCCTGGAACAGGCTGCCCAGGGAGGTGGTTGAGTCACCTTCCCTGGATGTGTTTAAAAAAAGGGTAGATGAAGTACTTAGGGATATGGTTTACTTTAGGATGTGAATGGTTGGACTTGATGATCTTAAAGGTCTTTTCCAACCTTGTGATTCTGTGATTCTGTGATTCTGTGATTCTGTGAAATATTTGCCAGAGGCTTATTGAAGATTTAAAAAAGAAAACAAAATCTATAAAATTAAAATATTCTATCAATTTCCCTCTTTTTCACATAAAATTTTGGACAAAGACTTTTTTACCTTCTTTTCTTTATATCTCAGAGCATAGACAATGAGCAGTTTTAAATCAGTGACCTTCACAGGCAGGACAATTGGCTTTCTCCCCCCTCCCTCCTTTAAAAATGATGAAGGTTGGGGTTTTTTGTGATTCAGATAACCTTCATTCACAGCTAGTAAAATAAGTATTGGATTTTACAAAGAAATTAAGACACCAGGCATTTGGATTAGTTGTGTTTGCCATCATTCATACTCAATAATTGAGGTCACAGGGATTATAAACTCTAATGTGTCAAATTGAATTCACCAGCAGCACATCTAAAATCCTTTAATTATCTGCTTTGGGGGCAATGGATTAACTAGAGCCTGTCAGTAACAAATAGACATCCTGTTTACTTTTTTTTTTTTTTAAATTATTCTTACTAGACTTCTGATAATTCTTTAACCAATAAATATAAATATACAATAAAACTCAAATCCGCTCTGTTTCTTAAAAGGTTTTACATTAACATTTAATCGCAATCACCGTATATTTGCATCCCCTGTTACATACTGGATAATGAGTGGAGTAAATCATAGTTCTTTGTCACATTCATCGATTTATCACAGAGCATCGTATTAAAGATATGTACTTAAAATGTCATTTGGTTTGGTCATAAAATCATAACTAAAAAGACAGATGTAGTAAGAAAGATTAAATAGTTACAGTGCTCAATTCCTTCTTAGAGAAAATTGTCTTTCATTGTTTTTCTCTCTGATTTCTGTTACTAGAAGACAGTCCTAGCTCTTATTTTCTTAATTTCCTTCTCATTAGATGTTTCACATTCACTAATGAAATGCTGTCAAAAACTATTCATTCAAATTTATAATAATAAACTTCATTAGTATTGAATTTTTAGCTCCTAGTTTAAGATTATTTCATATTCTTTTTAACAATCAGTCCTTATAAAGCCATAGATCCATTTTCAGTCACTATGGTCCTAAAAGCTATAAAATATATTAATAAAAGGCAGAAGTATTGACTTATTTAGAAAATGTTTGGTTGGCAATTTTCTCTGTAATAACAAGCACCACAAATGCTAAATAAGCATACTTCCTCTCTATCATGAATTTATCAAATTACTTGAGATAATTTTCTGCTCTGGATTTGTATTTTAAAATCACGTTTTTCTAAAACTTTTCCTTTTTATTTTAAATCTCTTAGAGGTGTCTACAAGAAAAGAAAGTGATTTGTTGATTTAAGTTTTTAGTCTTTCTTCTGGTGTTTTTAATTGGTGATTAAGGAGATTTCTGACTTAAGTCCTGTAACTGTGTCATGTATTTTAGACATCAGTAACCATCATACTTTAGAGGTAGGAGCTCATGATGGAGTAAGAGAGAAAAGATCCCATTTCCCATTCATTCAAGTTTTCAAAGTCACTATACAAAGAAATAAACAGCCATGAGTATCTGCATCACAGTGACAGTCTGATAAAATTTAGATATTTGCACTCTTGATGCCTACATCTGAGCTAATGATTCAAACTCCTTTCATAACTAATGGAGAGAATAGGTGCCTGCAAGACACGATTCATCTCATTCTGAAACAAACACCTAAAAAAGGTCAGGTGAATCAAGCCTTGAAACTGGCTATTTCTCTTTATAAGTTGTAAAGAGAACAGAGTAATTAGCTGGGACATATATATTTATACTCTAAGTTGTTTTAAGGTAGAGCAGAGGAATTCTTTCTTTCAGTTGAAATATTCACTCAGGTTTTTGAAGCCTATATAAAGTTGTTTTTTTTTTTTTAAAGAAGCAAATGGAGACAATGAAAATTAATACTGAGTATTGTGAGCTGATTTCAGTTGTAGCTGTGAGTAAGGATTAAAAAGGTAAAATGGAAAGCTAAAGCCCTGTGACAGAGAAATATCCACTGTTACAGAATTTAAGGGACCTTACAGAACTTTTGTTCTCTTATTCCTACTATTTTTTAGAATTGCTCAGGCACTGGTGTTTTTTTTGGTTGTTTTTTTATTTGGTTGGTTGGTTTGGGTTTTTTGGGTTTTTTTAGTTTTTACTCCTTCATGTGTCTCAGTATACACAATCCACAATTTCTACCTGATTTTAGAAGCACCCTTTGAGAATAAAATTCAGGTATTTTGGTAACCATGTAATTATTCATGAAAGAATAAAATGCAAACAACTATGCAAGCCAGTGAAATATTTGTGTCATTGCCAAAGTAAATTCATTGTAATATTCCAATTGATATGTTGTATACTGTTGCCCAGTATTGCAAGTACTTCAGTAAAATGCAGTAGCATTAGATAATGATAGGTGAAGGATTGTCCTTACTCTCTGCTGTTTGACATTGGTTTACTGTGGCAATAACTACTTCATTATTTAATGGAAAACAATGTCACATTTCAGTGGCAAAGCTTCATCTTCTCAAGACTTTATTGCACAGTTGAAAGGATTGATTGCTGTTGATTGGATTTTGTCCGAGGACATAGTCACTTCCACTTGTCCCTGGATGTAAGTGACTTTTTCCAGTCTCAGAAAAATCTAAGTATTTTTGTTTATCCTTTACATAATGCTTTCTCAAGTGTCTGAAAAAAAAGAAAAACAAAACAAAACAAACTAAAACCCCAAACCAAAGCAAAAACAAAACAACAAAACAACTAACACCCCCCTCCCCCCCAAAAAAAACAAACCCACACGAAACCACATAGAAAATATCCCGTTTACAAAAAGGTAAAAAAAAAATAAATCATTACACAAGTACCTGTGATACATCTCTTCTTAATCTCTTCTTATTTCATAGGAAAACTTAATTATGCAACTGGAATGACATTTTCCCCCCAGATCTTTAGGTAGGTCAGTATCTAATAGGCAAGCTTTATATATTAGGTTTGGTCCTTCTGTCACTGTTATTTTCAGGAGTACCTTAACTTGATTGCAAGTTTTCCTTGTTAATTCTTGCTGCCACCAAGCAAAAGGTGACAGTGTGCAACAAAGTGTCTGCCCTTGGTGGGGAGGGAAGAGTCCTCTCTCAATGGCAGCACAGTCCCACTCTTTCTGACAGAAGCTGACAGAAGCTGCAATAAGTTTGATTCTTCATATTTCATTCTCCAGCTCGTATAGGTTATCTTTCCTTTTTTTCCAAATTACTTTCCTTTCCCTGCAAAGAAAACAAAACCAAAAAAACCTCAAAAAACAACAACAAAAAAACCCCAAATAAAACAAACCCAAATGCAAAACACAACATGAAAACATGCAAAAAAATTCTATTTCTTAATAAAGAAAAATTGATTTCTTCTTAGACAGAGAGATGCTGTGTTGGCACTGTCTGTACCTGATGTGTGGCTTATGCACCGTAATATTTCTATTACACTTCTGACACTGAAAACTGGAATGGAGGTTGCCTTTTGCAAACCTGTACAGCTCAGATATGAGCTATCTTTACTGCCTATGTAAGAACAAAATGCCCATTGTTGTGAACTACATGACCTCTGAACTATTAAAAAAATGAGAGGAGAAACAACTGGATTGCAGCCTGGTCTGCAACGAGTCTGACAGTAAGTAGGTTCTGTTGAGGAGCACATCCATCATCACAAATCATCAGAAAGGGCTTAGAGTCCTAAGAAGATGGCGCTTATAACAACCAGAGTTGGTGGTTTAGAAATATATTGATACTATCGGGTCTTTTCCTTCAAATAGCAAATATCAATTAGGTGTACCCTCCTCACCCTGTTAAAATTGTTAATTTCTCATTTAAAGCTCAATGGAAGAAAACCACCCAGTATCTTTTAAATATCTATACATTCTGGATGGTCAGAGTGATGTCCCATTGACTTCTACTTTATTTGTATAAATCTTATTAATATTCTAGATGCCCATCCCTCCAAATAAACTCTTTCTACTACATCAAAGTACAGCACAGCAGTGAAATGATTTGTTAAAAATAAATACCATTGGAATGGGATAACTGCATACTGTTATTCCTTGCAGCAACGTTAAATGGTAATATTGTATATACTTCTAACTATATTTCTGTTGTTTGAAATAGCAACATTTTAAAAGACCATTTAAATTTATTCTTTTGCATTGTTTCTACATTGCTGATTTTTATTAATAGGCTTAACAGATGTTTTTGTAATAAATTACTCTGTTATTTCAAAGAGCAGCAAGCATGAGAATTTGCATTTAGGACTATTTTCCGTAGTTGTTGATAAACCATATAGGATCCTGTTGTAATCAATATGTAATAAAAACAGCAATTTAATTATTTTATAATTGCATGTAATTATATATCTTGAATGTGTTTAGATTAGAATGCCGAAGAAGACATTGAGCATATAGAGGTTAATTATGTTCCTCTATATTAACTATGCATAGCATGTTATCTAATTTTAAATGTAAATTAGTAAGAGATAACATAAAATACATTTTAATTTTAAAATTGTGAAGTAATAATGATATACTTACTGCAAATAGACTTTTAAAATTAAAATTGCATTATTAACGATTGCATCTATCTATTCTGATTCTCTGAACTGACAACTTCTATATGAGGTTTGCAAGCAATTTTTCTGATACAGTATGATTATCATTTTTTTAAGATTGATTTATTACAAGGAAAAACAGTGTTTTGTGAAGCACGGAGCAATGACACATTAATAAGCAGGTTATTTTTAGCTTTTGTGGATAATGAACATCTGGGCTATCATATTGTAGCAGTGTCACATCAGTATCAGTTTTGCAATTTGTGTATCTGCCAGTGTTTCCCATTTCTTTCCCTTTCTTAGTTCAATAAAGAATACTTTATGTAAAGTGCAATTTATTGGCCCTGAATAAGACACCCTGATAACACATGAGGGGGCAATTGTAAAAGTGATTTAATACTACAGCAGCATAGATGTCTCGTCATCTCAACAATCACCAAACTAGAAAACAGTCAGTAGTCATAACCTTAAGAAACATACACTGGGTGAGCTATGTGTGAAAAAGTGTAAATGGTACTTCACTTGCAGAACCATGATCTGATCTCTTTACATTAGATGTTCTTTCCTAGCCATCTACACAGTACAGAAGCATTTCACAACAGGAAAATGCAAAGCTGCTGCCCTTCCACTTCCGTTCCCAGTATTCCCAGTGTTGCACTCAGACAACTTTCATTAAGAACAACAAAATGAAGAACCCCACACAGAAACAAAATATACATGCTACATTAAGATAAAGTGTTCTGCAAAGCAGTACAAGAGTAAGGGCGGGGGGGGAGGAACATTGCTTAAATGTTCTGGAAACCACAAACATCTTCATCATGGAGTAACTATAAGAGGAAAAAAAAATCTTCCTCAACCCATATGGCTTTGGTTGAGTATGCACAGACAAGAATAAATTTTCAGATAATGTGATGCCAAACTGTAATTAATCTCTAGTGAAGAAGTGAAATTAAAAAGCTCAAGATTACATTTTCTTTTTTTTTCCTTTTTTTTTTTTTTAAATTAAATAGCAAATACTTTTTCCTTGATATATCGGCAAAGTATCAACCTAATGTCATATATGTGCTCTTAGAGCAGGGAAGCTCTTTAAAAATATAATAAAGCTATTTAACATCTAGATTAATAGTAAGTGTTCACTTAATTCCACTGGGGAAACAACTAAATGGTTTCATATGACAATCTCCAAGAAAACTCAGACCTGTGAAAATATCCAGAATGGAATACTTGCAGAACAGGAGGGAAAAAAAAAAAAAAAAAAAAAAAAAAGCATCTGGAAATAAATTGGTAATGCAAAATGTCAGGCATTTGTAACTGTCAGTGGCATTACCGATGCTATCTATCATAGCACATTGTACCAGATCTTGAGCTAATCTTTATTCTTCTGGAGCCAGCTGGTTCTTCCATACCAGTGATGCTTGAAAAGTTATTTCCAGAGAGATATGTTTATTTAATAGCTGCCACAGAATTCTTCTTGCTGACGATCACCCCTTGATTAAGTTCCATACTGTGCAAAGAAGGATTTCCTAGGTAGCTGTGAATGGGTTTCTAATGAACTGCCCATGATTATTACTGTAAGATTGTTCTACAGATCCACAACTAGAATTTCATAGACATTTGACAGGATTACTTAAGGGAAGCAGGGATCTACTGACAAATTTCCCATTTCTGATTTGTGGCACTCACCCTTCTAAATATCAGCCATTATCATTGTGGGATTTTTAATCCAATGCTTTTGTATTACTCTCAGTATTACTGATATTCAGACCTAATTGTATCTAATTTGTTAAGACTTTTCATATTTTTAGCAACCTTTCTTAAGAGATATGGGTCTTCTATGAGGACCAGAAGATTAGAGTTTACTGTTTTTATTTTTTGGGGTACAAGCACTCAGGTGAGGTCACTGGCATCAGTTACTGAAACCATTCAACACAAAACCTTACTTTTAGCAGGGCATGCCAGTACTTTAACATATTCTACAGGGCTCTCTCATTGGAAAATCCTGCAGAATTCCTGTGAGTAACACTGGAGGTTATGTGTGTTTTACTAGTGAAGATATGCTTTGACTTTTCAGAGCACAGACTGAACTTACAGACAAGAATCTCAGTAACTGAAAGATGATGTAAAATCTTGAATGAAAACAAAGAAAAAAGGTGTGGACCTTTAAAAAGGAAAAAACAACCAAAAAAATGTAGTTATGATTTTAAGAAAAGAGAAAGAAAAAAAAACCCACAAAACACAACAAAAATCCTACAACACCCCCCCCACCCATGCCCTCCCCACACGCCCCCCTTCCCCCCCCAATATGATTACACCAAATTGCAGTGAACAATGCTTTTTGTAGTGGAGGGACTGGCATACTGGACTACAAAAATGGCCTAGCTGGTCTAGTACTCCATTTCTTTCATGGCTGATATCAGCTAAGCGTCACAGAAAGTGACTCCATTAGCTGGCAATAATGTATGACATTTTTTTGACAAATTCTAGGCTGCAAGAACTTTTGATTCTCTAGTTCTTCTCCAAAGAAATACAGTCTTTCCATCAGATATAAATCAAAAATATGCTCATTGCCATTGTAAATAGATATATCAATATTTTGATACAAAAGCTAGTAATGCTGCACAGAATCACAGAATAACCATCCCAGAAGTCTCAGAGATTTTTACCTAATATATAGAGATCCAGAGGAGAAATCTGAACTGTTAACTGACAGGCTGAATTGAGTTGCAAATTGTCGAGGAGAATGAACAAGGAGCAAAACAGATACTATCTCACCTTATTCATGTGTTCCCATGCTCCATCTCTTTGTTTTTAGGGGAGTGAGACAGTAAATGTATTCTAAATAAAACTGACTCATAAAATCATCCCTATTTATGCTCCCTCTGGAGATTTCTCTCCCTGGTTGTAAGTCAGCTCAAGATATCCCACTGCAACTAAGCTGATAATTTTCCAGACTATGTTTTAGCACATTCTAAAGAACCAAATAATAATTAAGTAACTAAACAACAACAACAACAACAACAAAGCATTTACATCTATAGTATACAAACCGTACAGTGAGGTTACTTGTCAACCTCCAGGTTATGAAAGAGACTGATATTACCTATGTAACACTAGATTTGTGGTAAATTTACCCTTGAAAAAAGGTTTACAGGGTAGATATTCAACTTCAGGTTCTTTCTCAAGTTAAGGACGCGTTAAAAGAGCTGATACCAAAAGGTGACCTAGACTGAGCAACAACATGGCAATAACAACATCCACAGTATCTGCAAAGTATTAGAGTTGACATATGCTTGGCAAGCACCCATCCAGCTCCAAAAATCTGAGATAAACATCCTCATGCGAACTAGAACTTGTTTTTTTGAATTTAATCCGGTGTGCTATAATCAGATAGGGTGCTACATTTAAGATTTCATGCTTAGGTATAGCATTTGCTTAAAGATGTTGAGACAGATTTTCACTATAAACACCAAGCAAGGCTAAGTGTCCCACTTTATTATAATAATAAAGTAAAAAAATATAAAATAAGAGGGGACGGGGGTGTGTGTTATTTTGTTTTAACTGAGGAGATTTTACTTTTAATCTTCTAAGTCAGAAAACTGCAGTTGCTGATGCATAATTTTGGCAGTTAATCAGAGAAAGTAAAAAGCAATTTCCAATGGTTCTTCAGCTTATTACTTTTTAATGAATATGCTGGTTTATATAATCTTGACATATTTTTTGATAAATGTTTGAAAAAAACCCCACACTTATAGGTACTGATAGCTATAAGCTTTCAGTGATTCATGGTAGACAAAAATAAATTAGTACGTTTGATGAAATTGTAGAATGAGAGAAGAAAAACAGAATTTTAAACTCGATCAGAAGTAGCAGCTTCTAAAGTCTAATGTGTTGTTTTTTTTCTAGGTTTCTAAAAACCTACTTCTAGGCTGTGGTTTGGGTTTGGGTTTTTTTGTTTGGATTTAGATTGTAACCAAAAAGATCATGCTTGTTTCAGAAAGCCCTCATAATATTCAGAAGTTTCTTCTATTTCAGGTTTGTCCTTAGAAATTCGGTTTTAAATACTGCAAAATAGTATGCCTCATTCTTGATAAAATACTGGTAAAAGAATTTCTGCAGGTGACCACCAGTGACCTGTTGCTACCAAAGAAGAAAGTTACAGGAGAAGGAGTCTGGAATTGTACAAATGACAGTATGTCTAGTAGAGAGAGAAGCACTAAGCAAAGAAGATTACCAAGGCAGAATTTTAAAGACAAGCATACCACAACTACAAATATCGCTGTGAGACAGTGAGCTAGAGCTAAAAGGAAGTAAATTGGGGTCTGACACTTATTTTTGGAAGGACAGTAAGCGTGGTGACAGGGATGATCAAGAAAGGAGTATCTGTCTTCAGATCAGTTTCCACTGCAGCTTATTGCGTGTCTGCAAGTCTGTCTAAATTAAGTCCTTGATTAGGGAATACCTGGAGTGAACTCCATAACAATACTCCCTCTAGGAAAGACAACTTCATAAATACGAAATTTAGACAATGAAATTTTAGAATAAAGTGTCATCTCTGTTTATTAAAAATGTTGACGGTCCTTTTAGTAAGATATTAAAAAGCTCTAAGTGAATATTTCACTTCAGTTAAGTGGGAAACATTTTGTCACTGACTGTAGTAAGAAAAAGATCTAAACACGATATAGTAGTGTATAGTATATGTTTAGCTCAATGGGTTTTATCAGCATATCTGCAGATGTTTCCATGATTATGGAAGCAAGATACATATAGGTCAAGTCCTTGTGCTATTACATTGCAGACATCTCTTGGAATTCTCTAACCAATGTTTACTTCAATTATAAACAGGGATAACAGAGAATCATGAGCAGCTAGCTAAAAAATATATTACTACAGCTTGTGAACACTCAGTTGCTCACAGATGTTTGCTCACCAGAGTTATATGCGTGAGTTAAGCAGAGGGGTACATGAGAATAATTTTTTGGAAAAAAAAATATTTTTCCCATTCAAATGCTCAAAAACACAGATATGAAAACTATCAGAAACAAAATTCTTAATTGCTTCACTTTCAACTGTATGTCATTTTGTCAAATTGTTTTTTTCTTAATTAAGGTATTTTCATATCTTAAATGAGGCATTCACCTAATATGAGCCTAATATGACATAAGCCACCAATGTGCATCTGTAGCCCAGGAGGCCAACTGCAGCCTGGGCTGCATCCAAAGAAATGTCGCCAACTGACCAAGAAAGGTGATTCTGCCCCTCTTCTCTGCTCTGGTGAGACCTCACCTGGAAGGCTGCATCCAGCTTTGGACTCCTCAACACAAGAAGGACATGGACCTGTCGGAATGTGTCCAGAAGAGGGCTACAAAAATGATCTAAAGGCTGGAGCACCTTTCCTATGAAGGTAGGCTAAGAAAGTTGGGCTTGTTCAGCTTGGAGAAGAGCAGGACTTATAATGACCTTCCAATACTTTAAAGGTACCTATAAGAAAGCTGGGGAAGGACTGTTCATGAGTGCCTGTAGCAGTAGGACAAGGGATAATGGTTTTAAACTCGAAAAGGATATTAGGAAAAAGTTTTTCAATATGAGGGAGGTAGAGGACTGGAACAGGTTGCCCAGAGAGGTAGTAGAGCCCCCATCCCTGGAGATATTCAGTGTCAGACTTGATGGGGCTCTGAGCAACCTGGGGCAGTCTCTCATACTCTCCTACCTGGAAGTAATTTTTCGATAAAATTGTAGAAAATGTAATATATATTTAAGACGTGTAAATAATTATTTCAGTGGAAAAAATAAATAAAGTGATTATTATCAGAGATAAAAAGATAAGCTCACTGTGATAGTTTAACTCTCATTTTCTTAGAATACCTCATAAAACAGATGAAAGAAGAGAGACAAAATTAGTAGTGTACCATAGGGCCGCTGAATCAACATTAAAATGCACAGTGTACTGCGGAGAGGGCTCTATCCTGCTTTAAAACAAGGACTCTGTTCACAGTGAAGTTTCGCTAATACCTTTTAATTTTCCTCCTTTATTATTCTGTGGAGGTTGAATTTAAAACTGGGACAGATAGTTACCCTCTTGAATCCTATAAAGTTTCCAGCAGGAACCCTCAGAAATGTTTACACTCCTTGCACATGTGCACATGGCAGACTTGTGAACTGTCTGTAAATGAATTGTTCCAAGAATGCAAAGCAAATTAGCTGTTTCATCAGAGATTAATCACCACAGCTCACTGCAGTTTAATGCCACCTTCTGAGAACAAGAATTGATACACAGTGTGGTGGATGGTAAAGCTATTAAACCTATTTATTCCATATTGTCTAATGGATTCACCCCAACAAGGGTGAAGCTAGAAAACAGGGGGTCACCTTGTCTTTGGTAATACACATCAGATCAGAAGCTTCCCTCTAAAAAAGAAAAAAAAGTGCTATAAATTCACTGATATGCTTATAGAAGATTTTAAATGACAAGATGAAGAAGCACTCAGTGACATAGAAAGGAGATGCCCATAGGAGGAGAGAGTGGCAGAAAATGGGTATAGGACTAGCTTACAACAGATTCCCAGCCCGGTCCTACAGGGATCCATAGAATCATAGAATCATTTGGAAGGGATTTTCAACCCAAGAAGTCGCTGTGAGCTGGCTTATTATAGAAAAGAATCTGCATTGAAAAGTGAGTGAAATGTAGATTCCTACTCAGTGTTTTTACTTAGTGCCATACTAAGCTACATGTGTTTTGTCTATATATAGTTACAGTGTTCAAGTCCTTGTAATTACATCCCCTAATGACACACATTTAGGGAATGAAAAAGTTTATATCTTCCATTACCTGACTTCAAAAAAAAAAAAAAAGGAAAAAAAAAAAATCATGTCCACTTCAGTAGAAATAGATTTTTACTAGTTTGGTGTTCCAACAGGAAGTAATGAGTCTGTCCAGGATGGAGTTAACGTTTTTGATAACAGTCCTTATGGATTTGGTTTGGATTTGTGGCTAAAAGAGGGCTGATAACGCAGCAATTTTTTTAACTATTTCCTGTAAAGCGCTTGCATAGTGTTAAGACTTTCTGTTTCCCATGCTGCCCTGCTATGGAGTAGGCTGGGAGGGGTGAGGAGCAAGTAGCTAGGAAGGAGCAAAACTGGAACAGTTGACCTGAAAGGAACACAGCATATCACATGACATCAAGCTCAGTAATAAAAGCTAGGGAACAGGAGGAGGAGCAGGGAACATTTGGAGTGATAGTATTTTTCTTCTTTGGTATTTGATATGCATGTTGAAGTGTTGTTTTTCTGGAAAAGCCTGAACACCTGCATGGTGATGGTAAGCAGTGAATAAATTCCTTATTTTACTTTGCTTGAGTGCAGAGATTTGCTTTGTAAATTAAACTCTTGACCTACAACTTTTACTTGGGTTTGCTCTTTGAATTGTCTCTCTCCCATCTCACTGGCATGGAGTGAGTACACAACTGGGTGGGGGGTTCAACTGCTAGCTGGTTTCAACCCAGCACAATTAAAAATAATTTTTCTTTGCTTCAGTTGTTGGGGTGTATCTGATCCCAAACAGAAACAAGTCAACTGTTGCCAAAGATAGATAAACCAAGTCCAGAGAAGGACCACAAACAAAGGATGGAACACTTCTCCTATATGTATAGGCTGACAGTGTTAAGCCTGGAAAAGAGAATTCCTCAGAGAGACCTTATTGAGGCCTTCCAATACTTAAAGGGGGCTTATAAAAAGATGGAGATGTTGGGCCTGTGGCAGTAGGAAAAAGTGCAATGTGTTTAGGCTAGATACAGGAAGAAATTTTAGATTAGATGTAAGAAAGAAAAATTTTAGGGTGATGATGGTGAAACATTTGAACAGGTTGCCTGGAGAAGAAGTAGATGCCCCATCCCTTGAAACATTCAAGATCAGCTGGCTGGAGCTGTGAGCCACCTGATCTGGTTGAAGATGCTTCTGCTTTTGCAGCAGGGTTTGGACTAGATGTCATTTAAAGGTCCCTTCAAACAAAAAGTATTCTATGATTTTGTGTCCTGGAAACAACAGACCCACTTGTAGGTGCAGAATAGTTTTGATGTATGTTGAGTATAGTATCTTCCCCTCTACTCACCACTGGTGACTCCACATCTTGAGTACTGTTTCTAGTTCTGGGCTCCTCAGTAAATGAGAAATGTGGACATACTTCAGAGTCCACTAACAGGCCACAAAGAGGATTAAGGACTGCAGTATCTCTCCTATGAGGAAAGATGGGATTGTTAAAGCTAATGAAGAGAAGACTCATTAATGTATACAAATACTTGATAGCGCAAAGAGGACAGAGCCATGTTCCTTTGAGTGGAATACAATGACAAGATAAGAGGCAATAGGCAAAAATTGAAACACAGGAGGTTTTGTCTGAAATTGGTCTGAAAATCACTGTGAGGGTGACTAAGCACTGGCACAGGTGGCCCAGGAAGTTTGTGGAGCTTCATCCTCGGAGAAAAAAACACATAGACATGGTCCTGGGCAACCAGGTCTAGATGGCCCTGCTTGAGCAGGAGGATTTTACCAGATGGTCTCCAGAGGTTTCTTGGGACAAGTGAACAATGCTTTCTTGCAGACAGGAATTGATTAAAAGACAGAGCTTTTAGCACCAAAACTATGTATTTTTATTATCCATATGTTGTCTAAATGGTGAATGCTGCCTTTGTTTTTGCATCATTTTCTATGGTAAGTAGTATCAAATACACTCAAAAAAACAACTATGATGAACCAACAGAAAACTTAATAAACATGTATTAAATAATTTTTATTATATATGCATATCATTTTCTCAGGAAAACGGAGTAGAATTCGGCTGCCACTGAAAGCAATTAGAATATGCATATTCATTTCCTTTAGAAAAGAATGTGTTTTTTACTTGATAGTCTGGTTCCTCATCAGAGCTACTCATTGTAAATTATTAGAAATAATTCTGCTTTTTTGAAGGATGGAAAAGAAAGCATAAACTCCAGAAATAAAAGATTAAGAAGATGATGTCAGAATTTAAATTGATGAGCTGATCTGCATACCGAGGGAAAGCAATTTATTCCCACAGATTAAAAAAGGATCAGGGGACATGAAGTTTACAAAAACTTAATAGAAGGAATAGCATGAATACAAATTCATTTTTGAGCAGAGGGAAGCCACCAAAACTGATAAACTAAGTGCTGTTAAGAAGATCTAAGGCTCTTTATAAGATCACCTAAAACTTGTCTTTTGTCACACTGAAAAGTCTGTGAACATTTCCATTAAGAGAAAAGACCTAAATTTCACAATTTTTTGAGAAAATTGAACATGGAACAAAAAGGAAATACAACAAACTACATTTAGAAAACAGTTGCTTATTTCAGCAGATTGATTTCCAGGTTATCTACTGTAATAAAGGTTCAAAACCTTATCAATCCATATATAACCTGACAACCTACATGTTTCCTTGTAAAGATCAACAATCATTCTGAATTTAAATTGTACTCCAATAACAAGAACAAGCACAAAGGATTTTTTTTTCCAGAAAAATGGAAAAACAGAAATATATTGAATGATATTGCATATTTGAAATTTTATTAGGGTTGAAGTAGCTGTATATAAGAAGAAAAATAAATCTGTTTATGGATGAAGATGTCAGTTTGGACATGAGATTTTACCAGCTGTACACTAGAATGAATAACTGAGCCATGTATATTCTTATGAAGAGAGAGTATTCACCCCCTTTGTAGCCACCCTTGAAGTACTGGAATACTGTGATGAGATTCCCCTGAACTTTCTCTTCTCCAGGGAGAAAAGACCCAACTTTTTCAGTCTTTCGGTTCTCCAGCACTTCAATCACCTTTGTGGCCCTCCTCTGGACCCTCTACAGTCTGTTCACATCTTTATTGAATTGTGTGGAGTAGAACTACACACAGTACTCCAGGTGTGGCCTGACAGGCATGGAGTAAAGTTGGATGATCATGTCTCTATCACCACTAGAAATGACCCCGCAGATGCAGCCCAAAATTAGATTTGCCCTTTTTGCTGCAGAGGAACAGTCTATTTCGTGTTCAGTTTGGTGTCCATTGGGACCTCCAGGTCCTTTGCAGAAGGGGTACTCCTCAGCCACAGAACCTAGATTGTTTTGGGTTCTTATTGGATGTATCTTTTTCCAGATGTAGGACTTTTCACCTTTCATTACTAAACTTCATACTTCATGCTGAAGAAAATTCAAATTTTTATATTTTTACTCAATAGAGTATTTATTTGTGAGGAAAAAACAAATACAAATGAACAGTGTGCTAAAACTATAGTGCTATTTCTCTACAGCATTTATTTAAAAAGAATATACACTTGACAACAGAACTTCTATTTTATAACCGAAAGAAATTGGTTTATTTTAATGTTTGTTCATGCCAAAATCAAAAGCAGATACTATCTAACTCTGTTTTAAACTTGGTCTTTTATGAGAATTTTTCATTTCACTCTGGCAGATCAAACCATCGCACCCTGTGAGAAACCAGGCAGTTTAATTTTCAATGTTTCTCTGAAAATACCATCTGCTGTTTAAACCTTATAGAAACTTACACATCATTACTTATCCACTGTTTTCCATATTAACATTTTATTTGATGAAATCTAATCCATTCCAGAAAATGCTGAACAATGCACAGTTATTCTAATTTTCTTAATTAGTTGTTACATGGTTTCAGGACAACTTTCTGAAATTATATAAACCCAAAATTACCATATGTCATTAGTCCATAGATCATTGCAATTCATTTTCAAAATTAGAACCATAACTTAATCTGAAATCTACATTCTTAATAAACTGAACACCTACAGTTAGGATGATATAATAAGAATAAATTGAATCTGTGACCACAATGTATAGGAAGCTATGCTGAAGTTAGTGTTTATGGAATTTCTAAATCAGTGAAAGTTAATCTATCATCTTTCTCCTACCATAAACAGTAGCTTCTATAGAAACTGAGCATTTTAGAACTCAAGGTGTATTTTTTGGCACATTCACTGAAAGCCCCTTGTAACCGGCTGCTCTGCAGAGAGGAGGACTCCTGAGAGATCAAATAACCTTGATAATGTAGTGTTCATTTTTAAACGAGTGGGAAGGGGTGGAGTGGGGGAGTGTTAGGGGGTGGAACACCTATCTGGAAGTCTACAGTACCAAAGGGCAGTGGTTTCTGTTACTATTTCCAACAATGATAAAAATAGCTTGTTATAATGAAAGAAAGCACAACTAGTTCCCTATATTAATGTCAGAAATTCACTATATTAAGACAAAATTAATAAATTAATTAAATTTCTAAACCTGGAACTTTATGAGGGTTAAATCCCCAATACTTTTTATTATGTCCATTATAAAATACACACATGCCATTTTCTGTGTGCTAAAACTCCTTTGTCTATGTGAATTGTAATGATTGTTCAATTCTGGATCTTGGTAAAAAATACCCTGGTTCCCTTATCTTCTTCAGGGTCCCAGTGATGAGAATACAATGTGAGCTGTACTGCACTCTTAGACCTGAATAACTTGTCAGCAAACTTTTGTATCAGCCTCTTATGATGACTCTTATGGTGAAGATGGAAAAAATCCAGGGCTTGCAATCCAAAACACATGTAATCTTTTCATTCAAGGTCTTTTCAGACATAAAATGACAATTCATAAATTAAGAAAATAAATATCCTGTGACTCAACATCCCACTTATATTCCTATGGTGTTAATACAAAAAGATTATAAGAACTCCTTCTGCCAAGCCTTTCCCAAGAGCTGGCTGATGTTACTTAGAGTGTTTTTTCCTTTTATCTCAATAACATTTCATGAATTTGTTTTCTTCTTTGTTGGCTATGCTAAGATTTATTTTCAAAGTAGGAGTCTTGAGGTGTAGTGGACTGACCCCAGCTGGCAACTGAGTATCCACCATCTGCTCATTCTTCACCCCAGTGCGTTGGAGGAGAGAATCAGAAGAGCAAAAGTACCAAAATCTTGTGAGTCAAGATGAACTTAGTTTAACAATTGGAGAAAAAGAAGCAAACAAAAAATCCAACACCCCAAAACCATGTACAAGGAACAAAGAAGTGATGCAAAGGTAATCACTCACTGTCTCCTTGAGGTGGTTTGGCCCTGGCTAGAGCCCAAATTCCCACCAAAGCCATTCTATCGCACCCCTTTTCAGCCGAAAAGGGGAGAAAATATATATTGAGAGGCTTAGGGTTTGAGATAAGGACAGGGAGAAATCACTCTGTAATTAGTGTCATGGGCAAAACAGACTCAAAACAGAATAAAGGAAAGAAAAATAATTTATTATAACTACACTACACCCAGTGAAACCAGAGTCAGGTAATGTGAAGTGTGGCCAGGTCTTAAAGCACATCCCCCCATCCCTCCCTTCTTAGCAGACTTCACTTTAGTCATGATTTTACTGGAATGCCTCATCACCTCTTAAGCTTCTTCACTCAGCTTGGTGCCTGCAGTTTCTTACATCTTCTCACTCCCTTCTCTGGTGGCAAAATGCACCTGCCTGCGTTTGGTTTTTTCCTCCTAACTAAATGTGATTTCCCATGGGTGTTATGACCATTGCCGATTGGCTCGGTCTTGGTCAGCAGCAACTCTGGCCTTGAATCGGATGATGTTTACTCTCTAGGGCCTGCAGAGAGCTTCTATCTGCTTCTTGCAGCAACCATCTCTGCAGCATTGCCTTCTCTACCATCACATTGCTACGCAAAACTGCGACACTCCTACAAAACAGAAAAACGCCCAAACAGTCTTTGAGCAACAACTCCTTTGGAATACACTATGACCTGATTTTATTGCTGAGTATGATGTCATATAGTAGGGAGTATCCCTTTGATCAATTCAGGTCAACTGCCCCACCTGTGTCCCCTTCCAGCTTTTTGCCCATCCCTATTCTGCTTGCTAAGGGTGGGACAGAGTAAGAAACAGAGAAGGCCTTGGTGCTGTGTCAAGTGCTGCTCAGCAATAGCTAAAACACTTTTGTTATCAACACTGGTTTAGTCACAAATCTAAAATGTAGCATATTATGTCTGCATATTTCCCAGCCAGAACAAGGGAATACAGATTGTCAACTGTGTGGACTGTATGCCTGAAAGTATTGTGTATAAAATAGATGTTGAACTTCTAAGCCAACAATAGGAGAGCTGTAGGAGTGATACAGCGGTATTAGTAGGAGCATACACATGCTGCATAATACATCTGCAGAGATTATGCTGTCACTCACAACAATTCTTAGACCTTAATAATGCTCTTCATGCACCAGTCCTAAAGCACATGC
Organism: Porphyrio hochstetteri; assembly: GCA_020800305.1. Taxonomy (NCBI): domain Eukaryota; kingdom Metazoa; phylum Chordata; class Aves; order Gruiformes; family Rallidae; genus Porphyrio; species Porphyrio hochstetteri. The sequence goes on along the minus strand of CM036905.1, from coordinate 181,944,156 downwards.
AAATAATAAAATGGATCCTCAGCTGAAGATCAAACTGACTCACCAGGACAAAGATTATTCACAGACCTTTCCGAGTTGTACAGCAGTAAAAACAACAAAGAATTAAAACTGAAACCTTGAATAGGCACCATCTACTACAAGGATGTCTGAATTAAAGTTTTAGTCTGGATCAGGAGGAAGCTTTTGAAGCAATCTTTCAGAGAAAACCAAAGTGGAAGATGTGTTGCAGCTGTGCACTGAATGGACTTTGGCTGCAAAAGGGCTTTCAGTCCATAGGACCGAACTGAAGGTACTCTGGAATCAAATACCTGGAGATGTATACAGTGTGATGACTACATGCTCTGTATCAATTTCTTTGCTCTTCATATCAACTCCATTTCATCCACATTGATGATAGCTAACTATATCTTACTTATATTCTTAAAATATCTTCTAGAATCTCCCTCCCTCTCAGGCACACACACACTTCCACCTCCCTGTTTTCTTGAGCAGAGCACAGCAAAAGGCCTAAAATACTTTCAGTCCCTACAGTTAACATTTTAACTGAACAGAGATGCTATAAAAATAAGAGAGAGAAAAAGAGAGATAATGCTTTGATTGAAGTCATTAAACAAGAACTTTCCTTTTCCCCTTTTCCCACTGTGCCATTGCAATGACTGCTTTTTTTTTTTTTTTTTTTCTATTACTTCTTCCAGTCTAACATTTTCTAACAGTATAGAATAAACTTCACATAATTCCCTTGCTTGGTCTGTAGGAAAGTTTCTTTTGTTATCTCTGAGGTTTGTCTTTGGTCTGTTCTCTAATTGCAGGCAGACTCCTGCTCCTTTGAGGGTCTTCAAAGCTACATGGGAATCTCTTTCATTTCCAGTTTTCTTTTCATGGCACATGTCTTCCCAAACACACACATGCACATTGCACACATAAATCTGAAGATGATCAGTTGTCTTTAAGGAGAAGGAAATTTCCCTTTTCCTCTAGCATTTATCATTGAGCCAAATAGACCAGTCAGGACAAAGTACAACGAAAGTCTTCTGAATTGCTGTGCAATACATAATGTTTTGGTTTTCTACATTTGGTTAAAAAATATAGTATTTTTACTGTTTAAAATATAAGCTTACAAATTAAATGATTCTTTCATCCTTCTTGAGAAGTCTTAAATAATAGACACTCAGGTTAATACAGTTGACCTTAACTTTAGCAAATTAGAGAAAGGTGAATAGCACAACTGAAAACTTGTTAAATAGAAAGAAAAAACAAGTTATCACTGTTTCTAACAACGCAGAAGGTATTTACTTTACAGTAGATCTGAGAAAACTGCAGACTATTTAATTAAAATCACTCATTATATCTTTTAAATTCTCTCAAAAGTAAGACTGTTTATTTTAGCTTCTAGCTACATTAAAGTCAGTGTCAGTGTAATTATCACCATTAAAAAATACCTTTTTTGAACTCTAAGAATGTATAGCAGTAAAAAATCATGAATATGTGAGATGTCAGTAATTAACTATTCTATGGCCATACTCTTTAAAAACATGGCTAAAAGCTCATCAGCATTTCAGTGGGATTCAATACAAGAGAAGAGTCCCAAGTGATGGGATTCACACTGTCAGATATTCTTCATTTCATGGAATTCTCTCTTTCTGACTCCCCTGTCTCCATATGGATTCGATAAGTTTTTCAGATTTTTCAAGATATCTCATACTAAGGCCATTGTGCAATAAACCTTTCTGAGGTGTCAACGACCTGAAGGCATTCACAGGCCTTACTGTCCCTGGCCACCCACCTGGAGCTTTCCCAACCTTGAACATGGCTCAGAACTACCTTGGTGTTGTGACAGCAAGGAGCCAGTGGTGGTCAGGGATCACCTTTCTCTCTCCAGCCCACATGAAATCTTTTCTGTGGAAGGCATGATTGCATAAGCAAGGGGACTGCATTCCAGAATAAAAGCTTGTCCTGGTTTTGCCCCGGCCGAGAGCCGCACCCCACACAGTCGCTTGTACTTTTAAAAGGAAGAGGGAAGGGAAGTTGGGGGAGGGGGAAAAAGGGAAGGAAGAAAGGAGGAAAAGAAACCACAACCTAGAAACCAGAACCACGCAGGTTGGGATAAGGATAGTTTACTAAACAATAACAGAAAACTAGATATAATAACATAAGTTTAAAGCACAAAATAGATGAAACTGGTGATACACAATGCAATTTCTCACCAAACCACACAACTCAGGCCGCACAGCTTAGAGCCCGTCCCGGACAAGCCAACCGTCCCCAGAAACTGCACGTCCTGGCGTTGTCTCCCCCTCTTCCCCCCAGTCCCCCCTTAAACTGAGCATGACGTAACTGGCATGGAATATGCTCTTTGGCCAATTCGAGTCACCTCTCCTGGCTTCCTCCCTTCCTTTCTCACTAGTAAGGAAGTATGCAGAGCTGAGAAAGGTACTTGATTGCCCGGCAACAAATCGGAGACATCAGGGTGCTATCAGCACTATTCTCATGCTAACACCCAAACATGGCATTCCATTCACTGCTAAAAAAAAGTTTAACTCCATCATAGCTGAAACCAGGACATTATCCACCCCTTATTCCATACCATTTACGTCATGACCAGATCCAACAATTTTCTTTGGGTACAACCAGTTTCGTGTTTCACACACCCATATATGTATGTACACATGTATGCACACATACGTGCATACAGATCTTATTCCCTCAGTCTGTGAATCATCCCTCTGAAGTTGTTGAGTTCATTTAGTCCATGATTTTCAGACTCCATTTGTCGTAACAGTTTCTCAGGATGATTGTATGATCCATTGGCTCGTTGCATGCTGCATCTCAGGCTCTTGACTGATACACCTGGCATGGTCCATGCTCATAGTCTGTGGGTCAGAGTTTATTTTCAAAGGGAGGAAAAAAGTTCTTGAGAGGCCAGGCTTTAGTTCCATCATCATGGCACTCATTCTTCATTAACTTGTATGACTCCGGCTATAATGCTATGGTACAACATACAGCAATCATAACAATAATGAATATACAATAATGGGTTATTTGGCAATTATTATAATTTCTACTTTATTAATTATATTGGCTATTCTCACCCAAAATCAAATCCCCTTGAGGTACACATCGAACTTCTCCATCCCTCTGCATTACCCACCAAGTACAGCCAGGTCCTTGAGCAAAAACTATTCCAGACATGGGTTTACCTTTGCCTGAAGCAGGAATGACCCAAACTCTCTTTCCCAATACACTCTTCATATGCACTACTGGGACTCTGTCTCCCTCTACAGTACGTGGAAATTTTGACCGGGCAGGGCCAGCCCGATTGGTAGATCCCCTAGAGTTAACTAACCACGTGGCTTTGGCCAAATGTGTATCCCAATGCTTGAATGTCCCACCACACATTGCTTTCAGTGTAGTTTTTAAAAGTCCATTATATCGTTCAATTTTCCCAGAGGCCGGTGCATGATAAGGAATGTGGTACACCCACTCAATGCCATGCTCTTTGGCCCAGGTGTCTATAAGAGTGTTTCGGAAGTGAGTCCCATTGTCTGACTCGATTCTTTCTGGAGTACCATGTCTCCAGAGGACTTGCCTCTCAAGGCCCAGAATTGTATTTCGAGCAGTGGCATGGGGTACGGGATATGTTTCTAGCCAGCCGGTAGTTGCCTCCACCATTGTAAGCACATAACGTTTGCCATGGCGGGTTTGTGGGAGGGTGATGTAATCAATCTGCCAAGCCTCCCCATATTTATATTTCATCCACCGTCCTCCATACCAAAGGGGCTTTAACCGCTTAGCTTGCCTGATTGCAGCACATGTCTCACATTCGTGGACAACTTGTGCGATGGCGTTCATGGTCAAGTCCACCCCTCGATCCCGAGCCCATCTATATGTTGCATCTCTCCCTTGATGACCCGAGGTATCATGAGCCCATCGAGCCATGAATAATTCACCCTTATGTTGCCAGTCTAGATCTACCTGAGCCACTTTAATCCTAGCAGCCTTATCTACCTGATGGTTGTTTTCATGTTCCTCCATGGCCCGACTCTTAGGTACATGGGCATCGACATGACGTACCTTTACAACAAGTTTCTCTAACCGAGCAGAGATATCTTGCCATAAGTCATCAGCCCATATAGGTTTGCCTCTACGCTGCCAGTTGTTCTTTTTCCACTGCTGCAACCACCCCCACAGGGCATTCGCCACCATCCATGAATCAGTATAAAGGTAGAGCCTTGGCCACTTTTCTCTCTCAGCAATGTCCAGGGATAACTGGATGGCCTTCACCTCAGCGAACTGGCTTGATTCAACTTTTCCTTCAGTGGCTTCTGCTACTCTTCTTATAGGGCTCCATACAGCGGATTTCCATCTCCGATGCTTACCCACGATGCGACAAGACCCATCAGTGAACAGGGCATATCGCTTCTCATTCTCTGGCAGTTCGTTGTAGGGTGGGGTTTCTTCAGCACGTGTTACCTCCTCATCCTCTGGTGACATCCCAAAATCTTTGCCTTCTGGCCAGTCTGTGATCACCTCCACGATTCCTGGGCGATTGGGGTTTCCTATTCGAGCCCGCTGTGTAATTAGTGCAACCCACTTGCTCCACGTAGCATCAGTGGCATGGTGTGTAGAAGGAACTTTCCCTTTGAACATCCAGCCCAACACCGGCAGTCGGGGTGCCAGGAGGAGCTGAGCTTCAGTTCCAATCACTTCTGAGGCGGCTCGAACCCCTTCATAGGCGGCCAGTATTTCCTTTTCTGTTGGAGTATAATTGACCTCAGATCCTTTGTAGGCCCGACTCCAAAACCCCAGCGGTCGACCTCGAGTCTCCCCTTGTGCTTTCTGCCAGAGACTCCAGGTCGGGCCGTTCTCCCCAGCTGCAGTGTAGAGCACATTTTTAATATCTGTCCCTGTCCGGACAGGCCCAAGGGCCACTGCATGGACTATCTCACGTTTGATCTGCTCAAAGGCTTGCTGTTGCTCAGGGCCCCATTGGAAATCATTCTTCTTTCGAGTTACATGGTAGAGTGGGCTCACAATGAGACTGTAGTTTGGGACATGCATTCGCCAAAAACCTATAACACCTAAGAAAGCTTGTGTTTCCTTTTTGTTGCTTGGTGGAGACATAGCTGCTATTTTATTAATAATGTCCATTGGGATCTGACGACGCCCATCCTGCCATTTTATTCCTAAAAACTGGATTTCTCGCGTAGGCCCCTTGACTTTACTTCGTTTTATAGCAAAACCGGCTTCTAAAAGGATTTTAATTACCCTGTTACCTTTTTCAAATACTTCCTCTGCTGTGTTGCCCCATACAATGATGTCATCAATATACTGCAGGTGCTCTGGTGCTTCACCCTTTTCCAGTGTATTCTGGATTAGTCCATGGCAGATGGTGGGGCTATGTTTCCACCCCTGGGGCAGACGATTCCACGTGTATTGGATGCCTCTCCAAGTGAAAGCAAACTGTGGCCTGCACTCTGGCGCCAGTGGCATCGAGAAGAAAGCGTTCGCAATGTCGATTGTGGTGTACCACTTGGCTGCCTTCGATTCCAATTCATACTGGAGCTCTAACATGTCTGGCACAGCAGCACTCATACCTGGAGTGACTTCATTTAGGCCACGATAATCTACTGTCAGCCTCCACTCTCCATTGGACTTCCTCACTGGCCATATGGGACTATTAAAGGGTGAGTGGGTTCGGCTGATCACTCCCTGATCCTCCAGTTGACGAATCAGCTTATGGATGGGAATCAGGGAATCTCGGTTAGTACGGTATTGTCGTCTGTGCACCGTCGTCGTAGCAACTGGCACTTGCTGTTCTTCACCCTTCAACAACCCCACAACAGCAGAATCCTCCGAGAGTCCAGGCAAGGCACACAATTGTTCAATTTCTTCTGTTTCCAAAGCAGCTATTCCAAAAGCCCATCGGTACCCTTTTGGGTCTTTAAAATACCCTCTACATAGATAAACTATACCTAAAATGCACGGAGCTTCTGGACCAGTCACAATGGGGTGTTTTTCCCAGTCCTTCCCAGTTAGGCTCACCTCAGCCTCTAGCACAGTTAGTTGTTGGGATCCCCCTGTCACTCCAGAAATACAAACAGGTTCTACCCCTTCATGATTCGATGGCATTAGAGTACACTGGGCACCAGTATCCACCAGAGCTTTGTACTCTTGTGGGTCTGACGTGCCAGGCCATCGGATCCACACAGTCCAACAAACCCGATTATCCCTCTCCTCCACCTGGCTGGAGGCAGGGCCCCTCTATTGCTGCTGATCATATTTGTTTTCCACTGGTTGCATAAAGGACTTAGAGGTCCCTTCAAAAGGATCAGGCACATCAGACATATAGGTAGGCCTTCCAGTTAGTCTAGGGAACTGCCCAGTAGAAACTGGTGCAGCCTTCTTCCTGGCAGAATCTCTTTGTGCGAATGTTTTACCCCGCAGCTCATTTACTCGTGCTCGAAGGGCTGAGGTGGGCTGCATATCCCATTTCCTCATGTCCTCTCCATGATCAAGCAGGTAAAACCACAATGTACATCGTGGTGTGTATTCTCCCTCTTGGAACGATGGACGCTTTCTCCCAATAGCTGCAACATTGCTCCATACGGGTTGGGAGTTGGACACATTGTTGTCAAGTCGTTGAACCAGTTTCTCTACTGCTGCAATGACGGAGAGGGAAACATTGTCTTGGTATTTCCGGAGTCGGCAGGCCACCTCATTTATGGTTGGCGGATCCATATCATTCCAGTCAATTGCTGCCAGTGAATTGGTATATCCTGCTGGTGCACTTCGTACAACCTTACGCCACATATCTGGAGTGCATAGGACTTCATCGGGATCAGAGGGAAGCCGTGAATTGTCCAGATCATAATAAATTATCTCCCGTACAGCTAATTCTCTCAGGTGCTGGACAGATGTCTCTATGCTGTTACACTTGGGTGTCTGGCATGTAATATATTCCTTTATGGGATATCTTTCCTGCACACCTGACAGTAGTCGCCTCCAGAGGCTGAGGATTTCCGGCCTCCTCCCAATTGCTTTGTCAATTCCTCCTTCTCTAGCTAGGGATCCCAACTGCTTGGCCTCTCTGCCTTCTAATTCCAAACTACTGGCCCCGTGATCCCAGCATCGGAGCAACCAAGTGATAATGTGCTCACTTGGGTGGCGAGTGAAATCTTTTCGAACCTCACGCAGCTCACTCAGAGTCAGGGATCGGGTAACAATCTCTGGTTCTGCCTCATCCTGATATCCTCGAGATGATCCTGGTTGATCATCATCCTTATCCGTCACTATGCGAACTGATTTCTTTGTGCCTTTCCTCTTTTGTACGGGAGCAACAGACACTGGTGTGGATTGGTTTTTCGGATCATCTGCAGTGTCTGCTGTAGAGATTACAGTAGCTGCAGTGTCGGTCACAGGGGTTGCAGTAGCTGCAGTGTCAGCCCCAGTGGTTGCAGCAGCTATAGTATCTGCCAGTCTGTTTCCTTTCCCTTCTCCCTGACAGTGCTGACAGTGCTGCCTGCTATCAAGCAGTGTTTGATAAATAGTGGCCAGAGCCCAGCACAGTGCAGTAAGGTGTCCATCTCTGGGAAACCTACAGCAATTTTTCCTTAGGTATGCAGTCACTTGATCGGGGTCTTGTAACTGTTCAGTAGTGAAATTCCAAACCATCGGGCGTGAGAAAGTACCTAGGTACTCGCCCATACTTTGCCACATGCCCTGCCACTCATGATTATTCTGTCTCGGAGAAAGCTCTTCAGTGGTATTCATAAACCTATGCTTGATATATAACAAAACCTGAACCATCTGCACCAAACCTACCAATAGCAAAATGCTAGCTTGAATATCCCAGAGATATTGAAGATTTTCAAAAACTGCCCTAAGAGCTGTTGTATTTAGCCCAAAGGAAAAGAAAGCAGTGCCCCCACCATACCGGCTGCTGTTATTAACCCCTCCCTGTCCAAAGAATGGACAGGACAGCAAAACCTCATGCAAGTACCAGCTTAAGCTCATGATCATCGATATTATTGTATCATAGACCGATATCATAAAATACACTATAATGAAGTATGGGAACAAATACAGGAGCCGCAGACCTGAGAGAGTAAAGAATCCTGCCAGGAATGTATACAGCATGCGGTGGTTTTGCTGCCACAGCCTTGTGAATAAATACCATAGCATCGTGACCAGAGATTGCTTAAACAACAGTGCTTATTTTAATTGCGATAGTTAGGGTCAGATCTACCGTTATCCCAACCGTTCGTGCCCCACGTTGGGCACCAAAATAACTGTAGTGGTTTTGCCCCAGCCGGGGGCCGCACCCCACACAGTCGCTTGTACTTTTAAAAGGAAGGGGGAAGGAAAGTTGGGGGAGGGGGAAAAGGGAAGGAAGAAAGGAGGAAAAGAAACCACAACCTAGAAACCAGAACCACGCAGGTTGGGATAAGGATAGTTTACTAAACAATAACAGAAAACTAGATATAACAATAACATAAGTTTAAAGCACAAAATAGATGAAACTGGTGATACACAATGCAATTTCTCACCAAACCACACAACTCAGGCCGCACAGCTTAGAGCCCGTCCCGGACAAGCCAACCGTCCCCAGAAACTGCACGTCCTGGCGTTGTCTCCCCCTCTTCCCCCCAGTCCCCCTTTTTACTGAGCATGACGTAACTGGCATGGAATATGCTCTTTGGCCAATTCGAGTCACCTGTCCTGGCTGCGTCCCCTCCTTTCTCACTAGTAAGGAAGTATGCAGAGCTGAGAAAGATACTTGATTGCCCGGCAACAAATCAGAGACATCAGGGTGCTATCAGCACTATTCTCATGCTAACACCCAAACATGGCATTCCATTCACTGCTAAAAAAAAAGTTTAACTCCATCATAGCTGAAACCAGGACAAAGCTGACTTGCAATATGTTTTCATAAGTGCCATGGGGAAGGCGAGTAGGGACAGACAGTTTGCTTTCTTACACTTTAAGAACTAAAGCACATCAAATAAAGTTACTAGGAGTCAGGTCTAAAACAGAAGTTGGTAGTTCACAGAAGGTAGTTGCCCTGTGTAGAGCTGTGCTGAAGAATATCATGAATACTGACACTCCATTTGGAGTCAGCTCCCCAAAGTCTTTTAAAACAGCTGAAGGCAGAAAGGATATTAGAAGATGTATCATGTGAAATTGCTGTTGTCTTACTGTCTTCCATGCCTTTGTATACAGTGGCCTTTGCAAGCAAGTTACTGAGCAAGATGAACTTTTTGTCTGACCTGGTATGTGCAGACTCTAATGTTCTCTACCTCATACAGATAAAGGCTACATGTTCTGTTAAACTAAGACAGAATAATATGCAGTATTATCTTAAAAGTACAGATGTGAGGCTTTGGGATTTTTTTGGGGTGGCTTTTGCTGTTGTTGTTGTTTTTTTTTTTGTTTGGTTGGGGTTTTTTGCTATTCTGGTTTTGTTTATTTAATAATTTAAAAACAAACAAACAAACAAAAAACCCCAAACCGCTAAAGGATAGTAAAAATCAGAAAAAAAACCCCAGAATCTGATTCTTCATCAGATGCACAGAAGGAAAACTGTTCAAAATAATATTTCTGTTCTGTAAATAATCTTCTATTTTGAGTAGTTTTAACATATATAAATGGGAACCTCATTAATATAAGTACACACTTCCAAGTGATCTAATACTGATAAGCTGAGCATCTTCATCCCATTTTTATATATTAAAAATAAAGACAGTCATTATCTCATATGACAAATAGCTATATCAAATACATGTTGAACTATTAAAATTTCACACATTTGTGTTAGTGTGTTTAACCAGAAGGTTACACTGTGTTAAATGCACAGACAGCTCAGGACCAAGTTTAAAGAAGACTGAGTTATTTCTTGTAACTTCTGAAATGTATGCATTGATCAATACCACATGATGCACACAGGAAAATAGTGATATTTGTATGCTAATAAATTGCAGAACTACTGGTAAAATCCCAACTGTCTGACTTTTAGAATTTAGAACTGCCATCAATCACCTTCTTTCCTTTCAAAACATTGCAGTTAAATGACATTTTTTTTAAAAATATTTTGCATTATTCTTGTGTTTTGCTGTGTGACAGCACTTATATTTTTTTGTCTATCCCTCAGTTCTGTAAGTCAACCATAACTAGAGATGGCACTAAATAAGTTTGTCCGTAATTCTGAAAGTATGTAGCAAATCCCATGGATATGGTTTTCTGAATTAATAAAGAATGAGACAAATAGAAATGGAATTCACAAAGATGCCTTCAGTTCCACAAGTTCAGATTGGGAAAGAATGGGGTTTTTTTCCTTGATTACTTATATTCTAATTCTTTATTTCTATGTTGAAGGAAACAGAAATGCAATACATACATGCACAATCAAATAGAAACTGAACGTTGAAGAGAACATAAGGATATCCATAGTTTATACCAACGGAAGAAATAACACAGTATGCTATTTAATTAAGAACACATATATGCCTGTTAATGCATATATATATATATATTCAAATATATATGCATATGCACCATCATACTTTGATAAAAAGTGTTCAGGATCATCTTTTACTCATTCTATTCAAAATCCTATCAGACACCATGTACTTACCAGTCATACTGAAAGTATGTTTTCAATGTTGAAAAATACTCAGAGTAGTTTTCTAGCCAGTTACCAGAACCATCACCAGGAGTTTAATTACTTTATATCAACCAAAGTATTAGTAAAAAGCATCATAGTTTCTGTAAGTGTTCAGTAACTACTGATGTACTTCAACAGGAGTGTAGTGTTTGGTAAGTAGATTGGATTTTTTCAATAGTAGAATAAAAGTTATGGGATTGTTTATTTCCACCTTTCTTATGTCAGGATTTGAAGGGAATACCAAACAACTTCTGAATTTCTCAGAGTCATCTAAGTCCTGTTGCAGTTTATGATATTTCTTAGATACTAACTTTACCCCTAACCGCAAAGGGTTGTTTGTGACAGTGCTGGAGACTCAGAAGAGACACCTGATGAATTTGTAGGTTATTCTTGCATGGTGGTCTCCCATGAATGGGACATAGAGACTTTTCTACAACACATTTCCCTAAAATGTTTGTTAGAACAGCTGCTGGCAAGGTTTTAGCTGATGCTAGTAAGCATTTTTAACAAATGGTGTTCAGGTACAGCTTGGGAGCTGCCATTCCCATCTGACGATCTCGATGCAGTAACGTTATCTGAGAGGAGAAGAGAATTGAATGTAACGGGCACAAGCTACTCCCTGCCAGTTAGCCTGTTGACACACTGACAGAGAGCAGACACAAACAAATTAAGATACAGGCATGCACACAGGACTGACTCTTCTACTATAATTTATCCTGTGCATAAACCTTATTGTTAAGGTATATGTTGTGATTAAGTTTTTCAATTGTGAGATTTATAGAGAATCATAGAATCATAGAATGGTATGAGTTGGAAGGGACCCCAAGGATCACAGAGCTCCAAACCCCCCTGCCACAGTCAGGGCCACCAACCTCAGGCCTGGAGCTACACAAGGTTACCCAGGGCCCCATCCAACCTGGCCTTGAACACTTCCAGGAAAGGGGCATCCACTACCTCTTTGGGCAGCCTGTTCCAGCACATCACCACTCTTCTGCAAAAAACTTCCCCCTAATATCTAATCTACAGAAGTCCTGAACAACAGTCTAAATTATGCTAGGTTACTGTGAAAAGATTTAAAATGTTTAAGTGCTATCTTGTGTTACTTTCCAAATTTTACACAATGTAAAATTTATTCACAGTCTTAGTGTAATGAAAAACTATTGTGCACCCATTGAAGTAAGCAAAATAAATGCAGTATAAGCATTTTAAAATGTATTTTCTTCTTTCAAAATGCTGGGGTTTGTTTTATACATTACCATAAGAATCATATAAGCAAAGGAAAAAAAAATTCTGACAAGAGCAGCATGTTCAAATATTTTGCAATAAATTCATTATATAGTTATAAAATGAACAGGATGTGAATTTAAGTGAACAATATTAACTAGCTTTGCTATTGCAATAAAAAAAAAGTATGCATATTGTTTTCAACTTCTGATGCAAACAAGTTCTTCATCATGTTTATCTAAGTAGAGATACTGAATAGTAGAGCTAAAGAGAACACAATAAGAGGTATAGGGTAATGCACTATACTACAGGGTATAGGAGGATATACTGCACTATATTACCTCCAAATATGTGTAATGCAAAATTGGAAATTGAAAAAAAAATTGAATAGAAATTTCTGTGTTCCAAGATGCCATGACATTAAATATTAATCAGGATAAACAATATAAACAGTGAGGCCCTTTATCCTGTTTTCAAAGTTTATTACTTAATTTTTAAAGCCTGCAATTTTATGCCCTTTGGACCATCAGAAAAGGACGTTCACAATAAATGGAAATTGGAGATGCTTTTCTGTTAACACAGTGAAAAATATCAAATGCATTTAATTTTTTTCACCACTTTTTTACTATTTTTCATGGAAAATTATTAGATTCACTTCGAAATTATATAATTTTAAACTATTTATTTCAAAAAAGAAATGCTTCTGGGCATTCCTACTGAGATATATATTTAATAATCTGACATGCTTTTAAACCCCATTTTATAGCTTTAGAAAAATTTATAGAATAATTAATTTCTTATATTATATCTTAGCTTTTGTTTCTTTTTTTTTCCTGACTAATTGCAATGCACCTTTACATGTAGAGTCCAGTAGGAAAAATCTGGTAAATACAAGGAAATTCTGTTGAGTTGATGAGGTATTTAAGGTTTTGATTTTGGTTTGTGTAACAGGTGATGAATTAAAAGTTTGGTAATCATTATCCATTTTCAGGTGAGATGATTTTCTTAATATGTTTTTACCCAGAGTTATCAAACATAACAGTAAAAGGAAAGGCAAAGCTCCTATTATAAAAGAGATATTATAAAATGGCTACTAAAGTATGGAGGTCCAATACAAAATAAAAACCATATTGTTACAGAATTTTTCCAGTGCAGTGTATTTATTCCTGAAAAGAAAATGATACCTGGTTTTCTGACAAGAACAAATGTACTTTGTAATTTGACATAATTTTGTTCCAATCAGGTTTTGTCAGAAATCAGACTAACCTAGAGAAAATGTTGTTTTCATTTCTAGAATATTTCAAAAAAAGTTCCTACTAAATGTAGAAGAAAACTGTAGGCTTATCTCAACAGGCATTTTGTCTTATAAACCATTGTGTACATTAAACAAAATTAAATGATAATTTATTAGTTCCGTTAATTTCTTAAGTCAAATGTCCACATAAGAATGCTGGTCTTTTACCTTCTGTTAGTATACCTTTCCATATTTTATATAGTCCCATTGTATTACTCCTATTTGCCTCTCTTCTAGATTAACTCTCCCATAAAACATCTAAGATGTCTCTTAAATTTTGCTTGTTTTTTTGTTTTTTCCAGTGGTCTGGTTCCCACAATGTGGTGTGTCACAATGAAGACCACCTCCCTGTTGTTCCTTAAATGACCTTACTGTTCTATTTTACCTTTTGATCTAGTCCTGCACATGGTTCTATACATATGTAAAGAAGAAGTAGAGGGAGATACTGTCAGGCCAAAATATAATTTAAATGCAAAACACAATTAAAAGAAAAATAGAGACTTCTATGTAAAGATTTCCCTTTTCCTTCTTCACAATCCATCATTTTCCATTATTCAGTTAATTTCTCATTAAAGTGTAATTGTAGTGAAGTCAAAGGCAAAACTTCCAACCATTGATTTTAGTGTAATATGAGCAATTATAAAATCTTCAATATTGCTTTACTTGCTAAAAAATCAAAATTGTGTAAGATTGTCATGTTTCCTAAGCAAAAGAGGACAACGAACACGATTTACAGAAGGCATATATACCTTTTGTGAAACAGTGCCATGCACTGATCTAGCTGTAACCTGAAAAAACTATACACACAGAAACAGAATAGATACATCAAAGTGATGCGGATTAATTTTCCTGGGCATAGCACATCGTAAACTAGTTTATAGGATCTCAGCTTGTATTGCTGGTTTGTGCAGTCCTGTGCTATCTTGTTTGGTGTTATCTCTGCAGTCTAAACACCCTTCTGTATTAAAAGCTAAATAAATACTGAAAGTCTTTCCACAGTTGTAAATAACATTCTAAATAAAACCCTAAAATAAGTTAATGCACAATGAGAGCATATGTATGACAGTATGCAAATATGTGTAAATTCTTAACTTTTTAAACATTCATATTATTTGCATGGGTATTGAATGATACCTAAACATAATAATCGTGTTCGTTATCACAGACTCATATAATAATTCATGTTGGAAGGGATGTCTTTCCCCTTTGTCTCTTCCAAATGTCTACTTGAAGCAGCATGAACTTTAAGATTTGATCAAGATACTTAGGGTCTTAGGTCAAAAAAAGAAAAGTAAAGAAAGTTCAAACTATTTACTTTCACCAGTATCAGTGCAAGCTTCTATAGGTGTGGGAATGAATCAAAGTAAAGTTTCAGTGCTTAGATAGTAATGTTTTAATTGCAAACATTCTAATGCTTTTGGGATTTCTCATCCAATTTTAACTTCTACATAGCAATTACTGTGAGTTCTTCAGCTATTGTTTTGACTGTATATAAATTACATTTCAGGCACAAAAATCAAAACAAAGGTTTTCTAGTTATCTTCAAATAACAACATGATGTTATTTTAATATTTAAGAATTCATATAAATAATGTGTTTTATGAAGATTCTGCAAATTCTAAAATAACCTGTTTCAGTCATTTTTGTCATTTTGGCAAGTTTTGTCTTGCATAAGTGATTCCCCATATTATTAATCATTACAGTTTTCTTGTTTGCCTTGCACTCCTGATGTTTGTCCCTGTCCTAGTTGGAATTTGCTCAGCAGGCTGGTTTTTAGCAGTTTTTCTAGTTATACAAAAAAATGTATCCAGGTTTCTTTTGGGTTTTTTTAAATCTGACATTTCATCTCATTTATAAAAAAAAAAAAACAGAAAGGAGGATGAGCCAGAATGACATGATGGATGAGCTTAAGCATTGTTGTCACTTAAATCTCAAGGAATAAAACGAAAGATGAATACCATAATTAAATTTTATAATTGGTAAACCTATCTGATGTGCCTGTGAGCATAATATTAGAAAGTAGTATCTTTATATATTTAACTTTCCTAATCCTTCATTTTATCCAATTATAATGAAGAAATGCAAACTGTGAGAATAAAAAATAAAGGAAAAAGCAGTTTTATTTCTGTTTCCTAATAATTTGTGATTCCAGCCTTCTTACAATTCTTAAACTGGAGGTAGAGAAAATAATATGAGTTCAAAAGGATCACAGAATCACAGAATTGTAGGGGTTGGAAGGGACCTCGGGAGATCATCGGGTCCAACCCCCCTGCCAAAGCAGGCTCCCTAGCACATATTGCACAGATAGGCATCCAGACGAGTCTTGAATCTCTAGAGAGAAGGAGACTCCACCACCTCCCTGGGCAGCCTGTCCGAGGGCTCTGTCACCCTCACTGTGTAAAACTTCTTCCGCATGTTGGTGCGGAACTTCCTGTGCTCCAATTTACAGCCATTGCCCCTTGTCCTGTCTCCACAGACCACTGAAAAGGGGTTGGCCAATTCCCCTTGCATCCCATACTTAAGATATTTATAAACATTAATTAGGTGCCCCCTCAGTCTTCTTTTCTCCAGGCTGAACAGCCCCAGCTCACTCAGCCTTTCCTCATACGGGAGATGTTCCAGGCCCTTAATCATCTTCGTAGCCCTTCTCTGGACTCTCTCAAGGAGATCCCTGTCCTTTTTATACCAGGGAGCCCAGAACTGGACACAATACTCCAGGTGGGGCCTGACCAGGGCAGAGTAGAGGGGTAGGATCACCTCCTTCGACCTGCTGGCCACACTCTTCCTGACACATCCCAGGATCCCATTGGCCCTCTTAGCCACCAGGGCACACTGCTGGATCATGGCCAACCTGTCATCAACCAGGACACCTAGGTCCTTGTCCACAGAGCTCTTCTCCAGCAGGTCATCCCCCAGCCTGTACTGATACAGACGGTTATTCCTCCCCAGGTGCAAGACTTTACACTTGCTTTTATTAAACCTCATCTGGTTTCTCCCTGCCCAGCTTTCCAGCCTGTCCAGGTCTGGCTGGATGGCAGTGCAGTGTTCCTGCGTGTCAGCCACCCCTCCCAGCTTTGTATCATCAGCATACTTGCTGAGGGTGGATGCTATTCCCTCATCAAGGTCATCGATAAAGATATTAAACAGGACTGACCCAACACCAAGCCCTGAGGAACACCGCTAGTCACAGGCCTCCAGTCAGATTCTGCTCCACTGATCACGACCCTCTGAGCCCGGTCCAACAGCCAGTTCTCAACCCACCTCACTGTCCACTCATCTATCCCATGATCTCTCAGCTTTTCTATCAGGATGTCATGGGAGACAGTATCGAAAGCCTTGCTGAAGACAAGGTAGATGACATCCACTGCTCTCCCTCCATCCACCCAGCCAGTGATGAGATCATAAAAGGCTATGAGATTGGTCGAACACGATCTCCCCTTGGTGAATCCATGCTGACTACTCCTCATGACCTTCTTCTCTTCCAGTTGCTTGGTAATGGCATTCAGAACAAGCTGTTCCATCACCTTTCCAGGGACAGAAGTGAGGCTGACTGGCCTATCATTGTTAGGGTCCTCCTTCTTGCCCTTTTGGAAGACTGGAGTGATATTGGCTATCCTCCAGTCCTCAGGTACTTCTCCTGTTCTCCAAGAGCTGTCGAAGATGATAGCAAGCGGCTCCGCAATCACTTCCGCCAGCTCCCTCAGCACACGTGGATGTATCCCATCCGGGCCCATGGATTTGTTTGCATTAACCCTTTGAGCTGCTCCTGGACCACCCCTACCTCAACTAGAGGGAAGCTCTTCATTCCACAAACACTCCTACTTTCATCCAGGATCTGCGGGTCCCGAGGGGCCTTTGGAGTGAAGACTGAGGCAAAGAAGGCATTCAGTATTTCCACCTTCTCATCATCACCCGATACCACGACACCCGCCTCATTCATCAAGGGACCTACATTATCCCTGATCATCTTCTTAGTATTCATGTATCTGAAAAACTCTTTTTATTATCCTTTATATCCCTTGCCAGTTTCATCTCCAAGCAGGCTTTAGCCTTTCTAGTCACATCCCTACAGGTCCTGACAACATCCCTATATTCCTCCCAGGTGCACAGACCCAGTTTCCATAGTTCATAAACCCTCTGCTTCCCTTTGAGTTTACACATTAGCTCCATGGTCATCCATGCAGGTCTTCTGCCTCTCTTTCCCGATTTCTTACTCAAAGGGATGCACCTATCCTGTGGTTGGAAAAAGTGCAGTTTAAATGCTAGCCAGCTTTCAATGTCAATAGCTGTTCTATTTTTACTGCAGTGAAAAATTAAAAAAAAATAAAATAATAAAATAAAATTGAAAAGGAATTCAAGCTACCTACCTTTGTGGACCAAATATGTATGAAGACATAGACAGCCAAAAAAATCTGTAAGGAATCCATGTATTATATTTCTGGTTTGATTTTATTATTGTTTTTTATTATGGAACTTTTGGGCTTCATTCTCCTTTATTTTTTTAGAAGTTCTTATTTAAGTGTAAACGTCTTTTTAGCAACTTCTAGAAAACATATAAACTGCCTCTTTCATCCAATTAAAAAACTGATACAGAATGTATTTTTTTCAAAGAACACCATTGGGGTTGGAAATAGGGATTTATCACTGCTTTTGTTGCCACCCATCAGTCCCCTCAATTTGGTGTCATCTGTAAATATGACTTCATCAAGTCTTACTCCTGCTGCCCAATCCAGTGTTTGCATTATTATTCCAGCAAGCTTTGTGACCTTGCACATCATTCACACCATCCTGTCCTGTTGATAGCATATAACCTTGACATCATGCTACAAAACTGCAATCAAGGTCAATTCTCTTGCTGAATATTATTTATTCTTAAAGAATATTAAAAAAGGCCTCATGCCCTCAGAGAGCTCATAGTATCAAATCAGCTCAGATGTAGAGCAACACTTCAGGGTATTGTATTTGGATCCAGAGGAAGAATCTTTATGGTTTCTTTTAGGGACTTGGCAAGACCGTTGAGCTCTGGAAGAGCTAAGGTACATTCCAAAGTATTGCTATGTTATACATATTAAAAGTAAAGAAATAATGCAACTGTACTTTAAAGTCCTTGATGCAAAATGTCAATATCACCTAACTAGCTTTCTTTATCTTGCAAAACCATTTCCTTTTGAACATAAAAACTTTTATTTAACTGTAGGTCTCCCTAAGACCTCAGCCTGATGAATGTCATTTTTAAGGAAGGGTAACGCACTAACATAAATGAAGGACACTTGGATATTATGATCTAATAAATCTATAATAGAAATGGAATAGGTAGGAAGCTACTTGTATTTATGAATTGAATAATATATTGCATATTTTGTTGTCACTGGCTTGCTTTGACTAAAACTGCCAAAACTTCTATACCTAAATTTCACACTAGAAATAACTAGAAGCATTTCAGTTTAATTCCTTCATTATCCCCTCTCCAAAAGAGCTGAAATCATACAAGGTCTTCTGAATTGCGTGCTGGGCTATTCTAACACAGCAAATAACATAGATGCTTCATTGTTAGGAAATATGTCATATATTAAGATATTCTTTTTTTTTTCCACAGAGCAGAATTCCAATTCTTTACCAAGTATAGCACAGAAGCACAGAATGTTAGGGGCTGGAGGAGAGTTCAAATATAGTGTGAAGATGGATTTTGACACACCAATGACTATACTTAGTGGTGAACTGCAACTGGGAACAGATAAATGTTTATAGCTTTTCAATACGGAAAGTAAGTCGCATAGTTACACCCTATGACTTCATCCAGAGTGACAAGATTACTGAATGTCTGAATCCACAACTAACCTTTGAAGTTAATCCCTTAAAGGTCCACCCACAACCTGTGCTGCTGTGCTAGACCTTTCTGAGGACTTCCCTTCTCAGGGAATTCCAGGTGAGAATGTTAGAGTGCACCAAAGTTACTCAAGATAAATCTTCTCTATATCGAGATCACAGGTCTTTATCCTGATTTGATTTTGTTCTCTTGTTTGCACTTCTTTCTTTGTTTTGTCTGAGTTTACTGTCATTGAAGTATTTTTATCATGCTCATCTTAGAAAGTAATAATTTTAATGGCTGTTAACTGGCTTAGTTTGCAGTATTTGCTGCAGCATTAGCAATACCTTTGTTTTATAACGTACACAAGGCAGGTTCCCTAGCCCACAAATCTACTTACAAAGCAGACCTCTTTCTCTAATACTCAAGAGCTCAGATTGATTTATAACCAGAAGGATCTTCTGACTTCTCGCTCAGTTTCACTCTGAACCAGAATGCACACAAATTTATAAGCATGTTTTACAGTAAAAAGAGACTCAGTAGGTTGATGGCTTGAAGCCTAAGACATAGCCTAACAGAAGAAAGAAGGCAGGAATTATTCCATTGCAGTTGTGGCAGACATTGGGAATGCAGGAATTATGGTTTGGGTTTTTTTCCTCCTAAATGAGGGTACACATATTCTTCTTTGTATTCCCCCCAAAATACACAGATAAGCTACTGTTGCCAGCAAACATCTTTGCTTCCCACCCCTAACTTCCCCAGAAATAGGACCATCAGGTAAAATAACTTCTGGAGTACCAATGTCCATTTGCATACAATAGCTATTTGGGCTACTGAATTGATTCCTACCTCCCCCTGCCCATTTCAGATTATTCTGAAATTACACTCAGAATGAGGAGCAAAAGGAAACAAACAAACATAAGAAGTTCAATTAATATTTTAGGTATCATGTTTACCACAATTTTACTTCTTCAGTGTCAATGTTATTTGCAGTCATATCAAAATTCTAAGTTCCGCTTATAATACTTTCAGAATTGTTACACATATACTTTCCAGTGTCTAAACATCTCTCCTTGTGTTAAACTCACCCTCTGAAATGCTCTGTTGTGTCTGAAGTTCATCAGTGTTAGTCTGAGTAAGATAGAGTAGGGCTTATGTAACAAGGCAGCAGAGACCAGAATTATTCACTGGAGAAGAGCGTATGTTGGTGGTTGAAGGCTCATCTGCAGTCTGGCATCTGATGTAGACTACCATTTTTGTACATTTTCTGCTTGCTTGAACTTTTTTCATTGGTACCTGGATAAATTTGGCTATGTCCATGTATGAGCTATTAGCTAGTTACACGATACCCACCACAATGAACAGAATCAGGTAATTCTTGCTATTCAGTGACCAAGTACACCTGCTCAGAGTTTTATCTGTGTCATTTACAGAGTTAATCTCCAACAATTGAGGAAATAGTCACCTAACTGCTAGAAAATTGTTGCCACAGCTAACAGAAACTAAAATAATCTCTGGTCAAAACAAGACAAGTTCTGACAGAATATTTTTGGGTCAGCAAATAGTCTGTAGCCTTTTACTACTAATAGAAAAAAAATCATGTTTATTAGAAATCATATTTGGTTAGATATTTAGATATAATACACCAGTCATAGCTCTACCATTTTTGTCACTGAAGTCAATTAATGAAACCTCTAACATTTTTTTCTAGCCATACATGTACTGAAAGGAAAATATTAATCAAAATTATCACAGAACAATAAGAGCAAATACCTTTAAGTGCACAAAATTAATAAAACTAGTCATAACTCCCTCAGATTCAGAGAAGTTCCTTAACACACATTAAACTGTGTAACATTAGAGGAAGCAATAGAAAAATATTACTGATTTTTAAAAAGAAACAAATAAATGGACTTTTGAATTGTTGAGAAGAAACTGCTGTGCAATACACCTTAATAGATATTACAAATCTTTGCGCTCACACTCTTGCCAAAATTATATGTATTTCAGCATATTCAGAAAATTAACCATATTTTTTGAAATTAATTTAGCAGTATAAAAAAATCAGACTCTTTTTTAAAAAATCTATTCTCAGCAGTAGCTTTATTAATTTGTTATTTTTATAAAATAGATGTCAATTCTTCAAATAAGATTTCTCTTTCGAATTTTAGGCCACATAAAAATTTCAGGATGATGATAGAAAATTGCAATATTTGCTGTTTCCAAAAACTTATAGAATATTTTCTTAAGCTTGTCATCTTGCATGGTAGTGATTCATAATAGACTGCACAAAAATCTATTTGTATACTTAATATAGCTACTTTTAGTCAAGTTAATCAGTTGATTATCATAAAAGATAACAGTGGACATGGGAAAGTCCAAGGCATTCAATCCTTGCTTTGACTTCCTAAAACGAAAACTGATTTTTGAAGAGTATTATGTGTAAAGTTTTCTTCTGCTGAAGTACTCAAGGAATG
The DNA here is from genome assembly GCA_020800305.1 of Porphyrio hochstetteri. Lineage (NCBI taxonomy): Eukaryota > Metazoa > Chordata > Aves > Gruiformes > Rallidae > Porphyrio > Porphyrio hochstetteri. Next base: position 181,922,695 of record CM036905.1, on the reverse strand, counting down.
ATTTTCTATTGGTGACTTATGGAAAAAAATCAGGAAAATGGTACCTTATAAAAATTTTGAACTACATTGAGTCTGTGAATTATTGCCTGGATTAAGGGAAAGTGGAGTAGGGAGACATCATCTTTTATGAAAACACTGAAGTATACCTGTAAATAGGAAGTTGTTATTATTCTCTCTACTAAACGTATGATACATGAAAGGAATTAAAAGGGGGAATTGAGAAGTTTCTTCCAATTATTTTATTCACTTTGGGAGACGTTTATTTTTATTATTTATTAATATGTACACTACATTTCAGTGACTGTTTCTGATTAAAGTCATTTTCTACTACAAAATCTGTTTTTTCCTTTCTTTTTATTTTTCTCCCTGACTCATTCAGATGAAATAGTTCAATGCCAAAGCTTTCTGTAAAATCTCTTTTATAACTTCTTCTTAAATGTTATCATACACCATATAAATTTTTCTTCCCCTTGATAGATAAATAAAATTTGAATAGGTTTTTTTTTTTGTACAATTTACACATATGAACTAAATCTATACTTCCTTGCTGAGTGAACTGTATGATGGGAAAGGCATATTTATCTCTGTAAGTAGGTTGAAAATAATTGATCGTTTTAACTTTAGTTTTTATCTAGCAATATATTTCCAGAATTATATTTCACTAAACCTTGCATTCCTGATATATGTTAACAGAAATAAATAGTTAATTTGTGTGTGAGAGGGTGGCATATATCCAGAAAACTTTTATTTATTAATTAAAAATTCACCCCTGTACAGATGTTAATTGGAGAAAAACAGAGGGGAGAAAAAGAAAAGGAAAAAAAAAAAGAAAAAAGGGGTGGGGGGGGGGAGGGAGGGAAAGGAAAAAGAAAGGAAGAGAAGAGAATGAAAGAAAAAGAAAAAAGAAAAAAGAAAAGAGAACAGAGAGAAAAGAAAAGGAAAAAGAAAAATGAAATCTCTAGAAGAATGAGTCTTTGTCCATCAAAACCATTGTCCAGGAATCAAAATCACCTTGGGAAGTTATAGAAGTTCATTCTTTAGCCTTGCAGCAAGAACTGTGCTCCAAGACACACCACCATATGTAGTAGCATGATATAGCTTCAGGAAAAGACAGATGCAAAGTCAGAGAAAAGTGAGTTTGTCACCTCCTGGTGACAAAGGTCAGGCAAGGACTATGGCCCGGGAGTTAAGTGCAGCCCCTGTGGCAAGGGGCAGAAGGCAAATGGCTGGAGATCCCAGATGTAGTTTCTCACTGCTCATTACAGTGTTGTGATTCTCCCAGAAGTCTGACCTGTGCTTATACAGTTGCAGTACATCAGAGATGACCTTGAACACTGGTAGCTAAAATTCTATTAGGGGATGGCATTTGCAGAGCAGGATTACAGAGAAAGATTTTTACAGCCTGGACAAGCAATCAGAGCCTGTTGGCACACTCAGAGCTCTGACGGATTCCCCGTTAACAGTGAGTATTGTGTAAAATGTAGAATAAGGATCTTTGCTGTCCTTTGTCATACTGTAACTGATATGTTTCCATTGGATTGTCAAGTAATTGCCTGTGTTGTTTTATTAGAATGATACTTCACTAACAGAGTAGTGAAAAGGCCCTGCTGCCACTGGCTTTGCCCTGGGACAACCAAGACAACTCTGTGTTGCTGCCTACTGTGATGGAGGGCTTAGGAACTGTATATCCATACCGTTCTGAAGGGGCACCTAGAGTTTAAGCCAGCATATCATGGGAGATTTGAAAAGGTATTTTACAACTCAGCAATTGAGTTCATCCCAACATATCCAAGTATGATCTTCATGACCAAACACCTGGGGGATCACTGTTACCATGGCTAAAATAATAGTGATAAAGGAGAAATAAAAGCCAAAAATTACTCTGAATTTTATCAGTGGCTTTAATAAGGAAAAAAACACAGAACTTTCTTTGGAAATATGTATGATTAATTATTAAGGGCTAATACACTTCCTCAGGCTCTCAGTTTCATATCAAGCCTTTCTTATGACAGAAGAAAATTGCAAGAAAACAATGGATATAATCAGTGCTAACTGACTGAGGAATACAAAGAATCAGGAAAGCTTTAGTGTCTCAATAACTTTCATAAATATTTACTTCAGGAGGGTTTTTAAAAGGGGGGTTTTATGTGTGCTCAAAGGAAAATATAATAATAGTAGCTTCCAGATTGGTTCTTTTCCTTTTAACATTTTAATGCACTGAATTTCATGAGGAATTCTGTTATTTCCTTTGACACAACTATGCAATAAGCAGTAATAATTAATTTTATATGTATTTTTATAAATATATTATATGACATGCAGTGAAGATAGAAAGAATAACATGCTATCTTTCAGAAGTCAAGCTATTGCTTATGAAATAACATACTTTATTTAATGAAACTGTCACAGAAGCCTGACCCAACAATAGCAAGCAACTGTGGCACTATTTGGTTTCTTGTGTTTCCAGGGAGGGGGTAGGGAGATGAGAGGGGGAAATGCTGTTGTTTACAATAACAAAAGTATCTGTATGCCAAAGAAAAACTAAAAGGTCTACTAAGAATCTGAAAAGTATTAAAAGAATGTGTTCCCACTTTTAGCTACAGAACAAGGAAATACAATAGTTTTCTAATATTTTCTATTATTCATATTTACCTACAAAGTTTGGAGGCAATCAATACTGTTTGAATGAACTTACATGGCGTTAGGTCATTTAAATATATATGTTTTGATCAGGTAAGAAATACCGTCCTCCAAAATCAGAAATAGACTGATGAATAAATTCATTATTTAAGCAACAGACTAGTTGAAACCCTACTCTGTCCTAATTTTTCAAAACACGCTATCTCATCTGAAATTTCTGTTTTCATCCAGTGTCCCTGAGGTTTTCTCCAAACTAATCCACTCTTCCACTCCTGAGTACTTCTTTAACCCTCTGCTCTTCAGTTTTGAACCAGCTTCTTTCCCTGTGTTTTTTGGTGTGCATCTTCATAACAGCAAACATACTTTTCCCTATGTTCAATCCTTGCAGCTTGATTTTTTCATATTCTTTGTCTCTAGTCCATCATTGCTTCTCTAATGTTTACTCGTAGCACTGAATGACAGGCAGGTAAAGTAAAAGAAGAAAATTGGTTTTCTTTTTGTTAGTACCTTTGTTTTTTTGCATTTGCATAACAAGAAAACAAGGTAATCATACTCATATTTGATGTGCAATACTTAATTTTTAATGTTTATTGAAACATGATAAAAAGCACAATGCAAGTATAAATATACACATGCACATGCAAATATACATATTCATCTAAATATGCAGACACATACATTCAAAAGTTTTCTAAGGGTATGAACTCTGTATCTATGCCAGAGTCAAAAATATACTGCTTTTTGGAAGTATTCATATAATGTTTTTTTCAAAATAATACTTCCCAAGTAAAATTTTGTGTGATAAGTGATGGCATACACCAGTGTACGATGGTTAACTTACAATATAAAACTTTGAACAATACTTAGTTAAATTTTCATAAATAATTTCATTTCTGTCTTACACCCTAGTATAAGAACATTTCCAAGCACCTCAAGGGCCTGGAAGTGTAAGGTACCTGATTTAAATATCTTTAAATCGACTTTTTATTCACCCTGATTTTTGTATGCATATGAAAAGCAACTTCAGGTAAGTAATCACATGCCACAAAATTTCATTGATATATTTTACATGTTTGATAAACAAGACACCTCAACTTGTAAATATCATAAAATGTCTACGTATCTTCTCAAGCACAAAGAATGCTTTTTGTTTTGTTGTGGGGTTTTTTTTTGTTTGTTTTGTTTTTTCCCTCTTGATTTCCCTTTTGGTACTTGTTTATCCTTATTTACCTTTGCAAATATACCCTCATATTTTACACAATGTTCTTATAGTGGTAGAAAGAAATAGAGCAGGTTGTTTTTTAGAAACTAGGATGCTCATGCTGTGACTTGATGAGATGTAATTAATATATTTCAAATACAACTATTTTTTAAAATTTTGTAATGGAAATTATTAACTGTAATAAATTCTATTAATTCCATTAAAATATCACGAATCCATGAAGAAGCAGTGAGGAGGGGTGGAAGAGAATACATGATGAGTTTATACGTAGCATACATGCAGTGTTAGTCCATAATTTCTACTTCAGTTTCCTCTCTATTTTATTCTGGGGTGGGGGGAGTGTGTGTGGGGGGGCATGAGCCATGCTGTAAATGGCTGATTAACTCTCATCTATCTTATTTAATGTAGCAATGGAACTCTTCACAAAAAATGGTCAAAAAATACCAAAAAATAGATGGCTTGAGGCAATAAATGGTAGCACATCTTGTTGTATGCAGATAATATGCTGCTGCTATTGATAGCAAAGTCAATTGTTAACCTAGTCTGAACAGTATATTCGATACGAATTCTGATTGCCCTGAAGATCAATATAGACAAATCTATATCCAAGGTGACAGCAATGTGAAGTATCAAATTTGAGTGGTTTTCACTTTTAGATTTTAAATAAAATATATGTCAAAACAAATGTAAATGCACAGGGGCTTTTTCTTTTGCTTAATTTGGTGATGTTACACAGTTCACTTGCATTCCTTCCCTTGCTTTCAACAAAATGTACAAAACAAAAGTGCTGAAAATAGAATGACACAAAATCAAGTTTGTTACAGTTTCTAGTGCAAGAAAGATTGATGCAGTTTGCAAAGTCACCTTCCCATGATTTTTATATTTGTTATGGCTGCCTTGTCTTGTCTGCTTCTCAAAAATTGTCAACGATTATTAAAGATTATATCAGAGAAAAAGAAAGTGGTCTCTGTTCACTGTTAGATAAGGCTAGGATAGGCTGTCCCTTTTTGAGCGATCTCACTGGGCATTTGTGCCTCAGGGCATAACATGTCACCTTCATACCTATATATATCACTCTGTGCTTATAACACACATTCTGAATTCCAAATGGATCATCAATCTCTTTACAGGTAGTGAATATGCATTTAGTACCTACTGAAAAATCTTATTTATTCTAAGAGATGGAGAATGTAGAATAGGCTAGCACAGAAAGAGAAGTGAAGCTTTTAAGTGATCATGGATCATATTTGATCCTTTCTGCAAGGGTTAAATTTGCTTCTTTACTGAAGGTTTTGTGAGTCTACCCAAATGTCAATAGAGAAATTTTTATATCTGGTAGAAATCTATCTAGTTGTTCACTTGGAAAATGTATCTAAAAAATATCTCCTATTAACGATAATTATGGTTTTGCTGATTGAGTTAGAAAGAACACTAACTGAGCTCTAAAATGATGCTTTTCTCCTTCACAAAGGTTTCTACACTCAACAGCCCAAGAGAGAGGTCCTCACCTGTGTTCCTGACTGGTGCACATCAGTTAGGGTGAGACCTGTTTAACTATATCCATGCTGGTGTAAGACACTTATCACTGAATCTCTACTGGGTACCATGTGGCACCAATGTGAGCTGAATCTTTAGAGATAAAGAACATTCAAAAAAAACCTGTGTGTGCCTTAGGATAGTTTCGGAAGGCTGCCTGTAGAATTGGGAGACTATTCACAGTTACCTGTACCTTTAACTTTAAAGGCAGAGGTGGTACTAGAGTATTGCAGAAAATGTATTTAAAGATATTTTGCTGGAGTTAAGATGAACTTCTCATATTAAATGTAAACAAACTTAAAAGAAAACTTACTGAAAGCTAATTTCAAATGTTAAGATCATGTATTGAATAATGACAAGCTGTTTCCCATATAACTGAGATACATGGAAACAAATAAAAAATGGAATGGAATTGAGTAGATCTAGTAAAGTTTTACCTAACAAAATTAAAAAGAAAAAAAAAAAAGAATGTTTGTAAGACGTTGCAAATTAAGTAAATTAAGAAATAAATGTTCACTCCTGCAAAAAATACTCACTTGAGCACCCTATCAGTTTTAATTGCAAAAGATTTGAGATACAAGGTGTTTTGGGTTTGCATGGTGAGGTTTTAGTAGGAGGGGGATACAGGGTTGGCTTCTGTAAGAAGCTGTAAAAAGCTTCCTGTATGTCTGATAGAGCCAATACCAGTTGGCTCTAAGAGACACATCGATGACCAAGGCCGAGCGAAATGGCAATGGTGGTAGCACCTCTGGGATAACACAGTTAAGAAAGCAAAGAAAAAAGCAATGGCTTTTACAGCCAAAGAGAGGAGTGGAAGATGTGAGAAACTTTGCAGACACCAAGGTCAGTGAAGGAGGGGGAGGAGGTGCTCCAGGAGCTTGCAAAGAGATTCCCATGCAGCCTGTGGAGAAGATCATGGTAAAGCTGTCTGTCCCCATACAGCCCATGGTGGATGACAGGTAGTAGAGATTTCACCTGCAGCCTGTGGAGAACCCCATGCTGGAGCAGGTGGAGACATCTGAAGGATGTTGTGATCCAACCTTTTGGGAAGATCATTCTGGAGCATGGTCCTGGCAGCACCTGCAGATCCATGGAAAGAACAGATCACGTTGGAGCAGGTTTGCTGCCAGGACTTGTGACCCTGTGTGGTACCCACTCTGGAGCAAGGGAAGAGTTGAGGAGTCCTCCGGCTGATGAAGAAGGATCAGCAGAGACAATATATAATGAACTGACCACAATCCTTTTTTTTTTTTTTTTTTTTTAACCTGTGATGGTTATAGGTGAGAGATCTGTCTGTGTTCTTAACTCAACCATAAGCTGAGTTAGCCTTTTGCTACATTTTCTCTTCCCTGTCCAGCTGAAAAGGGGGAGTGATAGGGTAGCTTTGGTGGGCTCCTGACCTCCTGCCAGGGTCAATCCACCACACAAGGCCACTGTTTATAACAATATAAGGAAAATTTGAAATACTCATATTAAATCTGTATGGAATGGCTCCCTCACCAGCATGAAATGATGATTGTTAAATAATAATCCTTAAAAGAAGAATTAATTCAGGGACCAAAAATACAACATAAGAAGTAAATTAATTTTTAAACTGTTTTATGACTTCAAGATTTTAATCTCAATCTTCTTTAGATATAGTCATACACACAGATGTGTAAAGCATTAAATATATCTATTAAACAAAAATATATTAGTTTCAAATATACTCTGGAAAATACTAAGAAAACAATTAAAACTTTTCCCTTTCCTTCTTTCTCCACTTTTTTGTATCTTTTGCTACTCAGATTTTTTAATTTGTTTTTTGGTTTTGTTTTTTTTTTAACTGAAGACATCACAAAAACAAAACATATACGTATGTCTGTCTGTCTCTGTGTGTGTGTGTATAAACTGCCGTGTCTGCAGTTATAATTCTTCCTTTTTCCAGTATAATATAGCACTCAAGTCAGAAAACATGAATAGCTGGCTGCTTCGTTGGGTACTGTCAGAGTTTAAATATTTTTCTCTCATTTAAATGTTTATTAAGAAGATTTCAACACTACGTATCAAGTTTTAGATTTTAATAAAGAGGACCTAATCTCCTAATATTCAGGACACTCAGTGAGAAAGAAGAAGACATGTTCAAGCTTTTCTGAGAGTTTTGTTGTAACTATTCCACTTTAAAAAAATAAAATATAAACCTGCCTTCCAGTTCAATGAGGACTGTCAGATGTCAGCTGCATACTTGTGATTCTGGCAGAATGAAGACTGCATAGTATTTCCTACAAGAGTGTCACAAATTCTAGACCATGAGCTGGTTAGATACTGTTGTTGAAAATTTCATATAATATTTCCAGGTACAGCTTGATGTCTGATTTTATTTTCTTCATAAAGGTCATTGTCTTATTATTTTAATTTCTTATTGGAAGAGCATGTTATTTGTTTCATGACCTATTCTATCCTTGAATGCTGCTAAATCAGATCCTGGATGAAACATTAGATAGAATGATAATGCTGTATGGAAAAAAGGAGTCTGGGGTTTATCTTTTTGTTGGGTTTTTTATTGTTTTTTCTTTCCTCCTTCTTTTTCATCTTCTAACTTTGATCACAACATGGAAAAACTAATTCAGCAAAGTGTACTTGAAGATGAGATACACTCCTAGGCAGGGAATGGATAAAAATGCCAGGCCTGCAAGTGTTTAGAAATTTGGTAGTTTATAAATGCAAGTCTGCCAAATATCCTACCTATGTTATGATATTTTGAATTTTTGCAGCTGTGGAATGGTACTGTGAATGTGAATCTGAGCACATTAATCACTGGTGCCACGAAATATATGTACTCTGACTTTTGTTATAAAGATCCACTCAGCCTTGTGCGTCTTTCCTGACTGCATTAGAAAAACTGGAAGTAAATGAATGCTGACATAGCTGTGATAAATCATTTAGCTCTATTGCTAAGAGAAATTGACAGTGGTATAAATAGACTTTATAAATTCTACATATTCTCCAGACTCTATCCAATAAATATACCCTCAGTAAAAATATGTGTACTTAACATTTTGATTGCTTACTTACAAATTGTATTTTTATCTGCTTCAGTTAGTGACTTTGAAGCAGAAACTGTGGATTATTTTACACTTTACATATTCATTATTTATTTGTTTGTTTGTTTACGGCCCTACAATTTAAAAGTAAATGATACAGAAGTGTCTGTATTTAGGCAAATACTGAAAAGCTTGGCTGTAAGTCCTGAAATTGCTGCTACACCTGAAAAAAAAATTCTTCAAGCAACATTAGAGGGTTGCATGTAAAGAGATAAAGATAATTATATTTTTCTTTCTCTTGGATTATGGCACTTTCTCTCTCTGAAACTGGAGAATTTTCTTATTACTTCAAACTGGAAATTCTGTGAAGAGAAGGGTAGGGTACGGAAAGGAAGGGAAGAGAAAATGCTTATGGAGTTTTAGTCACATGAACCTTAGTAACGTTAGGTTTTGAAAAGTTCCCAGCTGATACAACATTTTGCAATAGTTTATATAGCTATAAAACTCACAGCTTATCATCCTACTCTAGCTAAGACCCAATGCAACTTCAAAGCAGTCAGAAGGATAAGTTTAGTCATCTCAAGCACCTCTTCAGTAGCCAAAATTATGTGTACAATATGTGCAAATAATATTTCCGTGAAATTAATTCATTATTTTACTCAAGGTCTAATAAAGTCATCAAAACCAAATTGCAGACCAAAAAATTCTGACCATATTTTTTCTTACCTAAAAAATTCACGTCATTATAGTCCTCTCTGTTACATGCAAATGAATTAAATGAGTCTTATATCTTCATGCATGGTCTGAAGTTATACATAATAGAACAAAATTATGTTCCACTCTATTCTAGTGATGTCAAGAAAACATAGAAAAACATGAAGAAAACATTTGAAAATGTATTTTAGCTTTTTTCTTTTTTTCATTTGACCATATACTACATTTTTTAAACATTCATTTTTATATTTCTTCCTTATTACAATTCAGATTCTATGTGGTTTTAATGAGAATTTTCTTCAGGTTAAAATTCTATGGTTTTGGTTATCTTTGCAGATATAACAAAAAAGAAAAATATATTGTGTGAATAAAACAACCTATTTTAAAACTAAACATCAGGATTCGATAAATAATCTAAGTGCTCAAAACAAAGGAACAAGCAATTCTTTCTATCTGGTGCCCTGTACTTTCATTAAATTATGTATTATTTATGTGTAGGAGATGAGGTCTTTTCCCTGGTGGATTAATTAGTGCAAATGGCTGGTTTTGTAAACTATGATTTTTTTATTATTCTTTTAGATCAAGCAATGCCTCATTTAATGTTACATTTTTTACTAAGTATAAGACTTTCTTAACAAAAATGAACAAAACAGTATAAATCACACATAATTTCAAGAGCTTTGAGGATATCTTGCACATTCAGAAACTATATTAGATTTTGTGCAGAAACCCATTTATGCAGGTTAAGGAATGATTTAGCTCTTTCTTAGAACTGAACTGACAGGTGTCAGTCCAAAAATTTATAGCTGGGTGCTAGTCAAAGGGTTAATCACTTACTAAATTAAATGAAGTAATATTTATTTCTTTCAACTGATAAATTCTATATTTGTATACAATAAAGAGAAGGCCTTTTGACATATGACGTAGAAAAATAACCTGGAATGTTGATCATTAAAATACAAACCAAACCCAAACAAAAAAACCACAAAACCAATCAACCAACCAGACAAACAAAACCAGAAAACCCCCCACCAGAAATACTCTTTGAGTCTCATTTTTCATACTTCTACATAAACTTCTACAGTAGCTGGTATGTATATGTACGTGACATTTAATATATTATCTGAGTTATTTCTCTGTCTGAAAAAGAATGGAGCAGACACCTTGCTTTTTGATATATGCGGACATGATAGACGTGATATATAGTTGTGTCTACAGTAAATTCAGTTCAGCATCTGTATGAGAATAGAGATCATTATACTTCAAGAAAACAATCCATACCATATCCCTTTCCTATGAGAACACATTTCTCTCCCTCTTTACTGCCCTCCTTTCAAAGTCAGAATTCAGTCTGGTCACAAAACCAATAAATGTTTATTAGCAAGACACTCCTCCAGGGCACTGGCTTTCCTCCACTGCCTTTTTCTTTATTTTTGTAGTAGGATGTTTCCCTTCAGGCTTCTGAGAATAGCAGTGGTATTTCATTTTTTTAAAGTTACTTCCTTTCTTAAGCTCACTGGTTTTGTCTCATGCCTTTGATGCCATTTAAACCTGTGTACACTGAATGACACAAAACTTCTTTCAAAACAAAATAAAATAAAGATAGTGCTGGGATTACTCTGCTTCAGGAGTTGACTTTTTCTGTTATTAATGTAAAGTCTCAACAATGTGTTAAAATAATTTTGAATCTTTAAAACATGAGAGGATTCAGAATGCAATACTGAGAAATGTATTGATGGAAATGAATCTATTTCTGGCATAGAATTTCACTGGTTCTAAATTCAGAAACAATCCAGGGAATTTTCAATAATCTCTGTTCACACAGGCAGTTAGTATGCAAAGAGTTCTGCAAACAGTTCTGCAAACTTCAATGAGACTCCTTAGGCAAATAAAGCTTCCAGTACTGTGAATTATGTCAATACAGATAAATAAAAGAAGGACAGTATTTCTTCTTTAGCTTTGAGGCCAAGAGAAGCTATTTGACTTCAGTCATATGATATAGCGTTGGCTGGGTCTCCTCTAGATCTCATACAATGTGCCTCTATATACGTATGGAAACACATACACAGATTATTTTCCAGTTTCAAATATCTGAAATGTTTTAGGGTCTGTATTGGTGTTGTCCAGACTGATACTTCATAGCATGACACAGAAGATATGGCTGGGGATGGAGTGAGAGCGTGTAGAGATGCCAGAGTGAACAAAGTATGAAAAAATACAGTTGGAAGACTGGGACGTCAAACCAGACCGATATTATCTGTACTACATATTGGGAGCATTTTTGGTACATGCTGGTCCCCGAATCTTGTTAAGCTATGTTCTGACTTCTACAGTTATCAGTCCAATTTGTATCAGAGAGTGCTTTAACAAGCTGTATGAAAAATCAGTGGTTGCGTGGAGTTTGCTTTTGGCCTGATTTTGTGTGTGTGTATGTATATTGTATGATGCTATTACCTACTAGCTAACTTAATATAAGATGTACAGTTCAGCTGATTATTGCAAAGTAGAATCTTATTCCATCATTTACTCCTGAAGTTACTTTAAAAGCATATAATATTATTGTAATTGATTTTTGTGTACAGGTAAAATGTATCAATAACTACGTCAAAAATATGTGACGCAAAATAGACTACAGTATTTTAAAGTACTTTTGAATGGTATTTTGCACTAAAAGTGTTAGTGTATTTGGAAAGAAAAGACTATATTTTTGTTAAAAATACTTATGTACATTCCATTTGTGTTAGGAAGAAAAAGAAATATTAAGAAAATAATTCATTCACCTATGGGCTACTTTGTTGAGTAACAGTCAAAACTGGTAAAACTTCCACAGAGCAGAAAGGCAAAGAAGCACAGAGGCAGTGTAAGAGAAATCACTTTTATACTCTCAGAGTGTTTCTACTGAGATCAGTTCTGGATCCGTGATCTAAAGTTTTCACTTAGGTTTTACTCAAAGGACTGTCTACCTACAAGAGTAAACAAGTATTCACTACATGAAAGTTTATTCTGTCAGAATTCATCATAGAGAAGTTTTCTTCATGAAGACTACTTATACAGGCTTTGCCCTGAGACTGAGCACTTGATAACATTGGGACATCCAGTTCATTGGGGGGAGTGTGTGTTAACCCAGCATTGCATGTAAACATAGATAGGCACATTTGTACATCTAAAATATGTATTTCCTACATACTTACCTAAGAACCCACAAAACATATTTTTTGAGGATATGTTGAGGTTCAACACTGCGAAGTGTCAGGTGTTGCACTTGGGCCGGAAGAATCCCAGACATAGATACAGACTGGGAGAAGAGCTTCTTGAGAGTTGCCCTGCTGAGAAGGACTTGGGGATTCTGGTGGATGAGAAACTTAACATGAGCCAGCAGTGTGCTCTTGCAGCTCGCAAGGCCAATGGTATCCTGGGCTCCATCAGAAGAGGGGTGGCCAGCAGGGACAGGGAGGTGATTGTCCCTCTCTACTCTGTCCTCATGAGGCCCCATCTGGAGTCCTGTGTCCATGTCTGGGGCCCCCAATACAAGAAGGATGTGGAACTGTTGGAGAGGGTTCAGAGGAGGGCCACGAAGATGATTAGAGGGCTGGAGCACCTGCCCTACGAAGAGAGGCTGAGGGAGCTGGGCTTGTTCAGTCTGGAGAAGAGAAGGCTGCGGGGGGACCTCATTGCAGCCTTCCAGTACCTGAAGGGAGCTTATAAGCAGGAGGGGATTGAACTTTTTAAAAGGATAGACAATGACAGGACAAGGGGGAATGGATTAAAACTAAAGGAAGGAAGGTTTAGATTAGATATTAGGGGGAAGTCTTTTACAGAAAGAGTGGTGAGGTGCTGGAACAGGCTGCCCAGAGAGGTAGTGGATGCCCCGTCCCTGGAAGTGTTCAAGGCCAGGTTGGATGGGGCCCTGGGCAACCTAGTGTAGATCCAGGCCTGAGGTTGGTGGCCCTGCCTGTGTCAGGGGGGTTGGAGCTCTATGATCCTTGGGGTCCCTTCCAACTCATACCATTCTATGATTCTATGATTACAAATTAAGAAATTCCAGCAGATACATCTCTGATGCAATATACATTTTTTTATCCTTTTTTGTCTGTGCATTGTTATACAAACATGAACAGAATGACACAAAAACTTTTTTCCACAACTACACAGTTGCACAGTTGAATTTATTCTAACCCTTTCATTTAATTCCAGAAAGATTTTAAGTAAACATAACTAATAAGCATTATTGATAATAGCTGGAAAGGCAAATATCTGGAAAAGTCATAACCAGCTGAAATGTTAGCCAATCTCTGGCAATGATGCCAGGCTGACCTGTAATGCATTGCATTTGTTGTATATTTATACAATAGTGATGTTTCAGCTAGGAAGTAAAAAATCATATTTCCCTTTGCTGAGTTTCTTTAAACATAACTCATTTCTGTTGGAAAGGCAATCAAAAAAAGTAATCTCAAACCTTTTAGAAATGGAAATTGGTAGGAAATTCGGTTTTAAATAGAGCTAATTGTAGTTTAGTTTAGATTTTTATTCTCATATTCCTTATAACATTTTTAAGGGCTTTTTTTTCCCCTGTAGGAAAGAGCTGTATAAACTGGTAAACACAGGTTTTCAGGATAGTAAGGGTTTACAAGCTCTGTCAGTGATTTGTTACACTTGATTATAAAAGTAGAAAGAAAGATAAACCTATTATATCCTTATGAGAAATAATTCTGAAAGAGCTCCTTGGCTTAAATTTAATGTAGTTCTATCAGCTTCTTGGGGAGATGATGATTTTTAGTTTTAAAAAGATATGCAACATCTGATGACAGTGCAGTTATTTGTTATGCAGGTAAGATCATAATTGTTTTATTGATTAAATGAGAATGTGTATAAAGGTCCTTAAAAGCCTAAAAATTCTAAATTTATTGGATGATTTTCCAACGTATCAGCTTTTCCAAAGTATCACGTGTTGATCATCTATCTATTTTTTAAATCATTAGCATTTTAGAAGAGGACTTTGTGTGACATTCTGATCAGAAAGATAGAAGTTTCTGATCCTTTAAGATTTTTATTACAAATACTAAAGAAAGAAACACTGAGTAATCTCTGTACAGAGGAAACATGCAAACTACATTTTGAGTATTCCCTCACTCTTCCCTGCAGTTCAGTTCAACATGTTATTCCTATAGTGTTTAGAATTCTTATCAAGACCACTAGGAACCGTGTAACCCACATGGCAAAACTTAGGCTTTTGCTCAAAAATCTTATTCTATAAATGTGAGAAATTGGCCATGATCTATTGATAGTGCCTTTTCCAATCACTTGTTTTTTCTTTGTGTCAGGTTGGTTGGGGTTTAGTTCTGGCTTTGGAAAATTTATGTCTGCTTTTTTTTTAGATTTTGTGTTTGATTTTTTTTGTTTGTTTGTTTATTTGTTTTTAAAATAATGATTTTTTTCTGGGGTTAAAGCAAAACAGTTTTTTTGTTTGTTTGTTTGTTTGTTTAAAAAAAAAAAAAACAGCAAACTGAATCATCCCAAAATCCAATGAAAATGTTCCTCAGAAAAGGAAAATAATACCATTTGGCCACATTTATAGTTAGAAGGGTCATCAAAACATGTCTTTTTAGCCTGGCTAAAACCTAAAAATACCAGTCATTAGCCTGTAAAAAGTCTGCTTTACTGAATGAAAGAGAGACTATATTACATTATCATATCTACACCATGAGTGTATGGACTGGAGTTCATGTTACTGTGAAGATAAACCTGCAAAACATTTTACTTCCCAACTGAAGTCTGTGTCACGTATTCAAGGTCCTAAGTCAAATACTGAACCTTTCATGCAACAGTAAATCAGAGAACATGTGGAAAGAGGATTCGCCATTGACAGCCAACCAGTCAAAGTAAATATCGGTGGTGAGGAGTGTTTTAAAAGGGGGAAGAGCCCTGGTGCCACTTTAGGCCTTGTACTTGAGATTGTCTCTTGGGGTAAATGCTTTCTCCACTTTCTCTGGAAAAAACAGAATGAACTCTCACTCTTGTAAAATGATGTAACTTTATTCCCCCCCCCCCCCCCCCCCAATATAGCATTTCTAGAAAATTCCCTACTGAATTGGAATTTTTTCTTTTTTTTTCCTCTCTCTCTCTCTCTTAAGGAGTTTTCACAGCTGTCACCTTGCATGGAAATAGCATAACGAACAGACTGCAGGTTGGACTGGAGCAGGTGGATAAAGAGAAGGATGGAGGAAAAGATTTGAATCTGAACGTGATACTGAGAGGACTCCAAGAACAAAACTGTCTGTTAAAGCCAGGAGGATTTGTAAAGACGTGATTCTCCTTGACAAATGCAGCTTGAAATGGGAGATACTGAGCAGACACACAGATCTTTTATATTTCATGTTAGTGTAAATTAAGAATTGATTTTCCTTCACTTGTCTTTTCTAAGCATCTCTAACTATGCTGTCTTTATCAGATGCTGTAAATAAATACGTCATTTGCATTTTACTATAACCTTGTAAGTTAAAGGTAGTTTAAAAAAAAAGAAAAAAACACCTAAGCTATGCCTTACCAAAGTTCTGCTGATCTGTATAACTAGGTCACTGCAGCATTTGTACACAGAGCCTGGCACTCCTACCAATTTCCACAAGGAGGCCAAAGGCTAACAAGTCATACATCCACTAAAGCTTCATAAATCAATTTGAGAGCTAGTGCTATAGGGGTCAGGAAAGAAAGCATCTTCGGTGATCAGTGATAACCAGAAAAAAGTCACTCACAATGATCTAAGTTTTTTTTTGGGAATATTGCTGAAACTAAGGATCCCAAAGGATAATGTAAAAATAGAACTTTAATTTGATAATGCTGCAAAACTTCAAATTATTTCTGTTTCAAGGTCACAAAATAGAACCCTTTATTCAGTTGTCATTTCTACTGCAGCTGCTAGATAATACGGTTGATAATTGGGGGTGAGGAAAAAAAAATCAAAATACATAGATCCAAACCTATGACAAATATTAAAACTACACAGTCTGTTCATAGGTGCTGTATAGACCAAGCATATAGTGTTCTGCTATGCAGCAGAGAGGAGGAATGCTGTTTTATACAATCTTGCTACAGCACATTTATCAGGTTAAATCCTCAGGAAACAAGGAAGGACAAGGAGATTGCTGTTTCAACAGAAACAATTGAACATGATTTGATGAGGACTTTTTGGACCAGAGGGCAGGGACAGATGTGTGAAGAAAGACAGTAATCAGGGATTCTGCAGCAGAAAAACAGAGCAGAAGAGAAAGAGGAAATTTATATGCAAAGGGGTGGAAGTAATATTTTCAAATTATAGGAATTTAGTGGGAAAGAAAAGAGATTTATTTTCTAGCATTTCTTTTTATTTCTTATTCAGCGATTTTGCCTCTTTTTTTTTTTTTAATAATCTTGTTCCAGTAAAATCAAATATAAATTGAGACATGAGGAATCACTCATGTCTTTTCACATACCCTCTTCCAGAAGGGGAGAGAAAGTGTTGTCTCAGGTTTTGACTCTTTGTTTGTTTGTTCACCTGGGGTTTTCTTTTGTTTGCTTGTTTGCTTGGTTTGATTCTATACCTAAAAATATTTTAATCTCTAAATGAAATGCTTAAACATACAACATTTTGGGTGATAAGCTAAGGGAAGAACAG
This sequence comes from Porphyrio hochstetteri, assembly GCA_020800305.1. NCBI lineage: Eukaryota > Metazoa > Chordata > Aves > Gruiformes > Rallidae > Porphyrio > Porphyrio hochstetteri. The sequence continues at coordinate 181,905,912 of CM036905.1, read as the reverse complement.
CTCTTACTCTTGAATTCCCAGAAGGCCTGGACCATCAGTGAGGAGTTCTGATAGAGTTACACAGGACGGAATTAAATAACCGATGTATTTCTGGCATACTCCTGCAGCCCTTGATACCTGGGAAACTGAAGATTTTTGAAGTTCATTTCGTGTATAGTGCTCCCAGCTGGGTGAGAAGCACTTTAATTAATTTCTTGTCTAGACCTGAGCCAAACTGAATAGTTTATTGAATCAGAATCTGAATATTCATCTTCCTGTGATCTGCAAGAGAATTTGAAAAAAAAAAAAGCGCAACAAATTATTTTGGATATTTTTTTTTTCCTTCAGATACAGCTGACTTTCCTGAACATTGTCCTTGAGAACCAAATACAATCCAGGTCAACAAAGTACATCATCAAAAGTGGAATGTGTGAGAAATAACACGAGAATTGATGTCCTTGTTGTCTATGGTTTTCAACATCTTATTTTATTGGTAAAGGGAGGCCCATTATAGACTTTTTTTCCATGATACTCCTTGCAGAAATGTAATTTGTTAGATTTATGAGACAATGATGAAAAGTCATGCAAGTTTTCAAAAGAACAGAAGGTCATCCTGTTTGACTGGTATGTGAGTAAGAGATAAAACAGTTGGTCATACCTGTGTGAAAATAAACTTGGTAATATTACAGTGCATTTGTCCCTGTTCTAAGAAAATATATCTGAAGGCCTTAGATATTGCACAAGAATACCAAATTTAATATGTAATCCTTCAGAATCTGTATTAGTTTTATATGGAATGCTTTTGGTAGAAGGGAGGCTGCAGGGGTGGCACCTTGAGAAACTGTGAGAATCTTCCCCCCTGTCCGATAGAGCAAATGCCAGCCAGCTCTGATGGACCTGCCACAGGCCAAGGCCATGACCATCAGTAACAGCAGTGGCACCTATATGATAACATATTTAAAAAGGGGGAAACCTGCTGCACAACAGTTTCTGGAAGAGAGTGAGATACGTGAGAAACATTGCAAACACCAAGGTCAGTCTCCCTACACCCCATGAAGTTTGTTGTTGGAGCAGACATCCACCTGTAGCCCATGGAGAACACTAGGCCAGAGCAAATAGAGACACCCAAATGAGGCTGTAGCCCTGTTGGAAGCCCACATTTGATCTGGTTTGATGGAAGGAGTTGTGAACTCATGGGGGACCCATGCTGTAGTCATCTGCTCCTGAATGACTGCACCCTATGAAAGGGATCCACGCTGGAGCAGTTCATGAATAATCGCAGGCTTTTGGTAGAACTAAAGTTGGAGAAATTCTTGGAAAACTTTCTTCCATGGGAGGGACCCCACACTGGAGTAGGGGAAGAGTGTGAGGAGGAAGGAGCAGCAGACATGAAGCCATACAAACTGATTACAACTCCCATTCCCCATTCCCCTGAGCCACTTAGAGAGGAGGAGGTAGTTGAACATGGGGGAAGTTGAACATGGAAATAAGAGAATTGAGGGGGGAACATGGTTTTATATTTTTTTCTTATTATTTGGAAATAAATTAAATTGAGTCAATTATGTTTTGCCCAAATGGTAATTAGTGAGTGATCTCCCTGTCCTTATCTCAATCCATGATCTTTCTCATTGTATTTTTCTCCCCCTGTTCTGTGGAGGAGGGGGAGTCATAGAATCACTTGGTGGGCACCTGCTGGCTAGCCAAGGTCAACTCACCACAGAATCATAAATATTTTCAATACAGTTAAAACATTGTGTCCCCACCCCCACAAAAAATAATGTTATTAGCCTTTTCACTTGTTGGGGAGCATATTTTCTTTCTTTCTTTCTCAAAGGATATTATCAATACTGTATTTTTTAAATTCATTAAGATCTTTATGAGTTAGTCCTTAGCTTCCGTATTTTCCTGTTCATCCCATATAATTCAATTTTCAGTACTATGAAACTTAAAATTATATGTCCTACACAATAATTTGGTAATTTGAGAAGGATCAAGCTAAGCTTTTTTTCAGAAGCACATGTACCAGTGTTCAGTCTCTGCTTTGTATTGACACATATGAATATGGATTTAGCTGATTCCACTTTCACCCAGATTTTTCCAATATATACTGAATCAGGTAATATTACTGATTTAGTACTAAACTGTGTAGGGATTTTAATAGTTACCTATTCATTCTTTAACCACTTTAATCTAGCATGTCAATTTCTGAATAATAGCAGATATAACAGGGAGGGCTGAGACAAAGAGGGAAGAATTCCAAAAGGTCCCTTAAAGAATAACCCAAAGTGGAAAAGCTACAGTGTTTTTCCACATGTTGCTGCTTCCTAAACTGAGGTTTGGGATGGCTTATACACATAGAACAAAACCTAAAAGACCTGTAATTTGTTGGCTTTTAGTACAAGATTAGAGAATACTGCTAGTGATTTGAATGCCCCCAAAATGTATAATTCTCATCCGCATTTTGATCTAAATAGTGTTAACTCAGTCATTAAAGGTTTAATAGCATTGGCTTGGAATTAATATCCATGGCTGCCTAGAAAAGAGGGAAATAGTCTTTCAGAATATTTTAGGAGTTTATTTTGTTCCTTATTGTAAGGAAGGAAGGAAAAAAAAAAAAAAAAAGTGATTACAGAGTCCTGAAATGCAGAGTATAACAGCTAAGGTGTATGGAAAACTAAGGATCATGTCGGAGAGGTTCATGTTTCTGCTCTGAAGCAGGTAGGTCAATAACTTCTCAGAGCTTCTCCCTCATCAGAATTCCTTTTCAGAACTGAGAGACAGTTTTTCAAACCTATGACATTTTCCTGAAAAGAAAAATTACTTATTCTCACTTACCTCTGCACCATCATTTCTCCCAGATCACTTCATAGCTCCCCAGTGAACCAAGGAAGATATGTTGCAAGCACTGTTGTACAATGAACCTTACAAGAATTTTGCATTAAGTTAATACTGAGAGAGACAGTATTGATTATGGTCATTCTACCATCTCTCTCTGAAGAAGAATGTCTGAGGCAAAGCACCAAAGAATCAGTGTTAACCAGAGTTATGCAACCACACATCAAGACAAGGCAGGGGTAACAGAGTTAAGAATCAACATTGGTATTAATGGATCTGGAGTTTCTACAGGCATTTAATTTAGGTTAATTAAAATTAAAAAAAAAATCCACAACTCTGTCTTCTTTTTAATTGATTGCTCCAAAGGTAGATACATTAGGAAGTGTAACATTTTCTTTGGAACAGTATAGTTAAAATGCCTCTGTAATAGAAACGTTTGAAGATGAACAAAGAAGAAATGTAGGGACAAAGAAATTAAATTCTCTCTGTCTAGGTCAGATGCTTACATTTAAAACTCAGAGCATTAAGGACAATGTTCTTTAAAGGAAAGGCTCAGGTCAGGAAGAAAAGCCCTCCAAAGCCTATCTTTTTTGACTAAGCACAATTTTCATTTGTTTACCTAGTAAATGGCTTCTGAGTGGTGAACGGATTGGGAAAAGAAACAATGTAGCTTGAAAAACTTTTCCCTGGTTAAGAAAAGGTTAGAATCTCCTCCATACATTGTAAGCATCTAAAGATGTGATAAAGTGTAGAATTTTCTGTTACTACTTCTTTTTCTTTCCCCCTCTTTCAACACAATATATCAGCTCTGTAAGGCAGTGTTGTATTCTGAACACCTATGAGACTTAATACCCATAAGCAATTTTGCAAGCAGCCAAATGTTCAAATAAAACCACTAATTATTTGTTTTTATAAATTGTGAGTTATTAACCTGTTGAGGAAGGGGAGTGACTTCTGTCTGTCTAAGTTTGGCCTTAAAATGGTACTGCAATAATAGTTCTTCCATGATGAACTGCAGCAACAAAGTTTAAATCACACATCGGCATTTTATAATATTTTGCCAATGACAGCTTGGCCTCAGAACTGTCCCATTCCACCTCTTCTCCTTGTCCTTTCCAGCTCTTTCCCAGAAATGCTGACTTACTGAATTTCTTTTTCCTAGTGAGAGAGATTACATGCCTTTCAGTGGGTTCAGAACTGTTATTGCTGTGACTGGCAGCTTGACTATGTGCGCTGATTAGCCAGCCTAATAACATAATTAATTTTCATTAATCTGTCATTTTTTCTTGAAATGCAAATGATCTTTTTAATTTTGAGGTCTTCATCCTCTGTGACATTTAATTGATAATTGCTCAGTTTCAAAGTTATTGATGGGGAGATGAGGAAATATAGTGTGATAGGGCAAAGACTTGTTTTCTTTAAAAAGCGACAGTCTAAGGAAAAACATGTCAGAAGATTGAAAAGCTGCAGCTAAACGCTACCCCTTTAAGAATATGGTTAATTTCCTCAGCCATGTGTATGCCCTTTTGTCAGTTTTTGATCCAGGATTCTGATCTCTTCACAGAAGACTGGTCTCTGAACTACCTTTTGTGTCAAACATCATACTTAAAACATTGCACTGGCTTTGGCTGGGATAGAGTAGATTTTCTTCATAGTAACTAGTATGGGGTTACTTTTTGTATTTGTGTGGGACCGTGCTGGAGTTGATAACACAGGGATGTTTTTGTTACTGCTGAGCAGTGCTAAGAGTCAAAGGTTTTTCAGTTTCTCACACCATCCCGCCAGTGATTAAGCTGGGGGTGTGATGCCTCGGAAAGCTGGAATCAAAACTCAATAGCCTTGGTGACTATGAAGCAGGTATCCTTATTGCAGCGCTGGGCACACAGGGGGTCGCTCCTCCAAATGTGTGCCCATTAAAGCCAAATTTCTCATATTTATACAGATTAACTATACATATTCAATATAATATCTAAGAAAAGGCAGAGTTATGCTAATTATTTCTAAGAAGTCATTTACATTAACTCCTCCCAGATAGAGCATGCTCAGTGACACTCAGGGGGTCTTCCGGTGGTCTTCATGGATGAAGGCTGGACGTCTTCCTTGCTCTCAGCGCATGCTCTTTAGGCTTCTTCTCTGTGATTATCTGAGCTCAAAAACACATTCCTTTTTGCTGAAAACAAGATATACTCTGTTTCCTAATTGGTCGTTATTCTTATGACTCCTCTATCTCCTGCTTCCTCGAGTTTAAAGGCTGTTGCACTATTATTGTTCAGTTTTGTAGCCGCTTTCATGAAACCGCTTGTGTGATGACTGCTAAAATCCAAAACTAATCCATTCCTAAAAATACACACATTCTTACTTTATCTTCAAGGCTGTTACTGTTGCATTGTTATGGTTAAGTTTTGCAAGTGCTCTCACAAGTAGCCTACACAGTTACAGCTTTCTCCTAAACTAATCTGTTCTTAAAACCATGAAAATTCTTATATTAAAGTTATATTAATTGTCTCTTGAGCTACACCTATATCAATCTATTAAGCATGATTACATTTCATTGAATCAGTGCACAATAAGGTGAGAGGTGACACAGCCAGGACAGCTGACCCCAACTGTCCAAAGGAACATTGCATACTATATGATGGCACACTCTTCAAAGCTGGGGGAAAGAGAAGATAGGGAATGTTTTGAGTAATACCTTTTGTCTTCCCAAGTAACCATTAAATGTGATGTCTTGAAAGTGACTAAACACCTGCCTGCCAATTGGAAGTGGTCAATAAATTCCTCATTTTGCTTTGCTTATATTCACAGCTTTTGAACTGCTTTTATGCCAACCCATGAGTTTTCTGTTACACTTCCAATTCTGTACCCCATCCCACCAACAGGAGGGTCAGTGAATAGCTGCATGGTGGTTAGTTGCTGGGGTAATACCAGCAACATTCAGAAAGAGAGAGAAATATTTAGGTTCCTTTTTTCCCTTAGCCTAACCTAGTTCAGTACTATGTTGCTTCACTGACTTCCATAACCAAGTTAGAAACATTATGTCCCCTCTTTGTATTTGTTGTTTTAAAAAAAACCAAAAAAACCCAAAAAACCACTTTTTTTCTTTATAATTTCTTGTCTGCCAGAGTTAAGTAACTAAATGTCCACAACTTTACATCGGTCTGAGTAATAGTTTCCTGGTAAAAAAAAAAAAAAACACCCACAAAAATCCTAGGATGTCAGAAGTTAAAGATTTTAATTCCTTTCATCTGGAAAGGGCACTGAACCCAGGAATACTTGACAAAGGCAAAGACTTGATCAGAGAGGTGTTCTTAGAGCATGACTAATACGCACTGACAGGATCTGACTCTTTACAACTATCACTTGCTTCTAAGTGCCATAACCATCAGGCTATAAGTTATTCATGTCTTTTGGAGTACTCTTCATTTCTCCTATTGAAGCTATGTCACTATACAGGAAAGAATTCAAGATTTATGAGGTTAGAAAGAATGCGGAGAAGTAAGTTTACCTAAATAACTTTACAGCTGGAACATCTACTTCAAAGACGGGAACTCTCAGTTTTCTGGGGGTTTGTTCAGCCCGTTTTGACAGAGAAACATGGTTTATTTGATCAAAAACATTTTTTAAAAATGTATGTTATATCAACAAATTTTGACAGAGATGTGAGTGTTCTGAGTTTGTTCTTTCAAGCTTCAGAAAGCTGAGGTTAAAAAGGGAGGCCCTTGCAACACTGAAAAACATCCATGCAACTTCAGCTTACTAAGTGCTAGATTGTGAATTTAGAGAATTTTTAAACCAGAAGTGGCTGAATTTCTGAGAATCTACATTCCTTCTTTTTTCATGTCTCCTGACCTACACCCTCCTACTTTCAGCATCATTCCTTCTACATTTATTACTGTTCTCCCACCTCCTCAAAACAAAACCTGTTAGATATTTCATATTTCTTGAAAGATTTTCCTTTCTCTTCTCTATATTGCCTACTTTCCAAGTCTTTCTAACATGAGGATAGAGCTTTCCAAGCATCTATACTCACATCCTTGTAGATTTGGTGAAGTTTCATTGCCTTCATCACCTTCTTACATGTTGTTAGACAGATGTCATGTTGCACTCCCAGTCTCAGGAATTTTTACTCTTCTATTCCTGGCAACATTTAAACCTACAGATTTGGATAGACAAGCTCTCAGTTGCAGGCCATTGCCATAACCTGAGCATCCATTATTCACTGGGAAATAAATGAGAATGATGAAGGGCATATACCAGTTTTGCAGACGTTCTTCAATTTGTCATGGGTCAAGGCTGTTTCACACAGATAAGTATGAATAGCCTTTGGTGGTACAATTTGTCCACTATGGAAAAGCTTCAATTGAACACACTAGTGATCTTCAGCTATGCCATGTGGGAGACAAATTTTGGTAATATCCTAAGTATCATTTCATTTTTTAACAATGGCAAAGAGGTTTATTTAATACATCTTACTGGCATTACAGAGAGGTGGTGGGTTGACTCCTACAACTGGATTGTCAGTATAGAAGGATATGGGCTCATTAGGAAGGACAGGCAGGGCAGGCAAGGAGGAGGTGTTGCCCAATATGTTAATGACCAGCTGGAGTGCATGGGGCTCCAACTGGGCATGGATGAGGAACTGACCGAAAGCCTATGGGTTAGGATGAGAGGGAGTGAGGGGGGATGTGATAGTGGGGGTCTGCTACAGGTCACCCAAGCAGGGAGACTGAGTGAATGAGACCCTCTATAGACATATAGGAATAGCCTCACTTTCACAACTCTTGGTCCTTATGGGGGACTTCAATCACCCAGATACCCATTGGAGGGACAACACAGCTGAGCACAAACAACCTAGGAGGTTCCTGAAATGTGTTGATTATAACTTCTTCCTCCAGGTGACGGAGGAGGTGACGAGTAGAGATGCCATGATGGACCTTGTCCTCACCTACAAGGAAAGGATGGTAGGGAATGGGAGGATCAAGGGCAGTCTTGGATGTAGCAACCATGAAATGGTGGAGTTCCAAATCCTCAGGGCAGCAAGGAGGGTACACAGCAAGCTTGCTAACTCAGATTTCAGGAGAGAGGACTTTGTCCTCGTCAGGGAACTTCTGGGTAGAGTACAATGGAACAAAGCCTTAGAGGTAAGAGGGGCCCAAGGCAGCTGGTTAGTATTCAAGGGTCACCTCCTCCAAGCCCAGAAGCAATGCGTCACAACAAAGAAGAAATTAGGCAAGAACACCAAGAGTCCTTCATGGATGAATAAGAAGCTTCTGAGCAAAGTCAAGCAAAGAAAGACAGCCTACCAAGGGTGGAAAAAGGGACAGGTATCCTGGGAAGAATACAGGGAAACCATCCAAGCAGCCAGGGATCAGGTTAGAAAAGCAAAAGCCCTGTTAGAAACAAATTTGGACAGATATGTAAGGGGAAACAAGAAAGGCTTTTACAGAGATATCAATCAGAAAAGGATGATGAGGAAAAACGTGGGCCCTCTCAGGAAGGGAACAGATGACCTTTTTACCCAGGATATGGAGAAGGCTAAAGTACTTAATTACTTTTTGCCTTAGTCTTCACTGGCAAGAGCTCTAGCCACACCACCCAAGTCATGGAGGGTGAAGGCAGGGACTGGGAGTGTGAGGAAATTTCTGCTGTAGGAGAAGATCAGGTTCAAGAACACCTATGGAACCTTAAGGTTCACAAGTCCATGGGACCTGATGAGGTGTATCCACATGTCCTGAAGGTACTGATGGATGAAGTGGCCAAGTCACTCTCCATCATATTTGAAAGGTCCTGGCAGTCTGGTCCCCACTGACTGGAAAAGGGGAAATATAACCCCCATTTTTAAAAAGGGGAAAAAGAAGACCCAGTGAACTACAGACTGGTCAGTCTCACCTCTGTGCCTGGTAAGATCATCCAGCAGATCCTCCTGGAGACTATGCTCAGGCACATGGAGAATAAGGAGATGATTGGTGACAGCCCACATGGCTTCAGTAAGGGCAGAATCACAGAATGACTAGGTTGGAAAAGACCATTAAGATCATCAAGTCCAACCATACCTGTCCTCTAATAAACTGTATGTGAAAGTACCTCATCTACCCATCTTTAAAATACATCCGGGGTGGTGAATCAACCACCTCCCTGAGCATCCTGTTCCACATCCCAATAACTCTTTCAGTGAAGGATTTTTTTCCTAACATCTAATCTGAACCTGCCCTGGCACAGCTTTGTGCCATTTCCCCTTGTCCTGTCTCCTGTCACCTGGCTGAAGAGACCATCACCCATCTCTCTAGAACCATCTTCCACATAATTATAGGCAGTGAAAAAATCCTGCCTGACAAATCTGGTGGCCTTCTATGATGGAGTGAAAGAGATGATGGACAAGGGATGACAGACATCATCTTCCTGGACTTGTGCAAGGCCTTTAACATATGACATCCTTGTCTCTAAATTGGAGAGACACAGATTTGACAGATGGGCCACTCAGTGAAAAGGAACTGTCTGGATGATTGCACCCAAAGAGTTGTGTTCAGTGGCTCAATGTTCATGTGGAAGTCTGTGATAAGTGCTGTTCCTCAGGTGTTGGTACTGGGACCAGCACTGTTCAACATCTTTGTTGCCGACATGGACAGTGGGAAGGAGTGCACCCTCAACAAGTTTGCTAGTGAGACCAAGCTATGTGTTGAGGTCAACACACTGGAGGGGAGGGATGCCATCCAGAGGGACCTTGACAGGCTGGAGAGATGGGCCCATGCAAACTACATGAAGTTCAAAAAGGCCAAGTTCAAGGTCCTCCATGCAGGTCAGGACAATCCCAAGCACAACTACAGGCTGGGTAGAGAATGGATTGAGAGCAACCCTGAGGAGAAGGATTTATGGGTTCTGATCAATGACACTGGCTCAAGATGAGCCAGCAGTGTGCGCCAGCAGCTCAGAAGGCCAGCTGTGTCCTGGGTTTCATCAAGCACAGCATGACCAGCAGGTTGAGTGAGGTGATTCTGCCCCTCTACTCTGTTCTTGTGAGACCTCACCCGGAATACTGTGTCCAGCTCTGGGGTCTCCAGAAAGATGTAGAACTGTTGGAGTGAGTCCAGAGAAAGTCCACAAAGATGATCAGTGGGCTGGAGCATCTCTTTTATGAAGACAAGCTGCGAGAGTTGGGTTTGTTAAGTCTGGAGAAGAGAAGTCACCAGGGTGACCTAATTGTGGCATACCAATACTTAAAGGGGTCCTACAGGAAAGTGGGAGAGGGACTGTTCACCAGGGAATGTAGTGATAGGAGAAGGGGCAATGGCTTCAAGCTGAAAGAGGGTAGGTGATATTTCAGTCTTTGAGTTACCTTCCAATAGTTTTTGCACCTCTCAGTGATTTAAAGTAGATTGAACAAAAGGAGAGAAAACTCAAAGATGAGTAAGTTCCTGAGAGTTTCACAGAAATAAGTGGGTGGCTAGTGCTGGGACTGAGTTCTAATCACTTCCAAGCTGTCACAAAATATCCTTCAAAATATGTCATATTTCACTGTGGAAAAAGTAATTATAAATTTCTGCCATTTATTGTACTAATAATATACTAGGAATTTGTTTTATTAAAATTAAATAATCAATGAAAAGACAGAAATCTGTAGGAACAAGATGTCACTATAGCCAGTCCTAGGTAACTGGTGAGACACAAACGACTATATAAGGATTTATGATGGAAGTGAATTAATTTCTACTTTTTTTTCGGTATTATTTAATATTTTTATTTATATGTCTATATTTTTTAATGTCATTTTTGTTCATAAAAAACATAGGCAACTATCTTAATTATTTTAAGGAATAATGAGCAAAGAGGTAACTCATTAAAATAATGGACGGTTTATATTTAAGATTGGACCCTGTCCTTAGCATTTCCAAAGAGACAGAATGATATTGTTGCACACTGAATGTGACTTTATTTGGCATCTACATATTAAAATTTCTGTCTGATGTACTCTCTATTTCCACTGTACAGTTTGGGGAGCTTAGTAATATTAATCAGCTTTTTCTGGTCCTAACAAGGTCTTGACAGTGTCTGAACTGCCACATCACACTCTTAAGCACAGCTAACTATTGCTAGACCTAGATCAGACTGTTACTAATGAGTAATTCACAGATCAAAGTACAAAACCAAGGAAAGTATACTGAACTTGGGACAGCTTTTTTTCTCTAGAAAGGAAATTTATGGTTTGAAAAAATCACTGCCCAAAATCTACAATCCTGAGTCTCTTACGGATTTGCATCTGATAATGTCATAAGTAAGTTACACTGATGTTAAAATTGTTTTGCCAGTCCGAAGTGGAATAGAGTATAAATTGGTTGTAGGATAAGATATGCAAAGAATGTCATGACCTAAAATTCAACTAAGTTTTTTTGTTTCAGATTTGAAGAAATTTATTTTCTGATACATATCTCTATTTTCTTTTCTTCTCCATATCTTTTCCTTTCAAGGATATTGTGCTATTGTGTGATATGTCCATGGAGTGCAGACTGTTCATGATATACTTTACCTTTTTATTTAAAAAAAAATATTCACCACTTTGGGGTGACAAGAGGTCATTTAGATGTCTGAAAAACCTTCTCCTGAAGTCATGTATTTTGGGTTTGTCACCACTGTGACAGACAATTGAGTTATTAATATATTCAACAGTATCAACTATATGTATAACCGGGGAATTTACATGGTTAAGAGGTTTGTTACAACAGGAATTGTAAGTTCATACTTTTTTTTTTTCCCTTCTTAATTTTGCAAAATACCCACCATAAAAATATTTTCTTCTTGACTAATAATTAAATTGTCATAATTAGTCTTCTGTCTGTAGTATTTCCCTTAAGATTTTTTTAACAGTATTATCTGGGTGTATATTTTGAAATAACACTAGTTAGATTTAGTCTCTTTACAAGCAAGAAAAATTGGGAAAAACACAATCCATGGATATAAAAATAAAGTCAATGGAAAATTAGTTCCTTTTTCTTCTTTAATATACAACTTGAAACAAGATAGTTTCTTAATATTTGAAAATCGTTTATTTTTAACATTAATATAAGACAGTAGACATAACAAGAGGAAAAAAATATCTATTCATGTTTAATTTTTTTTTTTTTTTTCTCTTAGGATTTTCTAGCCCCTTTACAGTCTGCACTTTACCTGCAAGCAACTCATTTGCACAAATGCCCTTGAATGCCTTCCTCTAATTTTTAGGCTGTACTCACTAAAGACAATCTTAAGTCTTTTCAAATCAGCTGCACACTCCTAGTAAACTTTACAGTGAAAGATTCCTCCATTAGCAGATGCTATCAGAAGTCCAAAAAAAGCCTGAAACAGAGAAATGGGGTCCAAAGCCAGGTGATGTTGCAGTAAGCAGCAGCATATTGGAGCCATAAGGGAAACGTAAGAGGATTAGTGTAAATAGCATATGTGTGTGTCTGGAGGCAGAAGATACTTTTTAAAGGTCACCCACAAATAAATGTTGCCAGAGAACTTGCAATTGTCAATATATTTTTGTCACTAGCATGCTGCCTGGACATCCATCTATATTTGCTGAAAATTCCACAGGGGAAAATTAAAGAAAAAAAAATCATAAATATTGGAGCATCTTCAGACTTTTCACATTGATTTAGTCATTTCAGAGAATCACAATAAATATCAAATTATGCAAGAGTCTAACATAACAGTATAAATGAAGCTGATATCTAGTCTTCTCTTCTACATTGCTAAACTACATAGCTGCTACAAACTGTTAAATATCCTAGGATATAATTGCCATAATGTTTAATTATTTAGATGCTCTTTATTATTTCTAAGAAATTAAAACATAGCATCCTTGAGTGATTTACAATAATACATGACCAATCCATTAATGTCTATGAATTCACTAGTTTTAAGTTTGGGTTTTCAGTATGTGATTGCTCTATTAAGTCAGCCTAAACATGTTAGTTAAATTACCTCACAAAACCAAGCATAAAGTCAAATCAGATCTGAATTGTGTTGCTCTGTTCCACTATGTATCCCAATATAAAATTGGGATTATACCCCACATTCCTGAAACCAGCACTTAAATTACTTTTCCTTTTTTAGTAAGAAATAAAATGTGTGTTCCACAGAAAATTTACTTTGTGAACTACCTATGACGCTACTGAGGGTCTGTAGTCATGAGTTACAATGCTTCAGCTTGCAGGATTATCTTTTCTCACAATTGTTTTAGCTTTTATTCCACAGAATTAATGAAGCTCATGTAGGAACATTTTTGATTTAAAGTATCTTGCACCATGTTGATAAGTTTAATGGATAGCCCTGACCTTTAAATTATTGCACAGATTCAATGAATCAGCAGAATAATAGGTCATCTAGCAAACATGAGTTCTACCTCCTGTATATAAAGAACAAACATCTAACAAACTCACATCTGATCACTGGAAAAATACTCCACACTGTACAAATAAAACATTTGTTTATCCTATTAAAATGTCAAGCTTTATTAACTTGAAGAGGTCACTAGCTAGAGCTTCACACATATGCATGTTAATTTATTGTGGTATAAAGGTAAACAAGGGAATGTAACCAATACATCTTGACATAAATTTATAGAGTCTCAAGTATTCTTGTTTTCGGGGGCATTAATAGATGAATTCGTATAAATAATTAGTTCCTCTAAAAGTCCGATGTCTGTGCAAAATAGGTACAATGTGATCTAGATTGTGGGCTCACAGAGACAGTGTGTTGAACTAAAGAAACGTTGAATAAAATAAGCTTATATTGTACATAGAAATATGAAAGGACAGAAGCAAATTAATATTATTGGATATGAGGATTTTTTTCTCCCTCTTAACTCTCCCCTAGTTTTCACTGCTAATTACAATACCAGTTTTAGGAAATTGTTTATTACATAAAAACACTGCATTGACAAATAGGTAAAGTTGATTTTGTACAGGAACTTGTTTGTGTGTGAAGCGAGATGGTCTCACTACAACATCAATAATGAAAGAGTAAAAGGATGTAAAAGCAACCCCAGAAGGCTGAATTGTCCCTAGTCCTGTTGCCCAGAGAAGCGAGAATCTAATGAACTTTTGGAAAATGCTCCCTGTGAAAGTAAAGTACCATTTACTCTTAGACCCTAGGATTAAGAGAAGTTTTTGGAAAAAAAGAGTAAAAATCTGGAAGAAACAAAAAATCAAACAGGAGACTAACTAAATGCTACCTTTCATGCAGTATCAAGGACAGCCTGACATGCCTTTAGTGGTGGAAAACCTTATTCTACAACTGCATACACTGATTACAGTAATGCTGAAGGATCCAGTATTTGTTTAAAGATCCTGTTGTACTGATACTTTTACTTTCTGAATTTCCTCCCCCTACCCCCTGTATATTTCAAAATGATACAGTATAGGATCATAGACTCTTAGAATGGTTTTGGTTGGAAAAAACCTTCAAGATCATTGAGTCCATCTATCCAGCCCTACCAGGTCCAACACTAGACCATGTCACCAAGCACAGCATCCACTCTTCTTTTAAACAGATCCAGGGATGGTGACTCAAACAAGTAGAATACCTTCTGAAAGGTTAAATATAACATAAGGATATTTAGGGACGACACTGATACATGACCAACGTCAAAAAGTTTTTAGCTCTGAAATGTATGCTTCTGCTATGATTTATAATCCCTATAAGGAGTATCTATGAAAAAGCAAAGGTGGGTAAGTGTTCTTTGAACTTGAACGTGTTAGTCCTTTTCTATTTTTACAAAATAAAAAAAAAACAAACTTTTTTTTGTCCCTAATACAGAAGCAGAGACACTATACTATAATATCATAAAAACAACTAATGTTTATCTAGCTCTTTGCAAGAGTGATTTTGAAAATTGGCTATGATCTTTAAGTTAGAGTTAGATTCAAACTTTATCTCTACCCAGATCTTTACAGATGATCCTGCACTTTGAATCTCAAGGATAAATAACCCAGTAACTTGTTGGTTCTCATGTCAGCATCTAGCACCTTTAATACATTTTATGCTTTTTTGAGGTTAAGTAAAACAAAGCTCATTTACATAAGGTGAGGAGCTTAACTTTAGAATTTATGGAAAAGAAAAAAAATATATTCTCTCAATGTGTTTGCAGAATCTATTTTTCAGATTCAAAATGTTGAGATACAGATACTCAGTGGTTGATGGGACTTCTGTAGTGGTTTTCATCTCAGGTGTCTATCAAGAAGTAAATGTAGAATAAATATTGTAACCCAGCTAAGTTTGCAATACAGGCAACCTTCAATCTGTATTGATCACAGCAAACTTCCAAGGTGGCAAAGACATTATGCATCATCACTTGCCTGTACCTTAGCTCTGCTGGTATTTTTAGCATTTGCAGAGTAATGCAAGCTTCAAATTTAACTTCAATATTGAACAGATCTCTCACACCATGTTGATGAAAGGCATATAACTACTGATAAATACATTTGTGCTTCACTTGTATTAAGTAAACCTCACAATATCAGAAGAATATACTGTAGGTATTATATTCCCTCTTATACTGACAAGGAAATAGAGTCACAAACATATTAAACTTGTCCAAGGTCAATAACAAATCATGATAAAGAGAGCGAGGCTTGCTGAAGAAGCAAAATGCATTTTTTGGCCCCACCTTAAGAACCAGATGGTGATGCATGTTTCCCCATTATATGATAAAGTTGAGGCCATGTGGCAGCATACCTATTTTTCCCCAGTCCCTGCTATCCTATTCATACAGCAGCTGTGCCTACCCTGAGTGGTAGAGTTAAGATTAGTTAACAATCATGACAGCAATTGTAGAAGAACTGGCAAGCGTTCTTAAGGGACTTGCATCTGTGTTTGGTAAAAATCTCTTCTTGGTTTCCTGTCAGTAGCCAGACCCATAGAATCAGAATAAGGAACCAATTATCCTCTTTAAGTAAGAATATCCTTGCTCTAATGTTATGTACTGATCAAGTTTTAATTCTCAATCTCAAATGAATCTGCTGCATAAGGAATGTAAAGTGCCAATAGTTACCTTATATTTTAAGCCTATTTTTGGGGCAGTAGCTTCTGCATAGATAGGTGATGTGTCATTTGTCAATTTCTGTTAGCCTTAGTCAGTCTACGTCCTTGAATTGCCTGATGTTAATAGATGTTATTTAGTAGTACTGGCACAGTGAGTAAGCTGCGGTGTTGAAAGCCAGTAAGTGGAGTCAAGAGGGAGAAGGGTAAAGGAAACTGCAGCAGGAGTGGAAAGAAGTAAACGAACTGAACTTCTTTTCAAACTTATTTTATTATTTATTTCTCTATTTAAAAATATATTAATGATGAATGAAGTGCAAGCTACGGGGTACAGGATATTAATTGTCATTTCTCATTATCATTATTTGTTTAACTTATACAGGTATTTATCACTTATTATTTAGAGCCATTTTCCTAACTGTAAAGTCACTGGCGTTAGAAATAGTTTAGAAAATGACCTAGAAAATATATTTTTATTGCATTTTTGAACAACAGGGACTGATTTCCTTCCCTTCCCTCTGAAGGCTGACAATATTTACAGTCTGTTGAGGGGCAAAGTTCATGCTCTGGCTTCAGAGGAGATGTACGTTTTGTTTTTCACTAGCTGAATCTGCTCCCTGGCTCAGTTCACTGTGTGACAAAATAACTGTTTGTGTTAGTCCAGCAACATGGGAACAGAATGAAAGGCCAGCGGAGGGAATCATGGGACCTGACTTTACAGAAGCAAGTCATCAACTAACAGTGCATGAAACTGTATCAGTAGTCAAAGTGTAAAAGCAGAGAGTCATTAAGTACTAGTGACCTTTTATTCAAAGTGAGGAAACAATAGACAAAGAACTTGTTGAACTTATTACCACCTGGGGGAACCAGTCTTGATAGGTCAAATAATTTTCTCTAGAGAAGATGAACTTGAGAAAGATTTGTGGATGATCAAGAAAAGTTGAATAAGAAAGAAGACTGGATGCTGAAAAAGCAGAAGAACTGCTTAGAGCAGCCCTTTCTCTGCAATAAAAATGAAAGCTATGATGGGTTCAAGAAAAGGACATGTGAAAATCAGAAAGAACACTGACAAAAATTAGGAAGAGTATGACATATAGATATTCCCTATTTAATATGTATGCTTATTTCTTTATGACCACTACAAATAATTATTTTTTTTTATGAGGTCTTCATCTTATTTTTCAGCTTTGTTGTGTTCCTTAAGTAGGCTTATAAGCAAGAGGATCTGAGAGGGGCAGTGGAGCACTTGTGAAAGGATATAATTAAGTTATATGGAAGTATTGAACATGTGTCTGTTACAGCTAGAATATAGGTTTGAACACAGGCTAAATACTTGATTTGGAAAGTCCCCATTCATAAACAGTGAAGTTGCATTAAAGGGTAAAAGAATTTGTCAGAAAGTAACCCCTCCTGCATTCTGGCTTGTCATCAGATATCAAAGGGGCTGGGGGAAGTTTAGTTTAGTTTCTGGGTGATTCTCAATTTGACACAATAAATCCGGTCATATTCAATATACTGGACACAATTAGAGATGCACAAATAGTGCAAGGCAGCTTCAGCCTGGTGTTCCATGAACTGGAACAGACAGACTTCAGGAGTTTGGTTGCCTTCAATGAGAGCTCTCACATGTAGATTAATGAATGGTGTGATTTATTGAAGCAACAGCAGTACACATTCTTTCAGATTGCGGGTGATGATACATTGTCTACCAAAGCATGCACAAGTAATACAGTAACATTATACTACACATAAAACAAGATAAAACTACTTGAGCAATATAGCAGCATAAATAACTCTTTCTATACAGAGGTTTCCAAGTTTGCTAGGATAACTAAGTGTTCAAATCTCACCCAAAGTGTTCCTGTGTGGGGGCAAAGAGAGGCTCAGCCATTCAATAGGTCCCAGAAGTCAGTGATGGTTCATGATGGTATATTTCTGACCCGCTTGTAATTATGTCTTCCCTAAAATGCCTCAATTCTTAAGCCATTTTTATACTATTTTTACCTATCATGTGTCGGGACATGACAGGTGGAGCTTGAGTGACTCTAGTCATAGATATCTTTGTTATGAGTAGCATCACTTCATCAGGGAGTGCAGTGATAGGAGAAGGGGCAATGGCTTCAAGCTGAAAGAGGGCAGGTTTAGATTAGACAATAGGAAGAAATTCTTTACTGTGAGGGTGGTGAGGCACTGGAACAGCTTTCTCAGAGAGGCTGTGGAAGCCCCATCCCTGGGAATGATTAAGGCCAGGTTGGATGAGGCTTTGGGCAACCTGGTCTAGTGAGGGTGTCCCTACCCATGTCAGGAGGGTTTGAACTAGATGATCTTTGAGGTCCCTTCTGACCCAAAGCATTCTATGATTCTACGATTCTATACATTTTCCTCACTTTGTTTCCGAAGGTATACACTAGTAGAAATTTAGATTGTATGCTCAGTGAGGGGTAGTAGCACCTTGGAAGAGGGTAGCTTTTGGGATGGAGGTGTATTTTGGTATTGTAATGATGCTATAACCAGCAAAGTTCAATGAAAGTATATGATTTCAACAGGAAATGAGGAACTGCTGGCACAGCCCTGGCTTGAGGTAACTGCAGTTTATCAGTATCCATATATCACATAGCCTGGCTGCAATGTCTCCACTGTGCTGTACCCTCCATGCAGTTTCTCTCAGAGTCAGCACATCAAGTTCCCCTGAAATTGCCAGCCTCTAAGATTGCCTACAGAACTTCTGTGAAATGGATCACTTGCATACCAGCTGCACTCACCTTGGAAGTTTCCTCAGTGCTGTGCTTCTTCATAAACTGTGAATATAACTTTAATTTCTAAGTCACCTCCAGAAATTTTTCCACAAGTGTAGCTGATTAACGTTTTTTTAAGGGAGACACAGTGAGGACTAGGGAAAGACAGAACTGGGGATTACTCAGACCAAGGGAAACTTGAAAAGAATGAGTTGAATTTTGGGACCCCAGAGAGAGCATTTAATTAATAATTTGGATAAATTAAAATGTGTGAATGCCAGTTACAGCTTATTTTTAAAGGGAATTAGTTAATATAGCTGCTGCAACAATCCTGTGGGATTAGTTCAGTGATTTCCTTCCAATTGTCTAGTACTTCCATTCATCATCTTTCTCTGGAATTCATGTTTAAAATTCTTTGTTAGAAATTTTGCTGTGTTAAGTAGCTAAAGAGAAATAAAGAGATCAGACTCTTTTATAGTCATATTTGTTTGGCTTTTAAAAGATTTTCTTCAGTCTGTGTTATGACCTAACAACACAATATCATGTTGTAATGACAATACTTAGCATTGTGTAATCACTGCTGATGAGTATTAATAGCTGAGATCACAGCTCCACTGTTGCATTTAACTGCAGTTCTTCCTTGCCATTAATTATTGAGATGAAGGCTTACAAGAAGAAGAAAGAGGAAAATTCATTTTGTGCTGGATTTCACCAAGATCAACCGTCAGAAATTTTCAGTCTATAAGCATTTTATGTTTCCTACAGTAGAAAATAGGCTGCAATATTGAAGCAGTCATATTAGTGCCCGCGAAGAAATGTTACATTTTGAAACTATCTTGGAACAATTATGCTTGCCTGAGTTTTACCAGGCAGGGAAAAAAAAAAAGAAAAAAGAAAAACCCCAAACTATTCCTTATATGAGCAGTAGCTTTTTTTTTTTTTTTTTTTGGTACTCAAGAGATTTGAGACATAAAAATCAATGAGTTAAATAGTGCTACTGTTCAGAAACTGCAAAGAATATCTGTTCAGCTGTCACTTACATGCAACTTAAGGTACAGAAGAGAGAGCATAATTTAAAACATAAAAGAACCCAACAGCTAGAGGCCAGAAGCAAACTTTTTTTTAAAGTTGAGCAAAGGAAATATATATATTCTGTCACTGCCCTGTTAATTTTATTAAAATTAATGTAATATGCAATTAAAAGGTATTTTTTCTCCATACACTAAAGGATGTGTTTTCTACAAATGACGTCAGAGATTTTAGTGAAGAAAACTTTCTGCTCTAGTCCTATCTGAGGCACAGGGTGAAGCAATAACACTACTAACTCCTTGTGTGCTTTGGAAAAGGCAGCTGTGACTGGTTCTTTCAGGAAATACTCAGGCATAGTATTTGATTAAAAAGTCATTTATTCAGTATCTGATTTTTATGTGATCAATGATATGAATCTTTGCATATTTTATTCAAATAGGCAGTTACAATTATGTCTGGAAAGGCCTAGTTCTCTGTAGCTTAGATTTTCTTTGACAGCTATGCAGAGTATTAAGATTAATGTATATATCTATAAAGCTACCAGATGTCCCTTTGTCCTTCATCAGTGTCTATTTTGTGCTGAACTATGCAAAACACCTCTCCATGGTGTTTTTCTCTATAAATACCATCTGAAATTCATTTGTAACCCTAGTCAGATCTGAATCCAGTTTTGCAGGTAGAAAGAAGTGACTGAACCTGTTTCCTTATACATGTTTACAGGTCCCGAGTTGTGGCACTATGAACATCTTTATAATTGTATATTTTCTAGAGATATTTATACCAATGATGCCTCCACACAGCTTGTCATGCCTCCATTTTCTTTATGATTCTTTAGGATAAACAATCTGAGGGCTTCCTATTGACAGTTTAGCATCCCCTGACAGTCGCTTGCAGTAAGGAAAGAAAGAATGAGAATGGGAAATATGTTCCCCTGGAAATAGGTATGTGGAAGTTTATATAAATCAATTTTTTCCATTATCTGGCTCCCTGGAAAGAGATCTCCATAGTGGCTGACAACTCCACCTCTGATTTCTCATCTGAACAATGTTTAATTGTTTGAATAACTTGAATTCTGACTGCTGTAGTTTTTCCCATTTAGTAAGCTAGACAAAATGAAAGAAGTATTTCCTTTACAGATGTCATCCAACCTCAACAATCCAGAACCCTATGCTTTACCAGATGGTGGTGAATGTTCATGTAAATAGAATTGGTTATACATTAAAGTGATAGGTTTGCCTTGTAAATACTAAGACTATTTAATTTCAACAAAGTAGTTAAAACTATCAGTAAATTTTCTCTCTGCAATCAGTGTGCTTTGACATAAAGCACTGATCAATTCAGTTGAGGAGAATAAAAATTTCGATTAGGAATGGAAAAATGTCAATGCAGAAACTGCTTGGGAAGTGCTTGTTCTGTCCTCATCAAAAGCTCCTTCATTGTAAGTGTGATCCCTCCCTTTCCCAGGTAACTACACAGTTCTGCCCTGAGAAGGTAACAGTGGGTAGTTGAAGAAGATGTAAAGGTCACTGTCTCTTAAAGGAATTCTGAAATGGTAAACTGATTATAATTTAAACTAACCAATAAACCAATTATTGCTTAATAGCAGTACTATACATTATGCTTTTAGGAAGGAAAATATGGTTGGATATTAAATTAAAAGTATCCTAAGAAAAGATTTATTTTTTTTAAGAGGCATTAAATCATTAAATCATTAAATCATTAGTGCAGGTGACTTGTTAGACTGAAAGTGTTCGGTATTCCATATACTACTTCCATCTGTTTCTGACAATGAAGAAATTTGGATATTGCTGTTTCTGTCCAACTATCTAGAACCTGTAACTGTATAGAACAATTGCTCTGAGTGTGTCTTAAGATGCCTACTTTGAGTTAGGGAGAGTTAACAGCATATACATTCCTTATCAGATACAGTCTATAACACTGAATCACATAGTCCATTCAACGCTTCACCATTCAGCTTAAAGATCGTAGTCATGATATGCTTCCAGGTACAAGCCTGGCAGTTTGCATGACTTGATGTTTACCAGTCAGTTTATACTACTTGCCTGTATGCTGGTAGAGATGATGAGTAATACTCTTGACTGATAGCCCATCATGTTGTAGAGTCTACTGTTTGAATCCCAAATACACTGTGCAGTCATCATCATCTGTCTGAAAAACCCATTTGTACCTGAAAGCTGGCAACATCTTTCATGGGCTCATGATCTTTCCCAGATCTTATCCAGTTTCTGATTTAGGCCTATTAGTGAATTTATGACCTGTTTTCCTAAGGTAGTCACACCAAATACAAATTCTTCCCTGGGATTTGAGGAAAGTAAATTTCTGTCTAATCAGAGGAACTCCATTTAAATGCAATAAGAAGGAATCAAGATGTTCAGAGAATGATGGATTATATTTATTTGTAGCAAGTTCAGATTCAAATAAAAGAAACATCTGGTTTCTTTTGCAGCTTATGCAGATTTTTCACTGTATTTTAAGGTTTTAAGTATAATTCCACTCTACTACATATACAATTTTATTGTTTAAATAAAACCTGCCTTATAAGGTCAGGAAACTTGAGCATATATTTATTCTGTTCTCAGTAAATCTGACAGGTATAATGATGCTTTTTTCTTCCCCCCCCCCCCCTCCAGTATCTATCAGGTGTAAGGACAGTCTCTCAGTTAAATGGAGAGACTCACACAAACAAGCTTTTGTATGTGTCAGATTTCTCAACTACTATCACAAAACCTGGGAAACTGGAAAAAAGGTGAGATTCACAGACTATTCCCTAAAGAGTGGATAAAGATAAGGCAGCTGTAGAACAGCTAAGAAAGATTCCATGTATACAGCACTTTAGGAAGATATTTTCCCCTGCAATGAATGCATAAAATAAGTTGTGGGGTCAATGCAGATCTTAAGTTGTGGGGTTTTAAAAGGTAGATGAATCTTCATTCTTTCACACTTCTATACAGAAGAGAAGGTGGGGAATTTATAGTCTTTACTGGATAATAAAACATTAGTCTAACTTTTCCATTAGAGAGACTGTTCTGTATTCCACATGGAATAACTTCAGTAATGCATTGTTTTGTATAAAGAATAAAAATAAATAGATTAGTGCTTTTAACTTACTTTTAAAGTTCCTTCCCTAGAGCTAGAAATTGCTCCTATAGCATTTCAAATGAATTTCTTATAAAAATTTTATAACTCAGTCTATTTTTCAGCTCTGATTCTACAAAGCTTTCTATATTGAAATGCTTTCCAGAGTGTCTTCACAGGTCATTTGGATCCAGCCTCTCATTTTGCTCAAACCTTTCTCTGAAAAGGCAGTGAATTCTGTTCTGATACTTTTCTGAATTCCAGATCTGCAGTTTGTCTATTGCCTGATTTTCAGAGCTTTTTGACCTCATACAGAGATTACTAATCTTCAATTTGTTAGTAATTTCTCCATTTTCCAATGAATCCCGATCTACTAGACATGAGATAAATAGCCATAAGAGAAATTCCCCACTCAAAAAGTTAAAAGGAGATTTTCACATTTTGTGTTGGATGTTATGGTGGGTTAACATTTGCTGAATGCCAGGTGCCCAGCAAGTTTCTCTATCACTCCATTCATCTGCAGGAGAGGGAGGGGAAAGGAGAAAAATAAGATGGAAAAAATCTTGGGACTCAAGATAAAGTCATTTTAATAAAGCAAAAGGAAAAGTCTGCATGTGGATGAAAAGAAAAAACGCAAAGATTCATTCTGTACTTTCTACCAGTAGGCGATCTCCAGCCACTTTCCCAGGAAGAAGTGGTTTAGTATGTGTAGTGGTTGCTACAGAAGGCAAACATAATAATGAATGCCCCCACTTCCTCCTACCAATACACAACACAGCACTGTGAGGGCTGCTGTGGGGAAAATTAATGCCACCTCAGCCAGACCCTATACAGATGTGTATTTAAATCAGACTTGTATCTTATTCCATGTTTGCAAAAGGCAATAGAAAGATTCACACATCCGTTACATATTAATCTTACCCACGTTGCCTTTGTTACCCAGGTCTGTCCTTTTATGGAATTTTGGGGTTTTTTGGTTTTGGTTTTTTTTCATATATTTAAAAGATTGTAATCAAGGCTTTTATATGATGCTCACATCTGTCTGTTTAGTAAAGAAATGTTATATCCTGATGAGATCCAAGAGTGGGATCTCTGTCTGTAAATTTAAGCTTTGCTCCTTCCATGTTACATGCAACATTTAATTTTTATTGAGAACACCATGAAAATAAAGCCACTGCTCCTTCGGAAACCCAGTTTCCACCTCCCTCTCCTCATGTAGCTTCAGCTGTTTTAATTTAATAGGTACTTATTTACATATGTGATCCAAAAGGGCAGGATGACCCACCTTCTGCCACTGAAAACCTTTATTCTTTCTTATTTTATGCTCCCTTGATAGACCGCATACTTGCCCTCTCATTTGCAGTGTTTCAGTGCTCATTACCCCTTCATGTCTCTTACAATATTATATTCCTCTCTTCAGATAACAGTATTTCCTCAATACAATTACCTTTGTGTAATCTTTATTATTCTCCAACCTTTCTGTACAGTTTAGCATGTATCCAATATTTGAATGTAGTTCAGGTTTCACTGATGAGACAGCTACTTAATTTCCTTCCTACACTTCAAAGGAGTCCTGTGAACTTAGAAAGCATTTGGTACATGCATATAAACACATTGCTTGTAATTTCCTTTTATGCCTATCAGAATGTGATCTGTTTAAGAGTAACCTTTATTTGTATTTTGATATCTTTCTTTTCTCAGGCAGCTTCTCTGTTTTCTAGTCTGGTGCTGGTTTTACATATTTCTTTGATCATGAGTCGGAATAGCTGATAGAACATTTTCAATTCAACTCAAGAAGTGCATATTTTAGAGGCAGAATTTTGACATAAAATTAAGAAAGAGATGGAATAAATAGCGTAGCACTAGAGGAAAACAGTAAGTTTAGACTGTAAAATTGTTTTCCTTTTTTTCAGATGACTACAAGAAAATAAGGAATTTTTCTGTGTGTAATATCTCATACAGGTACCATTATGTCACAAGAGATAGACAAAGCTACTAGTGCATGCCCCACATACATCGAGCCTGCCCTCTAGGGTATGTCATCCACCATCTGAGAGGACAAACAACCTTGCTTGCAAATGGTTTGTTCTTAGCAGTGTATGTCCGGCAGTAATATTTTTTCACAGAAGGCATTTAAGGATAACTCAGGATTTAAGGCTTCTTTGAAAAATGTCAGCTCTCTAGAATATAGGGAAATAAATATTTTTATTTTTCCATGCCTAAAGGCTTTGTGAAAATGAGACAAGAAAAGAAAAAGTAGAACTAGAATAGAAATACATAGATAAATGAGAAAAGGTGCATAATGTGTACAGTCTTTGAAAAAGACTGATGCATTTGTAAAACATTTGAATTAGTAAACAATTAGTTTTAAAATTAGACTTATTTAAAACCCCCAAGTTTCTACAACTTTCTGACTCTGCTTATTTAATGAATAAAAATAAACCAAATATCTCACTAAATGTGTAGCAGAACACAGAAGATTTTTTAATAAAAAAAGTGGATTATTATTTTAATCCATATTTTTTTAAGTAGTTAATTAGAAGTTAATGATGACCATTGATGTAGCCTGGGCTGTGGCTGGGAGAGCAGAGGAGATTATCAAATTAACTAGATGCAGAAAGTGCACAAATAACTTTAAATTTAGAGACTCTTGCTAGATAAAATGTCTTGCATCTAATTTTCATTACAAATTTTCACATAAAAAAGCATGTGCAGCAGGAATAAGGCTGAGGGAGATACGAGGTAGTAAAAGACAAATCCGGATGAAGAGTCTGGATATAGAAATTTTAACAATTGCAAGTAGTTAAAAGTTACAGTTTCAAGGAAGTGCAATCAACTTCCCCAAAAAAGTGAGAATTTTGTAAGAATCATAGACAGTAATTAAATTCTAAGGATTAAAGTATTTAAAAGAAAAACACCAAATTAAATAACACTCATAGAGATAAAAGACTATACGTTTCTATTTTAAAATCAGGCAGAAAAGGCAGAGAAAAGTAAATTAAAATTTAGGCTCTGTGTTAAGAAGAATTAATGCCAAAACTGTGCACTAATGGGAAAGATTTAAAAAAAAAATGTTTCATAAGAATTTTTTTTTCTTCACACCTATTAAAAAAGGGAAAAAAAAAAGTAATCCAAGATCAACAATTACTTCAGAATAGTAATGCCATTCTGTTTAAATATAGAACAGGCAATTTAAAGCTCTTCTTTAAATTTTGGAAATTTTTCATCCTACAGTATTTCCTTTACCATTGTTTTTTGGCATGATAAATCTTTATATATATACACCCCCTCCTCCATCAAAATATAGCCCAACATTCTGATGTAAACTTTTTTTTTTTTTTGGTACTGATGCTGATTTATTTACCATATAGGATCCTAATTTTCTCATTACGTTTAGTGGTAATATATTTGAAGTTCAAAAAGAACTAAACAAAAGTAAAAAAAAAACCCCAAACATGAACACCTGTGTTTACAAAGATGACAATAACTTTTTCTGTACAGTCACATTCTATTCTTTATTCACATGAAGAATAGAAATTTAAGCAAATTTTTGTAAAGTTTTTTGGTAGGAAACATTGCATAAACCGGTCAGTTGGGGAAGGGATAATAGGAAACAACTGTCTTAATAACAACAACAACAACAACAACAACAACAACAACAACAACAACAACAACAACAACATAATAATAATAATAATAATAATAATAATAATGCCAGGATTATATTAATTCCAATATATTCTACTGGCAAAAATGTAATAAGTATAACTACCAAAAAACCTGTGTAAAATAATTATTTTTTTTCTTGCACTATCAAAAGGTTTATGGGAGCAATAGAAGAGTCAGACATTACTTTCTACATTCTTAATAATCATAGAATCATAGAATGGTATGAGTTGGAAGGGACCCCAAGGATCACAGAGCTCCAACCCCCCTGCCACAGGCAGGGCCACCAACCTCAGGCCTGGATCTACACTAGGTTGCCCAGGGCCCCATCCAACCTGGCCTTCAATACTTCCAGGGACGGGGCATCCACTACCTCTCTGGGCAGCCTGTTCCAGCACCTCACCACTCTCTCTGTAAAAGACTTCCCCCTAATATCTAATCTAAACCTTCCTTCCTTTAGTTTTAATCCATTCCCCCTTGTCCTGTCATTGTCTATCCTTTTAAAAAGTTCAATCCCCTCCTGCTTATAAGCTCCCTTTGGGTACTGGAAGGCTGCAATAAGGTCCCCCCGCAGCCTTCTCTTCTCCAGACTGAACAAGCCCAGCTCCCTCAGCCTCTCTTCGTAGGGCAGGTGCTCCAGAACTCTAATCATCTTCGTGGCCCTCCTCTGAACCCTCTCCAACAGTTCCACATCTTTCTTGTATTGGGGGCCCCAGATCTGGACACAGGACTCCAGATGGGGCCTCACAGGGGCAGAGTAGAGAGGGACAATCACCTCCCTGTCCCTGCTGGCCACCCCTCTTCTAATGGAGCCCAGGATACCATTGGCCTTGCGAGCTGCAAGAGCACACTGCTGGCTCATGTTAAGTTTCTCATCCACCAGAATCCCCAAGTCCTTCTCAGCAGGGCTACTCTCAAGAAGCTCTTCTCCCAGTCTGTATATATGTCTGGGATTCTTCCGGCCCAAGTGCAACACCTGACACTTTGCAGTGTTGAACCTCATTAGGTTCACCCGGGCCCATCTCTCCAGCTTGTCAAGATCCCTCTGGATGGCTTCCTTTCCTTCTAGGGTGTCGACCACACCACTCAGCTTGGTATCATCCGCAAACTTGCTGAGGGTGCACTTAATTCCATCATCCATGTCATTGATAAAGATGTTAAAGAGAACCGGTCCCAAGACAGACCCCTGGGGGACACCGCTTGTCATCGGCCTCCACCTGGACATAGACCCATTGACCACCACCCTTTGGCTACGGTCTGTTAACCAGTTTCTTATCCACTGGATGGTCCACCCATCAAATCCACACCTTTCCAATTTAGAGATAAGGATGTGATGGGGGACTGTGTCGAAGGCCTTGCACAAGTCCAGGTAGCACGTACTTAACCTAATTTTAGGGGAAAATAGTGTCTTTATGCTTGATCTTTCTTCAGATGTTCTTCCTACAACATAGTAGTGCATTGCTTCTATCAGTTCTTATACTCTTTCAGATCAGAATTAAGATAACAGTGAAGCAAATACACTTCTGATTTAGACATGCTTGGTGGTAGTAATTTCGTTGTTACTTGTCACAGAAATAAATATAATTCTATGTGATGCTTAAGTTGATTGTGGTTTACAGCACTGTAAGCTAGATGGAGTTTAGACACTGCCTGATATTTATTTTAAAATGCTATATAGTAAATGGTGTATTTGTCTGCTGTTAAAAATACACTTAAAAAAAAATTCTACCTATGCTTTCCCCTAAACAAATTATTGTGTACTATGAACTGCAAAACTCATCTAGCTTTTAAGTGCTCACCATTTAAAGAATGCTGTCAAATTGCAGTAGATAAGATATTATATTGAAGAATATTAAGAAGTCTAGAAAAAAAGCACTGAAGTCACCATAAGAGGGGAAAGTTTTTTAAATAATGTAGCTAGATATACCTGTAAATTTTAGTTAGAGTACACTCTATGGTATATATATATATATTTACTCTTCTCTGCTTATAACCTGAAGGTTCATTTGAAACACCTGCAAGAATAAATCAGTTTAGTTTCAATCAACTTATGATCTGGGCTATTTGAATTTCAATGAGTATTTCTATTCTACACTGGCTAACATCAATGGGACTAGAAGAAAGAATTAGTTTTAATCATCTCCATAGAGTCCACTCACTATTTAGAAATATTATTAAGTATATTACAATTTAAGGGACCGATATCTTAGTTAAATCTAGAAATGAATGCAATGATATTTAACTAATAAAAATAGTTGGTTATAGGCAATTAAACTTTTTAGTAAAGTGGTTTTAACAAATAACTCCAGCTTATCTCCATATTAAAGCTCTTTCAACTCTCTCTTAAACCAAGAGAACACAATGTAAACCCTAACATTCAGATTCTAAAGTTCTCTAACAGTAAAAAGTTTTAGAGGGAGTTATAGCTGTGTAGGACTTGTTGGAATAATGTTTTTAAAATTCTTGTTTGAGGAACCTAACCTCTAGCTCATTTTGTCACATGGTTTTCACTGTGAATAGGAAAATCACTGGGGAGTACTACATTTTCTATATGGTTAAATGAAGTGAAAAGGTTTGTACACTTCCACTGGAAAATGTTGTAATGCCTGTTTAATAACATCACATTATAAGTGATTAAGTGTTTAATGTTAGCATGCAGAAAGCAGTGGAGGCTATTTTTTGCTATAATGTACTTGTAATATCACGGAATTAATGGCTGTTTCATTGTCAGTAAAGTTAAGGTAACTAGGGTACAGCTCAAAGTCATAGTTACTTCTCTACTGATTATCTTGTATTATGAAAGTGAAAGCTCATTAAATTAAGCAATCTATGTTATGTACATTAGTTACAGAACCAATGAATTAAATTCACCCGTAAGTGACCTCTGAAACAAAAGGAAGTTTAAGAAATATAATAAGATGTGCAGATGAATAATGTGCAACTAGCTTAGAATACAAATTCTAAGTCCTTCTTATAGAACTAAAATTCATTACATTTCCAAAAATTCCCAAATCTTACTCATTGTGCACCTAGGGCTAGAAGTTACTACAAAATCTAAGACACTGCCTACATATTTCTCATGATGGGTATAGTTAAATGTTATTTATCTCCAGGACATAATTAAATGCTATTTGAGTGTTATAGTAAAGATTTAAAAACTTATCAATGTGTGTTAATTGAGTTTCTATTTTAGCTTGATACCAAGATTATATAAGATTATTCACTTTTCTGCATATTTTTAAGAATAAATGCACATATATGCGTACTGTATTTCCAATATACAGGCACAACTGCACAAGTTTTAATAAAATATAAAGAGCTATTTGTTAAAAGTCTTAATAAAAAAAGCAAGTAGGTTTTCTGTTTCTAGTAAGATAAACACAGAGGTGTATTGTTTTATTTATTTACACTACAGTTATTTATGAACATTTGATACAGTATGCTCTTTTACACCTGAAAACCTTCAAAACCTGTGGTGTTTGAAAGGGATAGGTACAAGGGCTAGCACTTCTTCCCACCTGTTTTATTCTTATTCCTGGAATTCCTCAGGGAAGGAAGGTTTAAGAGCATGTTATCCCCTCGAAAAACTAGCATAAAAAATAACTTTACTGTGGCTGTAATATCAAGTAGTGAGCACACTGTTTATGTATTCTTTAAAATCTGTGATAAAATTGTGCATACATACAAGAATGTAAAGTCACTTTTGTGTATCAGATTACTGAGAAAATTCACGAGGTTTGCATAATGGATTTTGATTCTCTCCTTTTTTCCTAGGATTTAGGATATCTGTGATGTTTCACCTGTGAGTAGTCTGGTAGATGGATAGAAAGAAGTCCTGAGTATTCAAAAAAAGGCTAAAATATGAATGCTAATTAATAGACCTCTCAAAATAAGTACCATTCTATACACTGGACTTTTGTTACTTAGAATTAACATTATATACATGCTGTGAAGGAAAATAGTACAATAAACTACTATGCCTGTGCCCTGTGATGCAGCTGTCTGGTGTCTTTTTAAGCACTGTGGCTTCACACAGAGCTTCCAGCAGCCATTCCAGTAGCACCTGGCAATCCTGGAAGTCTGATACCATTTCAGACAGATCTCCACAGATACCTTGGTTACTAAAGAGCATCTAAAATAGTACTAATCAACTGCTTTATTAGATTGTGGGCCTTCTTTCTGATTGCTTCTATGTTCAACCTCATCTACACTATACAACACAGAAGTTATTGTGAAGCTTGTGCCAGCTGGATCTTCATCCAGCATGGAGTAGCCTCAGCCTCTTCTCACAGAGGCCATTCCTGCAGCCCTCCTCCCAGCTCCCCCCACCCACCCCCTGAACCTTGACACCTGCATCCATACATTGTGTCACTGACAAACAGTAAAAACAGATTTTTCCAGGTTTCTCTCCTTACCAGGTTTTTTTTTTTTCTGGTTTGAGGCTTTTTTTAGAACAAAATTACTTACCCTCTTTAAAAAGGCCCTGCTTTTCACTGGATTACATGGTCTCCTATTAGCATGGTAACAGCTATCGGTGACTCATATTCCTCAGAATGTGACTTTGGAGCCTTACAGAAAGTGTGCCCTTGCTACGATGTGCTGCAGAACAAGCAGATTTGCATCTGGACAGAAAATGTGAGATTGGCGAGGATGTAAGTAAACTGAAAAGCAGGTTTAGAGTTTTTAGCCTTTGGGAAACAAGATTCTAAGTAAATGATCTCAAGTGAAGTTTGATGCAGAAGCAGAGGGGGTTTTGCCTGAAAAACTTTGTTACATAATATTTACTTTTCTGCCATTGTAGCAAAATACAAACAAAGAAATTAAACCTATTATCAGCTTCCCTGATTACTATATAATTCAAGAAAACACTCTTGCTGCGTAAATACTGATACTTTGAACTCTGCTCAATAAAATACTGTTTAGTTTAACAGAGTGAAAACATCATGCTGGTATCCACATATTTTTGATAGTAACATTTATATTTTTTTTCCACAGGAGAAACCTATCAAAGATAACTGTGTCTCTAAGAAGCTTATTTCTTAGAAGAATAATTTTACTGTCTTGATTACTTATGAAATTGTATTGCTTTTCAATAGATAAGGTGAGTCATTGTTTAAAAGAACCTGTGATGTGTGTTTAAGTCTAAACGTGTTCTTAACAATGCTTAAGAAATATTTGTCTGCTTCTCTGGGAACAATTTTTTTTTCCTTTTTTTATATTTTCCTAATTTTTCTTCTCTTAGTATTGCGTAACATGTTTTAAATGTGGTTACATAAGCACATCAGCTTAATTTCCTACTTGAGATTAAATATTCTGCCTTGATGACATCAAAAATTTAAAAACCTTGGCAAGATACATTTCAATGGCATAAAATCACCATTTTATATACATATATATAAATAATGACTAAATAATAAAAAAGAAAAAGAGAAAGAAGACAAAAGCAATGCTCACTTAATCTTCTGGAATCCTTACAAGCAATGCTGCTGATGTCATTTTATGGCACTACATTTAGTTAGAAGTTCCTTGTGAAAGATTTGCAGGGACACATTTGTGTTGAGATGGCTGTGGAACTGCAGTATCTGCCACAACATTCCCGACTTTGTAATGCTTTAGCAAACCTTTTATATGAAGCAGGTGAGATCTGAACCATATGACTTTAGCTACCGAATACTCTCCAAGAGTACACTTTTAAGTTAAGGGAATTTGTGGCCTTGCAGGAAGCACTTACCACCTTGCATTGTTGGACCCTGAAACAGACAGACAAACAAGTTTTCAGGCCAGAAAGCAAGAACAGCTTTAATTATCCTTAGGCCACAGCACACCTGTCAAGTGCCAATGTATTTATTGAAGTGCTCTGTTCCTTAGAAACAGACGGCAATTTCCAGATGCAGGCATGCTGACAGGTCTGTCATCATTTTTATTGCAGTTGTATACCTTTCTCTTTGTGTGGCCAGTCCAATGTGAGTGTGGTTTTGACATGAAAACGTGATCATAATATTTGACTCACAAAGGAGCATTTTTTTCCTTTATTATTATTATTAATATTATTATTATTATTATTATTATAGTATCAGTTTGATTTATCACTTAGTCATGTTCAGGTTCTCAATGTCTATAAACATTCCATCAAGATGTAATCTTAAATTATTAAATGCATAATATAGATGTTATGTCAAAATGCAAATTCATTTTAAGACAAACACAGAATGGTGTTGAGTTTTCATTCTGTGAATAATAAAAGATAAGCAAGAACCACAAAGTGAAAGGATTTCTTTAGTTAAATTTAGTAACATTGTTTGGGAAAGTCTTTTATTAAAACAAACCCAAAACAACCTCTAATAATTCACCTTTATTTTGCATGAGTAGAAGACAGAGCTTTTGTAGGATTTTGAAAGAGAAATAGAGAAAATATATTTAAATATTTGGATTTTGATTGTTCACAATTTCTTCCAATAAAATAAAGGAGATTGGATGGTGCCCCATAATGCAAAGAATGATTTTACCACCAGTCTGTCCATTCATTAGTGATGCAATTCTGCATCCAAACATGAATTTGAGGTATTGCATAGAAGGCAAAACACAGTGATCACAGAATCACAGAATCACAGAATCATAGGGGTTGGAAGGGACCTCGAGAGATCATCGGGTCCAACCCCCCTGCCAAAGCAGGCTCCCTAGCACATATTGCACAGATAGGTGTCCAGACGAGTCTTGAATATCTCCAGAGAAGGAGACTCCACCACCTCCCTGGGCAGCCTGTCCCAGGGCTCTGTCACCCTCACTGTGTAAAAGTTCTTCCACATGTTGGTGCGGAACTTCCTGTGCTCCAGTTTACAGCCATTGCCCCTTGTCCTGTCTCCACAGACCACTGAAAAGGGGTTGGCCAATTCCCCCTGCATCCCATACTTAAGATATTTATAAACATTAATTAGGTCCCCCCTCAGTCTTCTTTTCTCCAGGCTGAACAGTCCCAGCTCACTCAGCCTTTCCTCATACGGGAGCTATTCCAGGACCTTAATCATCTTCGTAGCCCTTCTCTGGACTCTCTCAAGGAGATCCCTGTCCTTTTTATACCAAGGAGCCCAGAAGTGGACACAATACTCCAGGTGGGGCCTGAACAGGGCAGAGTAGAGGGGTAGGATCACCTCCTTCGACCTGCTGGCCACACTCTTCCTGATGCATCCCAGGATCCCATTGGCCCTCTTAGCCACCAGGGCACACTGCTGGCTCATAGCCAACCTGTCATCAACCAGGACCCCCAGGTCCTTCTCCACAGAGCTCTTCTCCAGCAGGTCATCCCCCAGCCTGTACTGATACTGACGGTTATTTCTCCCCAGGTGCAAGACTTTACACTTGCTTTTATTAAACCTCATCTGGTTGCTCCCTGCCCAGCTTTCCAGCCTGTCCAGGTCTCGCTGGATGGCAGCGCAGTGTTCCTGTGTGTCAGCCACCCCTCCCAGCTTTGTATCATCAGCGTACTTGCTGAGGGTGGATGCTATTCCCTCATCAAGGTCGTCGATGAAGATATTAAACAGGACTGGACCCAACACTGAGCCCTGGGGAACACCGCTAGTCACAGGCCTCCATTCAGATTTTGCTCCACTGATCACGACCCTCTGAGCCCGGTCCGACAGCCAGTTCCCAACCCACCTCACTGTCCACTCATCCATCCCATGATCTCTCAGCTTTTCTATCAGGATGTCATGGGAGACAGTATCGAAAGCCTTGCTGAAGTCAAGGTAGATGACATCCACTGCTCTCCCTCCATCCACCCAGCCGGTGATGAGATCATAGAAGGCTATGAGATTGGTCGAGCACGATCTCCCCTTGGTGAATCCATGCTGACTACTCCTCATGACCTTCTTCTCTTCCAGTTGCTTGGTAATGGCATCCAGAACAAGCTGTTCCATCACCTTTCCAGGGACAGAAGTGAGGCTGACTGGCCTATCATTGTTAGGGTCCTCCTTCTTGCCCTTTTGGAAGACTGGAGTGATATTGGCTATCCTCCAGTCCTCAGGTACTTCTCCTGTTCTCCAAGAGCTGTCGAAGATGATAGCAAGCGGCTCTGCAATCACTTCCACCAGCTCCCTCAGCACTCGTGGATGTATCCCATCCGGGCCCATGGATTTGTTTGCATTAATCCCTTTGAGCCGCTCCTGGACCACCCCTACCTCAACTAGAGGTAAGCTCTTCATTCCACAAACACTCCTACTTTCATCCAGGATCTGCGGGTCCCGAGGGGCCTTTGGAGTGAAGACTGAGGCAAAGAAGGCATTCAGT
Organism: Porphyrio hochstetteri; assembly: GCA_020800305.1. Taxonomy (NCBI): domain Eukaryota; kingdom Metazoa; phylum Chordata; class Aves; order Gruiformes; family Rallidae; genus Porphyrio; species Porphyrio hochstetteri. The sequence goes on along the minus strand of CM036905.1, from coordinate 181,871,275 downwards.
ATTTCCACCTTCTCATCATCACCCGATACCAGGACACCCGCCTCATTCATCAAGGGACCTACATTATCCCTGATCATCCTCTTACTACTCACGTATCTGAAAAAACTCTTTTTATTATCCTTTATATCCCTTACCAGTTTCATCTCCAAGCATGTAAATTGCATGTAAATTGCATGACATGGGACAGGTATCTGTCTTGGAGTGGTATTTTGGAAGCTAAATAGGAGCCTGGAATTTCCCAAAACAACATGAATGTTCTGCATTCAAACAACTGAGCTGAGCCTGTGATGTCAATGGAGAGATAATGAAGGTATAATAATAAAACCTTTAACATCTAACTGAAAATTAAAGAAAATTTAATTGTCTTCTTAGGCTGACTTCTACTCTGTGTCTTTTTAGCTAGACAATTAACTTAAAATTCATTCCTAGCCTTTAAATAAGAAGATAAAGCCCATCCTTTGTGTTTTCTCAGGGTTCAATAACGCTGAAATTGTTCTACTGTAATTTCTTAATTAGCCTTCTCTGTACAAGTAAACTATAAGTATTTCTTGACTAGATTTTGTCAGAAATAAGTGACATGTAATTGTTCAAAAGTTCTTTTCAGCATCTTGAGTCATATTGATACAATTGACCACTCATCTCAAGTGTTATACTGTGGATAAAATGTTATTATTTTATAGTTCCTGAAATATATGTTTCCACGGTACTTGAAAAATATCTGTCGGTATTTAGGTCAGCTGTAGATTTCTTTTCATGTGGGTGAAGTACTTAGAAGTGTCATAAGTAAATAGTACTTGAAATATTGGGTTCTTTCTTTCTCTCTTTTTTCATGAGAAATATTAATGTATTTTATTGAAAGAGTCTCAATAAAAATATCAAGGATGTTCAATATTTGCAAAAAGTTAAATAATAGAAAAGTTTAAATAGATAAAGTGCTCCTGGTTTTGGTTTTTTTGGTTTTTTTTTTGTTTGTTTGTTTGATTCTCCATTCTAGAAGGAACAGAGGAATAAAAAAAAAAATTTATTTTGCAGAAGTTTACTGTTAAAACACAATGGTAAACTCTTCTTTCTGACCACAAAAGGAACAAGGAAGCTATGTAATTTGTATAAAATCCATAGAATTGTATAACCATAGAATGCATTCTGTTGGAAGGGAACTCAAAGATCATCTAGTCCTAAACCCCCTGACATGGACAGGGACATCCTCTACTAGACCAGGTTGATCAAAGCCTCATCTAAGCTGGACCCAAACACTGCCAGGGAAGGAGCATCCACCACCTTCCTGGGCAACCTGTTCCAGTGCCTCACCACCCTCACAGTAAAGAATTTCTTCCTTCTGTCTAATCTAAACTTACCCACTTTCAGCTTAAAGCCATTGCTCATTTTCCTATCACCACACTCCCTGATAAACAGTTTCATTCCCACTTTCCTGGAGGACCACTTTAAGTATTGGTAGGCCACAATTAGGTCTCCCTGTAGCCTTCTCTTCTCCAAGCTGAACAAGCCCAACTCTCACAGCCTGTCTTCATTGGAGAAATGCTCCAGCCCCCTAATTATCTTCATGGCCCTCCTCTGGGCTCGCTCCAACAGCTTTATGTCTTTTCTGTACTGGGGACCACAGAGGTGGACACAGTATTCTGGGTGGGATCTCATGAGAGCAGAGTAAAGGGGCAAAATCACCTTCCTCAAACTGCTGGCCACACTGTTCTTGATGCATCCCAGGACATGCTTGCTCTGAGGTGCTAGTGCACACTGCCAGCTCATATTGAGGTTGGCATTGATCAGAAAGTTTCAGACAATATGAAAACAAAGCAAAACAACAGAAAACTCAGATCTTTCTTGCTCCATAATTATGAGAAGATGAGGCTAGTTAAGAAAGCTATGGAGTCTTTTTACATATATCTTTTAAGATCTGTAAAACAGTTTGAAAAAAAATTGTCAGGGAGATCTAGAAGTATTTTTATTAGCCTAGAAAAAAGGAGATGGAACAGATTAGCCTTCAATTTCTAATAGAACACCCACTTATATAGTATGTATGTATTGTGGTTTTTGGACCTGTAAGCATTGGATTTGAAAACGTCACATGTGTCCATGTTTTGTATTATTACAGTCTCTAGGCGCCATGTGATCACTCAAGTAATAACTGTGTATTGACATACAAACTGGTTCCCCTTGTGCTACTCTCATGCTCCCATCCTAAAAGAGTTTTCAGTCTAATGTTCATTAGGTTAAAAATGGATTTTATTACAGTTTGCAGGACTGGAAGTGGATACATGTTGAAATAATTTGATTAATATTTGAAGCAGGGACATGCAGATGGAATTATCTAGACTATTATAGATATCTGCCTTTAGATAAACTGAACATTGTTCAAAATAACCGTTTATGTGGTGAAAAGAAATACCCTTCTCCTTCCAGAGTAGCAGCTGGAGGGTAAGTGATATGGTAAAATAAGTCGGCTCAAATAATATCAGATTACCTTTCTTAGGAACCTGAACTGACCCTCAAATTTTTTGAAGCAATGCATATGTTAAAACAAAAAAAAAAAAAAATCATTTACAATGGGCAATTTTTAGAAAAGAAAAAAAAAAATAGAACTAATTTGTAAGTAAGCATAGTAAACTGAGATGACAAAATGTGCTATCCTCTTAAAACAAAAAACATGATAAAACAAATTATTTCTGCTCAAATATTCAACAAAAAATTTACATTTGGATATACAACATAGCTTATAACTTAGAAATTCTTGATGGTCACACTGCCCAGGGAAAGGTAGACTGCATCCATCATTTTTACAGAACAGACATTTTGATTTTCATTTTTGCAGTGCTAACATAGCTAAACTGCATGCTCAGGGCGTATTTCCCAAACTGAAAATTATTTCTTTTAGGGTGGATGTCACCTGATCCATTGTAAATGGTTATCTCATGATAAAATGAATAATGTTGTAGAAGTGCTTATTTCAGACTATTAGCTGTAAAGACACCTTAGGATGTCTCAGGCAGAGACATTGAAATCATCTGCTTTTATCAGATGAATCCCCTCCAAAGTATCTTTTGAATTTGTCTGCTGTTAATTTGCATTGTAATAGGTTACTTAAAGGAGACTCAGTGGCAGAATTAAACTGCGAGGACTGTTTCATGGAGTGACTGAAACACCAAAAAGAAAACCACCATAGAAAAGTTAGGTGGAAGAAGGGAAAGGAAAGAAGCCAAATAAGCTGCAAAAAGCACACAGTGATGAAAATGGGGAAAACTATTCTATAGTGGCAGGTACCTTATATGTATAGTGTCCAACAGTGTTAGGAAAGTCAGAGTATTATAAAAGCCTTTTTAAATAACTATGTCTTTCTTTCACTGCATTTATTTTTCCACAACTTCAGTAAAAAATTCCACAGATTAATTAGAATCCTGTACAGACAATGATACATGCTCTTACCTGCCTTCAAATCCATAAATTTCTACAGAAACCTTCTATATGCCTTAACACAATGAATAAACATTCTTCTTTCAGGGGAACCCTTTAGAAACATCCTTCCTAGTACATTGACACCTGGAAATTAGAGATAGAATGGGAATAGAAGCAATAGAAAACTGAAAATACTTTGGGAGATGATGCTCTCAGACTTGGGGGCAACAAATGTAGACAGGTTCTGGGTTTTTTTCCCAACAGCGTTAATATAGTAGTGCTACTAACATTAGTTAAGAATAATTTATTTTATCCTTGGAGTCTGGATGCCATAAAAATTCATTGACTTAACATCCTGTGAAGCCATGTACTACTATCCCTGTTATGTCCACGGAGAAGGAATCACAATGCAGACATATATGTGTCAAATGGTAAGTTAGAAGAGAGGCAAAAATTAAATGTGAAATAGTTTTCTTGTCACTCCTGCAAGGGCATCTTTTTTTTTTTTCCATACAATGATGCAGCATTTCAGGAAGAACACAGATTTGTGGAAAAGAAAATTCCTGAGGTTTTTTTTCCCCACAACTTTTCCTAGTCCTTATTTATTGATTTTTTTTAAATTCTGACTTTCTTCTGGCAAATACAAGTTAAATTGCACTATTTATTGTAACTAAATACAAAGACACACATTGGAGAAGATTTGAGTTTTAAGAATTCAATTCTTAAGGAATAAATAAATAAGAAAATAAACAGTAATAACTATGTCAGCAGTTCCATCTGGAATCCTCAAATAGTCTGCAGTTGTGCTCCCTACTTCTGGTCAAACTGATTATCCAGCCCCTGTAATTAGTACCACTTAATGTAAAGTGCTGTTCAGTGTATTAGAAATCTCTTGTCAGAAGATGCCCTGGGCTGACAGCAGGGTGACCAAACTAATTCTCGCTTTTAGAACAGACAGAAATTGTAGGTCAGGGATAAGCAAGACATGCTCACATTTCAGCTGCCTCAATTAGATCCCGATCTAGGATAAAAATGTCCTGTGGTTAAGTCATATATGCAACTGACCCTTTGCCTTCATGAATATGAATGCTCACAGAAAAGTTAAGTTAGGAAAAAATATACTGGTAATTTCTCAAGAGTAAGTTGGCAGGCTAAGCTTATTTATATATTTATTCTCCTGGCATAAAGCCTGCTTTAGGATGCATGGCATCTTTTTACTCATACTTTCTTTAGAGGTATTCAGGAGTATAGAAAAATGCTCAAAATATTCATAAAATAATATAGCTCATTTCCAATATGAAAATATCTTCAGACAAAAAGCAAAATTTTCATAAAAAAACTACCTACTGACTAAGTGAACACTATGAGATTTATGGTAGAAAACCAATATTCCTGTCAGAGGGGTGTTTCTCACATTTTTACTTTCCTATTTTGACACTCAAATTTTTGACATAACATAAGCTTTGTATCAGCTCACTCTAGTTTAAATCTTTGAAGCAGTCCTGTAATCAACATTATAACTGGCCCTGTAAGATTGCTTTAAATTAGCAAATTACCTGATAGAAAATATGTTCTTGAAAATAATACAAAGGAAAGGAATTTCAATTTTCATATTCATATTTCTGAAGTGATACTATTGGTTTTCTTTTGCGTTGTTTTTGGGTCATTGTTGTCTTTTTTTTTTTTTTTTTTTAGATTTATTTTTATCAGTAGGAATGGGACTGTATTACTTGAAAGAAGTTTAAAAATTCCAGCTTGAAAAGAAATGTTTGGAACATTAATCTATTAATCAATCATATCATTTTAGACCTTGATTTTCTTAGCTATGAACTTCATATTGTTTCAGACTATAATTTTCAATGACGTAGTTTCAAGTCAAAATTACTGCAGAAGTGTGGATGACCAGAAGGGAAATTAATCTTAGACTGACTTGTTCCATGTCGTATTGACATGTGAAATGGACAGGCATTTCTCAATGAGGTCAAAATGCAGATTTGTGGTCAAATAATTTATATTTACAATTTTAATATATTACAGAAATATTAATTTATATACCGCTCTTCACTGATCTGAATAAATTTAACATAAAAATAGAGCATATTTAATTCTGAATGACATTCTACAGTAGTGATTGCAATTAATATTAAAATGCAGCTTTTTGTCTAATGAACTGTGAATAATCAAGTTTTATTAAAAAAGCCCTAATTTGTTTAGGTACATGCATTGCCTAGTTATCCAATTATTGCTGCAAAATTACAAATGGGGAAAGTCAAATCTGTTAAATTAAGAAGGTCACCAAAGTAATTAAGACTGCTGAAGCATGTTATTAATACTTTACAGTAGGTGGGGCACTGCTGAAATTTACCTGATTTTCCTTTTTATGTAAATGATGGGCTTTTGTATCATCAATGTTTGAATGAGTTAATTTACAGATAAAATAATTGTGAAAGAGAAGGCAAGGTTCTAGGCAAGAAAAGTTCTTAGCAGCTGCAAAATTAAATGTTTTCTTTTCTTAGTGTTGCTAATTGTATCTTGAGGATGTTGGAATTTTTTCTGTGTTTCAAAAGAAATAAGATACTTAACAGAAAAAAATAAAAAAGAACAAGTGTTGTATAAGAAAAATATTGCATTGAGGATGAAGTGCATGATAAGCCTACTCCTGTGGGAAATTTAAGTTTCTGGCATTTAACAAAGAAAAGATTGTAACGAATAAGAAATGAGGTACTGTGCCACTCCAATCTCAACCAAAGTTAACTCCTCTTTTACTGTTTCTATTTTGCTGCTGGTATTTTGTGTTTTGGACCCAAGGAATGAAGTATAGTTTAAGTCACTATGTGTTCTAGATAATGTGTGAAAAAACTCCACAAACCAATAATTGCTTTAGACACTTCATTACCTAGAGTTTTTACAGATTGGTACAGGCAAATAAACAGACTTTTGATATAGAAGCATATGACATGACCATTAGGGAGCCTGAACTGTACAGGTATTTTACTAACTCCATCCTAAAACAGCTTCACATATCACCAGTTGGTTGAGTATCAGCCACAGAAGAAATTATTATGGATATGTGCCTATATTACCACCTATCCCATATTACTCTGAGTTTTATTCTAACAGTATAACAGCCCATAATGTATAGCAAGTGCATCATAAAAAGCAAGAAATTAAAAACAAAACAAGTAAAAAAAGCGACAAGAGTGGATTTCAAACCTGGATAAAAATAAGCCAATGTAAAATTTAATCTTTGCATGTATGAGCATATTTATTAAATTCTTTCCCCATTTGATACCTTATCTAGTAAGCAATTCTTCACGCCTTTGAAGACAGGAAAACAAGACACTAGAACATGGTATTCCTATATCTATTTAGTTGCATATCAAACTACATGGAATTCAGTTTCAAGATTAAACCTCAAAAAGTGCTGCCCAAAGATCTGATCAAACAAAACAAGGTACATTGTTATTTCTCCTTCAGCAGTTAAAGAGAAGTCTTAGAGACTCTTAGAGGTTTCCTTTTCAGACTATTGTGATCCTGGGGAAAATAGCTGACTACCAACTTCTGTTCTCACTCTCTCTTTTTCTCATGTTTTCAGAGCACAGTGGGGATAGAGTTATATAGAAAGTTTTCTTATTTGTAAAGTGTGAGTAATAGCTAATGTCATCAACACTGAGATCAATACCCTTGAAAGGCATCTTAGCCTGAAAAAAAACATGACCGTGTTACCTAAGGTAATCAGACTCTGCAAAAGATAGGAGCTTGCCTGAAATTTGAAAACAGTATGTAGTTTCCCCAGAACTCAGAATCAAGAGAGTTTAAAAGCAGAAGAATCCTTAGAGATAAATGCAGCAAAGTCAGGATGAAAAGAAAAATCTCAACATATCAAACATCATAAAGCAAGCCACCTACACACTGCCACAAAAGATACTCGAATCTTTCTCTTCTCCAGACTGAACCACCACTGGTTCTCTCAAGAGAGAGGTGACAAAGGTGACACTGACCAGCCTGTAGTTCCCTTGGTCATCTTTTTTTTTTTCTTTCCTTTTTAAAAACGGCAGTAATATTTCCCCTTTTCCAGTCAATGGGGACTTCTGACTGTCATGAGTTCTCAAATATGACGGAGAGTATCTTAGCAGCCCATGAGGTCCAGTGGCTGTTAATGTGAGGCTGCACCTGTCTCTCTCTAGAGGGCCTATGAGTCTCCCTGGTTGGGTGGCCTGTAGAAGACCCCCACTATAGGGTCCCTTTTCCCTGCATTCCCTTTAATCCTGACCCATAATCTCTTGGACAGGACCCCATGCATCCCCACGCATTCCATCTGGTCATTAACATAGAGAGCCACAGCCACTCATTGTCTTCCCTGCCTGTCCTTACTAAAAAGCTTGTATCCTTCCATCCCAACACTCCAGTCATAGGAGCCATCCCACCAATTCTCCTTAATACCAGTAAGAACATAGCTCTGCCAGTGTTCACATGTATCTAACCCTTCTTGTTTACAGTTACTAACTGCTCTTCAGAGTGTTTGTATAGAGGCATTTAAGCTGAGTCCCCAGTGAAGCTGATTTACTTGTAGGAGTGGTTCGAATTCCTTTGAGGTACTTTACTAGTGTTTCCCTATTGGTTTCTACATGAATGCATGGATGTTTCAACAGAAAACTACGATGAGCACCAGTACATTTTCTCCCACCTGTTAAACAGCAAACTAGATATTTTTGCTATGATATGGCCTTTATTCAATGTTTTCAAGTTATTGATTCTTTTTTTTTTTTTGAAACTTGAGGAAATTGGTAAAATCCCACCAAAATCTGACACCCATCTTAGATTCATCTCTCTTATGTGCTTAATTGTGGCCAGTGTTTCAATTTTAAAAGCTAATTGTATTGGATCTATTTGTAAATATTATGGTTGAATGTAAGTTTTCTCTCTGATTTAAATGCTAATTGTATTTCTAATGGATATCAACATTGCTAGATATTTTTTATTTGGTTGCAATAACCACCAGTGATGTCTAATACTATTCTATTAACTTCCTCTGGTTATCCTGTAATGTGATTGTAGAGGCATGGATATTCAAAGTCAATAGCTTAGATAGTTGGTACTTTTTTGTTAATGGAATGTTTTCAAGCAAACGTTACTAAATAGGACAGAAATGGCTCTGATGCTGACAAAAGACTGTATCCCTCTTATTTTTTTTTCCAGTCTTGACCGCCACTGAGACACCAGGCAGGATAATGTCATTTAGAGTGACAAAAAAAATCTATCATCATTCTCTGCAATGATCTCCAGAACTTTAGAAAAATATGCCTTTTTTGTCTTAAAAACAAATAAGAGGAAAGTAGCAAGCTTACCTTAAAACACTGAGTATGAGCTCCACTGAGTTGCATCAGAAAAATATGTTTAAAATTAAAAGGTTTTTTTTTTTTACTTCACATCAATTTTTAGATGATATATTAGACTATCTACCCTACATTTGCTGTGTGAGTGAAGCTTCTTAAAAGAACTGTCAATATCTTCATGATAATTGAAATTTTATAGTCCTTCCTAGTGAGAATTTAGAGCCCAAACTACACCCAATTAAAGCAAGTGGAAATATTTTCACTAAATTTTGAAGGAAACAAGAAAAGTCATTCCCCAGTATCAAGTAATATAATGAATGGCATGACAGACATGCTAACATTAATTTAGATTTTTATGGAGAAACAACAGATCTCAGGAAATCATTGGAGTATATATAGAGCAAGGACAGAAAATAAGTAACCTGGGAGAAGTCTATATAGCTGTAGGTAAGTCAGAATTACTCTAAAAGGAAAATGAATTTTGTAGTAGATGCAAATTTATGTTGGTAATTTCTTATAGACCAACAGATAAAAAGTACCATAAAGATGAGGAATTGGGCTGTGAAGATGAAAGGGTTTGTGATAAACGAAAACCAGCATTGATGGGAGATTGTAATTATCTTGATATAAACTAGAAGGAATCTGAAGTAAAGCTATGATCAGAAAAATGATTTTGCAAAGAATAATATTTTGATGTTCCATCTCAGTTTTTTCTAAATGGCTCACACATCAAATTTGCACATTTCACAAGTCAAAATGTTTCTGTTTTCCCCTTCTTAGATCTGAACTTAATGCCTAAAAATAAGTTTTACATTCTCATTGCTGTTATCATTAGCTATACTTGAGAATCATATATCAAGCAGAAGTACTTTTCACGATGAACATGGCAGAACTACAGGTGCTTCAGCACTGCATTGTTCCTATTAGGAAGATAAGTTTATTTAGTATTTGACACATAACTGCTGATAGAACACAAGGAGGTAAAATGCAAATTCAAGACACAACATTTCTGAAAAGTAATCCTACCTTACAGGAAATTAATCCTACCTAATAGCAAAGCTGGCAGTTCTTTCATGGCTGTAATAAATGACTTTCCCAAGAATATCTTGCTGCATATGCAGCCATATGACAGCTTTATTCACTTTAAAGATGAGCAATGTAGAGACAAATTTAGGGATTAAGTCATGAACTCTTTTTGTTCTGAACACCAGAGTTATAACATATGTTCATAATATATGATTTCTAAAATGCTGAAACAACCAAGAAAACATCTAGAAGTTAGAAAAGTTCATACAAAATATAATTTGATTCTGTATAGAAAAGCAACCTGAAAACTTAGTAGAATTACAGACCTCTGAAAGTTTAGTTACTCCATGACAAAGTGTATTTGTCCACATGGCTTCCACTGCAATGAAAGTACTTCACAAAATTGGGTCACTTGTGGAAATTCATTTTGAAACAGTCCTCAGAAAACTCCCACAAGGTTGAACTATACTAGTTTAGGAGTTTTGAAATACATTCTTTTGATTATTCATCTTGAAAACACTGTTTAAAATAAATTTTAAAAATAATCAACTGAAAAGGATAAATTTGGATGCCACTGAAGGCAGAAGACTTCTATCCACCTAAAATTAAGTTTCTTCAGGGAAATTTTGTACTAAATTTAATATGTTACTTTAGTTCCAGATAAGACCACACTTAAAAGTCATATGTTAACTGAAGTTTCTGTTCTTAGCTGTGAAGCTCTGCAGTGTGCAGGAGCTTTTTATTGTGAATTCTTCAAACCTATATTTTTAAGAAAACACTAAGTATACTGTGATGATGGATGGGCTATAATGGTGTTATATTAACTTTTGGTTTTGCTTCTTTTTGCATGTCTGCTTACTAACTCAAGGCCAATCAGAAACTTAAAAAGCCATTCATTAGTTTTTAGATTTTGGGATTTTGATTTTTTGTTTGGGCTATTTTTCTGTTTGGTTTTTTTTGTGGTTGGTGTTGGGTTTTTTTAGTTTTGTTGTCCCCACCCCCACCCCTGCCAAAATTATGCTGCTTAGAACAAGAAAAAAGAAAATTGTGGTGAACAAGAAATTACTGCATTTCCTCTCTCAGATGAAGAGTTCTATCCACCTAACAGCACTTAAGTATTTAAACTTTACTCAGCAACAACAGTTATAGCAACCATCCCTCTGAGCTCCCTGGTATAAAAAAGACAGGGATCTCCTGGAGAGAGTGTAGCAGAGGGCTATGAAAATGATTAAAGGATTCGAACATCTCCCATACGAGGATAGGCTGAAAGAACTGGGGCTGTTAAGTCTAGAGAAAAGAAGGCTAAGACTGGATCTTGTTAATGTTTATAAATATCTCAAGTGTGGGTGTCCTGGTTTCAGCTATGATGGAGTTAAACTTTTTTTTAGCAGTGGATGGAATGCCATGTTTGGGTGTTAGCATGAGAATAGTGCTGATAGCACCCTGATGTTTCTGGTTGTTGCCGGGCAATCAAGTACCTTTCTCAGCTCTGCATACTTCCTTACTAATGAGAAAGGAGGGGACGCAGCCAGGACAGGTGACCCGAATTGGCCAAAGAGCATATTCCATGCCAGTTACGTCATGTTCAGTATAAAGGGGGACTGGGGGGAAGAGGGGGAGACAACGCCAGGACGTGCAGTTTCTGGGGCGGTCGGGTTGTCCGGGACGGGCTCTAAGCTGTGCGGCCTGAGTTGTGTGGTTTGGTGAGAAATTGCATTGTGTATCACCAGTTTCATCTATTTTGTGCTTTAAACTTATGTTATTGTTATATATAGTATTCTGTTATTATTTAGTAAACTATCCTTATCCCAACCTGCGTGGTTCTGGTTTCTAGGTTGTGGTTTCTTTTCCTCTTTTCTTCCTTCCCTTTTCCCCTTCCCCCAACTTTCCCTCCCCCTTCCTTTTAAAAGTACAAGCGACTGTGTGGGGTGCGGCCCTTGGCTGGGGCAAAACCACGACAGTTATTTTGGCGCCCAACGTGGGGCACGAACGGTTGGGATAACGGTAGATCTGACCCTAACTATCGCAATTAAGATAAGCACTGTTGTTTAAGCAATCTCTGGTCACGATGTTGTGGTATTTATTTACAAGGCTGTGGCAGCAAAACCACCGCATGCTCTATACAATCCTGGCAGGATTCTTTACTCTCTCAGGTCTGTGGCTCCCGTATTTGTTCCCATACTTCATTATAGTGTATTTTATGATATCGGTCTATGATACAATAATATCGATGATCATGAGCTTAAGCTGGTACCTGTATGAGGTTTTGCTGTCCTGTCCATTCTTTGGACAGGGAGGGGTTAATAACAGCAGCCGGTATGGTGGGGGCACTGCTTTCTTTTCCTTTGGGCTAAATACAACAGCTCTTAGGGCAGTTTTTGAAAATCTTCAATATCTCTGGGATATTCAAACTAGCATTTTGCTATTGGTAGGTTTGGGGCAGATGGTTCAGTTTTTGTTATATATCAAGCATAGGTTTATGAATACCACTGAAGAGCTTTCTCCGAGACAGAATAATCACGAGTGGCAGGGCATGTGGCAAAGTATGGGCGAGTACCTAGGTACTTTCTCACGCCCGATGGTTTGGAATTTCACTACTGAACAGCTACAAGACCCCGACCAAGTGACTGCATACCTAAGGAAAAATTGCTGTAGGTTTCCCAGAGATGGACACCTTACTGCACTGTGCTGGGCTCTGGCCACTATTTATCAAACACTGCTTGATAGCAGGCAGCACTGTCAGCACTGTCAGCACTGTCAGGGAGAAGGGAAAGGAAACAGACTGGCAGATACTATAGCTGCTGCAACCACTGGGGCTGACACTGCAGCTACTGCAACCCCTGTGACCGACACTGCAGCTACTGTAATCTCTACAGCAGACACTGCAGATGATCTGAAAAACCAATCCACACCAGTGTCTGTTGCTCCCGTACAAAAGAGGAAAGGCACAAAGAAATCAGTTCGTATAGTGACGGATAAGGATGATGATCAACCGGGATCATCTCGAGGATATCAGGATGAGGCAGAACCAGAGATTGTTACCCGATCCCTGACTCTGAGTGAGCTGCGTGAGGTTCGAAAAGATTTCACTCGCCACCCAAGTGAGCACATTATCACTTGGTTGCTCCGATGTTGGGATCACGGGGCCAGTAGTTTGGAATTAGAAGGCAGAGAGGCCAAGCAGTTGGGATCCCTAGCTAGAGAAGGAGGAATTGACAAAGCAATTGGGAGGAGGCCGGAAATCCTCAGCCTCTGGAGGCGACTACTGTCAAGTGTGAAGGAAAGATATCCCATAAAGGAATATATTACATGCCAGACACCCAAGTGTAACAGCATAGAGACATCTGTCCAGCACCTGAGAGAATTAGCTGTACGGGAGATAATTTATTATGATCTGGACAATTCACGGCTTCCCGCTGATCCCGATGAAGTCCTATGCACTCCAGATATGTGGCGTAAGGTTGTACGAAGTGCACCAGCAGGGTATACCAATTCACTGGCAGCAATTGACTGGAATGATACGAATCCGCCAACCGTAAATGAGGTGGCCTGCCGACTCCGGAAATACCAAGACAATGTTTCCCTCTCCGTCATTGCAGCAGTAGAGAAACTGGTTCAACGACTTGACAACAATGTGTCCAACTCCCAACCCGTATGGAGCAATGTTGCAGCTATTGGGAGAAAGCGTCCATCGTTCCAAGAGGGAGAATACACACCACGACGTACATTGTGGTTTTACCTGCTTGATCATGGAGAGGACATGAGGAAATGGGATATGCAGCCCACCTCAGCCCTTCGAGCATGAGTAAATGAGCTGCGGGGTAAAACATTCGCACAACGAGATTCTGCCAGGAAGAAGGCTGCACCAGTTTCTACTGGGCAGTTCCCTAGACCAACTGGAAGGCCTACCTATATGTCTGATGTGCCTGATCCTTTTGAAGGGACCTCTAAGTCCTTTATGCAACCAGTGGAAAACAAATATGATCAGCAGCAATAGAGGGGCCCTGCCTCCAGCCAGGTGGAGGAGAGGGACAATCGGGTTTATTGGACTGTGTGGATCCGATGGCCTGGCACGTCAGACCCACAAGAGTACAAAGCTCTGGTGGATACTGGTGCCCAGTGTACTCTAATGCCATCGAATCATGAAGGGGTAGAACCTGTTTGTATTTCTGGAGTGACAGGGGGATCCCAACAACTAACTGTGCTAGAGGCTGAGGTGAGCCTAACTGGGAAGGACTGGGAAAAACACCCCATTGTGACTGGTCCAGAAGCTCCGTGCATTTTAGGTATAGATTATCTACGTAGAGGGTATTTTAAAGACCCAAAAGGGTACCGATGGGCTTTTGGAATAGCTGCTTTGGAAACAGAAGAAATTGAACAATTGTGTGCCTTGCCTGGACTCTCGGAGGATTCTGCTGTTGTGGGGTTGTTGAAGGGTGAAGAACAGCAAGTGCCAGTTGCTACGACGACGGTGCACAGACGACAATACCGTACTAACCGAGATTCCCTGATTCCCATCCATAAGCTGATTCGTCAACTGGAGGATCAGGGAGTGATCAGCCGAACCCACTCACCCTTTAATAGTCCCATATGGCCAGTGAGGAAGTCCAATGGAGAGTGGAGGCTGACAGTAGATTATCGTGGCCTAAATGAAGTCACTCCAGGTATGAGTGCTGCTGTGCCAGACATGTTAGAGCTCCAGTATGAATTGGAATCGAAGGCAGCCAAGTGGTACGCCACAATCGACATTGCGAATGCTTTCTTCTCGATCCCACTGGCGCCAGAGTGCAGGCCACAGTTTGCTTTCACTTGGAGAGGCATCCAATACACATGGAATCGTCTGCCCCAGGGGTGGAAACATAGCCCCACCATCTGCCATGGACTAATCCAGAATACACTGGAAAAGGGTGAAGCACCAGAGCACCTGCAGTATATCGATGACATCATTGTATGGGGCAACACAGCAGAGGAAGTTTTTGAAAAAGGAAACAGGGTAATTAAAATCCTTTTAGAAGCCGGTTTTGCTATAAAACGAAGTAAAGTCAAGGGGCCTACGCGAGAAATCCAGTTTTTAGGAATAAAATGGCAGGATGGGCGTCGTCAGATCCCAATGGACATTATTAATAAAATAGCAGCTATGTCTCCACCAAGCAACAAAAAGGAAACACAAGCTTTCTTAGGTGTTATAGGTTTTTGGCGACTGCATGTCCCAAACTACAGTCTCATTGTGAGCCCACTCTACCATGTAACTCGAAAGAAGAATGATTTCCAATGGGGCCCTGAGCAACAGCAAGCCTTTGAGCAGATCAAACGCGAGATAGTCCATGCAGTGGCCCTTGGGCCTGTCCGGACAGGGACAGATATTAAAAATGTGCTCTACACTGCAGCTGGGGAGAACGGCCCGACCTGGAGTCTCTGGCAGAAAGCACAAGGGGAGACTCGAGGTCGACCGCTGGGGTTTTGGAGTCGGGCCTACAAAGGATCTGAGGCCAATTATACTCCAACAGAAAAGGAAATACTGGCTGCCTATGAAGGGGTTCGAGCCGCCTCAGAAGTGATTGGAACTGAAGCCCAGCTCCTCCTGGCACCCCGACTGCCGGTGCTGGGCTGGATGTTCAAAGGGAAGGTTCCTTCTACACACCATGCCACTGATGCTACGTGGAGCAAGTGGGTTGCACTAATTACACAGCGGGCTCGAATAGGAAACCCCAATCGCCCAGGAATCTTGGAGGTGATCACAGACTGGCCAGAAGGCAAAGATTTTGGGATGTCACCAGAGGATGAGGAGGTAACACGCGCTGAAGAAGCCCCACCCTACAACGAACTGCCAGAGAATGAGAAGCAATATGCCCTGTTCACTGATGGGTCTTGTCGCATTGTGGGTAAGCATCGGAGATGGAAAGCCACTGTATGGAATCCTATAAGAAGAGTAGCAGAAGCCACTGAAGGAAAAGGTGAATCAAGCCAGTTCGCTGAGGTGAAGGCCATCCAGTTAGCCCTGGACATTGCTGAGAGAGAAAAGTGGCCAAGGCTCTACCTTTATACTGATTCATGGATGGTGGCGAATGCCCTGTGGGGGTGGTTGCAGCAGTGGAAAAAGAACAGCTGGCAGCGTAGAGGCAAACCTATATGGGCTGGTGACTTATGGCAAGATATCTCTGCTCGGTTAGAGAAACTTGTTGTAAAGGTACGTCATGTCGACGCCCATGTACCTAAGAGTCGGGCCATGGAGGAACATGAAAACAACCATCAGGTAGATAAGGCTGCTAGGATTAAAGTGGCTCAGGTAGATCTAGACTGGCAACGTAAGGGTGAATTATTCATGGCTCGATGGGCCCATGATACCTCGGGTCATCAAGGGAGAGATGCAACATATAGATGGGCTCGGGATCGAGGGGTGGACTTGACCATGGACGCCGTCGCACAAGTTGTCCACGAATGTGAGACATGTGCTGCAATCAAGCAAGCTAAGCGGTTAAAGCCCCTTTGGTATGGAGGACGGTGGATGAAATATAAATATGGGGAGGCTTGGCAGATTGATTACATCACCCTCCCACAAACCCGCCATGGCAAACGTTATGTGCTTACAATGGTGGAGGCAACTACCGGCTGGCTAGAAACATATCCCGTACCCCATGCCACTGCTCGAAATACAATTCTGGGCCTTGAAAGGCAAGTCCTCTGGCGACATGGTACTCCAGAAAGAATCGAGTCAGACAATGGGACTCACTTCCGAAACACTCTTATAGACACCTGGGCCAAAGAGCATGGCATTGAGTGGGTGTACCACATTCCTTATCATGCACCAGCCTCTGGGAAAATTGAACGATATAATGGACTTTTAAAAACTACACTGAAAGCAATGTGTGGTGGGACATTCAAGCATTGGGATACACATTTGGCCAAAGCCACGTGGTTAGTTAACTCTAGGGGATCTACCAATCGGGCTGGCCCTGCCCAGGCAAAATTTCCACGTACTGTAGTGGGAGACAGAGTCCCAGTAGTGCATATGAAGAGTGTATTGGGAAAGAGAGTTTGGGTCATCCCTGCTTCAGGCAAAGGTAAACCCATGTCTGGAATTGTTTTTGCTCAAGGACCTGGCTGTACTTGGTGGGTAATGCAGAGGGATGGAGAAGTTCGATGTGTACCTCAAGGGGATTTGATTTTGGGTGAGAATAGCCAATATAATTAATGAAGTAGAAATTGTAATAATTGCCAAATAACCCATTATTGTATATTTCATTATTGTTATGATTGCTGTATGTTGTACCATAGCATTATAGCTGGAGTCATACAAGTTAATGAAGAATGAGTGCCATGATGATGGAACTAAAGCCTGGCCTCTCAAGAACTTTTTTCTCCCTTTGAAAATAAACTCTGACCCACAGACAATGAGCATGGACCATGCCAGGTGTATCAGTCAAGAGCCTGAGATGCAGCATGCAACGAGCCAATGGAACATACAATTATCCTGAGAAACTGTTACGACAAATGGAGCCTGAAAATCATGGACTAAATGAACTCAACAACTTCAGAGGGATGATTCACAGACTGAGGGAATAAGATCTGTATGCACGTATGTGTGCATATATGTGTACATACATATATGGGTGTGTGAAACACCAAACTGGTTGTACCCAAAGAAAATTGTTGGATCTGGTCATGACGTAAATGGTATGGAATAAGGGGTGGATAATGTCCTGGTTTCAGCTATGATGGAGTTAAACTTTTTTTTAGCAGTGGATGGAATGCCATGTTTGGGTGTTAGCATGAGAATAGTGCTGATAGCACCCTGATGTTTCTGGTTGTTGCCGGGCAATCAAGTACCTTTCTCAGCTCTGCATACTTCCTTACTAATGAGAAAGGAGGGGACGCAGCCAGGACAGGTGACCCGAATTGGCCAAAGAGCATATTCCATGCCAGTTACGTCATGTTCAGTATAAAGGGGGACTGGGGGGAAGAGGGGGAGACAACGCCAGGACGTGCAGTTTCTGGGGCGGTCGGGTTGTCCGGGACGGGCTCTAAGCTGTGCGGCCTGAGTTGTGTGGTTTGGTGAGAAATTGCATTGTGTATCACCAGTTTCATCTATTTTGTGCTTTAAACTTATGTTATTGTTATATCTAGTTTTCTGTTATTGTTTAGTAAACTATCCTTATCCCAACCTGCGTGGTTCTGGTTTCTAGGTTGTGGTTTCTTTTCCTCTTTTCTTCCTTCCCTTTTCCCCTTCCCCCAACTTTCCCTCCCCCTTCCTTTTAAAAGTACAAGCGACTGTGTGGGGTGCGGCCCTTGGCTGGGGCAAAACCACGACAGTGGGACACAAGGGAAAATGGCCAGCCCCTTTTCAATGGTCTGTGGAGACAGGACAAGGGGCAATGGCTGTAAACTGGAGCACAGGAAGTTCCGCACCAACATGCAGAAGAATTTTTCACAGTGAGTGTGACAGAGCCCTGGAACAGGCTGCCCAGGGAGGTGGTGGAGTCTCCTTCTCTGGAGATATTCAAGACCCATCTGGATGCCTACCTGTGTGACCTGTCCTAGGGAACCTGCTTTGGCAGGGGGGTTGGACCCGATGATCTCTCGAGGTCCCTTCCAACCCCTACGATTCTGTTATTCTGTGATTTCAGTAACCAATGGGAATCTCTGAGAATACATGCATGCACTCTGGAAGCATTTTGAAAGACGACTGTAAGTTCTATGACAGATTGAAGACTACATATGTGTGAATTCTATCTGAAATAGTAGTAAAACATATGTGCAGCATGACCACAGTACCTGTCACTACAGAAAGGTAACCATGCATGATAGCTAACATTGTAATGCTGACTTTGTGTCCTTCCTTGTAGCTCCCAAGGTAAGCAAAAAGGCAAGGAGAAGTTTTTTGTAAGAATATTTTTTCTGTAATAGTTAGATCTTCACTGCTAATAATAATTTGATTACATTTTTAAGATTTCAATTATATTAATAATGTAGTTTTTTTCTCAGAAGAAAGATTTAGGCTGTATCAAACACAGGGAAACCACGCCAAAACCACACTCCTACAACTTGTGCAGTTCTATGAATTTCCTGTGCTGATGAGAATCGTAATTTAAGCTAGGTATTAAATCTCAACAACATACTAATACAAATTCATCATTCTGGTCATTGCTTTAAAATACTTACAAAACCAATAAGGCTCCCTGCACTTTGATGGCAAAGATATATTTTTTTTTTGTAGATGGTATTCATGTAGTCTTCAGATCAAGTCCTTCACAGTAGTTACTCAGCAGATAGAGGTGTTCCAAGGTATTCAAGAAATTTACCAGTGAGAGCTTAAACAGCTGCAACATTTAGGGCCTAATGGCTATTAAAGGGGCCAACACTCCCAAAATCTAAGTCCCTCTCTGGACTTTCCCCTTTATCACTTTATCAGCCCCTATAAGCTGAGCACCTCGTGGCCATTTGCTCACTCTCCCCCACCCCAACAGGATGGGGAGAAGAATGGGAAACCAAAACCAAACCTTGTGGATTGGGATAAGGACAGCTTACTTACTGGGACAGCAAAGGGAGAGGGAAATAACACAGGACATATAACAAAATACAAAACTGGTGGTACACAATGCAGTTTCACACCAAATGGCACAAGTCAGATGTACAGCTCAAAGCCACTCCTCAAACTAGTCTGTTTCCAAACCACACATCCCTCCCCCACTTGCTTCCCTATATACAAAGCATGACACCATGGAATGTAATACCCCTTTAGCCAATTTGGGTCACCTGTTCTGGCTGCATCCTCTCACAGCTTCCAGGGATCCCCTACCCTTTCTCATTAGCAGGGTAGTGTGAGAAGCTGAAAAGTCCTTGACTCTTTTGAAACAATTAAAATCATCACTGTGTTATCAGCACCACTCTCATCTTAACTCCCAAACACACATCCACACCAGCTACTGGAAAGAAAATTAACTCTATCCTAGCTGAAACCAGGACACTGGATCAGAAGGTATTAAAATAAATCCACATGGGTAAGATTTGGGGCTTAGATTGTAGTATTTTTTTACATAACATGTTCCATTACAAAATCACTTCATATAGCATTATCTAGGACTTCTGAATAAAACAGACAAGGCAAGAGATGAACAGCTTCTCAAGAGATGAAAGTAATTAGCTCTTCCATAGCATCTTTGTACCACGAGACACATCTCAGTATCTGTTCTACTCTGTATAACAGAGTACATTAATGTTAACTTCCTCATTATGAACACAAAGTCTTCCAGATCCTCTTCCATCTGCTGAGCAGGAAATAATGGATCCCCTACTGTTAGTTAATGAATAAAATTTTGTCTTACAAAAAAGCAAATTAAAATCCTGGTTTATGCACTAAAAATATTTCCTCACAGCTTTGCAGAGAAAAAGCAAAGTAGCATTTTAACATTTTTGTCTTAAAATAAAAAAAGGTGTTTTTTTAAAAAAATAATTTCAGTGTTTTCTGAAGTAAAAGAAAGTTATATTAACATCACCAGCATATCTTCAATCGTTCAAGCCTAGAGAAGAGGAGGCTGAGGGGAGACCTTATCACCGCCTACAACTACTTGAAGGGAGGTTATAGAGAGGTAGGTGATGGTCTCTTCAGCCAGGTGACAGGTGATAGGACAAAGGGGAATGGCATGAAGCTGTGCCAGGGCAGGTTTAGATTGGATGTTCGGAAAAAAATTTTTACCGAAAGAGTTGTCAGGGCCTGGAACAGGCTGCCCAGGGAGGGGGTTGAGTCACCTTCCCTGGATGTGTTCAAAAAAAGGGTAGATGAGGTATTTAGAGGTATGGTTTAGTTTAGGATGTGAATGGTTGGACTTGATGATCTTAAAGGTCTTTTCCAACCTTGTGATTCTCTGTGATTCTGTGATTCTGTATCCATTTCTTACATCCTTCGTCAAATTACCAAATCAGGAATTAACTAGCAAGTTTTCATGTTGCAACTAGGTACCATTTGGGGAAACTCATTTCTTCAGGATCTTTTCTCAGAACATAACAGAATTAAGGGAATTAATGTATAATAATGAATTTCATTTAAAAAAAAAGGAAAAAAAAATAATTTCAAAATGAAACCTGAGTAACTTTCCTTGTCCAAAGAAAATATTTTATGTTTAACTTTTAAGTAATCTTCACGTTAACAACACCACATTTTTAGGTTCACCTAAGAAAATTAATTGCCTGAGTATTATATAAAAGCAAATATAACAGTGAAGTCAGATAGTTTACAAGTTTAAGTATGATGTTATTATAAACAGTTTACTGCAATGTGATTGCTTAAGTCAAAAAGGATAATCTGAGAATAAATCTCTAATTTAGAGTGTACTGTGGGGGTTTATATTACAAAAGAGGTAGGGCTGGAATGAAGGTCCAGATTCAGAAAGAGTTTAACATGTCTGTGAGTAGTATTGTAATATACTGTATCTATTTTCTTTGTTACTATGGATACCACTGGTAATTTTGGTTTATTAATGCTATAGGACGTAAAATAACACCCTCCAATCCTATAGTAACCATTGCAGTGCATCATAGTAACAGTTAAACACAGAAACTCTGCTGATAAAGGTTTACTTTGTTGATACAGGTTTGACCTACATTAGGAACTGTAAAGATAATAATTCAGAGCAATGTAATCAGTGAAGCAAATCTGTAAAGGGATACAAAGCCATTTCTGGAGACAGCTGGAATTTTACCTGGAAGGTTTGTTTCTGAATTACTAGATAGTGATCATTATTTTTTCAGCTAAAACAACTGCAAAACCATGATGTTACTCAGTTTTAATCTAGCTTTGGCATCCTCCCTCCATTAGACAACACATTGCTTGTCAAAATCAACCTGGCCATGTACAGAAAATTGAAATGTAGCTATTTAGTTCCATTCCTAAGGTGAGTATCATATTCCCAGCAACTGATTACAATTTATGGCAGTGTTTTATTGATTTTTTTTTTCTGTCTGGAGGATGGGCTTTGTCAGACATTTATTCCTCCACAGTAGCAGCCTGTTCCCAATCTCAATGCCTATGTTTTCAACTCACTCTGTATTATTTTTTTTGAATGACCTGCAAGATAATAATCTTTACTTTGTTCCTGATATCCATCTCCATGCCTGCTCCAAGGACAGCATGTAACAGAACATATATGACAGTATACTGACTAGTAAGGCTCTCTAGATCCCTTTGTTACATGTACGCTTTGAGCATGGGCAGTAAGACTTCGTCCTTCTCTGTGAATATAGGAAGAGACACATATCTCATTCAAGTTTTGCTATGTGTGCTGTAGAAGCAGATTGCAAAACGTGGAAAACCACTAAATATGAAGAATATGTCTCCTGAGAGCTGGGGTTGTTCAACCTGGAGAAGGGAAGGCTCAGGAGAGATCTTATAGTGGCCTTTCAGTACCTGAAAGGGAATGCAGGAAAGCTGGGGAGGGGCCGTTTGTAATGGCATGTAGTGACAGGACAAGGGACAATAGTATTAAACTAGAACAGGGTAGGTTTGGAATAGACATTAGGAAGAAGTTCTTCACTATGAGCGTGGTGAGACACTAGAACAGGTTGCCTAGAGAAGTTGAGGAACCCCCATCCCTCAAGGGATTCAAGGTCAGGCTTGATGAAGCTCTGAGCAACCTGATCTAGTGAAGATGTCCCTGCTTACTGCAGGGGGGTTGAACTAGATGACGTTTAAAGGTCCCTTCCAACCTAATGCATTCTATGATTCTGTAACTGCTTAGGACCCAATAGAAGCCTCAACAATTCCCTTCTTACTCATATACATTGTTGAAACTTTGGATGCAATTTAACTTTTCATGCCATGAAGTCCTTTGAAAGGCGATAGGTAACATGTCTATAATGTGTTGGACTGTAAAGAACTGGTTGGGAACAGTTTGCTGCACTTAAAACCTTGTTACAGGCAATAGAGGATTCATCTTGTAAGCTTAATCAACAAGTTTTCATTAGTCTAATTGTTATTTGACCAGTATAACCAAAAATACAACAAACAGTAATTTGTAGTCCAGTTAAATATTTTCATTTACCTGCCTGCAAACGACATAGCAAAGAAATGTACCAAAATATGAGAAATTCTCTGAGTTTTAATTCCGTCTCCCATAAATTTTCTTCACATAATCATATGACTATGCAAACCTAAACCTGACAAAATATTTTGAGTTGTGGATTAGATGCTGGTTCCAAATTAAATATAACTTTGTATTTACATCTTACTACAATAACATCACTGAACAATGCTTAAACCTTTATATTTTAAAGCTAATTTTAATGGAGGTACTGTCAAATAAATTGCTTTAAAGATACGAATAAGATTTGTATTCACGTCAAAGTTAAATGTAAGGAATATGTTCTAAATTCACTGTACACCAAAGATTACAATGTCACTGATTTCATTCTCATCTGTCTGTTATTCTGTGAATGTAAGCTGATAACAAGCAAAATGGTTTCAACAAACAGAATTTTATTGTCACTTTAATGAAAACAAGAGTAAAGACCTAGTAAAACTATGAAGACATTAATTCAAAAATAAATCTGAATACAGCTTCAATGAAAAAGGAAAATATTTCAAAAGTCACATTCTTAACAAAATGAAATTCAAAAAAATACGGATTTAAATAAACCTTCATTTTTCATTAACTTTTGCTATTAAAGTAATACAGAAAAAATGTATATAATTTTTGACAATTTAAACTGATTTTGGATTGTATTAAATGCATTTAAAATAGTACTAAAAATAAGTTACTGGTTTCTTTAGTCCTAGCTTTTGTATTCCTTAAAATCTAAATGAAAACTTCCAAACAATGAATGGGATGTATTTTATAAGATTAACTTATTGATTTCACTGCAGTGAAATCCTTCAGCTAATTTTCCTTTGTCAACTTTCGAACAGATGAGGACCCTTATCTCTTTTGTAATACTAAACTCAACAGACAATCCTCCTTGTTAAAATAAATCTTATTTTTAAAAATAATTCTTACTTATTAATCCAAATAAACTTGGTTACTTTTGAAACAGTATTCTCAACGAAAGGGTGCAATACTTTTTCTCTGCTGTCTTTTATTCTTTCATATAGCCTCATATACGGAGATTTTGGGTTTTCATTTTTGGCTTTGTTTTGTTTTTTTCTTAATGTATTGGAATAAAGTCAGTATATTTATTTTGAAAATCTCAGACTTGATTCACGCTTGCTGGCTTGTTTGTTTTGGGGTTTTTATGTGACCTCAACAAATGTGCAAAATAAATTATCTCTTAGAGGGAAAAAAATAATGTATTATGAATGACATAATGAGAATGGCCTTAACAGCATTTTCTTTTAAATGTCATCTGTGCAATTCAGAAGTCCCCTAAAAAACTGCAATACATGTACAGATGCAAGCTATAATGTCAATCTGGTACTTCCTTACCACTATACAAAACAGAGAATCTGCCTCCTGAGGTGTCACCCTGAAACTGAGCAGTGATATCTCAAAGAGACAGAAAGGGAAGAGAAATAAGCCCTTAAAAAGTCCGAGGAGATCATAGAATCATAGAATGGTTTCAGTTGGAAAAGACCCACAAGATCATCAAGTCCAAACATCTATCCAGCTGTACTATGTCCAACATTAGACTGTGTCACCAAGTACATCATCTACTCTTCTTTTAAACACCTCCAGGGATGGTGACGCAACCACCTCTCTGGGCAGCCTGTTCCAATACCTGACAACTCTTTAGATGAATTATTCCTTGAGCTGCAGAACAAGAAAAAGAAGAATGAAAAGATTGTCAGAAAATACAGGAGTTTAAGAAACTGTGCCAATAGGTAATAAAGGAGAGTGACAGTAGAGTTCATGATGAATATGTGATAGATAAATGCTGAAAGACAACTGCAGGTCCTCAAGCTACAACTAAAAAGTCATATCAGTTGAGTATTTCTTCCTCCACCAATACTTTGGAAGTGGTAATTGGTCTTTTATATCCTTTTATACCTCCTTACCTTCTCCATTATTCTCTCACACTACTTATTTTCAAAGACATAATCTCTCACTTTGATAGCTACAAGACAAAATTTCTATGAATTTGCAGAATTTAGATTTTTTTTCCACTTCTGCTTAACAAGACATATGCAATTATCTGTGAAAAGTTATTGGGAAAAAAAAAAAGAAAAAACCCTCAACATTATTTTTGATAGCTACTAAGAAAAGGAAATGTACAGATAGTATTTAATTGTCTTAAGACAAAACGTATCATGAAAGGTACATAATTTTTGAATGTGCAACACAAGCGGTCCTACTATCTACTTTCTGCATAAGCATGGAAAGGTAGTTCCAGTGCTAAATGAACAATTAAGGAGCTATCAAAATTAAAAAATGAAACTCTTAACTTTTAAGTGATGGCTAGATTGTTGGTCACAGATTTTAGTGAATACATTTGTTTGTTTTTGTTATTTCCATGTTGTATTTGTATTGTCAAGTATTACCAAATGATCTCTTTTATTGTTAGCTTTCTGAAGATCTCTGGTATTTTCACTTTTTCTAGCATTCACAGTGCTGTTGGGTTCACTCAGGCAAGGGTATTTTGGGTTGCTAAGATACAGGAGCTGTTTTTGTCTTATTCTACTCCCTGTAAAAAAAAATGATGAATGATATACAAAAGATATAACGCACTGACACTGAATCAAAAAGAAGTTTACTGATCATCACAGCCACTTTGGTTCACATGATCAGACTGTAACACCCCTGTTTGTAATAGACATCATTAAGTACACTGTCTGATAGCTGGAAATGCTGCAAGCACACAGAGATTGTCTGTTAACATTGATCATTTGCCATTGGAATTTTAGTCACACAAACCTAATTTTGGTACTATTTCCTACCTCACCATTTAGGATTTTATTATGTGCATGTTGAATATCTTTTATTTCTTTCATATCCAAAAGGAGGAAAAAACAAATAATGTTTCATGAGCTAAATGAGATGTAGTCATGACCCATAAAAATTACATAATAGAGAATATTTTATTATTTATATATCACAGGGGTGGTGCACAGTTCTTGACATCTCCTCTAGGGCATTAATGATTTCAGACTTTAATCTTAGTTCAGTATGTAATACGTACTGTAAATTTATAATAAAAAGATATCGAGAAGAAGGAAGAAGAAAAAAAAGTTGCCATACATTTAACTTAGCTCTCCAATTCACTCCCAGTTTCTGGTTGTCTGTATACACACAGCATAAATGTCAGTTTATTCTTGGCCTTTGTTTTGCAGGAAACAGATTAGCATCCTTCAAACTGAAACATGGGATTTTATTCTGACCCCTGTTTATTCAATATCAGGTTCCAATTGACAGTGTAAAAGAGACTGTTTCAGGCTGGACTCCCTGTATCTTTGTCGCCTTTTAACACTACTTCTGCAGGCTTTGCAACTTCCAGCCTTCCCTCATGTAGTGTAGTATAGGACATACAAAGCAAACCCTCAGTTTCATGATGAACCCTCATCGCTTTTGTGGTGAACTTCATTACTTCAGACTCTTAGAATTCAACCAAGCAACAAATACACAACAAGATTTTTAACTTTATTTTTCCCCCTCAGGAGCACAAAATCATCACATTAACCCCAGAGAAGACACAAGACCGAGTGGATTGAGTTGATGTAAATGAAAGATCCACACGCTCCTGAACTATGTGGACAAATGATTCTGAGCTGACTCACTGGGCATTTCAGATGTAGCATTGTTTCCCAGAAACATTTACTTCATTTAAACTGTGGCATATGTCATGCTTTGAGACATTAAATTATTCTACTTTTAAAATTATTATTATTCATATTTGAAGACATTTTGTTGCACACTTTTTTCATCATTAATTATCTATTAACTTGGGAAAGAATATGGGCCTAAGAAATGCTTCTGTTGCTTCCACTATGACATAACTCATTTGGAAAGATTAAAATTAAATTTTATACTTCATAAATATCAATATTATATCATTTTATAGAAAAAAAAAAAGAAAAAAGATTGTTTATGGAATAATAATAGTCCATGGGAGTCAGATTTTTTAAATGTAGTTGTAGGGACAGTGACGGACCAGTTGTTTTATCTCCACCTCGATTTCTTACAAGGTGAGTAAATACTTCAAAGAAAGATGGAAGACAGACCACAGAAGTGTACCAAAGTTAGCTGAAGCTAGTAAACTCCTTTGAGAAATGTTAATATTATTTTTACTAGCAGATACTCCTTAGTAAGTGATGAATACCAGAAGTGTAATTTTTTGAATGTAACTACAGGATATAGCAAACATGGTAATCTTCCAGCTGGCTTGGTTTCCTGTCAGTGTTTGAACAAAAATGATGGATATTCCTGAGTTTGGTTGGTATTATTTTCTTTCTTTTTACACAACAATTCAAATACTGTGTGATTAATTTGCAATAAAATAGAAGACATAATACAGATTGATTAAAAAAATAAATCACCTCTACAATCAAAAACAACCATAGCAAACAACTAACTAATTAGATAATTATGAATCTGAAAAAGCATCAAAATCAGCTTTGTTTTTAAATATTCCCTAATAATTTATTGGAGCCTTTGGCAAAAATAAATGTGGACACCAAGATTTAATATGTTCATGTGCATTTGTGTGCTGGCAAAGAAAAATAATGAAGCTAGTTAATACTCTTAAAGCATAGTATTATAATATTGCAACTTAATCAAAAAATTGTGGAGGATGTACTCAAATATTTATTTTTAAAGTGGTATAAATTAAAGCATCAGCCAAACTCAATGAATGCAGTAAATATTATATTACATTTGATTTAAAAAAAAAAAAGGGCAAGGTTATGCATTTTATTAAGTTATTCCAAGCTTTTCCAGGTAATAATCAAACCCCAAAACATTCCAATTTATAGTTATTCATTGTTAGATCTATCTGTATATGAGTATACGAAGTTCATCATATGGCTTACATAGAGTTTAATGAGTACTAAAATGGGAGTAAGAGTTTTTCACCTGTACATATGAGTCCTTAATAAAGTGTACAACATTGCTTTGAGCATTTCTTAGGAAAAAAAAAAAAAAAAGATTTATATTGCTTTCTTCAAAGATTCCATCTAAGTCAGTGGAGTTATTACCTCCTAATACACACATAGCTGAGAGCAAATACATTTTGATCCAAATTCATTGCAGCCATAGAGGAATTAATTTCCCTTAAATTTAGCTAACTCAGGCTAGTCATCTGAAGTTTTTATATATTCAGCAGAGAAAGACAGACACCTCCAGAGGGTAACACAATTAGCCTACTTGAAATACGTATTCAATAACAAGTTTTACCTGGAAGCAAAGCTAGATTAAGGAGTTTCCATTCCTTCTGCCTCTTATTCTTGCTTCCATAGTGCCATTTACCATAACTGCTGAGCATCAGATTAACAATATAATTGAAGTGGAAGATTTAATCACTGCAATTCCCACTTCCTGGAGCCTCATTTTTAACATGATAATTTCAGTCATGTAGTTCCTGTAGCATTGTCACTAACCAATAAATGCTGTGTCCATTGAAGTGAAAAAAACCCCATGTTCTGAAGTCTATATATCACTTATCATGACTCCATACTGGGTGAATGTCAGGAAGTTGGAGTTTTAATAATAAAAAGAAATCACACAACATTCCTATTTCTTGCATGTTTACTTTGACAAGGACAGTTACTTCTCTGAGAATTGTTTGAGTAAAGTATCCCTCTTATTCAAGACTTCTTATTCAATTATTGACAAATCTAACATTTTTAGTAAGATAAATTCTTAAACAACACACTACTGCAATAACTTTGCAAGTGATAAAATAACAAGTGTGTTGCTTTTGAGTTTTTTCTAGTCTACATTGTGAGGATGGCCATTTCATAGTATCATGTTTTTCACTGTTTTGTCCATACAGAAGACAAATGCAGAATCCTTTGCACTACATGGATTTTTATGTTTCTCCCCATAAGATGAGTTCTTAAAACAGATATCTCATAAATTCATATAAAACTTCTAGTTTCTGAAATAAATTTCTTAAAGGACACAAAAAGACTACAATTTATGTTAAGAATTCAAAACTATTTTCAAAATAAGGGGGAAAGAAGTAAGAAACTGGGTATTTAAGGAAGATTAATTTCCCAGAGTAACACAGATACCTCTTTCAAATTCAAATTGAACAGGCTGATGGGCTATCACAGCTTTCCATTTACTGTTTCCCTTTATGATTTTCCCTGAAGCACACTTTTAAATGTCAGCAACACAGCAGTGGCAATGACCTTTCGCACTCGGGTGGGGTTCATGTCACCTTTCTTGGGTGGTTTGAGAGATGGCTATTTAATCTAATAACAGCAGTGGCCAATGGAAACAAATAGGAATTTCTGGAATAAGATCTGTTTACATATCTTTGACAGCTATCTTTATCCCTTCATATCTGGAGATTTACCACCCACTTATCTAGGAACTCCTGCTGGTCCTTGCCTTTGGATGCTTAGTCAGCTAATATTTGGTGACAGCAAGTCCACCTACAGCTATCACACAAATAAGCCATATCTATCACACTTCCCTTGGCTGTTTTTCTTTGCGTATTCTTCTGAGAACAAAAAACAGATATTAGCTGGTATGATGGCAAGTCACGTGACTAATTATTTGTTATAGGCACCACTAGCCAGGGGTGATGAAGGGCAGATTTAGCTGAGTATGGCAAGTATGTCAATTTTTACCACTTTATCACTTCATAGAGTGCCACATTTGTACCTGTGTCTTGTGGCACAAGCATGGATATAGATTTCCACATCTCTGTCCATTTAAAAGTAATAGGGTAAAGATTAATCTCCCAAGGTAGTAGCTTTTAATTTTATTACATTTTCACCTGATGGCAAATGCAGAGCCTCTAAGAAACCTAAACAAAAAAAACAAAATAGAGCAAAACAAAACACAAACCCAAAAGTAATCCTGAGGCATGATTTTGGTCCTGTTAAAAATAAACTTTGTATCCTGCTGCCTAGTAAGTGATACGGGGTTTTGTGCTGAGTTAGTGTTTTTTTTCTCCAAACAAAACCCATTTGTGAAGTTTCAATCTTTTACACTTCTGCTGCCCATTAATGAGTGGCTAACATATAAAGATGTTTTTGCCCTGTGAAATGATGAAACATACAAGGATAACACCACTAAAGCTGCAAAGAGGAAGAAGAGCAACTCTAAAATAAAATGCATGAGTCAGACATAATTTGGATGACATATAGCACCAGGTACATAATATCAGTCAGTTGTCTTTTCTTTCCCCTCACCTCCCTTTTAGGTTTTTGGGTTTTTTTTTTTAATAGCTATAAGATTTGATTTCTAAGGCAGCTTTGATAAGATTTGGAAATTCTGGAGGGCTGTTGACTTATCAGTAGAACACAGTTTATCATGTAAATGTGATTCATGCAAATTTCCAAAGATAACAGGCAGACAAATTCATAATCTCAGTGAAAAAGACTCTCAATAGATGAGATGAGAAACTTGTGAAACTTGGTTCTATTTACTGACTTGCAACAAATATGGAAGAATATAAATAAACTGGGCTTATGTTTAAATGAATTAAGTAGATAGTCTTTTTCTTGAGAAATCAAGCCATTTTATAACATGGATAGGTAATCCCCCTCTTTATCTTTGTAACACAACAACAACAACATTAACAATGTATTTACAGCTTTTAAAATTATTTATTTGTCTGTTTATGTATTTCTTTTTCCTTGCCTTGGTGATTTCAGACTGCTACAAGTAGGGGAATTGAAAGAAATACTGCCAATGGTTTAAATTATTCCCTTCTCTCCCCCCAACCCAGGTCTGAATTTCTCACAGGATACCTCTTGTTTTGCATGTCCAACTTGAGAAATAAGGTTAATATTCAATAACTCTGAGTACCTGTTCAAATCAAAGTGAAATGTAAATTCAGAATATTTCTTAAAATTAAAGATCATGTTTCCAAATTTTAGTCATCTGGCACCATAGCTTAAGAATTATTTTTTTATATCTGACAAATAAGCTTTGAGATATTGCATAGCTATTAAAAAGAGGTACTGCCATGGTGCTGTCTGAATTGACTGTACCTCTGGTATTTTCCTTAGATTTCTAAATTAATCCAACTCAACTATGACATGAGTTACCACTGCAAAACACTAATAGAGACACACAAGCAGCTCCTCTATTCATATAAGGGACAGGCCACATGCCCTGTCTACAATCCATTTTCTTGTGAGATGCAACTCAAAATACTTATCTTTCCTTTGAAAAGGCAGGAATACAATTGTTTTCTTAAAACCAAGTATTAACAGTGGAATTACAGAATGACAAAATGAGAAAAGATGAAATCACCTATATGTATGGATATATTATTTAAAATTTCTCCTGTGGTATCTTCATTCCAGTGGTGAATGTTAGGCAAATTTCCCCACAAGCTCTACAACTCTCTTCAAACCAACTAATTTGTCTTCAAAAGACTATCAAGCATTACCACAGCTTTGATCTTACTATCTATCAAGGTCTAAATCTGTCCTGACCAAAGTCTTTCAGGTTCAGTGGAGGACCACACTGATGTTTTAAACCGAATTGTTCTGTGTTGCCCTTATGTAGTTTGCAAAGACATACTTACCAGTATTGAACTCCTTGTTGCTCTGTACTCATCTTCAGAAACTAATTGCCAATTTAGACAGTATAAGCATACAGTAAACAACATGGTGATGTAGTCACGGCACATAAATCATTGCAAGTGATTGCACAGCTGTCACTGGTATTACTTCATTGCTTATAGGAAAAATGTATTTTGGCAACTTATTTAGTAAAAGTTTTCTACTATTTACCGTGAAGAAAGAAACATTTAATGATGAAAATAGGAGCATCTTAAGGATTATAAATCTAATTCTTATAATTTGGGATCTAATTTCAGTATATTCAAATCTATGCAGAACAGTTTTGCTTAATGCTGTTTATTCTGTCAAGATTGGAGTCACTAACGTCTTTCTAACTTCTGTTGTAGTTGAGGTTGTTTTAATATTCCCTTGATGAGGGTTTTCCTGAAATAGTTCAGATTATTTTCCTCTCCCAATTTCCTACTCTGATGTGAAAAATTTCTGAACAAAATCAGAAGTAATTGCTCTCAGCCCAAACTTCCACATAAAAACCCTGAACTGTTAAGATATAACTTAAGGAAAAAGAAAAACCGCAAAAAACCCCAAATAAAAAACAAACAAACAAAGAAAAAAAATCAAAACTAAACAACACAAAGCAAAAGAATAAAAGAAGGGAACTGCACTCCTTACTTTCCGTTCTGTGTTGGAAATTACACACACAAACTCTGTTTGTGTGACACAGAGAGAGAGTGCTTTGCTAGTTGAGAAAAACAATAAATTCATCCTATATAAAATGTTAGCTGTATGCCTCATTAGTGTGGCACACAATGAGTGTCAATGGCATTTGTCTTTTCATTACAACCTAATAGTAGCTGAGGTCATAAATTCAAGGTTAAAAGTAATACAGAGTTGACCTTTAAAAAATATGCAGTATTTCTAATAATAAACAAGTGAATAGTTTGAATTATACTAGAATCATTCTTTTGTAACTGAGTAATCTACTCATCCCTTATTATGAACAGCATTAGATATGGGTATTCAGGAAATGAAAAGCTAAAATCTATGGGAAAGGTAATGATCTCTGAAAATTTACTCTAATGACTAATTTGTGGCTCAGTGGATTTCAAGAGATTATTGGTTTTTGAAATGGATTCTATCAACTAAGGAGATAATGGAAATCATTAGGCTGAATAAAGTAAAACAGTAGATTTGTTATATGGAACTCCATTACACGAGTCTTTATTTCCCACACAATTTAGAAGTATTTTTTTCCTAAACTGAACTGTGATAACTTATATTATGGGACAAATTCTGATAACAGAGCACTCAATGGCAAAACTTTCATTAACCTTAGTCATACAGGGATTTAACTCTGATTTTTATCAGAAATGCTGTGATCAGTGAGAATTTCAGGTGCTCAGTGTTCCTCACAATATGTCTCTGATTTAAGTTCTAGGTTTTTCACATTCAAGCTGAATAAAAGGATTTTAATCTTCATTATCAGCTCATGGACAGTATCTTACAGGACCAGCGCTGAAGTTGAAATTCTGCCAGTAATTCATCCTTGTGACATTTATAGGCCTTACTCACGATCAGAATTATTAAACCAGATGCTGTACAAATTACAGAAAGACAGATTCTATGCTTTGAAAAGCTTAATAATTCAAGGTGCAGTGTTCTCCTGGAGACAATCAAAAATGCTGGAAATATATGTGATATAATATTATATATGATTCTATATCATTCTCAGCCTTTTTTTTTTTATGTATAATGCTTCATAATGTTTATTTTTCTTTTTATTGCCATGATGTTAGTTTCCAACTTTAGAAGTAAATTGCTCTAACAAATTTATCTATGCTATAAGTGCCATGGAGGTATATTCCTATACCTATATTGGTGTTATTTTTCATTGCTATTTTGTTTGTGTTTTCATTTCTTGTTGTGCTTGCTTCATATACAGAACACCTTACTAGACCTGTTAGCTACTCACAAGATTGTTACTTAAGATAGGTTAGGAAAAAGGTTTTAGCCCTGGTGAACTCACACCTTGAGTACTGTGTGTAGTTTTGGGTGCCACAGTACAGGAAGTGCTGGAGAGGGTGCAGAGAAGGGCAACCAGGCTGATTAGGGTTCTGGAGAATAGGTCTTATGAGGAGCAGCTGAGGGAGCTGGGTCTGCTCAGCCTGGAGAACAGGAGGCTGAGGGTAGACTTTATCGCTCCCTACAGCTACCTGAAAGGAGGTTGTAGCAAGGTGAATGTTGGCCTCTTCTCCCTAATAACTAGTGACAGAACAAGAGGGAAAGGGTTCAAGTTGCAGCAGGGGAGGTTTAGATTGGATATTAGGGAAAATTTCTTCACCAAAAGATTGGCGCAGCATTGGCACAGGCTGCCTGGGGAGGTGGTGGAATGTGTCCTTAGAGCTGTTCAAGAAACAGGTAGACATGGCACCTTGGGAGATGGTTTAGAGGTTACAGTGGTGTAGTGCTGATGGTTGGACTTGATGATCTTGAAGGTCTTTTCCAACTGTGATCATTCTGTGATTCTATCTATGATTTCAGAGTTAACTATGGCTACAAAGATTTTACATTTTTAAATGATTAGTAACCTTTTATTTAAGCTCCTTTTTGGGGGGGAGGATAGGAATAGTTCCAGGATTTTGATTCTCTATAGAATAGTATCATAAGAAACCTCCTGAAGGCTATGCTCAGGCACATGGAAAATAAGGAGGTGATTGGTGACAGCCAACATGGCTTCACTAAGATCAAATCATGCCTGACAAATCTGGTGGCCTTTTATGATGGAGTGACAGAGATGGTGGACAAGGGAAGGATGACAGACATCATCTTCCTGGACTTGTACAAGGCATTCAGCACTGTCCAGCATGACATCTTTGTCTCTAAATTGAAAGACATGGATTCAACAGATGTATCATTTGGTGGACAAAGAGCTGGTTGGGTGATCTCATTCAGAGTTGTGGTCAATGGCTCAGTAGCCACATGGAGGTCTGTGATGAGTGGTGTTCCTCAGGGGCCAGTACTGGGATAAGCACTGATCATCATCTCTGTTGGTGATGTAGACAGTGGGAACGAGTGCACCCTCAGCAAGTTGACAGATGACACCAAGCTGTGTAGTGCAGTCGACACACTGGAGGGAAGGGATGCCATCCAGAGGGACCTTGACAAGGTGGAGAGCTGGGCCCATGTGAACTGCATGAAGTTCAACATGGTCAGGTGCAAGGCCCTGCATGTGGATTGGCACAGTCTCAAGCACAAGTATAGGCTGGGTGGAGGTTGAGAGCAGCCCTGAGGAGGACTTGGGCGTGCTAATCAATGACAAGCTCAACATGAGCCAGCAGCGTGTGCTAGTAGCTCAGAAAGCCAACCATGTCCTGGGCTTCATCAAGAGCAGCATGGCCAACAGGTCTAGGGGAGTGATTCTGCCCCTCTACTCTGCTCTCGTGAGACCCCACCTGGAGTACTGTGTCCAGCTCTGGGGTCCCCAGTAAAGGAAAGACATTGGCCTGTTGGAGAAAGTCCAGAGGAGGGCCACAAAGATGATCAAGGGGAGGCTGGAGTGCCTCTCCTATAAAGACAGGCTGAAACAGTTGGGCTTGTTCAACCTGGAGAAGAGAAGACTCTTGGGAGACCTTACTGTAGCCTTCCAGTACCTGAAGGGTTCCTACAGGAAAAATTAACTTCCTGCATCATAATAGAACAAACCTGTGTAAACAAAGCTTATTTGTTCTCAATAACTTCTTAACATGCATGGCTTCTTTGGAATTCTAACATCAAAAAACAGCCCACTGTTTATTTTCCTTATATCAAAAGATAAATACAGTGTTGGCATAACAAGGAATAGTATGTATGAGGTAAGTTTGTTCAGAAATATTTGGAAGCAATGGCTAGATATAATTAGTAAAGCAATGTAATTTACCAGCCAAGTGGCCTTTCTCCCCCTGTGTCTTTCTGAAGCCAATGATTATTGGCTGATCTTTGTCTAATATTGAACATGTTATTAGAAACAAAAGATTTTACTAGCACTGGAAAATCACCTGCCATGTGGGTAAATTTAATACAATATAAAATTATGGTGAATAAAAATTTAGTATGCTTGAAAAATGGAAAATGGCCTCATGGAACATAATATCCATATGTCTCGAATGCTGGCGACTGTTAAAGTAATCTAAAATACAAGTTTAAGAGATTAATTATCACTGCTTTTGGACAAAGAGAGAACAAACTTTATTAATTACAATTACTGAGAGACAAAAGGTTAGGAAAATGCAGGTAAGTGGACAATGGACACTCTCATTTGTAGGGAAAATTATATATACTGCATGCCACAGGAGAAAATTAATGCCAGTTAACTAACATTAGATTATATTTCCCCTCTGAACTGAAAAAAAAACCCCTGTATAATAATAAAAAATAATTGAATCCTTCCATCCTGGCTAATTACAGCTTACCTTTTAAAACCAAATATGATATTTCATTTTATATTGTCAGTCTTCATAGTATAATTAATTAGCCCTAAGCAAGCCACTGGACAGACAGACAATAAGATTAAATTTTACATCTCTTTTTGGAACAAAAAAAAGCCTTTTCAGGTTCCATCTACAATTTTATAGGATTGTTAGCAATCGGAATTTGTTGGTGAAGATTAGACAATAAGAAAATTAGGACTTTTACTCAAATTGCATCCCATAGTGTAATAATTTCCATGTAGTTACAGAATTGTTTAGTAATAGACCAGATCTATGCCTCCCACAGGCAGCGTTTTTCCTTAAAAAAGGCTGTTTTGAATGACACTATAGCAGATGCCAGAAACAGAGGTTCTGTGGCGTCTTCTAAAATTGACAAATCTGTGTGGACAAACTTGAAAAAGGATGAGCTGACAGTCAGTGATAGTCAGCAAGTTAAAATGACCCAAAAAAAGTGTTCTACAAATCTACTATGCTTGCATTTTTCAAAATCTGAGTAAGATAAATTAGGCAGTGTTATAAACTCTGCTTCTCATTACTACTACCTGCAGCATGAGCTACATTTCTACTGTAGTAGCTCCATGTTGTCACATAATTAGTCCTTAAAAATAGATCTTAACAAAGGCATTTCCCTGATATAGCATTATATAGTTTGCAAATTGTTCACTTCACCTGCTTACAACCCAGCAGGAAGAAGTGTAGTACAATCCTGAAGACCTTACTGGTTTCATTCATTCTTCCATGCAAGTCAGAAAGATAAGAAATGCCATAGAAATATAAAATGCATTTTATAAAGTTTCTAAAAATATTTGTTTACTTGTTTTGTAATGGGACAACTGACAGCAGTTAATGAGAAAAATTGTATGTATACAACAAACCCAACAAAAGACAGGATGTTGAATGGTGACAGAGTTAAAGGATCAAAACTGATTGCTATTTATATGATGTTTAGATCAATATAAAACAGATCTTAATGGGGATTTTTTAGGTACTTATGCATAGATTGAAACCTACACTAAAGCACTCATAGTTAACCTATTTTTCCTATGATTGAAAAGAAATACAACAAACAAACAAAAAACCTAGCCAGATATTTTCCTCACAAAGTCAGACCAAAACCTCTCATTGAAATACTAGAAACTCAATTACACACAGAAAGCAATTCCTTTTGGCAGTTATTGAAGCTAAATGTAGAAACCGTTAAATACTACGGGTTTCTGTTTAAAGATCTATATTTTAGTTAATTTTATGTTCTGATTTATTTTTCCCCCTTACTTTGGAAAAGAGAGCCTTTATAAAACTCTTGACTTTTTAAAAGATCTTCTGAATTTCTGTATCTCATTAATCATATGTCATTTTGAAGATCTGACATACAGAATGTTAATCGAGAAGTCAAGAAGCCAAACACTTCCAGGTGACTCAGTTCATCAATCTCATATTAAATCACAAATAGTGGATGAGACGTAGGTAGTATCAGTGTGAAAGAACAGTAATTTTAGAGTTACTCATAGGCTAAAATGGGTTTTTAAAACAATTTTACAGAAGAGATAATGCTAAAAAAGCCATTTGTGTGAATCAAAATCCAATATATTTTACAGTACAGAGGTTTAAAGACTTTATTTTCCATTTTCAGCTGTGTCTACTCTGTAGATGAAGACTTGGCTGTAGCTCACAAAGGAACCTGGCTTTCACCTCTCTACCCATTAACCTGATTTTCACCTGTCTACATCATTACCATAGTACTAGAATGGTACTGAACAGCCTTAAATCAAGTATTAAACTGTATTATTTGAAGTCCAAGATAACAATTGAAGGCTTCTGTAGTAGCTAGAGAGAAAAAAGTATCATCTGAAGGTTTTTCATCACAGGCGTTTCTTTTTCAGTGAGATAAATCAGATATTGAAGATGCCTATATATTTATGATGTTTGTAAAAGGACAGTCAAGATTAACTTGATAAGCTCACATTTAAGTTTTTGACTTAGACACCTAAACTAGGAAAACCCAATCTTATCCAAAAATTTTGGCAGAAAGAAAGGAGAGAAATAAGGAAAGGAGGAAAATGAAGGACATATTTAGCTCTCACTGTGACTGTGTTTATACTATTAGTGTGATTAATGCTTCTTTGAATACGACTGTGGAAGTCACAATCAGAACTCCTTACTATAGTGTTGCTAGACACTAATTTATGTAATTATTGGTGAAGTGGGAGAAATAATTTAGGGAGGTTCTGGAATATAGTTTTGTTGATGCACATTATATTGTTCTGGATTTTTTACCCTGAAATATTGGAAGTCATGCTTCATAATCTATTCAAAGAAGAGGAAATTAAAAGGTGACAAAATATCAGGGACAAAGACAGTATTTTAAAGATGTGTCTATAGAGCATGCGAAGAGACTTATTCTGTGATATTTTCTTCAAATGTGAGTAAGATGGATTCATAACCTGACTATAAATAGGTACAAAAGCTCTTAAGATAAGGAGAGATTTTATAAACACTACATATTCCTGGAAAAAAAAAAAAAGCTTAAAAAGTGAAAATATGTTGGATTCTTCTCCCCTTGATGCAGGTAAATTCAATAAACTTACTGAATAAACTTGGAAATGTATGTAAATCAGTGTAGCTCAACTGATCTATTATTGGTCAGATTGTGTCTCATTATTCCAAAGTCTTTTGAAAGGGTATGAGGAAGGATATTATCTGTTTCTCCATTAAGGGTATCTGGTCAAGGACAAGATACTACAAGAAGGGACAATAAGAAAAGGAGGAAGCCGTAAACACGAATGTACATGGACACAGACTCGACAGACAAATGACAAGGGAGGCAATGAGAGACAGACTTTATAAAGCAAACATGGAGACAATGACCAGACACAAACCTGACTAGTAAGAGTCATTGATGGGCTATCAAGAAACTTCAAATGTCAGTTCCAGGAAAGTCCACCTGGATTTTGCAACTAAGACGACTGTAAACTAGGGGGAACCCAGACTGGGAGGGGTGTAGGAATTGATAGACCTGCACAGACCCATGTGGGATGTGTAGCGAAAGGGGGATCAGGGAGAAACCAAGGGTGGGAATAGGCAGAAAGTGTTTAAGAAGAGTCAGTTTGCATGTAAAATGGGGCTGGTCAGTACACTTGACTGTCTGAACTCTCCACCTATCATCCCAGCCTGTCTCATCTTATATCTTCTTGTTATATCTTCTCTTAGCTGTCTTGGGAATCTGTGAATGTGTGTGTGCTTGTGCACTCGCAGAGTGTGGTGTGTGTGCAGTAGTGACCTTCTGCCTCTGCCACAGCCCAGGAGGAGGATGGGATGTGGCTGGCTCTTCCTGTCTGATGTGAGTCCTGGATGTGGGAGCTGCTGGGGACAGCGCCTTTTCTGTGGCCATCTGCATGACCAGCCATGTCCGTGTCCTCTTCATGTGTCTCTCTGGGATAAATGCTCAATATATATGTTCCAGTGGTCAGGTAGAAGTCTTGGATCATAGTGTCTGAGGAAAAAGGCCAGGCTTCTTACATCTTCGTTAATATCTTTGATTAAAAAGCAACCAAGTAGTCTCTCTTATCAACCCCGAGCCAACATTGCTAGAATAGAACAGCACATAAACATAACCTCTGGGAGACCTGATATAAAAGCTATATTAATAAAAAATGAGAGGGTTTGGGGGGCACCTCATGTTACAGAATGGTTAAGGTACTGTTATATCTATAGACTTGTACTGAACTAACTTGGAGTATGCTATTACTAAAACTTTCTTATTTCCTTTTTCAAATATTTTGTGTGCCGATCTGAAATAGCATTCTGTTCTTTAGTCCTCATTCTTTGTGTTCATGCACCTTCACTTTAAACAAAGCAAACAAAAAAAGAACTTTTGGAGATCAGTATTACTAGAGGAAGAGGGGATTTCTATAAATTCCTTTAAAGCCACTCAGACTCAGACAGGTATTTTTGCAATTTTGTCTCATATTGGACCAGACACAGATATGCTAAAATAATTTTAAAAGCAAAGCTCCAGCCTGCCATGAGTATTATAATGTCCAAAATAAAGGATGGGATAATGTATTGGGGTGCATTATTCTTAGCAAAGCCAGTAATGATTTTAGAAATGGCTGGTCTCTTTTCAGAAAATACTGTGATGACTTGGGAACAGATTCTGAAACTTTAAGACCTGTAAAAGAATTGCCAGGAGGCACTAATCCAAGGGAGTAACAATATATCATAGCCATTAGCATTTATTATTTAATAATGTATGAGTTTTATGGCTACAGTATGTGCTTGTAGGTGATATACACAAGTCTAAGAAGATTAAGAGGTGACATTATAATCATAAAATAAAAAGAGGAAGCAGAGGTTTTACAAAAGACTTCCTTCATTGGAAATGTGAACAAATAAACATACACACATTTTCTACAAACAGAAGAAAACCACAGAACTTATGTTTGTAATGTCTAGGCTTGTTTACTCATTTAAGTAAGATGCAAGCTTTATGTGTAAAACGGAAAAAACCAAAACTTTTAAAAATGCACAAAAAAAACCTCTCCATCATATTACATTCATATATCTGTTTGTAATCAACAGAATAAATGTGTATAAATTAGAGAAGACCAAAAGATTCTTGTAAACATATCAATTGCTTTTTTTGTGTGTGAAGTTAAATGATTTTAACACTGAAGTAATTATATGTTCTGTTAGAGGCATATTATAACACAAACTTTAAAGAAGGAAAGTTTTTAATTAATCTGTTTTCCACAGATCGGTTCCCCTTATTTTGATGAGAAATAATTTCATCGAGTGAAATCATGCATATTTAATTTTAATTTAATTTTAATGTTATCTCTTTTTTTAAAGTCTTTATAACAAATATGTAATTACACAAATTTCTGCAAAGTACTTATATTTGTGTGTGACTGAACATGAAAACCAAAGAAGGTGGCTTTCTGTACTTTTAGAGAGGCATAATAAATGCCTAGTAATGATTATGATGAGTGTTCTATTTCATATAGGTGTAGGTTAATGTATTTTTTTTTGCAATCCACATTATTTCCAATGTTTTCTTACATTTTTAAAATCACAAGACTACTTTATGTTCTCAATTTTTCAGTGGGATATACTTCATAGAAATGGAATAGAACCAATCTCTAAGATTTTTCTTCTGCATATTTTCCTCTTCATAGACTTTTCTCTGACAGTCATCATCATAGTAGATTAACACCTTTTGCTTTATTTTTGTTAGTAACTTAAATCACATGCAGAATGTATCTAGTTTTGGAAGGAGTGTGAACTTACAGTTGCCAGTTTGGATCTATGATTAGGTCATGTCACAAATCCATATAAGAATGAGAGTATCCTTGCTCATCAGAATGGAAACAGATGATTTCTGCTGTAACTAGAGACTTAAAAGACCATATGCAAATTGCCAATACCATTGTGAGGAGAAGCTGTGTTTCTTAGATAACCTCTGAACTGTCATCTAGAACAATGCTAAGACATGAGCAAAAACTTCTACCAATTATTTTTTGTACTATTACTTACAACTATTTCCTGGCACCTAAACAATCCCCTGTTCTATGAGTTCTTTTATCCAGTAGTGTAGTAAAAAAACTAGAAGTCTGGAGTTTGCAATGTCTCATGCTTGTCACTTCTCATGGCGTTCATGGGTTGAGAAGATGACAAGGTGTATCCAGGCAGTTCTCACAAGCATTAATACAGCAATAATTAGACACCTAGTCAAAGGGAAATTTGCAAGGCCAAATAAATTATTAACATTACTTTAATCCCATTCCCTTCAATAATCTAATTTATAACTCTTACAGAAAGTGAAAGAATGAGTCAACTGGTAGGAATGCACACATACATGTGTTCAAGCACGTTTAGGTATCTTGACAACTTTAAGGTTGAATCCAATATATTTTTGCTTCATGCTAATCACTTTATAATATAATCACACATAATTTCACATATATGATAGCTGGGTATCTAAAGATGTTTTATAATCTAAGAAAATACATTTTTTTTTTACCTTAAAAGGTAACAAACAAACATCTACTGAAGCACACACTTACATGTCTTTAGTGACTTTGCAAAAAGCTTAGGAAACTTCATAGGGCAATTAAATTATACTGAATATTATGGTGGGAGCAGTTAAGATTTTGCTTAAGAAACGCTACAGAATAGTTATGCTATTTTCTGTAAGAGTTATGTGTTGGTAGAATTCCTATATGTTGAGTGGAGAAAAATGGTTATTTCAGAAAATGATATAGAGAGTCTAAGTTATTGCTTTGCACGATCCTCTGTTTATGGAGAAACCAGCTGCATTTTAGGACCTTGAGAGCACCAACAGACCTTAATAACCCTGTCATAAAGGGGGTCTTGCACCTCATTTCAACTCAACCCCGAGCACCAGTGATGTGCTGCTGTAGAAGTGCCTTTCCCCAGTTCATTCCTGAAGTGTTTGTATTTCCCAGGCTGATCTAAGACTTCAGCTGCCACTTTGCTTTCACCCCCTGATCACTGGACAACTGATGCAGGCCACTGCTATCACAGTGCATTTGTGTTTGCTCAGTCCACGTGACATGGGACTACGCAGTAGTGGTGAGGGCATAGTTTACCTACTCTGTGACTGCACCCAGATCCTGGCTTCCCTTCCTTCACAGAGCAGCCCTGCAATTTATATAGTA
Organism: Porphyrio hochstetteri; assembly: GCA_020800305.1. Lineage (NCBI taxonomy): Eukaryota > Metazoa > Chordata > Aves > Gruiformes > Rallidae > Porphyrio > Porphyrio hochstetteri. The sequence continues at coordinate 181,828,740 of CM036905.1, read as the reverse complement.
CCCAACTTCAGGTGCTTATATAAATTTCCCAGCTCATAAATTTAAGATCCAAAGTCAGTGGAGACTGCAGAATGGGAAGACTTCCAAAGCAAGATTTTTCATGCAATGAGAAATGCACTATCTTGAGGTATGATACAAGTGATGGAAATTAACATGTGAGATGTAAGGACAAAAGTCAAGTCTGTCTTACAGTTACAATGCAGCTGGTTATCAGGATTGTGTCAGTGTGCACAGCCAATGCTGTGCTCTCATTCCCTGCATGGTCCAGAAACTCCTCTCCTCATCTAGTCTTTTTATAAATGAGACAATGAGCTGAGATGAAACAGGCTATCATCACCTGAACCCTTGCCACCTTCACATATTTCACAAACACTCTGTTTTTAGGAACTTTGGACAGCCCCAGAGATTTCCTCAATTCTTGCTCCAACGTGGGTCACAGTGTCTTCCACATGTCTCCACATGTTTCAGAGTGGAGTCTATCCATGAGCTGCAGGTAGGATCTCTGCTCCCCACCATCTTCCATGGGCTGCAGGGAGACAACCCACCCCACCATGGTCTTTTCCACGGGCTGATGGGGAATCACCTTGCAGAGAGGTGCTGTGGCCATCGCTGATTGGCTCGGCCTTGGTCAGCAGCAGGTCCGTCCTTGAGCCCAGCTGGTGTTTACTCTGTTAGGCCTAGGGAAAGCTTCTAGCTGCTTCTCGCACAAGCAACCTCTGCAGCTCCCCTTCCTCCATCAGAACCTTACCACACAAAACTACAACAAATGACAATGAATTGGAGGTGTGAAAAATGACACTCCTTGTTGATTGTAGTTTATATGACAACAAAAAAATGTCACTTTTGCATGTCTTGTCTTATAGCACTGTGTGCTACTTCCCAGGAGGGAACCCAAAGGAATGGTAAATATTAGTCCCTAACATTCCATTTTCTAACTTTTATGTTTACATTTCCTTAGTGTTAGATTTCACTTTTAGTTTTATGTGGCTGTGGCTTTGTTTGGATTTCCTGACTAGGAAAACGTATTTTATGGATCTGTGATATTTCTAATCTCCATCACAGAACTGACTGTATATACCATAAAGAATTTAATCAGCTAATACTATTGTAAATATAACCTTACTTATTTAGCTTTAAATTAAGGGAAAGAAAATTAGGAGGGTTTTTGTTTTGTTTTGTTTTATTTTTTGGTTTTTTTTTTTTTTTTAGCTTAATGGATTAATTATGAGGTGTTTTTGTAACTTTATTCAAACTTCGGAATAAAAAGCTTGTCAAGTTATTCAGATAAGTCCTGGAATAATTGTTAACACAGAGTACAAAAAAACAAAGCATAAAAACAATATATGCACAAGTTTATGTATACCCTGGCCATGTGGTTGATGACAACTACAGTACTACTGTTGAACAGGAAAACATTAGTAAGTAAGCAGATGGTCATTTTGATTACTGAACAGTAAGAAGTGTTAAAGGCACTAGAGCTTTATGTGATGGCACATAATGTATCCTCCTTGAACAAACAGCAGTAAACAATATGGTTAGCTATATGGCATATTTATGAACAGTACAAGCTTGGGAATTAAGAGGCTTTTTAACTTCTGAGTAATTTGTGGGGTTTTTTTTTTAATTCACTTACATTTACATTTAAGTGCTCAACAAGATATCATGATAAGAAAAAGATGTTCTGAGGTTTTTAATTAGGTCTTAGTGATTGCATGAAACACAGAATCAGCTATTCACAATACAAAAAATCTTATTAAAATTACAGTGTTTCTGTCTGCCTAGGTGCTTCCATGGGTTAAGAGAGATTTAATGAGAACTAATGGATGGAAAAAAAAAATCAAAATGAATGCCAAAAAAAAAGCTAGGTTGTTCCCAGATTTTGGTCAGAGGTGGTAGGTAAAAGGATAAAAATCCACCACCTTCTTCTTGTACAATGTAAACATATATACACAAGCCCTTTGTCCATTCAAACAGAAGAAATTACTATACTGTATATGTATGTATGAAGTGCTATTTATTAGAGCTCTTGAATTTACTGACAGACACATCACATATGCCTACTAAAAACTTTCCACTTTGCACATGGGCAAGAGAGTACATTTTTAGTTACAGTCCATCTTGTGTGTCCTATAATACAGAAAGCAGTGTTTTAAACAGCAGCCTGTACATTGTACATAATTAGCTAGAATACTTTAGCAAATATCTCTGCAGTGTTGATACTTCAAATGCAATTTGATCATTGTACATCATGGGACATGACTGCTATTTCAGAAAATGTCTTTAACTTTCCAGTGTTGGTTTTGCTTAAAAAAGCTTTATGATTGAGAGAATGGCAGCAAGTTAATGTAATAAAATCTAGATTTTCATCTGGAAAAGAGCAGGTTGATGGACAACACAGGACCTACAGATTTGTTCTTCCTTGTGGAATATGACCTCTACGTTTTCTCTCCACTGACAATTTTATCAGAAGAAAAATAAAGACAATGAAACAACCAAACAGAAGTAGTTTATCAGAACATTAAATCAAAATTTGCAGACTTTAAAACAAAGAATTAGCTGTGGTGTTGAATTACTGTTTTAAATCAGATGACCTCATTTCTCTTCTTGAAATACCAACAGGGGGGTGTGTGTGTGTGTGCTATTTTCTATTTTGTTTTTGTTGTTCTGGGGGATTTTTTTTTTTTTTTTCCTTTTTCCTTGTGTTTCCAAATTAAAAAATACTTAGAAATAGCAGTTTCAGTTTCTTGGTAAACTTTGCGTATTTATCATGATTAAGATCATGTCAGTAGAAATATAGTCACACAATTAAACAAAGAAAAAAATCTAAGAAAAAAAAAGTATACAAATATAATTCAGTTTTATTCAGGTTTTGGCATAAAAATATAAATATATGTGGCAACACCCTAAATTGTGATGATTTAAGACCACAATTCCCAAAGAATTGTTTCATCACTTTTAAAGATTTTCAGTTGTGGTGGATTGACCTGGACTGGATTCAAGGTTGCCACCAAGATGCCCTATAACTCCCCTCCTCAGTAGGATTGGGAGGGAAGAAAATACATTGGGGAAAAACAAAAAAAACAAACAAACAAACAAACAAATAATGTCAGTCAAGATAAAGGCATTTTTATAAAGCAAAAGTCTGCATATGGAAGCAGCTGTCTCTGAGCTTGGTTCTCTACTCACTTGTGTTGCTCCTGGGAGTGGGCTCCCAGGTTCCATAGTGGACCACACTGGTAAGAATTCCACAGGTAGAGGCAAACAGGAGATCATGTTTGGCTATAGAATGGCTAAGATATGGCTAGACCATCCCCACACAGAAGTTTTAAGTGTAGCTGTGATGTTTTCTCCAAACTTTTGTCAGCACTGTTCCACACCCAGCACAGTCTATACTACACTTACTAACCTTTTACATAAAAATTTATACATAAAATGCATAAATAAATATATACTTAATTTCCTGGCCACATAATTCATATTTATGCATGCTGTAACTGGCCATCCTCATGGCAGATGCAAATGTAGAATTTAGCATTCAGAAATGGAAAGCCTAAAGACTCAAGATGGACTCAACTTGAAAGCCAATGCATCTTCATTGCTTAGGAAATACTGAGAGTGAAGGAAGCACCTTACTGTCAAGAAAATTGAAGTGAAAAATAGGATAGAAATTTTCGTGTATTCAGGAGCAATAAACTGAAAGAAAAATATCTTAGTGTTGTGTAGACTAGATGATTAAGGTTACAGTCTGCTCATAACTACTGTGTGTGAAAATGTTGCTTTCCCCCCCTTTGTTATTTCAAGCTATTATAGCATCAAGTTTCTTAATAGATTAAATTTTTCAAAAAATACTTATTTAAATCCATCACACTGTATTTTCAAACTTCATTAAATATTATTATGTGTTGGCTTTCCTCTTTCTCATTTAAAACTCTAATTTATTTTGCAGAAAAAAAAAACCAACCCAACCAACCAACCAAAAAAGAAAAGTACCAAAAAAACCACACAACCACCAAAAAATGTATAAAACACTACCCTTCCATACTCTGCAGATGGGAGTTTTTACTATGAAACATCCAGAGTTTTTATCAAAAACATCCAGAAATATGAGCTTCATAGAGAAAGCATGAAACAGGGTTTTTTTAGAACAAATAAAAGTGGCACAATTTTTAATACTTCAAAAGCAATATTACTATGGTTATCAGAAGAAATTACTTAGAGTTCTACTATTTGTATTAGTGCTGTCCAAGGTATATTCTCCATGTGTGAATTATATTAAAACACTGACATACACAGGAACAATGATCTACCAACAAGCTCAGTTTGTTTAAAAGAAAAAAAAACAAACAACAAACCAACTACAAAATAGAACTAAGGTATCCTTCACACAACGTATAGGCCGTTGGCAAAAGACAGACATTCACTAAGAAGTGTATTAAGTACAGTGCAACAGGGGTAAAGCCATATCTGTCGATTTCTGCTAAAGACACTAATACTTTTAGATAAAAGTTTAACAAATGGCATCTTAAAAATCTTAATAAAGGAAATGTTAATGATTGGGGAAACTGATCAGAAGGTCTTGTGGCACAACAGAAAAGAGAGTATAATACTTCTAAACTTCTTTCATTGAACTGTCCTTTCGATCAGGCTGTAAAGTGTTGTCATGATGAGTGTACTTCATAGACGGAACTTTAAATGATGAAAAGTGAAGGAATAACTCATACTTCTTAAGAGCACTGAAGAGTACTTGGTATGCAAAAACACTGTATGCAGAGTATTCAGATCACCTTGTACTGGAGATGTCTTTTACCTTCAGAAAGATCATTGTTTGCTGGTGGGGTTTTCTGAGGAAATAAAGAGATAAAGAAGACCTAGAGTCAAAACATAATCACAAAGATAAATACATTTCACAACAGTAATTCTTGCTGTCCATATGAAGAAGAAAACACATATACTATTCCTAAGTCAAGAACTTATAGTAAAAGCCTAAAGTTTTTAATTTCATACATGACTGGTCATCCAGTTTTGTATTTTCTTTCCATCAGGGGCTAAGGCAGCAACGTGGCGACACTGTGGGCATGTAATGTTTATGTTTTCATGGGAAACAAGATCCTTTTGACCAATTGAGTTTCATAACATACTTATTGCTGTTGAATAAGTTCTACAATCTGTGGCTTGGCAGTGAAGACGTGCATTCCTGGACATACAACAGATGAATGCTGCTGCATTTTATTTAAAATGTTGTATTCTGACCACCTTAATCTCATTAATATAATGAACAGAAAAGATGCTGGCATGACTTAACATTTTTAAGAATGAGATTCTTCTGTTTTCTTCTGGGGCTAGATTTCTATCTGATTTGGGCTTTCTTCATAATCATGAAACCCGTTGCCAGCCAAGTATTTGGACAAAAGCAAATTTCTATACATTTGCTAATGTTCTAGAGAATATGTAATAAAGGTACCACAAATTATTGGCAATTTACAGAGGAAAATAAAGAAGGAATATATGTTTTAAAAACTGCTTGACTGTGATAGCTGGTGCATAAATCACGAAAGCAGTTATTAAAAGTACAGCTTTTGGGTTTATTTTCCTTATTTATAAAAGTGTATTGTAGAAGGCAAGCAGGAAAATGCTTAAATGAAAATGAAACCAGCAGGAATACTCTATAAAAAAAAAAACCAAAAAAATCCAACCCTTCTATTTGCCTCAAGCATAACCAATTTAGAAAACAGACTTGTTTTCACTTCTGTACAACATTTGTTTAGTGCTTTTACTAATGAATGTGTATTTATGAAAAGGCAGTATATCATTCAAAAATAAACCAAAGCAAACTTTGGCAATGCATCAATTCTCTATGCTATTTATTAATCTCCTGGATAAATGTTCCTTCATTTTAATTCTAGAAATTAATTCATTGCATTTTGTGCCACCTATAGAGAAAAAGTACACTTTATAGAAAATCCTCTCACAGATAGATGAATACGCATCTTTAATTTTGTCCTTGGGAAAGATTCCTGGCTGCAGTCCTTCTAGCTAGGGGAACATTTAGTTTTCTGTCTAAGAACAATATTGCACTCCTTTCCTTCCAGCGTATGGCACTTGAATGTCATACCCTTCATGAAAGCAAAGGATGCAAAGCAGTTACAAATATTTGTGAAGCCAATAGCAGGCAATATCTGTCTTCCTTGCAAGTTGCAAATACTAATATATTCACCAATTATAGTTCATAACAAAGAGAATATTGCACTTCTGTATCTTGAGACCATAGCTGTTTTATTATTGCTGCTGTTCATTCAGGATGGTCTAAAACATCTTTTACTCTAATGAATTCCACAGGCCAACTTTTCAACAGCTTTAAGCCTGCTGGGCATATGGTAGCACTGCACTTCTTTATACAAATACTATCTTCAATTCTCTGTAGCAACCTGGGGCAGTATAAGTGTGGAAATAATACTGGAAGTCGAATATCTTTTAGACAAAAAAGGTCATTTCAATGTTGATGATGTTTGAGCTTGGGAGTTCTACATCTCTCCTCGAGTGAAAACTTTTCAGGAATATAATTGCCATTGCCACAGAATTTGATGACTTTTCCTGCATAGGATTTTTTTAACTTACATAAATTACATCTTCATGTTATTGAATTTAGCATCAATGAAGAAAAATGTATGACATCTTTTTATGAAAATATTATTCATCTTTTTCATGCTTGTTCAAAATCAATTACCCAAGAGTGTAGTTTTTTTAAGTAGAATTAACCCTTTCTTTTACAATATATTATTATCTATTTGATTATTGTAAATTTCAGGAGTGATGTTTACCAGTCCAAGAAAATCCTGCCATCCTAACTTTTTTTGCACAGTAGCAACAGTGACATACTATTTTTGTTGTCAACACTTGCAAATAAACTAATTCAAAAAACATATTATACAATTTATGAAATTTACTTGTTTTTTGGGAGAAAAAAAAGTGACACAGTAATTTATTCAGGTCACTCTAGAATGTGCTGGTGTCATAGCAGCCATGTATATCTCAGGACCTTAAATGAAGATATTGGTAAATTTATTTTAAAAAAGTAGTTCAGTATCCTGGTAATGATTCCGACATTACATCTTAATCTTCCATCTGATCATCATATGTATTACAAAATTCATTATTAGCATTATAAGTGCCAACCAAAACTGGTAAAAATAGTGAGCAACTATTTTGATCCTGGCATTTCTTTAGAATACACTCCTTTTTACCCTTAAAGACACTGGTTCAAGTACAGTCCACATGATAGCAACCAAATTATCTTTCAAAGAATAATGAGGAATGAATTGGTAGTCTCAGGCCATTTTCCAGAACAAATCATAAAACTCATCATCAAAACTATTGCTAATTCATTATGCCAGCAAAGAAACCAAGATTTAGATGTTCTTTAATGAATCACTAATTTAAGTCCTGACACAGTATGGCTACCTTTTGACTGAAGCATTTCTGTAATCTGAATTTGCATTGATTCTACTCAGTGGCTGCATTTTCTTACTCCAGGCTTACTCTTAACCACTGGCTTCATATTTCATTTGTTTTTCGTTCCTAACAACAGTGCAGTTTTGTTTTCAAAGCATTTACAGATGCTGCCACAAAAGGCATATGAGACATCTTGTCTGCAAAGAAGTCTGGGCTACACAGTCGTGACCAGTGTCTGGCTATATCTGTCATTATGAGTACTCCAGACTGGGAGTACATATTGGTTCAAGAAATGGATAGAACTAAGGTGAATTAACCATTCTCTGCTGTTTCTCCATGCGGAGTATTTCTGGTTCTCTGTATAGATCTCTTTTCTACACCAGAGAATAGTGAAAATAATTATTTTCTGAAACCTTGCAAGGCCCTTACAAATGTAGGCCAAATGAGTGTTTGATGAGAAATAAATTACTTAGGAAACAAAATACTCAGCCTTCTGGATAGGATTGTTTTATCACAGATGTTTGGACCTACTCATGAAGGTGTAGGGACAAGAGAAAGGCAGTTGCAAATAAATTCGGTGTAGTTAACTGCATCATAAATATTGCAAATTCATATTCACATATCCAGACAATCTAACAGATTAAGCTCAGTGGGCATGTTACTCTGCGATGCAAATTATAACTTGAAAAAGGATAACACGGTTTTGATCTTTTTTAGTCTGAATTCCTAGCCTGATTTTCATATTTTATACATAGGTTGCAAAATCCTCCATGGAGAGAAAAATAACACACACACACACACACACACACACACACACACATACACACACACACACACACAAAACCAAAACACACCCCAAAACACACAAAAAAACCCCAAACCCCAAACTGCTGTAATTTTCACATCCAGCAAAGGTATTTATGCCTTAGAATGGGAGAAAGGATGTGTAACTCATTGTTAGATTGCAAGAAGATTAAAAGAAAGCACTCTACTGAAAACCTGTATAATGACTCTAAGGACATGCAAAGAATTTGTTCCACATGTACGCATCAAGGTTTGTTAATTTTGCTGTCACCCACAGGGAGTATTCTCTTTCAGCTACTATTAAAAAAAAAAAACAAAAACCCAGAGACAAGGGGTCTGACTTGCATTTTTCATTTTGTAAATTAATAGCAGATTGCCTGATGTTAATAAATTACTGGCACTAAAAAGAAATTTCATCTAAATTTTCACTTTAGAATATAAAAACAGTGTGTTTTATTTTTCCTTCAGGAAGTTCATTTTAACTCCACAATTCCAATACTTTTTATGTGGTGCCAATTGTCAAAGGGGATGCACAACAGCATAAGAATAGCAGTGTCACCATTGAATGAAGTTTCCTTTTATACAATCTGTGGCACATCATTTATTGTAGAAGAGTCTCAAGATACTTTTTTAAAACTAGGAATAGATTTGAGGGTTTTGGTGTGTTTTTTTCTGTTTTGTTCTGAATGTCCATTGATACACAAAATCTGTTCTGTCAGAGTTGAAGAGATTTAATTGAAAGAAGCCATTCTGAGAGTCAGAGGAGTCACAAGGAATGACTTCATCTATCACCACTGTGTGAAAGGTAAAATGCATAACAGGAAAGAGAAAAAAGCCTTAAGAAATTTTGGAGAAAATAATCCTTTTGAGATATATCTTTCTAGCTTTACAGAAAAAATAACATATGCATATAGTTTATTTGTTTTGAACTATGTTTTCTCTCCTTCTGTTCAAATGCTTTTGGAAATAGATTCATTTAAGACATAATGAAAGGATGGTCATTGACTATTTCATATATCCATGTAATCATAGGAGGCGTTAGGTTGGAAGGGACCTTTAAAGGTCATCTAGTCCAACCCACCTGCAGTAAGCAGGGACACCTTTAATTCAGATTTCTCAGAGCTTCATCAAGCCAGACCTTGAATGCCTCCACAGATGGGGCCTCCACCACCTCTCTGGGCAACCTGTCCCAGTGGCTCACCACGCTCATAGTGAAGAACTTCTTCCTAATATCAAATCTAAATCTACACTGCTCCAGCTTATAACCATTGCCCCTTGTCCCATTGTTACATGCCCTTACACAGTCCCTCCCTAGCTTTCCTGCATGTCCCGCTCAGGTACTGGAAGGCTGCTATAAGGTCTCTCCTGAGCCTTCTCTTCTCCAGGCTGGGCAAGCCCAACTTTCTCAGGTGGTCTTTATAGTAGAGGTGCTCCAGCCCTCTGATCATACTTGTGGCCCACCACTGGACCTGCTCGAAGAGGTCCATGTCCTTATTGTGCGGAGGGGTCCAGAGCTAGACACAGTACTCCAGCTGGGGTCTCACCAGAGCAAAGTAGAGGGGGAGAATCACTCTGCTGGGTACAGCTCTTTTGATGCAACCCAGGATATGATTTGCCTTTTGGGCAGCAAGAGCATATTGTTGGCTCATGTCCAGCTTTTCAGTACCCCCAAGTACTTTTCTGCAAGCCTGGTCTCTATCATAACATCCCCCAGCCTGTGTTGATAACAAGGATTGTCCTGACCTAGGTGCTTGACCTTGCACTTATTCTTATTGAACTTCATAAGATTCGCTACCTCCCTAGCTGGTCCAGGTCCCTCTGGAAGACATCCTTTCCCCTTGGCCTGTTGACCATATCACTAAGCTTGCTTTCATCTCCCAACTTTCCAAAGTAGAACATAATTATAAAAGTCTTTTAAAAATATCTGTTGTGCCATGATTTAATCACAAGGGGGTTTTGTCACAATTTCTATAACAAGAAACCCCCAGAGTAATTCTGAACAGATATTGATTATCTTAAAGTATCAGGAAACTTAGGGAAGCTCTGAAACTGAAGTAACTCAGATGATTATATATGATTCATTCTGGGTTTTGTTATCAGGATATTTGTATTCCATGTATAACTAGCAGGGACCTTGTTCTTGGGTTTGATCTCTTTCTGAACTGATAAAAATGAAACCTGGAAGGAAGGGTAATATAATCGTTAAGGAAGTCAACAGTAGTTGGGTTGGGTTTTTTGTTTATGTTTGTTTGTTTGTTTGTTTTTAACTTATTTAGAAAAAATAGTTAATTTCTGCACATATATGAGCGTGCTGTGAATACCTTGCCTGACTGCCAGACACCCACCAGTCAACTCTCTTGCTCACTGCCCTCAGAACAGAACAAAGACAATCAGATGAAAAAGCTCATGGGTTTAGCTAGGCATGGAGAAATCACTTACCATTTCCTGGTAGAGGCAAAACAAGCCCAACTAATTGAAAATAGAACAGGACAATGAGAAATAATGAAAAAAAACCCCTCAAACTAAAAACTTCTTCCCCACACCCCACTACCTTCTCCTCCTGATCAGCACAGGATTTATGAAAAGGGGTGCAGTCAGTTCGTAACACTTCACCTCTTCTGCCCCTTGCTTCTCATGCTCTTCCTCTGCTCTAGCATGTGGTTTCTTGAAGGGGAGACAGTCCTTCATGAAGTTCTTCAACAGGAATCCATCTCATGGATTGCAGCACTTCAAGAACTACTCCAGGATGGGTCTTTTCCATGGGTGCAGTCCTTCAGGAACAGACTACTCCAGTGTGGGTCCCCCCATGGGTCACAGGTTCTGCCAACAAACATATTCTTGTGTCTCCATGGTCTGAAGCTTCATTCAGAGCATATCCACCTGCTCTGGAATAGGGTCCTCCACAAGCTGTAGTGTGGATACCTGGTCCATTGTGGTCCTCCATAAACATCAGGAGAACTTGTGTAACCATGGTCTTCTCCACAGGCTACAGGGGAAACTCTGTTCCAGTGCCTGAAACACCATCTCCACCTCCTTCTTCACTAACCTTGGTGGATGCAGTGCTGCTTCTTTCACATTTTTTCCTCACCCCTCAATGTCAGACAGCGTATTTTTACCATTTCTTAAATATATTTTCTCCCACCTCAGCTAGGGGCTCAGGTGTGCTCTGCAGGGGGTGGGTTGGAGCCGGCTGAAACCGACTTTGTCCAGCTTGGGGCAGCCCCGGCCTCTCCTCACAGAGGCCCGTGCAGCCCCCGCTGCTGCCAGTGCCTGGGTGCCTGCACCCAGTTAAGAGACTTAGGAAACAAATATATTTATGAAAGGAAATCAAACTAATAGAAATTGTATGAAGTAATCAGAAAGCAATTCACCAGCACCAAGGTAAGAAAATTTATACCAGAACAACTCACGTAAATGGGAACCATACACACACAAGCTCCCTGTAGCCTCTGAGGAGTAACTGGCTTTGATTATGTTTTATTCAGTGATGAGATCCAGTGGGGGAGCAAGTTGTTAAGAAACCCTTCCTAGGAAAAACATTTGAAGAGACTAAATGTTTGAAAGTGCTCAGTGCAAAAGAAGTAAGGAAATAAAAAGGCTGGTAATTTCTGTAGCCTTTAGCTTTTCTCATCTGATTGTAAACTTAAGCTACTGAAACTATACAGGTGCTCTTGCTATTGATCTTCAACAATTGGTTAAAAACTACATTAAATTTTTGTAAGAATCATACTGTTTCCAATTTAATCCTGAAATTCTTCTGCCAGGCTTTTTATCCCAAAAGGAAGTTAATGAACCTTTTTGAAAATCCTCTTTTTGTTTGCATTGATTTTACCTGTGATTATTTCCTTGTCTAGACAAAAAAACCCCGTAATCTTCTCATGTGACCAAGGAGTGTTTTCTGGCACCATTTCATTAAAGGGTGGGTGAAGAAGGAAAGCTGTAATACTTCCAAAATTACAATGATGCACAGCAAAAAAAAAAAAACAAAAAAACCCACAAAAACAAAAACAACTTAGTTTCAGGCAATCTTTCTGAATATAGTGAGAAAGTTTATTGCATAACAGGTTGTATTGGAAAAAACAAGACAATTAAAAAAGCTTACACTGGTAGCGGGAAAAAAAGAAGAATCTGTACTTTGTATATTTGAGTTTTATTTATATGTGGCATTTCAGGACTGAGATGTTACAGGCTAAGATGATGTGTGTTCTTTGCTGCCATGGTACTGATAGTCTGATGTGAGTTTTTTCATCTTCTACTATATAATTCTGCTGATAAATCAATGACGATGTTCTGTTTCAGAAGGTCAATATGTGCTGAAATGTTGAATTAATTTTTAGATCAGGCCATAAAAATGCATAATTTGAATGAAAATTGAACTAACATTTATAAGAAATGAATGGTCAGGCATGAAATACATAGTTCCATAGGGTTGTCAGATAAATAGGTTCTTAGTACGCTATAATTTTTATTATATCTGTTTAATATGTTTGTGCTAAAAATGACATAAAAATACTGAGTTATGAGAAAAAAGAGGAATGAAAAAGAAATGATGTTACCTACTCCATTACTTTAATGCAGTGTCAACTGTATTTTTCCTATTTTACTAAATATTTATTTAATGTATTAATATTTATTTGTCCTCATAGCTCCTTTTGTCCTTCTCAGTTGCCTCTCAAATATCCACTCTCACTTAATTACTCTTCCCTCTTACTCTCAATTTTACTAGATCTGTACTCAAATTTTCTATTTCTAATACCATTACCAAGATAATCCCAGTCCTTTATGACATTACTGATTTATTTATTAAGGTGCTTCTGTCTTCAGAAAATTTATTGTAAAGGTCCCCAGTATTCTCTGCCAGCAATCATGATATTTAGTCAGTTCTCATGTAACTGGCCCATAAGCACCTGTGGAATCTGATCATCCTTCATAGTGCGATCATTAACATTCGCCAGTGGTTGTACTCTTATCTATTGGATCCTCAAATTTCTTATGCCATGATGAATATTTTTTCATATCCTGTTTGGTTTGCTTATTATCAGGCTAGGTTCTTGGCAGTGGCTTAGTTACTTGTCTTATTCCATAACTCTAACAGTACTCTCTTTTATTTGGGAAGGAGGGGGGGAGGATTGCATAATATTTATTAAAAAATAATGCAAAGCTTACAAATTTCCTGACTAATCTGAACAAGAGCTTCATCACATCATAAAGCATTGTTTATTGCCAATTTAGTGAAAAATGTAATTTTTAGCTTTACACATTTAACAAATTTAAAACATATGCAATATGCAACTTCCTTGCTTCAAACAATACCTTTCTGTGGTTCATTAACTACAGCACACACACAAAAAAATAATTGCAAATGTCTTCAGCCAGACTGTTTTGAATTTGTGGAAAACTACTAGGATATCACACTTTATGCTAAGTGTGATATTCCCACAATGACAAATTCTTTCTCAGCAAGCAGAACTGGAGATGTCCTGTAGTGTGTGCAGCAAAAATGTTTTTGTTGATTAGTTAGCTCATGCAGTAAACAAAACATTGAGTTCTCAACCCAAACCTCAGACTGTGAAAGTCACTTTACAGTTAAGTTCACAGCTAAGTGTTGCTGTAATACGTATGCTTTACTGTAAATATTCTCTAACCACCCTATTTTTCCTAACAGTTAAAATACCATGTATATGGCATATATCCTATTACTCATCAAATATAAAATACATGCAAAAAATATCTATGTATTTATCAAAGTATTGCTGAAGATCTATTTTGATGAAATAATATCTTTTTTAAAAATGACTATTCTTCCCATTAAAGCAAACCTACATAATTTTAAATGAAAGACCATTAGGGTGCTTTCTCCATGTGTATATCTTCAGGAGTACCTAAACAGAACTTTTTTTAAACTTAATTTTTTGTTGTTGTGGTGGTTAGAAATTAAATATGAAGATAAAGACCCCATTCTGAGAATTATCTTTTGCAGCTTTATCTTGGGTCGAGCTATATAAATAAACAAGGGAAGGCACATCACTTATGTGCCAGACTTCAAGAGTCTGAGAACGTATTAAAAATTCTGAAGAGAGGTGAAAGAATTTATCATCAAATTATCACTGCAGTATTAGATGGGATCAGTGGATCACCAGACCTCTGTATTACCTCATCTGTGAGAAACTTGTTATATGAAGCATGGAATGGTCCAATGATACCGGTGTATGATAAGAAAAAATCAAAGGAGTGGCTGAGTCTGGGCAAATATATGATTTGTTGAGAAACTAAAATCAAAGTTAGAGCAAAAAACCAACAACACCACAAACTTCTGGGATTTTCAGTAATCTTTACATATATCAAGTAGCATTATTTAAAACAAATTTGAATTAGTAATTTATGGATTTGTTTAAAAAATGCGTTATGAAATTAATCGGCAATTAGTGAACTATACATTCAGGATTATATCAGCAATAAGGCCCTCCTCTGGACTCACTCAAATATGTCCATGCCTTTCTTATACTGGTGACCCCAGAGCTGCACACAGTACTCCAGGTGTGATCTCACCAGAAGTGCAAAATCACCTCCTTTGACCTGTGTCCTGGTTTCAGCTAGGATAGAGTTACTTTCTTTCTAGCAGAGAGTGGAATGTCTTGTTTGGAAGTTAGGGTGAGAGCAGTACTGATAACTCACTTGTGTTTTTAGTTGTTGCCAGCAGTCAAGAACTTTTCAGTTGTTCATATTTGTCTCCTAAAAAGAAGGTGGGGAGTCACCCAGGAAGCTGGAGGGGACACAGCTGGGACAGGTGACCCAAACTGTCCAAAGAGGGTATTCCATGCCAATTACATCACACTCAGCATAAAGGGGAGCTGGTGGGGGGAGGAGCACTCAGCTCCAGGATGCATGGTTTTGGGGGCAGTCTGGTTTACCATCTGACAAAGATGTTAAACAATGCTGATTACAGTACCAGACCCTTAGGAACACCACTTGTCACTGGTCTTGATTTAGACATTGATCTGTTGACCAAGACTCTTTGAGTGCAACTATACATCCAATTCCTTAGTCACTGACTTGTCCATCTATTGAATCCATGTCTCTCCAATTTAGAGACAAGGATGTTGTGCAGGATAGTGTCAAATGCTTTGCAGGATTCCAGGTAGATGACATCTGTCACTATTCCTTTATCCACCAGTGCTGTAACATCATTACAGCATGCCACCAAATATTTTAGACATGATTTGCTATCATGCTAAGCCATGTTGGCTGTAACCAATCACCTCCTCCTTCTCCAGGTGCTTGAGCATCATTTCCAGGAGGATCTGCTCCATGATATTGCCAGGCACAAAGGTGAGATGATCAGTCTATAGTACCCTCTGTCTTCCTTTCCCTTTTTTAAAAAAAGTCAAATATATACTAAAGTCACTTGGTCAGAAGGCTGGAAAATGTGGCATACAGGGAGAAGCGGCAAGAAGAGGATGCTTTAGCCTTGACACATTTAAAAGGGGGATCTTATTGCTGTTACCTAATAAAGAAGATGGTACCAAATCTTCTTGGAAAGGCACAGACTTGTAGTAAGGTGCAGTGGACACAAGCTGCAAAACTGGAAATTTCTTATTAGATCCAAAGAAAACATCTTCTCTTTAGGAAGTGAAATGATGGAACAGGTTGCCGAAGAGGCCATGGAATCTCCACTACATGAGAAATACCCTGACCTAAGCAGGTCCTGCTTTATCAAGACTTTCTCTTGCTGCTATTTAACCAGGGGGGGTGGGTGTGTGTGGGTGGGTGGGTGGGTTTTTTGTTTGTTTGTTTGTTTGTTTTGGGTTTGTGGGTTTGTTTTGTTTTGTTTTTTACTTGAGTAGCTTAGTCATATATGAAAATTGATCTACTGAAGCCTAAGTAAAAAAAATTACCTGTTCATAAGTGAGGAGAGAATCAAATTACATTTGTGAACACTATTGATATGGGGATGAGCATAAGATGAGGGAAAAAGCTTGTAATGTACAGAAATATTTTATGTTCTAAAGGAAAGCATATCTTCAAAATCCACTGTTCCATATTCAAGAATGACTAACCCTTTAGTTGTCCCACAGCTAGTACAGTGCAGTCTTGTAAGAACCCCAGTGAATCTGTTATCTAAACACTAGGCTTTTTTAGTACTCTGTTTTCCTTAGTAACTGCAGATGACGTACCCTTCTAATCCTCTCTGTTGACAGTTTTATCTTCCATTTTAATCTGCTAAAATAATGAAAGGTCCATTATTTTAATGGAATGTGGGTCAGATCTAAGACATGATTGCATGTGTCATCTATTTATTATCAAATCTACTAACACTAAAAGTTGTCAATAATTTTTGTTTAAATTAACTACATAGGTATTTTCCACAAACAAAATATCTTGCAATGTTAAAGCATTGTGGTTTAGCTGCAGAATGTGTCTGCTTTCTGTATCTTGATAGCATGTGACTGACTAGATGCAATACTCATCCTACTATATGAGATTTTAAAATGTATACTCATCCAGGAGGGAGGCAAGAGGTTCTAATTTAATCTTAGTATTTACTCTAATTCTCTTTTAATCACTCAAATCAGATAATATTAGCTTGCTTTCTTTTTTTCTTTTTTCCCCAAGGTGAAATTTCCCTATTAAGTAATCGAGTTTAAACTTTCATTTCTGTCCATTAGCTTCCAGTTTAGTGAGTACTAAGATTTTATTTGTCATGTGGATGGATTAGATAAACCCTGTTTGAGAAAATTAACAAAATAAATCCTGCTGTCTCAGGGTAAAAAAGTCTTAAAAACCCACAAAATGACCAAATTTTGTGTGTTTTTCTTAGGTGGTGCCAAACATCCTAAGTTCCATGAAAAGTTTAATTTCACTAACAAAAATGCCTAAAAACCTGCCTCTTCTCAACATCTTCAAAAGTAATTTCTTCTCTTCCAAGATGAATACACCATTTTGAAATGTATTCTTTCTATAAACCATGCTACATCAAGTCACTGAATCTGGGAATGCCTCAGGACTTTGTACTCCAATGCACCCTTCCCATACAAAAGTAAAGTTTCAAAATATTTTGACCATTCATAAGGCTACAGGGTGGCTTCTGTGACAAGGTGCTAGAAACTTCCCCTAGGTCCGACAGACCCCATACCATCTGTCTCCAAGGCAAACCCGACACTGGGCAAGGCCGAGCCAATCAGCAACAGTGTTAGTGCCTCTGCTTTTGTTGCCAGAGACTGGAATGAGAAGATGTAAGAAACTTTACAGACACCAAGGTCAGTGAAGAAGGGGGGGACTAGGTACTTCATCTGCTGGAGCAGAAATTCCCCTACAGCCTGTGGAGAAGATCATGGGGAAGCAGGCTGTCCTCCCTGCAGCTCATGGAGGATGATGGGGAGTAGATATTCCACGTGCCGTCATGGAGGACCACACAGTGGAGCAAGTAGAGACAAGTGAAGGAGGCTGTGACCCAGTAGGTACCCTGTGCTGGAACAAGCTCCTGGCAGGATCTGCAGCCCATGGATGAGAGACACATGCTGGAGCAGGCTTGCTGGGGGCACTTGTGACCCTATAAGGGACCCATGCTGCAGCAGGATTGTCCTGAAGGTCTGCACCCTGTGTACCTATGTTGAAGAAGTTTGTAACCAATAGGAAGGACTCATATTGGAGAAGTTCATGGAGGAAAGTCTCCCGTGGGTGGAACCCAATGCTGGAGCAGGGAAACAGTTTGGTGAGTCTTTTCTCAGAAGACAAAGAAGCGGCAGAGACAATGTTTTGGTGGAAGGGGGTAGAGAATTTGGGAGTGAAGTTAATCCCAGAAAGAAGACAGAAGTGGAGGGAGGTGTTTTAAAATTTTATTTTATTTCTCATTACTTTTCCCTGTTTTGCTTTGATAATAAATTAGGTGATTGATTTTTAAGTTAAATCTGATTTGCCCATGATGGTAACTTGTTAGTTAATAACCCCTGTTCTTATCTCAGCCCACAAGCCTTTTGTTACACTTTCATTCCCCTGTCCAGCTGAGGAGGGGGAGTGATAGAGTGTCTTGGTGGGCATCTCCAGCCAGGGTGAACTCACCACAGCATGATACAATCATATTTTCTTGCTGTTAACTCTAAAGTCCTTTTTTTTTTCTTCCCAACAAGGGAATATAGATAAAATAGTACAGAGTCAAAAAAGTCTGATTTTTCTTTTTTTT
The DNA here is from genome assembly GCA_020800305.1 of Porphyrio hochstetteri. Taxonomy (NCBI): domain Eukaryota; kingdom Metazoa; phylum Chordata; class Aves; order Gruiformes; family Rallidae; genus Porphyrio; species Porphyrio hochstetteri. The sequence continues at coordinate 181,810,307 of CM036905.1, read as the reverse complement.
TTTTTTTGTAATGTGAGATACCAGTCTACAAAACAATCAATGGATCCCGAGTCTACAAACAGTTAAATTTAGATGACTAGATAAAAGATATTTAATGTAGAGCTGGGTTATTTTGGTGTATAAAATTGTCTTTGCTGATAACGAATTATAACACCAAATAATTGTTTTGTTTGTAAAGGACCTTTTGAGGTCATCTGGATAAAAGTTAAACAGGAGTTTCAACTGTATAGCAGTTTGTGCACCAGTTTGCTTAGAAAAGCACACAGGAGAGAGCCAACAGCTCAGTGTGCAAGAGCTTATGCTTCTTGAGGGTGTTGCAGCACAGGGCACAGTCCCTGGCAGCCAGTGTAGCATGTAACACCAGCAGCCTTGATCCTGTTAGAGCTTCTGTGGATGAATACAGCTGTGCAGGTCTGGGGCTGCAAGGATACCTTGGGGCTTCTTGCTGAACCCAGGACCAGGGTCACTGCATTCCTTTCTACAGGTTATGGATGCTTATGGTCTGTGTTGCCAAGTAAAGGAGTAAAGGGAGGATGTCAGGAGACTGCAGCATCAAGGATGATAAGAATGAAATCAACCGGATATTGTCCAAGACCTTGCATCTTCAAAAGCCTGAACTTGAGTTGTACTGAGGGAGAGTCTCAGCTTTAGGAATAGAAATGGGGACTCTTGTGACAGTGAAGACTGGAACCTCATGGCTTCTGGCACCATGAGGATGGTTACTGCAGAGCCACAACTAAAGAAATAGTAATTGCAGTAGAGGAGACCAGTTTGAAAGTCTGGACTAAGAAAGACTTACACTTGACAGAGGAATATCGGGTTAGGAAAAAATTAAACTCAGTACAAACAAGTCCTTGGACCCTGATCAGAATGGATTCATGAGTGCTGTAGGAGCTAACCAATGCCATTGTGGGGCCTCTCTGATTAATATTTGGTATTTTATGATAATGAGGAAAGGTTTCTGAGGCTTGGAAAACACCAAATGACCCTTCTATCCTCAAGAAGGGCAGGAAGGAGGATCTAGGAACAACAGATATATCAAAATGGGAAAGGTGGTAAAGCAGATCCTCCAAGAAACCATCTACAAATATTTGAAAGACAAGAAGGTGATCTGGAGAAGTCAGGATGGATTTATGAAGGAGAAATATTGCCTGACTGACCTGGTAGCCTTCTGACATTAGATGTTTTGCTGAGAGGGTAAGGGGAGAATAGTGAATGTGTTTATTTCTACTTAAATAAGGCTTTTGACATTGTCTCCCATAACATATAATCATAGAAATAAAGTGACTTTAAATATCATACATATAGCTCCAACCTCTCTGACAGGGACAAGGACTCCCTCTACTAGACCAGGTTGCCCAAAGTACCATCCCATCTGGCCTTGAACACTTCTGGGGAGAAGTCATAGACAAGCTGAGAAAGCATGGATTAGTTAAGTGGAAACTGAGTTAGATTGAAAATTATTTGACCTAGTGGGCTCAAAGGGTTTTGATCATCTGTATAACAGCTGCTGGCAGTGTACCTTTAGTGGTTTAGCCCTGTCTGGAGGCCAGGTGCCCACCAAAGTCACCCTATCCCCTTCTCAGCTGGATAGCAGAGAAAATAAATATTGAGAGGCTTAGGAGTTGAGATAAAAATATGCAGATATCATTCAGCAATTAATGTCACGGGCAAAACAGATTCAACATGGAATAAAAATAATCTAATTTATTACTATGAAAATCTACCCCCAAGAAAGTATCCCATGGAAACAGAATAGGATAATAAGAAGCAAACCCAAATATTAAAACAGCTCCTCCAACCTCTTCCCTTCTTCCCAGGGTCAACTTTATTCCTGATTTCTCTCCCTACCCTCCCCTGAGAGACACAGGAGATTGGGGAACAGGGATTTCAGTCAGTTCCTCACGAGTTGTTTCCCTTGGGGGGGTGGAAGGTGGGGCAGAGACAGGATATCTCACTCTCTTCCCCTGCTCCAGTGTGGGGTCCCACCCATGGGAGACAGTCCTCCATGAATTTCTCCCACATGTCCTTTCCCACAGGGGTTTCAGTCCTTTATGAGCTGCCCCAGCGTGGGTCACTCCCATGGGATGCAGACCTTCAGGAAGAGACTGCTCCAGCCTGGTCCCCCATGGAGTCACAAGTACCCCCCCCAGTAAACTTGCTCCAGTGTGGGCTTCTCTGTCTACAGGCTGCAGGTCCTGCCAGGAGCTTGCTTCAGTGTGGGCTTCCCACCAGGTGACAGTGTCCTTCATGTTTCTCCACCTGCTTCAGTGTGAGGTCCTCCACTGTATGCAGGAGGTATCTCTACTCTCCACCATCTTCCATAGGCTGCAGGGGCGACAACCTACTTCACCATGGTCTTCTCCATGAGCTGCAGGGGAATCTGTCCTCTGGTGCCTGGAGCACCTCCTCCCCCCACTTCTTCACTGACCTTGGTCTCTGCAAAGTTTCTCATAACTTCTCTCTCCTTTCTATGGTAACAAGAAGTGTCCACTTGCATATTCTATTTTTTTTTCCTTCATAGAGACTCTACCACCTTCACTGATTGGCTCGGCCTTGGTCTGTGGTGGGTTTGTCCTTCAGCTGGCTGGTGTTGGGTCTGTTGGACCTAGGAGAAGCTTCTAGCAGCTTATTGCAGAAGCCATCCCTGCAGCCCCCCAGCCACCAATAAATCTTTGCCATGTAAACCCACAACAGTACCCCAGGACTAATTGAATCTAATACTGTTGAACACATTAATTAATGACATATACATGGTATATATGTGTGCTCTATGTGCATGTGTTTACTGGGAATACAGGTTCAGCCTCACAACTGGTTGGACATGGAGGCATGGGACTGGAGAACCCTCAGTTCTCTTGGGATGCCATTTCTGGCTTAATACTTTCTCCTAATATAACAATAGTGCCTCCCTCAGTTTGTAATTGCATTTCTTATATGTTAATAGACTTTTGGACAGACTTTTCACAGTACTAAGTTTATGTAGCTGTGCCGTGTTTGAGGTGGGTCATGGATCTAGCCAAACACACACAAAACCTCTGGGTGGGAAGGAATCTTGTAGCAGGGACCAAGAAAGTCCAGGTTACAGTGATAAACTTCAGGTTGACTTTCTCTTTACTGTCTAGTCTTTGCCCTGGTACTTAGATTTTATCCTTGTATTTTACAAGTAATGCAGGCCTAAAGCCACTACCTTATATTGCAAGTAATTTCCTCATTGTCTGTCTTTGCAAAAAACAACATACTAATTTATTTGTTCAGGATCATGAACACAAGCTATTACACAAAGGTATGGGTAGACCTCTGAAAGATAGAAGTCTTGGGCCCTTTTAAAGGTAAAAGAAATATAGAGATAATTTTTGATAATCTGTTCCTGCAGGCACAGAATTTTTTGCAGTTACATGCTAGATAAAGTTAAATGAATAATTGTCTGTGTGACTTTAAATAACTAATCTAAAAAAGAATTGTGTCTGTTTTCCATGAATTATCTTTCATGCTAATTCATGCACAAGAGAATGTATCATACAAGCCATAGACTGTTTCACTAATGTATGCTGAATAGTCTTTGTACCTTGAGAATTCCTCCTAATTTCAATTCTAACTCCCGTGAATAGGGTGTCATAATCTGCCTTTCACAGTAGAGCTTTTATTGCCTGATAGGCAGATATTGTGACTGGATGTGTCATTGGATACATACCCTATCAAATAAGGATAAAAGCTGTCAGAAATGTGCTAATACTTTACACAAACATCATTTAGTGTAGATGAAAATAATCTGATGGATAAAATCCAGTCTTCTCTGTGTATTTTTGTCTCATTCCTTTATGTCTGTTACTCTCCATATGTGCTTCAAGGTATACACATTTGGGCTCTGTAGGACTTCAATTTATACTTGCAGAAGTATTTGAGGAAGCCATACCAGGGATAAGAGACACACTGTGCACCCTGATAACTCTAAACAGCCTCCAGAGTGGAAGCTTCACAATTAAGAAAGGCTCTTTTTTTCTGTGTTCATTTATGAATTAGTCTCTTTCTGCATATAATTCAGGCAAGCAACAGTAGTTGATGCAGTTTGATTTCTGGATCTTCTTGCAGGTCTCTTTCCCCCATTTAGATAAATAGTTATACTTAAGACCTGCCTTTGGCAATTTGTCTGTAATGTATTATCCTGGTTCTGGCCAGGCCAGAGTCAACCTTCCCAAGCAGCCAGCACAGGGGAGCTAAGTTAGCCTGGGCTGTTTTCCACACCACCTGACATCACTTCCCCATAAAAGGTGCTTGTTGGAGAGATATGATTTGGTGCAGCTCCAGGACAGCAATCCCCATCTCAGTGCCCAGCTCAGGGCTTGAACACATGAGTTTAGGATTAGAACTTCTATGCTCTACTTCTACCCCAGCCCTTCAAGTCTTCTATGCTCTACTGGCCGCACTCAGGCTGTCCTAGAGGCACAAAGCCCCTGTCCTTCCCAACCAGCTGCTTAATTTACTCGTCTTCATTACGTTTTTGTGGTGAGCTTTGGCTTTTGTATTGCTAACAAAGCCATGAAGCTGGTTCTGCAGACTTGAGTACCCTCCTGTTCTTTTTGGCTCTTCCTCTTTAACACTCATTCTCAGTAATAAATTGTTTCCCCAGAGGTATTACAATGCACACAGTATGCTAACATTGTAGTCATTTAGGTGGAGCTTTGCACACCCTTTACGTAGTCCCTTACTGACACTTATCTGACCAGATTAACTAATATTTACCATGTTCCTTGCTTCAAATCTGCAAGCATCTGCTGGTCATTGGACTAGGACATCTGTCCTCCTAAGGTTGGAAGGCCCAAGTGTTGTTCTTGGTCTCAAAGCAGCCACTCTGACAAACTGGATATTATGCTCAGGTGTGGTCCTAATTAAAAAAAAATACAGCTGGACACTGTCCCTGCAGAGGCAGCCCCTCATTCAGTAGCTACCCTGATAACCTGGATCCTTTCCTTATCCAATAAGGAACAGTGACAGGCAAGTGGGGCCCTGAGAAGGCAGAGCGCCTTCTTGCTAAAATTCCATGTGAGGCCACTGAATGGGGTCATTGTTTCATTAGCCCAGTCTGGGGCGTCAGATGACCACTTGGGACCCCCATTCCCCATCAACTCCTTTCCAGAACACTCTGCAACTCGACACTGAGTCTATGCTAGATATGCTTGGCCTCCCCAGAAGGGGGGGGTCAGGGAGCATAAAAGATGCATTTTTCAGATGTTTGGTGTGTGCCTACCATTCAAGGACCACACCTTTATGACAATCTACGCTGGATCCCTTCATGGTGATATCTTCTTATTTTCTCTTTTTCTCACTATCTTTCTGTCACAATTTCTAACCGTATTCTCAGCACATAAAAGTAACAGTGCTTCTAATTTTTCTAAGTTCCACTAATTGCAATTGGTTGCTCTGAATATATAACATTATGTACTTTTGTTTGTAAGCTTTATAATTGTACTCACCTTTAAGTAAAGTTGTGCTTTGCTTGGACCTCTTGGGTAACAACTTCTACTCCTGAGTACTGCGCAGAGGATTATAGAAGCTCATCTCCCTGCTGTGGTGTGAGATTTAACAAGAGCAAGTGTAGGGTCTTGCATCTGGGGAAGAACAACCCCAGGTACCAGTATAGGTTGCGAACCGGCCTGTTGAAGAGCAGTTTAGGTGTGAGGGACCTGGGGGTCCTGGTGGACAGCAGGATAACCATGAGCCAGCAATGTGCATTCCTGGCTAAGAAGGTGAATGGCACCTTGGGGTGTATTAGAAGGAGTGTGGTTAGTAGGTCAAGAGAGGTCCTTCTCCCCCAGTGAGACTGCACCTGGAATATTGTGTCCAGTTCTGGGCCCCCTCAGTTCAAGAAGGACACAGAACTCCTTGAAAGAGTCCAGCACAGGGGCACCAAGATGATTAAGGGAGTAGAACACCTTCCTTATGAGGAAAGGCTGAGGGAGCTGGGCCTCTTTAGCTTGGAGGAGACTGAGAGGTGACCTTATTAATGTTTATAAATATGTAAAGGGTGATAGTCAGGAGGATGGAGCCAAGCTCTTCTCAGTGATGGCCAGCGATAGGACAAGGGGTAATGGGTACAAGCTGGAGCATAGGAAGTTCCAGGTGAAAATAAGGAGGAACTTTTTCACTGTGAGGGTGATGGAGCACTGTGACAGACTGCCCAGAGAGGTTGTGAAGTCTCCTCCTCTGGAGACATTGAAAACCCGTCTGGATGCGTTCCTGTGTGATTTAGTCCAGGTGATCCTGATCTGGCAGGAGGGTTGGACCCAAGGTCCCTTCCAACCCCTACGATTTTGTGATTCTGTTGGACTAGATGATCTTTTGAGATCCCTTCCTACTCCTAACGTTCTGTGATTCTGCAGTTTGTAAAAGAGACTAGTTAAGAGAGGGTTATCCTGTCCCCTGGGGCAGGTAGAAAACATTAACTCTACGCATATCCGTCTGCTGGGATGTGACAAACAGGTCTGAGAGAGGGATTGGGTCCAGCCACACGCAAGACTCCTCTCTGTGAAGAAGTTTAGAAAGCAAAGGGGTCCAGTCTAAATCTCCCTGGTTTGCCCACCTGTTGGGCTGTGACAAGTACCAATTCAACATATTCATTCATAAGTATCAGATACTGATATCAGTTATTTTATAGACTGGATATTGCCCCTCCCAGAAGTGAATACTTCTCTGCAGAGTAGTCACAATGTCATTAAAGAAACTTTTCATAAAAGCAAACCAATGTGAGAGTTCCTCTTTCCATTGTCAGGTTCTTAATTTGTGGAATCACTGGCAGATTTATTTTATGGCTAAGGAGTAGCAGATCCACATAGAAGTTAGATTTACACAGGAAAAGAGAGCATCCTCATGATAGCAGTAAACACTGTGATTTGCTAGCCTTGTTAAGAGTATGAAAAATGGTTAAAGCTCTTAAAATGCAAGGAACTCAGTAAGAGACAAACAAAATTATCAGAACTTCTGTTATAATATGTAAGACATGCACTAGATAAAAGGCATGATCACTAGATTAAGCTTTTTTCTGGTATGTTTCTTCATTGAATTTCAGCTATTTAACATCCTCACATAAATATATTCATGAAAATATATATAATATTTGGAAAAATGTTGGTTATGTATTTTTGTCTTATAAATTAGTTACTGTTCTTCCCTTGAAGTTGGCTCCAAGTGCAGGTTGGCAGAAAGTGATAACTACATCCAGTTTATCTATGACCAGAGGATAAACTTCATGAAGCAACTTTGTTATTTTTAATGTATTCATATTACAATAGTAACTGTAATGTTTATTCAAGATTTATACACTTATCATATTATCAAATTCTACTATTGCCCTAAAAATAAGTTTACCTTGTTTAATTCCAAGTAGCGATATTTTCCCTTTTCTCAAGAACTTATTAAAAATGTCATGTAAGTAAAATTTAATTAAAGTCTGGGTGAATATGTACAGCCTCAAGAAATACTTTCTTTACTATAGCAGTGCTCTTATAAATGCAGAAATGCCATTTCATATTTTTTGTCATTTCTTCTTCTCACCAGACATCACAATATCTATCCTGACTTTGCCTAGCTTTCCAAGACCAAAATGCTTTAGCACCAAATTTTCTTGATCTATGTCTCTCTCCCTGTTATTGTGTTGCATCATTCTGCACTCCCCGCCCTCCCTCCTTCCCCCACCTCCCCTTCCAGCTTTTAGGAAGACAGGCTAATTTAATTTCAAATGCTTTTTGAATAAAAATTGACACATCAGAAACATCCCATATTAGAGAAGAGATAGCTAATGCGTCTGGAAGGCTGGAGTTTTATGTGGTTTATGCCTCCATAAACGTAAAAGCAGCTTCATAAAACTCACCCAAGTGTTTACTTTGAAAAAGCCTTTAAACAAATAGAAGTAGTTATACTGACACAATATATTCAATGATTGCAAAGGCTCTCTCTGTGTGTAATGCACAGGCATGTATTGTCACACTACAATGTCCCGGACTTATAATTTCAAGCTGTCTTTTGACTACAAGATTTAATGTAAAGAGCAACCAATGTGCACTCAAACTCAGGAAAAAACAGAATGAAAGAGAATAATTCGCTTATGTCAGTTCCAACATGCATGATGAAATGCTGCAGAAGACAACTGAAGCAATCGAGGCAGAATTTTAGTCAGAACTATGTGTAGGGCATTCCACCCCAGGATATTCCTTCTTGGGCCTCCTATTGATCTTTTCATAGTTAACTCATTAGTTTAGAAGAATTTCATTTTATGTTAGGAAAGTTTACACTGTCATCCAATCTAGAAGGCCAGCTCCTCATTAAGTGTGAAATTAGATCCTCAGTTAATGAAGCTTTATGTCATATTTGATGACTGACAGTAAATCTGTGGTATGTTCTCTGTCTGAATCCCTTAATAGGTTTACAGAGAGTTAAATCTGACTTTGGTCTTCCATTAACTGCAAGACTTTGCTGGTTGGAATGTTCTGCTTGTTTAATTATTTAGTGGCTCGGTATCACAGACAGCTTCTACAAAAGCCAAATGATCATAAGCAGCAACAAATGAACACCATAATCTTAACAAGATTATCATAATAAAGAGTCATCAGAGAAATTAAAATTATCTGCTTTAATTATGAAATTATAACCCCATTAACTCCTCTGCATGAAAGCAGGAGATGGGGAATAGCAAAGAAGAACCAAGAGAAGGCTATTAGAAACCTGATAGCAAAATAAAGAGGGGGTGAAAGAGATTTTCTGTGGGGGCGCAGATATTTCAGGTAATTTATTTTTCAGCATATGTTTCCTATAGGTTAGTCTTTCCAAAATGAGACTATGGGAACAGTGGGGTTTTTCTTGTCTTGTTTGTTTGGGTTTGTTTTGCCTTTTTCCCCCAGATTGTTGTTTACCAGTCTAAGACAACCTTGGTTGAAAACTACAAACTGAAAAGCAGACCCTTATTTAAATATGCCTTAAGCTGTGAATTAATTATGCCCTAAATAAGTTATTAGGACAATATTGCTACTAATGCATTATTTATGGATACTTGTTGAAAAGATTGTAACACCAAAAGTACTGAACTGTCATTTCTAAAGACACTAGCATGAAAACAAGGTGAATCTGGAAAGAAAAAGTAATCAGTAAGCAAGCTTTTATAAATGTAGTCTTCAGTAATGCATATACTAGCCATATTACTTCTACTCTACACATGTAATATTCATAGGTGTTTTTAATTTTTTTATATCTATTTCCATGATAAATAAATAAATAAATAATCCATACAGGTCTCCTTAGAGTACATTTATACTTTTAGAAAAGTATTTACTATTGTTGCTCTCTCATATTATAAAACATATTTCAATGAGAAATTATCTTGAAAATAATAGGTAATAAACTTTTTTGTCATAGGTATTATCTCTTAATTTTAAATTTCCCTATAACTTTACTAAGTTAAACTTTTGAATGTTAAATGAATAAATGCAGCCAGGACACACTGCTGGCTCATGGCCAACCTGTTGTTCACCAGGACCCCCAGGTCCTTCTCCACAGAGCTCCTCTCCAGCAGGTCATCCCCCAGCCTGTACTCTGATACAAGTGGTTATTCCTTCCCAGGTGCAAAACTCTACACTTGCTTTTATTAAACCTCATCTGGTTTCTCCCTGCCCAGCTTTCCAGCCTGTCCAGGTCTCACTGGATGGCAGCGCAGTGTTCCTGCGTGTCAGCCACCCCTCCCAGCTTTGTATCATCAGCGTACTTGCTGAGGGTGGATGCTATTCCCTCACTGAGGTCGTCGAGATAGATGTTAAACAAGACCAGACCCAACACCAACCCCTTTGGAACACCGCTAGTCACAGGTCTCCGGTCACACTCTGCTCCACTGATCACCACCCTCTGAGCTCGGCCCATCAGCCAGTTCTCAACCCACCTCACTGTCCTCTCATCTATCCCATATTTTCTCAGCTTGGCTATCAGGATGTCATGGGAGACAGTATCAAAAGCCTTACCATAGTCAAGGTAGATGACATCCACTGCTCTCCTTCCATCTACCCAGCTGGTGATGACATCATAGAAGGCTAAAACTGTTTTCCCTTGGCAAAACCATCTCCTCATAACCTTCTTTTAAAATTGATATATCTGCTTTCCACTGTTCTTTTGATGCAACCCAGGATGCAGTTGACCTTTTGGGATGCAAGTGCATACTTTTGGCTCATGTCCAGCTTGTACTCATCCATCAGTACCCGCAGCTGCTCTCTGTCACATCATCCCCCAGTCTGTATTGATAACGAGGATTGCTCCAACCCTTGTGAAAGACCTTGAATTTGTCCTTATTGAACTTGATGAGGCTTGCATGGACCCATCCTGTTCCTCTTGCGTGCTGACTGCACAACTCTGCAAACTTGTTGAGGGTGCACTTCATCCCACTCTCTATGTCATTAATGAAGATACTAAACACTGGTCTCAGTACAGATCCTTGAGGGTTACCACTTTTAACTCCTCTCCCTCTGGACATCAAGAGAAGGGGGGGAAGAAAGAGAAAAGAGTGGAAAAAGAGAGAGAGAGACAGAGATTGCAATATCTACCACCATGGAGCTGTAGTGTCCTGTCAGTCCAATGACTTCAGGTCCAATGGCAGAGCATTCTTCAATGTCTTTGGGTCCGATGAAGGAACATTCCCTTGATGTCTCCTGATATATTCTGATCTATCCCCCCGTTTTTCAATAGTGGAATGCTCTCTTTTGTAGTCATCCTTGGCATAGCCTTCCACCTGACTGTGGGAATGCTCTCAGGGTAGGTGGCTTTTGTTTTTGTTGGTCTTGCCTTTTTACAGTGTTATCTCACTGCATAGTCATTAAGTCCTTGGCATAGCCACACCTTACATGCTTCGAGATCATAGAATCATAGAATCATAGAATCATAGAATGGTATGAGTTGGAAGGGACCCCAAGGATCATAGAGCTCCAACCCCCCTGACACAGGCAGGGCCACCAACCTCAGGCCTGGATCTACACTAGGTTGCCCAGGGCCCCATCCAACCTGGCCTTGAACACCTCCAGGGACGGGACATCCACTACCTCTCTGGGCAGCCTGTTCCAGCACATCACCACTCTCTCTGTAAAAGACTTCCCCCTAATATCTAATCTAAACCTTCCTTCCATTAGTTTTAATCCATTCCCCCTTGTCCTGTCATTGTCTATCCTTTTAAAAAGTTGATTCCCCTCCTGCTTATAAGCTCCCTTTGGGTACTGGAAGGCTGCAATGAGGTCCCCCCGCAGCCTTCTCTTCTCCAGACTGAACAAGCCCAGCTCCCTCAGCCTCTCTTCGTAGGGCAGGTGCTCCAGCCCTCTAATCATCTTTGTGGCCTCCTCTGAACCCTCTCCAACAGTTCCATATCTTTCTTGTATTGGGGGCCCCAGATCTGGACACAGGACTCCAGATGGTGCCTCACGAGGACAGAGTAGAGAGGGACAATCACCTCCCTGTCCCTGCTGGCCACCCCTCTTCTGATGGAGCCCAGGATACCATTGGCCTTGCGAGCTGCAAGAGCACACTGCTGGCTCATGTTAAGTTTCTCATCCACCAGAATCCCCAAGTCCTTCTCAGCAGGGCCACTCTCAAGAAGATCTTCTCCCAGTCTGTATCTATGTCTGGGATTCTTCCGGCCCAAGTGCAACACCTTACACTTGGCAGTGTTGAACCTCATTAGGTTCACCCGGGCCCATCTCTCCAGCCTGTCAAGATCCCTCTGGATGGCTTCCTTTCCTTCTAGGGTGTCGACCACACCACTCAGCTTGGTGTCATCCGCAAACTTGCTGAGGGTTCACTCAATTCCATCATCGATGTCATTGATGAAGATGTTAAAGAGAACCGGTCCCAAGACAGACCCCTGCGGGACCCCGCTTGTCACCGGCCTCCACCTGGACATAGACCCATTGACCACCACCCTTTGGCTACGGTCTGTTAACCAGTTTCTTATCCACTGGATGATCCACCCATCAAATCCACACCTTTCCAATTTAGAGATAAAGATATGATGGGGGACTGTGTCAAAGGCCTTGCACAAGTCCAGGTAGATGACATCGGTTGCCTTCCCTTTATCTACTGATGCTGTCACTCCATCATATAAGGTCACCAGATTGGTAAGGCACGACCTTCCCTTGGTGAAGCCGTGCTGACTGTCCCGGATCACATGCTCTTCCCTCATGTGCTCCAACATGTCATCCAGGAGGATCTGTTCCATGATCTTCCCAGGCACAGAGGTGAGGCTCACCGGCCTGTAATTCCCTGGGTCTTCCTTGCTCCCTTTCTTATAAATGGGAGTGACGTGACCTTTTTTCCAGTCCCCAGGGACCTCTCCTGACAGCCACGACTTTTCAAATATGATGGAGAACGGCTCAGCAACCACATCAGCCAGCTCCTTCAGGACCCTGGGATGCATGTCAACCCCATAGACTTGTAGACATTCAGTCTCATGAGGCGGTCACGGACTTGCTCTGCTCTTACAGTGGGGGGGGAATTTGCTCCCCCAGTTCCCACCTGGAGTTCTAGGGATGCAAGGTTCTGGGATTTGAGAATTATGAGAATCCTGGCTGCCAGAGAAGACCGAGGCAAAGAACTTACTCAGTACCTCAGCCTTCTCCTCATCAGTTGCAGCCAATTCTCCTTTCTCATTTACCAAGGGGGTACGTTCTCTTTGGCCTGTCTCTTCTGGCCAATGTACCTGTAAAATCCCTTCTTGTTGTTTTTAACATCCCTCACCAAGTTCAGTTCCATCTGCACCTTGGCTTTCCAGATCCCATCTCTGCAAGTCCAAACAGCATCCCTGTATTCATTCCAGGCTACACACCCTTGCTTCCAGAGCTTGTATTTGCCTTTCTTTTCCCTCAGTTTGAGCAGCAGGTCCTTGCTTAGCCATGCTGGCCTCCTGCCCCTCCTGCCCATAAGATAAGTGACTTTAAGATAAACAAGATGTATATCCATTCCTGACAGGTGGAATGGATGTCTTAGGGATGAGGTTTTATAGTGATTGAGAGAGAGGAAAGAGGGGGGGTAGGGTTAGAGAGAAGAAAGAGAGGGGGGTTCAGTTCTGTCGGCGATTGTTAAGGTATATCTCTAGTACCTTACAAACTGGGGTACCTCTTTTCTCCCCTCTTCCCTGGCTTTGGTGCCTGCACAGTTTCTTACATCTTCTCACTCCCTTCTTCAGTAGCAAAAAGTGTCTGCCTGCATTTTTTTTCTCCTAAATGTGATTCACAAGTGCTATGACCATCGCTGATGAGCTCGGCCTTGGTCAGCAATGAGTCTGGACTTTTAGTCAGCTGGTGTTTGCTCTCTCGGGCTTAGAGAGAGCTTCTAACTGCTTCTTGCAGAAGCCACCCCTGCAGCAATCCCTGCAACCCCCCATTTCTCCATCAGAACCCAGCCACACAAAACTACAACAGGTCACCATCCCTGGAGGTATTTAAAATATGTGTAGACATGGAACTTAGGAACATGGTTTAGTGATTGAAATGGCAATGCCAGATTGGACTTGATCATCAGTTGGACTTGATGATCTTAAAGGTCTTTTCCAACCTAAATGATTTTAGGATTTAGGAGTCAAGGTTTTTCTGACTCACGTGTAGTTCCCCAGATCTTCTTACTTGCCCTCCTCGAAGGTAATAGTGACAGCTGGTTTTTTCCTTTCATCAGGAAACCCAATTGTTGAGAACTTTCAAAGATCATATATGCTATCATAGCATTGAAATGGATTCAACAGAAGAGGTCTGTTGAGAAGATTGAGGCCTAGAGCACATGAAGTATGAGGCTGAGGTATTTGACTTCTTTCATCTTACAGAGACAGTGGCAAATTAAAAGATGAATTTAACTATTTGGTGTTACACAGACAGTGGAGCCCAGCTGTTCTCAATAGCAGAACACATACTAAAGGGAAAAGGACAATTGTGACTTAGATCATTCAAGCTGGACATTTGGAAAAATAAATAATTAAAGAAACAGCAGTAGAATCCTGCAGCAAATGAATGGAATAATAAGAAAGATTTTATGATTTCCTTCCTTGGAGGAATTAAAGATCTTGCTAATAAAAAGCCAGAGCTGATATTATCTAGTCCAGGCAGTAGTTATGCACGGTGTGATGGGAGTAGAAGACCTTCCAAGATTTCTTCAAACCAGGTTTTGGACTTTTTGCAAGTTTTTACTGTCGATCATTTCTTATTTTTTATTTTCACTTCTCCAAGTTTGGTTTTACTTATTATTCTGTTTAGTCCATTTATGGTCAAAATAAAAGTATTTTTGTCTTCTGTATATTTGCCATGAATTTAGATTGTGTAATGAAGTTTTAAGAGATAGAAGGAAAAGCTTTTGAGATCATGATTAGGTTACATCTCTGGAAAATAAGTATAATGTTCTTGTGAGCCACAAATCCATGAATTTCCTTTTGACAAGCAAGTATCCTTGGGTTAAAAAATGTGGAGCTCAAGTAGGTGAATACATGAAACATATGAAACATTTTAAAGGATCTCAGGAAAAGACAGTGACTCTTGGCTAAAGCAGACTTCCCATGTTGACCTTGATAATTAGTACAGTCCATATGAGAGAGGGAGAGACCTAGACACATAGACTTGTTTATCCATTTCAGATCCTGAAAGGTATCATATATCCATGTACAGTTTATACATGACTTTTGAGTTGAATGAAAAGCACTTCTGGAACAACACACATACTATATGAAGATTTGCAACATTCTAATAACTTTTGGGCTGTCTGTACTGTTCTTACTGTTTTCTTTTTTTTCCTCTTCTCTATCAATATTTTATACTTTCTATTCTTTTATGTGTCTATACTGCTTTCAGTTCTGCCTCTTCCAGCACCGTCTACCAGTTTTTAATAAATAACTATAACCTCTGAATTCACTTCCCTGTAATGCTAGTCAAATACTATATAGTTTAAGAATTCTCAGTTTAAAGTGTTTTCAGCTTTACTTTCACTACCCATTTTTAAATCTGAAGTGGCCTTCAAGTCTCTACAGCTATAAGAGCTTTTACAGTTTTAAGTGAAAAAAGACAAAGATTATAGAGGGGCCAGAATCATACATATAGCTGACATATAGCCAAAAAAAGGTCTCCTCTACTCTGTCCTCCTCTCCTCCTCTCCTCTAAAATTAGTATACCATCTAGGTGCTGCGACAGATTTTAAAAATTACATAAATAAAGTAAATACTAGAAGGCTGATTAACAGCAAGCCTAAGAGACTTTGACAACTGTAATCGTGAGAAGAAAATTCAAGTAATTTGAAAAACAAATGTGGATATCATGAAAGAACCAAAACAGGGGAGATAAATGACAAGTACATCTATTGAACTGCCACAAACAGTGATTATGTCATAATGATCAAAAGACAATCTGGCAAACATATGAAACAAAGCAGCACTGAAGTAAACGAAGGAAATTGTCCTGATGCAAGCTCAAAAACCAGACCTTGGTTTCAGAGCAAATTGTAGCAATAGGCAAAGCAAGCAGCTGTATTACATAAAAGTGTTCTTGCCAGTAGCAAGGATAGTGGTTTACACAGCACACAAGTGAGAGATTAAAAGAAAATGGGATAGAAAATCCTTCAAAACATAGGTTATAGAAGTGTAAGAGAATAATAAGGTAAAGAAATGTGTGACTCATAACAGCAAAATACATATGAGAGGTCATGGTGTGATTATGACTGTTTCCTTACAATATTGCCTTGCCAATGATTTTCCCCCCCCCCATCTACAGCAATTAGATACAACCAATTAATTTTGTTATAGCAGTGGAATGTTATCAGAGCTTTCAAATAGTCCACCATTATTCATTCAAAAAATCCATTATGAAACAGGATTCCAAACAAGAGATTATGTTTTTCTTCAGTA
This sequence comes from Porphyrio hochstetteri, assembly GCA_020800305.1. Taxonomy (NCBI): domain Eukaryota; kingdom Metazoa; phylum Chordata; class Aves; order Gruiformes; family Rallidae; genus Porphyrio; species Porphyrio hochstetteri. The sequence continues at coordinate 181,794,415 of CM036905.1, read as the reverse complement.
AACTTTACAGCAGCCCACACAATTTATAACATCTGCAGTACAGGAAAATCCAGATTGCTTATTTTCATTTTCAAACTAAAAACTTCAGCATGAGTAGAATGATCCAAACAAACTATGTAAAGTATTTGCTCTCATTATAGTATTGATGGAGAAAAACATTTTTACAGAAGAAAACAGAAAACCTGTAAAATATGCAGCTGCTTAAAGCTAGCAAAAGAAAACCCCAGCTATGACAATACATTTGAGTTGTTGCTACTCCACAATCTAGGATCATGGGTCCATTTAGAAGAAAAAAATCTGGTATTTTTCTTTGAGAATATTTTTTAAGACAGACGAATTAGAGCAGACCAGATTTAGCATTAAAATTTTGCAGTGAGACTACTCTTAAAGGCAATATAGTGGAATAGATTTAAACTTTGTCCCCAGACAGATGTTGGTGTTTTGCACATCTGTATTCTGAAAGATTTTTCTAATTCTCCAGGCCCTTAGGACACTCACAGGCTTCACGGTCTCTGCCCAAGTCCCCCTGGAGCCTCCCTCCACCTTGTCCATGGTGCAGGATTCCATTTCAACTCAGCCCAGGGCCATCATTCTATGTCCCAGTGACACTGTGTGAGTGCCAAACTCCGGCCCTGTCTCTGGCTCTGTCTTCCAGATGAAGCTTAGACCTATATTATATCTCTGCCTCTGGCCATGAGAACTTCAATTTCTGACTGTGTGCCCAGGATGGACTCTAGTCCTGGTACACTGCTTCCTGTGTCAAGGTTGTCAGTGGACTCTGTTCCCAGCCGCTGGCTCTATCCACTGTGCTCAGGTCCTGCAGGACTGTGGCCCATCACTGGAGGAAATCCTCACAGTGGGTCACTCTTGGCTCAATCCATTCTTGGATCAGCCCCATTCTTGCTGCTCCCTGACAAGTAGTCATTATAGTGTCGATGAGTCTGCAAAGTGAGCAATGTGTCTTTTCTTGTGGAAGTTGATATGTATGGCTTTCTGTCAAATTGTCACACTGTTTCACAGCAGGAGCCTGGACCCACTACTATTTCCATTAAGCGCATTTTCCCCAGCTTCATTCTGAAGACAACCCTCTAGCTTCCTTCAAGAGAAACTATGGTACAGTCTACAGCACAACATGCACCAGCATCATCTTAAGAGGCATAACCTTACCTTTATGTTGTATGGGATACATCCACACAACTCTTAGGTGGACAAGAGGCTAAAAGATAAAATACAGTATGAGTTTAATTTTTTCCAGGCTTGTCACCTCTTGAGCAAAGTGGGTGAACCTTACCTTTTGAATATAGATATTCAAAAGAGACAATATGGTGGGTTTGTGGCCCAGAGACATAATTACAATTTTAAATTCTTTTGTTTGTCTGTTTGCTTTTTACCCTTCATTGTGGCTGCAAAGCTGTGAATGTTGTGATGCAGCCCTGAGGGAATGTAAGCATTTCGTCAGCATGGGAGAGGGGAAAAAAAAAAAAAAAAAAAAGAAAGTATTATATGCCTTGGGATCTATATTATAGTTTTCAGAGGTATTAGAAGTTACAGTGCTGGATGAGGTACATCTTATAACATTAAAGGGTAGATAAAATTAATTGGCTATAGTGTCATTCATAGAAACTTTGTAAAGTGATCTCTGGAATTAGCTACCTCAAAATCCACACTACTAGTTTTCTTTCAGCAAAATGAATCCACTATAAAAAAAACCAAAACCAACTGTATAAAATTATGATTCATGCAGATTGCAATAAGAATATATGCATCTATAAGGTAGATAATTACACACTGAAGGGGTATCTTTTACAGAATACAGCAGAGATTGTTTAGAAACACAGGGACATGACAAGAAATCCATAGGATTGTGGTGGTGCAAGGTGGTTGTAGCTACTCTTCCTCAGTGCTTGGTTGCCTGAGTAGAATGGATTTAGGCTATTCTGTGTCTGTTGACAAAATGAATTATAACTGTCTACTCGAGATGAGGAAGATGCATCAGTAGCAGGCAGCTCCCAAATGAGTCACACGTGGAAGAATTAATTTCTCCAAACTTTATGTATGCAGTTTAAATGTCTTTTCCCTGAGCTAGACACCTTTATAGCCATGGAAGGCAAGTAGATCTTTTAGATACCTAGTCTCAACCCTATTTTTGGACAAGATAAATCCTGTTTTAAAGCATCTAATTTTTTCTGTCACTATAAAGAAGCCTAGAATGATCACATGAGCTGCAGATACTGACACTTGTACTATCTATTCCACCCAAAATAGATATTTTAGTTTACTTTTCAAGTTTTTTAAGACTTTAAACATAACAACATAACAGAACATGGTTACTAGGGATGACATGATCTCAGAAATAACATTCTTCAACTTTCATCACTTATACAGTTTGTCAGCAGATTACCCCCTCCAGCTGCAAGTCTAGCTAACAAAGAAATTTCCAAAGAAATTACCCTAACTTCTGTGAAAAACCACACAGCCTTGTTTTTCTGAAAGAATCTTTTGTCTCTCAAGCATTTTCTTCAGATTTCATATGTAATAGAGATTGGCAAAATACATAGTGTGCATGTCTTTCATATATGTATTTCTAGCCTTAAGCATTAATCCCATTTTTGCACCTTGAAAAGAGTTAATCTGTTCACTTTATTCAGGAAGTATAAACTCCTCAGAAAAAAGTGTAATTTATTACTTCCCTTTCTTAAAAAATGTTTCCTTCTGGTAAACATGGCGAACTATTTCACTTAGGGGGAAAACTACAGGCCTGTCAGTCTGACCTCAATCCCAGGGAAGATCATGGAGAGGGTCATTTTGGGAGCTATCATGCAGCACGTGCGTGATGGCCAGGGGATCAGGCCTAGTCAGCATGGGTTTACAAAAGGTAGATCCTGTCAGGCAGAGAGTACCTGGGGGTGTTGGTTGACTGCAGGCTGAATATGAGTCAGCAGTGTGCCCAGGTGGCCAAGAAGACAAATGGTATCTTGGCTTGTATCCAGTTGGCGAGTGACGATCATCGGCGATAGCAATCATTCTGGTAAGCTCAGGGGCTGTGTGTCAGATCGGGTGGTCTAGCGAGGTTCCCTGCATCTGGGCACCAGCTCTTTTGATCCACAGCGAGTACCCGGAAGCCCAGCTAAACTCACCCCCCCCATAAGGTCACGTGACCCCACCCTCTAACCTTAAAAAGGCTTAAGGAGAGCAGCGACTAGTCGCTGCCCACCCACACAATGCAGGCGAGCAAGCAGTAGAGCTCAGAGGAGACAGCCAGCCATCCCGCTCACCGGGCAGAGGAAATAGAGGAGCCCAGCCTAAGGACAGGTGAGGGTCACTAACACTTGGGTAGGTATTGCACAATGGTGTCTACCCGGCGCAGGGCCATAACCCCAACCCCTTCCACTGTGGAGGTAGCCACTCAGCTTAACCAACCGCAGAAGCATGCTGCGGTGCAGGTCTTGGGGTGCAGGGAGTGTCACAACATGCTTGCGGCAGCAGACAGCTCTGAACATGGCTGTGTGCTGTGTGAGATCATAAGGGATCTCCTCAGCCGTGCAGCATACCTGCAAGAAGAGGTAGATGTGCTCAAGGATAAACTAGACAGGCTCATGAGCACCAGGGAGGCTGAGGTGGAGATAGATCGGATGAGCCAGGTTCTGTCCTCCCAGCCACAGAAATGTGAGTACCCAGTAGATAGTGCCCAGGACTGGAGTGACCATATACCCTCCCCCACGCAGGACAGTATAAATGATAAGGACGAATGGAAGCAGGTACGTGGCAAGGGCAGTAGGAGAGTACCTTCCAAGCCTGTCCCTCCTCCACAAGTGCCTCTGAGCAATAGATATGAGATCCTATTACAAGGGGACCAGCCAGATAATGAGATGGCTGATAGGAAAATCACTTCTAAGGTTGTGTTCCCTAGGACTAGACCCCCTAAGCAAACCATCAAAACATCCTCTGTTAAGGCAAAAAGACGGGTCATTGCCTTAGGAGTTCCCCTTCTGGAGGGAACTGAGGGCCCAATCTGTAGGCCGGACCCGCTACACAGGGAAGTCTGCTGCCTTAAGGGAGCTTCAGTTAGGGACTTAACCAAGCGAGTCCCAACCTTGGTCAGGGACACGGATTATTATCCGCTTTTAATTTTTCAAATAGGTAGTAATGAAATACATAAAAGAAACCTGAGCACCATTACGAAGGATTTTAGGGCCCTGGGATGCATGGTACGAGGATCTGGAGCACAGGTAGTGTTCTCCTCTGTCATTCCTACTACAACGAATGGGGAGGGTTGGTTTGAGAAGAGCCAGGAAATAAATACCTGGCTCAGAGCCCGGTGCGAGAAACAGAACCTTGGGTTCTTTGAGAATGGGCTGGCTCGAGCCTCACCAGCCTTGCTTTCAAGGGATGGGGAGCACTTATCCCCTAGGGGCAGAAGGATACTGTCCAAGAAGCTGGCAGGGCTCATTAATAGAGCTTTAAACTAGATAGGAAGGGGGAAGGGGACAGGGACAGGCTAGATGGAAAAAAGCCTGGGTGTGGTGGAGGAGTTACTGAGGGATGGTGTGCTGGTAATGACCTCTGGTCAGTCACCCTAGTTAATCAGGGGGATAGTGTTCTAACTCAGCGTAGAGATGTAGCTACTACTGATAGGCTAGGTAACTTAAACAGCTGTCAGTTGGGAAGCAAGGCTTCCCCAAGGAGCACAACAAGATCAGTAGACCAGCTGAAGTGCATCTACACCAATGCACGCAGCATGGGCAACAAAAAAGAGGAATTAGAAATCCTTGTAAGTACAGGAAATTATGATGTGATTGCCATCACAGAAACGTGGTGGGATAATTCACATAACTGGAGTGCTGCAATTGCTGGCTATAAACTATAAAGGCATGACAGGCTGGGTAGGAGAGGAGGTGGGGTAGCCCTGTATGTCAGAGAATGCATTGACAGCCTAGAGCTGGAGTATGATGAAGACAGGGTTGAGTGTCTCTGGGTGAAAATCAGAGGAGAACAAAATCAGCGAGATATAATGATGGGAGTCTGCTATAGACCACCCGACCAGGAGGAGGAAGCTGATGAGTTGTTTTTTAAACAACTGGGTGAAGTCTCGCGATCACCAGTCCTCGTCCTTATTGGGGACGTCAACTTACCGGATGTCTCCTGGAGGTACAATACAGCAGGGAGGAGACAGTCTAGCAGGTTCCTGGAGGGTTTGGAAGACAACTTCCTGACCCAGCTGGTAAATGAACCCACAAGGGAAGGTGCCCTGCCGGACTTGTTGTTTGTCAACAGAGAAGACCTGGTGGGGGATGTTAAAGTTGGAGGACGCCTGGGGCATAGTGATCATGAGCTTATAGAATTTTTATTACTGGGAGAAGTAAGGAAGGGAGACAGCAGAACTAGCACCTTAGACTTCCGTAGGGCTGACTTTGGACTGTTCAGAAAGCTGCTCGATAAGATTCCATGGGAGGCAGCCCTTGAGGGCAAAGGAGCCCAAGAGGGTTGGTTGCTCCTCAAGTAGGTAATCTTGGCAGCACAAGAACAGGCTGTCCCAGTCGGACAGAAGAGGGGTCGGTGAGCTAGGAAGCCAGCCTGGCTGAATAGAGAGATTCAGGCTGATATACAGGAAAAGAAGGAAAAATATGAGCTTTGGAAGAAGGGGCAGGTGTCTTGGGATGATTATAGGAATTTAGTGAGATCATGTAGGGAGAAAGTCAGAAGGGCTAAAGCTGATCTGGAACTCAGGCTGGCCAGTTCTGTAAAAGATAATAAAAAGTCCTTCTATAGGTATATTAATAGTAAAAGGAGGGTCAAGGAGAATCTCCAGCCCTTATTGGATGCTGATGGCACATTAGTGACAAGGGATGAGGACAAGGCTGAGGTCCTTAATTCCTTCTTTGCCTCAGTCTTTAACAGTAAAGAAGGATATTCTGTGAGTACTCATCCTCCGGAACTGGCTGACAGGGAGGGGAAGAATAACAAAGTTCCCATGGTTCAGGAAGAAATGATTAGTGACCTACTTGGCCAGTTAGATACCCACAAGTAAATGGGGCCAGATGGGATTCACCCAAGGGTACTGAGGGAGCTGTCAGATGTGCTTGCCAAACCCCTTTCCATCATCTATCAGCAATCCTGGCAAACTGGGAAGTTCCAGTCGACTGGAGGCTGGCAGATGTTACACCCATATACAAGACGGGTCGGAAGGAGGATCCAGGGAACCACAGGCCTGTCAGTCTGACCTCAGTCCCAGGGAAGATCATGGAGAGGGTCATCTTGGGAGCTATCATGCAGCACATGCATGATGGCCAGGGGATCAGGCCTAGTCAACATGGGTTTACAAAAGGTAGATCCTGTCAAACTAACCTGATCACCTTCTATGACAAGGTGACCCGCTTAATGGACGAGGGGAAGGCTGTGGATGTGATCTACCTGGACTTTGGTAAAGCCTTTGACACAGTTTCTCACAGCATTCTGACTGAGAAACTAGCTGCCACTTGCCTGGACAGGTGGACCCTCAGCTGGGTTAAAAACTGGCTGGATGGCCGAGCCCAGAGTGTGGTGGTGAATGGAATAAAATCCAGCTGGAGGCCGGTCACGACTGGCGTCCCCCAGGGCTCAGTCCTGGGTCCAGTCTTGTTCAACATCTTTATCAATGATCTCGACGAAGGGATTGAATGCTCCCTCACTAAGTTTGCAGATGACACTAAACTAGGAGGAAGTGTTGATCTGCCTGAGGGTAGGGAGGCTCTTCAGAGGGATCTGAACAGACTGGACCGATGGGCTGAGACCAATGGGATGAATTTTAACAAGGCCAAGTGTAGAGTGCTACACATGGGACATAATAACCCCATGCAGCGCTACAGGCTTGGGGGAGACTGGCTGGAGAGCTGTCAGGCAGAGAAGGACCTGGGGGTGTTGGTTGACTGCAGACTGAATATGAGTCAGCAGTGTGCTCAGGCGGCCAAGAAGGCCAATGGCATCTTGGCTTGTATCAAAAACAGTGTGGCCAGTAGGTCTAGGGAGGTGATTGTGCCCCTGTACTCGGCATTGGTGAGGCCACACCTCGAGTACTGTGTCCAGTTCTGGGCTCCTCACCACAAGAAGGACATGGAGGTCCTGGAGCGAGTCCAGAGAAGGGCAACCAGGCTGGTGAAGGGGCTGGAGGGCAAATCCTCTGAGGAGCAGCTGAGGGAGCTGGGGCTGTTTAGCCTGGAGAAGAGGAGGCTGAGGGGAGACCTTATCACCACCTACAACTACCTGAAGGGAAGTTGTAGAGAGGTGGGCAATGGTCTCTTCAGCCAGGTGATAGGAGACAGGACAAGGCGAAATGTCATGAAGCTGTGCCAGGGCAGGTTTAGAGTGGACATTAGAAAAAAAAAAAAAAAATACTGAAAGAGTTGTCAGGGCCTGGAACAGGCTGCCCAGGGAGGTGGTTGAGTCACGTTCCCTCAATGTGATTAAAAAAAGGGCAGATGAGGTACTTAGGGATATGGTTTAGCTTAGGATGGGATTGTTTGGAGTGGATGATCTTCAAAGGTCTTTTCCAACCTTGTGATTCTGTGAAAAAAACCTCAAATAACAACAACAAAAACAAACCAAAAAAACCCCAACAAAAATTCTATAATTTGCTCCAAATTTGCTCTAGATGAAATTGTTATTGTGTGTATAGACCCATAGAATAATTAATTTGCTGAATATAAATTATACTTCCTGAGGCCCTAACAGGTTTTAACAAGCCTAAATGATCAGAGAAATTTAAAGTCTCCTAATAAGTTGTAAATATCTGTTTCCTTCTCCCTTCTTTCCCTGAGCAGTGTGGTGGTTTGACCCTGCGTAGAGGCCAGATGCCCACTGAAGGCATTCTATTACTCCCCTCCTCAGCTGGACAGGGGCGAAAAAAAATATAATTAAATGCTGACAAGTCAAGATAAGAATGAGTGAGATAATTCAACAATTAATATTAGGGCAAAACAGACTCAACAAGGAATAAATTATGCATTTAATTTATTAGCCGATCAAAACAGAGTAGCATAATGAGAAATAAAACCAAATCTTAAAATGCCTCCTCCCAACCCCTCCCTCATTCCCAGGCTCAAATTTATTCCTGATTTCTCTCCCTACTCCCCCCCGCCTCTGAGAGGCACAGGAGGATGGGAACTGGGATTTCAGTCAGTTCATCACAAAGTTGTCTCCTTCTTAGGAAAAAGACTTCTCACATTCTTTCCTTGCTCCAGTGAGCATTCATTGGAGGCAGTCCTCCATGAACTTCTCTAATATGAGCCCTTCCAATGTAGGTTTCAGTTCTTTACAAACTGCCCCAGCGTGACTTCTATGGGGTGCAGAACTTCAGGAACAGACTGCTCCAGCCTGGTCCCCCATGGGGTCACTAGTCACCCAGCATCCTCAGGCTGCAGGACCTGCCAGGTGGCTGCTCTGGCACAGGCTTCCCACCGGGTTGCAGTTTCCTTCATGTGTCTCCATCTGCTCCAGCACAGTATCCAGAAGGTGGAATCTCTACTCCCCTTTATCTTCCATGCACCCCCCCCCTCCAAATAAAAACCCAAAACCAACACAACAAACAAAAAACACAACATCAAAATCTTGCCATGCAAACCCAAAACAAACAGGCAATAGAACATACTGTAGTCACTTTTAAATTAAAATGACTGTAACTTCCAATGAGAGTAGAATTGTTATAGGGCTTATTATGCACTGCTGTTTTCAGCTTCTTAATACCTTTTAATTACAAGACTCATCCTGCTTACTGATTGAAAAAGTAGACATTAAGAAAGTGATTCTCATTTATGCTCAGACTTCTTTAATTAATTTTGGTTATGTAAAGGGAGCTATCTTCTTAAAGCCCCACCCAAATACTCATGCATTTTTTTAACTAGTGCTTCCATTATCATGTTCTTGTACATTCTGTTTGAATATACATTTAGCATATTTGATATTAATCTAAGTTCTTTCATTAATTAAAATAATTAGTATATAATTAGAAAATCCAAGGAAATAGTAAGATGCTGTAAGATATTTAAGAAAAAACTGTCTTTGAAACTGACTGTCGCCTGTGGCTTTTAAGTAATACATTTATCGTCAATATTTTGTAATATCTAATTTTACCAAAGAATATTTTTACTGATAATTCCAACAGAAAAACATAAATAAGTCAATATTTACATGAAATATATTGGTTCAAATCAGGACAGCATAATCATCTTCTAGCAAGATAAACACTCTAGTAGCTCTCTTCTGGTTTTGTATGGAAATTTATCTTTCCATCCTTCCAGGTATAAAACCATGGCTCTTACCACCTGACATCTCAATGTAATATTCTGTAGTGCTGTACATTAAGCCAGAAGCAAAGTTTATTTGTAAGCCAGGTAAACATTTGTTGTCAACTGAAATTCCCTATTCTCTATTTAAAACCTTCAAAAGGAATTAAAATATTAGTAACAGCTATGCAGACTAGTAACAAACAAATTAAGGACATATTGTAACCAAGTTGTTTTTTTTTTTTTTTTTTCCGAGCTGGAAAAAGGTGATATTTTAGCATCTATGAATATTTTTCCCCTGATCTTAATGTTTTGAGATGTTACAATGTATTTTTTACTTGTACAACCTAAGAAATAGATAACTACAATACTACTGTAAATAGATGTAGCCTATATGTGTGACAGATTTTTCCCAGTCCAAACAACTGTGTACAGAAGCCAAAAAAGAAAGTTATTAGTACGGGGATTCCTTACCGTAAAATAAAGGAATAATGGGAAATTAACACCAGAAATCTCTGTCTAGACCATAGTGGAACAACTGACAGTGCACCATTGAAACATGATTATGTATTCATATGTAGTACAGCACAACTTCTTCCTTTTCTATATGGTTGTCCCCTTTCCATGAAACCTAGGACATCCTGTGGTGTGGAAAGATGGGCTTGATTTTAACTCTGACTGGAAATGAACTATCATACAGGCAAAGTAAGATATTTTTCTGAATTTCCTAATTTTCGAATTATTCTAGAATTCTTTCTTGAACCTTTCACTTAAAAGGAGGTTCCAGATTTTTCCTTGAGGTGAATTTTTCACTCGAAAGAAGTTAAAACTTTTTTAATGTTTCTTAATTTTTCACACAATAATGTTTTGCTTTTTAAATCAGTCCGAAGAAAGTGAGAACAAATATCTACATAAGTAATCTCACAATTTTGAATTATAGTTTATTTTTGAAACATCTCAAAAAGAGTAGGTAATTCTTCAAATATAATAACGTTGATTGTATGGACTTGTAATACATGCAGATATTTCTGTCCTATAATGAAAGATTCAGTTCTGTACCTGTAAAATACAAAAATTGCCAGGTTTAATGTAGTTTAACCTTGGCCAGCAGCATTATCCCATATACCTCACTCTCCCCCAGTGGACAAATTGCAAAAGTGAGAAAATTCATGGGTTGAGATAAAGATGGTTTAATAGAAAAAGCAAAAGCTGTAAAAGCAAGCAAAGAAAGACAAAAAATTCATTCCCCACTTCCCATGTGCTGAAAGGTATTCAGCCATCTCCAGGGAAGCAGGGTTCTGTCACATGTAATGGGTACTTGGAAAGACAAAAGCAATCAATGTGAATGTCCCCCTCTTCATTCTTCAGCTTCATATGCTGAGCATGACACCATGACATGGATATCTCTGTGGTCAGTTGGGGTCAGATGTCCTTGCTATGTCCCATCCCAACTTCCTGTGCACCCCCAGCCTACTGTCTGGTGGGATGCAGTGAGAAGCAGAAAAGTCTTTGAACGTGTGTAAGCACTGCTCAGCAGTAACAAAATCATCCCTGTGTTACCGATGATATTTTGCTCACAAAACCAAAAGAGACCACCACATAAGCTACTAGGTAGAAAAGTAACTATCCCAATCAAACCAGTACAAACCCCTACAGAGCCAATGGCAGCTTCTTCAGCTCCATGTGAACCACAGGTAAAGCTGTAGGCCTACATCAACTTGCAAAGGGAACAAGACTGTGGGAAGAGCTTCAGACAGATTTCCTTAGTACCATATATTTAAGCCGGTAAGGAAGAGAAGTGTCACCTGCATAGTATCTGTACAGAAGTATCTGTCTTACAGGGCTACCAAGTACATACTGAACAGGGAGATTTTATATGATAGTCTGAAATTCAGCAGGGCAGAGCTGTTTGTTTGGATGGGTTATCTTCCACCGTACCTTTAATATGTTTGTTTCTGTCACAGCGTTGAATATCTGGGTCCTGCTAGAGAAGGGGGGGCTGCAGAGATGGTGTCTGCAGGAAGCAGCTAGAAGCTGTCTGCAGGCCCTAGAGAGTAGGGGCCCAATTCAAGGCCAGAGTCGCTGCTGACCAAGGCCGAGCCAATTGGTAATGGTTATAGCACCTCTGGGAATCACATTTAGGAGAAAAAAAAAATGCAGGCAGGTGCATTTTGCCACCAGAGAAAGGAGTGAGAAGGTCTAAGAAGCTGCGCAGACTCCAAGGCCAGGAAAGAAAGGGGAGTGGGGAAGAATGAGGCACTCCAGGTGCTGGGGAGAGATATTGTCCTGAAGCCTGTGGAGAAGATCTTGGTGAAGCAGGCTGTCCCGTGCAGCCCATGGATAATGATGGGGAGCAGAGACCATCTACAGCCTGTGGAGAGACCAACCCATACCGCGGAAGGTTTGCTGGGGGGACTTGTGACTCTGAGGGGGACCTGTGACTCTGAGGGGGACCAGGCTGGAGAAGTCTGGGCTCGAAGGTCAGCACCCCATGGAAGGGAGCAGCGCTGAGGTAGGTGGTGAGGAGATGACTTCTGGATAGAAAGGACTCATGCTGGAGAAGTTCATGGAGGACTGTCTCCCATGAGTGGGACCCTACGGTGCAGCAGGGGAAGGGGGTGTGGAATGCCCCCTCAGCTAAGAAGGAAAACAGCTCGAGAGGAACTGACTGAAAACCCCTACTCCCCATTCCCTGCCCCTCCCCGTGCTGTGATGGGGGTGGAAGAAGACAGCGAATTTATGACTGAAGTCTGCTAAGAGGCGAGGGGTGGGTGGAAGTAGAGGTGGTTTAAGATCTGGAGAAGGAAAGCAGCTTGTGAGGAACTGACTGGAACCCCATTCCCCCATTCCCTGCCGCTCCCTGCACCATGTTGTGGGGGGTGAAGAAGGGAGTAAAATCATGAATAAAGTTAAATCTGCTAAGATGGGAGAGGTAGGAAAGGTGCTTTAAGACCTGGCTGCACTTCTCATTACCTGACTCTGGTTTCACTGAGTGTGTAGTGTAGTTGCAATAAATTAGTTTTCTTTCCTTTATTCTGTGTTGAGTATGTTTTGCCCATGGCACTAATTGGAGAGTGATCTCTCCCTGTCCTTATTTTGAATCCTAAGCCTCGCAATATATATTTTCTCCCCTTTCTGTCTGAAAAGAGGAGTGATAAAGAGGCTTTGGTGGGCATTTGGCCTCTAGCTAGGGCCAAATCACCTCAGTTTCTCATACATATTAAAATAAAAAGTCAATCAGTACATAAATCCTTCTCTTCTACCTCTGAGAACAATGTTTGTGAATCAAATGGCATGATCACTGCCCTGAGAAACTGGTCTTTTCTCTACTAATGGGAAAATAAAACACAAAGTGTCATTTTTCTTTCCGCATGCTTTTGTGAACATTAAATTAAAGACCAAAAGATGATCCTCTTCCTCCTTCTGAACACCAGGAATGAAATTACTTTACCCTTGAAGGAAAGTTTTTACTTCATTGTCACCGAGACTCAAATGTATAGATCTCTGAAGATAATAAGGCAATAAATGGTAAGGACAGGAGGACTTCATCTAGAAATCAAAATTCTGGAGAGTATCTTTTTACTGAACACAATAAAAAAAAGACCCAGAAACCACAGCAAGATAAGAATATGACCAACCATTGAAAAATAAATGGTAGAAACACAAGTGATCTCAGGATATACCTGTTGCCACATTAATTGCCATCTATGTTCCTACAACCCATTGAGGCACTGAAAAGCTGAAATTAATCTTTCTGTGATAGAAATTCTATTATACTTCATATTAGCTAACAGGTACAACTCCTTGCCATTCCTGAAGGTGACATCAACATAAATTGGAGTGAAATACTACATGGTAGCAATTCTCTGTCAGGGTTTTTAGGTATTTTATATGTGGTGTGAAGCTGCTTAGAGAATTGGAATATTAGAATAAATCCTGGTGGACAGGGTTCAGTGGCTGCAAAGCAGGTGAGGTAACCACAGGTGCATGGTAAATGTAATTTGTCACATTGTTCTGCAGTTTAACACATGGATAGTTTCACACCATATGTAGTACAAATGCAGACAAGTATACAAACCACCAGCACCCGCCAGCCTAGCCATTAGTGAAATCTCTCTAAATGAAAATGAATCACTGAACTTATTTTACTTAATATAGAAAAAAATATTTAAATGAAACCAAACAAAACTCCTTATATCAAAAACATTGGACAGAGAGGGAAAGGCTACGTATTTACTACAGAAGAAAATACATGCATCACCTACATGTTCAGAAGATGATTCATTCTGTCTATAAAGAATGCAGATATATTATTGTATGAACAAAATCATACTGATCTATATTATTCTTGTAGCTATAAAATAAATTAGATTGCTATCAGTTTCTACTTCTGAGGTCTGTTCAACTAAGTATCACCATTAACACCACTGATATTTTTCCTTCTAACAGGATCAGTTCAAACTCTCTATATGGCTTAGCTAATAATAGCTTTATCTTTCTATAAACATAGTTTTGTAATCATATTCACATTTCATTTCGCTCTTTAAACTCAGAAGCATAGCGGTGTATATCATGGATGACTTAACCTTTTGAAAGTATTCAGAATTTGCTAAAAATGATCAAACAGCTCACAAGTGACTCTAGAGAAAAAAAAAAAAAAAAAAAAAAAGCATCATTTTGTTCATACCTTCCAGTGTGATAAAATGCAGGTAATATATCTTCAGGCTCATAACTTCTGATTTAATTTCTTTCCAGAAATGGCCTCATGTGCAGTCTGCACTTCATTTCTAGAAAAGGAGTATGCTTTTCATAACAGTTTTTGATTGATTTACTAGCACTTTCTGACAAAAAAAGACATTTATTGAGAAAAAGAAGGTACATTCCCTAACTGCAGAACTTCTTAGCATAATGATGAAATTCCTGAAGTGACCAGTACTTCATGATGGAAACAGGAGAAATGTAAATTGTCAAATGTTCTTTTGAGATTATACTACTGTGTTATTTATAATTCTTGTGAAATAAAGCCTGGAAATTGGAATTAAGCTAAATAACAATTTAGAATATTTTCTGAAAATAGGAATAATTATGAAGGTAATTTTACCAAATTAATATTATTTTACATGTGCCATCTTATAGGTGCAAAATAAACCTGATACTAAACATCCTTCTTTGTATGATCTTTACTCTGAGTATATAGTTTTCTAAAACAACAAAAGTACTGCTTTTCTAACAATAGAGTTGTTAGAAAATTTTAATTACAAGCCTATTTAACCATATATTTTCATTTTTCTAAAAACTGCTTGCTAAAAATGCAATTTTTCCACTACAACAGATACTTTTAAGGCAGTTTATTGATTTCATAAGCAGATGTTGAACTGGGAGGGGATAGTTTGGTTTGGGTTCTTTTTGTGTTGCTGTTGATGAGTAAATTCATTAAGGAAGTATGAATTAAACTGAGTAAGTTTAATGAGGTATGCTAATATGCAGTGATTCTAAACTGCCACAGGGTGGTAGGAGATGCACTTTCCACAACATTTATCTAATTTGCAGAACTAAATGCTTTGCTGCACTTCCATGTAATTTAAATCCCTTACTGGAATGAGTATTAGTCCTGTAGCTCAAAAAGTGTAAATAAAGTTAAGAGGCAAAATTACACCTTTATGGCATTATAGAGATGGTGTAAGAGAAGAGTTTTAAACCTTTCCAACAGCTGCCTGTTTGTTTTCTGCTACCACATACCGGAGATTTTGTTTGTCAGTTTATATTCTTCCATGTTATCTGAATGTTGCAGGTATCTTTGCAGATACACTTTAGCATTGGTTCTGATCAAATAGGTATATTATGTTAAGGTAAACTTACTATATATAGGAAATTAAAAATGTAATTTTATGTTCTTCATTCCTATGTCAATACCATCTTAGGGTCCCTTTAAACTTAGATCTCTCCTGTGCGCTGACGTCTGAAAATGTTTAAGAATCTGAAGCTGTGGAGAATGTAAAATCTAAATATAATTCTTTATAAATATTTTGCTATTATAATTTTAATTCCATCACCATTACTTATGAATGTGCCCATCATTTTGGAAGTGTATTATTAAATACTTTATACTTGGGGGTCCTATAATTAAGTAATCCTAGTTTCAGAACTACATGTAATTGCTTTACTAAATCTAAGATAGGTCAGAGAAGTCTTATCTTTAAACCTAGACCTGCACTCTATTACAAATTTGATTATTTTGTGTAAACATTAAATAACAAGGTGTCTTTTCGCAGTCACAAATGTTTGAAGAGAGTATTCTCACTAAAGTAATAAAAACAAACAAACAGAAAAAAACCCAAAACAACCCACCAATAAAAAAAAAAAGTTACAATTTTAAAAAATGGTACTATGATGTATGTGTAGGGAAGAAAAAGTGAACACTCTTAAGGGAATTAAAAAAAAAAATAACCAAGAAAAAAAAGAAAGAAATGTTTATATCTGAGAACCCCTTTGAAAAAAGGGATGGGAGGGGAAAATAGTTTGACCTTGTTCAATCATAAAGCTATTCAGCTTTAAAATTCAGACAATCATGTAGACAAGCTACCTTCACTTGAAAGACAGTTAATTCAAATGTTCAACAAATGTGTTAGAGAATGTTGACAAGGGCTCGTGAGGTTTCCTTTTAGTTGATAGCAAGAGTTTAGAAAATGCAGTGACAAAAGCCATTGCACTTAAATCCTGGTAGATAAGGAATAAGCTTATCGTGTTTAACCAGATCAGGGACTGATAACACAATTATGATCACTTCAATTATAACCTCACAATAGTGGGATGTCCTTTTTAATATGCTCATGATGAAAAGAAAAAAACTACTATATTTGGATGAACAGCTCACTGTGGACCAAACACTGTTGAAAAGAACAAAGATCACTCTGTTGGTAAGTATGATAGAAAAAAAAAATCTATGAAAATACTTCTATGATAACACTTTATAATTCTCTTAGGATGAGATGGATCAATTTCTAATGGTGTTTCTCTCTTCATTGTTGACTGAAGCAATCACTATACTGCTCAGAAGTTTAAATTTTAGATAGCTGAACTCAGATGAGAATAAACAATTTGTATAGTTTGTAGACCTAAACTAAAATAAAACCTAGTAAATAATTCAGCCTAGGTCATGATATGCACATTGTAATTCTGGTCCTGACAGGAAGATTTAGCAAATGCAAAGTCCAAGATTATCCATCTGAGCAGGCTGAATGCTGGAAATTATTTTTCAACAGAAATTAATAGTAATAGTTTGTCTTTGCTTCACTATTTGGAAAAAAAAATTGTGTATAATTATTCTTGATATTACCATCAATATTTTTTAGGAATAGTCCATATCTATAATTTCATTTAGGTTGTCCCATGTCTGTGCTGTCTATGATTTCAATAATGAAGTGTTTTCTTATTGCTTATTAGATATCAACATCATAATTTTCTAGTACCTTTTTTTTTAAGCAAACATTTCATGATGCCTTTGGCTGAAACACTGCAATATGGACTTCTGCAGATATAAACAATATTATTCTTTGTAATGGCTTATTCATTATGCAGTAACGAGGGCCTAAGTTCATGCAGTTCCTAAGTTTATGCAAGTACTCTAATAAGAAAGGAAAATCAAATTATTTAGAATTTTAAGAACTGTAAAGGATTTGGACAAAATTTTAAACCCTAGTATGTATGTATTTATTTATTTATTTATTTGTTTGTTTGTTTGTTTAAGTAAGGCCACAACTTTTCTGGAATCAAATCACTTTTAAAATCATTCTTATTAGAAGATGACTATGACTTTCTCTTAGTCTCTTTTTTTGTAAGAAAGGTTTGTTTGGGTTTTTATTCATTCAGAAATTGACATTCCAATACAGATCCATATTTGAAATGTTGAAAAATATTTCTAACTTTTATACTGGACCAAAGAAAATTTCAAATATCAAATCTGTCATGTATGGAATAGAGCTTCTACTAGCCATTCTCTCTGTTATGAGAATTTTCAAAGTGCTGTGTGCTTTTTCTTTCAGTTTAAAGAAAATTGTGTCTGGTTTCTCATACATTCAGAGTTTCTTTTAGCAAAACTGATAATTCCAGACAAATTATGTGCTTTTAAGGTATCTTCTCCTCCATATATTTATAAATTCCTTCCTTGTTTACTTTATGCCAGATAGTCTCCATATTTTCTTACATGCAGTAGTTCTCATATATCCAGCTAACATCACATTTTTGAATATCAAAGTACTCTGACAACTATAGGTTTTCAAAGAAAATTACCTCAGACACCATTAATATTGTTTCTTGTTCTTTAAACAAGTTATCACCAAGGAAACCCACAGTATGATCAAAAAGATAACTACATTTTTTTTTTTTTGTAGGAAAGGGAAGAAAGCATTCCCATGAAATATAGTATTGAAAAAGACTGAATGTTAAGTTCATTACAGTGTGAAAAGTGAAGGACAAAAATAATAGTGCAACTCGAGTCTGTCTGGAGATACTTTCTCAAATAAAGGGTCAAAAATTATTCATATAAAGGTGTGCTACATGACAGACCCTGAAATTAAAAAAAAAAACAAACAACAAAGAAACCAAAACAAAGGAAAAAAAAAACCCATAAACCCCAACAAACAAACAAACAACAACAAAAAATCATCTTATTTTCTAGTAAAAAGGTGAACTTCAGTAAAATGCTTGCATACAGTATTAGAATTTTAAATATTGCCACATGAATACCATCTATAGATTCTACCATCAATGGTTGTAAGAGAAGATAAAGTAAATTATATAAATCTTAAATGCATCCAACTGGGTAAACAGTATGAACTTCAAAGAATGTGGAAACACCACAGAAAGGCTTAACAGTAGTTCTTATTACATCAGGTGTTAATGTTATAAATATGTGAGAAAAAATTAGAGGAAAGAAAGACTGGTTCTAAGGAAGTAGCTCCAGATGCTCAGCTGGGAAGATTTTCCTCAGCTTGGAGATGACTCTGGCCCACATTGCTCACAGAATGCCCAGTTTCATCTCATGCCTTTGAGATTAAAGGTATTATCTTGTCTGACTACTTTCCAGATACTTAGATTACTACTAAAGCCACAAAAAAGTGTATTTCCAAAGATATATGCTAGACTGGTTGCTATATAGCCAATAGTCCTGGTTCTCTTACTCCTATTAGCTCAGGAATAGTTAAGCTTTACTAGAATAATTTTCTGGCTCTTGCCACATGGAATGTAAAATCCCAATTTAATTTCCAGTGGGAAATAAATATGTATATTGTCTTTTATACTGTGAAAATAGAAAAATGAAACAAAAAAACACCAAGCTTCTCTATAGTTGTTTTTGCTTTCAGAAAGGGATGAACCTGTAAAAACTGTTGTGCAGGATACCAATGAAATCAAAGCATGTGTGAATATTAGGTGTGAATGGGACTGTGTTCTCAGTAAGTATCTGTCCTACCGTGGTATTACCAAAGTCATTGCTAGGATGCCTAACAGTATGAAATGCCAGTCTGATTGATGCTTTCTCTTCAGTTTCCTGGTCCTAACATACGTTGGGTCCATTGTTTTCTGAGAGGGGAAAAAAAAAATAAAACAAAGAAGATGTATGGTTCTGTGTATTAGCACATGCCACGCAACACAGTTGCTCCTGTTAAGTCATTTTTCTTGTCACAAAGCCCAGAGCTGCAGCATTGTTTGGATGTGAAAGGAATTGTGATTCATCTGAAACCTAGTTGTACAATGAATAAACCAAATTTCTATATTGCAAACCCCAAAAGTATAGCAGATCACTGCTTCTACATTTTGATTGTAAATGTAGATTTAAACTGTAATAGTTTTGGTTGACTAATTTATCATTAAATATCAGTTTTGTCCTGACAAGTGTATTGGGTTTGCGTAGCAAGGTTTCTATAGCAGGGGGACTAAAGAAGTGCCCTCTGTGGGAAGCTGCTAGAAGTTTCCCCTATGTTCAATAGAGCCAAAGACAGCTGTACCCAAGATGGACCTGCTGCTGGCCAATACCAAGCCCATCAGCAATGGTGGTAGCACCTCTG
This sequence comes from Porphyrio hochstetteri, assembly GCA_020800305.1. Taxonomy (NCBI): domain Eukaryota; kingdom Metazoa; phylum Chordata; class Aves; order Gruiformes; family Rallidae; genus Porphyrio; species Porphyrio hochstetteri. Next base: position 181,775,094 of record CM036905.1, on the reverse strand, counting down.
GGATAACATAGTTAAGAAGAGGAAACAAAACAGTAACTGCAGCTGGAGAGAGGAGACTTTGTGAGATTAACAACTTTGCAGACACCTAGGTCAGAAGAAGGGGAAGGAGGTGCTCCAGGTGTCGGGGCACAGATTCCCTTGCAATTGCTGGAGGACACCATGGTGAGGTAGGCTGGTGGAGGTGAGATAGGTTTTGTCCCTGCAGCCTGGAGGTTGATGGTGTAGCAGATATCTACCTGCAGCCTGTGGAGGATCCCACACACCTGAGGGAGGCTGTGACCCTATGGGAAGTCCATGCAGAGGCAACCTCCTGCAGGACCTGTAGACCCATGGAGAGAGTAGCCTATGCTGGAACAGCTTTGCTGGCAGGACTTGTGACCCCATGGGATCCATTCTGGAACAATCTGTTCCTGAAGGTCTGCACAGCATGGAAGGGATCCATGCTGTAGCAGTTAACGAAGGACATCAGCCTGCGGGAAGAACACAACATTGGAGAAATTCATGGAGGATTGTCTCTTGTGGAAGGACCCCAGAGTGGAGCAGGAGAATCGTATGATGCATTTTATTCTGTGTTGAGTCTGTTTCACCTGCAATGGTAGTTGGTGAATCTCTCCCTGTTCCTATCTCAAGCTGCTAACCTTTCATTATATTTTCTCTTCCCTGTCCAGCTGAGGAGGACAATGACAGAGTAACTATGGTGGGCACCTGGTGTCCAGACAGGGTCAACCAGCCTAGTACTGAATGCTGTTTATGCCGTTTGTTGTCAACAAAGCAGGAGCTGACTTCTAAGGAGTTTGTTTTGTTTTGTTTTGTTTTGTTCCCAATCACAGACTTGGCTTCTGAAGACCAACCCACATGTTTACATGTTGGAGTTTTTTCTGGGTTGTTTTTTTTTTTTTTTCTATGACTTATGTTCTTGAAACCAGAAATGTATTTATTCATATAGTTCAGATTGAGTTCCTGACCAAGTTTCAAAGGCATTATTCTAGCCTTATTTTTAAGTGGATTTGTTTCTTCTTTACTGTAAGACTATATTAAATTCTTTTATTGCAGAAATTGAATATTTAACAGAATGCAAAACATCTCCTCCAAACTCCATTATAGAAGACTGAAATGTTGAAGATTTCTTTCTGTTATCTCATCTCTGTTTGCTCTTTTTGGGGTCTGAATTACTTCCTGGCCATTCTCATTTACAATGGCCTTAAGATACTTTCCACCAGAAAGCTGTCACAAAGGATGAGTTGGTTTATTCATAATAGTATAATCGTTCACAGTATAATAATAATAACAATAATGATGATGATGATGTTACATGCAAATCTGTTACTTAGATATTCAGATATAGATTGTTTTTTCTGTTTCTATATCTGTGTTTGTAAAGAATAAAAATGAATTAGATCAACTGCACAATTTCATAGAAAATATAATCTCATATAAAAGGAACAAAATCTATATGTATGATGTATGTATGTATGCATATGTATATCTGCAGACTATATAGGTGTTCCTATGAAGAAAAGTTGAAGCATTTAATTGGCATTCTTTGTCCTAATCTGAAGGTTAAAATGGTGTATATAAATGTATACCTACATGTGTGATAAAGTACAAAGATGCAAGATACATTTGTCATTTTATGCCCCATGGCAACTGATCTCAGTTCAAGTCTAGGAGTGTTCATCCATCAGTTCTGAAGGCAGGATTTTTACTACCTGAGCAAAAAGACTAGATTCTGTATCTGTAGGAGAAAATATTCCCTTATGGGTTGGTCAATCTTCATGGCAGGAAAGTGTTGTAAATTTCTAATCTTCACTGAATGGATCGATTTACAAATGAGGTGGTACAGTAGTAAGACTTGAATTACTGGAAATTTGAATCAATGTGCTAGATGTTGCCTTTTCAAGATGCAGAAGATATACCCTTATACAGTCTCAAGAGTACAGTTCAAGGTAGAAAATTATACAATCTGAAAATGAATTTGTATGATGCAAACCTGAAAAATTTGCCAAGTTTGATACTGCTTCTTTCAATGTTATAAAAACCAGATTAAGTGCATACCAACATTGACACTATCTGTCACAGGGATATGTATAATCTTAAAACTTGTTGGTTCCTCTGTTTCATTACTGTAATATATTTGCCATTAAACATGCTGGCTGGTAACTTGCAAAAGCATGCAGAGTTAAGATGGATTTTACACAAGAACCTAGAAGATTTAAACAGGAAATTAGTACATTCTGACATCTATAGCAGGTCTAAATGCACACAAAAAAATACATAATACACACACAAAATTATAATATTATCATTTCACCCCACATTTTTATTTATTTTAAAATCTTAATTTGTTTTAGTGCCCAATGCCCATGAATCATTTTGGTATTATCTAATAAACTTCAAATGCGACTTTGAGTGACGATTATGCAATGTTCTAAAACTCTGTATATGATTACAGAAGTATGTGATTTCCTTAGATTTAACACAAGTATTTGGAGAAAAAGCCAAATTCTCAGCATCCTAATGTATTAGGAAAGAAACTAGTTGCCCCAGTTCAGTGTAATTACTTATTACCCACATAAATACATGGAAAACACCCTCACTGAGGATGGTACAGCAAAGAAAAAATGTGTCTTTGTTTAAGTTTAGTATATTAAAAAAACAAAAAAAACCCACCCAAAAATACAACAAAAAACTCCTCAAAACTAGAAATAGTATTTAGAAGTTTCTCCCTCCCCTATCTTCCCCTTCCCTTCCCTTCCCTCCCCTTCCCTTCCCTTTGTCATTTCTCCTTAACATGGAATATCTATTGCAGAATGACTGGAAAGATTAAAACTATATATTGCATTTCACCTTTCCCCATCACCTTCACTACCTTACTCATCCTGAAATTGTGTATATTGCCAGATCAAGTTAAGACCTCATTGAAAAAACACACTTCTAATACTTGGGCTGGAAGTAGTTATTAATAGAACAGGAAAGACGTATCTCACTTTACTTTAAGACCACAGGTTACAGTTGCTAAATGCTACTCAGAGAAGTTTGTCATGAGGACTGACGTGCTGGGCAATTTAAGAAAATGTGATCATGTCACCTTTTTTTTTTTTCCCCCTTTTTGGTCAATAATTACATGTTCTATACATTTGAAGAGTTCTCTTTTTAAGGGACCAGAGTCAAGAGGTGAGTATTGTGTCATTTATTTCAGAATGATGAACCTAGAGAATTCAGCTCTTTGACATGTATTTTATGTTTATGTTTAATTGTTAAAAATATCCCTTTTTTATTCCTGAAATGCATAAATATTCCAGAATTTCCTGAGTAGGAAAATTATCTGCTAAGTCTAGGTCTCTTAGAAAAAAAAGATAATTTCTGAGTATCTCCAGCTTTTCAATACCGATTTTTTACAGTGGGATTTCATGAATCTCAGAATTATGTATTCCACTGTCCTGGTTTCGGCTAGGATAGAGTTAGTTTTCTTTCTAGCAGCAGGTGGAATGCCATGTTTGGGAGTTAGGGTGAGAGCAATGCCCATAACATCCTGATGTTTTCAGTTGTTGCCAAGCAGTCAAGGACTTTTCAGTTGCTCATATTGCCCTGCTAATAAGAAGGTGGTGGGCACACAAGAAGATGGGAGTGGACACAGCCAGAACAGGTGAACTACACTGGCCAGAGTGGGTATTCCATGCCAATTACATCATACTCAGCATAAGGGAAGATGGTGGGGGGAGGAGCACTCTACTCCAGGACGCATGGGTTTTGGGGGTGGTTTGGTTCTGGGGGGACTTTGAGCTGTATTGCCTGAGTTGTGTGGCTTGGTGAGAAACTGCATTGTGTATCAACAGCTTAATATATTTTAGTATAAAGTCCTATTACTATTATTATATCTATCTCTCTGCTATGCCAGTAAACTATCTGTATCCCAACCTGTGAGCTTTTGGGGTTTTTTTGTTTTCTTTTCCTTCCTTCCCCCTTCCTCTAATCCTTCCCCCACCTACTCTCTCAGAGAGTGAGTGGCTGTGTGGTGCTCAGCTCTCAACTGGGGCAAAACCATGACATCCACTATAAATGAACAAATACTAAATAAAAATGCATGGAATAGTTTGATTTTGTTCACCTTTGCCTTTCATTCCTTTTAAGACTGCCAAAGACTGAAAAAAAAAACAAAACCAAAATGACCTCTGTGTTAAAGAGAAATGCCAAATGAAAATAGAATGGGGTCACAATAGAAAAGGAGAGCAGGGCAGGGGATTTTTCTTATTGTTCATAGTTTGAAATGTTCTGTGGCTGCTTATTTTATTTTTCATTTTCATAACATCCAATGCTTCATATTGAAGTGAAGAATGGTCAGAAGTGCTAAACAATTTGAGAAAGTATATTTCAAAACTTAAATTCACGTATCAAGAAAAAACTTAGAGAATTATCATGAGAAGAAATACCCTTGTGTAGTTTTGTGTTCTAAAGTATGTACATATATTTTGTGTATCTAGACAGTCTAAAACAATGGCTAAGGCTAACTGTATGAGGGCCAGCTGTATGAGGTTCACAAAGGCTCAGTGTCAGGTCCTGCACTTGGGTCACAACCACCCTATACAACACTACAGGCTTGGGGAAGAGTGTCTGTAAAGTTGTCTGGCAGAAAAGGACCTGAGTGTGTTGGCCAATAGCTGGCTTATTATGAACCAGCAGTGTTCCCAGTTGGCCAAGAAGACCAACAGCATCCAGACTTGTATAAGAAATACTGTAGCCAGCAGGACTAGGGAAGTGATCATACCTCTGTACTTGGCACTAAAGAGGCCGTACCTTGAATGCTGTGTTCAGTTTTGGGCACTTAACTACAGGAAAGACACTGAGGTGCTGGACCATGTCCAGAGAAGGGTGATGAACCCGGTGAAGAGCTTAGAGAACAAGTCAGAAGAGGAAGGACTGAGAGAACTGGGATAGTTTAACCTAGAAAAAGAAGGCTGAGGGGAGACCTTTTTCCTCCCTGCAACTACTTTTCCCAAGTAACTAGCCATAGGTCAAGAGGAAATGGCTCCGAGTTGCATCAGGAGAGGTTTAGATTGGATGTTAGTAATTCTCCACTGAAAGGGTTGTCAGTCATTAGCACAGGATGCACAGGGAAGTGGTTGAGTCACCATCCCTGGAGGAATTTAGAACATGCGTAGGTGTGCTTCTTAGAGACATGGTTTAGTGGTGGACTTGGCAGTCCTAGGTTAACAGTTGGACTTGATGGTCTTAAAGGTCTTTTCCAATCTAAAATATTCTATGATTCCAGCAGAGATAAGCGTAAAGCCTGTGCAGTGCTTCTGCTAAAAAAATATCTTCAAATATTATTAATACTATGAAGTATCCTTATCTAAACATGTCTTCTATGATGAAAATTAAAGCTATGTTTTGCAGAGCAAGACCTTATTAATTTACAGTAGTTTTCCAAACCCATTTCAGGTTCTAAAACTTCAAAGTAATGTATAAGCTAACAAAGAATAAAAAGGAAATATACTTAATCAGGATATATACATTTTCTGTATGATCACTATTCAGTTTTAACTATTAATGACAATCTTTCATGGCTTGCTATCGAATGGTCTCTAGCACATTGCATAAATGTACTGTAATTAAGTCTTAGCAAGAATATACTGCAATGAAATATTTAGCCATTAAGATTTTTCTGAGAAATTACAAATAGTTCATTTTTTAAAATTATATAATATATATTAATTTTATAGATATTAATTTATGAATATATATATAAAGTGTGGCGTATGGATCAGAATATCAGGAATTATACAATAAATGTGTGTATCCCCGAAGGCTTCAAAATCCTTCATAAACATTTAAAAACTTAGTTTTATTACCTAGGTGATGAACCTACAAAGTATTTATAGTGATTAAATTGAATGAAACTTGAATTTATTTTCTGTTGTTTTCTATGGTATTGGTAAATGGAAATAATTAATAAAAATAGTCTTTTTTTTTCTTCTTGGAATCTTCATAGTTAATTAATAAAATATCTTCAAAACATTTAATGAATTCCCTACAGACCTGAAACCTGTTTGTTGTTGGACTATCAATGGGATCATAGATCAGATCAAAGAGACACAGCCTCTGTCACAGGCTTTTTGATCTTTCTTAGTTTCACAGAGCTAAATGCTGATCTGAATGCTATCTTCCCCAGCTGGTCAAAATAACAGAAAAAAATGTGAATTAGAGATATTTTAGAAATCATTGCTTAAATGAACTCTCTTGACATTACCAAATGGCTGAGATTACAATAATGTAAATTTGGTTCAAGTAGTTGTCACAGACCCCCACATCATGCACACCTTATAGGCAATAGCAGGAAAAAACCTTCAAAAAACAGAACATTTTCCCCCGGACCCCTCCAATAACACCTCCCAAACAGACAAACAAACAAAAGCAACCAACCAACAAAAAATACCCTTTAGATGGTATCAGAATGAACCTCACTTTCCAGTTTTTTTCCAGTTAAACATCAAGTCAGATGCCAAGATAGCGTCAATGATTCCTTATCACAGTTCTCTGGCCCAGTCACCTGTAAATGTTTACCTCCTGCAAGCAGGTCCTGCACTGACTTGTAAAGCTGAGTTAGATGGAGTAATCAAAGGACTGAAGCCAGGAAAAAAGCAACAGCTGCTGCAGAAGGTGAGTGAACAGCTAGTAATCATATTGATGACATTACTAATTTATGTAGTTGGTAGAATTTAAAATAGGAGTGAGGACTCATCTGTCATCATCCTATCATCCATCATCACTACAGTTCTCTAAGTAATGTGCAGGCTGTTAATAATTTTACTTTATTTTTTTATTCCACTTGATTTGGTGTTGGGGCTTTTTTTAAGACTCAAGGAAAAACACTTTGTGGCAAATATGAAAGCTGGATTTTTTTCTGTAATAAATAAACACGTATAAAACACACATACAAAAAAATTTCTTACAAGAAAATCATTATGAAGGCTTCTCTCTTTTATTTTTTTTTTTAAATTTCATTTTTTCTACAGCATATAGTTAATATTCTGTCCTGTCGATAGGTTTAGTAGAATGAAAACTAGGCATGATTCCAAAGAGGCATACTTGAAGAACAGATGCCTGTGGAACAGTTGCTTCTAGCTTTGTAGAAAGCAATGCCAGTCCCTATATAAAGTTGCCCATCAGCTTGTGATAACATTTTCTCTTTTCTTTTTGAAGCTTGAAAGTTCCCTGTCACTTGAGTCCTGACCTGGCTGTGTTCCTTGTCCACACCAAACTCAGGACTAGAACCTGCAAAATCCATCTCAGACATACAAGAGTGTTTTAGAAAATCATAGACTTCATATGACAAATTATTTTATATTGTGTGTCAAAAGAATTTAACTTTTCTTGTGTTGAAGATTTGAGTTCTATAGAGATGCTTAAGTTACTTGTTAATTTAGTGAGTTATCCCATAGAAGGTGTCTAACAGGAAGGCTGTTAGTCATTAAGATGTGGCAAGAGGTTAAAGTGACAATATTAAGACATTTAGACAGACCCAAATTCAGGGGCCTAAATATAGGTGTCTGCTATGTAGATATGTATATATGAACTGAATCTGTAAGTTTCCATCATAGCCTTTGCAGATCTAGTCAATAAAGTCAATGGAATTTACAGAGCTATTAATCTTAGATTTACAGAAATGCTTCATTTTCATCATGTGCAGCTCGCTAGATTTTGTTGAAATCTCCTTTGCCTATAAAAAGAACAGATATGGAGATCACAGAATCATAGGTGTTGGAAGGGACCTCCAGAGATCATCAGGTGCAACCCCCCTGCAGAAGCAGGTTCCCTAGGACAGGTCACACAGGTAGGCATCCAGATGGGTCTTGAATATCTCCAAAGAAGGAGACTCCACAACCCCCATGGGCAGCCTATTCCAGCGCTCTGTCACCCTCACTGTTCTTCTTCATATTGGTTCACAACTTCCAGTGCTCCAACTTGAAGCCATTGCCACTTGTCCTGTCCCCACAGACCATTGAAAACAAGCTAGCCATTTCCCCATGTCCCACACTTGAGATATTTATAAACATTAATAAGATAAGAGTAGGAGGATCACTTCCTTCAACCTGTTGTCCATGCTCCTTTTGATGCACACCAGGATCCCATTGGCCCTCTTAGCCACAAAAGTACACTGCTGGCTCACGGCCAACCTGTCATCAACCAGGACCCCCAGGTCCTTCTCCACAGAGCTCTTCTCCAACAGGTCATCCCCCAGCCTGTACTGATACAGACGGTTATTCCTCCCCAGGTGCAAGACTCTACACTTGCTTTTATTAAACCTCATCTGGTTTCTCCCTGCCCAGCTTTCCAGCCTGTCCAGGTCTGGCTGGATGGCAGTGCAGTGTTCCTGCGTGTCAGCCACCCCTCCCAACTTTGTATCATCAGCGTACTTGCTGAGGGTGGATGCTATTCCCTCATCAAGGTCGTCGATGTAGATGTTAAACAGGACTGGACCCAACACTGAGCCCTAGGGAACACTGCTAGTCATGGGTCTCCAGCCAGACTCTGCTCCATGAATCACCACCCTCTGAGCTCAGCCCATCAGCCAGTTCTCAACCCACCTCACTGTCCTCTCATCTATCCCATACTTTCTCATCTTTGCTATCATGGGAGACAGTATCGAAAGCCTTGCTGAAGTCATGGTAGATGACATCCACAGCTCTCCCTCCATCTACCCAGCTGGGAAGGCTACAAGGTTGGTCAAGCATGATCTCCCCTTGGTGAATCTATGCTGATTACTCCTTATAACCTTCTTCCAATTGCTTGGAGATGGCATCCAGAACAAGCTGTTCCATCACATTTCCAGGGACAGAAGTGAGGCTGACTGGCCTATAGTTACTTGGATCCTCCTTCTTGCCCTTTTTGAAGACTGGAGTGACATTGGCTATCCTCCAGTCTTCCTGATTGCCAGGACATGTCGAAGATGATAGAGAGTGGCCCAACAACCATCTCCGCCAGCTCCCTCAGCACACGTGGAAGCATCCCATCAGGGCCCATGGATTTGTGTGCATTGATCCCTCTGAGACGCTCCTGAACCACCTCCTACTCAAACAGAGGAAAGCTGTTCATTTCCCAAACTATCTCTCTTTCTTCCAGTGTCCGGGGGCATCCCCAGGGGTCTTTGAAGTGAAAACTGAAGCAAAGAAAGCGTTCAGTATCTCCACCTTCTCAGCATCCCTTGTTACCAGCACACCCACCTCGTTCAGTAGGGGACACACACATTATCCCTAGTCGTCCTCTTACTACTCATATACTTAAAAAAACCCCTGTTTTTATTATCCTTTATGTACCTTGCCAGTTTCACTTCCAGGTGGGCTTTAGCCTTCCTAGTTGCGTCCCTGCAGGCCCTGACAATATTCCTATAGGCTTCCCAGGTGCTCCAACCCTCTTTCCACAATTCACAGACCTTCTGCTTCCCTTTGAGTTTATGCATGAACTCCCTACTCATCCACACAGGTCTTCTGCCACCCTTTCCTGATTTCTTACTCAAAGGGATGCACCGATCCTGGGTTTGGAAAAAGCACTGTTTAAATGCTACCCAGCTCTCACAGGCTCCCTTACATTCTAACAGCGTAACCCATGAGATAGCTCCTATTAAATCACAGAAGAGATCAAAGTTTGCTCTCCTAAAGTTCAGGGTCCTGATCCCACTCTTTACCAGGCCCACATTCCTCAAGATCACAAACTCAACCAAGGGCATGGTTGCTGCAGCCCCAGCTGTCTCCTGTCTTGACACCTTTAATGATCTCTCCCACGTTGGTGAGCACCAGGTACAGCAATGCATCACCTCTGGTTCTGGTTGGTCTGTCCAATACCTGAACCAGAAAGTCCACAACACAAGATCCAGGAGTCTCCTGGATCTCTTGCAGCTCGCCGTGTGGTTTTCCCAGCAGATATCTGTGTGGTTAAAGTCCCTCATAAGGATGAGTGCCTGTGAACTTGATGCCTTCTGCAGCTGAAGGAGGAAGGCGTCATCAACAGTCTCTCCTTGATCAGGTGATCTGTAGTAGACCCCTATCACCAGCTGTCCTTTATTAGTCCCATCCCCAATTCTAACCCACAGGCTCTCAACCTGCTCCTGACCACTTCTCAGAGAGAGCTCCTCACAGTCTATCCACTTTTTAAATAGAGGGCAACTGCCCCACCCTTCCTACCTAGCCTATCCCTTCTAAAAAGGTGATACCCTTCCACAGGAGTATTCCAGCTGTGGGAATCATCCCACCATGTTTCTGTGATTGCAACTAGATCATCATTTTCCAGTGACATCACAATTTCCAACTCCTCCTGCTTATTACCCGCTGTGCATGTTGGTGTAGACACTTCAGCTGGGCTTTCTGACTCACCACCTTTTTTGAGGAGCCCTCCCTCAACCCTCTGGGATGACTCTGAAGTTTTCCCCCACTGCTTCCAAGGGGAACATTAGAATATTCCAAAAGGGGGTTCAGCAATACTACCTCCTCTGAGGAATCACCAGAAGTTCCTATGGGACACTTCAGAGGTATTTCCCCACAGTCTCCTAGAATGACAGCATCAATGTCATATAGGCATGTACAGACACACACATTTAGGTGTTAAAAACTAGAGTTAAATTCTGCTCCAGATCCTTTCACCTTTACAGTTTCAGAGGATCTCTGCATAAGAGCTGAATCTTTTTGTCAGATTTCAGCTACAGATAACAGATGCACATGAGTGCTTCAAAGCATTGCCTTAAATACCTGATAAGACACACTTCTTCCCATATGGTCTTTGCACATGTTTTTTTTTGGGGGTTTGCTTTTTTCCCTGTGTGGACATAACAGTATAGAAGGGGAGAGTGGTTCCCTTCATGTATGATAAAGGTATGATTGAATCTGGTTCTGGAAGCTGTGAAAAACTGTTGATGCAGTGATTATCAATGAGACATTGATTCTAGTTTAAACAAAGAAATTAGCTGTCTAGGGTGTTTTGTTGTGAATATATATATCTGATATTTTTGCTGTTTAACAAATAATAATGCTTCCACATTAGTGTAATCTGGTAGTCAATGTTATCTATTTCAGGCTTTCTTACATATTTTCTCACAGAAGTCAGTGACAATTAATCCCTGAGTTGCAAAAAACTTGACAAAAGCACAGTTCTATAAGAGAAACAAAACAGATAAAGAAATATTCTTCCTGAAACCCTGAATGATCAATTTCTAGTGTCAGTATATTGCAGATAATTGGGTTATTTTTTCCCCTAATAAAATGGACTAGTTAAATGGTTTTATCCTTTTTTTTTTTCCCCAAAAAGGTAGTACGTTAAAACAAACAGTTACCTCAGTTTCTTCAGTATAGCTGAACAGCTTGTTTAGCAGTTGTAAAAGCTAGGTAGACAAAACAGATTTAATTTCTAGGGTAAGGAAGGAACACACAGACAAATAAAGTGCTTTGATTGATGAGAATATGTGGAAAATAATAGATTTTCATGAAACTTTTGTCACTTCAGTGAGAGATGTGATTCCTTGTCATCATTATTGATCCTCATTAATGAGGAAAAGTCAAAATATGCTTTTGACACTATCACTTCCAATGTCATAACGCTGTTTTTCTGTATGAGCACCTTTTTTTTTTTATTTTTTTCTTTCTTGAAATATGCTCATTCCTTTTCCAGTCTGGGATTGGATTATACATTACCCCCTACACCTGCAAACAAGAATGACTATGAAAAACAATTATTACCTTCTTGCTTCTCTGTGGGCTACATGGAGCTTGAGTTTGTGAAAGAAAAGTCCGTAGGTGCCTTTTGGCTGAGGGGAAGAAAGAATCTTATCCCTTCTCATTATAAACTAAGGTTGAGAAAGGAGGATAATGGAACCATAAAGGTCTGATCTGCTATAACTGTAGCATCCAGTACCAAGAATTACTGTACGGTCTGCTTACTTACAGCCAGTATCATATATCATTCAGAGGAAACTTGAAAGCTCCATGCATGTGCCAGTTTTTGAGGTTTTTTGCTATTTCATTTCTATTCTTTGCTGAGGTAGGTTCTCGTCCATCTTCGTTCTATACTTAGAGAGAGGGAGTAAAAAAAACCACAAAGGAATTAAATTCCAGGAGTGTGGATTGAATGGACATAACTGAGGTGCTATGCCAGCACCATTTAAAGCTCTTTATCACCCAGTCTTACAGTCTAAACCCTTCTGTGTGCATTGTGGTTCTCCCATAGCATATTTTAAAAACAACAATTTAAAAATATTATTCTTCATAAGACATTTCTGAAGACTCCCAATTTTTATAACTTCCTTCCTACTGGCTAAGTTGATGAGGAGAGAGCAGTAGATGTTGTCTACCTTGACTTTAGAAAGGCTTTTGACACATCCTTCCATAACTTCCCAATGGGCAAGCTTAGGATGAGTGGGTTAGATGAGTGAATAGTGACGTGAATGGAGAACTGGCTGAGCTCAGATTTGTGATAAGTGGCACAGAGTGTAGTTGGAGGCCTGTAGCTAGTGGTGTGCCCCAGGGGTCTGTGCTAGGTCCAAGGTTATTCAACATACTCATCAATGACCAGGATGAGGGGACTGAGTTGTACCCTCAGCAAGTTTGAGGAGTGGCCAATGCACCAGAAGACTGCACTGCCATTCAGTGAGACCTGGACAGGCTACAGAATTGGGCTAAGAGGAACCTAATGAAATTCAACAAGGGAAAGTGTAGGTTCCTGCACCTAGGGAGGAGTAACCCCAAACACCAGTACAGGTTAGGGGTTGACCTGCTGGGAAGAAGCTGTACAGAGAAGTTCCGAGAGTCCTGGTGGATGACAAACTATCCATGAGCCAGCAGTGGGCCCATGTGGTCAAGAAGACCAATGGCATTAAGAAGACTGTGACCAGCAGGTCAGGAGAGGTTATGCTTTCCCTGTACTCTGTCCTGATTAGGCCACATCTGGAGTGATTTTTCCTCTTCTGGGCTCCCCAGTTCGAGACAGACATTGAACTACTGGGCAGAGTCCAGCGAAGGGCTGCTAAGATGCTTATGGGCCTGGAGCATCACTCTTATGAGGAAAGTCTGAAAAAGCTGTGTCTGTTTGGAGAAGAGAAGACAGAAAGGGGATCTTATCAATGCTTATAAATATCTTGAAGGCAAGTGTCACGAGGATTTGGCCAGAGTCTTTTTGTGCTGTCTGAGGGGCAATGGGCACAACCTGTATCAAAGGAAGTTCCAACTGAATATGAGGAAAAACTTCTTCATGTTGAGGGTGACACAGAACTGGAACAGTCTGTCCAGAGAGTTTGTGGAGTCTCCTTCTCTGGAGATATTCAAAACCTGCCTGAACGTGATCCTGTGCAACCTGGTCCTACCATTCAAGAATGGTTGGAAATAGACAACCAGGCTGTGAAGCTGGGTGAACCACATGGCAGCATGCCAACAACTATGCCATATCTTTTAAGTGTACTCATTTTAATAGTCAAAATATTTGGCTAATGAAAAAGAAAGGGAAAAAAAAAAGCGTATGTTTATATGTCACCCAGAATTTAGTGTTATGGCAATAAATGTTTCAACATTCATTCCCATTATCTATTCAATAGAGAATAACCTCATAAATGCAGTTAAATCTTACACAAAATCCTTCTGAGCATTGATTTTTTTTCTCTGGTGTTTTGCACTCTATCCTAATATTTCTTTGGTTTATTAGGGCTGGCACTTACTTCTATCTCAAGCTGAGCTGGGGAAGATTACAATGACCTGTCAGGACCCTGATGTCCACAGTTGGTATTTTGTTCTGTTTCTTTGCTGTGAAGAGAACGGCTTATGAATGGCTTCAGATACTGAGCCTGGGTTCACTTTTCTACATTTTCTTATGTCAAAGTGAATCTGTTATTTTGGTTCCCAACTAATGTCTGAAACTTACACAACAGCCTCCTCCATCCTTAACTTTTTCAAAGGTCTACTTTTTGTTATATAGGAATCATCCTGGGGTTTCAGACCTTAACTGCAAATGACATTCCCAGTGCTTCAGCTATGACAGGTCAAGGAGTAGTTGCTTAAACACTAGGGAATTGTTGCAAGAAGCTCAAATCAGTTCATGTCAACAGAATTCAAGACAATTCCTGAATGTGAGCTGTCGAGTACTTAATAAGCACTAGTAATGGCAAAACTTTAAAAATACTGAACTAAAATTTCTCTTTTCATATAGAAAGCTACTGAAAGATGACCAAATATGTTTAAAATCAGATGAAGATGGACTCTTAGACTATACATGAAAATTAGAAATACAGAAAGCTTCAAGGTAACGAAATAGAAATTAGCATTGATAAGAAACTTGTACCTTTGATCTATGCAGGACAAGTCTTGCTTTTCAGGTTTTACTTCAATTTTCCATTAAACTTCAGAAAAAATTCTTTGCATAGATATCTTGGCTCCTAGATTCCTAGATTCCTTGGTTTTCCCATCCATATTCCATGGAACTAGTCTGTCTTCCTTCTGTCAACAGTCTCTCAGGGCCCAATTCATTTGCATATAAGCATGGCACCTCATGGTGTTTGAATGTCTTTAGGATACCTAAGCCAATTTAAATTCTTTTTCAGGCATGCCACAGAATTTATTAAAAATCTTGCAGCATTTTGGATTAATGGACAGAGATCAGACACCCACAGCATGTAAATAGCACTCAATTTGTTTGGACTGTAGTTTGCAATAAATACTTGCTGGTTTCCTTTCTCTCAATTTGCCACTTTCTTATGGACAAATAATTTTTAAACTCTTTCTATCCTCAGATATGATCAGTTCCTCTGCAACTAAAAGTGTTCTTCACTTTCTTTCTTAGACTTCCATCTGATCAAGTCACTCAAAGAAATATAGTATATGACTGAAAAGAGAGAGCTCAGATAGCTAACATCTGACATATATGAAGTATTGAATATGAAATGGAAGTCAGAAAAGAAAAAATGTTGCTGTCAAATTAAAGTACACAATGTTGTCAATAAAGAAAAATCTTATACTGATTTCAATCAAAATGGAATTAACCGATTTTTTTAAAATTTTATTTTTTCATTTTAAGGGAAGATCCTTTTTTAAGTAAACTGTGATTTGAAAAGAATTGTAAATTTGACTCAAAACCAATTGATAAGTATATTTATTTAAAAAAAAAAAGAAATATATTTTGAAATTTCCAAGGTGAGTTATATCATTATTACAATTTCACAGTGGGTTTCCATTAAAAAAAAAAAAAAAGAAAAGAGTATGCAGTGGTTCAACCCTGGCTGGAGTCCAGTTGCCTACCAAAGTTGCTCTTTTACTCCACCTTTTCAGCTGGACATGGGAGAAAATATATATTTTTATATAGGAGTTGAGATAAGGACAGTGAGAAATCATTCAGCAATTAGCATCATGGGCAAAACAGACTGAGCACACAATTAAAAAAAGCATCTAATTAATTACATACACACAGACACATAGACAGTGAAAAGAGAGTAAGGATAATGAGAAGTAAACCCAAATTTTAAAACACTTCCTCACTCCAGGTGTCACAGGAAGGGGATGGAGAATGAGGGTTTCAGTCAGTTCCTGAAGAGTTGTTTTCCTTCTAAGTGAGGAGGGAGGTGTCGGGGTTGGGTGGAATTCCTGACACTCTTCCCCTGCGCCAGTGTGGGGTCCCACTCATGGGACACAGTCCTCCACCAACTTGTCCAACATGAGTCCTTTCCCACAGGGCTTCTGCTCTTCACCAGCTGCCCCAGTGTGGGTCACTTTTGTGAGGTGCAGCCATAAAATCATAAAATGACCCTCAGTCTCTCAAGCCCAGACTGCTCCAGCCCAGTCCCCCATGGAATCACAAGTCCTCCCTGCTCCAGCATGGGGTCTCTCCACAGGCCGCAGGGAACACTTGCTCCACCATGGTCTTCTCAGTGGGCTTCAGGGGAAGCTTTTACTCTGGCACCTGGAACGCCTCTTACCCGCCCCCCCCCCCCTCTTCTTCAATGATCTTGATGTCTGCACAGTTTCTTACATCTTCTCACTCCCCTCTCTTGTGGTAAAAAGCAGACACTTGTGTTTGTTTTCTTTTCCTTTTAAAATATTTTATCAGAGAGGCACTACCACCATTGCTGATTGGCTCAGCCTTGGTCAGCGGTGGGTCTGTCCTTGGGTCAGCTGGTATTGGCTTTGTTGGACCTAGGGGAAGACTTTAGCATCTACTTGCAGAAACCACCCCTTCAGCCTCCCCTCTTCCATCAAAACCTTGCCATGCAAACCCACAATTTACCAAGAACCCAAAGCCCACAAAAACATCTCCTCTAAGTTGTTGGGTTTTTTTTTCACACACACACACAAAAAATTATTTACAAAATTCCATTTGAAACTCTACAGTACTCTGGAAAGCATGGAATTCCAGTTTTCATTGATTGGCCATTCATTCAAAGTGCTTCGGAAAGAATTATTACCATTGGTTTTACTGTTTTCATGTATTGGGAAGAAGAGATGTGAGGAAGCCCAATGCTGTGACAGTTTTCATATGCTATACATTGGCTAGTTACTGTGGCTAAAATTCAGTTCATGTGTCATGACTATGTCCTACATAAGAACCACTATAAATGCAGAATAGAAAGTACATGAATACTGTAACATACCCTTTGTATCATCTGGAACATTTTGAGCCTGAACTTAAACTGGGTAAGTCCCAAGCAGTAAAAACTTTGTCTTCATATTTTCTACTATTTTGATCCCATTATCAATGTTTAACAAATAATAAGTAACAATAATAATTGTGTCCCCACTGTACATTCTGAGAAAGGAAAAAAAAATATTATTAGAGAAGTGGCAGCAGTGAGAAAATCAAAAGGGAAATCACACATCAATATTCTTATGGCAAGGGAAAATGCTGTTGGAAAGGCATGAGCTATAGGGATATACTTTCAGCCAGAAAAGAGAGTGCAAGAAGCCAGGAAGTAAATAAATTTGAAACAGGGACTAAATTTGCCAGTTTGTGGCCAAAGTCATATTTAACTATTTTTCTTCCACCGTGTTTCATGTCACATTTTTTGTTTCCCTTTATCCATTTTTTCCTTATGATGAAATAATTTTTTTTTTCACAGTATTTTTTGTTTTGTTTTGTTTTCTTGTTTGTTCGCTTGTCAAAGTAGAAATCATCTCATTTAACTAAAGGTATCTAGAAGTTTGATATTTTCTGTAAATTAGTCTTTAGTCATCCTTTGGAAAACAGAGGTTGCATCTCTGTAAGACAGTTAACCTCATCTGTCTTAGGACTGAGACATTCATCCCCTGTATCGAAAATTATTAAAATAAATTAATAATAGTAATTTAAAAAGAAAAGTTTTATTGTTAGCTCAACAAAAATGCTAATTTAAGTTTCTAAACCTGGGTGCTGCCTGGTCAGCATTTATGTATGCCAACATTTTTCATTCTGATTGATGTTGGATGCTGATTAGCCAGTTACAATATCCTCATGTCTTCACTCAGGCTAATGGCAAATGACTGCATTATTTCTTGCCAGCAGCAAGACAGAGTAAAAAGAAGGGGGTGTTCTTTAGACCATGTAATGCAGTGATTAGAGCATGCAGACATAAACTCGTCATTTACAACCAAAGTCAGGAGAAGGTACTTCGTAAGAACTGTCCCACCAGATTTGGGAGGTATGTTGTTTCTTCTGGTTTATAGAGTATAAATGTGTTCAGTAGGCAATACCCTAAAACGGAAAGACTAAACACTAACATCTAGGATAATCTTTAAATTATTTAAACCTGATTACTTCCATATTTGAAGAAACCCCAAAAGACTTAGTATTCACTTACTAGCCATCCACTTTTACACAGTGCTCATTGGTCTTCCTATCATGAAGTAGTAAGACCAATTCCTATTTTCTGCAATAAAATTCTATAAAACACGTTCATGTAATTTCACACATGTATCTCTCAATTATTTACTATTAAAAGTAAACAATCATGCATATCTATGTACTGCTTTAAAGCATAGCTGTTATCCATTGACCTCATCTATATTTATGAAAATTTTACAAGGGTCTCCAGAGCAGGAGAATACATTTCAGAAGAATGCATATTTTTGGAGCAGAAAAATGTCTGGATCTTTAAAGCATAAACTAAAAACTTTATGTGACAATTCAAAGGGGCTAAGGATTAAGTTCCATACAGATTTCAAGAGAAAAACAAAATTAATAGATTTTTTTTTTTTGGGGGGGGAGGGTACTAAAGATACTAGAAATAATAATGAACTCAGGATAAATAAGATAGGGAACAAAAGATGTTAATGAAGGTTAAAAAATTTAAATTTAACAAAATAGTTGTGAAATCTAACTGTATTTCAGATACACTGTATTTTAAAAAATATTTCTAACATCAAACCTAAAATATTTGTTGACTTCTCAATACACAATTTACGTATTTATAACTGTTTGATATCTAAGGATAATATTGTTCTTATCCAACTTCTTAGAAAATCTACTGTACTCTCATCTCTTTTCTTCATTTGTTTTTTTTTCAGTGCAAATGAAAATTACAAGACACTGTGTTGATTGTAAGAGTTCCTGTTATGTTCTCATAGGATTTAAAACAAAACCAGACCAAACAAACAACCATACAAAGAACCTAAATCCACAAACACAATAGTTAAGCACCTGTCAGCATTTACAAACACATTCTTTGGTGAAATTTTACTTGATGTTTTTTTCTATCTTAGAAGTAGTTTGTACTTCAAGTTTAAAATGAAAAAGAACTTCAGAAGTTTTTTAATCATATATCTATAGAAAATAAATTCTCAACAGTTCCACCTCTTTTTGGGAAATGGAAATTAATGACAGTAGGGTGCGTATATTCCTGCATGTATCTTCAGTCAGCTATTACCTTATTCTTGCATAGGAATTTATTGTTTTAAATGAAAAAATAGAATTAAAGACTATTAATGAGATTAAGCATACACACAGGGTGCCAGAGAAATGGGAAGTGAAAAAAAGGAATTTTTTAGAACAGTTATGTAAAAAATGGGTAACTCCAGAGAGCCATATTATCTTTATTAAAAATAACTGATGTGTGATATAGGTTCAGGCTGTTTACCTTTATTTATACATAAAACATAGGTCATGCAACATCGGTCATATGTATTTGCAGTTACCAGAACTATGCATACATATATGTCTATCCACATTCAAATAGATATGTCCAATTAAATATGTATCTATTAACTCAGCATTCATTTTACTGATAAACATAAAATTAAATATTTTCATAGCCAATATAGATACATATATATTATATTTTAGCATATATCATTGGTGCCATATCGTCTTCCAGCTACTTCACTCCAGAAAAAGAAAATTAGATTACTCCCCATATTTTTCTGAGTGAATTAGCTAATTTCCCCACAGGTTCATCCAGTGGCCACCAAAATTGCTTAGCCTAGTTGTTATAATTAATGTTCAAATATATTAAACTCAACTATACACTTACATACATTTTCTGTGTGTATTGTTCTCTCCTTTAAAAGGAACGTGAAAAGAAGAACGGCTTTCTACAGCTTCCATTTTGCCAATGCATAAGCTTGTCTCTGTGAGTATATCAGAACTAGCTATTACCTAACCAGGTCAGATATGGCTAACAATGTAAACATTTGACACTTACCGAAAAGCCAGGCTGTTACTGGGGAGGAAGATCTGGATAGATAATCCTCACTAAAATCTACTGCAAATCCTTGATCTTATTTGGAGTACCAGAGTTGAACAATTGAAATACAGGGTTGCATGACAGATGTCGCTATTTTGGGTTTACCACTCTTTTGAATATATTTTAAGTTAATTTTAAGATATTTTAAGTTAATTTCAACAAACATCTTACTGCTGTAAAGTGGACTTATACAGTGTTTTAGTTCTTTTACATGATTGAAGTATATCCTGGTGTTTGATTTTACTATATTCACAGGATTTGGAGGATTATTTATTTCTTTTTTTGGATTAATAGAATGACAATAAATTAATAGCTGACTTCGTTATCCATTAAAATAATAAAGTATTGAGGAAAAATCTGATATTGTCTAATACTCAGATCAAAAAAGGCTTTGGCAAGCCTTTATTTCAATACAAGCAATTATAATAAAACTAATGGCTTTGATTTCAAAGTGATAACTGGGAATTACAAAGATTTTCTCTACAGACTGTTTTCATGAGTCCAATTCAGCTGGAGGGAGTCCCACAATATCCTAAACCAAACATTTGAAAACTATGAGAGCAGAAGGAAGTCGTAATTTACTTAAGACTTTCAGGGAAAATTAACCATAGTAAGTGGTGACATTGAAGACATACAGTATTTATCTACAAGTAGGAAATTTACACCCAATATCGTCTGTCAAAGAGAGCACATAATTTTCAGATCATAGAACAATAGAATCATATAATCATAAAATCATAGAATCATAGAAACATAGAGTCATAGAATCAGAGAGTGGTTTGGGTTGGAAGGGACCTTTAAAGGTCACCTAATTCAACCCCTTGCAATGAGCAGGGATAACTTTAACTTAGCACTGGTAAGGCCAAACTGGGACTACTGTGTCCTGTTATGGGTTCCTTCATACAAGAGAGACATGGACATACTGGAGAGATCAGTTAAGGGTCACAAAGATGATTAAGGGATTGGAGCATCTTTCATAGAAGAAGAGAAAACAGAGAGAGCTGTGACTGATTGGTGCAGAGAAAATTCTCAGGGGCATCTTACCAATTTGTTTAAATACCCAAAGCAAGGGTATAAAAAAATGGACTCATACGCTTCTCAGAATGGAGAAGAGGTAAGGTTCAAATACAGGAAATTCTGTTCCAACTGAAGAAAAAACAATACTGCTAGGTTTGCCAAACTCTTGAAAAGATTTCCTCGAGAGGTTGTTCAGTCTCCATTCCTGGAGGTATTAACAATGAAGTGGACACAGCCCTAAGCCATCAACTCTAGTTCATCCCACTAGTTCACCCCACTAGGCTGTCTCCCAAGCTTCCTCCAACTTCATTCATGCTGTGATTCCATGGATCTAGGGAAATAACAAGACCAATAAGAAGTTGACTCCAGAATATTTTTCCACTCCAAATCATCCCCTTTTAGAAAGCCAACATGGAAGTGCTTGGATAGAGTTAAGTCGATGTAACAAGCTCAATCCCTTCCTTGCAAATCAGTATAATGTAGTGTTTCAGTGAAAAGTAGAATATTCTTTACATGTAAAAGACAATGAGACCAACAGAGTACTCTAAAAATGAAAATAAAATAATGGTATTCTGATTTAAATAAAACTAAACTACATGATGCAATTCATTATTTAATACTTAATTAATTAATGTGAACCAATTCATTTATATGTTTTTTTCATATTTTAATGCATGGAATCTTTACACTGATATCAGGCATTTTTTCAGAGAGGTTAGAGGTGATGTAAACTCCTTTGATCCACAATGTCTTAAATATTCTTTCTTCTATTTTGCAAAAGAACTTTTTCACAGTGAGGGTGACAGAGCACTGGAATAGGCTGCCCGGGGGGGTTGTGGAGTCTCCTTCTCTGGAGATATTCAAGACCAATCTGGACACCTATCTGTGTGATCTGTCCTAAGGAACATGCTTTGGCAGGGGGGTTGGACCCAATGATCTCTGGAGGTCTCTTCCAACCTCTACAACTCTGTGATTTGAATGTATGTTTTTTCTCTGAATATTGTTTCTTTCAAACTCAGAAAACTAGTTTTCACTTGAAGCTAAATTGTTTTAGAATCACAGATATAAAAAAAATTGGTAGTTACTGTATAAATATAATTTTGTCCCTGAAAATATTTGCAATGGTATTAAAAATCGTGTATTAATACTGCTCATTCTGAGACTATGCTTAAAATCTAGCATGTATCTTTGAGGAAGTAAGTCTAGAGTAACTTGTCAGAGCAACATAAAATTTGGACGTGAAATGCCTACAAATGGGAGATTTCAGAGTCTTGCAGAGAAAATTTGAAACTTAGTATGCTTCTCACTCTTTAAATCCCAGAAGAGATAAACATTTCTTGCTCAATTAAGGTTCCTGCCATAGCAAAAAAGACTTTTGTAGAAGAAATTTGTTCAGTTGCTCTAATAGGTGGTTGTAATAGGATGTAGCCGGGACTCAAATGTGTTACCTAATTATGGTATGCAGACATTGTTATATAGTGTTTATTATATGCTATTTATTTTATTTAAATGGTAAAAGTTTAACAAGGGGAAGGAATCCTTCATTTTATCTTTTCTCTCTATTTTATTAAAACATTAAGCTATAGTAAAGTCTGAACAATATTTTAAACTATTTCCTGAAAATATAAGCTAGTTTTA
The DNA here is from genome assembly GCA_020800305.1 of Porphyrio hochstetteri. Lineage (NCBI taxonomy): Eukaryota > Metazoa > Chordata > Aves > Gruiformes > Rallidae > Porphyrio > Porphyrio hochstetteri. The sequence continues at coordinate 181,752,767 of CM036905.1, read as the reverse complement.
TTATACATATAACATGAAATTAATATTGAGTTAAGTAATTATCTCCCTATATCTCAGTGCGGTGGGTTGCTGCTTTTTGGAGTCCAGATGCTCACCAAAGCCACTCTATCACTCTGCCCTCCTGAGCTGGTAGGAGGAGAGAAGGTATAATGAAAGGCACATGGGTTGAGATAAGGACAGGGAGAGATCATTCACAATTACTATAATGGGCAAAACATACTCAACAGGGAATAAAATTCATCTAATTTATTAACCAATCGCTGCAGAGTAAGATAATGAGAAATAAAACCAAATCTTAAAAATAGTTCACCCCACCCCTCCTTTCTTACTAGAATTAACCCAATTTTCTCTACCTGCTCCCCCCAAGCTCCACAGGGGCACATGGAATGAGTATTGCAGTCACTTCATCACACATTGACTCTGATGCTGCTTCCCATTTAGGGGAAGGACTCCTCCCACTCTTCCCCTGCTCCAGCGTGGGGTCCCACCCGCAGGCATCAGTCCTCCATGAACTTCTCCAGTGTGAGTCCTTCTCACAGGCTTCGGTTCCTCATGAACTGCCTCAGCATGGGTGTGTTTCATGGGGTGCAGACCATGAGAAACAGACTACTCCAGTACAGGTTGTCCATAGGTTCATAAGTCCTGCTGGAGAATCTGCTATGGCATGGGATCCTCTCTCCACAGGCTGGGAACTTGCTCCAGTGTGGGCTTCCTACAGGGTCACAGCATCCTTCATCTGTTTCCAACTTCTCTAATGTGCTGTACTCCATGGGCTGCAGGTGGAATCTTTACTCTCTATCATCTTCCATGGGATGCAGGAGGACAGCTTGCTTCACCATGGTCTTCTCCATGGGCTGCAGGGGAATCTCTCCTCCAGCACCTTCTTCACTCTGTCATCATTTTACTGCCATTAATTTCCTGGGCACACTTAAATCTGACATAGCTAAAGGCCTACCACAGACTCCCTGAAGCTCTTTTCAGTGGCTTCCTGTGATCTGTCTTGTTGGTCTTAAGGAGATTGCTACAAAATTAACCAAATTAATAAAGGAAAAAAATTATTTTATGATACTTGCCTTGCTGGAGATGAATTATGTATCCCAAAAGAGTTAAGTAATTACTATTGAATATCTCTAGAAAATATTTCACTTTTTTCAAGTGAAAATAAAGGACAATATGAAGTGTATTATAAAACATAGCTATGTTATTCTCTTCTCCAATGTAAATCAGCACACAAACATTCATATAAACCAAAGAGGGATCAGTGTATTTCCCTTAGAAGTATAATTGCTGGAGTAGAAGTCTAGTTTCTGAGACTGTTCGGAAAAAGAAAACAGAATGAGAAAAATTGTCATGTGTGCAGGAGTTCAGAAAATGTTACTGCAATTTAATTTATTTTACCATTTATCTATTTTACTGAACTGGAGTCTATGAACATACTTGACGATTCCTTTCCTAACACCATCAGTTATCTAGAAAACATAGCTCAAGACAGAGGGGAGGAAGGTAAAGTTATCCTGGGACTGAGTACATTTCTGGCTCTTGCTACTTATATTCTGTATATTCTATAATCAATTATTTCTAAATGCCTTTGAGAATCTGTGGCTTATCTCTCCTTGATGCCACATATTTTAGAAAGACAACATAAATTACTCTTGTAGCATCAAAATATTGTTTATTATTAACAAATATTTTAATTGGTTAATTATATTATTTTTCTCATTAATTGAAAGCAGAAGGAAGATATTTTCTAGATTGAAGGGTTTTTTAAAAGCTTTATGTTTCAAAATCTTAAATACATAATGGTGATTAAGTACCTGACACATTTCATTATTATAAAATCTTCAAGGTGAGGAAAGACAGGATGTGAGCAGAAATCATTGTCTGAAGACACAAATACTTCCTAGTGTCATACAGAACCAAAATTGAAGATTTTTTAAATCCTGAAATAAAAAAAAAAAAACAAAAAACAAACATTTATGATAGATCCAATAACATCAAAATACTTCTAGAGAAAATTTTAATTTTTATAAAGCTTACAAACCTTTAAAATATGATCCTATATTGGAAATGTTGACAGAATGTTGATTATAGTGTTGTGACTGTGACCTTGCAATTATGGATGCCATATACAACAGCTGTGAGAAGTATCTATGAACATGAGTTGAGCCCCTGCCAGACGATGAGCAGGACATGGCATTTTGCAGTCCATACCAGTGTGCTACTTACAGAGAATGAAATATTTTAACTTTTCCTTTGTTTGTTTGGGTTTTGTTGTTTGCTTTAGATACAGTTTCTCCTAGTGATAAATTCAATTGTGAATGGCAGAGTATTAAAGCATCAACCTATAGCTAAAATTTTCACATATGTGGACAGAGATATCTACACAGCTGCATATGTGTCTGCATATGGCTTGGCACAGTGTCTAAACTTTAAACAGCGACCACTGCTTTCAAGCTAAGATAAATACTGATTTTGAGAAGAGAGGAAATTGAAGTCATAAGCATTGACCCATATTCAACTGGTAGATTGTAACTACAGATTAAACTCCTTGTGAGTGAATCACTGATTTTCCCTTTTTCAGAGAAACAAACTTGTACTGAAGAGAAAAAGAAAGAAATAAAAAAAAACCAAAAAACCCCACAAAAAAACCTGTCCATTTGATGCTAGTTATTGAAAAACAAGATGTACATACAGTTTATAATTTACACATGATAAGGTGAAATGATTGTATTTATCCTAGTGGAACTGTACCATCTTCTGAGGAGCTACTTGAAAGTTGAATTTGTACTATTAAAACATCTGTTTGTTATAATGATATGAGTTCTTTAATATTTTGAATTTTTTAGACATACAAAATTGTTCTGCACAGCAGGCAACTTTGGGAGTAAGGAGAACAGTGGTTTTTATAGCCTATTTGTTTATTTGAGCTATTGTTTGTTTGTCTGCTTATGACAATTATTATTCTTGGACTGAATGAACAATGAATACATTATATGCTAACCCTTAGAGTTTTATATATCCTGGGTTTTATCTGTAAAGTTGCAAACAAACCAAATTTAAATATTGCACCATTAAAAGTAATCCAGCTTGACTGTTTAAATTATTTGTGCATCTACAGTACATGCTCTCATGATTGTATTTACTTGTAAAATATTACCATATAAAATCAAACAGACAATTAAAGTTTACAAATGTGGGGAAAATATATTACCAATATGACATTGTAATTTAGTGACAGATATTGTATGGTAACATTGTAATGGCCCACAGCCAGTGAATTTTTCAGTGCAGATGGTCCCTGCACCTGCAAGCTATTGGAAGGTACCATTTTTTGAAAGCTATGCTTGGATCTCATGAGAAGGCCTTTTTTGAATGTTAATCCAATGCCCAGAAATTCTGGCACTTTTTTTTTCTCCCCCTACTATGCAATTATTTCTACTATGATGACAGCACGTTTGTTTATTCCTTTATAAAGAAATGATCATGGTGGAAACCTGCATTGCTAAAAGAATAAAGCCTTAACAGGCTATAATATGTGAGGATAATTAAGGAATTCATTGAATTAAGAAATAATGTCACAAATATCCAGTGGTGTGCATATTGCACCGCCACTGACACCTGTTCATATTGGGTTTATCACGGATGTTGGGTGCCATGATTTGTACCAGCTATTTGAGCTCATTTGGCACCAATACCAGTTGTTACATAATAATATTTAAAGGGAGAAAAATTATGTATTTTATCCAATTCATTAAAACTTTGTTATCACATTATAGTGTTATTTCTGAATCATCAATGTTATTAAAAACTACAACTATGGTTTACAAAGCTACCACATAGAAGAACTCTAGTTTCAAAGTCTACGGAGAGTATGTTCAACTATATAAAACACTTAGCTGTTTGTCTCTAATAAGAATGATCTAATTTTGATGCTTGTATAATACAATAAATAAACATATTTACAAAAATTAGTAACTGATCCTTCTTTTAGTTCTTCTAACAACCATATTTGACTGGGCTTATTAGAGTCATTTTTCTCTTCATATGTTTATTTGCCCACTTTTTGAAGAATGGGAATTAGTAAGTTGCTTACGATAAAAACTAATTTATTGGACAGCAGTAACTGAAGAGTGGATTTTAACACTACGTTCAAAAAATAAACTTTTTATATGAGAAAAACTACTACAAAAGTAGCTATTCAAATGTGGTGATTTTTTTGGTTTTTTTTCAAGTGGAGAGTGGAGTTAAAGATGTTTTCCTTTAGAGAATGACGCTTTTACACAATTGAAAGTTATTAAAAGCATGTTATCAAATTTCTGTACTTTTAAAACAATTATAAGTTCTTTCCAAAGTACTTTGAAAATGTATTAAATCAGTTTAATGCTAATTAGAATTTTCACTTTGAATGCTAATATGTTTTATTCATATATCCTAAAGTTGGTGGAAATATGAGATCTTAACTGGGTAGTCAGAAAGTTTTCTAGGGATTTTATGATTTTCATTCCCTAAGAAAAGAATGTAAATGCAGTTTTGTTGAAATGGTTAACAAAATAATATGCCGTTGTTCTGGTCTGGGAATGGCATTTGTCATCTAGAGGTCAACTACAAAGCCTAATAGAATCCAAAATATGCAGGAACTGAAAATCATCGGTCTCAGATCCAAAACACAACAGGCTGAGCTTTCTTCCCTGGATCAAAAGTCATGGAAGAAAAGGATTAGATCAATGCGGGCTCTCAAGGATTTGAGAAGGTCTTGCTCCTTACATTTGAACCAAGTACCTTTTGAACTGACACCACTGCTTACAAGAGATATTCCTGAAAGGCCATAAATATATGAATAGCATTTATGTAGCAGCAGCAAAATTCATTTGGCAGTATCTGAAAGCCTTGCAAGTTATTATTACAGACCATCTCAATGATATAAATTTTATGAGGTATATTCCAAAGGTATGAAAATCTTGGTGAAAATCAAAAACTCTGCTGCTCATGCTCCATGTTATTTTTACATTGCAGCAAATATTCATTAAGAGACTGGACATATTAATGACACTGACACATAGAGTTCAGCTTTACAATTATATGGACAAATATATTTGTGTTCTAGCCTTTGAAAACATCAGATTCATGCTCACCAGAGGAAAAGCTATAATCTCTACACATAGCTGTAATGTAGGTCCCTCTTTTTTTTTTTTTTTTTTTCTTTTTTTCATTTTTCCTTTTTCTTTTTTTTTTTTTTAAGTAATTGATTTAATCACTAGTCAGCTTGAATCATTTACTGTTCACTGCAGTAGCAATAGTATGGCTGTGTTTTCTGGTGGGAGCAGAGTAACATAGATGCTCTCATAATCAGTCTTCAAAACTAGAGTTTCAGCTAGAAACAGGATTAAAAAATTAATCTATGTATTTTAATGTATAATCATAAAAAATACATTTAGGTATAAATTTTTATAAAGAAATTACAAACAGGTTGTATGATAAGCATTCAAGTTTATCTTGTGATTGACTGAGGTAGAGCCACCATTTAATTACACTTAGTTTGTTTTTTTCATGGATTTTAATTTTTCCATTTATTTTAGTCTTCTTGTTAGTAGCATTCAACAATGATACCGAAAAGATATTATATTTCTGACATTATCTCTGACTCTGTGAATTGTAAAAATTAAAGCATTTAGGGTTTTGTTGGTTTTGGGGGTTTTATGTGTGTGTTTTGGTTTTGGGTTTGTTTTTGTTTTAGGCTATTTTTTTTTTATAAAGAAAAATCAACATTAATTAATTTGCAGTTAACCAAAAATATAGTAGTTAACGCTATTCTCAGGGATTTATATTATGAAGAATGACATATCAAGATATCAAGGGAAGGAAATATGTGATCGCATTGACATGAATCTAACAGATAACTGTGAGTACCACCTGAAGAATTTTTCTGAAAGAAAAAATTACTTAATTGTCAAGTACCAAAAAAAAAAATTAGACAAATTTATTCTTTTCAATATTCCTCTTCATTACGCACTTATAACTATGTGAAAGTCTTTCATTTTTCATCAGTGCTACTCTATATATTACTTGGCACAATTCTAAGATGTATAGAGGGGAAGAAATGTGGTAGAAATCCATAGAATTTAAGGTCTGTTTATTCTCCTCTTAAAATCAATAAATACATTTGTTTAAAAGAGATATCTGTTACACCTAATTCATCTTTATGAACTCATTAAAAAATAATACTCCTAAATGAAATATTTTATTGACAGTATAAGATTCATATATTATTGTTCTCTAAACAAGTTTAATTATGATTTTGTTGATTAAATAGGCATTAGTTCAAATTGCATTGTCATTACACTACCCATGAACTTTTCTAGTTGTGTCAACAATATTTTGAATTATTTATAAACACATTTTTCTCTCTTGTCAAGTAATCAGAGTGCTTTGCACTTTCCTCAAAATAGAAACACAATACAGATTTTACTGCTGAAAAAAAAAATCTGGCGAATAAAAAGGAGACTGATAAGATTAGATTTGCAAACATTATGTTGTTTTCATCCTCATGCCCCATAAATACTTTGTAACATATGAAATCGTAATACAAGTTTTGGCTATAACCTTTGCACCTCTCTTTGCTCTGTAGACCTGGCAGAGTGGTGAGCAGACTGAGGTGTCAAGTAAAAGGTATTGAAGAAGCTTTAGATCATAAAATAGTTTCTGTGCAGCTGTGCACACTTTGCACTAATTGCTAGAACTGGCTAGGAATTTCACTGCAAGAAAGATTTTGACATATAATATAGTCTTTTAGTGTGTACAAATTCTGTAGAAAATTTCAATTAAACCCATCTTTTTCAAATAAAATCAGTGATGGGAATAAGAAAATAATACTGACAAGACAAACAGTCAGGAGATGAGATTGAGTGGCAGGGAAGTATATGAGACAGAACAGAAAGGCTGAATGGCCCAGCTTTTCATTACTGAAACTGGCTGCCTGTCTACCTAAGCTTGAAAATTGGTTCATTTTGAAACTCTGAATGTCCAGCTTTCAGAAGTTCATTGCTCAAAGGAACTAATCAAAATTGATAAGTGTCTTTGTAAAGCATGACAGCATTAAAAAAAAAAAAAAAAAATCCCTAATTTGAATTTTTGAGAAATTGTTCATTTTAATATTTTGGGGGACTCCCAACCTCCCTGCCCCCAGCCAGAATACTTCACCTATTTAATTGAAAAGAAATTCTGTTCCCCAGATATCTTCTGCACAGATATGTCTATGTAGTCTGTCAAACATATGCAGTGCTATGCAGCTATCTGAGGCAATTGAAGGCAAGCTAGCTCAGACACCAAAAGCTGCACCACTTATCTTACTTGGTGTGACACCTAGACTACTGCATTTTAGGTTTTAAGATATCTTTGCTTTCAGAAGTCTACATTACTTCACGGGGGAGTACTCTTTAGAGATACCCCATGTCAGTCTGTAGAACATTGTTTTGGTCAGCTCGTTGAATTTTGAATTGTTTAACACAAGCAATTACTTCAGAAAGCCACCTTAGATTTGTAAATACAAAATGTAGAAGTTTTGATGTTGATAACTCTTACTAGCCCATCTTTTGAGACTTACTGTTTATAATATCTTTGTGGGCTTATTGAAACCTCACAAAATGCAAATGGAAATTTAGACCCTTGCTTAAGATGTTAATAATGTGTGTGCATATAGCTACATCTATACTACAAGGTAGTGTAAAGATACTACAGTTTGCTGTAAACAAAGCTATCTTGTGAATTGGGAACAATTTAGTTTGGCATTGCACTGAAAAGCGTGGCAAATTAGTCAATACTGAGGTTGCTGCTGCTGCAGTTAAATTGGACTTGATACCTAAACTACCTTATTTATTTCTAGCCTGTGTATCTGAGTATTTCTGTCTCTGTAGAGCAGATATACTCACAGATCAGCTGAAAAAGTTATAAAGGATCTAAAGATGATGTTATTAAGGACTGCAAAGTCAGGCTTTATTTTTATATTCCAAGGTTTAGGATAAGCAACTTCTGAATGTTCATAATCTATACACGGGGTTTTTTGTTGGTTTTTTTTTTTTTAATCTCCATTAAAAAAAAAAAAATTTCCTTTGCCTTCTGTTAGCCTCTTTGTATGTCGTTGCTTTAATCACTGGTTTTTGTTTCCTGGTTTGTCAGTATGATGCTAATGCATTTAAAGACATTCATACTTGCAAAATATATGTTCTTATATTGACGTGTTTAATTGTAAAAAATACTGGGAAGGGACCTACATAAGTGTCCTGGTTTTGGCTAGGATAGGGTTAATTTTCTTTCTAGTAGCATGTGGAATGCCATTTTGGGAGTTGGGGTGAGAGCAGTGCCCATAACACCCTGATGTTTTCAGTTGTTGCCAAGCAGTCAAGAACTTTTCAGTTGTTCATATTTCCCAGCTAACAAGAAGGTAGGGGCACCCAGGGAGCTGGGAGGGGACACAGCTAGGATAGGTGACTCAAACTGGCCAGAGTGGGTATTCCATCCCAATTACATCATGCTCAGCATAAAGGGGGGATGGTGGGAGGAGGAGCGCTCAGCTCCAGGATGCATGGTTTTTGGGGGCTGTCTGGTTTTGGGGAGAAACTGCATTGTATATTACCAGTTTCATATTTTTTTTGCTATAAAAGTCCTATTATTATTATTTCTCTCTCTGCTGTCCTAGTAAACTGTCCTTATCCCAACCTACGAGTTTTGCCTTTGGATTTTTTGCCTTTTTTCCTTCCCCTTTTCCCCACCCTCCCCCAGAGTGAGCAGCTGTGTGATGCTCTGCTTTCAACTGGGGGCAGAACGACAACAATGAGAAAAGCAGAAGGGATTATGGAAAAAGTGCAAAAGAGAAGAAAATGAAAAAAAAAACCCAAAAAAACAGCTGTTCATACCAGGCACCACTTTCCTGCATTTTTAGTCTGTAAGAAGAGGATATAACATGATAGAGAAGCTTCACTGTGAAGTCATTTAGATCAGAAATCTCTGATTTTTATTTTTCATGTAAAAATTTGGAAGACTACTCATCATTAGTTGTTTCAGATAAATGTCCAATACATTCTAAAATAACATGCCATAACTGAAGTTTAAGCAATTTCCATTAGCTTTCCTGCCTGAAAACATAAAATGCAGATAAAATTTTAAAGTATAACTTTCAAAACAATTTAATTAAATAGAGAGATTCTTTGAAACTGATTACCAGCCAGCTGAATATAGATCTATATTTGTAGCAATGATTCAGTGGTGGATACAGTAAGCAGAATTCTTTTTTTCCATTGAAATCATTTGAAGCAAGATCTCAATCTATATAATTTTCCAACATGTGCTTGAAAATAGGAAATAGAAAGAGTCTAGCATAATTGTTGTTTTAATATATATATGCAACTTGTAGAGACAAAATTGGTCTTTTGGAACTTTGTAACTGAAAAGCATTTCCAAGATAGGACAAGGCATTATGTGGAAAGAGTATACATTACAAATCTGTTCTTTTTTTGATGAAGCCTTGATGTCAAAGATGTGCTTATTTTCTATCATCTACATATTGCTAAGAATACTAACATTGATGAAACATGGCATCTCACAGAAGTAAACTGTTGAACTCAACCAGTAACAATTTATTCATATTCTTATTCTCCAATGTATTTTTTATAACCATATATTAGTAATTTATAATCAGGAAATGAAAAAAAGAATGTATTACTTACAAATTCTGTAAGTGAAAAAGAAGTAGCATTATGGAGACTGATTTTTTCTTCTTTGGGAATACATTTGCTGAAAGTATAAGAAAACAGAGAAATAAAAAAGAAAAAGGCCTCTGCTTGATGCAGAGGTCCCTTCCAACCCTAACTATTCTATGATTCTAAGAACAAACTCTACTAAGGACATTAAGACAGAATAGTACAGAGAAAAGCTGGAGAAATGGTGAAAATATTGTGGTGAGTTGACCCTGGATGGAGGTCAGGTGCCCATGAGGCCTATCACTCCTCCTCCTCAGATAGACAGTGAAGACAAAAATATAATGAAAGGCTTATGCATGGAGATAAAGACAGGGAGATCACTCATCACTGACCATGATGGGCAAAAGAGTCTCAACTTGGAAAAAATAGTTTCATTTATTTCCAATCAAATCAGAGTTGAATAATAAGAAATAAAACCAAATCTTAAAACACCTTTCTCCCACTCCTCCCTACTTCCTGGGTTTAACTTCACTCCCAATTTTCTCTACCTACTCCCCATGACCAGCACAGGGGGACAAGAAATGTGGGTTGGGATGAGTTCATCACACATTGTTCTCTGCCACTCCTTTATCCTCAGGGAAAGGACTCCTCACAGCCTTCTCCTGCTCCAGTTTGGGGTTCCTTCCACAGGAAACAGGCCTCCATGAACTTCTCCAATGTGAGTCCTTCCCATGGGTTACAGGTCTACACAAAATGCTCCAGTGTGAGACCATTCCACAGGGTGCAGTGCTCCAGGAACAGACTGCTAGAAAGTCACAAGTCCTGCTAGAAAACCTACTTCAGGATGGGGTCATCTTTCTGTAGGGCCAGAGATCCTTACAGGAACACACTCCAGTTGAGGCTTCGCACAGGGTTACAGCCTCCTTCGAGCACGTGCACCTGCTATAGCATGGGGTCCTCCACGGGCTGCAGGTGAATATCTGCTCCACCATTAACCTCCATGGGCTTCAGAGGGACAATCTCTCTCACCATGGTCTTGTCTATGGATTACAAGTGAATCTCTGCTTCAATGCCTGGAGCACCTCTTCCCGCTCCTTCTTCACGGACCTTGGTGTCTGCAGTGGTGTTTGTTCCACATAATCTCATTACTCTTTCCATCTGCAGTTCTTCCTGGTTTTGGCCTTTTCCCCTTCTTAATTATGTTATCCCAGAGGAGCTACCACTTTCAGTGATTGGCTAGGCCTTGGCCAGCAACAGGTCCATCCTGGAGATGGTTGGCATTGGCTCTGTTGGACATAGTGGAAACTTCTAGCAGCTTCTCACAGAAGGCCACCCCTGTGGGCCCTCAAGTACAAAAACCTTGCCACACAAAACCAATATAATAATAAAATAGGCAGGGTATTTCAGAAAAAGCTATACTTTCTGCATTTATTTATTTCGTGTAAGATTTTCAGTGTTTATTTTTTGAAGTCATCACCAATTTATATCACTTTTTTATAAATAATTGCCTGATTAAGCATTTAGTAAGCAGACAAGACAGTGTGAAAATAATAGCATCCTGTAAGGCCCAAAACTTCTTGAAACAAAACAATGCTCGACAATAGCATCAAAAAATACATTTAAGATAACAGCTGGTGTTTAATTCCAAATCAATTTATGTTTAAAATGTACATGAAAGCATATTTCATTTCTTTGTTGCTTATGGATTGTGCATACATAATGGTGTCTACAGTAGAAGTGTCTTCACTTTGGGGTAAGCTTCCTTTACAGTATTGTAGGGTTTGCTATTTTTATGCCTTATTGTCTCAAATGCAATCAACTAATATAGATGTTTTCAGTTGTTTTTCGGAATTGTTTCATTTCTAATTTATGCTAAGAGACAAAGAAACAGAAGGTTTCAATTTCAGTTTGGAAAAAATCTCCAACACTGAATCCAACCTCAACTAATTTATTCAGGGTTTGGAGAAAGAAGAGATGGGCTTGGATATGACAATGCAATCACCCTGTTGTATGAGGAAGGCAGAGAAAACTAGCACTTTTATGCAAACTGGAAAACACCCCCCACCCCCACCCCAAAAAAAAACCCCAAACAAACCAAAACCTAAATATATAAATTGAAATATACAATTGCTATGAAATTGCTGTCATATTTTTTTATGCACCTCAGTAGATGCATTTATGTAATACATGTATTTTGTACTATAAACAGTGGTGGAGCCAGTGTTGATGTACAATTTAAGCTCCTAATTTCAAGCAACAAACCCGCTCTTCTTAGAGAGACCCTGTTTGCCTCTTTCTCCACTTTTCTGCTCAAGGATTAAAACTGTCAATGAGACTTCCCTCTAGGAGGCAGAGTATCATCTACATAAATTTCCCATAAATCTAGCGACCCCACACTAAAATCAGCCTTGACACATCATAGGTGAGGTTATACTCAATTAAAGATGAGCCTTTAATGTCTGTAATAGACATAATTCAGTAAAGTCCGATTACATTAGGCCTAGCTGTCCTAAAAAGACACTTTATAGGTATGCTGTGTTAGGTACCATGTTTTATCCAGCCTGGTCTCCCTGTGCTTTAGATTCTGTGTAATGTCATTAATAGCAGTAGACACTGATACTTCTGTTAAGGAGGAAACCAAATGAAACACCTCCACTTGACCAGTGGAACTCTGATGAGGGAATTCCTCATTTCCATTGACTATTCTGGCTGAATCTTCATTTACTCTGATGGGAGCTTAAACTTTTGGCTTACATTTCTGAACTGCAGAAACCAACATTAAGGAGACCCCACTCCATATAAAGATTGGAGGTAATATAAGCACGAAGTTAAACCTGAAGTCTCAGCTCCTTAAAAAACCTTTCCTAATCTCTTTCAGGTGTCTCACCTCCAACTTTCAATCCAGTTTTGGACCTATCGTAGCTGCTCTGTACTACTTGGCAGCCACCCACAGATGTTTTGGATACAATTACACCATCTTAAATGGTACACTTAAATTAATTAATTTTGAATAATCAGAATTCTTTTTTTTTTCCAAAATAGGTGGTTTTGATAATATATCCATTAGGAAGTTACATCTTCATATTTAAAATGTGTTAAGAACATGGGAAAGTTTGGAATGTGACAAATAAGGAAGTTCCTACGAAATGGGAGAAAAAATAGCCCTAGCACTATCATGACATAGTCTTTTACCTAAGAACTATCAAATAAACTTGACGTTTTGTATGGAGTAGGTGAAAAAGCTGGATATTTTCCTCCTCGTCTGGGAAGGAGGTGTGAATTCAGAGTACCTATTACTCTTTCTAACCATCTTGAAGCCAAGGAATAGAAATGTGTTTGTCTAATGAGTTTTCATATAATATTGGTCCTAAGATAACATGTACAATGAAACCAAATAGCTAAGATACCGGTCTAGATGCTATCGAAATACCAGTCATTGATTATAACTTTAATTTCTTAATTTATCATTTGTAACTTTGATCCATTATTATAGATTCTTTTTCAGAACTTTTTTTTTTTTAATTCATAAACTGTAATTAATAAGCCCAAGTGAGAGATAGTATCATCATTCTTTTGCCAAGTCCATCACAGGAAAGCAAACTCAACCCTGCATAGTTTGCTACTCTAGCATCTTCCAGAATTTAAAGGAATTAAAGGGAAAAAATATGTTTCTTTTAGAAATATTAAACATGTGACTGGATAACACTCCAGAAACATGATCTATGATCTATGCTGTCCCTTTTTGGAGCAAGAGTCTGAATTACACATGGTTCTATACTGATTAATCAGAACTCAGTGACAAGTTACTGTGTTGTAAAGATGTATGTCTTGGTAAGCATTATCCTGAACCTCTTTCAGACGTATAAAGTTTGAAAAGAGAGATCTGGGCATGGAGGTGTGTCCTGTTCTTTCAGGATCTTTTAGGATCTCTTATCCTTTCAGAATAAACAACATTTTGGAGATACTTGTCTGTTGGCTAGTTGTCTTCCAAATTTAACACCCAAGCGTGGCAAACTCTGCAGTTAGTGAGTTAGGGATCTTAAGAACTAAAATGGGAATTTCTGCAGCAATATTTCTTGAATGGGAGCTGTTTCAAGTTCAAACTTACCTGTTGTCCTGTCAAGACAAGAATACATAATGCTGAAATAAATAAATAGATTGATAGCACTAACAAAGAATTACCACAGACAGAGGAAAGAATATCCTCAAAAAGAATGTGTATCTAGATCTGGATGTTAATCACGATGAGGTTTGAGTATCTTTTGCTGTAATCAGTTCTACCTCCTACCTGCAGCACACACTGCCTATTTGAAAGCATTGAATAAATGTCTATACATATTCATAAGGGTATCTGAACTTTGTCAATATCTCCCTATTCTTTTCCACTTGGTTCTGCAGACTTCCCACCTCTGCAAAACAAAACAGCAGTCTTGTACATGATGGGTTAAAAGCGTAGAGCCATTTTGACATTCATGTCTTTAAAAAAAAAGATGGCAAAGCCCGCAGGATATTAATACAGAATATATGAAAACTTAATTTCCAGAAGTGCAGGGCAATAAAAACAAGGTCTGTCCAAACTCTCTTTATTAATAATTAAAAAAGTATGTGTATGTGAAGTGCTTTTTAAGTAATGAGTGTTAGTCATAAATATTTAACAGTTGCTCTTATGAAATATGCCCTAAATTATGTCCAAATGTTAACAAGAATGTCTTATACTTGACAGAACAATGAAGCCCATAAATATTTCAAAATTGTGTGTCTGACAGGTGAAAGCTGAGAAGACACGTCCAGCTCTTTGTTTTAATCTGACACTGCAACCTTCAGGTCTGTGTATTTTGAGCATAATAGGAACAAAGAGTTTTCTATCCAAAGCCAATATCAGAGCTGATAGAAGATTCCCTTTGGAGTTTGTTATCAAGCAAGTACAACTTGCCTCATCAATATCACGGTGCAAGATATTCAAAGCACATAAGCAGTGGTTCAATCCATCCTCACACTGAGTGTCTTCTGTGTGTTGCTTATCTTTATCAGGAATAAAGTTCATAGGAAGTTCACAGAATGTTGACTTCCTATTCCCTTCAAGAGGGAATTAATTGATTGTCCTCAGGAGGTGCTCAGCATCTGTTGCAACAATGTCTTGAAGAATTACTTGCCAAGAAAAAAATAAAAAATAAACATTTTAATAAACTAGGAGATAACTGAAAATGTTATAATTGTAATAAGAACAACTACTGATAGCAGAAAAAATAATTGGAGGAAAAAATAGGCAATCACTTAAAGATAAATTCTATACTTAGTCATTAATGTTGCACTTAAAAAACTTGAGTGCCTTAAAATACAGGGTTTTTTTTCAGTAAAAGCAGGATAGGTGGAAGAAAGCACTATGACCTATTTAGAGTGGGGAATAAAAGGGAGAAGTGAAGACTCCAGGTGAAGACTCCTGACATGACTTTGGGTAAGAACTTTTCTTCCGCTCCCTCCTGAAAATTTTATCTCTGAAAAATGGAGAATCTTCTCCTGGATCATCTCTCTGGGAACTTTGTCCACTGTAGTGTGACTGAGGTGGCACTATATACAGTTTTCAGTAGTGCTAAACAAATAATTTACATGGAGGAATAAAGTTCCAAGTAAGAGTGCTATATTTATCTTAGGAGACACATCCAGTATTTTCACAGGTTTTTGAATAGTTCAGTTCAGGAAGAAAATTTCAGCTTCACTGTAGTCAATTATCCCTCCTGTCACTATGACAATAAAGCCAGAATTTCACCCAAGGAGTATAGAACAGCTAGAATATTCAGTATGTTCTGCCAAAAGGTTATTTTCAAATACTTAAACTTTCCTTTTTCTCTCTCTCTCTGCAATGGTTCTCACAGAGCCTACAGCAGATCTTTGGGTGTAAAAGGTCTCTAAAAGATGCTCCTTTCCCCTATGAAAATATCACCCTTAATTGCTTTATGAAAGGGTTGTAGGACTTCCACCTCTATTCAGCCTGGGCCCCCCACTACCAGAAAATAGTTCTTTGATCTTTACAGTTCTCTCGCTGCATTATAATGAGTTTGTAAAAGCATTTCTTCTTCCCCCACCCCTCCATCCATCACCCCCCACTGTTTTCCATCTAAACTGCTAGTTGTATTAGCTTTTCCTTTTTCAGTTGTATGGTACATGTCTTAGCCAAATGGAACTCCTGCAGCTCATGGATAAATGCAACACTGAGGACACTCACAAGTCCAGACTCCCAAGTACTTCTTGCTGTCATCATTACAGCTCCAGGTAGTATCTTTACTGAAAAGCAAGACTCTGAAAGCAGCCAGGCTCATGCCCTTGTGTAACACTGAAGCAATAGCAACAGTGACAAAAGCAGTGCAGAATGGGCACACTTAGATTAATACGGAAATATTTTAATGAGTGTTGTAGCTTTGTGTGGCTGAGTTCTGGTGATGGAGTGTGGGAGCTGAAGGGGTGGCTTCTTCAAGAAGCAGCTAGAAGCTTTCTGCAGGCCCGACAGAGCAAACACCAGCTGGCTCAGGGCTGGAGTCGTTGTTGACCAAGAAAGAAAAAAAAAACAAAACCAAAAAAACCCACACTATCGGCCACTTTTTGCCACCGGAGAAAGAAGTGAGAAGATCTAAGAAACTGTGCAAGCACCAAGGTCAGTGAAGAAGCGGGGGGAAGGAGGTGCTCCAGGTGCCAGAGAGAGAGATGCACCTGTAGCTCATGGAGAAGACCATGGTGGAGTGGGTGTCTCTCCACAGCCCATGGAAAAGATCAAGATCCCACCTGCAGCCCGTGGAGAGGCCCCATGCTGGAGCAGGCGGAGACATACAAAAGTCTCTGTGACCTGTGCTGGAGCAAGTCTCTGCCAGCACTTGCAGCCCATGGAGAGAGACAAAGACTAGGGAGTGGAGGGAGGAGTGGGTGGAGGGGGGTGAGTGGCTGGAGTGATCTGTGCCAGAGCAGGTTTGTTGGGGAGCAGCCTGTAGAGGACCAGGCTGGCGCAGTCTGGGCCTGAGAGTCTGAGAGGCATCCCATAGCAGTGACCCATGCTGGGGCAGTTGGTGAAGAGCTGAAGCTCCATGGGAAAGGCCTCATGTTGGAGAAGTTCATGGAGGACTGTCTCCCGTAGGTTGGACCCCACGCTAGGGCAGGGGAAGAGTGTGAGAAATACTGTTCCCACTCTTTCCCACAGCTAAGAAGAAAAACAACTCGTGAGGAACTGACCGTAACCCCCATTCCCCCAGTCCCTGCCCCTCCACATGCCATAGTTGAGGGGGGTCGGGGAGGAGAAGGGAGAGAAATCATGATTAAAGTGAAGTCTGCTAAGAAGGGAGGGGTGGAAGAAGGTGCTTTAATATCTGTTCACACTTCTCATTGTCTGACTTTGGTTTCACTGTATGTGCAGTGTAGTGTAATAAATTAGATGTTTTCTTTCCTTTATTCTGTGTTGAGTCTGTTTTGCCCATGATGCTGATTGTGGAATGATCTCTCCCTGTCCTTAACTTGACTCTTAAGCCTCTCTATATATTTTCTCCCCTGTCAAGCTGCAAAGGGGAGTGATAGAGCAGCTTTAGTGGGCATCTGGCCTCCAACCATGGCCAAAACAGCACAATGAGGATGAGAAGATATCAATACACACAGTATTTTTCAGATCTTTTTTGCATGCTCAGAGATGTCTCATGATAAAAGATGTTAAAGATGTACAATATATATTGTACCTGGACAAATGCTTATACTTTAAACTCAAACAAGGTTTTTCTATGCTTCAGTGTACATAGTGGTTCAATTACAGTATGTCTGTAAAAGAGATTCAGCTCTTATATACTGGAAATCTGGAAGGCATGTCAACTACAGAAAATTTTTACTTTCTTTCACGTTACCTTCTCTCCAAAAGTAGATGTATGCTATTCAAAGATAACCAGGAGGATGTATTGTTTGGTAATTACATTTAAGCTGATGAAAAGTCATATGAATGAATACAGTATTAAGAAAGCAGATGGCAGAGATGGTGATGTATGAACCTGAGACAACTGCAAATATCACTTGTGTAGTTTCAGCATGGTATTTAGTAGTATTTATTGTTTTTTTCCAACGAAATTTTTCTATAATCTGCTGATTCATCTGTGCTTTAATTCAGAACTGCAGCATAAGCTTGCTAGAAGCTATGGTAAGCAATGGCATCACAGATTGAAAACTAAATTAATCACCATATCTGTCAAAGTGAGAGCAGTACATCACAAATGCAAATATCACAAGGCAAGAACTATGAGTTGATCCAAATATTAGGCTATTGTCTCTATCATACTACCTATGTTCTTATTAAATATTTTTTTCAGGCTACCTCTCAGTGCCAAAACAGTATGTATTGAAAAGCTTCAGGAATGCAAGGGAAAATGATCTCTTGAAGAGTGGACACCTATGTCATTCCAAAAGACTTCTGCAGTTCAGAGCTCATGACCCTGTTGAAAGCACCTGGTGAGTATACTAGTCTTTTTCAAATACATTTCTATTCAGTCCTCCACCTCCTTTGAAAGATATACAATGATCCTATGAGATACAAAATCCATCTGTCTTAAGATTTCTTCACGTAGGAAGTCTCTACAGTAAGATGGTTCCTTTTTTCCCAAAAGAAGTAACCTATGACATCTAGGAACCCAGAAATAATATTTACCCAACAGTGACTGAAACACTTAGCCAGAATTATCTTACAATCACAGAGTTCATCAGAAACATAGATGTCATAGCTGTTTTCTACTTGTTAAAGTATTTTAAACTACCATTTATAGGAATAATACAAAATATGAAGTTTGAGCTGTACTGCTTATTAGTTTTACAGTTACAGATTTTCTAAAAGTGGTATAATGTCTTGCATTTTATATATTTTATAAAATAATATATATATTTATATGTGGAGTTTATATATTTATATATAGATATGTAATTTAATATGTAGTTGCAATATATTTGATTGTTAGCCTATTACATTTATAACTGTCATGGTGGATTGAAAATGACTTTTGTTTACACAGATAAATGTTAATCAGCTTTCAATGGAAACTTGAATTTGAGATTTTGATGTTTTCATAGTAAATCTACAAGACAGAGATTTCTATAGATTTCTATAGTGCTTTTCACTATAAATTTATTTTTAAAAATAGTCAATGTATCAGTACATTTTAATCATATCAAGGATTCAAGAGAATTTTTAGTAGGTTTTGGGGGTTTTTGAGGTTTTTTCCTGAAACAGCAGACTATCAGAAGATTTTAAAATTTACTCATATGATTGAGATTATCTGATTATGAACTTTACCATGACAGAGAATCAGAGAATCATAGCATCTTTTGGGTTGGAAAAGAACTTTAAGATCATAAAGTCCAGCCATGAACTTAACACTGACACGTCCACCCCTAAATCTTGTCTCTAAGCACCAAATCTTCAAGTCTTTTAAATACCTCCAGGGATAATGACTCGTCCTGGGGAGCTGTTTCAACAATTGATAGCCCTTTCAGTGGAGAAATATTTCCAAAAGCCTGATCTATACTTCCCCTAGCAAAATTTATGGCCATTTCCTTTGGTCATATCACTTGTTACTTGGGAGAAGAAACTGACACACACCTTCCTACAACCTCCTTTCAGCTAGTTGTAGAAAGCAATAAAGTCTCTTCTGAGAGAGAAATTCTGGAAGAAAAAAAAATTCTTACTGCAGGAAAAATCTGCAGATAATGACAATATTCCAGAAACAGATTATTATAATCTCTCTATATTTTATAGCTGTATTATTTATAAATAAATGTGTGTGTGTGCATCTCTACACTCTGAGATCTGGTCAAAGAAATTACTATTTTTGTCAGACTGCATGTTGGTAATTCCCTATTTTTTTCTAGGAAAGTAAAAAAAAACTTAAAAATTGAAAGCAGCAGGCTAACAGCTTCATGGTCATTTGCAACCATAAACTACACAATGTCTTTCCTCAATAAGATTTTATTTAAACAAACAATATATTTTCAAAGACAGCATCTTCTGCAAGCAGATACGCATTGTATGGATAACTAAAAAAAACCAGATAATTCAAAATTCACAAAAAATCTATGAATTATGTTAAAACACCCTAACTGTGCAAAGTGCAAGAACTGTTGTATTTTTCCATAATGCCCTTAAATTTCTATGATAAATCATAAAAAACATTATATTGCCATTTGCCAAGTTTAGAGCATGTGGGAGTAGAAGAACATTTTGTTGTAATGTTGAAGTTACTATTATTATTTATTTCTCATATTTTCTAAAATTCCTTCTACCATATGAGTTGTCATATCAATGTTGGTTTTTATTTCTGCACTGATGTGGTTTTAAAATTTCCATATAGTCTTGTATCTGTTAACTGACTTCTCATATTCTCAGAATATTTTTATCCATTTCACATCGTGAAAAAATTCAAATTGAAGTGACTGATAAAAATCTTAGACCAGAGTTACAGTTTTGGTTTGTTTGAACGCAGAAAAAGTACTCTGAGATAACTTGTTTAGAACTATAAATACAATTAAAAAAAAAAAAAAGTTTATCTGTGTAAGTCAATCAGTCTAGCCAGAAATCTCTCCCTAGATTTATCCTACATTTGTGTAGAATTACTAGAAAATAATTGAATTTTCCATTGTAGTACTTACACAAAATTTCCTGGTTTTCCTCATTTATGCCTGTTTTTTTAATGTCACTTCCACTCCTTTAAAAAGATGAATTTTCAGCTCCTGATGCTGTTTAGCTTGGTTCTGTCATTCTTCACATAATTGCTGGAGAATGCCCTGCTTATTTGCAGTCCCTTGGATTTATCTTGTTCCTTTTCTTGACATGTTTCTTATTTGGACAAGTACACACATATTTTCTTGTTCCTCAGTGGTCAATTTGAGCACATATTTATGTAAAATATTTATTAGCTATACCTGGATAGTCATCATAGTGTTACAAGATAGTGTCACTGGAACAGGTTGTCCAGGGAGGTGGTGGCTGCCCTCTCTATGGAGGTGTTCAAGACTAGGTTGGATGGGGGCCTGAGCAGCCTGGTCTAGTGAGAGGTGTCCCTGTCTATGGCAGGGGGTGGGAACTTGATGATCTTTAAGGTCCCTTTCCAACCCTAACCATTCTGTGATTCTAAGATTGTTGCAGCTGCTAGTTACAGTATTTCTGTATGCATATATTTGGGTTCAAGATAAATAAATATTATTTAAGCTCTGATTAGTGCACTTCTAAACCACGAGTTTAAGAGCTCCACTTTGGCTACAATTGGGAAAGACAGTAATTTTGCTTTTCTCTGCTTGAAACAGCCATTTTAACAGGTCCTACAATGGATGTACATTTTTTTCATAATTATATCAGCTTGGCAGCCTGCAATCACCTCATAACATACTTTCATGCTTTGATCAAGTATATATACATTACGATTCTAACACATCTAGGTTTTTTTCTTTCTTGTTATTTTCAAGTGATAGGGTATTATTTTGTATCTGAAAGAAGTTTGACATTCATTCTTTACATCACCCTTTATTTTATAACACTGCATTTTTTGTCATTTCTGTTACTCTGATTCTCAAGGTTTTTTTCATTTGAGCCATTACTTTCAGTAATGTTTAACCAAAACAATATATCATCAGCAAATTGCAGTCTTGCCTCACAGCAGGATTTTTTGTTCTTTCTTGCCTAATTACCTACATAGAAAATAATTTCAAGAAGTCCTTTTTCTGTATAAGAAGAAATTCTGTTGCTCTTTTCTTTATTACATTTAAATATGGAGGATATCACAAAAATCAATCTGCATTATATTTGTCTTTGAATTAAGATCCTACAGACATCAGTTAAAACTGTCAACTTGCTTCACTGTAGTTTAGTTAAGAATATCACGTCTTAAGTGTAAATAGTAAATGTTTTTTATTACACTAAATAATACTATTTATTTACCTATATTTTAAATTTAATCAGAAGAATGTATACATCAAAAATGCCTGATATACTGTATGATAATTTATAGTGCATTTGTTAAATTAACTGGGAGACTATTTTATATTTTAAGCACTGATACTGCAGCTGTGTTTGCTGTTGTGCGTGGATGAAGTTTTAAATTTTTTTCTGAACTTCAGGCCTGTAAAGTTGAAAGGTTGAGAGAATATTTCAACCTTACAATTGAGAAATGTAATTTGAAAAAGATAGATATATACCCAGCTGAACTTAGACAATGAAGAAATGTCTAATGCAATATGCTATAAATGGTGAACACAATCAATGAACCCAGGTATGCATTAGGGAAGCTTATACATTATACATTTGCAGTTTTCTTTTATAGGATTCCTTATCTTAATGTAAAACACAATTTTAAAAGTTTTCATTGTATTCAGGTCAGTCAGTAGAACTCTTTACTTTCAATTTAAAAAAAAAACCCTTAAATACAGGAATGTTTTTTTCTAAAAGTTGAAGTGTTGAGATTTGTCCCTATTCACACATATGAGTGCTCAAAAGCTTCATCCATACTAATCACAGAAAATTATAGATGTTCGAGAAAATAACAATATGTCATTTTTTCAGTATGATAAGTAACATGGATGTTGATTAAATAAGTAGGATTTGAAAGAAAATTTCAAAATCAGAAAACATGGAATAAAATATACAAAACACATCTTAAGAATTCTGTTTGAAGAATATTTACACTGCCCTGGTTTCAGCTGAGACATAGTTAATTTTCTTTTTACGAGCTGGTATAGTGCTGTGTTTTGGATTTAGGATGAGAATAATATTTATGACACATTGATGTTTTTAATTGCTGCTAAGTAGCTGTCGTGTCTACATGGAATCAAGGGCTTTTCAGTTGTTCCCTACCAGGTGCACAAGGAGCTGGGAGAACACAGCCAGGACAGCTGACCCAGACTGGCCAAAGGGATATTCCATATCATATAACATCATCTTCCACATATATATATAAAAGAGGGGAAACTATATGAAAGGCAGCTTTGCTGCTCAGAAATAGACTGGGCATTGGGTGACTTTTTATCCCTTCCACATGTGGGGATCAATAACATTTGTGCATCGCTTGTTTTATGTATGTTATTTTTTTATAGTTACCGTTATTGTTATCACTATTATTATTCTTTTTTTCCTCTGTCATCCTATTTAACTGTCTTTATCTCAACCCATATGTTTGTTTTTTTCCATTCTTCTCCATGCCCTTCACAGGGGGCAGGGTGAGTGAATGGCCGTGTGGTGCTTAGTTACAGGGTGGGGTAGAACCACTATACACACATATAGAAAAGAATATAGTCTCTAAGCAACCTTTAGATTTTTAATTTTGAGCTTGATTTGTATCGTTAGATTTTATTATAAAATTTATCCAACCAGGAACATCGACAGAAATACGTATGCTTCAAGCAAAATATTTTTTTAGAGTAGAAGTTGGATTTACCATAACATATAGTATCCAAATAATTCTGAATGATCAGAATTTCTTTCAACATTTTATAAACTTCATCGAGAAACTACAGTGGAAACTCCATGGTTAATTTTGGAAACTCAGGTAAACAAAACAGTGGTTTTGCAGTCTAGTATTACGTAATCTCTCTCAAATTCTTTTAAATCATTAAAATAGCACAGTTTAAATTAAATTAAAGTCGTATGTTTTGAACAGTGAAAAGGAAATAAAATTGGTTTGTGGTGTGTCCTTCTACGGAGCGTGACATGATTGAACATTATCTTCTGGAACCTGTTCTATGTGACCCTGCATTAGCAGGGGAGGTGGACTAGATGTTCAGAAGTGCCTTCCAGCTCACACCATTCCATTATTCTGATTGAAATCCTCACTTTAGCAGATATTTTTGTAAACTTCCTAATGATTTTAGGAATTTCCAGCTTTTATCTAAGGATTTTATTTCCTGTAAAATCCAATTATAGCAGTATTGGAATTTTAACTTTAAAGTCTTTCCATAATTCTTTCAGGTTTTTGCAATATTTTTCTCTGTGTTCCAATGCGTTGTTCCACATATCTGCTTTAACATACACTGAAGACAGTTTATGTTAAGATGCTATGAAACACAGAGAAAGGTATTTGTAATGATAATCTGTTTGACAAAATGTGGTTTCTTGAAGATCTGTAATTTCCATCAAGGTGGTCTATACTGAGAGCTTCCTGTATTATTGCAATTTTGCCTCCTTTATGGATTAGTTTATCCATACACTAGTTGAAATTTTTTTATGAGACTGCACATTCTTTGGAATATTGACTATTTTTTATGGGGAACAAAAGAAAGAAGTGGTAATTAAAAGGCAGGTGCTAATTCTTTTTGAAAGATTGTGGGGTTTTCCTTAAACAATGCTGGAGATTAACTGACTAATTTCTTGTATTAATGCCTATTTCCATTTTAATTGTCCTGATGAATAAGAATTGCTATATACTAAGCAGATTGGCTGTGAAACCCTTGGGAATTGGGTGATGGTTCCACTTTTTTTTCCTCCTATTCTTACCAGGAAAGCCACAGTTCTGATTTAGATAAGGATAAATGAATAAAGACTAAAGCAAAAATTATGCATGGCAGATTGTCTTTAATTATATATGAAACTAAACAAAATGCCACTAATAGTTCTGTTAAAGAAGTGTCCATCAGACTTTATGCTACCTGGATTAAACAAATTTACAGTTAATTCATCAAAAATAATGAATTTACAAGCATGTACCTGTATTCCAGGTGAGAAGAAGAGAATGGATGCCAGTAGGAGCAAGTAATATTAACATCTGTTTAGAGGAAAACAATCTAGAACCCAAAGAAGTAGAATGATTACAGCCAGAAAAGTGAAATCATTTAACTTTACACTTTGGAATTCGAGTAAGTCTTTAAGAACAAGTTAGAAATGTACTTCTTGCAAATACATGTCTCTTGCCCTGTGTTAAAATTGATAAATTAACTGATTAATTAAGCTCTACTATGAAATACCACTTTTCTATTAAGACAGTAAGATATTCAATGGTATAATTATTGTAATAAGTCTGCTAACATACCATCTTTTTATCCTCAGTATAAAATTAAGTTTATAAACCCAAATTTTCAAAATATAAGGGAACATGTTTTTATTGGAAAACACATATCAGAGAATGACCAAGTTGAATTTGCTTCTTTTGAAAGTTGAGGAATTTTTCACTAGTCTGTCAAAATTCATTGATATCTTTATTTTAATAACATGCCTGCTAGTCAAGTCACTCATTTTTTCCTCTGAAAATATCTACTAATATTTACTTATATTAACTACTGAAATATCATTTTTAACTGAATTGATAACACTTCGAGTCCCAATCTAGATTGTCTCACAGGTCTACTTTCCTAAGACATTAGTGTTTATTTAAAAAGATCCTTTTTAATTTATCCTTTCATCAAGTATAAATGCAGGAATGATGCTAAGATAAAGACAGAAAACCTACAAATAGTCCCCAATAGAGTGGTTTGTGGTTTTTGGTGGTGTTTTTTGTTGTTGTTTGTTTGTTCTGTGCTGTTTTGTTTGTTTTGTTTTATTTTTTTAAATCATGTGAAGTATTGAATTGTTGCCTAGCAAAACAAACCAATTAAGCAGCATGTTGGAGGCATGGACAGTGGGCTTGAATCATTGAATACCAACTGCAAATTAGAAAAGAACAGCAGGTACCTTTTGTCCTCTCTATCTTTTTCACTAGGACACTTGATTATGAAACCAGAGTTTTCCTTAAACATTACTAAATATTACTGGTCTATATTAGCCTAGAAATTTGATATATGTTAATATTCCACAAAACTTACATATATCTGGGTTATTGTATTAGAAATTTGCCAACCCAACATTGCACAAAAAACTGTGTGTCATTTAACTAATGCTAGTATGATGAACATTTTCAACATTGTCATAGAGGCTATTGTGATGTAAATATAAACTGTAGATAGATACAGTAGATCTTTAACTGGTATCAGGTTTTGTTCTCATCTTTCTCAGTTTACTGAAACACAAAGTTAGAAGTGTCTGTGCTATTCATTTTTAAGATAATAGAGCATGTCTAATTTTGATTTTTAGAGTCCAGATGTGACCATTGCAAGGAACTTATAAAGCTAAAAGCAGAAAACGATTTTAGGAGAAGAATCGTACCAATTCAATTAGTCAATAGTTAGTACAGATATGATCTGTTATTCACTCAAATATCCTTTTAAATGATTCTTAATGGTGAAATATGTCATAAACTTTCTGCTGAGTGGTGGTAGCTTTGGAAATTGGTTTCTTATGAAGATGAACCCTCAATGAAAAATCTGGAAATAGTGATATTTGTTTCATATACAGCTATTTAACAATGATAGAATAAATATGATCAAAAAGAATAGGTGCAAATAACTTTTATTTTTTTTTTCCCTAGAAAGGTCATCCCAAGTATTTGGCTGTCATAGGGTAGGTTTAGGAAACACAGCAGTAAGTGCAAAATTCACTTGTATCTGCTACGATACAGAATAGCAACAACAACAAATCAGATAACCAAAATTCCATTTTTTTTAATTTTTTTTTTTTTCCTGAAGCTAAAAATTGTACGCATTAAGCAAGGTGTAAGTCTATGTGTAACAGCACCATCTGGTGACCCTATCACAGCAGTGCTATATACAGATAAGTACAGATTTAAAAAAAAAAAATAATTCTCCCGGCTGTCTCACAAAATGGTTCTGCTAGACTGAAGACATATGCAATGTACCCAAAATATATATGATCCCAATATCCATTTACAAGTTATATATCATCACCAAGTTATTGGTAGCTTTAGTCTGTGTGGATTCCAAATAAATTTTGTATGATGAAGACCAATTTACATATATGCTTAGAATCCTTAGGATCATAGAATATCCTGAGTTGGAAGAGAACCAGAAGAATCATCAAGTCCTGGTTCCACACAGGGACAGCCAAGTCAGAGCATGTGACTGAGTGCATATTCCAGACTTCTTGAACTCAGCCAAGCTTGGTTCTGTGACCACTTCCCTGGGGAGCCTGTTTCAGTGCCCAACCACCCTCTCAGGAAAGAACCTCTTCCTAACATCCAACCTAAACCTTCCCTGTTGCAGCTTCATGCTGTTCCCTCTGGTTCTATCACTGGTCACCAAAGAGAGGAGATCAACACCTGTCCCTTCTCTCCCCCTCATCAGGAAGCCATAGACCATGATGAGGTCTCCTTTCCTCCAGGCTGAACAAACTGAGGGACTTAAGCCTCTCCTCATAAAACTTCCCCTCCAGACCCTTCACCATCCTCGTTGCCCTCCTCTGGACACTCTAACAGTTTATTGTCCCTCTTGTACTGTGATGCCCAAAATTGCACCCAGTACTCAAGGTGAGTTCCTAAGACTCAGGAGAAGAAAATCTGTGGAGTAGTGCTTGTGATGGTTATGACAACTCTTATGGTTTTATTTTAGGTAGAGATAAAAGAAGGAATAGACTCTATGTAACCTATCTTAAAAGTTAAAGGCTTAGAGTACAGTAGGAAAGTTTTAATAGTATTAATTTATGTGAGGGCTATATCCATTTCACTGCACTTTTTTAACACTGTCAGTTAATCTTTCCTAAGTTTACTTTCCTCCATTAAGACCTGTTCTTCAGCTGATCTAGATTATCCTTCTTTTTCCCTATTTCCCCTGAAAGGAAAGGATCCTCTTTGCTCAATATCTGAATCTCAGGTACAGAGAGGGTTACTAAAGTATTCTGGAAACATGAAAGATTTTGATACCCTGTGTTTCACCAGTCAATACTAACTTACATCACTCTAGTCTTTGATATGGTTTGCTTAAAATATCAGAATAAATAGTAGAAACAAGTCTCCTTGAAATCAGCTGAGATTTCAGAAGGCCTGAGCAAAGAACAGATTTGTAGCTGAATGCTTTCCAAGCAATCTGTTTAGTTCTGCATGTGCTTCAACTCAGTTTCATGGTAATTTCATAAGGAGGTTGTATTTTAATCCAATGTGCTGAAAAGCTGAAGCTTTCACCCTTTTATTTAGGTAATACAGTTGGAAAGTTGGGTTTTTTAATGCCACTTTAGTTAGTAAAATGAATTATTGTTGCAGCATATTTTCAATTTGTCTGTTTTAAATATCTCCCAATAGCTTCTCAATTAGTTTTCTTCCCAATATATAGCAGCTAGCAATGTATATGAAGTTATCCATTTAATCCAATAGTTTTTCTCCTTATCTTGTCACTTTATTTACCAAAAACTAATTGGCAAAGTGTATCCACTTAGCTAATGACAGACAACTAACATAAGGTAGAAATAAATTGACTAGTGGGTTTAAGATCAAAATATGGGAGAAAATATTCCTGTATTATAATGATGTTTTTACAAATGAAAGATGCTTGTTTGAATTTTAGATTATAGTGGCAAGTTTCACAGATAAATTATGGAAGGGACTCAAATTGGTTCGTTTTCTCTCTGGATCACTCTCTTCATGTATTACAAGGAAGATTATTTACTCAGCTCAGGAAGTGAAATTCCAAATTAATGAAAGAAAAAAGGAACTGTACAAAACTGCCTAATTGCATCATGTTATTCAAAGTCATTTTTAGAGTAAAAAGATAAAGGAACATTTCTAAACAGACAAGAAAGCGGTATACATATTTTTATATAGCTTTTGGAAAATGAGCTGTAGCATGTACTAATAATATTTTCCATACTACATAGATATAAGTTTTGTGTTAGAAAGCATTTACCATATCTATAGAGAAAAAAAGTTTACCAATGATTTGTAAAAATTGTATTTTTATTCGGTGTACTAATACACTTTATTTATTATGGTTCTTCTTTATGAGTGGAAAAGGGTAAAGCATCTTCTCTTTCCAATTGTATCTGGCTGTGATTCAGGCTTGGGGCTTTGGCTGAAAGTCAGGCTAAATATTGTGGAATTAATATAATTCCCTCAACTGGTGTACTTTTTGTTTATACATTCACTGTATATCAAGATGGATCTTCAGCAGTACCCAGTTGTTAGCCAGATACCTTTGCCAAACATTACGATGGGCTTTTCTTCTGCTTGTATTCTTTACACATTCATATAGAAAAATTAGACTGAACCATTTTATACCTCATTGACAATTTATCTCACCAATAGCCTTTCCGCTGTTGTTACTGGACACTTATTCTTCCTAAATACTAGGTAAATTTAGAATCCATTTACACACAAAATGCATTCTTGTACTCTGGCTAAAGCATAATGTTAGTGTAGATAATTAACTTATGTTTGATTTTCAGTACAAATTATCATTTGGACTTCAGATACCTATGCTGTTACTTCTTCTCTTATTCATCCTAGCCATGAAGATTGTTTAGAAAGTTGTGATTTTTTGGGGTTTTTTTTTCTTCCTGTGGATAGGTAGTTTTACATATTGTTTTGCTGAGATCAAGGCATTCTACATGATAGATACTCTAAATTCAGTCATTAAATTTTTAACTACAAAACCTATATTTGTAGTATGTAATAGTCATTTGAACATAGGTAATGATTTTTCATGGAGGTATGCTTGCTGTCCTTGTTTAGAGTAATATAAATAATACAAGAATGAAAAGCATTTAAAAAAAATGTGTTATGTAGAAAGTTCTGAAAGTCTATAATTAAAATATTTTACAGGGTTAAAATATATTCCTTTGCAGGTATATATACACACTCAAATATGTAGAAAATACATATACGTGCATACATATATGCATATGGAATTGCATATGTGTATATTTTATATATGTATATATTAAAATACTGCTGTATGTCATGCTTGATTTATTCTTTAATTAATCAATTAATTACATCAGGATCACTTTGTCAGGAAGGTGAATAGACAGTTCAAGAAATGTGCAAGTGTTTCATAAAGTTGTATGAAGACTGGAGAGGATGAAAATGGAATAATTAGTAAAATTTCTGGTTTCATTTTTAATCTCTTCTGAGTAGATAGAAATGTTATTTCTTCTTCAAAGGTCAAATGTGAATAGATTTCAAATGAATTTTAGAATGGATAATCCTAACAGTATCATGAACTGAGGCAAATTCCATACCCCTGTCTAAAGTAGTAATAGATTTTTTTTTTTCTTTACAGAAAAGTTATTGAAGTGGACAGTCATGCCTCAAGGACCTTTTTCAGTTTTATCAGTTTCTCTCATTTGGGAATCTTTTCAGCTAAATGAAAACAGAAACCTGATTACAACCTAGTTCTAATGTATAAGGAGACTGACGAAACAGAATAGGAATTTGATCTAGTTGTCTCACAACCCATGAGGATACCCACCCTTGATTTTTCTCCATAAGTGAAAAAAAAATATTTTTGTTTCAACCATAAACTGCATCCTTAGAAACTTTAGTTAGAATTTTATGTTCTTCACTTAAAAAAAGTTATGGAAATTGCACACAACTTCCTACCTATCTCTAATGCCACAAGATATAGTTAAGAATGTGGCATTCCTTTTTTCTCCAGAGTTCTCTTAAAAGATGTGGAGAACCGATTCTTTTTCAGAAAGATTTTTATACAGACTGAAAATCATTGGCCTCTTCTTTCTCTATAAAAGGATACCAGAAAATACAAAGATGGTCAGCTAGGATACTTGAGGGAGATGCATCCACTAAATGGGAAAATCAATTTTCCTTTATTTCTGAAAGTCTAAGTTTTGCTTGTTTGGGTTTTGTTTGTTTGTTTGTTTGTTTTTTCTTGCCCTAGAAAGGCTGTGGGTGCAACTTATATCTGGATCAATTCTGACGATGCCTCTATCAAGTTACAAACATCTAGAAAAGCCTGCTCTTCTTTACTATTTAATCATAACCCTTTAGTTCAGACTAAAGACATCAATTAGGACAAATCCAAAATATGTGCCCAGGCATCACTCAGATGGTTACTGAAATGAAGAATTAGATTTGTGGCATAAGCCTATCCTGAGATGATTAAATTTCTCAAAATGTATAAGGGTTGGGCATTTTTTGTAAGACAGTTGTGTTAGCACATGTCCAAAAAAGCTTAAGATGGACTTATTATTTTATATGAATATGAATCATGATGGCTTATCAATATTAGTTTAAAAAACTGTCTGTCTGACATGGTTCCTGTAACCATGAACATTGTCTACCTTCCAGGATTTAAAGCTTGCTTCACAATACAAGGAGATTGCAAAAGTTTCCATTAAACATTATGGAACAGCTAAGGAGAAAATATATGACCAGGAGGTTTAGTTGCAGATATATAAAACAAAAAATATGGCAACCTATTAACTGCCGGTGATATACCGTTTGTCAATAGTACTGATGCAAGATAGCAATAGGCTATATTGTCCATTCCCTTCACTTCTTTTGTATAAAAGGAATTGTTCTCCAGGGCATCAACTGAAAGCATGTACAAAAGAAATGAGGTTAGTTTTATTAATTTACTTTCTTCACAACTGAATAGCTATAGCTTTATTCTCTTATTCCCCTTGGCACTACTTTGTTCCATTCTTTAATAACAGTAAATGTGGAAAATCAGGATTTGTTCTATTCAGCTTCATTTCACTTTGAGTGCTGTAGGGAGATGAGATTTGAAATTGTTCACTGTAATGTATGGGATATCTCGTGGATTCACTTTACTGATGATGCAGTATCATTGCAGATGTCTCATTTCAGGTTCTATACTTTTATTAGAACATTAAGTCTTGAACTCTTGACTCTTTTTGAGTGGCACCCACCAATTTCAAAGGAAGATGTGTAAGCAGAATTCTACTTTGGATAGTTTTGTTCTCAATGTAAATAGAACTTTAGAGGGGAAAGGAGAATAGAGCAGAGGAGAGGAGAGGTAAAAGATGAGGAAAATAAAATTAAATATTGACTCTTTCTCATAACTGACTTATTTCATATCTGTTGAGAGTCTGAATTGCTACCAGTAATATAAGTTAATGTATGGTTTGAGTCCTTATAATTTGCAAAGACCATATATTCATATATGAAATAAGTAGTTTTAAATATTCAATGGCAAATAACAGCAACTGAGCAAAACTAAATGAAACTCTAACAAAGACAGGTATCTTAAACTGATTTACCTTTCATTTGAAGAACTGGGAAATTCTTTCAGAGATCAAGGAAACCATTTAAAAAAGAAATCCAAACAACAACAACATGCTTTCATTTGATTTGGATAATTTCCTACTGTTTAGGAACACAGGAAAAAGAAAGGAACTAGGAAAAGAAAATCTGGTTTCTCAAAGCAAAGGGTTAGGCACTCAAAAAATGAGCAAAAAACCCTGTGAAGATCAGTGATAAGAGGAGTATTCACTAAAGCTGTGAGGAATCTGATTTTGATTCCTCTTCTTACCTGATTTACAGTATAGGTTTAAAAGTAGGTTTTCTACATCATAAATGAATATCCTCATCATGGATTAACACATATCCAGAAGTGTTTGGTCTCTTATCATGTTGTTTCATTAAGCATCTGAATATCCTTTGGGATTGGTACTAGGTATATGAGTGTATATATATATATATAAAGGTTGATGACTTAATAAAGAAGATGTTCTGGAATAGGCTTTCAGCATTACTGAATAATTTCATACCACCTTCAACACCTAAAAAAAAAAAAAAAGCGAGAAAAGCTGCAAAATAAAGGAAAAAAAATTACAATGTCAATATTACTTAAGCATGTACTTTATATTTACCTTACAACATACATTCAATCATTTTATATTTTGAACACATATATAAGAAAATCTTAGGGTAGTGTTCACATCACCCAGCTTTACAGGCATGTGAGATTTAATTGAGTGAAACTACATTTAAGTATGGATCCAAGTTTCCCTTTACATTTAATAAGAGAAATACTTCAATGCTACAAATAATTTCAAACTAAACCCTATGCTTGATTTGGTACATGGCTAACTTTCTAGATGTTCTATTTATTTCTGTTAATGATAATGGTAAACTCAGATACCCAGACATTCTCGGATGCATGTGTCTAATTCAAATAGGACATGAGTCTCACATTATTTATATTCCTCTAAAATGGTCATCCAGACCTTCAGTAGAGAGGGTAGGAATAAAGTTGAATGTTGTCAAGACAATATAAAAGTCTCTCATTAATTTTTGCCATTCAGATGATTTATCCAACTCACTGCCCTTATCAAAATCCTCTGCCTGACAGAAGTAAGACTCCCAAGTGACCATTTTTAGAAAGATTATTTCCAGGTAGTGAAGGGTACTAAGCAATTTTGTATATTTTATCATCCTTACATTCATCCCATTATCTAAAGCCATGTAGGCTTATTACTTTTCCAGAGCAACTATCTGGCTCCATCCCCACCTCACTACCTGATTCCAACCGATCCACCATAGAACTTCTCTCTGATGCATTCTGAATTATTATTATTATTATTATTACTATTATTATTATTATTAAATTTTAAATGTCAGCTGGATCATCAAGAGAAATTACACCTTAGAGAATATCTGATTTTTTTTTTTTTTTCTGGTTATAAGTCAAAAGTAGAAGACTAGGAATGGAACAGAGCAAGAGAAATAGGGAAGTGAGAAACAAAACAACCAGCTTTTGTAGTGCAAACTATTTTTTTCTAAGATGGAATTTCCAGTGATGTAACCTGAGAACTGTATCTTTAATCATTCTATAATCAATCTATTACATGGGAAACAAGTACTGAAGCCAGAACTCTCTGGTAATTATCAAACATCCATTAAGTATATGGGATCAGATGGCAATATTCATAGATTGGGTTCTAAGAAATTTCCTTCTTTTTTTTTTAAATATTCTTTTTTATTCTAACAAGCTTATCAGTGGTATTCATCGCTCTGGAATAAACTCTATGCCATATGCCACTTTGCTTTTACAGGAATGCTGCTATCACTATTCATTGTTCTTTCTCCCAACTCTACTGGTCTGTTGCCTTGATAATTCATAAAATAGCTATGTTCCTGTGCCCAAAACTTCTCAAAATTATCATACTTCCAATATTGTGTAAGGTCAAGATAGAACTGTTCATTCATTAGAGTGATTGTACATATTTAGCCAAAACTACACAGTTCTCCAGCCATAATATGCTATTAATTTATAACAAAGAGCCAGGTCATGAAATTATCTTTTATTTATGTAACCGCAGTATTCCTGAGAGATACTAAAATATTCTAGGATAATTAGCTCTGATGCAGAAATCTAAAATGAAAACAATATGAATATATTATTAGGAGGTGGTGCCTTCTATGTCAATGACCAATTTGGGTGCATGGAGTTCCTCCTGGAGATGGATGAGGATCCAGTCAAGTGATTACAGGTCATTATTAAAGGGAGCACAGCTTTCGATACTGTCTCCCATGACATCCTGATAGAAAAGCTGAGAGATCATGGGATAGATGAGTGGACAGTGAGGTGGGTTGAGAACTGGCTGTTGGACCGGGCTCAGAGGGTCGTGATCAGTGGAACAAAATCTGAATGGAGGCCTGTGACTAGCGGTGTTCCCCAGGGCTCAGTGTTGGGTCCAGTCCTGTTTAATATCTTCATCGACGACCTTGATGAGGGAATAGCATCCACCCTCAGCAAGTATGCCGATGATAAAAAGCTGGGAGGGGTGGCTGACACGCAGGAACACTGCGCTGCCATCCAGCCAGACCTGGACAGGCTGGAAAGCTGGGCAGGGAGAAACCAGATGAGGTTTAATAAAAACAAGTGTAAAGTCTTGCACCTGGGGAGGAATAACCGTCTGTATCAGTACAGGCTGGGGGATGACCTGCTGGAGAAGAGCTCTGTGGAGAAGGACCTGGGGGTCCTGGTTGATGACAGGTTGGCTATGAGCCAGCAGTGTGCCCTGGTGGCTAAGAGGGCCAATGGGATCCTGGGATGCATCAGGAAGAGTGTGGCCAGCAGGTCGAAGGAGGTGATCCTCCCCCTCTACTCTGCCCTGGTCTCTCCCCACCTGGAGTATTGTGTCCAGTTCTGGGCTCCCTGGTATAAAAAGGACAGGGATCTCCTGGAGAGAGTCCAGAGAAGGGCTACAAAGATGATTAAGGTCCTGGACCATCTCCCGTATGAGGAAAGGCTGAGTGAACTGGGGCTGTTCAGCCTGGAGAAAAGAAGACTGAGGGGGCACCTAATTAATGTTTATAAATATCTTAAGTATGGGATGCAGGGGGAATTGGCCAACCCCTTTTCAGTCATCTGTGGAGACAGGACAAGGGGCAATGGCTGTAAACTGGAGCACAGGAAGTTCCACACCAACATGCGGCAGAACTTTTACACAGTGAGGGTGACAGAGCCCTGGGACAGGCTGCCCAGGGAGGTGGTGGAGTCTCCTTCTCTGGAGATATTCAAGACTCGTCTGGACGCCCATCTGTGCAATATATGCTAGGGAGCTGCTTTGGCAGGGGGGTTGGACCCAATGATCTCTCGAGGTCCCTTCCAACCCCTACAATTCTGTGATTCTGTGATTCTGTGACAGGGGACACTATAGTGTGTGTCTGCTACAGTCCACTCAACCAGGGAGCAGATGAGGCCCTCTATAGACAGTTAGGAGCAGCCTCATGTTTACCAGCCCTGGTCCTCATAGGGGACCTCAGCTGCCCCCATATATCTTGATGGGACAACACAGCAGAACATAAACAATCCAGGAGATTCCTGGAATGCATCCACTATAACTTCCTTCTCCAAGTGACAGAGGAGTCAATGAGGATAGGGACCATGCTGGACCCTATTCTCACCACAAAGGAGGGCTGGTTGTACAGCTTGGTTGTAGTGAACACGGAACTGTGACGTTCAAAATTGTCAGGAGAGCAAGGACTGTGCACAGCAAGCTTGGAAATTCAGAATTAAAGAGAACAGACTTTGACCCCTTCAGGGATCTTCGTAGTAGAGTGTCATGGCATAAAGCCCTTGAAGGAAGAGTGTACAGGATAGCCAGTTAGTATTCAATGACCACCTGCTGAAAGCTCAGAAGAGACATATCTGTATCCAGCTATGGAGTCCCCCATACAAGAAAGACATGGACCTGTTGGAGTGAGTCCAGAGGAGGGTCACAAAGACAATCAGAAGGCTGGAGCATGTCTCCTATGAAGACAGGCTGAGAGAGGCTCATTCAGCCTCAAGAAGAGAAGGCTCTGGAGACACCTTATTGCAACCTTCTGATACCTGAAATTGGGGGTACAAGAAAGCTGGAGAAGGCCTGTTTACAAAGGCATGTAATGATAGGACAATGGGTAATGGCTTTAAATTGAAAGAGAAAAGATTTATATTAGATGTTACCAAGAATTCTTCATATGAGGGTGGTGAGGCACAGGTACAGGTTGCTCAGAGAACTTGTAGATCCCCCCACTCCAGGAAGTATTCAAAACCAGGTTGGATGGGGCTTTGGGAAATCTCTGGCAGGGAAGTTGGAACTAGATTGTCTTTAAGGTACCCTCCAACACAAACCATTCTGTGATTCTATATCCCACATACTACACAACTAGTAATCACAAATATCCAGTAATGAAAGGAATTTAAATCTAATTGCAGGCACAAGCTAATTTATATTAACAAAAAGCAATAAAATCTATTCATGAAAAAAGTCCAAGCAAAAGAATACCAAAAGGATATTGATAGTAATTGAGATTTTGATATTTAAATTATGTTTTCAATAGAACTGTTGCTAGTGTGCTATTATCTAAATTTTATTTTTTATTTTAAAGTCTTTTGGCTTTCCAGCAGATTATCAATTTCATTGATAATTGCAGCATAATAATCTCATTGAGGGTGT
Organism: Porphyrio hochstetteri; assembly: GCA_020800305.1. NCBI lineage: Eukaryota > Metazoa > Chordata > Aves > Gruiformes > Rallidae > Porphyrio > Porphyrio hochstetteri. The sequence continues at coordinate 181,716,338 of CM036905.1, read as the reverse complement.
TGTTTTTTTGGTTTTGATGGGGGTTTTTTTGTTGGTTGATTTGTTGGAATTTTTTTTTGGTGCAGATATACATTTCAAGTGTAACCTTTATGAACATGTATTTCATCCTGGAACATATAAACCATAACAAATTGAGAGAACTTTCTTTATTTTTTTTTTCCCTGTCTCCAAAAAGAAAAAAAAAGCTGAAAACAAGAGAAAAAAATTAAGGAAATGTAACCTTAAGAACTGCCAACTCTGTTGGAGACCAGAAAGACCTCTTTTATCTGCATTCATTGTCACCAATTTGACAGTCACGATCGTGAGAGAATGGAGAATGTTTTTCTTCCTTCTTTGGGGAAGTATGAGGGCAAAGGGATAATTACATTATTTGTTAATTTAGTGATGATTGTATGAGTAGTTAATAACATTTTTTATGTTTGTCAAATACATTTTGAATACAGATTCTGGTAAGTACAGGGAGGATGTAATGGGTGGGGCTCCTTTGTCTTTTTTTGTTGTTGAATAATGTAATTTTAATACTACAATGATTTTTTACAATTCTTTTTCACAATTCTTTTTCAGCAGTACCCTTTTGTTCAAGCCCTATTCCTTTTTATCAGAACTGACAGATCCTGAATGAATCATTACCTCTGTCTGGATTATGATACCACTAAACAGTACAACACTTAAAAGCAAGCCATATTAGAAAAGAAGCTCCGAAATCCAATAGTTGAAGAAATGTTTCTCCAGGTTTTTGTTTGATATTTACAGTTTGAGTTTGCTTTTGAACTTACGTCTGTTAAATTACTTGTTCTCCCTATTAAGAACACATGCTTCACTGCTGCACATTCTTGTTTTGTAAAATACATTTTTAAATATTCCATGAAAATAAAACAGATTTAATTTGGGGGGGGGGGGGGAGAGAACCTGAAAAAAAAACCCAGAAGTGTGATATTTGGGACAATCAATGAGAAAGTGAATTTTCTTCAAAACTGATGAAGGTTTTCAGTTCTGCTCTCTGAATATAAGTTCTTGTCTCTCTATAAATGTTTTACTTTTGAAGTCAAGCAGCTAGAGTAATTGTTTTGTAGTCTTCATTTGCAAAGCTAAATCTACTTTAAACGCTCACAGAATGTCTATCCAAGGAAGTCTCAGGTTAAGGTTAGGCACACACACAGAGACAAACCCACCATATTTCTACTGCCAAAGAAATTGGTGCTGTTATCTGGACATGAGTGCTCACATTGATGTCCACAATGCATTGTGTCAACACTGCATTGCATATATTGCTCCTGCATACAACTTCAGTCTTGGTTTCAGCACAGTCCTCTTGCACTCAGAAGAATGTCACATCACACTTAAAACACAAAGTGGTGAAATTTATGTCAGAATAACAAAATGCTGCATTAATGTGTGGGTTTTTTTTTTTCCTTTTTCCTTATGGATTTGTTTTTCCTGTTTCCATTCAAGTTTGTTCCTGGGATATTCTCAGCTGAAGTGATTAATTTTTTCTTTTCTTTTTTCTTTTCTTTTAATCATTAAGACCCCATATAACTTTGGAAAATTAGAGAAAATTAGAGGATAAGGATATATATGCATACATATCTCTTGATATGCCCTGCATGAGGGTATTATTATCAACACTTTTCTGTGTTGCAGTTCCTTATGGTTGGACATCTAGCTTCAAATTTAGCCAAAGATTTACCTAACTGTTTAGACAGTGGGTCTGATATTTGCAAGAGAAACAGCCACTGAGCCCATCCACAGCATCCAGACCTGTGCCAGAAATAACAAAAGACAAGGAGCACAAATATTCTTCCATAACTGTCAAATGGATAAACGGTTGACTCTGGGACTAACAGCTCAGAGAGTGTTAGTCTAAAGGACATGACTCAGTTGAGAATGAGGTTAAAAAAATAGAATAAAACATATTCCTTTTGTTGTTATTGTTGTTGCTTTTCTCCAAATATTGAGGCAGACAATATCTGTGAATCTCTGCATCTTAATTATTTTTTCTATATTTTATGGCAATATAATCCCTACTTAATTTCAAAATTAACAGGTTGCACATATGCTATTATGAAAGCATATTATCATCTTATATTACTTAAATCAAAATTTTTCAACAGTTGTGTGGCATTGCTAAAAATAAGAAATAGAAATTTTTCCTTCCTAGCCAGGTTTTTAATACCCATATAAGGTTTTATAGGTGATCATAATTAATTGGTAAGGGAAAAAATGCAACCTACTTATAAAGTCACAGAGAAACAAATCCAGTACACCTTCTGATACATTGAAGTAGTCTGTCTTTTAGAAGATTTTTGGAGAGCTATGAAAATATATTTACAGAAGGAAGCTAATTTACAGATCTAAACAGGTAAAAAGAACTAAGTTTAGTATCTTGAAAACAATAGCGTGCCAATAATCTTAAAGAGAAAAGATAGGTCAAAAATAATGAAAGCTAAAAATTAACAATAAAATTTACCCAAAGGAGTTATCTGTGTTAAAGACAATTAGAGAAATATTAAGGAAATGTATAACACCACAGAGAAATAAGTGGTAGTGAAGTTAGGGGATTAGGATTATTATTTAAATTTAGGGAAGTCAAAGCATATTTGAAAATACTGTTTGAGGTAAAAAAACCTGATTAATAAAGAAAAGACAACATGGTATGAAGAATAAGAGCTAAACGAAATGTAGCTAAAGCAGGTAGGATCCAAGAGAGACATAAAGAGATAAGATGAGGGGTTTTTAAATAAGTCTCAGTGCAGAGTTATAACTAATATTGTAGACAGGAGTGAGAAACATAAGGAAGAAAGGAGAAATTAAAAGCTGTAGGTAAAAAAATAAATAATAAATGGTTATCCACAGAAGAAATAGGAATTGGCTGTTTAAACTTAGTGTTTGAGGTTTTGCTGTTGTTTTTGTTGGTTTGGGGTCTTTTTTTTTGGGGGGGGGGAAGTGGTTGGTTGTTTGGTTTTGTATAGTTTTATTGTGCAACTTCGTCCTCCCCCCTTCCCCCAGAGTAGTCCCATCCTTCTATTCATTTTTTTTTTTACAATAATATCTTGGAAGCTGGAAACCAGCTTCTCATTTGAAGGGCATCTTGTTCTTTCCTCTTGAGTAACATTGATTTTTGTTTTTCCCCTCCTTTTATTTTTTAATCCTTTTCTCTCTTCAGGGCACAAGCCAACACAGTTTTCCCTTATTCTATGCCAGTCTCATCAATGATGCAATTATATGCCATCAACACAGCTCCAAAACAAGGATTTTTAGGAAAACTAGCCAGCATAGAAAACACAAATTATGTAGCTCTACAGCAATTGGGCATAAATGTAATAGATCCATACATAAATTATGGCTATTGTTTGTTTGCTTTTCACTTTCCTGGCAAAAATGTAACAGTTAACAAATACTAACTAGCAGGAGAATATTGTACCTGAGATTATAAAAAATTTAAGGAAGACAAGATAGCCTATTTTTCACCTCAGAGCTCATTTACACTAATTTATAAATGTTTTTAATAATGCATAATAATTTGAAATGCTTAATATTTAGTCATTACCAAATATTAGTCCCATTCCACTGGTGAAAAAAACAAAACAAAACAAAACATACACCTGTATAACAGAGTAAATTTGTTCTTTAAATGGAATAATTTACTAAGAAGAAATGGGAAACACACACACACACCCCCCACACACCATGTTTCTACAACTGCTTCTACTTCTGGTCATAATATTCTCAACACAGGAAAGTTTATGTGTGATTAATTTGCAGCTAGTATTAAAATATAATTTTAACCTTTCTCCCAGTTAGTAAATGGGTACTAGTATTATTTGTATCTTGAAACAGTCTGTTTTGTGCATTTCATTAATCTGTTGGAGTATTAGATGTTTGCAGACTAGATCTGCAATTGTTACAATGTCCTACAAGGATGAAATTAAGTCTTGATCCTCCTTAGATTACAGAAGTAATAGAATAATGTAGAAATAAAATAATGAGAACATTTTAAATCACGTATTATTTAAACCATCTATTTGAAGACAGAAAACATACATTGACTTTTAAATAAATACTCCTATACCCAATATTTTGAAAGAAAAACAGCAAGGAAAATAGAGGTATTGATACTCAGAAAGGAAAACATAACATGGTGCTCTTTCTGCATGAAAGTCCAGGTTTATCCTCAATTGAAATAAGTAGAAAAAAAAAAGAACTGTCAGCTTTCCTGAGACGCCTTGTATTATGGAGCTGGGCCATAGCTGACTCATATATCACGCTCTATGAAACTAGGTGTTTTCTCAGGCTCACTAATAAGGATAAAGACAAAAAGATCAGATGTTCCAGATCAACTGACTCTAGATAATATCTCATAGATAGATCACAAGCCTGAAATTCCCTGAAGAATAACTTGACCCATATTTTTCTTTTGTGTGTGACTTTGCACAGACTAGCCTAGAGTCTAGAATCTCAAGATATATTTTTGTTTATATTGATAGCAGCTTGGATATACCCACCTACCTTTTGATACCTCAATGACAATTGAGACCCTAATTTATTCTAATAAACTTCCAAATGCCCTTCAGAGGTTATGAGGAGCTCTTCCAGGTCCTGTCTTTTTTTTGCCTTACTTAAAGTGTGAATTTCCCACTGAAGGTACCTAGGTCTGTGTATTAGCTAGATGTCAACACCCTACAACTGGCCTCAAACATGACTGGTAAAGTGATGTAAACAACATTTGCTTGGAGATTAGTGATTTCAGTGACCTGAAAGCAACATGAAGAATTAAACAATTCTCCCTGCAAATTATTACCCAAAAGTAACGTGAAGAGGTAATCAGCAATGACAGATGCAAATGATAATTCATTAAATTGTCAATGCTCAAATTAGGAACATTTGCCCTGCTGAGAAGCACCTAGGTGTCATGGTGGATGAGAAAATTAACATGAGCCAGTAGTGTGCTCTTGCATCTCAGAAGGCAAATGGTATCCTGGGCTCCATCAGAAGAGGGAGAGGGAGGTGATTGTCCCTCTCTACTCTGCCCTAGTGAGGCCCCAGCTGGAGTCCTGTGTCCAGATCTGAGGCCCCAATACAAGAAAGATGTGGAACTGTTGGAGAGGGTTCAGAGGAGGGCTACGAAGATGATTAGAGGGCTGGAGCACCTCCCCCTATGAAGAGAGGCTGGGGGAGCTGGGCTTGTTCAGTCTGGAGAAGAGAAGGCTGCGGGAGGACCTCATTGCAGCCTTCCAGTACATGAAGGGAGCTTATAAACAGGAGGGCAATCAGCTTTTTCAAAGGGTAGACAATGACAGGACAAGGGGGAATGGATTAAAACTAAAGGAAGGAAGGTTTAGATTAGATATTAGGGGGAAGTTTTTTACAGAAAGAGTGGTGAGGTGCTGGAACATGCTGCCCAGAGAGGTAGTGGATGCCCCGGTCCTGAAAGTGTTCAAGGCCAGGTTGGATGTGGCCTTGGGCAACCTAGTGTAGATCCAGGCCTGGAGGTTGGTGGCCCTGCCTGTGGCAGGGGGGTTGGAGCTCTATGATCCTTGGGGTCCCTTCCAACCCATGCCATTCTATGATTCTATGATCGATTGATACAGGCAATGCCCAGACTAGGAGAGTGGTGATATAAATGCAATGTTGTAAAGAAAACTTTGGGAAAAATTGTGCAAAGGCATCAAAGTAAGAGCCAGTAACAAGGTCTACTGACTTGCAAAAGCAGAGGTGCACAGCATGTTGTGATCAGATTCGGAATAGTCCTCATCAATGACCTGAGAAAACCTGGGTGGTGGATAGGTGTACAGGAACATGATCTCCCTGCTATAGCTGTGGTGTGCTCATTAGAATACTTGTAGGGTACACTTTTTTTCACTCAGGATAAAGATGTGAAATATGTTACCTGATGTCATCTGATTAGCATAGTGGTGTGGCTAACATCATGGAAGTCTTGTAGAAATGAGCTCTTGACTTTTATATTTAAAATGGAGAATATGATACTTCGAGTCATGAAGGGAATGTACAGGAACCATATTAAATGTGTAGAAGTACATAGCAAGATACAAGTGTCCTCTGTTCCCAAATAACACATTAACTTAAAGTTTTAACGATGACAACTAATTTAATGATCCCTGTAATCATTTGCTACCAAAAAATATCTATCTGCCTCTGTCATTTCTTGTTATATTTCCCTTGATAGTCAGTGGATTGCCCAATTTCCTTCTCTTTTAAGACTGGGAATTATTTTGGTAATGTGAATTCTTCACCAAAAGTGAATGAAGCATAGGAATCTTACCACTGAAATTTGGAGAGGGTAAGAAAATAAGGAGTTACTGATTTTTTTTTATATATATATATATATATTAGATAAGCAAGTCTAGCATTCTTTTAGGAATAAACTTATTAGTTAGCAATCATTTGAGTTTAACTCTAAGGGCAAGATAACTTTGTTTGCTGTAGCACCCAATCATATTTAATAACAGGTACAGCTATGGACAATTTCTCTTTTCCAGTTTTTTAAACACGTTCAATATATCACAGAAACCCAGGAGTGGGTTAAACAAGTTTTGAAGGAGGAAGTGCTGAAGATTAGTTTAATAAAATGGTTTCAAGTTGGTGTTCCAATAAATATTTATTATTTACATAAAGAAAAGAGCAGTTTTGCCAAGGGGAAATTGAGAAATGTGCCCCCAGCTCAGAACAGCTGAAACAGAATATGGTTTGAAATAACTCTGAAATGCTATATTCTAATGGTTTAAGCCCAGACAGTAAATGAGCACCACACAGCTTCATGCACACCCCATCCTCCTCCAAAATGATGGGGAGGAGAATGGAAAAAAAAAAATTGGGTTGAGATAGACAGTTTAATAGGAGGACAGTGAAATATTATTAATATTTCTATAATTCTAATTATAATAAAAGTGATTTACAAATGCAAATGTTCACCAGATTTGATATAAAAAAAAAAAAAAAGACACCTGATGCCCAGCTAGCTTCCCCAGTTAAATAAAGAGCATGACATTGTATGGCATGGAATATCCATTTGGCCAGTCTGGGTCAGCTGTCCTGCCTGTGCTCTCCCAGCTCCTTGTGCACCTGGCAGGGTGTGAGAAGCTAAAAAGCCCTTGACTTAGTAAAGGCACTACAACTGTCCAGCAACAGATAAAAACATCAATGTGTTATCAGAATTGTTATCCCATTAAATTCAACACACAGCACTATACTGTCTACTAGAAAAAACCCAAAACATTTTCCCAGCCAAAACCTGGACATATATTGATCTTTTTCTATGTATAATTCTCAGTTTTCTTCTGCTAGTGGTTTTGCTATCTCATCTTCCTAATTACATCTTCATCTTGTTGCAGGTGTTCATCACATTGTGCTACAAATCTGCTGCTTAGTTCTGCTTACTAAGCTTACTTAAATTGCTACCTCCTTTAACTTTGACTTCAGGTAAGTTACTCCCTAAGGCCACAAGTTAGAAGTAATGGAACACTTATTCCGAGGGAAAAGGAGGGAAATTAAATGGAGTTTGCCAGGCAGGAGACATAGTTCATATTGCATTGCAAATCCCTAAGGGTCAGCCACAATTTTGACCATTCCAATTCATAAATTGTTGTGTAGTGTTCAATATGTTGAGTTTATTTCAGGAGAAAGATTGAAGATAACATGTCTACCAAGAGAATTCTTTCAGATTGCATTATATATGTCCAAGTTTCTTTTATCCATTTTACAAAACAGTATTTTAAGGATTATTATTTATGAATAGACACTAATATGTAGTAGTTTTTATTAGTAATAAAATTGTACAGTACAAAAAATATAAACTGAAAAATTTCTGTTCAGAGATTTTATTTCAGTCTAAGGTTTAGAGGTAATGAATAACACACTGAAAGAGATCACCAGTATTCTATGAAATTAATGTAATAAACACTATTTTGCTAGCATGATAGTTAAAGAACTATTGTCAAGAATATCTAACGGTTTCAAAATTATCCTTTTTAAAATAAAAATTCAGAAACAAAGTTGATGCCATTCGAAGATGATGAACTGTATAGTCAATCCAAAAATATACCCTTTTAAGTTGATGTTGTCCTCAAAACAGAACAAAGTTTAAAGTGAATAAATAAATAAATTAATTTAATGCTTGCCTTTGTTGGATATAAATATGTTTGGAAGTATGAAGTCCATTTCTGTCATAACTTTGGAGTATGTTTCCCTCTCTTCCTTTACAGCCTTCTGAGAGACTCATATGTTCTTCAGGCTTCCCATGTTTCACAACCAGCCAGAATTAAATTCCTAAGAAAAAAAAAAGTACCTATACTTTCTGCTTAAGGTGTTCCAGACTGTGTTTTATTTTCTTTTATGAATGGGACTGTGGGTATTTCCTGTGCCTTTTATTTGAATTACAATTTTTTTTCTGTAAAATTAATGAAATAATTACCGCTCTATGATTTTCTTTCCTGCGTTCTAAATTTATTGTTCTTTTTCATCCCATACATAGTTGAAACTTTGGTTTCCTCAGCACTGTCCCTTGAAAAACAGGTTAAAAAAACCCCTTTAACTTCATACAGACATTTAATTTCAGCCCTACCCTATCTGGCTAGTGAGCAACTCAGAAGTTGCCCTTCCATGTCAATTGGCAAGAAATGTTCAAGTTTGTTTTGATAACAGTGATATTTTGATAAGGCAAATGGACCAGTTCAACGATTCTTCTTTTAAGTCTAGAAATGCATTGAAAGACTTTTTTTGATCACGGCCTTACAGGTATCCATATATAACCATTGAAATGAATGAGCAAAGAGCCAAGATTTATTTGCATTGCTAAATCTTTCATTTTCAATTAAATAAATTACTTAAACTATTTCTATGACTTCAGTAAGGTTATTACCTTACTATAAAGAGAACACTATTTAAAAAAGTCACCTACAACTGCAGATGAAAAAGTGGTGACAAATCAATGGGAATTAGTAGACTAGCACAAAATAAACAATAGATTATCTCCAAGGTGACTTGCATAGAAAAAGAGATCCATACTAAGCATTCCTGAGAAAATGTCCTTCTGTTGTTGGCAGCTGTGTTAGTGCATAAGCTTCTATAGTAATAATTTTTATTAAATGAATATGCATTTAATACTTTTGCAACAACTTAAAACAGAATTTTCTTTTTGTTAGTGAATTTTCCCTTTTAGATTTCCCCCATCCTGATCATCATAATCATTAAGAGTAGACAATAAAAACTGATGATGTGTCAGCTAAGACTGTTTTTTCATCTTTTGAATGAAGCACTCAAAGTGAGTGTAAAAATCCCAAATTATCCTCTGCAATTTTTGCAACATACAAAACAATGTACAGAAGTATTTTAGATATGAAAAATCTTGTTCTTGAAACTTATATTCTGAAGTTTAATATGACCATTTACAGTGAACTGAAACCTTTCTAAAACTCCACCCTCCTGCCTACTAAAACTGTGTTTTGAACCATAATACGAATACTTTATTTATTTTACACTTCTGCTGGCTTTCATTTGCACAGTGTAAAGATACTTTACCCTGTTTTTGAAAATAAGAAAGGGTTTCCAAGGGCACTAGAAGGTAGACAATTTTCTGGTTGTATAGAGGCACTCCCTGTACCCCTCTGAGTGTGTGACGTTATTTCAAGGGTTTGGAAAAAATACTGAGTGCTGTCTTCAAAAACACAACAGTTTCCTCCAAAAGGAATCTATACATCAAATTATTTCATTACAAGAACCACGGTACTGAAAGAGGATAAAAAATGACACTTTGTGTCATTTGACACAAATGTGTTTCTGAATAAATTAAAAAGCTAATGAAGATGTAAAGAGACCACAGAAAGTATAGAGTGGTATTAGATCCTGATGCGCCTGATTCCCACCTATGATAACATTTTGACTTGTGAGAGAAAACTAAATTCTTATCTGTAAATAATTTATACATTGTGTTGAATGTATAAGAGAAAGATGGTTGACAACATTGTCAACTATAGCTTTTTTTTTTTTTTTTTAAATTCAGGATGTTCCCCTTATTTTGGGATCTTGGTATGAAAGATGCTGTCACTTAAACTGCTAATTTATTGAGCTAAGGATGGAAATTACAGAAAACATGACAGCAATTAAGGAGGGGCTTATCCAGTGCTGCAGCAACAAGCATTCTAAGCTCCAGGGTGAGGATATAAAGTTGATTTTATTTTGTCTATAATTTCCATCCTTTATACAATAAATTAGTCAACCAACTTTGAGCACCTTGCAATTGAGATCCCAAAAGGACCAGCATCTCCTTAGTGAAAAAACCTTCAGGCATTGTCAGCAGGTCAATAAGAAATGCTCTTTTGGAAAAGCAGTAGTAGAGTAAAACCTGAGTGTGTGCTTTGTTGGCCTCGCACACAAATGTGGGGATGAGTAGCACAGAGAAGGACCTGGGGTGTTGGTTGACTGCCAACTGAATATGAGTCAGCAGTGTGACCAGGTGGCCAGGAAAGCCAATGGCATCTTGGCTTGTATCAAAAACAGTGTGGCCAGTAGGTCTAGGGGAAGCGATTGTGCCCCTGTACTTGGCATTGGTGAGGCCACACCTCGAGTACTGTGTCCAGTTCTGGGCTCCTCATCATAATAAGGGCATTGAAGTCATTGACCAAGTCCAGAGAAGGGCAACCAAGAAAAGCAGGGCATGGGTATGGGGGAAAGGCAGCAGGATTTGCAAAATTTACAGTTCTTTATATGACTTCAGTAGTTGTGGGATACTTTAATGCAGTAATGTAAAAAAAGATGCAAACAGCAGACATAAAAGCATTAAGTGTCCAGAGAGGAAAGTCCAGGCTGTGGACTCCTTCCAAGAGAAGAAAAGTCCACCCGACCCTGGGTTCAGAAGATTCTTCTCCCAGATCATTATTAGGATGAGTATTAAGAACACTTATGAAGAGGAGTGGACCAAAGGGTACAAGGATGAGAATAGGAATTTCCCTCTGCCTCACCTCTGGTGAGAAGTAAGCTAAAGGGATCCTTTAGATACTTCTCAGTGTAGGATCTCTCTGTGTGACTATTCAAAGATAGAGCTCAAAAATTTGGCTGATTTATATTGACAAAAATCAGGTGAGTGTCTGGAGAAGTTATTGCTATGCATCTTAGATTGCAGAGTTGGAGGATAGTGTGCATTAAAGTCTTCACAAGTGACCATTGTTAGGACCATCTTTGCAAAACCTTGTGATCACACAAGATTTGAAGGTGTCTCAGGGGAATATTAGTCGTTACTTCTGGGGCTGGCTGATTAAGATTTTCAAGACCAGTACCCCACCCCTTTTGACTGAAATGATAAATGATTTACATGAAAGCATGCAGAGGAAGCTGGGCATACCTTCGGGAGCTGGCGGTGAATCAGGTAATACATTTTCACAGCACTGTGAGATCAGATGCCTAACTATTCAACTCTACTATATAGTCCCATTTATTCGCAGATGCATACTGAAAGGCACCATTTTGTCTTTTTGGGGGTTGCCCAGGGAAAACAATGTGGAGACCCTATCTTCCTACAGAGACAATTAGACCAACATCAACTCTAAAAGGAAGTCTCAGAGCATGCATTATAGATGCAAAGAAACCTAAAAAGAAAGTGACCCATAGCAAAATGTTCTTAGCTCTCATCCAGGCAGGTACATCTAAAAAGTATTAGGATGGAAAGCCAATCTCCCACCTTCAAAACCTGTGAAGTTTGGGGGGAAAAATAAAAAAAAGAAAAAAGCCATCAGAAGACCACAGAATCACAGAATTGTAGGGGTTGGAAGGGACCTCAAGAGATCATTGGGTCCAACCCTCCTGCCAAAGCAGGTTCCTTAGGACATATTGCACAGATAGGCGTCCAGACGGGTCTTGAATATGTAGTATTGATCACAGAATCATAGAACAGGTTGGACTGGAAGGGATCTCTAAAGGTCATCCAGTGCCAACCCCTCCCCTGCAATTATCAGGGATATCTTCAACTAGATCAGGTTTCTCAGAGCCTTGTCCAGCCAGATCTTGAATGTTACCAGGGATAAGGCATCTGCCACCTCTCTGGGCAACTGTGCCAGTGTTTCACCACCCTTACAGTAAAAAATTTCTTCCTTATATTCAGTCTGAATCTACCTTTTTATTAGTTTAAAACCATTACCTCTTGTCCTCTAGCAACAAGACCTGCTTAAAGATTTTTCCACATCTTTCATATAAGTTCCCTTAATAGTACTGACAGTGTACAATAAGGTGTCACCAGAACTTTCTCTTCTTCTATTGAGTGAGACGAACTCTCAGCCTGTCTTCATAAGGAGAGGAGTTCCAAACCTCTGATTATTTTTGTGGCCCTCTCTGGACCTGTTCCAACAGGCATATGTCTTTTCTGTTCTGAGGAATCCTGAACTTAGTAATCCAGAGTGGGGTCTCACCAAAGTGAGCAGAGGGACAGAATCACCTCTCCTGGCCTGCTGGTCATCCTGGTTTTGATGCAGTCAAGGATAGAGTTGGCTTTTTGGGCTGCAAGTGTGTATTACCAGCTCATGTTCATCTTTTCATCAACTAGTACCTCAAAGTCTTTCTTGGTAAGGCTGGTCTGAATACTCCAGCCTGTATTGATACCAGGGGTTGCCACGACCCAGGTACAGGACATTTCACGTGGCTGCGTTGAACCTCTTGAATTTAGCTGTGTCCACTTCTAACAACCTTAAAGTTCCTTGTTCAAGGGAAGGAAGTGGAAGAAAATACACAGCCTAAAATGCCTCTGGATGTAATCTCCATTGTGCTTTGGAAAGGATATCCAAACTAATATCAGGATTGACTAGACACATGTCCTGGTTTCAGCTGGCATGAAGTTAATTTTCTTACTAGTAGCTTGTGCAGTGCTGTGTTTTGTATTCAGGATGAGAATAAGGTTTTGGTTGTTCCCAGGCAGTTAAGGACTTTTCAGCTTCTCATATTGTCATGCCAATAAAAGATGGGGGGTGCACAAGAAACTGTGAGGGGCTACAGCCAGGACAGCTGACCCAATCTGGCTAAAGGGATATTCCATAAAATATGGCATTATGTTCAGTATATAATCTTAGGAAGAGGGGAGGAAGGATGTAGAGAGATGTTGGCTAGGAGGCAGGGCAGCTCAGAAATGTGAGTAATGGTTCTGTGTATCACTTGTTTTGTATATTATTTTATAATTATTATTGTTGTTGTTCCTATCTTCCTTTTCTGTCCTATTAAAATATCTTTATCTAAACCCACAAGTTTTATTTGTTTTCTAGTCTCTTCCCATCCCACTGTGGTGAGGGGGGAGGGGTAAGCGAATGGCTGTGTGGTTGTTCTAGGTGCCCTCTGGGTTAAACCACAAATATATATGGAAAACCTCTAGGTCTGCTAGATGGCTGGAGTGGGATAAGGGGATCATCAATCAAGGATCCGACTGGTTATCTATTAGAAGTGGAGGAAAAAATGGCAACTGACCTCTCTTGTATACTGGGGCTAAAGTAACAGATTCACAGGGATCTCTGCCAGTACCCACATACCCACCTCAAGTTCCCAGATAAATAATAGAGATAACATTTTGATGGGTAAAATGTTCTTTACTCCAGGTGGAAAATATTCTTTAGGAATTCAGGCTGTTATGATGGGTAAAGTACTTTAGTGCACCAGTGGTTTTACTGCTACCTCCAAACCCAGTAGCCTCGAAACACTATCAGTTATCTGGGGACGCATGCTGAAATCACTCAGTTAAACAATTTTTGGAGACGGGTATTTTCTGGCATACCACTCTACCTTTAATAGTCCTATTTGGCACATAAAGAAGCCAGATGGTTCCTGATGCATGACGGTAGATTACCAGCTAACAAATAAAGCAGCCTGTCCCATGGCTGCAATTGGCCCAGAAGTCATGACAGTATTAGAATGCATCAAGATAGAAGCTGGAACACGGAATGCTGTGACTGCAATGGCTCATGCTTCCTTTACCATAGCCATTACTGTAGAATCCCAGGAACAATTTGCCTTTTCTTGGGAAGGACTTTCACAGAAACTCACAAACCAGGCCAGTTAACAACTAAAAAATGAGATATATTTTACAAGATGGAAAGAAAAAAAGTCAAACTAAATTTTATTGTAGCTGAAACTGCTCTGAGCCTCCAACACCCATTAACAATCCAAAGGTTCAGGATGTCAGTCTGGATGTTGATACTACCCTGCTGTCTTAAGAGCTCCTAAGGTTTATGGTTGATAACCCATAATGCACAAAATCACTCACTCATGTAAGATGAGGTCTCTCAATCAGTACAGAAGGTGAACCACAGGTGACATCCCAATCCAACCCAAAGGGAGAGCCTTTAACTAGGGACCTGCTGCTCTGAGGGAAACGGACTCAAAATGTCTGTCTTGCAGGACTCCATTTATACCCAACTCAAATCTGACCTGTAATCATATATAGTTGTTTAGCCCCCACATGGGCCAAAGATCTCAGCTTTTTTCCCTGTCAACTGAAATGGTCACTACCATAGGACATAATTCAAGCTGTTGTGGGAAGGTTTTCCTGTGAGCTTTGTTGGGGCAGGTGCATCTTCTGCAAGGACTACAATATACTTTCACTGTCCTGCCTCAAGAATATTTGTATAGCCCCATTATCTGGAGGACAGTAACTTCTCTCTAGATTGTAAATTTTTCCATTATATGGATACTGCTACCATTACTAGGACCACTGAGCAAGAAGTGGGAGAAATTATTAGCAATACTGTAAACACCATGTAAAAACAAGGAGGGAAGATCAATCTGAAAAAGATACAAAGACCCTCTACAGAAAGTAAGGCAGGAACTTCATCATATGATACCTGAAGTAGATAAATACACTTACATATGACTGGACTGCCAAAATAAAACTAAGATCTAGATGTTTCTTGGAATCATGAATTTTTGGCCATCTCACACACATCCTGCAGAAGTTTCTATTAGATCTGAATGACAAGGTTTGGTTTTGGTTGTGGAGGGGCTGCAGCAGTGGCTTCTGTGAGAAGATGCTAGAAACTTCAACTATGATTTGGAGCCTTTGACAATGAGGAAAGGCAGATCCGTTTTGGATCTAGTCTCAAAACCTCTCTAAATTGACTCAAAACTACACCCCTTTCTGAAATACTACTTTTAGCTGCATATTGGACATTGATAGAAGCTGAACAGATGACACAAGCTGAAGGCATTGGTCATAATGCCAGATTATCTGTCCTACAATGTTGTCCAATGACACCAACTATAAGCTTGGGAAAATGCAGAATGGTGTAAAGTGCAAATGATACAGCTTCACACATGCTCAGCCAAATGTACTGGTTTTGGATGGCATATAGAATTAATTATCTTCATAGTCGTTAGTATGGGGCTATGTTTTGGATCTATCCTTAAAACACTGTTGATAATACAAGGATGTTTCAGTTATTGCTGAACACTGCCTACAGGGTCAAGGCTTTTTCTGCTTCATCCACTGCCCCACCAGCAAGCAGACTGGGGGGAATGCACAAAAAACTGGGAGGGGAGGAAGCCTTGACAGCTAGGATGATAGTACTTTAGAGAGAACATTGAAGAAAAGGCAAAATGGTGCACAGGCAGTGAGGAGTGAAGAAAAAAAAAAAAATGGAATGAACAACATTATGAGTACCAAAGTGAGAAAAGAAATTGTGGGAGGAAGTGTTCCAGGCAGCGGAGCAAGGATTCTTCTGCAGCCCCTGGAAGACACCACAGAGCAGATATATCTCTACAGCATGTGGAGAAAAATATGATGGAAGAGATAAGCACAACATGGCCTGTGGAAAGGACCATGCCAGTGCAGGCAGTAATGCCTGGACAGTGGATAGTGGAGGACTCCTCTCAGGAGCAGTTTTTTCCCTGAAGGACTACAACCCATGGAGACAACCCACACTGGAACAGAGGAAAAACATGAGGAGAAGAGAGCAGCAGAGAGGGGCTGTTGTGGGCTGACTGCAACCCACCATTCACGATTTCTCTCTGCACTGCTTAGGGTACAGTAGATGAGTGGGGAATGAAGAAGTGAAGGTGAACTTGGAAAAAGGTGGGAGTGGGAGAAAGGTGTTTTAGGTTTTTGCCTTTTTTTCTCAGTTTCCAAACTATTTTAACTGCCAATAAACAAAATTAACCTTCTCCAAGTGGAGTCTGTGTTCTCTGTGACAGTAACTGGTAAGCAATCTCCCTGTCTTTATCTTCAATCAAGAGCTTTTCATCTTATATTCTTCCCCTGTCCTTTTGAGAAGGGGAAGTGAGATAGTGACTGGGTGGGCAGCTAGAATCTGCCAAGGTCAACACATCACAAATAATAAATTTCCATCATTTACTTATTAAATTAGTTAACCAGCTTTGAATGTCGGTGCATAACAGCTGTCCTCTTCTATAATACTGTAATTGTATATGACATACACTAATACAGCCTTAAAACTAGGAAAACTCAAGATACTGAAACATCCCAGCTATTGGGTTGTTCCTTTATGGACTGTCTGGTAGCACTGAGACAGCATCAAATCTAATGCTTCATGTTATAGTTGACGACACTGATTTGTCATATAATTTTTTGACATGGTAAGGGCTGTGTCCTATATTTCGTTGCAATGTTGATTATTTAGAAATCTGTGAGCATTTTTGTTAAATTAATGCTTCATAGACAAGCCATGGTATTTTAATGATTTTTATTTTTTTCCTCTATTCTCAATATTTTAAAAAAATTTCAGATCTTTCATTCATGGAAACACTCATAAAAGATTTTTCTTCATGATTGGAGAATCTGTTGACTTACTGCCAAGAAAGGAGTTTGAGAATTTTGCAGGTGAGCTCTTTGTTCTTCAGGTTAATGTGGGAGAACCGAAATGTACTTTCTAGTTGCTAGATGGATGGATTGCCTGGAGATGTACTGCAGGCTACAGCAGTAAAAGAGGAGGGCTTTAATTATTTATACATTATTTATGCCCATTTGTTTGCTGGCAACATTGGGATCTGCCATTAGCAGAGCTGCTGATTTGGATAACCTGATATTCCCAGTCCTCTATGTCAGTGCCTTGAGGTGAGATGGCCCCTGAAAGAGGAATAAGCGGATGAAATGCAAGAAATATTTAAATCAAGAAAAACAAGGATATTATTATCAAATGATGGCATAAATGCTAAAATGGTTATTAAATAATTCTGAACCTTTTAGAAATATTTTTACTGGCAGTACTTACATTATTTCCTACCAGTACTGTTCTAGTAAATACCTTTAATGTTTTTTCTCCATTTTCTAAGAAAATTAGGAACGACATTTAATATTTATCTTATCTTATATACTTTCACCTCATCTTCCATATTTCAAGTTTCTTAAGTTTTACACTATTATATAAATACACTAAGAATTCTCATTTGTGACACCAAATATTGTCTTATAATCTTGCATCATATTATTTAAGAAAAACAAAAGTGGCACTTTTAAAATTGTTTGAATCTGGTACTTATATTTTTAAAAGAAAGGAAGTTTCATTAAAAAAACATATTGACAGATAAGACAGGATGTTCTGCATTCTGTAGATGTTCCAAAAAAGGATATCAGAACTTCGCCAGGAAATTACATTGCTTCAGTGACATCAAACTGTATTACTTTCAGTATAGATTTGAGCTGCAACTTTCCACATAAAATTCCTGAAACATCCAAATCTCTCATTATAGATTGGATTTTCATACTTTATTTTGGAGCTGGGTGTCTCAAAATTCTTCCCAGCTGCCTTTCATAGATATAGTCAGAACAGTTTTAAGCACTGCAGGTAACTCAGGTGTAGGTAATAGTAAGATTTATGCCTGAATTAGAATGAGTGATAGATGTTTAGAATTTTTTAATTTCTGTAAAAAAACACAGTGAAGACTATTGCATTTGTCTCATTATCTCCCTATTGGGGGGGGGGGGAAAAAATCAAAACAAAGCAAAACCCCCTTGGTGCTGCTGGTACTTAGCCAGTGCAAAAAATGTAGCTTGTATGTTTTTACTGCAGAAAGATAGCTAATGTTTTTTTTAACTGAGTTGAATTGTTATTTATTTTCACATCTGATTTCATATGTGTTGTAGTTTTACATGTCTGGGTTCTGGTGGAGAAGGTTGAGGGGGGAGAGGGTTGCACGGGTGGCTTCTGCTGGAGAGAGTAAAGAGCTGGCTCAAGGCCAGAGTCCTTGTTGACCAAGGTTGAGCCCATCAGCCACAGACACAGTTCCTCTGTGAATCACATTTAGGAGAAAACAAAATCCACAAGCAGACACATTTTGCCACCAGAGAAGGGAGTGAGAAGAGAGAAGAAACTGTGCAGGCACCAAGCTCAGTGAAGGAGAGGAGGGGATGAGGCGCTCCAGGTGCCTGAGAGAGAGATTCCCCTGCAGCCTTTGGATATGACCATGGTGAAGCAGGCCATCCCCCTGCAGCCCATGCATAATGACAGGGATCAGAGATCCCATCTACAGCCCATGGAGGATCCCATGCCAGAGTGCTTGGAGACACCTAAAAGATGCTGTAACCCCATGGGAAACCCACATTGGAGCAAGCTCCTGGCAGTGAAACCTGCAGCCAATGGAAAGACAGACATGTCAGAGCAGGTTTGCTGGGGGACTTGTGACTCTGTGGGGGACCAGACTGGAGCAGTGTGAGCCTGAAGGTTGGCACTCCGTGGAAGGGAGCCACACTGAGACAGTTGGTGAGGAGCTGAAGCCCTGACAGAAAAGACCCATGGAGAAGTTCGTAGAAGACTCCCATGGGAGGGATGCCACACTGGAGGAGGGAAAGAGTGGAGGAGGGAAAGAGTGTGAGAAATGCCACACACACCCCCAAGGTAAGAAGGAAAACAACTTGTGAGGAACTCACCAAAACCCCATTCCCCCATTCCATGCCCCTCCCCGTGCCACAGGGTGGGGGGAAGACAGGAGCAAAATCATGACTAAAGTGAAATCTGCTAAAGAAGGGAGGGGTAAGGGGAGGTGTTTTAAGATCTGGTTGCACTTTTTTTCATTATCCGACTCTGGTTTCACTGGGTGTGTAGTGTAGTGTAATAAATTAGAGAGTTTTCTTTCCTTTATTCTGTGTTGAGTCTGTTTTGCCCATGACGCTAATTATGGTATGTTCTCTCCCTGTCTTTATCTTGACTCCTAAGCCTCTCAATATACATTTTCTCCCTTGCCCAGCTGAAAAGGGGAGTGATTGAGTTGCTTTGGTGAGCATCTGGACTCCAGCCAGGGTCAAACCACTGCAATATGATGCTTTTTTTTTTTTAATTTTTGTTTTAAAAAATACCAAGATTTTTTTGTATTCTTGTACTACTCGGTTATATGGGAATAATTCTTCAAACACTTGTAAGTTTCCCAGTTCTTATAATACAGAGTTCATATTGTCTTCTCTTATCTTATTATCGTTCTCATGTTTTCATGCCATATATTCAAAAAGACAGAAAAGCACTACCATCAAAATTTTCTTTTTATCTCACTCTGGAGGCTCTATTGGCAATTAAAGTAGGAATGAAAAAAAAAAATGCTATTATATCAAGAATTTGAAAATAAAAGCAACAAATACTTCTGAAGAAAAGGGAAAATAGTTGATTTATTTAATTGCAAGGGTGGGTTTTGTTCTTTCTTTTTTTACCTTTTGTTTGACAATCTCACCTTATCAGAAGACCAATCCTACAAATCCTTGAAACCTCTGATAAATGTGGCCCCTGTACGTAAATAATACTGGTAAATATATGAAATTATTAAAATAATAAATGTGAGACAAATATTCTGATATATTGAAAGACGCTGCTTATATAATGAAAAAATATGGCTTAGCCTATAAATAAAAGCAGCTTGCTTGTCTCAGCTGTTTTCTTTTTGGAAACAGTCCTTTATGATGTTAGTACACTGCATAAATCTTATATATTTTAGCACAACTGTCTCCTAGATATTGAGCTATTCTCTGAGGGAATACTGGTCTCTCTAGGTCATTATAACAGTGGATTTGCTAAACAGTTCTGGGGATTCTGCTTTTTTTTTTTTTTTTTTTTTTTCAGGAGCTTTTCTGTGGACTACAAAATATTTCTGGTACTATAAATCCATTGTCACTTAAAATTACTAATTTTATAACAAACAATATAAAAAGTAACTTATGGAAAAATCAGAAGCTATTTAATGTTTTTAAGTTGCTAGAAGTTGCAGTTTATACTTGTCTATCATAGAAGAAGAATAGTAAGAACTGTTTCAGCTCAGATGACATTAAAACTCTTACATACTTATTGGCGTAACAAGTTAGAAAATTGTGTTCTTATATTTCAGTTTCAAATTGTTGTTTAATATTTCAAAGACTTACCATAAAATATTTTGGATACTTGCAGGTTGGAAGAGAAGGTCCTAGGTTACTAAACTCTTTTTTTGGCTACTTCTGAGATGAGAACAGCCAAAGATATTAAAAGAAACGTTTTAACTGTCATTTTGGCATTCACTCTGTCCTTCCCTTTTAAATATTGAACTTCAACCACTTTTTATTTTGAAGAGACACAACTTTCAAAACACTCCTCAACCCTATTTCATTCGTATAAATAGAAGATAGTAAACTGTTGGGTGTTAGTTGATCAAAAGTTCAGCATGAGCCAGCAATGTGTGCTTGCAGTCCAGAAAGCCATCTGTATCCTTGACTGCATCAAAAACAGCATAACCAGCAAGTTAAGGGAGATGATTCTGACTCTGGTGAGACACACCCCAGATGGGAGTACTGTGTCCAGGTCTGGGGCCCCAACATAAAAGCAATATTGATTTGTTGAAGTGAGTCCAGAGGAGGGCCAAGAAGATGAGGAGAAGGCTGGAACACCTATCCTATGAAGACAGGTTGAGAAAGTTGGTCTTGGTCAGCCTGGAGGAGAGAACGTTCTGGGGACACCTTAAGGCAGCCTTTTGGTACCTGAAGGTGGTGGTACAAAAAGGCTGGAGCAGGACTGTTCACAGGAGCATGTAGTAATAAGACAATGTGTAATGACCTTAAGGTAAAGGAAAGTAGATTTAGATTAGATATCTGGAGAAAATTTTTTTCACTCTAAGAGTGTTGAGTCACTGGATCAAGTTGCCCAGAACAGCTGTAGATATCCCCATCCCTGGAGGTACTGAAGGCCAGGTTGGATAGGCTTTGGGTAACCTGGTATAGTAGAGGGTGTCTCTGCCCTTAGCATGGGGGGCTTGGATCTAGATGATCTTTGAGATCCCTTCCAACCCAAAACATTCCATGATTCTGTGATTCTATTATGTTACCTCAAGGAAAATAGCCACATCAGGAAAAAACCTGATTGGAAACAGTACCTGTCAGACAATGTCCCCAAGCCAACATCTTAAACATCATCTGTGAGAGTGATAGTTGGCCTGAGCCAAAATTAAAAATTGTAAAGGGAACAGTTATATCCTAGTGCTCAAACCTGAGCCTGGTCCTAATGATTAAAATAATGCATGTGCATCCAGTGTGGCCTTTGCAGATTGAAGCTGCAGTAGCCATTCATGGAATGGCTTCATGACCCTTAAACTTTTAAAACTTCTTGTCAGCTGTCTTGGTCTACCAATCAGACTAAGTAGAAAATCTGTAATGAATTAAGAACTGATCGAGAATTAGTTCTGTCATATCATTAATAAACTTCCATTATATTTAATCATTGTGTGCAGTTTTTGTCAGGTTTTCCTTATCATAATTTATATCCACCAGCATAAACTGTGATTTTAAAGACAATAATTTTAAATAAAATACTCTTTTATCTTGTAACACACTTTAACATAATAATTCCTTAAATCACAGAATCACAGAATCACAGAATAATAAGGTTGGAAAAGACCTTTAAGATCATCAAGTCCAACCATTCACATTCTAAACTAAACCATATCCCTAAGTACTTCATCTACCCATATTTTATTATTTTCATAATTTATTATTTTCATAATTTATATGAACAAAAATATAATTGTATCTGCAGCAGAGAATGTGAAAAAATATCCAAAACATATTTCTGTCAACTCTAAAGAAGCAATGATTCAGGATTTAGCAACAGAGTTTATACACTTAATGCTTTGGAGAATAATTAGATTTAATAGACCAACCACTGCATTCAAAACCATTGATTAGAATTATGAGGTAGGCCAAAAATACTGAAAGAAAAAAATAGTAGATTCAATCTTTAACATTCTCTCTTGAAAATTGTGAAATTATTTTTATTCATTAATGTTTTTATATTTGTATATCTTCATATATGTTGCATTCCTGTGTGATTTTGTCTAGATGATCCTGCTCTGGCAGGGGGCTTGGACTAGATGACCTTCTGAGGTCCCTTCTAAATCCTAGCATTCTGTGACTGTGATACATATGGTGTAAGAAGTTAGAACAGTATAAACCTAGTGAATAGAAGGCTTAGAGGGGAACTTAAAAGTGTGTATAAATACCTGAAGGAAGGTGCAAAGAAGACAGATTCAGGATCTTTTCAGTGGTTCCCAGTGACAGGCTCAGAGGCAATGTGCACAAACTATAACACAGGAAGTTCCATACGAACATCAGGAAATAAATTTTATTGTATGAATGACTAAGCATTGCCACAGGTTGTCCAGGGATGTTGTGGAGTCTCCATGTGTGGAAATACTCAAAAAGCCATCTGAACATAAACCTGGGAAACTGGCTCTAGATTGCTTCACGATGAGAATAATGTTGAAAACACATTGATGTTTTCAGTTAATGCTAAGCACTCAAGCATTTCTCAGCTTCTCATACTGGTCTGTCAGTGAGAAGGAAGGAGGCCCACAAAAAGCTGTGAGGGGAATAAATGTTCCATTACTACTAGCTTGTGGCCTTAGGGACAACCTTACCTGAAGTCAAAGGAGGTAGCAATTTAAGTAAGCTTAGTAAGCAGAACTAAGCGGCAGATTTGTAGTACAACATGATGAATACCTGCAACCAGATGCAGGTGTAATTAGGAAGATGAGAGAACAAAACCACTAGCAGAAGAAAACAGAATTATACACAGAAAAAGAGAGATATATGTCCAGATTTTGGCTGGGAAAAAGTTCTGGTTTGTTTTGGTTTTGTGTTTTTTTTTTTTTTTTTTTGTTTGGTTTTGTTTTTTTTTTCCTAGTAGCCATTCTAGTGCTGTGTTATAAATTTAATGGGAGAACAAGTTTGCTGACACATTGATGTTTTTATCTGTTGCTGGCCAGTTGTAGTGCCTTTACTAAGTCAAGGGCTTTTCAGCTTCTCACACCCTGCCAGGTGCACAAGGAGCTGGGAGAGCACAGGCAGGACAGCTGACACAAACTGGCCAAATGGATATTCCATACATTATGATATCATGCTCCATATATAACTAGGGGATTGACCAGGAGGTGGGGCAATTCTGGAACTAGCTGAGCATCAGCTTCAGATGGTGAGCAATTGTACTGCCTATCACTCATTTTGTCTATCACCATCATCATCATCATCTTGTTCCTTTTTTTTTTTTTTTTTTCTCCCATTAAACTGTCTTTATGTCAACCCACAGGGTTCTGTTTGTTTTGGGTTTGGGTTTTTTTTCTAGGGTTTTTTGTGGAGATTTTTTTTGTGGCTTTGTTTTGTTGTTTTGTTTTGTTTTGTTTTTCCCCTTTTTGATTCTCTTCCCTATCCCATTGGAAGGGTGGAGAGAGCAAATAATTCTGTGTGGTTGTTTTAGCTGTTGTCTGGGTTAAACCACAATACTAGTGTAACGAAGGATGCAAAAGATAATGAATATAAAGTATGTGGAAACATGAAAAGGTAAAGACCTAAATAGTCAGTCAACTTTCCTATAAATTTAAGTTATTCAAAAGAAAAGCAGGAGTAAATGCAGCAGTGTGAGAATCCAATAAAGGTATTTTTTCCAGGAAGAAAGGTGAGATCATACAGATGCATCCTTCCAGCATTATGGTAGAATATGAGATTAAGGAAAAAGGGAACCTTATGTATGCTGAAAGCTTTGAAGATGAAAAGTGATTACAAATGCAATTGTGAACCAGGTTCAGAGTTTAACCCGTTTACGCAGGTTGTTGTCATGCAAGAGCAGAAGTATTAATACAAGGTATTCATTCAGTCCTAATTACACCACTTTTTCCTTCCTGTAATAACTAGTTTTTGAAATAGATTTGGGCAATTGAGTATTTACTTCTGAGCAGAGTTTTGAAAGCCAAAGGGCTTCTTACATACAACTGCTTACCATAAAACACAGTGATGTGAAGCTGAAGTAACCTCTGAGTT
Organism: Porphyrio hochstetteri; assembly: GCA_020800305.1. NCBI lineage: Eukaryota > Metazoa > Chordata > Aves > Gruiformes > Rallidae > Porphyrio > Porphyrio hochstetteri. Next base: position 181,692,088 of record CM036905.1, on the reverse strand, counting down.
TTGAGAGAGAGATTATGCTTTAAATGTTCATGGCCTAATAAACATACTGACCGATAGAGTTCAGTGGAAGACTTGCTTTTGACTTCAATATTAATACAAGCCATTGGTAAAGAATAGGATCATTAATCTGCAACACCCACAAAGACTAATTTAAACACAGGTTATCCTTTACTCCCAGTGTTATTCTGTTCTTCACCTCAAGAGACCCACTATATCTTACATAAAGTCAGTACCTATGTATTTATTACTGCAAATAAACAGCAATTTGGCACTTACAAAGAAACAACCAAAATCATGTGCTATGACATTTCAGACTTTTTTTCCAGATCATAACTCTACAGAAATTTCAAAGAATATCCTGAATTGGAAGAGACCCAGAAGGATCACCAAGTCCCACTCCTGGCTCCACACAGGACCAGACAAGTCAGAGCATATGACTGAGTGCATCATCCAGATGCTTCTTGAACTCAGTCAAGTTCGGTGCTGTGACCACTTCCCTGGGGAGCCTGTTCCAGTGCCTGACCATGCTTGTGGTAAAAAACCTCTTCCTAAAATCCAATTTGAACCTCCCATGTCGTAGCTTCATACCATTCCCTTGGGTTCTATCACTGGTCTCAAAAGACCTTCACTCTACCTTGTCAGAATGATTAAAGGAAAAAAAGAAAAAAAAAAGAGAACCAGAAAGGAAATAAGGTGCATTTATCCTGCTGTCTCTGAAATCAAAGTCAAAAGGGATTGTGTTAGAAGAGCAGGTAAACCAAATGCAGTCATGAATGTGATTTAACAGGTGATGTAGTAAGTGATACTCAAACTTCACAACAATTTCAGAAATAGAAGAATAATTTGTTTAGCTCCAGATTATTGTCTTTCAAATTATTTTTTTAAAGAAGGATTTAGCATTTAATTCTGATAAGAGAAAACCAAATAATCTCATTAGTACTGAAATGAGACTATGAAAATAATTACCTATATATTCAAACCTGATATTTGGTGCATATATGGATGCACTAGTTTTGCAAAAAGTAATATACATGTACATCTGCTAAACACAGATCTGCAATATTTTTCTAGATGTAATAATTTACTCTGAACAGTGATGCTGAGAATAAAAATAATAATTGTTTACTCCTACAGTACTTTATAGTGTTTTTCCTATCAGAATTCCTAGCAGAATGTTTAATTCTCATACAATCTTGACTTATAGACATGCCTAAGCCCTTTGGGTAAAGGTGTATCTCCATCCTGCATAAACAAATAGAACATAAAGTGCAGATGCAACAGAATATTGCTAAGAGTGTTTGGAAAATATACTTTATGCCTAAACTAAATACGTATTATTTAATGGAATAAAGGAAAGTATCTACATAAAATTAGTCACTTAATAATGCATTGTTACATCAATTTAGAGTAATATAATTACAATGATATATAGGAATTTTCTATAATTACCCATCCGTGGAGACAAAGATTAGAAATAGCGAAAGATATATTAGGTCAACTAGTAAGTTACTTCACCAAATTGCAGCATAAGTATTTCACCCAATCACTTTTTAAGTGACTCAGGGGTTGCAAAACTACTCTACTTCTAGAGAATTTATTCTGTCGTTCAACAAACTAATAGAACATAGATGTCTTCGAGGCTTTATCCTAATATTCACGTTTTTCACTGCTTGTTTTTATCCCATTTTCTTAATTATACTTCTAGGATCTACTTTGAGAATATACACACTTTCCAAAAGCATATGCTCTAAATATTTATAGACAATTTCATACACTTACACCTCACTATGGCCTCTGCATTCCACTTACTCCAGTCAACTTTTTAATGGGTTTATTTAAACTCAGGCATTTAAACAAAAAAAAAAAAATCCCCCAACCATGTTCATATAAAGGTTATACTTAAGGGTAATGAGGGTAAAGTACTTGCTGAAATCCCTTTTCATTTCCAGAAATAAAGATCTAGACAAATGGTCCAGTAGCAGTGAATATTTTAGTTGGTTTAGTTGTATAAAAAAACCTTATTTCATAGTTCAATATATGGAAAAAAAAATATCCAGCTTGAATTCTAGATGTCAGCTCAACTGCCTCAGTGTGGAATATTTAGCATCGTTTGATATGACCTAGGTTATCTTGCTTTATATGTTACTCCTAACATGCCCAGCTGTCCTGTGAATACTACATACCACAGACCAAGATGCTGTAGGGTGCCTCACAGTATTAGGTACCTATGTCTGTGAGCACAGAATCATAGAATCGTTTAGGTTGGAACAGACCTTTAAGATCACCAAATCCAACTTAAGCTAGCACTGCAGTCCAGCACTAAACCAAGACCCTAAATTGAAGATCTACACGTCATTTTCAGATACTAAAAAAAAAAATCAAGCTTAGAATACTAAATACTATTGGAAGTCAGTGCTGAAGGTCTGTTTGTGTAGGCTTTAAAAAAAAATATAGCAAAATACTAATATTTACTTCTTTAAACCAGACTTTACTATTGATTTTTTAAATTATTTTTATTCAACGATGCTTCAATCAGTGGTAAAGGATGAGTGTCAGGAGTACATTGCCAGACTCTTCTCAGGGATGGCCAATGATAGAACAAGGGGCAACAGGTGCAAGCTGGAGCATAGGAGGTTCAATGTGAACATAAGGAAAAACATTTTCACATTAAGGGTGACAGCACTGGAACAGACTGCCCAGAGAGGTTGTGGAGTTTCCATCTCTGGAGACATTCAAAACCTGCCTGGACGCATTTCTGTGTGGCCTAATCCTGTGCCCTGGCAGGGGGATTGGACTAGATGTTCTTTTGTGGTCCCTTTCATAACCTAACATTCTGTGATTCTGTGAATTAAATTTTCCCCTTCAATACTAGAAGATTCTGGGCTAATAATTGTCTGAAACAATGTTCACCCAAAAATATTGAAAGGCAGATGGAATTTCAAAGGCACATTAAAGATCTGTGAACTCTGTTTCCAACAGGATTTTGGTGCTTTGGACTTTTTATTATCCATCCAGGTATCTTATCTTCCCACAAATGCAATGACATCAGAACAAATAATTGGTATAGCTTTACAAATATATGTATCTGAAACAACTGACACAGAAGTGTGTAACTCCTCACATGTCTCTTTATAGGAAAAGCTGTTTACAATTAATGATAGCAAAAGCAAGACCTCTTGATTCAAAATCCACACAAGTCAGTAGACATCTGTGGTCATTTGACAGTGGCTGGAGGCCAAATGCCCACCAAAGTTGCTCTATCACTCCCATTTTCATATGGAAAGGGGAGAAAATATATATTGAGAGGCTTAAGAGTCGAGATAAGGACAGGGAGAGATCAATCTGCAATCAGCGTCATGGGCAAAACAGACAACACAGAATGAAGAAAAGAAAACTCTCTATTATATTGCACTGCACACACAGTGAAACCAGTCAAGTAATGAGTAGTACAAACAGAACTTAAAACACCACCCCCCACTGTGGCACAGGGTGGGGGTGGGGAGTGGGGGTTCCTCATGTGTTTTTTACCTTCTTAGCCAGGTTGGGGGCTGGGACATTCCTCACACTCTTCCCCTGCTCCAGCGTGGGGTCACACCCATGGGAGACAGTCCTCCACCAACTTATCCAACGTGAGTCCTTTCCCATGGGTCTTGAGCTCTTCACCAGCTGCCCCAGCGTGGGTTACTTCTATGGGGTGCACTCACAGAATATCTCTCAGGCCCAGACTACTCCAGCCTGGTTTCCACAGTCAGTCATAAGTTGCCCCAGCAAACCTCCTCTGGCATGAGTTGGTCTATCCATAGGATGCAGGTTCTGCTGCCAGAAACTTGCGCCATCGCAGGCTTCCCACAGGGTCAGAGTGTTCTTCAGGTGTATCCTCCCAGTCCGAATGTGGGGTCCTCCATGGGCTGTAGATGGAATCTCTGTCCCCCATCATCACCCATGGTCTGCAGGGGGACAGAGTGCTTTACCATGGTCATCTCCACAGGCTGCAGGAAAATCCTTCTCTACAGTGCCTACAGTGCCTCCCTCCTGCTCCTTCTTCACTGAGCTTGGTGCCTGCAGAGTTTCTTACATCTTCTCACTCCCTTCTCTGGTGGCAAAATGTGGCTGCTAGCATATTTTTTCCTCCTAAATGGAATTCACAGAGGTGCTTATGACTGTCGCTGATGGGCTTGGCCTTGGTCAATGGTGGGTCTGGCCTTGAGTCAACTGGTGTTTACTCTGTTGGCCCTACAGAAATCTTCTAGCTGCTTCTTGCAGAAGCCCACTGCAGCACCTGCTCCTCCACCAGAACCCCACCATGCAAAACCACAAAAACATCAGTAGGATTTGGTTTAGGAGTAAGGATAGAAATAATTTTTAATGTAAATATTCGAAGTGTAAGTGTGTAACTGTGACCCTCAGATTGATCTAAGATACTGGATACACTTTTAATTCATATCTCCCTTTGAAGTCTTGGAATTAAATCACATAGCTCTTTGTAATATGTTCAAAAGTACAAGAAATATTAATAACATTAAACTTGAAATATAAATGATTCTATTAGTATTCTAAACTACTATGCTTACAGAAATTGTTACTGTAAAACTGTTTCCTTTAGGAAGATAAATACACAATTTATTTTAATGTATAATTATACACAAAGGTAGATTTCTTATGGTATTGGAGGAAGAAAAGAAAACAAATAATGAACATCAACTACTTAACCTACATTCAGCATTTAACTAGATTTGTATCAGCACTTGGACCCAGATCTCAGAAGATGTCCAAATTCCCTGTGTGTATAATGAAGGTATATATGCCTTGAAGGAGAGATCTTGTCCAGTTATTTTAGTAAACTGCCTTCAGTTGGGCCACAGAGATTTATTTGTCCTGAACTTTAGAGAGATTGCCTTACTACTTGAAGATGCTTCTCTGTCCCTAAACTAAAAGTGAAAACTGGACAAATCTCTTAGCTTGAAGGACAGTCATGCAATTGCACAAGATCATTTAGGCCTATACAAATATTAAATCCTGACTTAAAGTCATTATAGGTCTTTTCTAGAGTTAGTGTTGAACTCCGTGGATTATCATTATGTGGAAAATCTGATTTAAGGGTATTATTTTGACCTAACGAATCATACATGTGTTTTTAATAGCACAACACAAATTAGATCAGTAAAAAACAATGATTTGTTTGAATTTTTTAAAATTATTTGCTTAATCTGTGGTCATATAACGGTATTTATTTATTTATTTGCTCCAAATAATGAATATGTTTAATCAGATTAATTTCTGAATATTTAATGCATTCAAGAAAATCGCCATCTATTATGAGGCATGTTTTATACAGGAGCTGTAGTTTAATGTATTGAGTGCATTAATTTTGAATAATCATAAATGTAGCTCTTATCAAAACAATAGAGTAAAATGAAAATCCCAGGGCATAGGTGGTATAATGCTGTTCAAATGAATACAGTTTCTGTGTGTCTCGGCAAACAGGAATAAAAGGTTTAAAAAAACAACAAAACAAACTAACAAAAAGCCCTCAGAACAGAGCAATAAGGAATCAGAAGACAAAATGCTGCCAGAAAAAGAAAAATAAAACAAGCCATAGGCAATAAACCTATCTCAGTTTATTACTCCCTTGACCTTCTGGTAAAACAGAGGGGTTTTTTTTCTACAGTTCTTATTACTGGAAGTAGGACTTGGGATACAAATTAGTCCCCACATTTAATTTGGGGACCTAACCCAGCATCTGTTGTAACTACTGCATCCTCGTGGCGTCACATAAATAATTACAAGTACCTTCTCTAACAAACTCCATCTCTGTTTTCCTATGCTACATAGCTTGAGAGCTACTCGAAGTTAATTTTTTCAGCTACATAGCCACTCCAGCCTCTTCACGTGACTATATAATATAAAGTTCTCAGGACAGTAATTATTTTATTTTAATCCTTCACAACCTTACCACACTTTTTAGAAGACTGAGATGAATTTGTGCATTCACTTCTATGTCCATTTTATTGAACTGTTGACTCTGTTGACTTAAGCATCGCTAAATTCCCTCTATGCATGATTGACTAGTATTTCTAATGCTAGTATTTAGTTTGGGGTTTGACCTTTAATTAGTCTTATATATATATATATATATAAATTGATTGTGTTCCATTTGCTTGTTTGATAATTGTATGCAACTTTGTTTTATCTTCCATATTTTGGAATAGTCATGATTTAAACAAGGTTAATGCATTGTAACTCCAATTGCAGACTGATGTCACTCTGATTTATACTTCATTCCCAAGACCAATATCGATTCTGCTGTTGCAGAAGTGGATCTTATTTAGTGCACATAAAACTATGAACACAGCAATATTTTTCTAGGTAAACACAGATTTTCAAGAATTGGTGTTATTGGCTCCTCAACAGCTTAAATGTATTTTTAAATGTACGTTACCATTATAATTTTTTTTTTTTCCCCAAAGCCATAAAATCCGTTACAAAAGAGCTCGAAAGAAAAAATAAGCCATTTCACCTTCTTTCAAAACTTGGCTATTACTATATCAGGGTTTTTCTCTCTAATTTGCATAATACTTTATAAGATTATGCCAATGTTTTCCTTAACATTTAGCATCCAGCATAGTTCACTTGTGCTTTTCTTGCCTTGAGAATCAGATACTGAAATATTCTGTCAGCTGATTTGCTTGACGAATCCTTTTGGCTGAACTTTAGTATGCATAGGAAACAGCTGTTCTATTACTGACAATTACTAAAAAAGAACCCAAGTAATCCGCAAATCACTATACTGTTTGCTTTTAGCCCTTTGCTGACAACGGTACTTGACTAAGCAGTGAAAATCTTCCTTCCCAAGATGCTGCATCTTGAAGAGGAGCATATAAATAAAGACCGTGCATCCACTTTAAAAACATGTGAGGACACAAAAGATTATGGCGATGTTATTTATACACCACTCAGGCACATGTTGCTGAACAATTTTCCCATGTTCCACTTTGAATGGTGCATTTAACTATGAATATAGATTTTAAACGTGCATGTAACATGCATCGTGAGAAATAGCAGTTTTGTGTTCACAGCTGTGTTTACATATACATGCTGAAAATTGGATGATAATGCTCTTTAATGCAAATACATCTCTCTTGTGTTAAATCTTGTAATCATTACTGTAATCTTATCAGGACTCAGCATAAAAAATCCTGATGGAAAGCTCCCTATGTTATCTTAAAAGTAAAGAGAACATAATCCTGTTTGGTTTTTATTCATTATATGACAAATACAGTTTCATGATGAATTGTGTTTTCTTACTTATTAAACTTACTAACTTTTTAAATGAAACAAGTAAAAATTGTGCTCTCTTTTCAGCTTCTTCATTTGGCAAGATGAATGAACAAATGTGTGCATGTATGCCTCATACAAGGGATACCAATATCCATAAGAATAGTGGATATCAATTCTACATTTTGCACCTAGCTATTATATTAAATTGACCTTTTATCAATTAAAATGTCAGCTCAAAGATACCCTAAAATATCCCTGAAGAAAAAGGTTTTTTGTTTCCTAAAATCATTGATCTTTCTTTCACTTTCTATCCCTCAGTACATTTTTATCCTTGTCATTTCCAGTTAGGACTTCTGAAAGGACTTTTCTATCTCAAAAAACAGCAACAAAAGAACCCCAAAACTAAACAAACACCACCACCCCCACACCCATATCTGCCCGTTCACAAAAAATAAAAACAAAACAACAGCTTGTCTGTCAAGGCAAAGGTTTATTTAGCAAAACAGATATGAGATCTAAGCAGCCAATAACATCATTACTCCAATAATTAGCCTATTGATTAGCAGCTCCCTGGATCAGATTACCAGTGTGTCCTTGGTACTCAGGGTCACAACATTCCTTCCGTTTTTCTGTTTCTTTCTTCACTTCACTGAATACAGTTCTTAACATGAACTTCTTTCTTTATTACTATTACTATGTGGATTTACACCCTGATCCCCTTTGTTAACCCATTAACACTGTTTTCAGATCTTTTTAAATACATGTATAGAAATCTGACCATCTAAGCAACAGAAGAAATTCACAAAATACCTCATTTGCCATTCTAACCACCCAACCCCCTTTCCCATTTACTTATGTGTAATTTTTCCTATAAGCTTATTTAATGTCAAATTGATATCCACTCTGATGGATAATTATGCAGTAAAATCAAGTTTTGAGCCTGGATCTTACTTACAGTGATTATAAATACTAGTAGTTTCCTCTAGCTTTTAGTTTCCAATGTTGTCCATTGTAAGTAAAACTGGGATCACAATGCCACAGTTCAAAGGGAATGTCAGACTTCCTCATCAGTTTCAAGAAAAAATGATAGCTACAAGTAACTATTGACAACTTTAAAGTTCCAGAGCCAAAATAGGCCATCGAGAGACCTACAATAGACTGTCATTAAAGAACTATTTAATTTTATCAGAAACACCCCCAAATCTGCTTTTAGACAAAAAACTACACTTTTTTTTCCTCACTAATAAATATTTCTCAAAGAAACAGTCAAGCTATCTCTGATTTCTTAGTATTAGGAGAAAAAGAAATATAACATCTCTTTTCCTCAAAGATAGATATTTTCTGAGCACAAAATACATATATCTACTAGAGAATTATTTCAAAGCTGATTCTATATTATTTTTTCTCTCACCCTAATCTATCTGTGTTTCATACTATCTCTTTTTCAAAATCTCCTGTCAAAGAATATTATTACCCTTTAATTTCTTTTTTCTTTGCCTTGCTTTCCTTTCCTCTCACTTCTTTTCCACGTAAAATGTCTTTTATTTCACAAATATATAAACTAAGCTGGATTTATCAACTTGTATTTCACTTTTAAATTTACTGCCTGTATTTCAGACTTTAAGAAAGGCTTGCATGACCAAAAGCTTGGCTGCTTTTTTTTCAGTCTAGTTGCCAGTCAATCCAGTAAAATGATACTGCCTCTAGTGACAGATTTTCTCTCCTGACAATAAAAACAATTGCATTTTGTATTGGGTTTGCATGGCAAGGTTTTGTTAGCAGGGAGGCTACAGGGGTGGCTCTGCAAGAAGCTTCCCCTTTGTCCAACAGAGCCAATACCAGCCAGCTGCAGGACAGACCTGCTGCTGGCCAAGGAAAAGCCAATCAGTCATGGTGGTAGCACCTCAGGGATAACATATTTAAGAAGGGGAAACAATAGGATCAGCAGCTTTTGCAGCAAGAGAAACAAGCAATAAGATGTGAGAAATGCTGTCAGAGGCCAAGGTCAGTGAAGAGGGTGGGGCAGGAGGGGTTCCAGACACCCAAGCAGAGATCCCCTTGCAGCTCATGGAGGACCATACAACAGACCATATGGAGAAACCTGAAGGAGGCTGTGACCCTCTGGGAAGGCCATGCTGGAGTAACTTCATGGAGGACTGTCTGCCATGGAAGAAACCCAACGCTGGAGCAGGGGAAGAGTGTGAGGTCCTCTCTCTGAGGGAGAAGAAGACAATGTGTGATAAACTGACTGCAACCCCCATTCCCCATCCCCCTGTATCACTTTGAGGGAGTAGGAACAGAATTCAGAAATTCATGAGCAAAGTTAATGCAAGTAATAAAGGAGGGGTGGGGAAGGTGTTTTAAGAGTTGGTTTTCTCATTGTTCTATTCTGTTTTGCTTTGGTTGAGTCTGTTTTGCCAGAGAGAGTAATTGGTGAATGATCTCTCCCTTGTCCATTTCTCAATCTACAATACTTTTGTTATATTTTCTCTCCCTTATCCAGCTGAGAAGTGCAGTGATGGTGTGTTTTTTGTGGGCATCTGACTTCCAGCAATGATCATCCCCCCATTCTCCATCAGAACCGAGCCATGCAAAACTACAACATCCAAGAAGCACATAGACACTGTAACCCAATGATAGACTCAAATGCATTCCCAAAGTCAATATCAAGCTGCTCTGTCAATCCCTCAGAAACATTTCCTGAACATACAAAAAATCAGGCATCTAGAGATATCAGCTAACACACAGACATGGCAATTTTTGAACTCTAAGTTTCAATTGTCAATAATAGTTCATATTTTTGTTATGAAGCCTCCAAGAGACTGCTAAATTATTTAAACAAAGATTGGGAAAATTCTGCTAACATGGGGTCCTAGCAATACTTTTCTTGTAATGATAACTAAATTCCCTTCCTCATCGTAATGGTACAGTCACAACAGTATTGAAAATCTGTTGCATAACTTTTTTTCTTCAAGTTTTTTATTATTTATAATAAATATTTTTATTTTACTGATAGAAAATTTATTTCACTATAAGTGGATTAGCTATTTAAATGAATCATTAAGTAGATTCTGAATTTTCATCTAAATTTCCACTTATTCTTTAGGCAGCTCTTTAGACTATTCTGATTCAAGGTGAAACTGTAGAGAGGTTTCTTTTTTTTTCAAAAAAAAATCCTACAGTTACTGCTTACTAGCAGTAAATTACTCTGTTTCTGCTATAGTAAGCATGTGATACTAGTATGTAAAGTTAAATGTTACTGTTGTTAATGTCACTAATGATTCTCTACACATACAGAAATAGTGAAACAAGCTTTTTCTGTGTATTTTATTTGCTAGAATATGTGATAAAAGGTTCATTTTCAGAAGCCAAGTTTCAGTTTGCTATTAACAATGACAACAAAAAAATACTTCTTTTTTTACAGATAAGTTGTCCTGGAGAGGTGGTAGTGTCCAATACCATAGGTCTTGAGGAAATGTATTGGAGTATTTCCTAAAGTTCCTGCCAACTGCATGGCTTTTCATACTCATCTCTGTGGAATAATAAAAATGCATTATTTATAAGCCTGTTACTCAGTGATCCTTATGGATCATAACACGCAGGTTCTATTTTCATTTATCTATGTAGTGAATTAAAATTCTATTTACATCAGTAGAAAGAGTCCTTATGACCTCTATATTCTTTGCATTAAGCCATTTTCAAAATAAACTAAAATTTGATGAATAGACAATGATCTAAGAGAACGTAGATAAAGAAATAAGGTGAACTACTGTAGATCTGAAGTATTCCTTAAAGTATGCATTTTTACTTGTGGAAATGGAAATAGGCATTAGAAATTAGCATTCAAATTAAGTGACAGAACATACCAAATAAGTGGAAAAATGCACAAAATATAAGTTGGAAAATGCTGAGGATCAGAAAAACAGTCCGAGAGTTTAAAATCTAAATAGGTTTTCAAAGCAATTTCTGTCTAAATCTAAAAGTACAGTTCTTAAGCTCCTGATTCAGATTTTGTGAGATAATGCTTATGCTCCACAAACACTATCTATTTCTTCTAATGCTTGGAGGTGAAACTCTACAAATGCCATAGTAGGCCTAACCAACTTGCAAGTTCCCTTGGCACCTAAATATCGTGCTGCTGGTTCCTCACCTATGTTCATGAAGGCATTTATCCTGAGGAATAATTATGGCCCTTTGGCTGAGTATTACAGGGTTTTTAAGCCATACTTGTATTTTGTAGCTCCTAAAAAAGCTTCTCCAGCCATCCTTGATCCTAAAAAATATTTTTTTTTTTTCTTAGATATCTATAAGAGGTTGATGGGTGTGGCAGAATGATACAGTTACAAGATCCTTAAAAATGTGAGGTGATGCTTTTTAGGACAGATGCCTCATGCCCTCAGCACTCCCTCTTTCACATGAGAGCATGTAAGTCTATTTCCTAGTGGCAATAGATACTAAGCCAAAGTCCCCTGTGACAATGCTGAAGTACTCTGCAGGATAAATGATCCTGCCTGTAAGCAATCTCTGAAATAAAGTGCCCTACAGAATTTGAATCCAATTTTTTTGTTCTGGAAGGGAACTATGAGACCAAACAAGGTCTAAAAGTTTACTGATTTATGTACAGCCTGTGCCATCAAGGCACAAGAAAATAACAGCCAAAAAGACATTGTATACTTCATGTATCTACAAACGTGACATGACATGTTCAAGAATTGAAATGATATAATTAATAAAGGAGCCTATTTGCTAATTACATACCTTTCTCTATACCTATCTTAGCATGAAGAAATGAAGAAATTTTTAGATACCACATTCTTGAGTGTTTGTGGGAAGGTATTTCTGGAATATGCTAAAGAGTAATTCAAAATAGTCACCAGATATTAAAAGTTGTTAGAAATCAAATAGTGATTAACTGCTAATCAATCAAATGTTTTTTTTTTTCTTTTCTGATCTACACTAGGTACGGCATCAGACATAATCATAAAAATAAAAAAAAATGCATCACCAATGAATCTATTGACAGCGAGTATGTATATGGTTTGTTTATATTGTTTATGTAGATATAAAGTCTATGGAAAAATATACCTTGATTGAAAAAAAAGGTGTGTCATGTGGGCTGAATTGTCATTTTTCCACTTAGAAACAAACAGTATCAGTTGTCTGTCAAAATTTGTCTTTTTTTCCCACTTTTTTAATATGTTGTCTTTATTGCTCATTTAGAGCTGATTGATGTACATAGATTAAAAAAGGAAAATAAAGTTTTCTTCAATGTCAAGGGGAGCAGTCTTATGACACTAAATTTGCTAGTGTGTAGTAGTGTACAGGAGAACTGTCAAGAATGAGCAAGCAGATTTATAAAAATTATATATGGTAAGAAGAATTTTTTAATTAACATCTAGCAAAATATAGGACATAGAACTTAATATTTTTTGAAATTAAGGTGCTATGTCACCTTCTCTTTCCTACTCAGTTTCTACAGTTTGATTATTGTACTACTTGTCAACATTGCTGAGGAACATAACATTTTGTCAAATCAAGTTGTTTGTTGGGGCTTTTTTTAGGATGATGAAGAGAAACATTTCCAAAGAAGTAATACTTACTCGATTTAATATAAAATATTTATTCCTTCAGAATATCTTTTTTTTCTAGTTGTACAAAAAGACGGGAAGTAAAAAAAAATCCCTTTCATCATTCACTATCCTTTACTTACCTACTCCACAATGCTACAAAAATGGAGAGAAATAGTAAATTCAATGAGAAAACCTCAAGAGTAGGTTATATTGTTACAATTGTGAACACAGTGCACAAACACAATAATATATATAGGGGGGGGATTATTGATAACACAGCTGACATAGAGAAGCATAACGCACTTTCCATAACACTGATGAACTTCTGTTCATGTATATGGCTCCTGAAGCATGATATACAACCTTGTGAGCATGGAGAGAGACCATCTGTGGAAATAACTTCCCAAAGAGAAAACATCCTGCACAGAAAGGCATAGAAAGTCAGCTTGCCAAGGTAGAGACATGTAAGAAATTGCTCAGGACAGACATGAATATTAGTTCTTGACCACACACATAATGGAGATACTACATTGCTGCTCAACTGGAATTGCAAGGAGACCATACCAACTATTAGAACCTTTCTTGAAGTTAAAAATATGCAGGTTTTTAATAAACTAAGGAAAATTAGTATTCATGTGTTGTATCTGACTGAAAGAGTGAGTAATATGAAAAGAGAATGGAGTGCGTAACAGGAAGAATTTTGTCTGAAGGAGACAGGGTAGCAATTTCAAGGTGTTTCCGATGCACAGAATCAAGGGAGAAACAAAAGATCTGTGATGAGAGTAATTTTTAAATTGTCCTTCTCTGAGATAGCATAGTATGTTCAGTAGATTTTTGTTCAGGTTTGGGTCTAATGTGACAGTAGGGTTTGAGAGATTTTTATCAGAGGAAGAGCTTTTAGCATTTGTTTGAAGACCAAGATACACTTTCCTAATTCAAATAAATTACTTTGTATAGTTTTGTTTAACATCAAAAAGCAACTGAGATCTCATCAGGGATTAAATGATGTACATCAGTGCATGTCATGGGCCTGTAGCTCAATGAAGGTTGGGAGCCTGGAGCCAGGGTGCTCCCTGGGGTCCTTTAGGGCAGAGCCTGGTAGCCAGGGTCTGTGTCACTGTCTGAACATGGAGCAGGGCAGCTAGGAGACACTGGGGCAGCCCCAGCCCTGGGATGAGGCTGGACTGAGCCACTGGGTCCAGGCCTGGACTCACAGGACGAGGGCTGGGTTCAGGCAGGGCTGGAGCTGGGGAAAGGCCTGGGTTTACTGGAGCCAACCTGAGCCACTACCCCTGTCTTACACCAAAATATATATATATGCACACATATATATATAATGCATATATTCATAATATACATATATACGCATATACATGTTGATGATATATATACAGGCTGTGGAATGCTCCTGTTGCATGTATGCTGGCATGGTTTTCAGAAAAGAAAAAGAAACATCAAATGAAAGGAAGATAACAGCATGCCAAAGAGGAGACAGAGATTACCACCAACATGTGCAAACACACACCTTGGTGATCTTTTGAGTACATGTGATGCCAAACACACATCAATAATGTGCTCTTGATAAAAGGGTATCTCACTGCTAACAAAGTATCAGTTGTCACTACTGAGATTCAGTAAATAAAGGACGTAAATTTACTTGCCGTATCATTACCTAAAAATGAAGTAGGTAATAAAAGTATAATTTCATTCTTATAAATAGAAAGGAATGGTTTAAGTATTTTAATTAGCAATTGACTAGATAACTACCACTATACTAAAATAAATGCCAATTAACATGCTAATTTTTGGTAATTAATTGATATCCAATCAACTCACTACAGTTATTTTGTGAAACACCAGTTAAATCCTAGAGCTCTTTGCAAGTTGAATTTATCAATTACAGAGCAAAAGCACATTTATTGCTGGCATGGTTGGGTTAATTATAAAGCAACTAGATTAGGTTTGTATTACTTTTTAACTTTATTAAATCTTATTACAAAGGTTATGCATTTAGTGTACAATAAACATTTAATCTAAATTAAATAGTAGAATTTAATTAACTTTTAAAAGTTTCATGCAGCTTCATATAATGTTATAGGAGAACTGGTATCTCAAACCTGAGAACTAAACTCTCTGGTCCTCTCTCATCATTGGCTACCGTATTTAATGACATGTATGACATCAAGACAGAAAAATTCTTATTTTCTAAACAGACCTGTCCTTCATTAACTATTATTAGCTTTTTATGACATACCACTACATCATTAGACACACCCAAAAAATCTTCCACGTGGTTTAACACATACATTCACGAGTATTTAGATACTAAAACATTTGCTTTGTATACTAATAAATTATTCAAAAGAAGTTATGCATAACATTACTTGCCTTACCTCACTTACCATAATTAAAATATGCAGTTGACATAGGCAGTAATTTAAAGTAGCTGAGAATTACGTCTATATATTTTTGCAGTGTATTAGAATAAACTCTTATAACTATGAATGCTTATAAAGTTGATATCGAGTTCACTATATATAGGTTCCTTAAAGACTACTAAATGATATTTCCTTCAAATATTTATTTTAATTATTGTTGCAAACAAAGTGACAGATAGAGATAAAAAGATCCATCAAATTAACACAGATGCAAACTGGTTAAGACAGCTAATAATTACTTTTGGAATCCTCTTTCTTGACATTGGAAGTTTCACACTTTTTTCTTTATTCCACAGAAACAGTGTACATTTTGCTTGTATCATTATTGTTGTTGTTATGGGTACTATTAATATACTATATATAATATATTTTATTAATATATTTATTTATTGATTTAATAAGATGAAACAATTATAATTATGAAAGTATAAGAAGACATATTTCTGTTGTGGTGGATTTGATTAATTCCTGCTTTATTAATTCACAGAATCATAGTATTGTAGAATGATTCAGATTGGAAGATACTTTAAAGATCCTCTAGTTCCAAGCCCTTGCAATGGCAGGGACAGCCTGTGCTAGAACATGTTGACCAAAGACCAAGCCAACCTGGCCTTCAACACTTCCAAGGGAAGGGCCTCCACAGCTTCTCTGGGCAACCTGTCCAGTGTCTCACCACCCTAATAGTAAAACACTTTTTTCTTAATATCTAATCTAAATCTACTCTCCTTCATCATAATATCATAAGACATCGTCTTATTACTACATGCCCATGTAAGCAGTCTCTTTCCAGCTTTTTTTTTTCTATAAAGCAGATATGTAAAGAGCAGAAACATTATTTCATCATACCTCCATTGATGTTTATATTTATAGTTTATACTATAGAATTAGGAGTAGAAATTTTGAACAAATTAGTATGTTTATAAATTGCGTTAGATTTTATTTTAGATGGCTTGTTATGGCTTCAAATTGTTCATAAAGGTTGTTAATTTACTTGTGTATTTATTTTAGCAGCATGATGGAATTGTAACAAAATGATATATTCATATAACAGGGATTTTTTTGTTTATTTTGTAGGGTATATGAAACAATAGCCATGCCTTCAAAGCTCTTCTAGCTCTTAGAGTTTTGTTAGCTTTTTGAAGTTAGTGCTATATGTCATTAAATAATCAGATAATCTCAGCATAAATCCTTATTTCTTTCTAGAGATTAAAAAGAAATTATAAATAATGATTTTTTTTTTTTTTTAAATGGGCCAAATTGCACTACAAAGCAGTTAAGAGTAAGTTAAATTGGACATTACCATAACTACATATTTGTTCATTTTCAGGTAAATTTTAATTTAGAATATTTTCCCCTAAAGAAATTAATAAAAATTATGCAGGATGAGAGTTAAACTCGACTTAAGCAAGTACATCAAGGCTTTATAAATAGCTTTTGCTTTCACTTTGTTTCTTTTCCTTCTAAATATGTGAGGGTTGTATTACTTACAGTTTTTAGTACATATTTAAAATATTTTTTTTATGCATAGAGGAATTAACTATCAGTGGTTAGATAACCCTTTTTACACATATTAAATAATGCCTCAATAAATCTTGGAGATTGTCTGGATATATCACTACAGGCTGGGGGATGACCTGCTGGAGAGGAGCTCTGGGAGAAGGACCTGAAGGTCCTGGTAGATGACAGGTGTGCCATGAGCCAGCAGTGTGCCCTGGTGGCAAAGAAGGCCAATGGGATCCTGGGGTGCAGGTCAAAGAAGGCGATCATCCCCCTCTACTCTGCTCTGTTCAGGCCCCAACTGGAGTATTGTGTCCAGTTCTGGGATCCCTGGATAAAAAAAAAAGACAGGGATCTCCTGGAGAGAGTCCAGCGAAGGGCTATGAAGATGACTAAAGGACTGGAGCATCACCCCTACAAGGATAGGTTGAAAGTAGTAGAGCTGTTCAGCCTTGAGTTAAGAATGGATCTTATTAATGTTTATAAATATCTCAAGTGTGGAACACAGAGGGAAATGGCCAGACTCTTTTCAATGGTCTGTGGAGACAGGACAAGGGGCAATGGCTGTAAACTGGAGCACAGGAAGTTCCGCACCAACATGCGGAAGAACTTTTACACAGTGAGGGTGACAGAGCACTGGAGGAGGCTGCCCAGGGGGGTTTTGGAGTCTCCTCTGGAGATATTCAAGACCCATCTGGACACCTACCTGTGTGATATGTCCTAGGGAACCTGCTTTGGCAGAGGGGTTGGACCCGATGATCTCTCGAGGTCCCTTCCAACCCCTACGATTCTGTGATTCTGTGATATGAGTTCACTTTCTACTTCCTTTTCCCTCAGCACCTAAGGTCAGTTTGTGTGTGATAAGTATATGAGAAAACATGAAAGACAGTAAATAATTCCCCAAAAACACACCACTTCATGACCCCAATACTTTACAGTGCTCCCAGATCAGAACCAGATGGCTGAATCTGAATCTTCAGGCTACACTATGTCTTCACCCACCATTATAATCAGTGATACTACTGCAAAGATGCAGATTCTCCATATTAGCTGGACTCATATTCAGCACTTTTAGGGTGAAAATTGCAAAGGAAACAATTAGGGTTTTTTTATTTAAAAGTTGGTAATGAAATTAGTAAGAAAAATGCAACAATAAAATATAGTTGTACATGAATGCTTAACAGCATCAATCATTCCCACCTTCCCAGGAGCCTCTCTCCTATCTCCAAGTCATGCTGATGTGAAGAAAAGATTTCCCTGGTGGATCTGGGGAAATAAGCAACAATGTTTTGATTGAAGCTCCCAGTGAGGGCAACTCTCATTACAGCCATCCAAGGGATATCTAGAGGCCCTTTGATTTCTTTCCAATGCAAATGAACTAATTCAGCATTTGCAAAGGAACCTGCAGGGCTTTTCCTCTCACCAACAACTTTTGGGATGTTGCTGTATCACAGCTATAACTGATTCCTAGAATTTGGGAGAGCAGAAATTATGAGCTCCTAGGTTTCTCCGGGTTTGTATTTTCCTTGGAGACAATTTCTGGGTGGATGCTGATATTCCACTTAATCTTATTTTCTCTTCAAAATGTCCGCCTGCCTTGAGTGCAACAACAGGCTCTGCAGCCTCTTCTCCTGCAGGGATTTAGCTGCTGGTACTCAAGGCTATCTATGATATGACAATCCTGTGTAACTTTGGATCAGATTTCTGGTAAAAGAGTTGTGAGAGTAAGCTGTGTGGGTCTTGTTCTCCCCCTCCCTAGGCTTCAGAGATGCATTTGAGCTTGAATGGTGACCTGCTGACTTAACTACCTACTTTAACCTTGGACCACATTGCTATGGTCTTGTCTGGCAATCAAGAGAGCTGTTGGACTGACTGTGGCTGTCATCACCAGACCTACTCTGCTCTTTTTGTTCGGGTGTTGTGGGTCTGTGTCACTGTTGCTGAGGGCACTGCCGTGCTTGCTTAGCTGTCACACTTGGCTCCCAGGTCCCCAACCTTTCTGGAGCAGCCCACTCCTGCTGCTTCATGCCATTGTCAGCTGAAGTGAAAGAATAAATATTTCTTTCTTTTCCTCATAACAGTGTGAATATTGTGAAAGTCCTCATCACCTTTGCACAAAATACCAGATCTAATTTAGATAATATACTGTAGATGGTTTAAAAAAAACATCAACTGGTATTTTGTTTTTGACCATAACAGCCAACCCTGGTATATTTGTGAAAGTTTTTTTAGTTGTTTTTTTTTTTTTGTTTTGGGGGGGCGGGGGGCATTCTGTCTGTGGTTTGGTGGTTTGTTGTGGGTTTTTTTATTATTTTGTTTTTATTTCTTTTTCATGTGTTGCGCTTTTTATATGTATAACACCACTGAGACTCCAAACTGATGTTTAAAATGAGAAATAAACAAACAAGAATGGAACTTCTAATCCACCTCACTGAATCTGTGAACCACACTAATTACTATCAAGAAGCCTTTTTGAGTTCTGTAGGAGACTTCTGCTACTGTGGAGTAACTTCATTAAAGCCACCACACTAAAGACACTCTACTTACTCAAGTAGATTTGCTCAGGTAGAAAATTTAACTGATGGTAGAACTGATAGTGCTTTGTGTTCTTAATAACATAAGTAAAAGGAAGTGCTTTAAACAAGAGTCTTATTACTAGGTTCACTCAGAAATCAAAACAATTATAGCAATGGTCTTTAAAACATGAAAATAAATTGAAATATGATTTTAACAATACATATTATCATAATTGTATCTGAGTAAGTAGAGAGAAAAAATATGCTTAAACTGCTGTCGTAGTTAATCACTCATTAATTTCCTTTTACTGTATCCGCACTACCTAATTTTATCTTCCTTTATGAAAATATTTTCACGGTGTGAATCTCAGTAGAAAATTAATTTCATGTCCTCAGATTTATTTTATGATGCAACAAAAATATTTTGGTGACAAAATTAATTTAATTTTAAGGAAATTCATTGACAGTTTTTGAAGGCTATATTATGCTATGTAGAAGCTGATAAAAATATAGCAAGAGTTGTATGATGATATGATGGTGATTAATTTGAATGTATGGGGAAGTATAGAACCTGGGTGTGACACAAATGGTATGGAATAAGGAATGGATACTGTCCCGCTTTTGGCTGAGATAGAGTTTTGCAATTTTTTTTCCTAGCAGCTGGTGTAGTGCTTCATTTTGGATTTAGTAAAATGTTGATAACACATTGATGCTTTAGCTGTTGCTCTTTAGTTCTAGCATCTACACTACGTCAAGGACTTTTCAGCTTCTCACACCCTGCCAGACACACAAGCAGCTGGGAAAGCGCAACCAGGACAGGTGACTTTCACTGACCAAGGGGCATTCATACCACATAGTATCATGATCTGTATATATACATATAATTGAGGAAACTAGCTCAGAGGAAGATCGGCTGCTCAGAAACAGGGAATTGAGTTGTTTTATTTTCCTTTCACAAGTGGTGAGTAATTGCATAGGTGCATCACTTGTCATTTTTATTATTGTTATTAATGTTATCAATGTTACTACTACTATTATCCTCTTCCTTTGTTATCTTATTATCTTATTAAAATATCTTTATCTCAGCCCATAAGGGGTTTTCTTTTTTGCATTTCATTCCCATCCCTTTGGGAGGCAGAGGAGTAAGCAAGTGGCTGTGTGGTGCTTATTTATCTGTGGTGGTTAAACCACCCCACACTACACTACAGATTTGAAACAATGTATTACACTTAGTAGAATTTAGAAAAACTGGAAATGGTGTTACTATTATGCGCTTAGAATAAGGTTAGATGTTGAGAGAGAGAGATTGAGAAAGAGGGTAAACAAGAAAAAGAAAGAAGATATCATCAGGGATCCAGCATAGATCAGCACAAAGTTGTGATCCATGGATGACAAGCATGTGCCAGTGTCTGAAATCTGCATCTTTTATGCTCCCTGCTCCCACCCTTCTGGGGAGGCCTAGCATATCTTGTGCATACTCAGTGTTGAGTTGCAGAGTGTTCTGGAAATGAGTTGGTGGGAAATGGGGGTCCCAAGTGGCCATTTGACCCCCCTGAATTGTGGTGATGAAACAATATCCCCATTCAGTAGCATCACACCTGATTTTAGCAAGAAGGTGCTCTGCCTCCACAGGGCCCCACTTGCCTGTTCCTTACCAGATAAGGACAGGATCCTGGTTATCAGAGTGGATACTGAATAAGGGGCTGCCCTTGCAAGGACAGTGTCCAGATGGTTTATCAAATGAGGAAGTGTAATGTCTAGTTTGTCAGACTGGCTGCTTTTAGATCTAGAGTCTACATGCTCTTCTGAACTTGGGAGGATGAAGGCCCTAGTCCAATGCCCTGCAGATGCTTGTAGGATCAAGCCCCTTGTGAGATGATAGCCAGTCCACAAAATGTTATTCTGCCTCTGCAGGTTCTGATATCTCGCGAGACAGATTGTTTGAGACAAACCACTGATCCCAGTTCCCACAAAATGGTATTTGGAACAATACTGTAGTGACTCGTCCTTGTTCTGTAAAGTGAGGGGAGAGCCGTTCTCTTTGACTCTCAAGATGAGTGGACTCTGCTGCTGTCATTCTCCCGGGATAGTCCAGGGAGGGACTGGCCAGCGACTTCTTTCCCTGATGTGGTTCCTGGGGCTCCTGCACCTTCCATTCTTCCATTGTGCTCCTTTTTTGCATGTGCGGATGTCCAACATCCAAACAATGATCTTTAGGAGAAATTACTTGGAAAAAATGCTAAATATTCATCAGAAACAAAGGTCGTGAACATCTACCTTTAATTTTACTACAGACACAAATTGAGGCTATGATGTGTATCAATTGTTTTAAATTTTAACAATTTATATACATAGATCTGTAGTGATGAAGCAACTGATACTTTCGGTATGCTGAAGCATTTTGGTCTATCCCATAGCTATGTAGTCAACAGAATACAATGCAAGATAACACACACACACAAAAAGATGGAAAAAGCATATAGCATTTATCTCTGTCAGACACAGTGTTATAAAAAAAAAATTCTAAAAAAAAACAACTTTAAAAGGCATTTTAACTGTGTATGAATATAAGAAACTAATAAAATTATCCTGTGGAAAGCATGACTGTCTTATACCAGATACACAAAGGAAACAAATTTAAGAGAGCTATAAAACACAACCAGTTTTTCAGAGAACTGTACAAATTGTTTCATTAAGTCCTCAGCAAAGAGAAGAGGGATTTCAGTTTCATCCCTAGCCAGATGAATTCCCTTTTCAATTTCCATATTGTCCTGACAGTGCTTTTCTTAAGTTGTTTAGAATACCGGCTGATTGAATCTAGTCTTGCAGCTTGGTACTTAGCTGAGTTCCACATGCTGTAGTTCCTGTATTTGTTCATCATGAATGGAATCTTGCATTCAGTATTAAAATTTTCCTTGGAGCAATAGATAAGGATAACTATATGACTCAGAACAGAAGTAATGATGGGACACAATGATCAGAGATTTCCTGAAGCTAGTTAATAAGAACATTCACCAGTATTTTGACCACTTCAAATCCCTAGCTGTACTTCTCTCCCATCCATCTACCCTGCTGAGAAGTTCTGAAAAGAAACTGGGGCTAAAGTAATGTATTAATAAAGATTTTATTTTTCCTGCATTAAGATACATATACGTATACATACATACATATATATGTATATATTTCTGTGTATTATACCAGAATTAATCTGGAAAAAAAATACAGTTTGAAAAAAAAAAATATTTTTATTGAGAGATTACTTTTTATACATGTCTACTTAAAGGTAATTTTTTCTGAGCTTCTATACCTAAGATTGTTATTGGGTCACATACCTCTAAATTATTTGGGTTATTTTACATTCATCTAAAAATCAGCAAGTGAATGTGTGTACTAAATTTTGCTTGAATATTTACTCACATAAAGTGCTTCCATATAAAGTGCATAAAGCATCACATCCCTTCTTTTTTTTGGCAACAAATATATTTTCTTCTATTCTTACATGGTTTGTATACCCAGACATATTCTATCATTTTTACATATATTTTGTGTTACAGTAGCCAAGTGTTCTATTAGCTAGTACAACAATAATAATCAGTCCAAGTCTAGCCTTTCATAAAAATTGGTGAAGTTTATCCAGGTAATCTCATCTTCCCTGTGGTGTCTATCACTTCTCCCTCTTTTTTCATTAAGCGAGTATAATGTCTTCTCTTTTTTTCCATATAGATGGTATTCACAGAGTTTAATTAAAAACAAATAGGCAATACTGGTAGGTAACTGGTAAAATAAGATAAAAAACAGCAAGGGGCAAGTAAATCCAGGCAAGACTTCGCACTATTAGGTCAGTATAAAGTTCATGGCCTTTTACCGGTAATGGGAAAAATCACATTTACTAGGCTACAACAGAAAGAGACTGAAGATGGGAATTTGAACCTTGGAATCAATTCCCAGCCTCTCTTCCTAAAGGTAAAGCTATACATTTTTTAAAAAAAGGTCGCAACATGTGAGCACTGAATCTTCAATCATCTATACTGCTGAAGTGTCATCTGGCTTGTGTTATATATTTTCTCTAAGAGGCTGTGGTGAAGGCAACCTATCAAAAAAGAACCTAGCTGTAAGTGATTTGAGTGTGAGTCAGTAATGGTCACCTCTTACTGAGGCCAATAAAATATTCCTAGTACATCTATGTTTATAAGTAGAGGCAAGTAGTGTGTGCTGTTTTCTTTAACTTCAAGTTACTCATAATACCTGATACTCTGTGAACATGTTGCAATTAGCAAGAAAGTTTTTCTTACAGAGTGTGAGAATTTCTTTCATTTGGTTCTTATGGTAGGATGTTATTTTGAAATATCTTTTAGTATTTTACATTACCTGTTCTTTACAGACTGGCCAAACACCTTTACTTCATAAAGTGCTGAGGAGTAATAAAAGATCTGCGAAGTGAAGGCAAGGTTTGATATCCATATCATAGTTAGGGATCTGGGTACTATTTTGTGGGGTTTTCTTTGCTCTTATTTCTTTTTCACTTTGGATATTTCTTGTTCTGTAGATTGACTGCCCCTTTGCAGCTGAACTGTATGGAGTACATTGCTGGAATACACCTTCATTGAAAAAACAAATCCATTTCCTGTGCTCTGAGGGTGGTCTTTGCTGCAAACCAAAATGTACTAAAAGTACACGACCATTACCTTTTAATTTGAATGTGGAATGCATTGTTTGAAATAGCTGTTCCAGTTGTCCACTTACTGAGCTTTGATTTGCATCATGGAAAGTCTTCGAACAGTCTGGTTCCTTTATATTGAACATGTACTGTTAATAAACATTCAGTTTGTGGACAGGACTAGAGTTAAATTAAAAACCTCTCTGATCTTTAACAACCTTCATGAAGTATAACCTTACACATAAAATTGTATTTGCATTAGGTCCTCAGCTACAACTATTCTGTTCTACAGAGTGACTCCTGGGTACCCTGCACTATTCACTACTATACATAAATGGGGTCTTCTGGGAGATTAATTTGAAAAGCATGCTCCTTATCTGAACTAAAACACTATGCAGGCATACGCTTCATGCCCTGCTCAGCATGGTCTTAGAGAGGCATGTTTACAATTGCAGCATTGTATATGTCTCATAGTAGATATATACAGACAGAACTAGGAATTTTGAGAGTACTTTGGCTCATACTCATAGTAGCATTCGGCCTTTATATGGAACTTTAGTTCTGTACCTTTCTATGCTTATAGAAAATCTGAAAGTGAGGGGAAATTTATATTTGAAGTGATTTTTTAAAGCTTTTTTTTAGAGCTATTCTCCATTTAAGAATGGTCTTCTACCTATTTTCCTCTATAGATTCATAATTGTTACATCACCAAACTACATAATTGGTTCTAGAAAGCTGAAAATGTGATATTATTCTATTCCACTTTTCCCCTTCTTAAACACTACCTGCCCCAGAAAAAAGGTGAGGTTCTGAATTATGCTGTGTGGGGGTATCATCACACTGAAATAGCTTGCATAACTGTTGATGGTTCTAATAAATTATTATACAATTTACCTAGTATCTAGACAATGATGACATTGTATGTGCTTTTTTAAGAAAATGCCTGATAGTATTTTGCCTCATGTTCTGCTAGAAAATGTGTGCACCCTGCAAAATCATAAAGAAACGCAATAAATGAGAAATGTAGCTTAATTAGACTGCAGTTTAATTATCTAATCTCTTGTTAGAAATTTCCAGCAAAGATTCATATAGTGCAGTTCACCATTCATTCTCTATTTGTCTCCACCTATTTGGGGAAGACAACTGCTTTCTTGCACCAGATGTAGAATACCCCAGCTTATTTTTTTTTGAAGAAAGCCTTCCTCTGTGAATTCTCAAGGAATCAAGCCTCTGTAAATAAAAGATAGCAGAACTTGACATCTGCCAAACAGGGCACAGACAATTAATTGGTTATCCTTCCTTCTCAACCACAGCTGGTACTTTGACAGCTCTCCTCTCGTATCAACCAAAAATCTGTCTGCTACTTTGTCAAAATCCATCTGCTCTCTACAATTGGTTCTAAATGCCTAGTGCAACACTTTTTGATAGGTAATCTTCCAAAATTCTTATTTGCATTCAAATATTGCTACCTGCATTTTCACACCTTTTTAATTTATTCTCTAACAGAATCCTGCAGGCTCTATCTATGCCTTTCATATATGCTATCCAAGGACATGTTCCATGTATGGGCTAAAATCTAGTTCCCAACAATGAAACTGTTTAACAAGATCAATCACCTGCAAAATCCCAAAATTGTAATCAATATACTACTTTTTCTAGAAGTTGCCTTGTGAAAGAATCATAAGCAATGCCAAACCAAAACTGTTCCAGTTAGCATTGACCTTCAAGCACTGGAGAACTTGGATCTTGTTGGCCAGAGAAAACTATTACTTGGCTTTCACAGTGCGTGCTACTATAAGCTGGAAAGTAATCACAGAATCACAGAATCACAAGGTTGGAAAAGACCTTTGACAATCATCAAGTCCAACCATTCTCATCCTAAACTAAACCATATCCCTGAGTACTTCATCTACCCTTTTTTTGAACACATCCAGGGAAGGTGAATAAACCACCTCCCTGGGCAGCCTGTTCCAGGCCCTGACAACTCTTTCAGTAAAAAATTTCTTTCTTATGTCCAATCTAAACCTGCCCTGGCTCAGCTTCATGCCATTCCCCCTTGTCCTATCTCCTGTCACCTGGCTGAAGAGACCATCACCCATCTCTCTATAACCTCCCTTCAGGTAGTTGTAGGTGGTGATAAGGTCTCCCCTCAACCTCCTCTTCTCTAGGCTAAACAGCCCCAGCTCCCTCAGCCGCTCGTCATAGGATTTGCCCTCCAGCCCCTTCACCAGCCTGGTTGCCCTTCTCTGGACTCGCTCCAGGACCTCCATGTCCTTCTTGTGGTGAGGAGCCCAGAACTGGACACAGGACTCGAGGTGTGGCCTCACCAATGCCGAGTACAGGGGAACAATTCCCTAGACCTACTGGCCACAATGTTTTTGATACAAGCCAAGATGCCATTGGCCTTCTTGGCTCCCTGAGCACACTGCTGACTCATATTCAGTCTGCAGTCAACCAACACCCACAGGTCCTTCTCTGCCTGACAGCTCTCCAGCCAGTCCCCGCCAAGCCTGTAGCGCTGCATGGGGTTGTTATGTCCCATGTGCAGCACTCTATACTTGGCCTTGTTAAACTTCATCCCACTGGTCTCAGCCCATCAGTTCAGTCTGTTCAGATCCCTCTGAAGAGCCTCCCTACC
Organism: Porphyrio hochstetteri; assembly: GCA_020800305.1. Classification (NCBI taxonomy): domain Eukaryota; kingdom Metazoa; phylum Chordata; class Aves; order Gruiformes; family Rallidae; genus Porphyrio; species Porphyrio hochstetteri. Next base: position 181,665,494 of record CM036905.1, on the reverse strand, counting down.
CTCAGACAGATCAACACTTCCTCCTAGTTTAGTGTCATCTGCAAAATTAGTGAGGGAGCATTCAATCCCTTCATCAAGGTCATTGATAAAGGTGTTGAACAAGGCTGGACCCATATCTCATATGGTATGAGATATCCCACTGGTCCATTTGGATCAGCTGTGTCAGCAGTATAGCCTCTCAATTTCTTATCACCTCCAGCCTACTCACTGATGAGGTGGTGTGAGGAACCAGAAAAGACCTTGACATTCTGTAACCACTGTTCAGAAATAGCTGAAACATCCGTGTGTTATGAACACTGATTTGGTCACATCGAAAACAAAGACCCATAGGAGCTCCTATGAAGAAAATGAACTCCATCCCATCCAAAACAATTGCAACTTCAATTCTTTGTTAGTATCATTGCAATTTGAAACAGGATTTATTAAATGACATGCTTTGCTTAAGTACTAAGATTTAAAGTATGTTTGTGAGTAAAAATATTAGGTTTAAAACTGAGATGCCTTTTATTTATTAGCCTATTTACAGCTAAGTCATTATGTGGGTATAAATGCGGCCACTTTGAGTAGATTTGTCACGGAACACTATTTTACTACTTTACTATTTTACGGAACACTATTTTAGTCTGATCAAAATGTTTATGTTCTCAGTGTTTCAGCAATTCGACTCTGTGATACTACTTTGAATATTACTACATCATCTCAGAATATCTAATACTGCTGAGAAGCAGATGGAACCTGTTAATAAACTATTCTTTCAGCCATAAATTCATGTAAGTCCTTGGTTTTGGGTTTGGTTGGTTGTTTGGTTTGTTTGTTTTGGTTTTCTGCAGTGTTATAAATTTTATAACACTGATCAACACTGAGATGGGTCAAAATCTGTTGAGGATAAAATGTTATGTTATAAAGGGCTGGGTCAGAAAAAAAAAAAGGCATTTCGGATTGTATATACACACAAAGGATCAGGAACAATTGAATAAGGGAAGCTGCTAGGTAAGCGAATTTGCTACTTGGAGAATATTTGCACCATTTTAAAGATTCCAATCTAGTACTTTTAAATAAACTTTCCTGTTGCTTCCTAGCAATGAAGGAGGTGTCTCACTTCTTGATCCAAGAGCTATAGTAAATGAAAATTCTTGTAGATTTTTGCCTGGTCAGGATATGATCTGATTGAGTTAAATGACATTGACATAGATTTCCTCTTATATGTGACAATGCTACCAGTTTTTTTAGAAATATTAAGGATATTAAATTCCTTCTAATTTATTTTTCTATAAAAAAAAAGAGAAATGAAACTGAAAAATCTCAAACACACCAATATGCAAGTATTAGAGTTCATATATAGTTTTCTATAACATAACTAACAACCAAGACTTTATCTGCATGGAAGAATTGCAAATGAGATGGGACAAGTATTTTTAAATATAAATCATATTTACATTATATTGCTTAATGCTTATCTAGGCAGACTGATCATTGTGAAAATTCATAATAAACCATTATTTTTTTAACAGAAGTAATTGTCGAGAAGAAGTGTTAAGAGATAAAAGCTGTACACTCACATACAAATCTACATGCACCCCCACAAAGGCAGTACATTGTGAATGCAGAGGTATCGGGTTCTATATAAATTTGGTTTGTTACAGTAATGTATTAGAATACACTACAGTGTACCTACGTGCTTTATACAGTTCCTTGGTTTATTATTTCCTTAGATATTACGGTTCTAATTCTGTTGTGACCTGGAAGTCAAGCACATTGCAATGTTATGCATTTCCACTCTGAAAATGGATGAATTTTTAATGGGAATGACTGAGTCCTTTATAGCAAACAATTTATTCAAACATATTTCTTCCTTTCTCCCCGCCCCCCCCCCGTGAAAATAAACTGTAAAAAAAAAAAAAAAAGCTCTAAAAACTTATTCACTATTTGAAATGATAAAACAGATAAAACAGAGACTGCAGGCCAACTGGTGATCTCCTTGATCAAACCATTTACAATGCAAGCAGTCCTAGTAACTGAAAGATTGCATGTAGGCATGTGTATGTGTAGTTAAATCCTTTACTGCACAGCAGATTAGATGATAATTTTTTCTTGCATTAATTCTTTAATTGTTAACAGCTTTATTTGCCATCTTAATTAGTTACTGGTTTCTGCTGGAGAGAATGTTTGGGGAAAAAAAATAATCCTGGCTTTGTGCATAAAATTATTTGGTATTTTTGTTTTTCAGTAGTCAAAGTCAATTATTCCCTATTATTAGTTTGATTCTGTCTATAATACTTTTATCCTCCAGTTCAACCTTTATTGACCCACAATAATTATTTGAAAAGAAAATGTTGGATCAAAGTTTTTGGTATCAGACATTTTACTTGCACTGGCTGAAAATGTTCTGTAATTAAATGTCTTTGGTCTAATATTGGAAACAAAGAATAGGATGTCTTGATATCAGTCCTATCATCAAACCAGTAAATTTGGAAGAGAAGCAGAGACTGGGAAACACTGGAAGTTGAAGTGTTTTGTAGATGGTAACACTTAACTGTCACCATTAACTTCCAGCAGAAGTATTCCAGAAAAAAATACCTAATCTTGATTCTTACAAAACCGGTATCTAAATATCATGCAGTTAGGATGGCAAATAAAGCTGTTAAAAATTAAAGAATTAGTGCTGAAAAAATCTGAACTTATTATTCAATTTCATATGCAGTAAAGGATTTAACTTCATAGTATCTATTTTTGTTATGCCTCATGAATGGTTTAGCCATATCTAATGTTCAAGAGGCTGCAGATGAGTTCAGCAGTATGAACTTGAAGATACTTATACTCAGAAATAAGTCATGTTCATACTGATCTTCAAGTTTGACCTCTGGCTGTGGAGAGTGCATGTTACAGTTTAACAGGTATTATTCTTGAGGAAAGAAGAATTGAACTAGACCAATAATTAATGGATTGTGGACTGAGTGTTGGTTTATTAGGAATTATTAGAACTATGACATATTTAGAGTACTTCATGGGTGGGGTTTTTTTATATTTTTTTTCTGCTTTCTGGACTATTTTGGTAATATTTGTATAGAAGCTATGTGGTTTTATTGGGCTATGGGAATATATATATTCTTTCTCAATGGTTGCATTTTACAATATCCTGAATTATTAGAGTAAATAAGTTTATTAGGCAAGAGAAATCATATTTATAAAATTTTTTCTGACTAAAATATAAATTATTTTAAAAATCTAATGCTTGTTTATCTCCACGCCTTAAACTTCATTCTAGCACTTATAATAGTTACTTTTATTCATGTTGCATCTCTGTTTAGCTGATTTTTTTCCTATAACTGATGTCAGGTTACCAAACTACAGTTCTAGGATCTCCTTGGAGCTCTGTAATATCATTTGCCATTGGCTATGAAAGTTCATTGGCTAATTCCTTTAGCATTCTCTGATGGATTTAATCTGGCCCTGCTGATTGAAACCACTAATTTAGTCCAGGTATTTTCTCATTTGCTCTTTAACAGTGTTGATGTCTGTTCTCTTATGTTGTTCATCTACTCCCAGCATAATTAATCATTTCACACAAGAGTCCTTTTGAGTGAAGTGAAGCAGAGCAAGTACTTACAAATTCTACTTTTTTTCCCCTTCAGTATATTTCCTTTCTGATAATTAGAGACCTTACCTTTCCTTTTATCTTCCTTTTTGCTCTGAAGTATATAAATAATTGTTTTTGTTTCCTTGTCTATCACAAAAATATGTTACCACTGGTTTGCTCAACCGTGCTATTTTTTTATAACTTCTCACTCTGATTTTGCTTACCCTTGCAATAAAATGTTGCAGTTGCAACAAATTCCCATCTCTGCATGTTGTAGAACTTCTACCATCAGAACAGATTAATTTCTCATTTTTCATTTATTTAATTTGTGGAACTTCCAGTTAATGTGAACCAAGTGGCATTTAGATAAATTTCAAGCCTTGTAGAACTAAATGCTGAAGGTCCTTTAGCCACTTGCTACTAATGGCCAAGTACTTGTTCAAGGATTTTCATGAAGTTATGAAAAAAAGAAAAAGGGAATGGACTGAATGTAACACAGGTACCGGCTTCAGCATGGATTTGGGACACCTATGACAGGAAGCTTGAATAGGAAGAGATGGAGGCTTCAGCATCAGTGATCTGCTACCAGCTGGACAGTCTTAAGAGAGACTGAAATATAGTGGCTATGTCATACAATGGACACCTAAGACTCAATTCAGTATAGTTAATTAGCAATAATAAGGGGAAAAAATTATAGAGCTTCACATTTTAAAACAGGTGAGCAAATATAGTAATAGTGCCTGGAATTTCCAAGGAAACAAAAAAAATCATGAGGAAGCAAGGTAAAACTGAACAAGAAGTGTTAACTGATCAAGTGCAATGGCTGACAGGAAAACTAAAATGAAGGAAGTATGCTTATTAGGAATGTAAACTATGTTTAGAATGACAACTGAAGAGGCTGTTTTTCTCTGAATATTGATCTCATTTCATTATTTAGCTTCTGAACTATGAGATATCCTCTTTGCAATTCAGCATACATGAAACCTGCGTTGTGCATCATATGACAACAGTACTTGAATAGGCTTTTTGGATTTTATTAAAAATAATGCATGCTTTGGTAATATAATGGATAGCTACTATTTTACACTTACTCATCTTTGGTTCCTTGAATCTGCAAAAGGAGATTAAAGTGTCAATGACCAAACATTTTTTAAAAATCACTTCACTGTTTTTGGGGGAGGGGGTTTATAATAACCAGTCTTGACATTTGGTGTGTTTGTGGATTGAAACATTGAGTGTCATAGAAAAGAAGAGATCACAAGTCATTGTTAAATGAATATCTGAGTATGCCCAACTCCATGATTCACCAGAACACAAGTTGTATAAACATTTTTATATCTGCCCCTTAGGTTTATTCAAGGACATAGCTATTTTAATAGCCTAGGAATAGGTAACAGGTGACATACAGTTGCAAAAGCATTATACTGCAGAGGATGAAAATGGGTAAGATTAATTGAAAATTGAGTAACGTTTCTTAGCAGATCTTTTTAAATAATGATGTGGATATCAGTTACACTTTATGGTCATAATCTTTATTCACAAGTTAATTTACAAATTTTAATGTTTCATTTTTAATTCTTTGTATCTGATGGTTTACACTAACAAAACTATGCACAAAATGCATTTCCTTAACTGTTGGGGGGGGGTGTGGTGGTGTGTTGGGAAATAGCATTTTATAGATGTACCTCAAAAAGCACAGGAATACATACTATTCTCCAGAAATAAACAATTAGGAAAGAATTTATAGAAAATATCTGCAATATTTAGAAAATCTTTACAGGGTTTCGTACAGTACCATTGCCTTCTTCAGGTTTCTTGAAAATCATGAAGGTTATCCTCACAAAGTTAGGTAAATTCTGGGCTTTCATCTCAGACTGTCTATGCAGCTCTATAAAAATATTCTGACTGGAAGCCAGAAGCCCACCAAAGTTACTCTATCACTCCCCTCCTCAGCTAGACAGAAAATACAACAAAAGACTCATAGGCTGAGATAAAGACAGGGAAAGATCATTCACCAATTACTGTCACAGGCAAAACACACTAAACTCAGGAAAATTAATCTAATTCATTACCAAAACAAAACACAATTGAGTAATAAGAAATAAATCAAAATCTTAAAACACGTCTTCCCACCCCTCCCTTCTTCCCAGGTTTAACCTTATGCCTGATTTCTCTACTTCCTCCTCCCGAGCGGCACAAAGGGATGGGGAATAGGGGTTGTGGTCAGTTCGTTACACATTGTCTCTTTCACTGATTCCTCCTTAGGGAGAGGAGGACTCACACTATTCTCCTGCTCCAGCATGGTGTCCTTCTCAGGGAAGACAGTTCTCCACTAACTTTCTCAACATGGGACAGGCTGCAGTTCTCCATAAACTGCTCCAGCATAGGTACTTTGGGGGCTTAAAGTCCTTCAGGATCAGACTGCTCCAACACAGGTCCCCCATGGGGTCACTGTCCTGCCACAAAACCTGTTGCAGTGTGGGCTGCTCTCTCCATGGGGCCACAGATCCTGTCAAGACCTTGTTCCAGGGTGGGCTTCCCACAGGATCACATCTGCTTTCATGTGCAACCACCTGCTCCAGTGTAGAGTGTTTCATGGACTGCAGGTAGATAAATGCTCCACTATCATCCTCCATGTGCTGCAGGTGGACAGCCTGCCTCACCATGGTTTTCTTTATGAGCTGCAGGTCATTCTCTGTTCTCCCTCCTTCTTCATGGATCTTGGTGTCTGCAGAATTGTTTCTGTCATATTCTTGTCCCTCTCTTCTTGCTGCAGTTGCTGTTGTGTTGCTTTTTTCCCTTCTTAAATACACATCACAGTGTATTTAAGTATCACAGAATAACTACCACCCTGTCGCAAATAGAGATTTAGCATCCTGCAATTTGTTGCAAATTGCTATTACACAATTTTGAGGTAGCAGCTATTTAAGATTTATTAACACTGGTATGTAAAGCATAGAATTACATTACATTATATTTAATGACACTCAATTATCAGCCAATTAAAAATATTTAACACAATTTGTTATCGTCAAGATCTGTAACTTAGGGTTTCAAAAATGGCAAGGTTCACATGAGACTTAGGACAGAGTTTTGTAAATCAAATACATACACATAAATACACACAAAACCACAAATACGGATGCAAACACAAATACAGATCTAGATGTAAATACAGATATAGAGGTTAACCTATGATTTTTTTTTTCCTTGCTAATTGTAGTGAGTTATTAACTTTTTCCTTTGTTGGCATATGTCAGCAGAGAATCTTTGAATGCTCATGAAATCTACCGTGAGAGACATCCCAGCATAGGGGGAGATGCTAGGTCATATGGCTCACTGCAATCCTAGGGAGCTCAAAGGTTATCATGTAACATCACTATAGGATTGGGAGATGACTGACTTTGGTCAGTGTTTCATTCAGGCCACAATTCCTGTCGGGTCATTCTGTCACCTTCTAGATCAGGCTATGAGATTGGGCTATGATCCAGGCAGCAGGAGTTTCAGGTATGGTTAGGGAGCTCCTGATTGTCCAAACTCATTGTACCTTTAACCTAGACAAGAAAGCACCAGGTCATCCCAACTCACTGCATTTCATCCAAAATGAGAACACAATGCTGAGATTTCAAAAGAGCCTGGGGATCTTCACCACCACACACTGTTGCTGATGGGCTTGTCCTTTCCTACTGCCACATCCATCTTGGAGCTGGCTGGCTTGAGTTCTGTTTGACAGATGGGAAGCTTCTAGCTGCTACTCACAGAAGCTGCCCTTGTAGCCAAACCACTACTAAAACCTTACCATGAAAACCCAATACACTGATATAATGTGATGAAAAATAGACTTTGCAAAAACTTGAATGTTACTAGTAGGACTGTGGTTGTACATGGATTGATGTCCTTAAACCATTCTTGAGAAAAAAAAAAAAATCTGTCTCTCCTTTGGAATGAAACCTGAAGTTCTTAGCTGCATAAACAGAAAAAAACAGTCCTTTCAAATTTTTTTTGCCAAATGGTAGACTTTTTGGAGAGAGAAGGTTAATGGGAACTTTGAAAACTTACGTCTATTGCAGTTCATAATACAAATGTAGGTGACTTAGGAATTAGGGCCGACACCCACAAAAAGGTGTTGGAATCATTAAGCCATCTGAAGTGCATCTATACCAATGCATGCAGCATGGGTAACAAACAAGGGGAGCTGGAAACCATGACGCTACAGAAAAACTGTGACATAGTGGTTATCACAGAAACATGGTGGGATCCCTCGTGTGACTGGAGTGCCACAAATGATGGCTACAAGCTCTTCAGGACAGACAAGGAAGGAGAGACTGAGGGGTGGCCCTGTATATTAAGAATTATGAATAGAACTTCAGTAGAGTGATGACAGAGATGCGTGTGTTTGGATAAGGATTAGAGGCAAGGACAACAAGGCTGATATCACTGTGGGAGTCTTCTATAGACCTCACAATCATCTGGGTGACATCTTGCACTTGTTTGCCCTTGTTCTTGTGGGGGACTTCAACTTTTCTGCCTGAATTAAAACACAGCAGAGAGGTAACAATCACAGAAGTTCCTGGAATGTGTTGAAGATAACTTCCTGACACAGCTGGTGAGTGAACCAGCTGGGGAAGGTGCCCTGTTACACCTGCTCTTTGTGAGCAAGGAAGGGCTGGTAGGAGATGTGACAGCTGGAGGGTACAGTGAAATGATAGAGTTCCTTATTCTCAGAGATTCTAAGAAGGGGAACAGCAAAACTGCCACCCTTGAACTCTGAAGAGTAAATTTTATCCTGTTTAATAGCCTGATTGCCAGAATCCCTTAGGAATCAGTTCTGAAGGGTAGTTGGATCCAATTGGTGGCTGGTCATGAGTGGTGTCCCCAGGGCTTGGTGCTGGGGATGCTCCTGTTTAATATCCTTATTGATGATGTGTATGAGGAGTTAGAGTGCAACCTTAGTAAGTTTGCTGATGCCACTAAGCTGGGTGGAGTTGTAGATCTGGCTTGAGGGTAGGGAGGCTCTGTGGAGGGACCTAGCCCAGCTTGATCGATGAGCCAAAGCCAATTGCATGAGTTTCAACAAGGCCAAGTGTGAAGTCCTGCACTTTGGCCATAACAACCCCCAGCAGTGCTACAGGTTTGGGGCTGAGTGGCTGGAGAGCTGCACAGCAGAGAGGAATCTGAAGGTGTTGATTGACAACCGGCTGAACATGAGCCAGCAGTGTGCCCAGGTGGCCAAGGCCAACAGCATTGTGGCCTGTATCAGGAACAGTGTGACCAGCAGAGCCAGGAAGGTGATTTTACCCCTGTACTCAGCCCTGGTGAGGCCACATCTAGAGTACTGTACACAGTTTTGGTGCCACAGTATAGGATGGATAATGAGGTGCTGGAGAGGGTGTAGAGAAGGGCAAATGGCTGATTAGAGGCCTGAAGAACATGTATTATGAGGAGCAGCTGAGTGAGCTGGGGTTGTTCAGACTGGAGAAGAGGAGGCTGATAAGAGACCTTATCACACTACAGCTACCTGAAAGGAGGTTGTAGTGAAGTGGGTGGTGGCCTCTCCTCCCTAATAACAGGACAAGAGGTAATAAGTTCAAGTTGTGCCAGGGGAGATTAGGAAACGAGAAAAAAAAAAAAATCAGTAATAGTCTTGTGAAGCATTGGCACAGGCTGCCCAGGGAGGTAGTGGAATCAGTGTCCCTGGAGCTGTTAAAAAATGGGTAGATGTGGCACTTTGGGAGATGGTTTAAAGGTTACGGTGGTGTAGCACTGCTAGTTGGACTTGATTATCTTGAAAGTCTTTTCCAACTATGATGATTCTATGATTCTATTACTGCCTTTGGAAAATTAGTTCCAATGGGCTATTTTAGAGTATCCTGCACCTGGGGAGGAATAACCGTCTGTATCAGTACAGGCTGGGGGATGACCTGCTGGAGAAGAGCTCTGTGGAGAAGGACCTGGGGGTCCTGGTTGATGACAGGTTGGCTATGAGCCAGCAGTGTGCCCTGGTGGCTAAGAGGGCCAATGGGATCCTGGGATGCATCAGGAAGAGTGTGGCCAGCAGGTCGAAGGAGGTGATCCTCCCCCTCTACTCTGCCCTGGTCAGGCCCCACCTGGACTATTGTGTCCAGTTCTGGGCTCCCTGGTATAAAAAGGACAGGGATCTCCTGGAGAGAGTCCAGAGGAGGGCTACAAAGATGATTAAGGGCCTGGAACATCTCCCGTATGAGGAAAGGCTGAGTGAGCTGGGGCTGTTCAGCCTGGAGAAAAGAAGACTGAGGGGGGACCTAATTAATGTTTATAAATATCTTAAGTATGGGATGCAAGGGGAATTGGCCAACCCCTTTTCAGTGGTCTGTGGAGACAGGACAAGGGGCAATGGCTGTAAATTGGAGCACAGGAAGTTCCGCACCAACATGCGGAAGAACTTTTTCACAGTGAGGGTGACAGAGCACTGGGACAGGCTGCCCAGGGAGGTGGTGGAGTCTCCTTCTCTGGAGATATTCAAGACTCGTCTGGACGCCTATCTGTGCAATATGAGCTAGGGAGCCTGCTTTGGCAGGGGGGTTGGACCCGATGATCTCTCGAGGTCCTTTCCAACCCCTACAATTCTGTGATTCTGTGATATCAAAGTGCTATAACTATATATAGTTAAGGCATTAGAGATAACTGTGATCTGAGCATTTAAAATACTTGTTTCAGACCAGTTTTAAACTTTAAAAGAAAACTTCACTAAATGCCTTCATCTACATCACACTTCTGAATAACTGTACAGTAAACACTAATGGCTCTGGCACATAGTGATTCTTTGTTGCAGAGATCAAGATGGTCAGGCTTGAAAGCTTTTTTACACAAGAACTTGGAATCGAAGGAAGCTTGCCATCTTTCTCGTCCCTGTTAAAAAGGGTCCCCCTCTGTTCCTGATACTGCTTAACTTGCAAGTCTGGCAACTTACTCTTTTTTCTGTGACTTGGATGCTACCTATGTGCAGCTGTACATGCCTTTTCATATCTCACATACTCATATAAAATGTGTTTAGATTGTGTCTGCCTATGCCATCCGTGGTACTGCAAAACACTTATGTACTGTTCCTAGTTACACCTTTTTATTGCATATTAGGTACAATGCCAACTGCTATTCATTGTATCATCACAGAATCACAGAATTGTAGGGGTTGGAAGGGACCTCAAGAGATCATCAAGTCCAACCCCCCTGCCAAAGCAGGTTCCCAGGACATATTGCACAGGTAGGTGTCCAGATGGGTCTTGAATATCTCCATGGTTAGTTAATTTATAGTTCATAGGTGTTTCAGCCTCTAATTTGACTAAAATAATTTTTCACTTTGAATATGTTTTCCTTTCTTATTTTATTTATAAACCACACAGGTGTATTTATTTTCTTCTGTAGTGGGATTCTGTGTGTTGACTAGTTCTCTTTGTGTCACCCATCTATGTCTGTACAGTGGCCACCACTAAAAGATGACCATACAGTATATAAAACAAATATACAGATGCATCTGAGATGATATTTTTATTTCCTTTGTGCACTTCATAACTTGGTGTCATGGATTAATCCTAGCCAGCAACTAAGCATCACATAGCTGCTCAATCACTCCCTGCATCCCAGTGAGATATGTTAGAAAGCTGTAAGCATAAAAGTGAGAAAACTTGTGTATTGAAATAAAGTTTAATAATTGAAATAATGTTATAAAGAATACTAATGTTGATATTAATACTAATACTAATGCTAATAATATAAATTGTAATGAAAAGGAGAATTTAAAAAAAAAATAACCCACAAGAATAATAAGCAAAAAATATTTTCTCACCGTCTTGACTGATGCTCATCCAGTCTTTGAGCCATGTTGGCATCCAACAATCAGCTTCTCTCAAATTTACAGGCTAAGCATGACATCATATGGTATGAAATACCCCTTGGCCTGTTTGTGTCAGCTATCTTGTCTGTCCCCACTTCAAGTTTCTTGAGCATCCCCCACCTTCTTTTTGGCAGGCCAGTATAAGAAGCTGAAAGGCTCTTGACTGCTTGGAAACAACTAAAAATACCAGTGTGCTATCAACATTATTCTCGTTCTGCATCCAAAACACAGCAACACACCATCTATTAGGAAGAGAATTAACTCTATCCCAGTCAAATCCAGTGCACTCAGTTTGCTTAATCTTATTCTATTAAATTTCTCTAAGTGCAGGTTTTTTGGGGTTTTTTTAGGGATCATTATTTGAAAAAAAAATCCTCTTCTAAATGTTCGGATAAAAATCTGAAATTTATTTGGGAAATCTTTCTTTTTAATCTCATGTGATACACAAGATTTAGTGGATAAAAATTGTCAGATGATTTCTTTTTCTTTGTCTTTTATCAAGAGCATTTCTTAGATAATAAAACCCACCACTAAGTTGTGTTAAAAAAGTCAAATAGCAGGTTTAAAATGAGAACACTAAACACATTCAGAACGAATATTTTTTCTTGAACCTAAAGATAGAGGAATACGTCATGGTAATGCTGTAACATTTTGCAGCAGATTCTACTAATGAATTGTATGGGCTATGACAGAACTTCTTCTGGATTTAGGTTCTGATATTACAATAGTCTTATTGTTCTTTTTGACACGTCCTTGCTAAATAATCAGATTTTCATTAAAGAATATAATGGAGACATGCTCTATGTGTGTATGTGTGTATATATATGAGAGAGAAACACAGGGCCAGATGTTTCAGTGTTATTTCTAAATTTGCAAAGCTGACAAAAGTATCCCATTACTGACAGCGACAGAACCTCAGGAAGTGCCATGACTTTTCCAAGGTTGCCACAAGTTAAACAGCATCATGAAAAACCAGAACAGATTACAAAACTGAATGCTTAACAGAGGGAGTATGCACAGTAAACAGCATGGAGCATGATGAGATTAAATACAATTTAGGAAATTGAGAGAGCAAAAATTAAAAACTGCTGAGGCATAAAAGGAAAAATTCATATAACCCCATGAATCAGAAAGGCAATAATAATATACAGGTTGTTGGGGTTTTTTTATCTTACTCCCAGTACTTAATTTAAAGGTTGTAGCCTCTATATAAGGACTGGAAGAGCTAGGAAGATGGGAAGCCCAGCTTTTTTTTCTTTTTTTGAATTTGTGCCTGGTAGACTAATGAAAGATTTCCTTTCCAACTTTGTCTTGCTACTATTATATATTTACCATTCTGTCAAAGATAAAACTTTTTTTGGCAGAGTTTGTAATTCAGAAACTTCCACCTCTCCTTCCTTGTCTTCTCCTGTGACTGCACAAAAGGACGTATATTTACATTACAGTAGCAGATTAATTATAAAGGCCATCTAGCAGTGCAAGATTGAAAACATGGGTGAACTATATCCATCTGAATCTCTTCTTCCTGTGAAGCAGAAAGATGCCAAAGCAGGTATCAGGGTTTAAAAAGGGAATAGGATTAAAGAGCTTGTTGAGACTTACATGGAAACTAAACTGAGCAAAACCACATTTTTCTGTAAGAAACTATTTTTTTTCTATAGGTGTTAACTTTTCTGTCACTTCATCATTAGTGACAAAAGAGCTTTATGAAGAGTGTTGGTTTGTTCAAGTACAGAAATATGCATTTTGTTCTCCATGTTTCTTGACCTTGTGTTATATGTTTCTTTGGTTAGGAGCATGAAGTAGAGCTACTGGCTTTATTTTGAATAAAATACTGTGGAAGGTAACTGGGTATTACTGTCCTCTTAGACACTACTACTACAAGGTAGATTTTCTGCTTTGGAAAGCTGTCAGTGATTTGTTGCAATAACATGGTGGCATGAGTGTGGGCATATTTTTGTCAAATTTTAGTTGTGAGTCTTACTGAAGACTTTATGGGTTTAGCTCTATTAAGATCTGATTACTTGGGAGGATGTATTTTTGATGTGGACATTGGTAAAACATGGAGGTTGGTAGGAATTTTTGCATAACCCTAGTCCAGCTTTTAAGTCAAGATATTTTTACCATACAATAACTGCTGAATATCCCACTACGTAGTTACCCATATGTGATTGCTGAGAAAGTACTGTGTGTAGAGGTTGGGAGGGCTGGGTAACTCCCTCTCTAAAAACCTTCACGCTACACCATATCATGAAGACTCTTAATTCAGGAACCATGTCATCTTTAGACTAGCAGTGAAAGAACTGTGGGGCTCCCCTCAGAGTATAAGCAGCTGTGTTGTCAGAGGCTGCCCAGAGGGTGTGGAGTCTCCTTCCCTGGAGATATTCAAGACCTGTCTGGACGCCTACCTTTGCAACCTGTCCTAGGGAACCTGCTTTGGCAGGGGTGTTGGACTCGATGATCTCTGGAGGTCCCTTCCAACCCCTACGATCCTGTGATTCTGTGATTTTGTGAATAGTTCATTATGTATCGTGTGTTTGTGCCTGTCAAGTGTAACTTTTTGTCTAGTTTAATTCAGTATGATGCTATGATGGTCTGCAAAGAGGATGGATGGACAACTTTCTTAAAAGCTGTTATGCTTGATAGGATTTTAAGAATAGTTTACTCTTCATGCACATGTGCATTTACATCCTGTACCTTGGACAGTGATAAGGGGTGAATTCTGTTCTACTGCAAAAGTGATAGCTGCTCATCTGTGAAGACCTGGCTGTGGCAAGTTATCTGCATAGTACAGGGAATGCTGCTGTAAATCCACGCTGCCATCAAGTATGTATGTAGCTTAAAAAATGCAGTGATACTTTACAGAAAGATTGCATTTAGAGAAAGATAGACTCTGGCTTCTTATAAGATCAAACATTTTTGCTAAATACTTCATTAACCTAGTTTAGTCATACTCTTCCTGAGCATCACTAACCAACCAGGGAAAGGTTCTGCTAGCAGCAAAACTTCAGCATGATGACAGAACTTTACCTTGCAGCATATTAAGAATGGATGATAATGCAAAAGTTAGTAACTTGACAGTTAACCATAACTTTATCACAGACTGCTTCTAGTCCAAAATTGGTGGTGATTCATGACACCAATGACAGTCAATAAGCAGTTAACCTGCTTTAACTCTGTTATTTTTATTCATCAGTCTTTCATGTCTCAAACCTGCTTCTTGGATATTAATTTTAAATTACAATGTAAGCTTTTAAGACAGCTACCATAATTTGTTTTGTAGTTTTTTAAGTTTTAAATGTCTAGAACAACAATGTCCTAGTTTCTTGGAAGTTCCACAACCATATAGTAAATAATTACACATCAACTCACAGGTCACGTCATACTCATTTTCAAATGTCTTAGGATCAATGAGTTCTATTAGTAACCCTGAGCCCAACTTGTTGTTCAGTGATGAGTTTCTAGAGGAAAACATTTATCAGTTAATATGTAGCGTTGGTACAAAACGACTAGTGTTACTGAAGTCAATAACAATACTCTGTCTCCTCCATCAGTTATTTATAGTACCACCTGCTCTTCTCCAAAATTGGGTTATTCTAGTCTACAAAGTTGAATACATAATACTATTTTTTAAAAAATCTTTATTATACCTATGTTTTCAAAATTAAGAGCAAACCTGGAACTTTTATTTTAAATTAATCTACAGTTCATTTCAGTTCCCAGAGATCTGAACCTGTAAAATCTGTAACAAATCAGTTCATCTGTTTTAATTCAAGAAATCCTGATACTGTAAGTGTTGCCCATTTCATACATTAACAGGAGGCATTGACAGTATTGGAGAGGTTGTCTAGAATAGGCACTAGATCATAAGTTCCCAGTAAAGCTCCCAGCAAGAGCAACAAGTGAGAAATGCCTAGCAAGGGCACTGGGTTGCTAGTGGAGAATGGTAGCAGAATTTCATGGGTGAGGAAGGAGTGAGAAATGCTTGGTAGAGCAATGAAACATAGCTTTCTACAGTGTCCAGCAACATGGAAGCAACTTGCACCACAGGACCATCAGTAGCTTTCATTTGTCTTTGTTAAGTAGAAAGATCTTCCTTTTGCAGACTGTGAATGACAGATTACTGTAGGAGGGAAAAGGAATGGCTGACCTAACCAATGCCTGAGCATATATGACTGCAATTTGTTGTATTTTGGAAATGAAGTATTGCTTGTTCCATGGTTTAACTTCTTTAAGGTCTCTTTTTAATCTTTTCAGTCTTAAATAAAGTGTTTGCCAAACTTGCTTATTAATGTTAATGTGGAAAAATATCTCATAGTGTACACATATCTTGACATATAGTGTATACTCTGTTTTTCAGGCACTTTTTTTTCAGTTTATTTTTTCTTTCTCAAGTGTTTCAAGCTATTCCTCAAGCTTAAGTTATAGCATATCTCAATGGAAAAATGGATGTCTGCTATTAATATTAACCAGTCCATTCTTCTTAAAACTAGGGATTTAATCCATATTCTTTCAATATTTGGAGGAAGGAGGAATTTCTAGATACTCATTATATCCTAAATTAAATGAGATGAATTCCAGCCTGAATATCTATCTAGTGATAGAGGGGGAAGGGGCGTGGGGGAGTTATCTTTGCCAGGATTTTTGAGCATGCTTTCTAACGTCTTAAATTGTTATTGTTTGCTACTGATGTTCATTTATCACTTTTACATATCTACATTCAGAAATTACCTAACTAACACGGTATGTTTAACATACTAAGTAGCACTTTGAAAAAATGTATTAGAGAGCAAATAAAGTAATTCAAATGTATCAGACTATAATTTGCTGAAATCTAGTTTAATCCACTTTGTGGGAATAATTTTGTAACAGTCACAATCAAACATTAAATTTCACACTTATAATTATATTAATATCTTGTATGGTATGTATGATATTTGTCAATGTTTGCTTAAAAACCCTGTATAGTGTTAGAATAGCTTCTACCATTTCCTGATAATAATACAATGTCCTCAAGTATAGATATTAACCACCTGAGAGTTAGTAGAACTCTAAAAGCATTTATGTAGTTTTATCTTGTAGCAACATGGCAGACAACACTAACAGCATATGTTAACTAGAGGAGGAAGAAAGAAGGCAGGCAAAGAAGATTTGAAAAACAACAAACAAACAAACAAAAAAAACAAACCCAAAACAATTATGAAGCCTACTTATTACTTAACATAATTTTATCTAGCTATATTTTTAAGGGAACAGGAGAAATTTATTTCTGTCTTCTTCCTTGGATATTCTCTTTGGAAGATTTTCCAGATATGTTTCTCAAAAACACAATAAAAGTGTCCCTTTTCCACCTACTTCTACTCCATCTATGATAGATTGCCTGAGAAAAATTGGTGTTCAACATGTAGAAAAGTTCAATGACCACAGTATACCATTCATCCCTTTCTGACAAATCAACAAAGCCCAGTTATATAGCTGGATTTCCATTTAGAGAAAGGGAAATATTTTATCTTTTGTTTGAAACATAAGTCTCAGAGGGTCTAAATGATTTACATATGAATAAAGACATAGCTTGTTAGTCTAAAATTTGATTTATATTTTTATATTAAAAAAATGTTTCCAAAACTACCTTTCCAGTTTTTGGATAACTGTCCATATTCACAAAACACCCTGCAGTTACTAGTTTTCCCTTCCTCATTGAGAAACTCATGGAACTGTTGATAAATAGAAGTAGTCCAGAAAAGTTTCTTTAATGAAACAAGACCATAACTTCTCTGACAGTAAAAATAATCTACCTCTTAGCCAATGTAGATGTGCTAGAACTGAAATAACTAGGATAAAATATCCTATTTTGTCTGTCATTTAGATATTGCTTTGTAGAAAATCTCACCTTATTGAAAAGGTTGCTTCATTTATCTCTATAATCACTTAGCATTTTTACAGGAGCAAGGAGCTAAGGCTGATAGGACTCGTTTTAAATTTCTTCTATTTGTTTGATGTCTTTTCTTTTTAATGGGATCACAGCCTCAGTGATCATTTGGCAGCTGTTTTCTTTCAAGGGATTTTTACTTAAAATATATTTTTTTAAAATATTATAATTTTACTGCTCAATGAACCTTGCAATAACAGCATTTTAGCATCTATCCGCCATGGCAGATGGCAAACTAATGAGGCCTGCTGTAGCTGCATACTGATATGTTCTGTACACAACACTTCTGTGCTCCAAAGGGAGGTCAAAGAGTAACTTTTATTTATATTCTTTGTTGTATTTGATCATTGAAAATCATAAGATAGATTATTAGAAAAAAAAAATTTTTGCACCTCATAATTAGACTTACTAATGTTTACTGTATGTGATCATTCTACAGAGTTCAAAAATTCCTGTATTTCAATGTTGTTTATGATTTTTTAAAAAAGAAATAGTATTATTCCAAGATATTTTTTTCCTTCTATTTAAAATTCACCTTTGAATCAAATCTAAAGACATTTTTGATATGCATGTCTTCCAGTCATTTTAGTAAAGCTAATATTTTACTTTGGTTAGCTTTACATATTAAAGGTAGTTATATAGATACTATTTTACCTAATTTTCTTTGTTTTTTTCTTGATAGAGAGAAATGTAAGAAATGTAAGACTGACTCTTCTAGAAGTTTATTCATCCTATCCATCCTAAAAAAAAATCTGAAACACTCTTTGGAGTTGTTTTTACCATGGGAAAAGCCTGAGTGAATATCTAACACCCTACCTGTAAAAACAGGTTCTGTTACTCTCTTTTACATTTATTTTAGTGATTTTTCTCAAAGTTATGTCCCAAGCTACTTGAACCAAGACCAAAGAATCTAGTTCTAGATAAGTAAAATTTTACCTTTAATGTTTCACAAGATTTTCTAAATCAATTCCATGATCATAATAATGATTGGAAGCTATCTCTGGAAATCCCAGTAATCTCATTAAATCAGGGTCAAAGATTAAAATATTAAAAAGTAAATTACTTTTAAGTGTATAGCCTGAAGTAGTATTGGATGTAATCAAATAAAGATGATAACATCTTTCATTCTAAAACGCTGTGATTGCTAAAACTCTGCTGTGTGTTTCTGTGTCAAAAACATATTCCTAGGATCATCATATTTTACAAAAAGAAGATTCTTTAAGTAATAAATTTTAAAACACCGGTATTTTTTATCTGACCTTCATACACACTTCAGCTATCACTTTTCGGCTCGTCTGGATTTTTTTTTTTAAATCTATTACTTAGAGAAGACAGCTGTAGATTTAGGGAAATATAGTCATTAACTCTTATCAGTATTCTTAAAATATACTGAAAAATTGAAATATATTTTATTATTACTCAAATTTTAATATAGATTTTCTTGCTGTAAATAGTTAAGGTCTAATGCTGCTTTCAAAGTGTTCATTTTGTACTCTCATAATGTCACTGATTTCATTGCATTGAGTTTTGTTTGCATAACAGTATGTTAGGACTTGGAGACCATTGTACTATGATTGTGAAAACAATGGTGGGTTTTTTTAGAAATTCTTTCTCATCTAACACATCTAAAAATATCTTGACACAGTGACAGGATTTCAAATATCACCTTAGCCAAAAGAAAAAATAAAGTAGCTATATAAAACTTTTCTCCCTTTCCTTTCCTTTCCTTTCCTTTCCTTTCCTTTCCTTTCCTTTCCTTTCCTTTCCTTTCCTTTCCTTTCCTTTCCTTTCCTTTCCTTTCCTTTCCTTTCCTTTCCTTTCCTTTCCTTTCCTTCCCCCTTTCCTTCCCCCTTTCCTTCCCCCTTTCCTTCCCCCTTTCCTTCCCCCTTTCCTTCCCCCTTTCCTTCCCCCTTTCCTTCCCCCTTTCCTTCCCCCTTTCCTTCCCCCTTTCCTTCCCCCTTTCCTTCCCCCTTTCCTTCCCCCTTTCCTTCCCCCTTTCCTTCCCCCTTTCCTTCCCCCTTTCCTTCCCCCTTTCCTTCCCCCTTTCCTTCCCCCTTTCCTTCCCCCTTTCCTTCCCCCTTTCCTTCCCCCTTTCCTTCCCCCTTTCCTTCCCCCTTTCCTTCCCCCTTTCCTTCCCCCTTTCCTTCCCCCTTTCCTTCCCCCTTTCCTTCCCCTTTCCTTCCCCCTTTCCTTTCCCCTTTCCTTTCCCCTTTCCTTTCCCCTTTCCCCTTTCCCCTTTCCCCTTTCCCCTTTCCCCTTTCCTTTCCTCTCCTCTCCTCTCCTCTCCTCTCCTCTCCTCTCCTCTCCTCTCCTCTCCTCTCCTCTCCTCTCCTCTCCTCTCCTCTCCTCTCCTCTCCTCTCCTCTCCTCTCCTCTCCTCTCCTCTCCTCGTTTTAATTTTTCTTACAGGTTAAGAGTTGTTCTGAAATGTCCTGACTGAAGTAGACAATAATTTAAGAAAATCAGCAATTAAAGAGAAGAAAGGAGTAGACTCTTCATCTGTACTCATTCATTCACTGAGTTATAAAAATATCTTGGTTGTTTATATTCTTAATTTTACCTTTTCCTGTCATCCACTGAAGATAAAGCAAACAGACTTCTTACAGATTCAAAATCACTATTACTGTACAGTAGCTATAGACAATTCATAAAGATTCAAGTGATCAATTTCTTCACTGATTCACTGAACAAAATAAGAGGACTGTGAATCTTTCTTGTAAGTTGGCTACAACTTCATTCAGCGGTTCTTCAACCATTTTTGGGGTTTTTTTCTTCAGAAAATAGAAGCCCCAAAATCTTGCAAGAATCTGAAATACTTTCAATGCCACTGTGCCTGCGTGTGTGTTTATAGATATTAGTAGCACTGTTTAAATGGGTGCTTTCTTAAGTGGTCTAACACTACATACTAATTCTACCAACCTGATTTTCCGTGTATTTTCTACATATTATTTAAAGGAATATTTAATATTTCTACTCAATATGAGGGGCTTTTAAGAATGTCATTACTTGCTGCATAATCTACTTATTTTAATAATTTGCCACAGATTGCAAATTATAGTCAGAAGCTGCTCAATCAGTGTATTTCTGGAAAACTCATGCAGGGAATCAACATCAAACAAGTATTTCCTTTATATTAGGAATGTGCCATTTTTTAGTTTAAGCAGTAATTGTAAATTGCAGTAATCTTGTGTACTAGTTGCCTGATAGTGCTACTTTTAAAACATTTGCTTTTATATCTCTAGATGGTGCTATATGTACCTCTATTGGGTGAAGGAGTCTAGGCAATTTTAATATAAAATTCTGAAAATCCTAAGTAGAGCTATACAAATTATTTTGGAAAAGTTGGGGTATTTTTCTTTTGCTGTAGGCCATGAGGCATGTGTTGCCAGGTGATAATGCTCATGAGAAAGTTAATCCCTTGCTCTATTAAGTAGGAATCACAAACAAGTACCATAGAAAGATAATCTACATATTTGTAGAAAATGTTGGAATAATTCGTTGTCAGAAACAAGCTGGAGAACATCTTTTTTCACCCAGTCCTATTGTACACAATATTTACTGTTTTCTCCATACATTTATACCATTTATACATATAGATTCCTTTTCTTTTTTTTTTTTTTTCTTTTTTTATGCCACTTGAATTAACACATGAATTTCTTCTAACCTTCCATAACTATTAATTCCTTTGTGGTTAGGTAGTACATGAGGTTTTAATGTCTATATAATAATAATAACAACAGCAACAACAACAACAACAACAACAACAACAACAATAATAATAATAATAATAGCGTGGAAAAAAAATAAAGGGTTTAATAATGAGCAACGATCCTTTTCTAGTGGAATTGGAAATATATATAAATCAACAGTTATTGACTACTTTATAGATAGTTCCTTATATTCCTTATAGGAAGGCTCAGATCCAGCATTATATATTTCTGTTGGTATCATGTGTCCTGAGTCCTAATAAAATGTAGAGATATATAGAGTAATTTGAAGAAATTAATGGAGAAATATCTTCATGATCAGGGCTGTTAGTGGAATAGTCTTGTCCAACACACCACATTTGTAAAGGAAATCAGCAAAGAATGATAAAGAAGTGTTTAACAATGCGAACATATTTTATATTTCTATACTAGAATCCATATAGTCATAGATTGTTCATTTCAGATGGTAAATGACAGCAGTACAAGGATGCCTCTTGACTATGATTTACCTTTGTCAGATATCACAGCTGAAAATTGTGTTCAGCTCATCCTCTGTAGTAGCTTTTTACTAGTAGGTGATTCCAGCTGTGTGGCTGCTCTCAGTCCTTTGCCACCTGTATTTCAACACTCATATTTGTAACGACTCTTTATGTAAAGATAGTGGGAATGAGTAGTATCATTTTTAGCTTTGCTGCACCAAATTTTAGGCACTCCAGACCTATTGATCATGTGCTTTAGCAGAAAAAGAAGTCTAGTCTGATTTCAAATATGGTGCATTAGAAATCTGGGCTCATTTTTATCAAGTTAAACATACTGGACCTGTGTCACTGCAGTTTTCATGCCTCAAATCTTCCAATATACATTTCTGAGAGAGAAGTAGACTAGAGCAAAAGTAGTGATTGTTTCAATTGCAAACTTTAAAAAAATACTTTTCATATTTTTATGCATATGAGCTTAAGCACCAAATCCAACATTAATTCAAGAATGAAAGGAGGAAACTATTGCATGCACTAGATGTGGAGAATTATGGATCCTTTTCTGGTCACAAGAAGTGAGATTTATACGAAAAACTCTTTCAGCCCAGTTGCCCAAGGAATTCCCCTATCTTAAGTTACAGTGAAATTACCAACAGAAGAGGAAGAAGGGGCAAATACTGAAGTAACCTTATGCAATTTACTTAATATGCACAAGCAAGTAAATGAACTTTTTTTTTTTTTTTCAGGACTAGAGCAATCCTTTCCCAGAGCACATCTTCTGGAAAGAACTGTACCTTAGCATTTGAATGTCTTTACAGCAATCCACACTGAGTACTTCAAAAGTGTTTCTAATATTTCAGTTGAAAAATAATAATTTATTTCACGTTCTTAGTAGCAAACAGAAAATTATGAATATATATGGATTTTTTTGTTTGTTTTAAAAGGACAAATCTTGTAACGACAGCTGTGTCCCATTCTTGGGATCTTGCCAGACATTTTGGGTGTGAGTACAAAGCAAAATCGGTATGTTCACTTTGGTTAAATCCCAGTGATGCTAAGAGAAATGTCTCTCCAATTTAGTCTCCAGCTTAGGAATTCAGGGGGAGACACAGAAACAGGGAAGTCTTTTGTGAATATCAGGACCACCACCAGATTCTGATTTTTATTTACTTACTTTAAAATATTTTTTAATTAAGACTTGGAAGGTAAAAGGAAAGAGAATATTTCAACCATTAATCTGAGCTCATAATTCAAACACATCTCAAACTTAGATTTTTAAGAACATCCCTTTTTAGGATGGACATCTGAGGAAAATGAGTGTGACACTTTTCCAAGCAAGAGCGCATATTCATGCAATTTATCATAAGCTTTTGATTACTCTTTTGACACTTCATTTGCATATTTTAATAAAAAAGATGGATAACAAGATAAAGCAAAATCTTCCTTGGCTTGTTATATTGTTTCATAGCATTAGATGTTAACCTGTCCCAAATTCCACTTGTAGCATCTGCTTGCTGGTAGCATCTGTTAATATAAACCTTGTCTGTGAATAACTGACTGCTGGGTTCCTACCTTTGTCTGCTCTTCTTTGCAGTGATGAAAATGATGCATTATGAACAAATAAAGAATGTAGGACCTGATTCAAAACACTTTTTTTTTTTTCCTATTGAGTTCAATGTGTTTTGAAATCAGCTTCTCTACAGAATCCCTTGCAAAGAAATCTCTATGAATGTTCATCTGAATTTTTTAAGAAGTGTGCTTAGCATACATTCAGAATCTTTTGTTCCTTTCCTTGCAATGCACACCAAAAATGCTCTCAGAAATTTTTGCAGTGAAAACAACCAGAATCATATGTTGGAAAACATTCATTCCTTCTATTTGCATGAATAATTAAGTTTTGACTAAGAGAGACATATAATGGAGAGAGAAAAAGTGTAAGAATTATTCTACCCTAATTGTTAGGTCATGCATTCATAGATAAGAAGTCTAGGCTTTGCTCAGAAGAATGTATGAGTAAATAATACAAAGCAATTGCAGCAACATAAATAGCATACACATCTTCATATCCTCCAAAGCTCCTTAAAAGCTGACCGTATCTTCGTGACTAGGAAATTTCTTACTCTGAAGGAAATATGGCTTTAAGATGCCTCTGGTAAAAGCAAGTTGCAAATGAAATTGTTCTATATACATTTTTCCCCACTAAACATCTGAATAAAAGAGGAAAATTTTGCTTCACTACTTACATCTTGTGAGATAAACCGATGTTAGTATTTCAGCTGTTATTCCCTGGAAGCTAATGCAGGATTTTGTAGTATATTTTCAGAACCCTTAGGTCATAATTAGGCTTTCGGTGTCCTGACAAGACTCACATGGGTCCCCTGCCCCCACTCTCTTACCTGTGGACCCAAGAGTGCTTTTGTAGCTCAGGATCAGGCCCTCTGATCTGCACTTTAGGTGTGTTGCTCCCTGTCATCTGCTGATGTCATGAGTGCTATTCTTAGATGGATCCAAGCCTACATGGTACATCACTTTGTCTTCAGAATGGATCTTGGGATTTACGTTACAAGTAGCCTTGTCTCAAATCCTGCTTTCTGGATGAGCCGTAGATATGCACAATAGGTAATCCTGCTTCCATGCCTGCTGTCTTCACTTGTTAACTCGACATCTGCATGGATACAAGACTTGACTCAATACTTGGGCTTCTAGGGACCGTTTTTCTGTCACCAGTGTTGCCCTGCATAGACTGTGGGATGGCATCCTCTTGATGATGGCATGACCTATGCTAGGTTCACACTCATTTTGTGAAGCAAACCTATTCCTGTGGCTCCCTCTCCCAGGGTCTACAAGCTGAATCTTCCAAGGAATTTAAATGTCTTGACATGTCCTCTCCCATTATCAGAACATGCCATCTATGTGAAACCTCTCACAAAATTAAACCTCTCAGTCATGTTCCATTCACTTTGCTCAGATATGGTATGCATCTGGGCTCACCTTTCACTTAGAATAGAGGGTTTAAAAAACAAAAAAAAATCCCAAAACCCAAACTACTAATTCCTTTGATTTAATGTCATCAGTATGTGAACTACAGTAATTTCAGATAAAAAATAAGGCTGTTGATTGCTTACCAGAGTGAACAGCCTAACCTCATGAGATTGCACAGTAGTAAACCAGAGTTGACCTTTTTATGAAATCTTCATCACTTAATTTTAATTTATATTTTTAGTGCACCCACAGTTTTCCTTTCAGTTTTCTAACAGCTAGGATAGATTCTGAGGTTTACTTGCTACAGTTTTTGCTGTCCTTTTCAAGGTAAAGCTCTTTGCCACTTGTAACAAACATTTAACTCTTTCTTACTAAGTTAATGGCTGATTAGTGACCAAGGAGAATCTTTTTAAATCGGTGTTCCAGGTTCAAGAGATATGGTTCTAACTTCACTATTATGAAATGATTTAAATGGTTGTAGGAGTTTCTCCTAAGAAACAAAATATTCCTTGCAAATAGAGACTCTGTTCTCTTTTAGAAAGAAAATATATTTTCAAATATACTACAATAGGTAAATAAAATTTTAAAAATAATAAATTTGGGGGTGGATTTAATGACTGCCTTTATAAATAGCTTAATTTAGTTTGTAGAGGTACTTAGGATAGTCTACCCAGGTTCCTGTGTGATTTTTATCTCAGTTAATTTTTCATAATATGTAATATTCATATAATTATTATTAGAAATAACAGCTGTAGCCTTCTCTGTGGAACTCTGACAGCAAAACTGTTGTGATGGTGTTTGGATATTGTAGTAAAAACAAATGATTTTTGAATTATTTTATATTTAATATAATGTTTTGCACATTACCAGAAAGTCTGGATATATGCTCCTGGTCTATATTTTTAGGTTGTGTTTTTGATTTTTAAAAGCAAGCTTTATTGCAAAGGCTCATCAAATTTTCTCAGAAATCCTAACCTGAAACTTAACTTCTCCCCATGAGAAACAAAAAGTCACAGTATGATGGTATGATACTTGCTTGTGAACTTCTAGTGCTTCCTACTGAGCTAAAAGTAGACTTACAAATGAAAAATAATTATATGGAAACTGATTTTTACATCAGTTTATTTTCACAGACAATTCACATATCATAGCTGCCATCAACAGTCTTCTCTCTGTTTACAGTTTCCTGGAAACTGCATAATTCATGTACCATGTATTGGATTCACTTGCCAAGTTTTTGGTAGTGGGGTAGCTGCAGGGGTGGCTTCAGTGAGAAGATGCTAGAAGCTGCCCCCGCAGTGTACAGAGCAGCGCCAGCCAGCTAAAAGACAGACCTGCCACTGGCCAAGGCTGAGCCCATCTCCAACAGTGGCAGAGCCCCTGGGATAATATAGTTAAGAAAGAGTAAAACTCTGCACAGCAGTTGTGAGAGAGGGGTGAGAGTAAGTGAGAGACAGAGCCTTGCAGGCACCTAGGTCAGTGAAGAAGGAGGAAGAGGAGGTGCTCCAGGCACCAGAGCAGAGAGTCCCCTGCAGCCTGTGGTGAAGACCATGGTGCAGCCCAAGGCCATCAACAGTAAGTAAATGGACCTACTTCAAATCGCATCAGCAGAATTATTGTAGCCTGTGTCACTTAAAAAAAATTGCCGCTTTTTCTTCCTCCCAAGTGAGGACTGCTCCACAGAGCCAAGGAAGGATGGAAGTCTGAAAAAGGATGTGGTTACATCTTCCTCAAGTCTTCCATTTTTTGCAGCCACTGACATGAGTTAAATCTGAATGGGATCTCATGTGCTTAAATAATACTTTCTTTTTTTAATCACAAACCCTCGTATCACAAGCTTATTTCACTTTTCCTGAATATGCACACAGAATCCAGCCAAAATTCACTTGTTTAGATATATAAGCAGACTGTATGCATTACTCTTGTACAATAAATTTTAAGCTCATCTTTTTATTCTTCACCTATTTACTACTTTAATATCATATACACAGGTTGGAAAGACCATAAACACACTCTTTCTCGTCCAAATATTGTTAGATCAAATTCACTTCTCATTAGAGCTGCAAGGTCATAACTGTGAACAGAATTCATCTCGCTATGGTATCCTAATAGAGAATAACTAGGCTAAAGGTAGTTACCACTTTTTACACTGCTGCTTCTCAATTAGAGGTGTTGTTTAAGTGAACTTGCTGCTGTTTCTTTTCTCAGCATCTGGACCTATGCCAGAAGTTCATGGGGATATAATTAAGGTCTTTGCATGCCAACAAGTGAATGAAAAACTCATGAAACATTACCAAGTGCTGTTTAGGGGCTAAGTTTTAAAGAAAGTCCTGCCAGGAACAGAGGAAATGATGCAAGACCTGGAAGTGGTAAATACCTTTGGGATATTTTAAGAGAACCAGACAGATGCTCAGGAAACTGAAAACATAGCATTATACTATTTAGTTCTTCCTCCTGAAGAGAAGTTGAATTTGGGAACAATTCAAAGTGAGGGGCAAAGGAGCAGAGAGCATATCTGATTCTTCAAAATATATTCTTGCAAGAAAGCTCAGCTGTCATGCCACATTAAACAAGTTCCTATTACGTGCACAAAACAGAAAATACTAAGCCATTACCTGTACTAACATCTTCTGCCATACACTTTACAGTAATACGCCATAAGAATGTACGTAGGTTACAGATGGATTTTTATACACACTATATTCTATGTTACTATAATTTACTCTATGAAAGTAAAATTTGATTTAACCTTTTAGTTTATCACACATCACTTGAAAAAAATGTAGTAAAACCTTTTTTTTGATAAAGACATACTACAATTTTAATTTATAATAATTAGAAAATATATATATTTACACTGACTTTTCCTGCTCATTCAGTAGACTTGTTTATCACAATATTCTCAATAAGAGAAAGAGTCAAACTTCACAAGGAATTAGAATTTTAAAAGAATTAATGTCTAGAGAAAGAAGCAGCGTTAGAGTTCACTGTTGGAAAAATATTATGGAAAAGAAAACCATCTACAAGACTAATTTTGTGTCCAGTTATATTTTGCATATCTTCAGGAATGGAGACTTCATAGCTACTCTGAGGAACCTGTTCCAGTATGTCACTACCTTCACAGTAAAACCATTTTTTTCTCATGTTTAAATGGAATTTTCTGTATTTCCATCTGTACCTAATGTATTTGTCTTTTCACTAAATACCACTCAAAAAAGTTTGACTTCCTCTTTATTCCAAACCATAAGGTGTTTATAAATTTTGATAAGATCCCCCTAAGCTTTGTCTTCCCCAGGCTGAAAAGTCCTAGCTTTCTCAGCCTATCCTTGTGGGTCACATTCTCCAATTAATTAATCATCTTTGTAGCCTTCATTTACTTGCTCCAGTAGGTCTGTGTCTCTTTGGTATTGGAAAGCTCAGAACTGCATCCTACAGTCTTGGTGTGTCCCACCAATGTTGATCTCTTTCCTTGGGGTGCTGCCAACATTTATCCTAATGTAATCAGGATGCTGTTTTCCTTCTCTGATATAAGACCACATAGCTGGTTACTATGTCGTGTACATTGTTCACTTGGTGTGTAATGGTGTACATGAGCATGGCAGTATTCCTGATCAGATGCAGAAAGGTGCATATGATAGACTCATAGAATGGCCTATGCTGAAAGAAATGTTAAAGGATCTTCTGGTCCAACTTTTGTGGGGAAAAGAGGGTAGATGAGATTATCTAGCACTCTGTCCAATCACATCTTGAAAACCTCCAGTGATTTCCCTTTGTTGAACTTGATAACATTATTTTTTACCCATTTGTCTAGCCTGTCAAGATCCCTCTGAATAGAAGAAGAATCATCTGGTCTGTCAGTAACTCCTCCCAGTGTTGTACTGTCTGCAAACTTGCTGAGGCTGCACTCTGTTCAATCACTGAGGTCATTAATGAAGCTGTTAAACATGTTTAGAGCCAGTATTTGTCCCTAGGGAACACTGCTGGCTACTGGCCTCTAACTGAACTTTATAGGTCTCATTGCAAATCCTTGAGCCTGGCATTTCAACCAGGTTGAAGACTACCTTCTATCAACTTATCAGGTCTATACTTCATGAGTTTATCTGTGAGAGTGTTATGGGATACAATGTCAAAGCATGGCTAAAGTCATTCCCTCTGGTGCTATATCCTCTTCTCTGCTTGTGCCCTATTTTATGGGTTTTTTTTTTTTTTTGTATAACAGAGAGACAAAAGAATTGAAAACAAGAAACTAAGTCCAGAGTTTTGTGTCCCAGAAGGCACTAAAATACATTGGATTGTAGAAAGATGCATGCATTTTCCATAAATGCAAGATCTGCCTTCAACCCTTTTTGCTGAACTCAACAGCCTGAAATCTTCTGCTAAGATCTGCTAAGATCAAGAAATTAAATGGTTTAGCACTGTCTTTGGGGTATAAAGCCTATTAGATGCAAACCATGTTCCATATTCATGAACAGAATCAAACCCTCATAAAATTCAGCTATAGTTCCTGTCTCTTTAAAATATTGTTTGAAAATACAGATAGTTGTTTCTGAGTTTATACATGTTCTACTTATTAAAACTGCCCTGAAGATGTAGTCTATTAACTGCAACAACTGGAGATTTTAGTTTTGGTGCTTTAGAAGATCCAAATGTAATTTTTTTTCATGTCTGTTCTCTAATCACAGACTGGCTAGTATAACTTTCATATACATCTATAAATTGGTGTATACATATACATATACATATACATATACATATACATATACATACACATATACATATACATATACATATACATATACATATACATATACATTGGTGGATGAGAAGCTCAACATGAGCTGACAATGCACACTTACAGCCCAGAAGGCCAACTGCATCCTGGGCTGCATCAAAAGAAATGTAGCCAGCAAGTCAAGGGATGTGATTCTGCCCCTCTACTCCACTCTTGTGAGACCCCACCTGGAGTTCTGAGTCCAGTTCTGGAGTCCCCAACATAAGAAGAACTGTTGAAATGGGTCCATGGGAGGGACACGAAGATGATTAGAGGGCTGGAGAACCTCTCCTGTGAAGACAGGCTGAGAGACTTCACTATGAGGGTAGTGAGGCACTGTAACAGGTTGCCCAGGGAGGTGGTGGATGGTATTCAAGGTCAAACTGGATAGAGCCTTGAGGAGCCTGGTCTAGTGAAAGATGTCCCTGCTCATGGAAGGGAGAGTGGAATTTGATGATCTTTAAGGTCCCTTCCAGCTCTAACCATTCTGTGATTCTATGGTTCAATTATCTTACATGAATTCTATGTTCTCTCTGGTGGCACAGCTTCAATAGAATGTATTAACAGTGCCCTAATCCCACCTCTTCCTCAGGGATCACTCTGGACTAAAGTTATATATAATGTATTTGAACATTTTGTGAATACAGAAGTGGAGCATCTACCCCAGTCACTTTTTAAAATAAATTGTTATCACTGTTAATTTATTAAAACTAAACAAAACAAAACCAAAACCAAATAAATACTAGGAGCAGGCAGAATATGAAGTTTATTTCCTGATTATACATGCTTTCTATACATTCAGAAGCTTTGGTTCTGGGAATATGTAATCTTAAGCATATCCAAATTCTTACTGTTTTCTTTCTGATGAGGTGACTCTGTTTTCAAAAGATTATGTGCAGCACCACTTAGACTACTGTGGAGTAGTTACTTTGACTTGGCAACTAATTTTGACTAAAACAAGTTAGAAAAATATGAGCAGAAAATAAGTTTATCTGATCATTATCATATTAGTATGATAATTAAATATATTATTATTATTATTATTTAGTATACTATTTATTTATTTATTCATTTTTATTATAACAAACAGGTTTTATTCCAGAGGTTACATCAAAAGCAGTTTGAACTCTAGCTTAAAGGAAAATTACACTCACCCAAATGAACAAACACACAGAATTAGAGTGATGCAATGATACAGGCTCTTGTCCAATAGTGCTAATACACAACCCAATGAGGTTCATTAATGCCACAGAGGAAAAAAAAATAAATACTTATGATATCTGTATTTTCATTAAAAACTATAATTATATTGTAAAATTGGGGGGCAGGGAGAGAGGAGGAAAAGTGATAAGATTTCAGGAAAACTGAAATCATTCCTCTACTATATAATTCTGGTTTACCTTTTACAGAGTAGTCCATCTAGGGTTTTTTCAATAAGCAGTTTTTTATTTCTTCCTTTCCTTAGGAAATTTAATAGATAATTTATTCTATATCCCTAAGGAAGATCTGTTCTCTAGACATACCTTATACACAATACCAAGTAGAAAACAACAAGTCAATATACATCAAGAGCTCTGCACACTTTAAAGTGTACAGCACCTTTTACCTGAGAGATTTCCCCAAGGAGCTTTTTTTCTTTCTCCCTCTGGAATGGCCTCATGCTATATTTCTGCCAACTGGTCCTACAATAATATTTAGTGTTAGTCTCTGCCTACTTGAAATAATTGCAGTGTAATTATCTTTACCATCCTGGACATGAGGTGCCTGGATGGAAGAAAAAATTGCCTATGATTGGACATAGGGACGAAAGGATAAGCAACAACCTGTCTGTCGTTATGAAGTTAAGTAAATTACTTCAGACTAGACCAATTAGAAGATATGTGTGCCTACATCCTGAGATTGCAAACACATAACTTTTATATGATTCCCGTTTGGTTATAGAGCTCTGTGTTAGGTCTATAGGCTTCTGATACTGTGTCTGGCAAAAGGTAAACACAACAGCTCAGAATGAGATTCCAGCAAGTGATATGGTGAACAGAAGCTTGCCCAGGGCTGTAATGCAAGGACTGTCATGTTCTATATTGACTCATCCTGAGATTGTAGGATGGTAACTTTAGTTAGCTGGCCTTCATAGCTGCAAATGCTATCTTAAATACAGACTTCATGTTTCTTTTAAGATAAGACTAATGCTTTCCAGTGTTTAGTTCATTTACCCTGGATATGAGGTTTCTACTGGAAAAGTTTAGAATTCCATTTTCAGCCTCATAATAACATGTCTTAACAATTACATTGAGGATATGTTGGTAACCATCTGAGGCTGTTCTTTATCTCTCTTCTTGAAATCTTGCCATGGGGACAAATAAAACAAAACATGATTCACTCAGGATTGGAAAAGAAGGGAAGAGGAAAGAAGCTAGTCAGCTGAAAGACAGAGCCTTCAATCTAGGTCCATGCATTCTGCATCACACTCTCACTGGATAAAATAAAAGTAGATTTTGCGTTCCAAGACTGAAACTGAATATTTCCATGTTCTCTGCATGAATTAAGATTTTTCTTCCTGGACTAGTGAATCTTGATGTGTACTGTCTGTGTAGACATACAATTTTAGCAGGCATGATTTTGTGCACCAAATCCATCCTAACCTAAAGTACCATGGTAAGGGGTAAATACAACTTTCTTGAAAAACAGAAA
Organism: Porphyrio hochstetteri; assembly: GCA_020800305.1. Classification (NCBI taxonomy): domain Eukaryota; kingdom Metazoa; phylum Chordata; class Aves; order Gruiformes; family Rallidae; genus Porphyrio; species Porphyrio hochstetteri. Next base: position 181,633,492 of record CM036905.1, on the reverse strand, counting down.
TGGGAGCTAACATTTGTCAAGCTCAGATCATAACTTGGTTCAAATTATATTTTACAATTAAAATGTTTCCTAATAGACTGTTTTACAAAAAAAAAAAAAAAATCTTTTCCCATTTTATATGGATGTTGCCATTCCCCTTTAAAGCACTGTAGATACCAGTTAATAGAGGTGACATGCTGAAACTGAAATCAGAGCAGCAGTGCGGAAGATTAAAATGTAGATCTGGTCTCAACATTTTTTCTTGGATAAGTCTAGATTGTTATTGGCATTTGTAAATCCTCCTTATGAAGCATCTTAATGTTCCTATGTGTACTGAATGTACACCCCTGTACAACATGTTTTCTGGTGAGTACCTAGTCATTCAGCTCATAACACTTCTTTTCTGTAGAGTTAAGCTGTCTGTGTGATGTTCCTTCATCTACACTAATTTACAATACCTGTGAAGTAAATTAATCTGACTCTAAATTACAGCAGAGCAGAAGAAAAATACTTCAAATAGCAAGGCAAAAGTCTCAGATGACATGAAACATGCAGGATATATACAGATTATTTTTGCTAATCCCCAAGATTTTGAATTTAAACTGTATATGGTAGACACAACATCCTTCCTCTAACATCTTGCTCAGGATAAACGGGTCAAAGGAATCTCCAGGTCAAAAATCCAAGTGCTCAGCGTGGACATTAATTACCTTCAACTTCACTCCACATCCTAAGCAAATCCTAAATCTTTTATTTGAGATAAATCTTAGATGAGATGCATTCTAGAGTCAATGAGATTTCATCTTAGGGTTATGAGATTCATCACAAGATCCTGATGGAACTGGAAGATATAGAGGCGACTGCACTTTCCAGCATATTTGAAAAGTCATGGATAAGTCCCTAGTGACTGCAGAAAAGGGAATATTGTTTCCACTTTTAAAAATTGCAATAATGAGGACTCTGGGAACTACCAACCAGTCAGTCTCACTTCAATGACTGGTAACATCACAGAACAGTTCCTCCTGGATTTCACGTCAAGGCATATGGAAGAGAGGGATTTGATTAGAGACAATCAACATGGCTTCACCAAGATGCCTGATTCAGTACATAGTCTAATAGATAAGGAATTGGATGGGTGGATGCATTTAAGAAGTTACTGACAATGGCTCAATGTCCACAAGGAAACCAGTAATGGGTGGTGTCCTTCAAGAATCTAAGTCAACCCTCAATAAGTTTCTGGGTAATATGAAGCTGAGTGTTGATGTTGAGGGGAGGGATGTCATCCACAGTGACCCTGACAGGCATAAGAAGTGGACCCATGTGAACCTCATGAAGTTCACCCAAGTTTAAGTGCAAGGCCCTGCATCTGGGTCAGGGAAATCCCCAATGTCAATACAGACTACGGGATGAATGGATTGAGAGCAGTCCTGTGGAGAAGGACTTGGGGTTACTAGTGAACAAAAAACAAAACTTGATCTAGCAACATGTGCTTGCAGCTCAGTAAGACGACAATATCTTGGGCTATACAAAAAGATGCATGATCAGCAGGTTAAGGGAGGTGATTCTGCCCCTCTACTCTGCTCTGGTGAGACATTACCTGGAGTACCGCCTGCAACTCTGGAGTCCTTAGTACAAGAAAGACATGGACCTGATAGGGTGAGTCCAGAGGACAGCCACAAAAAAGACCAGAGGACTGTAACATCTCTCCTATTAAGAAAGTATGAGTGAGTTGGGGTGGTTCAGACTGAAGAGAAGGTTCCAGGAAAGACTTTATTGCAGACTTTCAATACATAAAGGGGGCTTATGAAAAAGATGGAAAAAGACTTTTTACCAGAGTCTGTAGTAACAGAACAAGGGGAAACAGTTTTACACAAAAAAGGTGTAGAGTTAGATTGGACACAGGGTAGTGAGACACTGGAATATTTTACACAGAGAAGCTGTGGATGGCCCATCCTTGGAAATGCTCAAGGTCATGTTGGATGGAGCTTTGAAAAATATGATGCATTTAAAGATGTCCCTGTGCATGGCAGGGGGTTGGAACTAGATGATCTTTGGTAGTCCTTCCAGCACAAACCATTCTATATTCTACGATATGTCTGTGACTGTTGTCTACCTAGATTTTAGTAAAGAATTGGACACTGTTTCCCACAGAATACTCCCACAGAAACTGGCTGCTCATGGCTTAAATGCATATATGATTTGTTGGCTAAAAAACCTGTCTGTATGGCCAGGTCCAAAGAGTTGTGGTGAATGGATTTGGCAGCTGGTCATAAATGGCATTCAGCAGGGCTCAGTATTGGGGTCAGTTCTCCTTAATATCATTATCAGTGGTGTGAACAAGGGAACCCTCAGCGCACCCTCAGCAAGTTTGCAGATTACACTAAATTGTGTGGAAATGTTGATCTGCTTGAGAGTAGAGCAGGTCCACAGAAGGATCTGGACAGACTGAAACAATGTGCAGAGGCAAACTGTATGAGGTTCAACAAGACTCATTGCTAGATCTGCACTTCGGTCACAAGAATCCCCCATCAGTGCTGCTGGTTTGAAGAAGAGTGGCTGAAAAGCTGCCTAGCAGAAAAGGACTGGGGGGTGTTGGTAAACATTCATCTGAATATGATCCAGCATATCCAGTGTGCCCAGGTGGCCAAGAAGGCCAAGAGCATGCTGACTTGTATCAGAAAGACTATGGCCAGCAGGACTGAGGAAGTGATCATCCCCCTCGGCAGTGGTGAGGGAGCACCTTGAGAACTGTGTCCAGCTTTTGGCTGCTCACTACAAGAAAGACACTGAGGGGCTGGAGCATATTCAAACAAGGGCAACCAAGATGGTAAAGGGTCTAGAGCATGAGTCTTATGAGGAGCTGCTGAGGGAACAGGGGTTGTTTAGCCTGAAGAAAAGGTGACTGAGAGGAGATCTTTTCACTTTCTATAACTATCTGGAAGGAGGTTGTGGTGAGGTGGGTGTTGGTCTCTTCTCACAAGTGACAAGTGACGGGACAAGAGGAAATGCCTTCAAGTTGCATCAGGGGAGGTTTAGATTGGATATTAGGAAATATTTCTTCACCAAAAGTATTGTCAAGCATTGGAACAAGGCTTGAAAAGGCTTGCCAGGCAAGTGTCACCATTCCTGGAGGCATTTAAAAGACCTGAAGATGTGGTGCTTATGGACATAATTTAGGGGTGGACTTCTCCGTGTTAGGTTTACAGTTGACTTGACTATCTTGAAGATGTTTTCCAACCCAAATTAATTCTATGATTCTACATTTTTGTGAAATTGTTGGGGTTTTTTTTGATAATTTTGGCCCTAATCAGGTATAGCTGCCTGACAGACCCCAAGCAGTTTGATACATATCAAGACTAAAACCTATTGACATGCACAAAAGTTTAATTTCATCAATTGTAATTACAATGAAATGTAAATACCACTGGGGTTAGGTAGTGACTGACCAAGTGAATTTAGATCACAATATCTGACCGAGCAACAGAAATTTTGTTTAACTTCTTTACTGAATTTGCCTATTTATACTAATGCAATTTACAAGGGCATACAAAATACTCAGACCACTTTGGTGGAAGCACTATGAAACCAGAACAGCACAACCCCTGCCAGTTTGTTTCAATGCCAGAACTCAAAGCTCTGAGTCCAGTCCTGTGGTTGTTTCCTCTGGTAAAAAAACTGTGAACTTAATAGTAGTGGGTTTAAAATATCTTGTATCAATAATTATTTCTATAACAGACCAAACACTGAAGGGCTTTTTGTGATTACAGTCACACAGCAATGAAGCTTTCAGTGTGCTGTCATAGAGCTCTTATTAAAATTCAAGCCAACTACTTATCATTCAGTTCTTTGACTGGAAAACCATTAAACAATAAAGAGAAGCATAAGCAGGAAGAAGGATCTATTCCAAATGCTCTTGCATGATCTCCCTTGCCAGGGAAATGACTCTTTGGCCTCTGTGTACTTGCTAGTTCTTTGCAGCTTTCATTTCTATACAATGAATAGTGTCTCAGTGTCATGTGGAAATGGATACAAATAAAAAACCCTGCATTTTAACAATTATAAAATTATAAAAAAATTATTTTAGGAACTGATTTTAGGATTCTACATAAATTGCTAATTTAGAATTCAGTATTTCTCTCCAGATCTTGGGCATTTCCCAGAGTAGAGGAAGGGAGATAATGTGGAATGCTTACAACATATGCAAAGTTAATCAGACACTGATTTCCTATGTATTTTAAATGCAAAAGCCTGGAAAGCTCTTCTTTGTGTGACAGCAGAAGCATTCACAATTGTAATATGCTGCATCAACTTTCCTCCTCTCTTCTCAAATTATAAATTCCGCATTTCATCCATTTTCCCTTAAATAAAGCAAAATGCAAGGAAAACAATTAATCCATGTTGCCAAGTGTATGAACAGATGATTCCAAACTGCTTACACACTGCTCAGGAAATCCTACTGCTAAATACAGGTCATAGGACACTAGTATAAATATAGCATTTGTCCAATCCATCAGTAAAATATAATTATATTCTCTTCCTCCATCCCTGCCTGCCTGTCAAATTCCCTCTCTCATTCCCTGTCTCCTTCCTTCTTGCTCTCTTTTCTTCTTCCCTCCATTCCTTTTTGGAAGTATTAAAGGAAAAGAAGGAAAAAAAAACCCCAAGCAAACAGATAAATAAACAAAACTTCTTTATTTACCCTTCTTCCTCCTCCCTACAAAAACAAAACAAAAGAAAACACAACAAAAACCCAACAAACAAAACCTGCAAAAACAAACCCAGGAAAAACCTTCAGGACACAATTAAGTCTAGTCTATATAAATTAAAATAATTTTAAAATTCTAAATATAAATAAATCTTGAATCTCTTGTGATTTTTTTGAAGATAAAGTTCAAAACTGGAACCCTGAGACACTTAAGTGCTTTCCTTTTTTATTTTTTTAAGACTGTAGCTTTTGTTTGGAATTGAGAATTTTTCTTACTTTCAACATATCCATGGAAATTTCAGCCTAGAAAATAGTATTTTTTTCTTAACTTCTCATGAATATTAAGCTTCATGTCTTGACTACTGCCTGATCTTTTGTGTCTTAAGTCCCGGGAACATGGCATATGGTATGAAATCCAAATGTTTTCACAACATAACAGGCAGTAGCCCTTAGTATCATCTGAGGGAAGGGAAGGATATTGTGCTTAATATGGGAATTTATGAAAATTAATTACTGTGATGAGAGGTACAAAAATAATTCTAAGAAGACTCCAAGTGTGAGGAGAAAGAAACCCTCAGCCACCTCAGTCTTAGGATGTGAGCAGAGAGACCAGAAAATGTACTAATATAAGTGACATAATCGTGGGCATTTGAAAGGGAACATATGATTAAGAGGAAATAGTGATGAAAACTTCTTTTAACAACTGGAAGAAGCCTCACTTTTTCGGGCTTCTGTTCTCCTAAGGAATTGTCATTATCCTTATATCTGCTAGAAAGGTAACATGGCAGGGGGATCTTTCAAGAACATCAAAGTAAATTTGTTGATACAGCTGACTGATAAACCAACTAGGGAAGATGCTATACTGGACTGGTTAACTCATAACTAAGTATAATATTTTTGAGTGTATGAAGACTGATGGCAATCTTGTACAGCTGCAAAAAAGGAGAGGTGACAAAGCATATACAAAAGTCAAAGATACTCTGCACATTTTTACCTTGATCTGTACTGTTTTGTCCTGAGACCCTAAAGGTCATTAGTAGTAGTGTCAGATTCTAGGAAAGTGAGGCATTACCCATGGTAGAGAACAATTCCATCAGGGACCACTGAGTTGAATTGGACATACAGAAGTACTTGAAACAAGATGGAGTACATTCCAAAGTAGTGAGGAAGCTAGAAAACATCTTTGAAAAACAAAACATTGTATCATCTTGGAAAATGTTTGAGGTTCCTGATAAATAGAAATATACAGATATCATGTCTATCTTAAAGAAGGCAAAGAGTTGAGAAACTATAGTCTGGTCAGTCTAACTTCATTCAACAGGAAAATCATAGAACAGATATATTGGAGGCCATTTGAAGCAATTGTGGATGAGATGGGATTCAAAGCAAAATCATGTGTGAAAAACCTGATTGTTTTCAGTGACAAAACCACTAATTTTTTGTATAAAAGGAGAGGAGTGGATGCTGTATACTTTGATTTAGCAAGGCCTTCAACAAGGTTTCCTATAGTACCTTTATAGATAAAGTGGTGAAATAAGGTGCATAGAAAAATGGCTGGGAAACAGGCTTTGGGGGAAGTTGAGTAAGAAATCAAGTAATCTTTTTCATGTACCAATACTGTGTTCATCTTGTTTCATGTCTTCAGTAAAAAAAAACAAACCATAGGACAGAGCGTACTCTTAGAAAGTTTGAGGATGAAAGCAAACTCATCTGAATGGCTCATACACTGAAATGCAGGACTGCCACTAAGAGACACCCAACAGAAACTTAAAAGTAAATGCAGTGTCCTATATGTGGGGAGGAATAAACCCGTGAAACAACAAACAGATTTTCAGGGGAGAAAATGGTGAATCTAGATGAATGTTAGTCAGCAGTGTGTCCTTGCAACTAAAAATGCCAACCACATCCTGGTTGAGGTGCCTTTTTGTGACATAGACTACCTCTTTATAACTAGGTGTACCTAACTGTTAGACAAATAACTTAGGTCACACAAATCCTAATACTCAAAGCTTTTGGTTGTTGCTGTTTGTTTTTTTCTTTTCTTTTCTTGAGGAACTTAAGTGACAATTAGTTTATACCTCTCTGGTACTAGTGTGATTAAATTTGATTAAAGCATAATTACTGTCTCAATTTTTTTAATGCTTTATAACTCAGCAAAATATGAATAAGATTTTAAAGGGAAAAAACCCATATTCCTACAGCCTGTGGGATTTAATTTTATATTATTCTAAGGACCTTATGGAAACATAAGAGGTTTTAAATTTTATGGGAAAAAGAGAAGGAGAGAGCACAAAAGCCTTCTTAAAGACTGCATGTAAAGCAATGTAAACATAGGGATTGTTGCATTCCTTCTGCAAAACTTAGCTCAATAAACCCCAAAATTTTATTAGCTGATAAAAAAATAATATCTGCTCAATTTATATGAAATTCTTTTTTTCTGAATTGTTAATATTATTTTACACAGCTGATTTTTTCCTTTCTGGAATGTCAGGGAAGAGTCATGCCATGAAAACACAGCATCATTTATTTCATTAAATACCTGCTATGTTCTGTACAAAATGTAAAAAATGTGAGAATACTGCCATAATTTATTGGAGAAGCAGATGTAATAATATCAGAGTGGGGGACAAATCTCCCTTTTAGTGTTGTTATATAGAACCTAAAGAAGAAAACTACTGAGCTTTTGTATTTCAAAGTATTCACCTACTACCATTATTCTTAATTTCATGAATCACCTCTCTGTGCTGTGGAATATTTTCCAGACATAGTATATGAACTTTGGACGCAGCACTCTTTTATATTAAACTCCTAACTCCAAGGGAATTTAAACTCACAACATCTATCTGTTTGCAAAATTCTAAATATAGACTTTTTATCTTGTTAGTCCTGTGCCATGTTGACATGTATGGGACCAGTGCTTTGGTAAGGGTTCAAAAGTTTCTGCTTACAACCAAAGGGAGAAATTTAAATATCTCTGTGGTATTTCCTAGCCCATAAAGGCAGCATAGTTCAGGATAATGATTATGGATGTGAATCATTAGTAAGTAATTAATATTAAAAATAAAACTTATTCTACTACTTTTAAAGCATATATATATATACACACAAAGAAACAAGGAAAATAAAATGGAGAACCTATTGATTGAGTTTTCTGGATCTTGTAATGTTTGCTCTAGTTAAATGTATGCAAAAGATTAAGTGAAACTGAAGGAACCAACTCAAAAATTGTTAAAATCCTATTAGTAATGAGTAATTCTAGCAGTTCGCTTCATTTTTATCCATCCAGGATATATAAGGAGTAAGAAGAAAAACAAAAATCAGACACCCAAAATGCATACGGTTTATTGAAGTAATAAAGTCTAGCAACACTTAAAAGATTGTCTGCTTTTGAAGTACTGGTAGAATGAAATCATGGGAATGATATGAATGGAGGTACAAGTTGAGAGTGATTTATTTATTTTATTTAAGGAGTGAAGAAATATTGTGGTCTTTGCCATTCACAATTGCTAAAATATACATACCTGTCATGACTGTAGTGTATCTTATCTTGACACATTTTTATTGTTTTTCACACCTTTATTTCATAGTACCTTGTTGGAAAAATGAAATGATTCTTCACTTCTGTGTATTACTTCCCTTCAGCTTCCTTTCAGTTGACTATTGGTCCACAAGAAAAGTATCTGGTGTATGACTGATAAATATATTCTACCATTTTGTTATAAATGCATAGAGGAGACTGACACTGAAGTTGATTGTTTGTGCAACTAAAAATATCCTCCTGCAGAATTGGAAAGTTTTGTATTTCCTTTCCCATTACTGTAAGAGCACTTAGTAGCTATTTCTGTGGCTATTTTAAAGATAACTTTTTTTTAAAAGAAAGGTAAATCTATGTGCTAGTAAACTCAATAATTTCAGAATTCTGAAGCATAAATTGTACAATAACTTTTAGAAAGCAAGTGTCTACAGAAAAGTAACAGCTTGTCTCTATGAAATGAGGGATTGCTAACTTTAGGTAGTGGACTGGCCTAAAACAGGCAAAATGAGAAACTAGCCTTACTGCAATTGGGAATAAGAAATCATTTTCAAGAATCATAGACATATGCTAGTTGACTGTTAGATGACAATGTATATCCCTGTAGCAAAAATCCAATATAGCTGAAGTATTCATATGAAAATAAGACCATGATGTGTAAATAAAATAGTATAATAAAGGTATAACAAAGTAATCCTTCATAAAGAAGATCAATTCGGTTGTCTCTAAAAGCTGTACTGGGGGATATAGATCAGCTTCATATATGCACAATTTTTGCTTTATAGATAAAAACCACACATAATCCAGAATCATCCAGAAGCTACCAATTGGTGAAAAGTCCTAGAACTGTTTTGTCTGCTTTTAGCAGATTTTTTGTACCTTTATGAACTCATTAACCAAACAAACTGCAATGCCAGTATTTTTTTCATTTTTCATCCCAATCCATAGTACGTTTTACAAGTAATTTGATTTTGATTAATACATTATAAGTGAATATAGGTAAAAAAAACCCCAAGAAAACATATATTCAGTTATAGTTACAATGCAGATGACATTGCAAAGTCCTTTCCAGCTATGATTCTATGATAATTTTATTTCACTGAATGTGTTATAGATTCAGCTAGGGTTATACATCAATAATAATATATTTTTCTTCATTAGTACAGTAAATCAATAGATACTTTAAATAGTGGGGTTTTTTTTAAATTTTACTTCTTTTACATAAAATCAAGGAATCATATGAAAATCAAGGTTGGTTTGAGAATATTGTGGTACATGGCATGTGTGAACACCTGAGAGAGATATTTTATCTCAAAGTAATTAAACCAAGAAAGTGTTTATTTCAAGGTTAAAAAAAAATGTTTCTAGAATATCCCCCTGCAGTCTTATGCAGATAGAATAGTAAAAAAAGGTAAAAGGAAAATATCCACATAGTTCAACTGCAACAGAAACAGAAATTATCAAGACCACCTTGAGTAACTAAAGATAACTAGGATTTCTCAAGTTCATGGCAGAAAAAATGTTGGCCATTCTCTTGCCACCCTGGAAGTAGAAATTATAAGAATCATCATACTTTGAGGATTATTTTGGCTTAACACAATGCAATTTTATAGCTAATCTTTTTTCCTTCATTTATGTGTATAGGATGTAGGCTAGATTTTCTACCAATCCCATTAGTGAGAGTGAACAGGATAAATGAATTTCTGTACCACTCTTGGCATTTTTCTTCCTGATTGCTTTGAGAATTATATGCATCAGAAAGAAATCTGTGCTGTTCTCATGCTTGTCTTACCTTGATTTACCCCACTCCTTAGACTTGTCTGTGTATTACTGGAGACTTAGGGGTGAAGGTCTATAAATCTATTCATAGAATATCTCAAAGAAATATTTTTAGAAAATAGAAAAAGATATCTTTATCCTTACTGATTCTACTTTGTATCTTTTTTCCTTCCAATTTCCTGATATAACATTCTTTTGAAAAGCCAAACAAAGTATTATTTTTTATCATTTATAAAATTGTATCATTATTTTTCTCTCTGTTTTTGTGTTATAATTTATGGGATATTTGGAGTTTAAATCTTCACAGTATCCCCTAATATACAATAACTCTGTAGCTGCTAAGATACCGTAATATTATCCAAAGCCTTGGAGAAGCAGAGGGAAATTTAACAAGCTTCTATAAGAATGAACATTTCCTTTTTTTTTCTTTTTTTTTTTTTTAATTGGTTTGTTTTATTCCATGATGGTTTGTTAGGTTATTGAAGAAGATACTTAAGATAAGAAGTGTTCCAGTAGTGGAATCCATTAACCTCTTATAAAAATACTGAGTATATGATACTTTTCCTCTTTCATGATAAGAGAAGATATAAATGTATATTTGAAATTGTAAGTCTAATATCCTAAAACTTTGTCAGTGGAATAGAGAGAAGACCTGATCAAATTACCTGATTCTGTTTCATTATCTATAAATTTATGTAATTATCCAGTGTTTTCTTACAATTTGGATATAATTTATGAAGTTTCTTTGGTTTTTACAGATTATGACTGTCGTGGTTTTGCCCCAGCCGGGGGCCGCACCCCACACAGTCGCTTGTACTTTTAAAAGGAAGGGGGAAGGGAAGTTGGGGGAAGGGGAAAAGGGAAGGAAGAAAGGAGGAAAAGAAACCACAACCTAGAAACCAGAACCACGCAGGTTGGGATAAGGATAGTTTACTAAACAATAACAGAAAACTAGATATAACAATAACCTAAGTTTAAAGCACAAAATAGATGAAACTGGTGATACACAATGCAGTTTCTCACCAAACCACACAACTCAGGCCGCACAGCTTAGAACCGAACCCGACCGCCCCAGAAACTGCACGTCCTGGCGTTGTCTCCCCCTCTTCCCCCCAGTCCCCCCTTATACCGAACATGACGTAACTGGTATGGAATATCCTCTGGCCAATTCGGGTCACCTGTCCTGGCTGCGTCCCCTCCTTTCTCACTAGTAAGGAAGTATGCAGAGCTGAGAAAGGTCCTTGATTGCCCGGCAACAAATCGGAAAACATCAGGGTGCTATCAGCACTATTCTCATGCTAACACCCAAACATGGCATTCCATCCACTGCTAAAAAAAAAAGTTTAACTCCATCATAGCTGAAACCAGGACAATGACAGATGAAGAACTTCTAAGGCTAGATGGGATTATGAAATCATTTGTTCCACCTGCCTGTATAGTGTGGGTCACTGAACTGCTCTAACATTTATCCTTACACTTCATGTTTGAACTTAAATACTTTTCAACACACAGTCTTGATTTGATGATTTTAATATACTTCTCTTTGGTGAAGAATTGGTGAAAAATGCGTTTCTTAATTAAAATAGAATAAACCACTTTTGTGAATCTGATAGTCTACTATGTCACTTTTATTTTGAATGTTAGACATTTGGTGTCACTAATTTGGACAAGGGAGTTAGGTGAGGCTTTGGGAAACCTGGTCTAGTGAAGGTGTCCCTGCCTATGGTGGGGGGGGTTGGAACTAAATGATCTTTGAGGTCCCTTCCAACCCAAAGCATTCTATGATTCTATGAAGTGCCTTGCTCACATGTTTGGTTTGGTTTGCCCTTTAAAATACTCCCACTCCAAAGATGTATACAATTTATGCTTTTTGTTTTTTTTCATTCTATAGATTTATATCCATTTGATCCTAGGATGGATTCCAATACTGTATTTGAAACTAAAGATGGGTTTGTAGGAAGAAGTGATGTGCAGTTTCCTTTCCACATGTGCCCTGGCTAGTTAAGGCTCCAACTCCTGCTGCAATTGCCTGATGGACTGGAGCAACCACTGCCAAACTGAAGTTTACCTGGAAAAGGGGGTTTTATATATGGACACAAAGCAAGAGAAGGTACTTCGAGAAGTGGAGAACTTTAATGTCTACATAGATATAATCATAGACAGGGTTTGGTTTTGGTACTCTTCTGTGAGTTTCAAGGAACTGCTAGGCTCATGATAAATGAGAGAAAACAAGAGTCTCTGATGTAGTGAAAGAAAAATATCTGCTCCATACAACCAAATAAACTGGGTAAAACAATTGCCTTTGTTATGCATTGAACACAGTCAGAAGTGCCTAGTCCTGTGAGGGAGAAGCAAGGACAGGCTGCTCCATGAGGGAAGGCAAGCAGGAGGCTGAAGGTGGAAAGAGGTAAGCAGAACAGTCGCCTCACTTATATGGAGTCAAGAAGGTAAATCAGCAAATTCAGATCAGGATACAGGTTCAGAAGCATACTTCAGGATCAGACACTAGCCAGCGATCACCTGGCAAGATAGAAAGCTGTGTCAGAAGGTCAAGGTTAGGGTCAAGAGGATATGAAACAAGGCATTGGCATACCTGTGGCACATCTGCAGTGTGGCACAAATGAGGCCAAGGAGAGCCTCATCTTCAAGCAGATCCAGAAGGAGGTGCAAGCCCTCACTTCTATCTTTATTTGGTTTTGTGGTTTGCCTTCTTTTTTTTTTTAATCTTTTTCCACACAACACCTCCTCTCTGCAAAGAAACTGATGTTGCATACAGCCAGCCAAAAGCCTAAAAGGAGGGGCTGTGCTCAGATTTATGATTATATTTATCTGGCAAATGTTCTTAAATTTTGGTCAAATTGAGAGTCAGAAGATTAATTTCACCAGGGTGTAAACAGCAATCCAGATTATTGAGCTTCAACCATGCCTCAGTTTCTGGTATCTAAACTCATTGCTTTAAACTGCTATTCTCAAAGTTCTTTCAGCATCTGAAGTTCAGCAGTGGCAGAAAAGTTTTATTAATATATTATAATATTTTTTAAATTATTTTTTTCCTTTTAACTGGAAGAAAATCCAGGTATGGAAAGCCATGATATGGAGATCAAGTATGTAACCAACACAGCTGGTCTGTTAATATGAAGAACTTTAAAAAAATCAAGATACAAACTGACAAAAATAAGAATGCAGAGGAATAGCTTTATCACAACTTTCCCTTCTACTGCCCTTCTTTCCATTGAGACTATGTAGAATAGGTGAATATATAGGTGATAGATGTGAAAGAAATACAAGAAACATACAGGACTAGTATTGTTATTATTTCGGGTAGTAATCTTTTTCAGTGACTGAGAAGAAGATTGACTGCCCCATCATTCTCAACACTGAACATGTGAAAGAAATTGTACACTGTAGACAACAGTCTTCCATTGGATCAAATGTGAATGTAAGTGCTTAATTTTAAGCATTTTGCATGCTTTGCTTTTAGTACTTTATTCTACTTCAGAAAGGAATACTATGACAAAAAAAAAAAAAAAAAATTTTATGGTCTATTTATTCATAACTACTAAAGTTATTGTTTCTGGCTTGTTCTGTTTTGGTTTTTTTTTTGTTTTTCTGACAAGGAGAATTGGTACAGGTGATCACACACAGAACACTAAAGAACCACAAACCAAGAAAGCAAACCACACAGTGATAGTTCAATAACATTCCTAAAACTGTTGTATTATTTGCAAATACTGAATAAATGATAGTTCAACATCTGGTTAATAACTAAGACACTCAAGGAAAAAAGCATGCAGGCTATGTCATTCATAGTGTCTGTTATCCTTAGAAAATATCATTATTGCTGAAGGTGGGAAAAAAAAAAATTGTATTATCCTATTCTGTCTTCTACAAGACCAGAGGAATTCTCTGAAAGTTATCAGAATAAAATGATTTTCATTAATAGTACCTAGATATATTATGTGCTTAATCATAATTCAAATGTCATCTATCACTGCCTTCTGTACATTTTTTCCTCTAACTTACTGTGTACCTCCATTAAACAGTGGGAAAGCAAATCGGTGTACTGCTCCTGAATATCTCTAAAATAATGGTTACTTCATCTATAATTGGTACCAGGGATTTGAGGATCTAAATCCATGGCCTAAATCTCCTTCCCTTCCAATTTTTTTTTTTAACAGAAGGAACTGCAAGTATTTTCAAAGATATGTGGAGCTGATTCACCTGTTCAGTTACACAGTGACTAATCTTTTTACTTTTTGGTTCATGAACATAATGCAAATTGAATATGCTTTGAATCTAAAGTTAGACCAATCATTTAAACCAACAGCAGCAATTATATGAAATATTTCATATCTGCCTGTTTCTTGCTTGAAAAAATAGACTATTGTTTATGTGAATTTATGTCCTTTCAGATTGGTCCAAGTATGCATCTCCTGCAGAAATGCAGAAAATTATGTATAGTCTGCCACACATTGTTCCATTTAGGAATTAAACAGTTTTATAATTTAAGCAATAAAAAATATTAAGTCCTGACCTTGAAGAAATGTGGTGTCAAGTAGCTTCATTCACATGCAAGTAGCTTCATTCACATGCATAAAATGACTTTATTCTGGACATTATGTATCTTGGAGAAATTTGGAGTTATCAAAAAACACCCCAAAACAGCCAGAGTGTGAGCTTTATAGTGTAGATGGTCAAGTGAGTCTTTTAGGTCTGGGTTTTGTGCTCTTGGTTGGGGTTTTTTCTGTGGGTTTTGTTGTTGTTGTTGGTTTTTTTAATTTAGTTAAGTACATGTACAATTGAATAATCAGTTAGATCTACTGATTACTTCCCTTGAACATGTAAGGTTCAATGTAACTGTGTTTGATAGTGGAAGGAGACAGATGAGTCTTTTATGGCAAACTCAACTAAGAGTGTTGTTGGTTTCTTTTTGCCAGAGAGTTGTAAATTCTCTAGACTCTGCTTTGTTTCCAGACAGCAGTATGGCTAAACTGATACATATATATATGTATATATAAAACATATATATATATATATGTGTGTGTGTGTGTGCGTCTTTAATGGTACTGGCAGCTTTTTTTATGAAACACATCCAATGTGGTCAACAAGTATGGAATCTATGACTTTTTGGCAATCATAACTCAACCTTGGAACCATCATTCCTTACCTTTAAATGAAAGCTGGTTTATGAAGATTGCTAAAAATAGTGTTTGGACTGATGCTAATAAAATATATGCTTGAATTTAGAACCAGGACTGTATTCAATAGCATGCTCACTATCCATCTTCACACAAAAGACATTATACAAATATTGGTTCCTTATATTCATACAGACTAAATCAGTTTGCTCTCCATCTTCAGGTTTCTAAAAAGATTAGAGTTTGTTTAGGCAATATTTCCCTCATGTGTTTTGTGAGATAATCTAAGATCTGTGGGGATACCTAGATAAGCACAGATAATTGCTCTGGGCCAGACATTCTCTGAAGCAAGCCTTGCAATGTTTAATTTCCTTGTCCTGAAGGTAAGTAGGAACTGAGTCTCAGTTCCTGTTTCACAAGTTACCAAATTAATTCTTCATGAGTTTTTTCCACTATAAGATTGTAATTATTCAGGCAATAGTTAGTGTCTTCATTACAATATGGGTTTTGGACAAATAAGAGGGTGGGGTTTTATTTTCCTATGCTGCATTAGTACATGATTTATTTCACAGATAAAATGCCTTAGAAAATACTATTCTTTGTTAGTCATCTACTGATATGAGTTGACCAACAGGTTTTGAAACAAATAAAGAGGAGAGTACATTCACTTGTTGCTCCTAACTGTTGTTACCAGTGGTGAATAGCACTCTTCATAAATGAATAATAGCTGCTTATGTGTATAATAACTGACTGCAGCTATTTTCAAATTACTTGCCTTTTGTTTGCCACAGTTAAAACCAGAAAAAAATAGGTTTATCTTTTTCTTTCAGGTAGGTCTATGTGCCCTTTTTTGCAACACATCCTTTTCAGCTTGCACCAAACACATTGCGTAATTGGCATACATTTCCCTCAGTAGGCATCACAGCGAGGAGAAACTCTGGTAGGCATGCAGAATTTAAATAAGTCATGAAATACTGCTTTTTGAAATGAATGGTATAAAATAAATGGTAAAAAAAATGGTAAATTTCTCAGGTTATACATTCAACTCTATTAAGAGTAAGGGCAATACAAGCATATATCTTCTGTACTTTTTACTATGTCAATAAGAGCACAATGAATTAATACCACTACAGAATACATTTTTATATAGGTTAGAAAAAAACAAGACAGAGGTTGTTACAAAGAGAGAAGAACACAATCGATTCAGTATATTGCACTTGAAAGATATATTTGGAAGATTTACTTCTCAGAAATGCGTTCATCCACAGCTGCCTCAGTTTGATGAAATGGTTATTGTAAGTTATTCTGGAGATTTTTCTATCAAAGATTCTTCTGTATCCTTTGCCATTTTCCAGCCTATCAATCTCGGTTCAAGATTGTTTATTTGGCTATTTCTATCATACAGAAAACTGTAGTGACATTGTATGGAACAGTGGTCATACATGCCGCTCATAGGTAAAATATATTTGTTCTAATATTTTTTTTTTTAGAAAAAGGAAAACATACTTAAAGGAGTAAATTGTTTAATGTTAGGATAAATTAATTTTAGAGTGTAAGGCTGTTTCTGAACTAAAGCCTCAAGTTGTACAATAGAATTGTGCATTTATCTCAATTTAAAGACACATAATGGTTAACTTATGAGTCACTGTGTAGAATTGTTGACTTGTTTTTCAAATGTCAGTAACATTTTATTATTCAAAAAAAAATCAATATATTTGAATGTGAATCTGGAAGGATGCCTGCAGTGTGAGGTTTTGCATTTCTCTAATTCTAAAGGAGCAATTTTTCAATTGTTCATGTAATTTTATATGGATCTCAGAATAAACAAAAATTAATTTCACTTCTCCCTCTCCTATTTTTAATTCCTTATTTAGGTGGCAGAGACACATGAACTACCTAAATAATGCTTTGCTGTTAACTTTACTTAATATGCCAAATCAGTTTAATTACAGTTTCTATAAATAATCTATGCAAAATACTTCCCTGAACAGAATGCACTTTTCCTTCTGTATGTGGCACATTTTAATACTTAAAAGCATTAGAACAGATGTTAGGTGCCTCCTAAACTTGTTTTCAGTTTTCTTTTATTTATATGTTAATGAGAATTTAATTACTTCATGAATACTTAAACAACCTGAGGGTGCCTGATATCATTAGCTTGAACATGACAAGCACCTCAAGTGACCACATGGGAAGACTCAAATTGCTTTTAGTTCTCTTGAAGACAGAAAGATGAATTCATTTCACCCCCTGCTATGTTCTACCTGACACACGAAACTGAATAAGCAGTGGGCACTGGTTCAGTCTCACTTCAGTGTGATTGAAATTGTCTGAGGAAGGAATGTACACCAAAGTGCATAAATGGTTTCTTTTTCAATTTCCTTCTGTCCTTTAATAAACAATCTGGATATGTTTTGTTACTGTGTCTTATTTCTTCTTAATAGTTTTTTAATGCAAAATTGCTTTCTTTCATGTAAATTTCCTTGTTCAAAGCTTGTAAAATTATGAAAAACTTAGACATGCCCTACAGTAATCAAATTATCTGAGATGAAAAACAGTATGGAAAATGCTTAACTACGTCTATCAGTAAATAAAGGCATTATTTGTGGGTGTCGTAATGTTATAGATGGGGGATGACTGTGACCTATGGAAATTATCAAGGAAAAGAACTAAAAAACATATTCACAGAACAGAGTTATTAACAGTAACTCCATATTCTGTATGATATATTTCTGTTTAAACAGTGGGATTGCTATTAATCTGTATGAAAAAAATGTTTCTGAAGTTGGACTGGTTGACTGAGGAAGTTCCACTTGACTGGAGGCTAGTAGATGTTACACCCATTTACAAGAAGGGTCAGAGGGAGGATCCAGGAAACTAAAAGCATGTCAGTCTGACCTCAGTGCTGGGGAAGATAATGGAACGGGTCATCTTGAGTGCTATCACACAGCACACGCATGACAACTGGCTGATCAGTCCCAGTCATGGGTTTATAAAGGCAGGTCTTGCCAAACTAACCTGATTGCCTTCTATAATAAGGTGACCCATTTAGTGAATGAGGGGAAGGCTGTGGATGTAGTGTACCTTGACTTCAGCAAAGCCTTTGACACCATTTCTCACATCATTCTGCTTGAGAAAATTGCTACCACTGGACTGCACAGGCACACACGCTGCTGGGTAAAAACCTGGCTGGATGGCCGGGCCCAAAGAGTTGTGGTAACTGAAGCCAAATCCAGCTGGAGGCTGGTCACAAGTGATGTTCCTCAGGGCGCAGTCCTTGGTCCAGTCCCGGGTCCAGTCCCATTCAATATCTTTATCAATGACCTGGATGAAGGGATTGAATGTTCCCTCAGTAAGTTTGCAGAACACACTAAGCTGGAAGGAAGTGTCGATCTGCCTGAGGGTAGGGAGGCTCTTCAGAGGGATCTGAACAGGCTGAATCCATGGGCTGAGATCAACAGGATGAGGTTCAACAAGGCTAAGTGCAGAGTCCTGCACTTGGGAAATAACAACCTTGTGCAGCAATATAGGCTTGGAGAAGAGTGACTAGAAAGCTGCCTGGCAGAGAAGGACCTGGGGGTGTTGGTTGACTGCTGACTGAATATGAGCCAGCAGTGTGCCCAGGTGGGCAAGAAGACTAATGGCGTCTTGGCTTGTATCAGAAATAGCATGGCCAGCAGGACCAGGGAAGTGATTGTTCCCCTGTACTCGACATTGGTGAGGCCGCATCTTGAGTACTGTATTCAGCTTTGGGCCCCTCACTACAAGAAGGACATTGAGGTCCTGGAGTGTGTCCAGAGAAGGGCAACCAGGCCGGTGAAGGAGCTGGAGAACAAACTTTCCGAAGACCAGCTGAGGGAACTGTGGATATTTAGCCTGGAGAAAAGGAGGTTGAGGGGGCGACCATATTGCCACCTACAATTACCTGAAATGAGGTTGTAGAGAGAGATTAGTGTTGGTCTCTTCTACTCCATTGGAACAGACCGCCTAGAGAGGTTGTGCAGTCTCCTTCTCTGGAGACATTCAAAACCTGCCTGGATGCATTCATGTGCAATTTAGTCTAGGTTTTCCTGCTCTGGCAGGGGGGTTGGTCCCTTCCAACTCCTAACAATTATGTGATTTTTCACCCAAGCAATAGGTGATAGTATGAGGGCAAATGGACTCAAGCTGTGCCAGGGCAGGGTCAGATTAGACATTAGGAAAAATTTATTCACCAGAAGAGTTATTGAGCATTGGAACAGGCTGCCCAGGGAGGTGGTTGTGTCACCGACCCTGGCTGTATTTCAAAGATGGGTATATGAGGTGCTCAGCGATATGGTTTAGTGGAGGACATGTAGGGCTGGACTTGATCTCAAGGGTCTTTCCCAACTTAGGGCTTCTGTGATTCTAGGACAAAATTCTTACCTTATTTATATGGTCTTTCTCTACACACAATAAAATAGAATGTCAGTAATGTGAGCAGTAGAAGGAAGTATGATAAGGACAAAAAACCTATTTTGGTTTTTTTTTTCTTATATTGTTAGGGGGTGGGGGGATATTTACCTCATCGGTTTAATGATGTTTTTAAGGAATTGGTTTAATTTTTTATTGAGAACCTGCATTCAGTATCTCTTCAATGAATTCTACTTCTATAAATAATCCAAAGAGGAGCATGCTTTATGTAATGTAGACACTTTTCAAATACATAGTTTATATGATAGTTTAACATCTCACAAGAAGAAACTTGGTCATTTATTCTTTACAGTATCATACATTCATTAACATTCAGTGTTAATAAATTCAAAACAGCAGCTCAGCTAAGCGTGACAACAAAGTTGTGAATAAAAATAATATTCAAGTTCCTACATTGAAAGTTTTTTTTCTAATCTTTTATTTCTTGTGGCTGGGTTGGAAATGGGGAGTAAAAGAGCAGTTTAGCAAAAAAGGTTGACCAACAGTGAGATGAAAGGGATGGACTGCAAACACCATGTATAAAGAATTATGATTTTACAAGTAAAAGACTGCAAGTGTTTTCCAAAAGTTAAACCTTTGCCCTGAAGGCAGTATTCCAGCAGCAGGTTTCTTTCTGACCTTTCTATATTTATAAGCATAATATTATTTTTCAACTCCAGTGCCCGTAAAAAACAAAACAAAACAAAAGAAAACAAAACAAAACAAAAAAACCACCCCAAAACTAAAAGAACCCCCAAACAAACCAGTATATGAGATACAGAAATCATTTATTTGATCATCTGACTTGATACAGCTGTTTAGCTTTTGTTTCCATTTCCCATATTTTTAGTGATGTTGGATGTCTGTTCCATGGGCATTGCAATCACTTGTCCATGTATCAAAGAAACCTTTTGTTAGCTACATCCGTTACATGAAAATCCATTAATTTTCTGTGTTTGATGGTGTTTATGAGTGGCTTATCTATGTTTATGGGTGCTGAAGAGAGAAAGAGTTACTGAAAAAAAGCAGGCTGAAGAGAAAAAAGTATGTGTTGAGGAGTAAGGTGTAAAACTCTCCCAGGAACTGATTAACTCCAGAAACTGACAGTCCTTTTGAAATTGCAGGAACTGTCAAAGTCAGGATGACAATAAGTAGCTGAATGTGTCCAAGGGCACCAGCACACATTCACATCAACAAAGTATTCTTTATCTCCGACCACATCCAAGAAGCAGTGGCTGCTGTATGTAGAGAGAGACTGCAGGTTCCTGTGTACATGCCTGATAAAACATAAAACCCACAAAAGGACTTCCCAAGCTCTTATTAAGAAAACACTGTCACATCAGTAGGACCTTTGGCACCTGAGGAAACTGCTGGGATTGGCCTCTCAACTGATGCTCCACACACATCACTATGAGTGTGTATGCGAACTGTGTGAAGGAGTAATTGGATGTACTGTGTTACTGCTATAAATGCTAGCAGATTGAAAAACTTAGTAACAGCTCAACTAATAAAAGATGTTCTAATAAACTCTGGTTGCAATCTGTGTCTTCACTGTGAAACCTTCGAACTTGCAAATCCTTTTTTTCCAGACAGCGAGGGAGGAGCAACAATGGGCTACTCCAGAAGGGATGAAGAGCAAGGAGCCAAGGTTGACAGGTAGAGCAGTGCCCTAAGCTACAGGGACACAGATCCACAACACCTGGACAGGAACAGCAGAGTAGGTCTGGTGCTGCTAACCAGGGTCAGCCAATGGCTGGTAACAGGTTGTCAGGCCAATCTGTACCAGGTCCAACGTACAGATATGAGTATCCCTGTAAGGATCTAAATCAGTGAGATACAAGGCAAAACAATGGCAGATCCTTCCCAGAGCCTGCTCCAGTGTGGGCTTCCCATGGGGTTGCAGTTTCCTCAGTTGCCTCTTATTCTATAGTTCTTAAGTACTATATTCTAAGCAGTGTGGAGATTAGCACCTTTAGCCACTTGGCCTGAGGAAAAGGGATTAGTCTCAGAAGCACAACTGTGCCAGTGTTAGTTAAACTTTGAATCATGCCTTTGTTTTACCATGGCAGAAGAGGTGATAAATGTAAAGCATCTTTCAGAAGTAGAATGAAAACTTGGTCCTACCAACAAAATAACTTGGAATATTTAAATGAAAAACTAGAATAGCCAGACCAAGGACAAAAATTCTGCAAATATAAATGTTATTTTACTATATTTACAGAATGACAGAGGTTTTTTTCATCAAACCAGAAATATGTTTATAAATATCTCACCAACCCTACTCACTGTACAAAATGCAGTGCTCCAAGAGGCATTTTTGTTTCTATTCCCAGTCAGGCTGGGTATTTAGAAGAGATTTGAAACTTCAAAGTCTTGTCCTTTTAAAGTGCAAAAATACAACATTACAGGCAAAATTATGTCGGTGGGATTTGTTTGATCAGACATAGTGCTAATCAACCAGAACCCTTTAGCAATCACTGGGGAGAAATAAGCACTTGAGGGACAATAGACCTGCCAAAATAAAGGTTACTAGAGTCATTTAGAGATCCCAGTATTCCCCACCTGTCCTCATAGTTTATGTCTTTGACATAATAGTATATACTTTTAAAATAATATGTAGCCCTATCTAGATGTCATAGGTACCATAGGATATATCGAATGGAAGTAAACCTAAGACTATAAATGCTTATATTTAGACAACAGAATTCTATGATTGCATGTCAATTGCTGTCAGTTCCCACTCAGTGATGTGGCCAGTCAATTGAGGCTGAATAGTTTCAATCTCTAATGGGGTCTTTGAAGATGCAGACAAGTGAACCCTTACAGTAATAAGGTTTTTATTATCAAGTACAGGTTACATCAGATCACCCCATGTTTATTAGTAAGAAAGGAAGCTACGGTTGAGTGACATCTGACTGTATCCATGTGTTGATGTAGGGGAGTCCTGGTCCTGATCTTTGGTGGGGGTCAAGATGGAACTTTCTTTTATAATATTTTCTTCTCTCCTGTGCCCTACCTCATCAGTCACACTTTATAAACACCCTTATGTTCTATGCAGACTTGATTTCACTTTCCATTCCCCCTTGCTTCTTGGTGTATTCAGAACTGCTCGTTTCCCTTACTACTAAACTAGCTTTGATGTCTAAATAAATCAAAGAGTTGATTAAATAGACTACATTAATTGTTTGCAGCCTTGTTGTGGAGGTTTGTTTAGCTGGGGATAGGGACTGTTAAGGGCATCCAGGATGAGGAAAAAAAAAGTTAAAGGAATCTTCTAATTAGACATCTATATCAGAGCCAGTCAATCTCAGAGGATCCATTTGTACTTAGTAAAGTGAAATGGATAAAGGAGGATTCATCTTATCCTAAAGTAAGTATCTAAAATAGGTCAGAAGAATCACACCCTAAAAGTGACTTCCTTGATGATAAAGGAGTGTAGGAAATCTAGCTAAGATTCTCATGTCTATGGTGAAGATACATAAAGTTAGAAGAAAAAAATCTTATCTCTAGCACTAGAAGTATTAGTTACTACAAAGGGCAAGACTGCTCAGAATCATATCTGCTTTAGTCTGAAAAGAAGACCTGTAAGTCCTTTCTGGCTTTAAACTTCCATGTATTTTTAAAATATCAAATGTCATCTTTGCTACAAAAAAGTAACTTTGAACACTTGATTTCCATCCAGAAAAGCTGACCCATATGAGGGAAAACACCCAAAGATGCCTGAGAGGTTTTGTTTTGGGTTTTTTTTTTTGTCCCCAGACTAATAACACTGCGGGGAAATTCACCGTAGAAGTTTTCTCAAGATGAACATCACCTGTATTAAAGAGCAATCAGGAGTTTACCAGTCTTGTGAGAGAAGAAGAGTCAGCTTGAAAGGAAGTAACACAGGGACAACCTCTGGAGTGAGAAGAGGGTGCCTGAGCAACAGTCAAACCTGTTTTGATCTCACCATAAATCACGCTGTGGTACTTCAACCACTGTCCAGGTAGAGCACAGCAGTCTTCCTGTAAACTGCTGTGGGGACCTGCACTCCAGCTGGTGAGGTTACTCATGAGGGTGTAACCTCATGTGTAACATGGGTAGTATCTCCCACTGGCAAGTGTATTAGTCAGACATAAGGGTTAGAAGGGATGCACCAAAACCTATAGTACCCACATCTGCCCTGGGGAGGGGAGCTTGCCATATGATTAGAAATTATTGTAATAAGTTTTAGAAAGGTTTTTAGGATATTGGTCCTGAATGTGTTGTTCATTGATTGCTGGTTAATTACATGTTGTCAATAAATCAATAAACCACTTCTATACTGGTTTCTTTCAAGCCAAGTGAATTGGGTGGATTTTTCTCCCTCCAACATACAAGATCAATTATTAATGATTCTTTTATTTCATCCAGAAATAGTCTGACAGACAGAAATTTTCTCCATTTGAAAACAGAAGCGTGTAGAAATTAAGAAATCAAATACTTTACGATTTTTATAAAAGATATATGAGTCTCTGGGGGTCGGACTTGAAGATCTCTGGAGGTCCCTTCCAACCCCTACAATTCTGTGATTCTGTGAATCTACAGAATGTGACTACTTTAAATTACATTTCCTATGTCGTTAAAAACAAAAAGAAAGTAAATTTTAAAAAGCTGTTTAATTATAAAAGCCTAAGTATCCAGATGTTTAGCTACTTGCAGGTGCCACATTTAACATTTTTCTCATTTCATGAGCAACTTATTCATAATTATCTATTTTTATAACATCTGTATCAGGGATGAGAAGGATACTAAACTATCAACTTGCAGGCACATTTGAGAATTAGAACATCCCCAAAATTGTCTCAACAAGTGTTTTTCATACTGCCACACTGTTTTGAAGACAAAAATAATTTATTGGCATAAGCATTGAGACTGCTGTGCCAGTTACCATCACTTCCTGAGTACCTGCCCTACTGTGGCAGGTACTGTGTTAGTATAGTTCAAAATCTCTCAGCAGAAAACATGAGGGAACTTCCAGGATATCATATAATGAGAAGAGAAGGGAAGAGAGGGAAAAGAAGAGAAGACAAAAAACTTCAGCTGGAAATGTCCTACAACAATCATCTGTTCCAACTGCCTGGTTACTTCAGGGATGAGCAAAAGATAAAGCATGTTATTCAGGGCATTGTTGATAGCACGAGGTCTGGGGCATCAGCCACCTCTCTAGGAAGCCTGTTCCAGTGTTGATCACCCTCTTGATAAAGAAATGCTTCCTAATGTTCAGTGCAGCTTTGGACCATTGTCTTCCATCCTATCACTGAATACCTGGGAAGAGATCATCACCTCTCTCCACTTCCCCTCCACAGGAAGGTGAAGAGAGGAATGATGTCACTCCTCAGCCTGCTTTTCACAAAATTAGAAAATCCCAAATTCCTTAGTCACTCTTCATAGGACATTCCATTGTGCTCTTCTTTGTACTGTCCAGCTTTTGTGTCCCCAGCACAATCAGGACATTGAGCTGTTGGAGTGAGCCCAGAGGAGGGCCACAAAGATGATCAGAGGGCTGAAGTATGTGTCTTATGTAGACAGGCTGAGAGATTCTGGCTTGTTCAGCCTGGAGAAGAGAAGTCTCCAGAAAGACCTTAAGGCAGCCTTCTAGTACCTGAAGGGTACCTACAGGAGAGATGAAGAGGGACTATTTACAAGGGCTTGTAGTGATAGTATAAAGGACAATGGCTATAAGCTGCAGGAGGGTAGATAAAGATTAGATACAAGGAAGAAATTATTTTCTTTGAGGGTGATTAGGCACTGGAATATGTTTCCCAGAGAAGCTGTAGATGTCCATCCCTGGAAGTGTTGAAGGCCATGTTTGATGGGACTTTGAACAACCTGGTCTAGTGGAAGGTGTCCCTGCCCATGGCAGGGGGCTTGGAACTAGATGATCTTTGAAGTCTCTTCTAACCCAAAACATTCTATGCCTTACAGACCTTTCACCAGGTTGCCTGCCTCTGGATCCATTATAGGACCTCAGGGCTGTACACAGTGCTGAAGATAACACCACACCATAGCTGAATGCAGCAGGACAGTCACCTCTTTTGACTGTCTGGATATGCTGTGTTTGATGCACCCCAGGATGTGGTTGCCAGGGCACACTGCTGACTCATATACTGAGCCCACTGTTAACCAGTACTCCCAGATACTTTTTTGCAGGCTTGCTCTCCAGCCACTCCTCTCCTAACTTATACTTGTGCCCAGCATTACTCCATACCAGGTGCAGAATCTGGCATTTATTCTTCTTAAATTTCATGCCACTGCTGATTTTCCATTTCACCAATCTATCCAGATCCCTTTGCCTGATCCAGAATCACAGAATCACAGAATCACAGAATTGTAGGGGTTGGAAGGGACCTCGAGAGATCATCGGGTCCAACCCCCCTGCCAAAGCAGGCTCCCTAGCTCATATTGCACAGATAGGCGTCCAGACGAGTCTTGAATATCTCCAGAGAAGGAGACTCGACCACCTCCCTGGGCAGCCTGTCCCAGTGCTCTGTCACCCTCACTGGGTAAAAGTTCTGCCGCATGTTGGTGTGGAACTTCCTGTGCTCCAGTTTACAGCCATTGCCCCTTGTCCTATCTCCACAGACTACTGAAAAGGGGTTGGCTAATTCCCCCTGCATTCCATACTTAAGATATTTATAAAGATTAATTAGGTCCCCCCTCAGTCTTCTTTTCTCCAGGCTGAACAGCCCCAGCTCACTCAGCCTTTCCTCATACGGGAGATGTTCCAGGCCCTTAATCATCTTTGTAGCCCTTCTCTGGACTCTCTCCAGGAGATCCCTGTCTTTTTTATACCAGGGAACCCAGAACTGGACACAATAGTCCAGGTGGGGCCTGACCAGGGCAGAGTAGAGGGGGAGGATCACCTCCTTCGACCTGCTGGCCACACTCTTCCTGATGCATCCCAGGATCCCATTGGCCCTCTTAGCCACCAGGGCACACTGCTGGATCATGGCCAACCTGTCATCAACCAGGACCCCCAGGTCCTTCTCCACAGAGCTCTTCTCCAGCAGGTCATCCCCCAGCCTGTACTGATACAGACGGTTATTCCTCCCCAGGTGCAAGACTTTACACTTGCTTTTATTAAACCTCATCTGGTTTCTCCCTGCCCAGCTTTCCAGCCTGTCCAGGTCTGGCTGGATGGCAGCGCAGTGTTCCTGCGTGTCAGCCACCCCTCCCATCTTTGTATCATCGGATGTGCTCTTTAAGTTCCTTGTTCAGTAACTTAAAATGCAGTTGGAGTAACAGCAGTACCTTAGTCACTGTGTTTTAAGTGTCCTAACACAACACGGTATTTTTATATATAATCATACTATTAACACTTCTTAGAAATATTTCTTTGCTTGGGACTATGACACTTCTTATTTGATGAAGTTTCAAGATTAAATCCTAATGTCTTTGAACTCATCTGAAAAACTATTGATTTAGCTAGGTTTAGGATGACATGTGAAGTCAGTTGAAGTAATGACCTTCAGAAATCTAAATTGCCATGATTTCTAACAATTAAGCACTTAATTTTTGAATTTGTTTATGCTACTGGAGTGTTCTAAAATAGTACCTTGTATTGCAACATCGGTCTTGTCCCTGCATATGATAATAATAAAGAACTTTATGGTGATATCTATGTTATTTACAGCTGAAGCTGAATGGGGTTGGAAGTCTCCTTGTCAATTTTATTTAGTCACCATTCTTTGATCATCTGTGAAGCAGTCATGTAAAATGTCTGGAGGTTAAAGTAGTTTCTTGTGAGTTAGAAGGAATGAGTCTAAAATGATCTTTTTTGAATAGATCATGGGCAAATTCTTTAAGCTAAATGATAGAGCACAATTTTTATTCTTTTTTACATACTTTAACACAAATTAAAAAAATCTGCTAATTCTTCTTCTTGACTAGTCATAATGAAGTATTTCAGATGCTGAATATACAGTCTTAATCTAAATTATATAAAAGAGTTTGTGGACAAGTCATGGTATATCTCCATGTGAATTCTACTTTGAATTCTTGATAGGCATCTATACCCAGAAGAACCAGAGGATCTAAAATCTGACAAAACTAATTCTATCTTTCATCTGTATTTATGCTCAAAGTTATTAACTAGTGGGAAGTTTCCTACAAGGTTGTCCTTATTTTATCTATTTGCTGACATTTTCTCTTCTGGTATTTATTTCAATAACGTTATTGATTTCATATCACAGTTGACAAGTACATTCTTCCACCTTTCTTAACAAACAAAAACAAAAGAACACTCATGTCAGGGTTTCCTGAAGCAAGTAACTATACTTTATCTATGATGAATAAGTGTATTCTGGCTTGGTTTTAGTTTAATAAAAACTTGGCTTCATCGTGTGGAGTTTATAATTTTATGAAGTACAATGGCTTTAAAAGTGGTACATGTGCACTACTTTAATATTAAAAGAATGTAGTTGACCAAGAACACTAAGCAATTTTTTATTGTAGTTGTGATACTTTTTTCATGAAGCTATTATAATTAAACTCTATTGTAGCTACACTAGGCTTTATGTACCGATGATTTTATTTCTGTAGTTTTGTGATGAGATATTGCCTTTTATTTGAAACAAATATTGAGAGGCTTATTTTTTAGCATACAATGAATATAAATTATGTTCAATGATTCCCTGCCATAAGAAATAACATTTATTTTAAAATAATCTGACTAAATGGAAACATTTGAAATTAATGCATTTATACATTTAATTAGAATTATTTACTTGTAAGTAGCATACACTCTCCAAACTGAATAAGTCATCTTGTAATTTCTGAGAGCACAAAACTCAAAGAAATTAAAAGGAACCACTATCATAAATGCCTTCAAAAAATTAAGTCAATAGCAGCAAAGCCACCAAAAACTATTTCTACCTGGCTGTAATATCTTACTCTTCTCAGGTTCATATTTAGCACCAAAAGGAAGATACTAACTCACTGTGATATCTCAGGCCTACAAGAGAGTTATGATTCTGCTGGTTTGCAGGAAATCTTCACAGTTCAGAAAATAATTTCTGAAAGAGAAGTTGAAAAATCAGTGTTTAACTCTGTTGTATCTATTTATTCTAGCTTTATGTCAATGGGAAGACCGAAATAATTTATACACTTTAAATGTAATTAAGGTTAAAAAATCAGGCATTTCCTCTTGTTTAGCTAGATGTCAGTAATCCAATGACTAAAAGGGGGCAAAGCATTTTCCATTGAATTGAAGTTTTTTTCTGTGCATGTGAGCAAAATGCAATTAGATGGGTACAAAACAAATTCATTTAATCTGATCAAATGTCAGCAAAACCAGGACATTTATTTTCATTTTCTTTGACACAATTACTAGAGGATATTTCTTGCTGGTGTATGCAGAAGTCATTTGCAAAGACAGAAATATTTATAGTTCAGTTAAATAGTGAATTGTCTTCCCTCTTTTGCTGTGGCATATACATATTTATTTTATCTTTCTAAAGATTTTCTACATATTTATGTTATCTTTCATTGGCTTTCTAAATCATAGGGATGACAGGTTTTGTTTTGTGCTGTTGTGTTTTTTTTTTTTTTTTGTCAGATATATAGTCTATGTATTTACTAGAAAAAAAAATCTATGTCGAATTTAGATAAAATGTGGGGGTTTTTTGCTTGTTTTTGTTTTGTTTTGTTTTTTAAATCTTGTATTTAACCAGTTTTCCTGTTGAGTATCTGAAGTAGAATATACAGTCCAAAATGGAATTTAATGAGTGTTAGTGGATGAATTCTGAATTCAAGACAGACTGCAATAGTGACCAATTGCCTCCAATCGTTGCTGTCTGATACAGCTTTGTCGAATGATTTATCTAGTAATTCAATGATCTTATTGTTGTCCTGAAATGCTATTTTCAATGATATACTAACATGTAGATTAAAAAAAAAAATACTCCTCAGCTCTGAAATTTCACTGCTGACCTGTATTTTGAAGAAACAGAATCCTTTCTATCATCCAAACTGAATCTCTTGAGCTGAGCTATGAATTCACTATCTGACACTTTTGAAAACCATACCACCATCAAATGCTGTTTCACTACATATGAAAATTGTCTCCTGTGGCTCCAGCATCCCTAACCATTAGTTATACTCCATCTTTAGCTTTGCAGCAGTGTTGCTGTATGTCCATGAGTGGATGATATATATAATATTTGAATCAAGGCTCTAAGGTATTGAAATTCATACTTGTGATATTCCATTGGAAATGGGAAAAAAAAAATAAAAATCATGACTACTTTCAAAAATACATTAAAAATAAATTAAGAAAAAACAAAGGCAGTCCATATTCCATGAGAGATGAAGGGAATTTTGTGAAGAGATAGATCTAATGCACAGCACTGTGCTGTCTGGCAGCTTCCATTTTTTCTGTTAACTTGTAGGACATTTTTGACAGTGTAGGAGGATTTTGATAGTGGACATCTAAGATTTGAGAGCACTGACATTCAGGAAGCCCTATAGACACTCATAATAAAAATTTCCAGGTTATAAAAAAGGCGATGTAGATGCATGAAAAAGGAGAAAGAGAATGCATTAATGGGTCTTTTCCCACCCTGGTATAATAAAACTATAAAGATCTCTCTTGTGGCAAGTTCTTGTTATGTTTTCAAATGAATGAGGAAAGACCGATTACCGTGCTATAACTTCATTAAACAAACATAGGGTTTCTACAGTCTCATAATATGCATATACACATAACAATTAGGCTGTTGGCAAAATCTAGTAAGAAACTTGGAAAATGTTTAATTATTTATATGAACTGAATGCCTTTTTGGACAGCCTGATAACCCTATCGCAGTGAAAGGTAGTGATTAATGCACTGTCCTAACAAAGAGGAAAAATAGGTTGAGAACCATTCAAGGAGAGAAAAAAAAACCACTCCCTAAATCAGTTAAATGAGCTATAGGGTATTTAATGAAAATGAAGTGGTTTTGTTTTGTTGGGTTTTTTTGTTTGTTTTGTTTTAACCCCACATATATTCTCTTTTCAATATATCCTTAATATGTTTCAGGATTTTGTGTGTGTGTGTGTTATCCTATAAAGGCATATTCTGGAAACTGTTACATGGGTCTGAGCAACAGAAGTGGGATTTATCAAGCTTTTAACCATACACATGAGTTATCTTCATTTTTGGTGTAAAAAATAAGAGATAATGTATCTTGAAAATTAATATAAATGCCACTGTAAAATAGATATCAAAAGAGGCACCTTCACAGCTTGAATCCTTTTAACCTGGAGGCCTCTCCTGAATACAAAGGGAATTCATTCTTAGGTGGTTAAACTTCATTCTGACAAATGCCTCTAGACTCTCAACACTCAGTCCAGGGAGATATTTTATTACTAAAACTCAGATATCCTCAACATTTGTTACTAAGTGAGGTTTTATATTTTGGTCCTGGATGTCTAAAGTTGTACGTAAGCTTTGAAGTCTTTTTGTGTATCTCTCTGAAATAAATTCCTAGGGTCATGGAAGAAGTTTAAATGGAAGAGTCTGAATCCTAAAGTCCCCAAACTGACTGATTAACCATTGCTCTTCAAATGTGCATAACTTAAAAGTAATAAGAATGATGTTGAGAATAGGATGACAGTACTTCCTAGCACAGAAATTACTAGTTTTCACTTGAAGCAATACATGATAAACCAGCTAATTCTGACTACAAACTTAACATCAGGATTTTAATTAGGTTTTCTGTTCAGAAATATGGGAATTTTGAAGTTTCTTCTTCCCTTCCCTTCCCTTCCCTTCCCTTCCCTTCCCTTCCCTTCCCTTCCCTTCCCTTCCCTTCCCTTCCCTTCCCTTCCCTTCCCTTCCCTTCCCTTCCCTTCCCATTTTCCACTTTTCTCCTTTCCTTCCTCTTGGGTCAGATGAAGTTTAAATCCAGGTAATGCTTTTAAAGCTGTGAAAATTGGCTGGTGCTTTCATTCGGAAAGTATGGTATCTTAAGCGTTAAGTACCGTATTATTGTAAAAATACCGTATTTATTTGTAAAAAATGTAACTACAATGTTTTTTAAAAGTTTGGGTTTTTTTGTTTTTCCTGCAAAACTGCATATAGTCACAGTGTTTTGCAGAAACCTTTAATATTCACAAACTGACAGCCATGTGGATAAAAATGATTAGCATGGATTTGAACTCTTATTTCTGTCATATTTTTTTTAAAGTGTGATTAGTGTGATATGTTTTATAATCAATTTGAAATGATCACACACCATTTCTCACCAATCTTCATGCCAATACTTTGACAGAATAACAAACTATATCCAATGTAAACAGAGTTCTAGGCAGTGATGTGTCCATACTGCTGTGGAATATAAAATAAAACAGAGCGAGCAACTTCTACTGTGAAGACAGAAAGTACAGTTATGGAGCCACAAATAAAATGACATGCTGTGACATACTAATTGGTAAATATCTCTTTCTACTTAAACCCAAGAAAAGCTAAGAGATGGTTGGTAGTTTCTACCTGACATTTCCATTTCATGCTTCATATTCTGCTTTCTGCTCCATCCATACATCATTTTTAACCAAGCTATAATTTTTCAGTTATAGTACTTGTAAGAGAAAGAGACGTCTAAGAAGCAAAATAGGATATTCCATGAAGTAAAAATAAATGAAGAATTTTCTAGAACTCAAGTTTAGACTACTGTCAGGAGTGACTTTAAAAGAAAAAATATGTGTTTCATTTCAGTACCAATACACAACGTGAAGTAGCTCAAGAATTTATTTGATCCTATACTGGTAGTGGAGGACCCACAAATCCTTTCCACTCAGTTTGTTTAGTGATCTTGTAAATGACAATTGCAAGTAAGGCAATAATCACTGGCACTTGGAGGATCTGTTTTCCTCTTACATGCTTGGAAAATGCATGTTTTTTCCTGTGGAAGTCGTAATACCGGCTAAAATTCAACAACGACAGCCAAAAAGAGAACAAATATAGTAGAAAGAATATGTTGAATGTATAAAACCATGTATAGAGCTGCATCATGAAAAAACATTGTTTAGCAGATGATTTTGGTGTTGAGAGTCCTCATTCATGCGGGTAAGTAATGCTGACTTACAGATTTTTAAATTCTTTCCTTTTTGAAAGATGTCTAATATTTTTTCAAGAAAATATAGTCCTTTACTTTGCAGTTTATTTGACTTTGATGTTTACGGTTACTGATTAGTTTTTAATCTAATTTATGGATTTTTCTCTATTATATGAAACTGAATTTATGACGCACTTTTTGTTATACTCTTTAGCTTCAAAAAACATTTAAAAATGGAATCAATATTACGCTACCAATGACTGAGGGGAAAAAAAAAAGAATGCTATACTACCAGTGACTGAGGAGAAAACTGAATTGAATTAAATGAGGTGATTGCTTTCTCCATATGTTTCTTGTAAGTTTCTGTCTTCACATTGGACATTTTATTTTATGAATCAAAACAGTTGTGAGTTTAACAAACAAATCTAGAGTTTAAAATTCCATTTTTAATGTGACTTTTCCAGAAAAAAAGACACAATTGTTCTTTTGTCTTCTTTTCATAAATACATATATTAAAGAAACAGACACTAGAAATTCCAGAAATCCAACACAATAGACTTGCAACTATGATGGAAGAGAGGTTAGTTTTCAAATATAAATCAATGTTTGTCTTCCTTTTCTTGTAAATCCATATAAGCTGTATTTTCAGCTTTAATTTAATCTTGTTTACATATTTATATACATATATTATGAGAAGTTAAAATTCATGAGAGCTTGAACATTTTTCCTGCTTTTCTTCATACTCATCAAACAACATATGCATGCATAGATAATATGAAATAGTTTTAAACATTTAGAGTAAATATATACTTGCTTTTACACCTTACCATTCATGTGTCTTAAAAGCTGTACTTTTGTAATATTCCCTGGCTTGGCAACAAGGTATCTTTCACCTCTAAATTGAAGACAATATAAAATGCTACTATTGTAAATGAAGAATGCTGATTACTCTCTGTGATAATATTTTTCTTCTTCCCTAAAACACAGCTGAACTACAGCTGATGGTTTCTCCCATGTATTTATCTTCACCCTCTTTGAGTGTGTGCTAGTGTTTCAAACTCTGAGAACACTGTTTAGGAACACTAGTGCACCTTGGGGTAGAAGACAGAGAATGGCCATCAAATTTTACCTTGGACCAAATATCTCATGCAGTATTTTGTATTGTACCTCAAACACTGCAGAGTAATAAAGAGGCAGGAAAGGAGCCAAAAAACAATTAAGAGGCAATAAGCATATGTATCAGTAGGAGGATTTATTTCAAATACAGTTTCCCATTGAAGACATAAGGAAGCCTACAAACTATGGCCTAGCACTTTCATAAGATTAATTTCATAATTTTATTTTTCCTTTTTGTCTAAACCTCCTTCTGATGTGTGTGATATAGCTGTGGTATTAATATGACATTAATCCCTAAATTAAAATGGAAACAGTGAGAAAATCAGCCTTGAGGCAATGAAAGGGAAAAAATATTTTAATTCTATAGAAAAAATTTTATAAACATAAAAAACTTTGTAATAAAGATATTTTACCCAGTGAATGATTATGAGAGCAAAGGTTAAAAAGCCATCCTTGACTGACAGGTGAATAGTTATGATCATTTAATTGTTTCTAACATCTCCAGGAAATTCTCTTTCATATGATGTATTTACATTATAGAGATAAGATGGAAGCATTGTAAAAGAAAATTAAGGACACTTTGACGTGAAGTCTGTAGTATTGCTACAATAGTTTGCAAGATTTCACTCTGTAAAAATATGGTAATTATTTCAATAATATTTACCTTTGATGAATTATAAGTAGAGACTTCAGAAAACAATTCTAGAAGTGTGTAAGCCATAAATAATAGCTAAATAAAAGAAACATAATAGAAGGCCTATGATGTGTGCTGTGGAACTTTTATTGATGTAAAGTTCTTCAGTGGATTAAGTCTTTGAGAAGCTTAAAATCATATTTATATATTCATTTAATACTCTACTGAGAAAAAATTCAGAACAACAATCTGTGTCATCATTTGCGATGACAGAGGAGTGATACAGCGGCTTTGGTGGGCATTTGGCCTCTGGTCATGATTCCCATTATCTGACTCTGGTTTCACTGTGTGTCGTGTTGTGTAATAAATTAAAGTTTTCTTTCTTTTATTCTTTGTTGAGTCTGTTTTGCCCAGGACGCTGATTGCGGAATGATCTCTCCCTGTCCTTATCTTGACTCCTAAACCTCTCAATATATATTTTCTCCCCTGTCCAACTGAAAAGGGGAGTGATAAACCGACTTTGGTAGGTGTCTGGCCCCCAGCCAGGCCTAAACCACCACACACTCTAATTTCAAAATCCCACCACCCACGAACTACTGAAGCGGTAATAAAATACTTCCTAGTACAAGTACACTGGTGCTCTTCTCCAGCACAATCAACACTTGACACACAGGACATCCTCCCTCCTACTAACAACAGCAATCACAATAAAACTAGGTCTAGTACTATTTCACTTCTGATTCCCAGAAGTACTTCAAGGCTCATCTCACACTACCACATTACTACTATCCAGAATAATAAAACTTCACCCAATTACCATCCTATTATTAGTATCCCACTCACTAAACCCAACTCTATTAACCACATTAGCCATTCTCTCAGCAGCCCTAGGAGGCTGAATGGTATTAAACCAAACTCAACCATGAAAAATCCTGGCTCCCCCTCCCCTCCTTTTTACTACTCCTAGTATCCTTCACAGTAGAAGCAGGGGCAGGCACAGGTTGAACAGCTTATCCCTCACTTGGCAGCAGCCTAGCCCATGCTCAGTAGACCTAGTCATCTTGTCTCTCCACTTAGCAGGTGGCTCATCCATCCTAGGTGCAATCAACTTCATTACAACCGCTATTAACATAAAAACCCTGCCCTACAACAATACCAAACTCCCCTGTTTGTATGATCCATCCTCATCACTGCTGTTGTATTATTGACCCTGCCCATCCCCATTGCTGGTAACACCATACTACTGGCCGACTGATACCTCAAAACCACATTCTTCAACCCTGTTGGAGGAGGAGACACAATCCTATATCAACACCTCTTTTGATTCTTTGGACACCCAGAAGTCTATATCCTAATTCTTCCTGGCTCCGGCATTATTTCACATGTAGTCACATACTACGCAGGAAAAAAACAACCATTTGGCTACATAGGAATGGTATGAGCTATATTATCTATTGGAGCTATATTATCTATTGGTCTGTAGCAGAACCCCACTATAGTGTCCCCTGTCCTTGCACTCCCTTTAATCCTGACCCATGAACTCTTTGTGTGCTTATCATCCACCCCCAGGCAGAACTCCATGTATTCCAACTTGTCATTGACATAGAGGGCAACATACCCTCCTTGTCTACCCTGCCTGTCCTTCCTAAAGCACCTGTATCTTTCCACCACAACAGTCCAGTCATAGGAGCCATCCCACCACATCTCTGCAATGCCAATAAGATCATAGCCCTTTGGGTGTCTGTACATTTCTACACTCCTATTGTTTATTCCTGATGCTATGTGCGTTTGCATAGAGACATTTCAGCTGGGTTTCTGATGAAGCCTACTTTGCTGGGTGGGGTGATTGGAATTCCTTTTATGTACTTTACCAGTGTTTCCCTGTTGGTTCCTATTACCTCAGGAGCCCAGTAATTATCCTATTATTCCAGTTTTGGTGACATAGGTACCTGAATACATGTAGGTCAATTATCTGGAGATGAGCCTGCTCTGAGGATTGTGTCCCAAATATTCATCCTGCTTTGCATACAGGTTACAGATTCCACATTACAATAGAAACATAGAAAAAGTCATTATTAGCCTGAGGACTAGAACTGCTACTAGCTGTTAGGATCTTCTAACCTTCTTTTACAAATGAAATTCTGAGTCACTTAAAAAAAAAACCTGAAAGTCTGCCTTTTTCCTAGGGCTCTTCAGAAGCTGGATGAGATGCCCACATACATTCTGAGGCTACAAAAGAAATTGAGAGATCATCCTGATGAGATGATAAGAAAAGGATCTGTCTGCATGTAATTAAAGTATAGACATATATATCTTGCATTGAAATGCACTGTTTTAAACACAGCAGTAACAAAGTCAGAAAATCTGAATAAAGAACACCATTGAGTTTGCTGGTTTGACTTTTTTTTCTTTCTTTGGTGAAAAAGAAAGTTTTAAAACTTTTAAACCATATATAGTCTGTGAGGCTGATAACTATATGTAAGTATACAGAAAATTTTCCTCAGAAACAAATGTGATGTCCTCTGCAGATCACTGATAGCTCTAAAGAACACCTCTATATTGGATTTCCTACATGTTTGCTTTTGTGAAGATTTGACCCTGGCAGGAGGCCAGATGACCACTAAAGTCGGCTTATCACTCACCTTTTCAGTTGGGCAGGGGAGAAAATGTATATTGAGAGGCTTAGGAGTCAAGATAAGGACAGGGAGAGATCATTGTGCAATTAATGTCATGGACAAAACAGAATCAACACAGAATAAAAGAAAGAAAACTCTCTAATTTATTACAATTACACTACACACCCAGTGAAACCAGAGTCAGATACTGAGAAATGTAGCCAGGTCTTAAAGCACCTTCCACCCACTCCTCCCCTCTTAGCAGACTTCACTATAGCCATGATTTTGCTCCCTTCCCCTCCTTCCCTGCCACCATGGGGAGGGGCAGGGAATGGGGGAATGGGGATTTCTTTCAGTTCCTCACAAGTTGGTTTCCTTCTGAGCTGGGGGTTCATTCCTCACACCCTTCCCCTGCTGCACCATGGTGTCCCACCCACAGGAGATAGTCCTCCAAAAGCTTCTCCAATGTGAGTCCTTTCTGTTGGTGCTTCAGCTCTTCACCAGCTGCCCCAGTGTGGGTCACTTCTATGGGGTGCAGTCATAAATCATAGAATATCTCTCAGTCTCTCAGGCCCAGACTGCTCCAGCCTGGTCCTCTATGGATTCAAAAGCCTTCTCCCCACCCCTGCAAACCTGCTCCTGCTTGGATCTCTCCCTCATTCACCTCTGTGTCTCCATCTCTCTCCGCCGCCTGCAAGTGCGGGTAGAGTCTCACTTCAATGAGGGTCACAGCTTCTTCTGTATGTCCACATATGCTCCAGTGTGGGGCTTCTCACAGGCTGGAGGTGGGTTCTTGTCCTTTCCCATGGGCTGCAGGGGGACAGCCACTCCACCATGAGTTTCTCCACAGGCTGCAGGGACATCTTTCTCTCTGGCACCTGGAGTGACTTCTCTCCACCCTCTTTCCTGGCCTTAGTGTCTGCACAGTTTCTTACATCTTCTCACTCCCTTCTCTGATGGCAAAAAGGATCTGTTTGTGGGGTTTTTTCCTCCTAAATGTAATTCTCAGAGACACTATAGCCATCGCTGATGGGCTTGGACTTGGTCAACAACTCCAGCCTTGAGCCGGCTGGTGTTTGCTCTGTCAGGCCTGCAGAGAGCTTCTAGCTGCTTCTTGCAAAAGCCATCTCTGCAGCCCCATCACCAGCCCCCACTTCTCCACCAGAACCCAGCCACACAAAACTACAGCAGCTTTGCAATTTAACCTCATTTAGATAGTGAGCTTCCTGAAAAGTCACAAAATGCTGATGTCCAATATATATGCATAAAGATGATGAGATGTAACATATTATAGAGCAAGCGAGAAGACAGATTTATATATTTAAGTGTAGGTAAAACAATATTTCCTTTGGTTGTCTAAGACCTGGCTGTATATATGTCAGTGCCAATCCAGAAACTTCATGGCACTACTGTCAGGGCATTTTGCCTCAGTTAATAACCCTCTTGTCTCAGGAGACACGGTGCTGTGCTCATGCCGTCACCGACTCCTGAGTTATGGCCAGCATATGCCTTGCCAGACTGGATTGTGGGCAGAGCAAACTCATGTCACGCTGCACCTGCCCATGCAGACACCGTGTCTGCCTTCTTGACATTCATGTCTGATCCATTCTCACTGTGTCTGCAGTGTGAGGAAGTGACACTTGAGACTTCAGATAAATTGCGTTGAAACTGTGGAAACTGAAAATGGGTTATGGTATGAGTCCCTGTGAAAAATTTTGCTAACTATTTATTTAATTTTGAAATACTTTTAAAAATATTCATGCAAATTATCCAAAGCTACTTCAAACTGACAAATTAACATCAGACGATTTCCTCATACTGGCAAAATAT
Source organism: Porphyrio hochstetteri (assembly GCA_020800305.1). NCBI lineage: Eukaryota > Metazoa > Chordata > Aves > Gruiformes > Rallidae > Porphyrio > Porphyrio hochstetteri. The sequence goes on along the minus strand of CM036905.1, from coordinate 181,594,678 downwards.
TTCAATAAATAGTAATCACAATAGTTGAAGATATATCCATATACATTTCTTTCCCTGAACATTCATACCACACTAACTAAAATTGTTTCTTCCTACACACTATTGGTTGTTTTCTTAGTTTAGTATGTATTATTTCATTTCTGCATAGTTAGGGTTAAATCACTTGCATAACTTTTATACTTAAATGAGCAGGTATGTCAATAGAATAAAAAGGTTCCACAAACACTTCCAAATCTTTGTACTAAGATTGAAGTCTGAGAAAGTTTTTATCCTATGTATTTCTTGAGGATAAATTTCTTTGAGATCATTTTCAGGAGCCTACAGAATTAGCCAACAAACAAAAACCAGAGGCTTTGATGTATAAAATATGGTTTTGTACTTTTTTCCTTTTTTTCTTTTTTTTCCCTAGATCCATTAGTTTCCAAGGAAACTACACTGCGTTATATCTTTTAGCGAAATGTAATATGGGTTGCATAATTTTTTTTTAAAAAAAGGATACAGTTAGCATGATTCTGAATTTGAATTACAAATTCTTCTTGTTGCTTTCTTAACAAAATATTTCACAGATTCACAGAAACTTGGAAATCACAGAATGTTTCTATAAATCACCATACCACCTGTAATGTTTGGATAGAAGTATACTTATGTTGTAGTGTCTTTTTTACCAGGTGTAATAATAAAGAAGCAACTTGTGATGTGGGGGCAAAAAAAAAAAAAAAAAAAGGAAAAAAAGTAGCACTTGACAGTTTCTTGTTGAAATAACAGTTTGTTGTTCTTATTGACAGACCCCTAAAACCTGTAACTGGTTGAGAGGGATTTAATTTGAGTGACAGAGTAATCTCAAACCTGATAGAATTCTTTATAACAAATCCAAATTCTTTCTAGTGGTTTTATATACACCTGCCAAAAATCTTATCTAATACTAAACTCCCAGTTTAGAAAAATGTTCCAGCACCTGTAAGTTTTAAAAGGTGAGCTAGATAGACATGGAACACCTATATGGAGGTAGAAATTTATGAATAAGGATCAAATACACACTCCTTATTACTTGGAAAATCTTGCACTTGCTTGTCTGCTTGGGAAAAGAGATCACATCATTTTGAAGCATTCTCTAGTCAACTATTTTTTTCATTAGATAAAAATTCACCTACATCACAGATGAGGATGTCACTTGGATAATTTTTCAAGCTGTCATCAAAATTTTCCCTTGCAAAAAACAGGTGAAGAAAAATTACCAATATTCAAGTTTGTGAAACAACTACATTAGTCACAGACATTTAAGTTCTCATCATGTTTGTCTTTTGAGAGAAAGAGTGCAAATATTTCTCTTGAGTGTGTCCTTGACTGTGAATCATAAGTGCCTGTGTGTATCATTCTCTAAGGATGTACATCATTATGCATCATTCTCTAATGATACACATATTCTAGTTGAAAGGAAGAACCTTAAACTTCAGACATTTCAATCTTCTTGTCAGTATTTCCTGCTGTGGAAGGCTCATGTCCTTTTCAGACATGTTTCATCTCTTCATTGGTTAAACTTCATATGTTTGTAAAGTAAACATCCCTGACTTACAAAAAAGAGGAAGGAGAAAGAGGGCCAAAGTTATGTCAACAGAAATGTATTTAAAAGACAGGTGTTATAGCTAGCACACAGTATAGCAAATTCTACATTCTTGGTAAGTTTGGACAAATATTTTTAGTTAGTTCTGGCAAGCACAAAGATGGTGTATGACTTCATGAGAGTATTTGGTTAGAGAAAGTACTGTCATACACATGAAGAAAACTATACAGATTCATAATTTACATTCATGAAGTGAAAATTCATTGGGATTACACTATCAGTGCAGGAGGACAACATGGAAACTTCATGAATTTTAGACAGTCTATAGACATGGGATTAAAAAAAAAAACAACCAATCAAACAAACAACCAGACCAAAAAAAAAAAAAAAAATTCTATTAAAGAGGTTTTATTGCTTTGAAAGGTTTTTTGTCAACCTTAGAAAATTGACTTTAACCTTCAGCATGTAGTCAAGAAACTGCCTACTGCAACCTGTGAGATGTTGGAATCTGATGATGTAATGTCACAATCAGTATAACTAAACAAAAATGAAGTTCAGAACTGCTGACATGAAGCAACATGTACGTATTCTTTATACGTACAGCAGCTGATCAATTATACTGGGTCAGCATTTGGTATGAAGCAAAATATATTTGTTTGAAATATATTGTTCATTTTTAAATATTGCAAATGGCTTTAAATAGCTTTATTTGGGGGTTTTTTGTGATCTTTTTCACCTTTACTGCAGATTTGGATGAATTTAATTGTCACTGGTGAAAATAAAGATACTTGAATGGATTTGTTCAGCTAGGTCTAAATAAGACACAACAGCAGTCTGATCCATAACCCAGTGAAATTAATTCATAAAATGTTTTATTTTAGGATGATGTTTTCAAAGTCTAGTTTATTTGAATATTTTACCTGCCTTCCTATAATTGTTTCGGTAAGAAAGGTTTTCCCAAGTGTCAAACTGTATTAGATTTCAAGTGAAAATCATTACAGTTTCTATCAGCCCTATTATCAAAGATTTTATTCCTCTCTCACCCCCCTCCAAGGATCTAGTATGCTAAATTTAAGCTTCTAGCTTAGATGTTACACTAAAACAGGTAATCCCCCCTTCTTCCCTTTCTCCCTTTCTCCCTTTCTCCCTTCCTTCCTTCCTTCCTCCTTCCTCCCTGAAGGAAGTTATACCCTTGCTGAAGGAAGTTATAAAAACACAGAGATAATTGTGTAAATTATAATAATACATAACCTAATTTTTAAAAAGTATTTTAAATGTTACAAAAATAGGAAGAGGAGCAAAAAATATTAAATCTTCAGCTTTATTGAAATAAAAAAAATGTGCCAATTATATTGCAGATGTAGCTAGTCAAGCCATTTATCCTCAAATATCAATTCTGAAAATAGTAAAAAAATGTAACCACTATAAATATAGCCCACAACTAAATTCCATAGAAACTCCACTGCTTTGGTGATTCATGCCAAAATATTTTAATTTACTAATGAAATGAGTTATAGGTTACTTTGCCCAAATCATTTGATGTTCTCCTTTACAAAATAATTGGAATAGCACCAATCTCTCTGCTGATTCTTGAATTTCCATTGTAGTAATAATATGTTGATATTTTTAAATAGTTAGTAACGTCAAGTCCCTCACTAAATTCTGATTGCTTGCACTATTTATAGTTCAAGCTATAAATAAACTGTACTCATTACTTAGTTCATAAACAGTTAGAAAACTCTAGCATTTTTACAGACAGCAAGCTCATTATTTAAATTTTATCCAGAGTCAAATAGCTATCATTTTGTTTTGGCTGAAGTGAAATACAAGTTTGGAAAAAAAAAAAAAAAGCTGCTTGAAATTTAAATATATCCTCTCTATCTGTATATCTATTCCTATCTATCTATGTAAAATATGTTTCTGCATCTATATCATCTGTTGACTTAATAATGTTTTGCCTATTCAAACATGCTTGAGAATACTAGTCCTTTGTTTTTTTTCCTAAGTGCATTCTGAAAATTCCTTATCAGATTGCAGTCTTAAGATTATATTTTTTGCCTTTGATGAATTTGAAAATGTTAAAAGTACCAGAGAGCAGCTGACTTTGTGTTACTCACAGAACTCAAAAATTAGGTGTGAATCTCTGGAATAGTAATATTCAAGGCTAACAGGTTTCTAACACCCCACATTGTAATTTCTGAAAGAAGGGAAAGTTAGAGGCAAAATTTCTATCTATATCAACTATTGTACTGACCAAAGTTACATTTCTTGCATGGATTTTAGCATCTGACTCAGGACTACACATCCAGGCTCCCTTCTAAATCTAGGATTTTAAATTTGATACTAACTTGTACACTTCATAGTTCATATCATTCTGATGTGCTATGAAGTTTCAGGAACAAATATTGTCCAATGAACCTGCTGGAGCCAGGCCACTATGGAGTAAAACATTTGGGAGTTATGGATAATGCAAAGAAAAAAGGGCTTAATATAAGAGGTTTAATGGGTAGCTTTGGTTCTGATTCCTGCTTATTTGCATTATGTCTCATTTAATTCAGTAACCTAAACAGCTTATAAACTCAGGAAACTGTCACAGCTGAATGTCCTAGGATGGAGTTAGATGTGTGCCCAAAACACAGCACTTTACTTTCACAGTTTAACTGGCATCTAGATGTATCCACAATAAAGATTACAATAATGATGAATGCTAAGCATTATGCTAACATTTTTATCCTCATTGAAACGAATGGGATAGAGGTTTTTTACTAGTTTAACAACTAAGTAAATGGTTTCCATTAGTGACAGAATTTTGCAAGTTCACTCAATTTTCTCTAAAATCTCTTTTCAAAATAGTAGTCCAGTCTCCATACATAAGTATATTGTAAGCAACTAACAAATAACATCCTAGATAAAATGAAAAATCTTTTCTTTGTCTGTGATACAGCATAGAAAGGAGTCTCTCTTTTGTCTTTGATGGGCCCTAAAATCTGATTTCACTGTTAGAAAGCAACTTTGTCTTCTAAATTTGTTCTACAATAACTTCTGAAACTGCAATCACCTGAGTCCTTCACTGCTCAAAATCAATCAAGCCTGAAGGTATTTGAGTGGATGTAGAATTACAATTCACATATCAAATAATTATGCATATACCATAATAATTTATCTGTGCCCACTTAATTCTTAAAATGCGTATAACTTCTCCTGAATCCCGTGGAGAGATAAACAGCATCCTTCCTCATTAAAAGTCAAGCTTAGCTTAAATTTGACAGATTATTTTTAATTGTTATGTAACATATACTCTTGACTGTAATGCCTACCCTAATTTTTAGAACTAATGTGTGTGAATCAAAAAGGTAACACGCTCAGAATCATAGAATCCCTAAGTTGGGAAAGACCCTTGAGATCGAGTCCAACCCTACATGTTCTCCACTAAATCATATCCCTGAGCATCTCATATACCCATCTTTGAAATACAGCCAGGGTCAGTGACAAAACCACCTCCCTGGGCAGCCTGTTCCAATGCCCAATAACTCTTCTGGTGAACACGTTTTTCCTAATGTCTTATCTGAACCTGCCCTGGCACAGCTTGAGTCCATTCCCCTTCATGCTATCACCTGTTACAGAATTACAGAATCACAGAATTATCAAGGTTGGAAAAGACCTAGAAGATCATCCAGTCCAACCATTCACCTATTACTACTAGCTCCCACTAAACCATATCCCTCAATACAACATCCAGTCTTTCCCTGAACACCCCCAGGGTTGGTGACTCCACCACCTCCCTGGGCAGTGCATTCCAGTGCCTGACTACCCTTTCTGAGAAGTAGTGCTTCCTAATGTCGAGCCTGAATCTCCCCTGGCACAGCTTGCTACCATTCCCTCTAGTTCTGTCACTGCCTACACGGGAGAAGAGGCCGACCCCCAGCTCACTACAACCTCCCTTCAGGAAGTTATAGAGAGCTATAAGGTCTCCCCTAAGCCTCCTCTTCTCCAGGCTGAACAATCCCAGCTTCCTCAGACGCTCCTCGTAAGGCCTGTGTTCCAGACCCCTCACCAGCTTAGTAGCCCTCCTCTGAACGCGTTCCAGAGCCTCAATGTCTTTCCTGTAGTGAGGGGCCCAAAACTGAACACAGTACTCGAGATGCGGCCTCACAAGTGCTGAGTACAGGGGGACAATTACCTCCCTGCTCCTACTAGTAACACTATTTTTGATGCAAGCCAGGATGCCGTTGGCCTTCTTGGCCACCCGCGCACACTGTCGGCTCATGTTCAGCCGTGCATCAATCAGTACCCTCAGGTCCATTTCCTCCACACAGTCCTCCAGCCACTCTGCCCCAAGCCTATAGCGCTGCCTGGGGTTGTTGTGGCCAAAGTGCAGGACTCGGCATTTGCTCTTGTTGAACCTCATGCCATTGGCTTCAGCCCAGCTCTCCAGCCTGTCCAGATCCCTCTGTAGGGCCTCGCTACCCCCAGGCAGATCCACACTCCCAGCCAATTTAGTGTCATCTGCAAACTTACTGAGGGTGCACTCAATGCCCTCATCTAGGTCATCAATAAAGATATTGAAGAGGACAGGCCCCAGCACCGACCCCTGGGGAACACCACTCGTGACCGGTCGCCAGCTGGATTTAACTCCATTTACTACCACTCTCTGAGCCCGGCCCTCCAGCCAGCTCCTTACCCAGCCGAGGGTGTACCCATCCAAGCCACGGGCTGCCAGCTTCTGCAGGAGAATACTGTGGGAGACAGTGTCAAAGGCTTTGCTGAAGTCTAGGTAGACCACATGAACAGCCTTTCCCTCATCCAGCAGATGGGTCACTAGATCATAGAAGGAGATCAGGTTGGTCAAACAGGACCTGCCCTTCATGAACCCATGCTGGCTAGGCCTGATCCCCCGGCCATCCCGCACATACCGCATGATCTCCCTCAAGACTATCTGTTCCATAACCTTCCCTGGAACCGAGGTCAGGCTAACAGGCCTGTAGTTCCCCGGATCCTCCTTACAACCTTTCTTGTAAATGGGAGTCACATTGGCAAGCCTCCAGTCTTCTGGGACCTCACCAGTCAGCAAGGAGGACTGATAGATAATGGAAAGCGGCTCGGCTACCACCTCTGCCAGTTCCCTCAGCACTCTCGGGTGGATCTCATCCGGCCCCATGGACTTGTGGCAGTCCAGTTGGAGTAGGAAGTCTCTGACTGTTTCTTCCAGAATCACAGGGGAGTTAGCATGCTCCCCAGCTGAGACTACCAGGTCAGAGAGAGGGGTACCCTGAGGATCTGTTTGACCTTTAAAGACAGACGTAAAGAAGGCATTCAGAACCTCCGCCTTTTCCTTATCCTCAGTGATCACATTCCCAGCCTCATCCAGTAAAGAGTGGATATTCTCCTTTGTCCTCCTCTTACTGTTAATGTACTTATAAAAGAGTTTATTATTCTTTTTCACCCCAGCGGCCAGGTTAAATTCAAGCTGGGCTTTTGCCTTTCTGATTTCACCTCTACACATCCTGACAACTTCCTTGAATTCATTCTCAGTTACCCGTCCCTCCTTCCACAGGCGGTAGATTCTCTTTTTCTCACGGAGCCTCAAGAGTAACTCCCTATTCATCCACGCTGGTCTTCTTCCCCGCCGGCTCATTTTGTGGCTCAGGGGGACCGCCTGCTCCTGCGCCCTTAAGACTTCCTTCTTGAAGAGCAACCAGCTCTCTTGTACCCCTTTGTTCGCTAAGACTGAATGCCAAGGGACTCCCCCTACCAGTCTCTTGAACAAATCAAAGTCTGCCCTCTGAAAGTCCAAGGTAGCAGTTTTACTATTCCCCCTCCAAGCTCCACCATGAATTGAGAAATGTATCATTTCATGGTCACTCTGTCCAAGGCAGCCCCCAACCTTCACATCTCCTACCAGACCTTCCCTGTTCACGAACAGTAGGTCTAGCGGGGCAGTTCCTCTTGTGGGCTCTCTGACCAGCTGCATCAGGAATGCATCCTCTGTGCACTCCAAAAACCTCCTAGACTGCTTCTTCTGTGCTGTGCTGTACTCCCAGCATATGTCAGGGAAGTTGAAGTCCCCCATGAGCACAAGGGCTGATGACCGTGCAGCTCGTGCCAGCTGCTTGTAGAACACCTCATCTGTCTCTTCATCCTGGTTTGGCGGTCTATAACAGACGCCCACCAGGATGTCTGCCTTGTCAGCCCTTCCTCTGATCTTTACCCATAGGGATTCAATGTTATCATCCCTAGTCACAATCTCAGTGGCAGAAAAGGATTCCCTAACGTATAGAGCCACACCACCACCCCTCCTTCCTTGCCTGTCTCTCCTGAAGAGTTTGTAGCCATCCATTGCAGCACTCCAGTCATGGGAGCAATCCCACCATGTTTCTGTTATGGCAACCAGGTCATAGTTTGCCTGCCGCATTATGGCTTCCAACTCTTCTTGCTTGTTGCCCATGCTGCGTGCGTTAGTGTAGATGCACCTCAGCTGAGCCCCTTGCCTCTCTCCTAATCCCAATACCACTTCCCCAGGCCGATCTCTAGCAGACCTGGCTTTATCCCCTTCCCCCTTCCTATCTAGTTTAAAGCCCTTTCTACAAGTCCTGCCAGCTCCTGGGCAAGTATCCGTTTCCCTTTCGGAGACAGGCAATTCCCATCAGCTGCCCTCAGGCCAGGTGCCGAGTAGACCGCCCCGTGATCAAAGAATCCAAAATTTTTGTGTTTGCACCAGCCTCTCAGCCATGCATTTATAAGATGGCCTTTTCTGCTTATCTCAGTGTTTGCCCCTGCCACCAAAGGAATACTGGCAAACACAACTTGTATGCCCGCTCCATCGACTAACTTCCCCAGCCTCCTAAAATCATTTTTTATAATCCTCAGGCTTCTATCAGCAAACCCATCACTGCCAGTCTGAACTACCAATAAAGGGTAGTAATCGGAGGGGCGGATAAGGCTGAGGAGTTTTCTAGAAATATCCCTGATCCGTGCCCCGGGAAGGCAACACACCTCCCTATGGGTAGGGTCAGGCCGACATATTGGGCCCTCTGTTCCTCTCAGAAGAGAGTCGCCCACAACTATCACCCTCCTTTCTTTCCTGGAGGAAGCAGTCTTCAAACGTGGAGCCGTCTGCCTTACCTTGGGCAAGCTTGACGGCAGCGCTCCCATGTCATCATCACTCACGTCTCCCTCTGGTTTCAGGGCTTCATACCTGTTACAGAGAGGGACTAGGGGAACCGAGGTAGGTCGGGATGGGGGTCGCCTGCAACGCCGGGCTGAGACCTGCTGCCATTCCTCCTCTCCTCTCAAGCTGTCTCTCCCTGCTGGACTATGGTGAGAGAGAGGGGCCATTTCTCCCAATACTCCCTTAGTCTGGGAAGTGCAATCTCTGCGCCTTTCTTGCAGAGAGTTGCTCCACCAGTCTATCTCCCGCTCACATTCTCTGATGGTCCGTAGTCTATCTATCTCCTTCCTAAGCTCCACAACAAGGCTGAGCTCCCTTCGCCGAATGGCTTTCAGCCTTTCGAGCTCATCCTCAAGATTGGCAACTAAGCAGAGGAGGTCATCCACCTGCTCACACCTCACACAGGTGAGGCCCTTGCCACTTTCACTTGGCAGCAGCAGACTCAAACATTCCCTGCAGCCAGTGACCTGGACCGAGGTGGTTGCCCCAGATTTGTAGGGGGAAGGTCTCCGCCTGGTGGACACCATGGTCCAAATGTCCGAACACAAGAAACAGGGAGTCCTTGGCTCAACCTGTGTACTCTGAGCTGGTGCGCTCAATTTCCCCTCTGAGCTAGGAGGGAAGGCTCACCCTGCCTGCGCGAACTGCCTCGCTAACTGACGCGCCACGCCCTTCTGACGCGCCACGCCCTGTTTGCCCGTCCTGGTCGCCGCGCTCCTGGTCGCTGGCGCTCCCAGAGGCGCCTCTTGTAGGGAGTCGGATTGCCGCTGCCGCGCTAAGCTCCGCCCCCGAGGAGTCACGCCGACGTGCAGTCACCGCGAGAGGCAATGGCTGCCGCCGGGTGCGTCGCGGGGTCTCTCCTTTTCTCCTCTCCTTCTTTTATTTGCCCTCGAGGATCAATGCTCGGGGGTTGCCGCTTTTCAGAGGGCTCCACCGCCGGGTCTCCCTTGCCTGAGCTCTCTTCCTTCGGCGACTGTTGCTTGGGTGAAGAATCACATAATTGTTGGGAGTTGGAAGGGACCTTGAAAGATCATCTAGTCCAACCCCCTGCCAGAGCAGGAAAACCTAGACTAAATTGCACATGAATGCATCCAGGCGGGTTTTGAATGTCTCCAGAGAAGGAGACTACACAACCTCTCTAGGCGGTCTGTTCCAATGGAGTAGAAGAGACCAACACTCATCTCTCTCTACAACCTCATTTCAGGTAATTGTAGGTGGCAATATGGTCGCCCCTCAACCTCCTTTTCTCCAGGCTAAATATCCACAGTTCCCTCAGCTGGTCTTCGGAAAGTTTGTTCTCCAGCCCCTTCACCAGCCTGGTTGCCCTTCTCTGGACACACTCCAGGACCTCAATGTCCTTCTTGTAGTGAGGGGCCCAAAGCCGAATACAGTACTCAAGATGCAGCCTCACCAATGCTGAGTACAGGGGCACAATCACTTCCCTGGTCCTGCTGGCCATGCTATTTCTGATACAAGCCAAGATGCCATTAGCCTTCTTGCCCACCTGGGCACACTGCTGGCTCATAATCAGTTGGCAGTCAACCAACCAACCTATGCTGCCAATGATCAGAGTATTTTTCCTTGCCTTATAGACAGCAGAGTAAACATATCATAGAAACTTTCATGTGGGGTTTTTTGAATAGTATGTGAAAATTTTTTGTGGAAGTTTTGATTTTATTATAGAAAATATTTCAAAAAAGCTTGATTCCTGCTACAGTGATTTTTAATGACAAATTCACAGAATCATAGAATCATATAATGGTTTGGGTTAGAAGAGGCCTTAAAAATGATCTAGTTCCATCTCCCCTGCCATGGGCAAGGACAACCTCCACTAGATCAGGTTACACAAAGCTCCATCCAACTTGGCCTTCAACACCTTCAATGATGCAGCATCTAAAGCTTCTCTGGGAATCTGTTCCAGTGCCTCATGAAACTCATAACAAAGATTTCTTTCTAATAGCTAAACTAAATCTACCCTCTTTCAGTTTAAAGCCATTACCCCTTGTCCTATCACTACTCTTCCGGATAAGGAGTCCCTCTCCAGGTTTCCTGTAGGCCTCCTTTAAGTACTGAAAGGCTGCGCTAAGGTCTCCCCAGAGCCTTCTCTTCTCCAGGAAGAACAAGTCCAACTCTCCCAAGCCAAATTTATAGGAGAAATGCTCCATTCCTCTGATCAGCTTCTTGGGTCCCACTGTAAATATTTACTGGAAGCAGCTATTTTCTGTCAGGTTTTGTTGCAGAGAGGTTTTTCTTAGCATGGTTTGAGTCACAACATCAAAACGATTAAATGTCCTCATATGTAGAAGTACGGTGTGGAAATAACCAGGTTGTTTTGTGGAAGAAGCCCAGTTTTCAGAGAGCCAAACTAAGATGAGACCAAATAATTTTGTTTGGTAAGTAAAATAAATTAAAAAATCAATAAATTAAGAATCAATCAAACAAACAAGCAAACAAAACAACAAGCAAAAGCAATAAACTCTTTAGAAGTTCCTGAAAAAAAATATCATCACTTCTAGCTATTTTCAATTCACTGAACTCTATTAAAAATCCCCAATAACACAACCCTTCTTCTTCCCAACATTCATATATTTTATTTGGATATTGAGAATGTTAAGTGTGATTGAGAATATAGCCCAGAGTGTGAAAAAGCACAATATTTAATACTAAAAACTAATTTAGAATCTTGAATTGATTTTCTATGAAGATAAGAGTGCCTGGAATTTGATATTAAATTCTATCTATTTAGAGAGATAATTATTTGTTCAGTGAAGTTCAGTAATCCAAATTTAAATCTATATAAAAACATGAAGAATGAAACAGAATACAGTTATTTTAAAACTTTGAAAGTGTTCAGTACTCTTAATTTGAGAAAAGCAGCAATAAAAAACAAATGTACAAAGAAATTCATGTTGCAATTTAATCTAATATTATCAAATGTCATAATAATGGTCTGTAGTTACAGTTTGATTGTTTAAGCGCACCTGCTACTGGCAAAAATGAAAGTATGGAATTAATAAAGCAAGCATTTGTCTGTTGAATTCCACTCTGTTAAACATTTCATTGTTTATTGCTTCTGAAATATTTTTTTTTATCTGAGTTGTCTTTTTGTTGGGCTTTTGTTTTTAAATAAAAAAAACAACCGTCCAAAAAATGCAAATCACCTAAAACCAAATATTTCCAATGAATCACCATAGAAGTATGCATATTTTTTCCCTGTCCTTTTGAAATATGATATTTTACAGAAGCAAACTACCATTCAGTCCTGAATTCAAAATATTTGCCCATGCCTTATCATAAAACTCACTCAGACAAGTCTCTATAATTAATTTCATTCAGGCTTGACCCAAGAGCTTTAGTTATCTGACTACCTATTTATTTCTTCTTGTATATCAACTTTCTAGATACTACATTCCTAAAGAGGTAAATATTTTTTTCTGCTTTTCTTTTTCTTGTTCTTAATTTCTACTGAAGTGATATAATTACTTATTTCAGGAGCTGAAATAAATTTTTTAAAAGTAGAGAAGTCTGTTTACGGAAGGGAAGAGAAAAGAAATGTGGTGGATGGAGCCAGGCTCTTCTCAGTGATGACCAGCTATAGGACAAGGGGCAGTGGGTGCAAGCTGAAGTGTAAGAAGATCCATGTGAAAGAGAGAGACTTTTTCACTGTGAGGGTGATGGAACACTGGAATAGGCTGCCCAGGGAGGTTGTGAAGTCTCCTTCTCTGGAGACATTCAAAACCTGCCTCGAAGCATTTCTGTGTGATTTAGCCTAGCTGATCCTGCTCTGGCAGGGGGCTTGGACTAGACAATATCGAGGTCCCTTCCAACTCCTTACATTCTGTGATTCCTTGAATTCCATAATGACTAATTCCTTCATAAGTATGTATCAAAGTATAGAATCATAGAATGTGTAAAATACAACAAGTCAAGAGGACATGGCAGTTTATCCATTTCTATATATTTAATATTTTTAAAGATAGCTTTAATTTTTATATATTGAGTACTCAAAAAGAAAGGCATGCCAATTTGTCTCATTGTCTTTCAAAGTCAATGTCCTGGTTCTGGCCAGACCAGAGTCAACCTCCCTCAGCAGTCATCACAGGTGAGTTGAGTTAGCACTGGTGAGCTTTTATAGCCTGGGCTGTTTTGCTTACCACTTGACATCACTTCCCCATAAAAGGGGCTGGTTGGGAGGGTGATGCTGGGTGTCTCCAGAGCAGTCTGAGTGTGGCTGAGGGTGCAGCACTGGTTCTTGTGTGCAGTGCTTTGTAATTGCTGGGTCTGTAAAGGACTCCCTATTATCACTGGGCATGAGTGTAATTGGCTGTTATTGTTCTACTTTCAGTGTGATTTTGTCAGTAAACCATCCTTATCCCAACTCACAAAGGCTTTGTCTCTTTCTCCTGCCAGAGTGAGTGAGTGGCCTGTGGTGCTTAGCTACTCTTTGGGGCTGAACCACCATAGTCAGCATCAGACATTTTTTAACTGGTTTTGACCAGTCAATATCAATAACACTGTCAAGAAAAGCCCAGAAGTTTCTTTGTTCCCCAAACTTCCATAATGAGTACTAAATATTGTTATCTAATCCTGTTAACTATTATAGCCTCTTACAGATGTCAGTGTTACGCTCTGAAATATAACTTTATACTCACTATGGAAGATTTGCCAGGGTTCTCAATTACCAGTTCTAGCTTTAATAAGCTGCCAAAATTCTTCATATCAATTTACTGTATTGGATTTTGTTGCATTCCTATAGATTTTACACTCTGTCATATTACAAGAATTCCTCTAGTAGAACTTCTGCTTATCTTAGACCATTTCCTTTTCTTTCCTCTGGAATATCACAATTGAAAGAAGACAGCAATGATATTTTTAATAACTTTTTTCTTTTTTTACCTTCCTGAGGATAAGTGAGTGCATATGGGAGTTGACTTTTTACTTTCTTTGAAAATCTGCAATCTATAATTTTATGAGCATGGGATGTAATCAGGAATAAAAATAACTTCTTTTTTCAATTCCCATCAAGAACAGAAAATGGGAAATTTAATCATCTTGAACACAGTGCTAAAACAAGATGTGGTTTGATTGAGACTCCCTAGAATCTCTTTTTTATGATATATATTAGAATTAAATTCACCTTAATTTTACAAGAGGGATATTATTTGACAGAGAGGCATGAAGCATAATGAAATTATACCTCTTTTGGGTCTGATAATTTTGATCATTTTATGTTGTAAACAGAAGGCTCATCTAAAATTTCACACTATTGTTAGAATTCTTAAAAAACAAAAAAACAAAACTACAAACTTTTCACAACTTTTTTCTTAGCAATTATTTATTTAAAACAAACAGATCCAGCATATTTTTGTCAAAATTAAAAACAGAAAAAAAACCCCAAATTTTGTAAATTATTTAATTAATGAATCTGTTTCAACAATAACAAAAATGCCTTAATGAAACATGTATTTATGTTAAAAATATGGTTTAATTCCAAAATGCAATTGACAGCTTATACATGATAAGTATAACTGATCTTTAAAGTAACAGTGCTCACTATGGTTAAATTATTTCATACTACAGATTTTGATTTTTTTTTTTCCCTCATTAGATTTCTCTCTGCTTGGATTAGCATTATTGTACCTGTATATCTCTGAAAAATGTAATTACATAACCATTACATACTTTTACAGAAAATAAAAAACAAGGAGTTTGTGCTTTGGGAAGGAAGGGGAAAGATAGAGGTGTGAACATTATTTTTTTCCTTTTTATAAATCACCCTTGTTGCACAAAACCTCATAAACCACATTATTAAGCTATTAAAGGTAAAAGAATTACAAACTGCCTTTTTCTTTCAGTTAATGGTATCCTTCACTGTTTCATTTATAGCATTTACCATTTCTACCTATGCATACTCAAATCCCTTTTCTTAAGAATAGGCAGAAATACTTTCTAAGTTCTAAATATACCAAAGTTCAACTTCATTATATGCAAACAGTAGTCAGTGCTTGAACATACACCTGTACAATAGCAGGCGATGACCCCAGAATTTTTTCAGCACGGAGAGTCTCATGATCATTTAATATCTGTGGATAACTGTCTGTGAGTCAAGCACTGCTGGCCTCCTGCGATTCATTTAAGTGGACTGCCAGCTACCACAGCAGATGCTGCAAGCTGATGATGAATGTCAAATAGTTAGTGTAGTTATTTTCTAGTTTATTGTCATGATGTGTGTGTGAGAGTGTGTGTGTGTGGGGGGGTGGTGGTGGTGTTTGTTTTGCTTTGTTGTTGTTGTGTTGAGATGTTGTCCCAGTTGTTGTTGGTAGTGGTGGTGGGTTTTTTTGGGTTTTCAAAACTAAGAATTACTTTTTTACTAGTGCTGGTAATTGAAGACTCTTTTCCTTTTTCTTCAGAAAAGCCAAGGAGATTGAGGAAAGATTTTTGTTGGGGGTGGTGGTTTGTTGAAGTTTCTATAATTAAAAACAGCTTCCCCTGACATGTTCAGGGTCAGGTTGGACAGGGCTTTGGACAGCCTGGTCTAGTAGAGGAGGTCCCTTCCCATGGCAGGGGCGTTGAAACTTGAGGATCTTTAACGTCCTTTCCAACCCAAAGCATTCTGTCATTCTCTGATTCTATGATAATATACAGTAACCTGTAGAAAAAACCCTCTAAAAGTAATGATTTAAAATTAATTTAATCATTAATAATAGATTATTATACCCCCCAACAAAAAATTTAAAATACTTTACATAAAATTTCAGGCAGTCAGACCTCTTAAATTCTTTGCACTACCATGTCACAGGGCTTCTGATAAATCAGGTTTTCCAACTAAAGCATGGAGCTCTTCTTTTGTGCCTTGAAGTTCACCTGTCTCAGAGGTGGGAAATTTTTTAACAGCTATCTACATTTTGGAATAGACATCTCAGATACCCATTCTGACCAGAACTGTAGTAAATCTGACAGATGGAGTAGGTTAATACCTCCTAAGGTAGCTCAAGTTTTACTACTCAAAGCTATTAATTTTAAACATTTGTTCAGAGACCAATAGACAGACAGAAAAAAAAAAAAAATTAAGTGTATTAAAAATCACACATTGCCAACAACATGACTTTTACAGGAGTAAACTTCTATTCTATGTATTAATGTCAGTCTCCATAAGGTCTTAAAGTCCAGTAAGAAGTAAAATCTCAGAGGCTTAAATTCCAAATAAATATTAGGCAAAGAAAGTATTTACATGGCAGCACCTGCTCCTCCTCCAACTAGCCCCTCTTTATACTGAGCATAATGTTATTGGCATGGAATATTTCCTTTGGCCAGTTCGAGTCACCTTTCCTGTCTGAGTCCCCTCCCTTCTCATTAGTAGGGAAATATGAACAACTGAAAAAGTCCTTGATTGCTTGGCAACAACTAGAAACATCAGGGTGCTATCAGCCCTGCTCTCATCCTAAATCCCAAACACAGCATTCC
The DNA here is from genome assembly GCA_020800305.1 of Porphyrio hochstetteri. Classification (NCBI taxonomy): domain Eukaryota; kingdom Metazoa; phylum Chordata; class Aves; order Gruiformes; family Rallidae; genus Porphyrio; species Porphyrio hochstetteri. Next base: position 181,578,485 of record CM036905.1, on the reverse strand, counting down.
ATCCACTACTAGAAAAGAAATTAACTCCATCCTAGCCAAAACCATGACAATTGGGTTCCTGTTCAAAAAAGGAATATTTGATCACCAGGTCCCTTCAGTTTTTATTCTTTCCTTCTTCTTTCCATCATGATTTCACTTACTTCTCCTGACCAGTTCCCACCAGCCTGGATATATCTGAGAAAAGAGAAAATGAGAAAAGTATATTACAACCAGGAGTTCATCACAGCTTTTAATAGAACAGAAGAATAAAATATATATACAATTTCACAAGAAAGACTAGTTAAAAATTAGAAAAAAAATATTTTCATTAGTTTAATTAAATAGTGAAAATTTAATATAATTTGAAGAGCAAATAATACTGATTCACTCACTTTTTAATCTCATTCTTCCTTTGGTCTCAAACTCATTGAAATCTATGAGAGGCTTCTTAAATTAAAAGAGAAGAAAATGTGTTATTTTCTGTCCCTTCTCTCACTAAACCTCTCTGGTCGTGTTTTGATGGCTCATTCCAACCATTCTGAAAAAGATTTTTTACACTTTCTGATTTATTTTCTCTGGAAAAAGTGGAAGTAAGAAAAGAGGAGGAAAAACAAATTTTAAAACAAGTTTTGTTTTCTCTTACAAATGTATTAATTCTGGGTTATACAGTAGGAGAATACCAATTCCTATACTATATGCAATAGTCCCCTAGTACTACAAACATTGCTAATGTGAATGATTAAAAAAAATAAATAAATAGTTGAGGGGAAAATTAGTGAAAAGATAGAATATTGACTTGTACATGACTTAGTTTGTAGTCATTTAGTTATTTGTCTACCTAATAATGCAAAACCATAACAAGGGTATATTAAATATTGATGATGTTTATAATTGTTTATAAAGATATATATTCAATAGCAGTAAGTCAGGAACACATACCTTAAGCCTCCTAGATTTAGGAAAAAATAAATAAAACATTTAATAAATAAGAAAAAGCAAGCAGTATTCTGTATTATTTATATCAGGTTTGCTTTTCATTAGATTTTTAAGAAAAGAATTTGTTGTCCATTTATTGTTGACAGCAATAATATTTTGCTTTATTATATTATTTTTCGGCAGGTAAAATGCTATCTCCTTCAAAGAAGTTTGGGGTTTTTCTTTACCAATTTAATAAAATCCTAATAGCTGTGATTCATGACTTGTAGATCAGAAGGTGATTGATGGCTGCCTGCAGGTATAATAATGTCATTGCCTGAAATAAAAATATAATTCATTTAGTATGAAACACAGATTGACTTCTAAAGTCTGACACATCACATGGATGCTATGTCTATTGAAAATACTAATTAATATTCATGATTTCATAGTTATTATTCGAAGCAATTTTTAGTACATTCCTTATTGCTTTTTTGTTATACACTACTGTTTCCATCTGTTGAATTTAGGTCCCACCAAAAGTGTCCTGAGTTGTAATTTTACTTCTTACAGCATCAACTTCTAAAAGCAGCTTAGTGAGTTACGAGTTACTGTCAGTTAAATTGCGGTCCACCCACTTATCCCATCCTGTTGAGTAAAATGTTTTTGGCTGTGTGTCAGTGGGTCATGCCTCACTCCTAGTTCTCCTATGACAGATATGTGTGCATAAGCTAACCACTTTAATGTCTATTTATAGTCTGCAGAGAAAAAGAAACAAAAGAAAAAAAAAATAATCTGTGTAGTTTAGATGTTTCATTGTGCAATTGTCCGTTGGGTGTTCCTGATCTTTCCATTCTTGGTGTAAAGTGAACATTTAACTCAGGGCAAAATATCTTTCCTTTCTCTTCTGCAAACACTACTCTAAAGTCAGGTAATGTATACAAGAACAAGTATTTTGTAACCTGAGTGTCTAGATACACAAACTCTGATTTAGTCTGGTCTTCCAAGAATCTTCTAATATTACTCATCACGAACTATATGACAAATCTCTATGAATGCTAGGTCAGGAATTAGAGACATATCAAATATAGACAAAATTAATACAACTATTAAAAACTATTCTTTCAGGATTCATTTCTAGATGATGCAGTGGAGGGAAAAAATGTTTTTCTCAAGCTGAACTTCAATATTTAAATAAACTAATTTTAAGAACCAAGTTAATTCAGGTTACTCTGATGTTTTGGGTTTTTTTCCTCATCAACAGAAACAGTGGGTTTAAAAAATAAACTTTTTTACAAAACAGTAGCCATTGAACAGAAATGTTGAAACAAGAACTTAAGTTATGGCATGCAATAATTCATAATTTATTATTTTAAAATAATTTCCAAGTAGTGTCTTGCATTCAGCAATCAAAATGTCTCGTGTTTTAGTTGTGAAAATCACCATCTCCTACTTACTTAATAAAATTTCCATTTTTTTTTTTTATCCCTAATGCATTATCTGTAAGTCCTCTGGAGCTAAAAAGAATGTCACTACTCTAAGAGTGTGTTAATATAGTAACCTGAAAACTATACGGTATCCCTGCATCAGGGTAGAACTGTGAAACCAAGAAGTGGACCGGAGCACAGATCAATTTGCTAGAAATGTGTTCACCTTTCGAAAGTAATACTAAAGTTTGCAAATTATTAAAATAAGATATATTTGTGTGTGTATATGTATAGAGACAAGTGATACAAACCTCCTAATTCAGAAATTTGAAACAAATTTTCAATTAATTATTCATTAAAACATCATGTATAAATATTTCAAATGATTTCAATGTCCATCTATGAACACTCCATAGTTATAATTTTTTTTTTTTTTTTTTTCTGGACAATAATAGACAGGCTTATTCCTTTAGTTTATAAAATATACCTTTATCTCAGCTCTGGCATTTCTAGCATATTTCACTGAAGCCTTCCTTTTCAATATAATTTCCAATAAAATAATTCCCATGTATCTAGTTTAAAATTAATCAACCTATAGTTTGTGCATTTGTCAACATACAACACACTTTCAGCAGAAGTCATAAAATCTGGTTTTCTGAGCTACAAATAACAGTTATGATCTGCATTTATGCATGTACTTTCTAAGAAAAAAAAAAGTTTTAAAATGTCATCTCTCTCAACATGACATAGTATAATCACTTTATTCTTGTAATCAAGCATGAAACGAAGAACTTAAAAAGATTCAGTACAAACATGAAAATGCTCCAAAGGAATGAAATACTGGTTTTTTACCAGTTGCAAGAATGGTAACTTGCACAGGGAGACATGAGTGGCTACTGCTGATTAGCTGAAGAGTGGTTTATTCTCATTTCATTGTTTCACAGTCTGATGCAAGTAAGTTCTCCCTCAGCTACTCTGAGCTGTCCTGGCAGGATCCTGCCATAAACTTGAAGCTGTGTTAAGAGTCCTATGTTTGAGTTAGTAAGTCCTGCTGACAGTAAAACTGTGGAGGCTGGTGTAAAGAGGTCTAAACACAATTTCTCTTGCAGAAAGGAACTTTATCTTTGTAGAAGTCCGATTTATATCATATGAAATGTGATTGCCTGTGCAGATCCTAATTAATGCCATATCGGGGATGAGGGGAGTGACAAAATATTCATTGATTGTTAGCAAGCTACTCTGCTTTTCATGAAATAATAATAATAAAAAAGCTTTAATGCAGATACAGTTTCACTAAAGCATTAATACGATTCTTTTTTAAATTCTTTGCTAAGCAGGTCTCACCAGTGAGAAAATGATAGGGAAGCTTGGTTGAACAACTATAAATGTCATTAACCAAATATGTATTCTTCAGATTTAATTACACATTACAGAATCAAATGGTTGAAGGTCCAAGAGATAATAAAGTGTGTCACTACCAAGAATGTAATAATATCTTAATAATTTAAATCAAATTAAATATAAAAATTGCAGTCAAAGCATAAGAGTTGGGAAGTGGAGTAAATCATGTATCCTGCCAAATGATGAAATTACTTATGTGAAAACATGAACAATGTATTTCTAATTATTTCCCTCTTAGTGTCTACACCTCTCTTCAGAGTATCAAAACTCACTTCAATTATTCTGAAGGATACGGGTAACTCCACATTTTAATAGAAGCATCATAAGCTTACTTTTTAAATCCATGAGCATTTCTCCAGATGTCTACCTTTGTAGAAGAAATTCCAGTCAACAAAGAATCAATAAAAAAAAAAACAAAAAACCTCTAGATGACCATGACAAAGTCTCTTTATATATATCATTCAAAGGGTAAATTTCATCCTTAATTCTATAATGTCACATGCTTGCATGACCCACCCCTTAGCAAATGGCCTCAATACCATTTCTTAAGATGACAGTAAGCTGTGTGTATGTGAATTGAATATATGAAACTGCCTGAAAGAATGTTTGCCTTATATTGGTTATGCTAAAGAGGAAGCCAGCCCTCGGTGGGACTGAAGAGTAATCAATGAATTACAAAAAAATATTTGAAGCAAAGGCAAATGGAAGAAAAGTCAAAAGAAAGCATGAAAATACTGAACAGGTTGCAGGGAAGACACCTTTCAGTGCAAGAAGCAGCAGTCAGACCTGGTTTGGCAATGCAAGACATCACCCTGTGGCATCATGACTACTGCCCAAGCTGGGCACAGCAACCTCCTGTAGTGGGTTGGCACTGAAGGGTACAATACATATGCACCAACACCTCAGCTGTGTGTTTTGCCTCATGGAGCCCTTACATTTGCAGGTTGTAGGGAGCAGCACAGGTACCAGCAAAGCTCAAACGTGGATGTTTTCCCTTGGGGAGGAGTTTGCACAACTTACACTCCACGGCAAAGAGGTTGCTGGCAACCTATAATGCTCCCTCTTTCCAGTTGCAGGCAGTGATGTTGGGACAGACGGACAGAATCCATTAATTCTTGGCTCCGTGACCGATGTCACTGTGACAATTTTGTCTTTTTCTGACAATGGGATAACCTACACAGAACCAGGCTTGAAGAATTCATGTGGGATTCATCTTTCTCAGAGGGGAAAAAAGGACCTTTGCTCAGAATCCAGCAGGGCTCATCAACTAGCCATGATGGGGGAGGAAATAATATGAGGCTTGCCTGCAACAAGTTGTAGGATGACATGCTGTCATAGTTTAGCCCGTTGGCAGCTGAGTACCAGAATCCTGCAACGTGGACTCTCCTCTGTCAAATCCCCACTACGTTCAGACTAGCTTGCAGATCCCTCTCCCAGAGGTGGTAAACAGCCAAACCAAACACATTCCAAGGTTGAAGGGACAGAGTGCCTGAACTTATTGCTCAGAGACATGCTGGACACACCATAGCACACCTGAAATCTAGCTGAATTTAGCCAGAGGCTCCTGAGGTAATAGGAATCAACAAGGAAACATTAATAAAGTACATCAAAGGAATTCCAACCACTCCAGTCAGCAAGCAGGTTCACTGGGGGCCAAACTGAAATACCTCTATGCAAATGAATCTAGTGTGGGAACAAACAATAGAAATTAGAGATGTGCAAACACCTGAAGGGCTATGATCAGAGACAAGACAGCAGGGCACAAGCAATCCAGGAGGTTACTGGAATATGTTGATGACAACTTCCTTCTCCAAGTGATAGAGAAGCCAAGGAGGAGAGATGTCATGCTGCACCTTGTGCTCACCAACAAGGAGAGGTTGGTGGGGAATGTGAAGTTCAAGGGCAGCCCTGGCTGCAGTGACCATTAGGTGGTGGAGTTCAAGATCCTCAGGGCAGTGAGGAGGGTGCACAGCAAGCTCATTACCCTGTGTTTCAGGAGAGCAGACTTTGGCCTCTTCAGGGATTTTCTTGGTAGAGTGCCATGGGACAAACCTCTGGAAGGAAGAGGGTCCCAAGATAGCCGGTTAATATTCAAAGATCACCTCCAAGCTCAGGAGCAATGCGTCCAAAACAAACAAAAACATAAAGACAAAAAAACTTGAAGGCCTGCATTGGTGAACAAGGAGCTCCTATAAATTGAAGTGACATGGATTTGATGGATGGACCACTTCATACATAAGGAATTTGCTGGATAGTCACACTCAAGAGTTGTGGTCATGACTCAATATCCAAATCAAGACCACTGATAAGTGACATTCCTCAGTGGTCAGTTGCGACCAGCATTGTTTAACATCTTTGTCGATGACACGAACAATGGGATTGAGTGTAACCTCAGTAAACTTTTTGAAAACAGCACCAACTTGTGGGAGGCAGTCAACACACGGGAGGGAAGGAAAGCCATCAGAGGCTGGATGCCTGCTGGGAAGAGATTAAATTGACAGCACCCCTGAGAAGAGAGTCTTGAGAGTGTTGATATAAAGCTCAATATGAGCTAGCAGTGTGCACTTGCAGTCCAGAAAGCCAAACAAATCCTGGACTGCATCAAACCCAGTATGATCAGCATGTAAAGGAAGGTCCTTCTGCTCCTCTACTCTGCTCTGTTGAGATCTCACCTTGAGTACTGCATTCACCTCTTGGGTCCCCACTACAAGAAAGACATGGAGGTCTTGGAGGAGGTCCAGAGGAGGGACACAAAGATGATCAGAGGACTGGAGCAGCTCTCCTATGAAGACACGGTGAGAGTTGCACTTTTTCAGCCTAGAAAAGGCTCTGGAATGACCTCATTGCAGCCTTCCAGTAAGTAAAGGGGGCCTACTCTTTAGCAGGGATTGTAGTGATAGGACAAGGTGTAATGTATTTAAACTAAAAGAGGGTAGATTTAGTTTAGATATTAGGAAGAATTTTTTTACTGTGAGGCTGTTATAGTCTTCAAGGCCAGGTTGGATGCATCTTTGGGCAGCCTGGTATAGTGGAGGTTGTCCCTGCCCATGTCATGGGGGTTGGAACTAGGTGATATTTGAAGTCCATTCCAACCCAGGACATTATATGATTCTACAATTCTACAAGGTCTTTGAGAGAGGGGGGAGGTGCATGTTACCATGTGTGTGTGTGTTTGAGGGGACAAAAAAACAATTTTTAATTAGTTATAAAAAAGTATGTAGGAGTTTTTCAATTTTATTAACATTTTACATGTTTATTAGTTGTTTTGTTTTTTTTTTTAATATATTGATGATACTGATACTGAACATGTAGTTCACATAACGTATTACACGTTGTCGTGGTTTTGCCCCGGCCGAGGGCCGCACCCCACACAGTCGCTTGTACTTTTAAAAGGAAGGGGGAAGGAAAGTTGGGGGAGGGGGAAAAAGGGAAGGAAGAAAGGAGGGAACGAAACCACAACCTAGAAACCAGAACCACGCAGGTTGGGATAAGGATAGTTTACTAAACAATAACAGAAAAACTAGATATAACAATAACATAAGTTTAAAGCACAAAATAGATGAAACTGGTGATACACAATGCAATTTCTCACCAAACCACACAACTCAGGCTGCACAGCTTAGAGCCCGTCCCGGACAACCCAACCGTCCCCAGAAACTGCACGTCCTGGTGTTGTCTCCCCCTCTTCCCCCCAGTCCCCCCTTATACTGAACATGACGTAACTGGTATGGAATATCCTCTTTGGCCAATTCCGGTCACCTGTCCTGGCTGCGTCCCCTCCTTTCTCACTAGTAAGGAAGTATGCAGAGCTGAGAAAGGTACTTGATCGCCCGGCAACAAATCGGAGACATCAGGGTGCTATCAGCACTATTCTCATGCTAACACCCAAACATGGCATTCCATTCACTGCTAAAAAAAAATTTAACTCCATCATAGCTGAAACCAGGACATTATCCACCCCTTATTCCATACCATTTACGTCATGACCAGATCCAACAATTTTCTTTGGGTACAACCAGTTTCGTGTTTCACACACCCATATATGTATGTACACATGTATGCACACATACGTGCATACAGATCTTATTCCCTCAGTCTGTGAATCATCCCTCTGAAGTTGTTGAGTTCATTTAGTCCATGATTTTCAGGCTCCATTTGTCGTAACAGTTTCTCAGGATAATTGTATGTTCCATTGGCTCGTTGCATGCTGCATCTCAGGCTCTTGGCTGATAAACCTGGCATGGTCCATGCTCATAGTCTGTGGGTCAGAGTTTATTTTCAAAGGGAAAAAAGAAAAAAAGTTCTTGAGAGGCCAGGCTTTAGTTCCATCATCATGGCACTCATTCTTCATTAACTTGTATGACTCCGGCTATAATGCTATGGTACAACATACAGCAATCATAACAATAATGAATATACAATAATGGGTTATTTGGCAATTATTATAATTTCTACTTTATTAATTATATTGGCTATTCTCACCCAAAATCAAATCCCCTTGAGGTACGCATCGAACTTCTCCATCCCTCTGCATTACCCACCAAGTACAGCCAGGTCCTTGAGCAAAAACAATTCCAGACATGGGTTTACCTTTGCCTGAAGCAGGGATGACCCAAACTCTCTTTCCCAATACACTCTTCATATGCACTACTGGGACTCTGTCTCCCTCTACAGTACGTGGAAATTTTGACTGGGCAGGGCCAGCCCGATTGGTAGATCCCCTAGAGTTAACTAACCACGTGGCTTTGGCCAAGTGTGTATCCCAATGCTTGAATGTCCCACCACACATTGCTTTCAGTGTAGTTTTTAAAAGTCCATTATATCGTTCAATTTTCCCAGAGGCTGGTGCATGATAAGGAATGTGGTAAACCCACTCAATGCCATGCTCTTTGGCCCAGGTGTCTATAAGAGTGTTTCGGAAGTGAGTCCCATTGTCTGACTCGATTCTTTCTGGAGTACCATGTCGCCAGAGGACTTGCCTTTCGAGGCCCAGAATTGTATTTCGAGCAGTGGCATGGGGTACGGGATATGTTTCTAGCCAGCCGGTAGTTGCCTCCACCATTGTAAGCACATAATGTTTGCCATGGCGGGCTTGTGGGAGGGTGATGTAATCAATCTGCCAAGCCTCCCCATATTTATATTTCATCCACCGTCCTCCATACCAAAGGGGCTTTAACCGCTTAGCTTGCTTGATTGCAGCACATGTCTCACATTCGTGGACAACTTGTGCAATGGCGTCCATGGTCAAGTCCACCCCTCGATCCCAAGCCCATCTATATGTTGCATCTCTCCCTTGATGACCCGAGGTATCATGAGCCCATCGAGCCATGAATAATTCACCCTTACATTGCCAGTCTAGATCTACCTGAGCCACTTTAATCCTAGCAGCCTTATCTACCTGATGGTTGTTTTCATGTTCCTCCATGGCCCGACTCTTAGGTACATGGGCGTCGACATGACGTACCTTTACAACAAGTTTCTCTAACCGAGCAGAGATATCTTGCCATAAGTCATCAGCCCATATAGGTTTGCCTCTGCGCTGCCAGTTGTTCTTTTTCCACTGCTGCAACCACCCCCACAGGGCATTCGCCACCATCCATGAATCAGTATAAAGGTAGAGCCTTGGCCACTTTTCTCTCTCAGCAATGTCCAGGGCTAACTGGATGGCCTTCACCTCAGCGAACTGGCTTGATTCACCTTTTCCTTCAGTGGCTTCTGCTACTCTTCTTATAGGATTCCATACAGCGGCTTTCCATCTCCGATGCTTACCCACAATGCGACAAGACCCATCAGTGAACAGGGCATATCGCTTCTCATTCTCTGGCAGTTCGTTGTAGGGTGGGGCTTCTTCAGCGCGTGTTACCTCCTCATCCTCTGGTGACATCCCAAAATCTTTGCCTTCTGGCCAGTCTGTGATCACCTCCATGATTCCTGGGCGATTGGGGTTTCCTATTCGAGCCCGCTGTGTAATTAGTGCAACCCACTTGCTCCACGTAGCATCAGTGGCATGGTGTGTAGAAGGAACCTTCCCTTTGAACATCCAGCCCAGCACCGGCAGTCGGGGTGCCAGGAGGAGCTGGGCTTCAGTTCCAATCACTTCTGAGGTGGCTCGAACCCCTTCATAGGCGGCCAGTATTTCCTTTTCTGTTGGAGTATAATTGGCCTCAGATCCTTTGTAGGCCCGACTCCAAAACCCCCGCGGTTGACCTCGAGTCTCCCCTTGTGCTTTCTGCCAGAGACTCCAGGTCGGGCCGTTCTCCCCAGCTGCAGTGTAGAGCACATTTTTAATATCTGTCCCTGTCCGGACAGGCCCAAGGGCCACTGCATGGACTATCTCGCGTTTGATCTGCTCAAAGGCTTGCTGTTGCTCAGGGCCCCATTGGAAATCATTCTTCTTTCGAGTTACATGGTAGAGTGGGCTCACAATGAGACTGTAGTTTGGGACATGCATTCGCCAAAAACCTATAACACCTAAGAAAGCTTGTGTTTCCTTTTTGTTGCTTGGTGGAGACATAGCTGCTATTTTATTAATAATGTCCATTGGGATCTGACGACGCCCATCCTGCCATTTTATTCCTAAAAACTGGATTTCTCGCGTAGGCCCCTTGACTTTACTTCGTTTTATAGCAAAACCGGCTTCTAAAAGGATTTTAATTACCCTGTTTCCTTTTTCAAAAACTTCCTCTGCTGTGTTGCCCCATACAATGATGTCATCGATATACTGCAGGTGCTCTGGTGCTTCACCCTTTTCCAGTGTATTCTGGATTAGTCCATGGCAGATGGTGGGGCTATGTTTCCACCCCTGGGGCAGACGATTCCACGTGTATTGGATGCCTCTCCAAGTGAAAGCAAACTGTGGCCTGCACTCTGGCGCCAGTGGGATCGAGAAGAAAGCATTCGCAATGTCAATTGTGGCGTACCACTTGGCTGCCTTCGATTCCAATTCATACTGGAGCTCTAACATGTCTGGCACAGCAGCACTCATACCTGGAGTGACTTCATTTAGGCCACGATAATCTACTGTCAGCCTCCACTCTCCATTGGACTTCCTCACTGGCCATATGGGACTATTAAAGGGTGAGTGGGTTCGGCTGATCACTCCCTGATCCTCCAGTTGACGAATCAACTTATGGATGGGAATCAGGGAATCTCGGTTAGTACGGTATTGTCGTCTGTGCACCGTCGTCGTAGCAACTGGCACTTGCTGTTCTTCAACCTTCAACAACCCCACAACAGCAGAATCCTCCGAGAGTCCAGGCAAGGCACACAGTTGTTCTATTCCTTCTGTTTCCAAAGCAGCTATTCCAAAAGCCCATCGGTACCCTTTTGGGTCTTTAAAATACCCTCTACGTAGATAATCTATACCTAAAATGCACGGAGCTTCTGGACCAGTCACAATGGGGTGTTTTTCCCAGTCCTTCACAGTTAGGCTCACCTCAGCCTCTAGCACAGTTAGTTGTTGGGATCCCCCTGTCACTCCAGAAATACAAACGGGTTCTACCCCTTCATGATTCGATGGCATTAGAGTACACTGGGCACCAGTATCCACCAGAGCTTTGTACTCTTGTGGGTCTGACGTGCCAGGCCATCGGATCCACACAGTCCAATAAACCCGATTATCCCTCTCCTCCACCTGGCTGGAGGCAAGGCCCCTCTATTGCTGCTGATCATATTTGTTTTCCACTGGTTGCATAAAGGACTTAGAGGTCCCTTCAAAAGGATCAGGCACATCAGACATATAGGTAGGCCTTCCAGTTGTTCTAGGGAACTGCCCAGTAGAAACTGGTGCAGCCTTCTTCCTGGCAGAATCTCGTTGTGCGAATGTTTTACCCCACAGCTCATTTACTCGTGCTCAAAGGGCTGAGGTGGGCTGCATATCCCATTTCCTCATGTTTTCTCCATGATCAAGCAGGTAAAACCACAATGTACATCGTGGTGTGTATTCTCCCTCTTGGAAAGGTGGACACTTTCTCCCAGTAGCTGCAACATTGCTCCATACGGGTTGGGAGTTGGACACATTGTTGTCAAGTCATTGAACCAGTTTCTCTACTGCTGCAATGACGGAGAGGGAAACATTGTCTTGGTATTTCCAGAGTCGGCAGGCCACCTCATTTACGGTTGGCGGATCCATATCATTCCAGTCAATTGCTGCCAGTGAATTGGTATATCCTGCTGGTGCACTTCGTACAACCTTACGCCACATATCTGGAGTGCATAGGACTTCATCGGGATCAGCGGGAAGCCGTGAATTGTCCAGATCATAATAAATTATCTCCCGTACAGCTAATTCTCTCAGGTGCTGGACAGCTGTCTCTATGCTGTTACACTTGGGTGTCTGGCATGTAATATATTCCTTTATGGGATATCTTTCCTGCACACTTGACAGTAGTCGCCTCCAGAGGCTGAGGATTTCCGGCCTCCTCCCAATTGCTTTGTCAATTCCTCCTTCTCTAGCTAGGGATCCCAACTGCTTGGCCTCTCTGCCTTCTAATTCCAAACTACTGGCCCCGTGATCCCAACATCGGAGCAACCAAGTGATAATGTGCTCACTTGGGTGGCGAGTAAAATCTTTTCGAACCTCACGCAGCTCACTCAGAGTCAGGGATCGGGTAACAATCTCTGGTTCTGCCTCATCCTGATATCCTCGAGATGATCCCGGTTGATCATCATCCTTATCCGTCACTATGCGAACTGGTTTCTTTGTGCATTTCCTCCTTTGTACGGGAGCAACAGACACTGGTGTGGGTTGGTTTTTCGGATCATCTGCAGTGTCTGCTGTAGAGATTACAGTAGCTGCAGTGTCGGTCACAGGGGTTGCAGTAGCTGCAGTGTCAGCCCCAGTGGTTGCAGCAGCTGCAGTGTCAGCCCCAGTGGTTGCAGCAGCTATAGTATCTGCCAGTCTGTTTCCTTTCCCTTCTCCCTGACAGTGCTGACAGTGCTGACAGTGCTGCCTGCTATCAAGCAGTGTTTGATAAATAGTGGCCAGAGCCCAGCACAGTGCAGTAAGGTGTCCATCTCTGGGAAACCTACAGCAATTTTTCCTTAGGTATGCAGTCACTTGATCGGGGTCTTGTAGCTGTTCAGGAGTGAAGTTCCAAACCATCGGGCGTGAGAAAGTACCTAGGTACTCGCCCATACTTTGCCACATGCCCTGCCACTCGTGATTATTCTGTCTCGGAGAAAGCTCTTCAGTGGTATTCATAAACCTATGCTTGATATATAACAAAAACTGAACCATCTGCACCAAACCTACCAATACCAAAATGCTAGTTTGAATATCCCAGAGATATTGAAGATTTTCAAAAACTGCCCTAAGAGCTGTTGTATTTAGCCCAAAGGAAAAGAAAGCAGTGCCCCCACCATACCGGCTGCTGTTATTAACCCCTCCCTGTCCAAAGAATGGACAGGACAGCAAAACCTCATACAAGTGCCAGCTTAAGCTCATGATCATCGATATTATTGTATCATAGACCGATATCATAAAATACACTATAATGAAGTATGGGAACAAATACAGGAGCCACAGACCTGAGAGAGTAAAGAATCCTGCCAGGATTGTATACACCATGCGGTGGTTTTGCTGCCACAGCCTTGTGAATAAATACCACAACATCATGACCAGAGATTGCTTAAACAACAGTGCTTATCTTAATTGTGATAGTTAGGGTCAGATCTACCGTTATCCCAACCGTTCGTGCCCCACGTTGGGCGCCAAAATAACTGTTGTGGTTTTGCCCCGGCCGAGGGCTGCACCCCACACAGTCGCTTGTACTTTTAAAAGGAAAGGGGAAGGAAAGTTGGGGGAAGGGGGAAAAAGGGAAGGAAGAAAGGAGGAAAAGAAACCACAACCTAGAAACCAGAACCACGCAGGTTGGGATAAGGATAGTTTACTAAACAATAACAGAAAACTAGATATAACAATAACAGAAGTTTGAAACACAAAATAGATGAAACTGGTGATACACAATGCAATTTCTCACCAAACCACACAACTCAGGCCGCACAGCTTAGAGCCCGTCCCGGACAACCCAACCGTCCCCAGAAACTGCATGTCCTGGCGTTGTCTCCCCCTCTTCCCCCCAGTCCCCCCTTATACTGAATATGATGTAACTGGCATGGAATATCCTCTTTGGCCAATTCCGGTCACCTGTCCTGGCTGCGTCCCCTCTTTTCTCACTAGTAAGGAAGTATGCAGAGCTGAGAAAGGTACTTGATCGCCCGGCAACAAATCGGAGACATCAGGGTGCTATCAGCACTATTCTCATGCTAACACCCAAACATGGCATTCCATTCACTGCTAAAAAAAAATTTAACTCCATCATAGCTGAAACCAGGACACACGTCCATAAATTGAGGAACCACTTTTACTGAAAGAGTTGTCAGGGCCTGGAACAGGCTGCCCAGGGAGGTGGTTGAGTCACCTTCCCTGGATGTGTTTAAAAAAAGGGTAGATGAGGTACTTAGGGATATGGTTTAATTTAGGATGCGAATGGTTGGACTTGAAGATCTTAAAGGTCTTTTCCAACCTTGTTATTCTGTGATTCTGTGATTCTGTAATTTGGTTTTGGGTGGGATTTGTTTGTTTGTTTATTTTAAATGTGAACTAAGGACTTCAACCTTTTAATACTCATGTAATAAAATAGATTAACATCATAGAGTGCTACTTACTGAACTGTCAGCAAAGAACTAATACCATTTGCATCTACAAAATATGACAGGTTATGCCACAATGCCACACAGTAGGTTTTATTATGTTGAACTTTGACAGGCAAAACTGGTAAATAAAAGTTTCTTAAAAATAACACATATTATCCACTACAGTTTTTTCATCTCAAATTTTATACATTCAATATCAATGGATTTTTCTAAAAATGCCTCATAATATCCTCAAAACAAGAATAAATTTTGGGCATTTTGCCAGCATTGAATCACCATCTATGATGAACCCATAATTACAGAATCCCATAGTCGACTTAATTGGCGCTTAATCGACATAGTTTGTTTTGAAAAAACAAAAAAGTTTTATATATTCACAGATCAATTGACCAAGGATGTTGAATATTGTACTGTGTGAATCCTTTATGGGTTATGTTGGCAACCAGGGAGAAAGCTAAATGGCAAGGACTGAAGAGACTGATGTATCCACGTCATTCAGGAAACCAACAACTTACCCTGTACCACTGTGGAATCACAGGCTCTAGGGACCCACTCTTCTATGTGATTTACTGCCGGAAATGCTCCCAACCTCAGCTTTTAGGATATGACAATTTCCAAATAGATTTCCCTCCTAGCATTTTAATCTAAAATACATGTGCTTTAGTTTTTCATGACTGGGTTCTGGTGAAGAAGGGGGCTGCAGTAGTGGCTTCTGCAAGAAGCAGCTAAAAGCTTTCTGTCAGCCCAACAGAGTAAACACCAGTCGACTCAAGGCCAGAGTCATTGTTGACCAATGCCAAACCCATCAGTGACAGTCATAACACCTCTGTGAATCACATTTACGAAGTAAAAAAATGCAAGCACTCACTTTTTGCCACAATGGAAGGGAGTGAGAAGATGTAAGAAAATGTGCAGACACCAAGGGCAGGGAAAGGGGGTTAGGTGGTGGTGCCCTGGTGCTGGAGAAAAATGTGGCCCTGCAGCCTGTGGAGAAGACCATGGTGAAACAGGTGTCCCCCTGCAGCCCATGGATGATAATGGGGAGCAGAGATCCCATCTACAGCCCGTGGACCTGAAGGACATTGTGACACCATGGAAAGCCGACATTGGAGCAAGCTCCTGGCAGAGAAACCCTGCCGCCTGTGGAGAGACCAACCAATGCAGGACGAGGTTTGCTGGGGTACTTGTGAATCTGTGAGGGACCAAGCTGAACCAGTCTGGGCCTGAAGGTCAGCACTGCATGAAAGAGATCCTCTCTGAGGCATTTTGTGAAGAGCTGAAGCCCTGTGGGAAAGGAGTCACACTGGAGAAGTACATGGAGGACTGTCTCCTCTGGGTGGGACACCATGCTGGAGCAGGAGAAGGGTGTCGGGAATTCCCCCTCAGCTAAGAAGGAAAACAACTTGTGAGGAACTGAACGAAACCCACCTTCCCCCAGACCCTACCCCTCCTTGAACCACAATGTGGGGGGGAAGAAGGGAGCAAAATCATGACTAAAGTGAAGTCTGCTCAGAAGTGAGGGGTGGGGGGAGGTGCTTTAAGATTTGGTCTGTGGTTCTTATTACCTGACTCTGGTTTCACTGTGTGTGTAGAGTAGTGTAATAAATTAGAGGGTTTTCTTTCCTTGTTGAGTCTGTTTGGCCTGTGACGCTAATTATGGAATGACCTTTCCCTGTCCTTATCTCGACTCCTAAGCCTCTCAATATATAATTTCTCCCCTGTCCATCTGAAAAGAGGAGTGATAGAGTGACTTTGGTAGGCATCTGGCCTCCAGCCAGGGTCAAACCACCGCAGCATGCCTTTATGAATGTTGGGCAACATTTTTCTTGACATCCTGAGAATTTCAATTTAAGGGTCAGAGCTTCAGTAGGACTTGAGTAGCTAAAATACTTAGGTCTTTCTGGAAATCCCAGTTTGCCTGCCTAAACAATGTATATTAAAACGTAAAGCAAATTTTTAGTGTCAAAATGGGCCTTCCAGATGAAAACTGGATGAATACAATGAAGCAAAATGATTTGGTTTAAATGATTTCTTAAAAATAATTCCCTTTCAGAAATCATCGAAAAGGGCTCTTGCAAAAGAATAAGAATCCACATTATCAGAAATATTTTAAAAATATTTTAAAAAGTTGTCATTTTTTTTCACCAACAAACCACAAAAATCCAAACACAAATCTGTATTCGTGTATGTGCACTCATATACACACCTACTTTTGAAGAAAGAGAGTTGCCCTCCTTTCTTCTTTTACTGTCTTACTCTGTGGTTTTTTTTTGGTTTTTCCCTATGTCTTTGGGAGTTAAATTCTTTCTCTCCTTCTCAGTGACTGCTAGAGAAGGTCTCCTTTCTTACTCGAGGCTATATTCCAGCAATACATTTAAATACTGCTCTCCAATAGCATTCCGCCTCCCTGATTTTTAACACAAGCAAGAAAAGTGAATTTGTCAAGGGTTGCTTGCAGCTTTGAGGGAAAGGAGAACCACATACAGCAGCCAACCTACTGCAGTGTCTCTTAGAAATTGATCTTGTTCTGCTGTGACAGAATAAGACTTTGATGATAATGACATTTTCAGCTGCAGACAAAATCCTTTTTAATTTATTTGAAAGGGGAAGAAGCTGAAATGATTTTCTATTCCAGGATGTGCTTTACAGCTTGACTTACTTTTAAGGACTAACTCTCGGTTCAGGGGCAGATGTGGGGTTCCTACTGACATGACCCTGTAGAAAAAGAAGCATTCCAAGGAGTAGGAGTTTTTTAAATTATTCATGAAATGCTTTTCCTTAGAGATCACATCCTTCGGTCTATTACTCGAGAACTAAATTAGAGGGGTAACAGCAATGCTGCAGAGTGAACTGACAAACTTTAGCAAACTGTGATATAGATGAAGCAGAGGGGAATAGAATCCATTTAAAAAATGCAAATTATTTTAATTTCTCCTGTGCCTCTCATACTGGTGATACCATCATGTCCAGTTCCATGCCAACCCAACTATAATATTTTTCTTTCCCCTATTGATTTTTTACATATTCTTCTTTTCTTTTTTTTTTTTTTTTTTCCCATGCAAGCAGCTGTATGCTGTCTTAGTTGAAGATTTCCAGAATGCCCTAAGGTCCTATGTCATCTCCAGATACTTGATCCTATTTCAAAGCATCAGATAATTTTTCACTTATATTAAAAGTGCTTCAGTTTCTAAAATTACTGATATGTAACCTCAATCAATAGAGAATAAGAGCTATTTTCAGTGTAATAACTGAAAGAACTAGATGATTTCTCTTGTAAAAAGTTTTTGTCACTTTCATGAAAACCTGGGAGTTCAGAGACGCAAATCTGTTTTTGATTCTCCAAAAAGCAGTGTCTGTGCAATTATTATTTTCAAGGTTTAAAAGTATTTCATGTGCTTAGATTTATTTTTTAATCCTATCTTCTGACATTAGCATTCCAGCTATGCACATGCAATTTGCTTATGGATGACTGAGTAGTTCAAAAATATGTTCATACTCTTGGAATATTTTACAAAATTATATTGAATAGGACCAAATTCTTAAATATATATATATTTTTTAAGGTAAATTCAGGAAGAAAGAAAAAAAAAAGTCCTGGAGGAAAAAAAATACACAAATGTTTTCCAAGGAAGGAAAAGCAATTCTGCAACAACTGATCGCATTGCTGTTCCCACCGCCAGGAGGGCCTGGGGATTTTCTGTAGGAACAGATATCACTAAGGAGCTTTCCTTCAGTAGTCCACCTGATCTGAAGGCAAAGGGCAACTAGGACAATCAGTTTCTTCCATGTTATAGTTTCCATTTCTAGTGTAGAAAGAAAATTTATAAAAAAAGTGTCTACCTATGCAGCACTTTACTCAGTCCATGATTAATGTTTTTGTGGTATCATTACACTTTTAATTCTATAGGTATGTATACTCAATCCATCTAGAATTACAAATGGGAATCAGGCATGTCAAAAGAAACTCTATTATCTCCCACTGTGGCCCATTTTCATTGGGAGCTTGTCTAGAGGTAAGTACAAGATACCTCAAAGGCAACCAAGTGTATTACAACTCAACATGGTTGGTAGCTTGTGCACACTGGATGTTACCTACAATTTCTTAGATTTTTTTGCTCATTGTTTGAGGAAATCATGTAGATATATGGAAAATTTCTCTCTTTGGTGACAAGAATATGATCAAGTTTTTGATCTTTGAAAACTAAGCAAAAAAAAGCACAGGGATTTTTTTCCTGGTTCAGAGATAAGATTTGCAATTGTATCCTATCACTTTGTGTTTATTTATGGTTGGAATGAAAATAATGAATATACAGAGATAGCTTTTATATCATATACATGTAAGCAACACTGCCATAAAAATAAAATTTGATGTTTAAGATTTATATTTTGGTAGAAACAAATTTTTTCTTCGTGTCTTTGTGTGCATGCATCTGTGTAGATATTTGCAGATAGATATTGATACAGATATAGACAAAAATATAAATACATTCTCTTAAAGAAATAATAAAAATAATCCCCAAACCCACATACAGAGGACTTGCTCAGCTGCTTGAAACCAACACCTCTGTTTTCAAAGACAGAATTAAGCATTGCCACTTAAGGATGTTGAGAGGAGGGCAACTTTAAAGAACTGAAGAATTCTGAAAACTTGAGCATTCAAATACATGTTTAACTTACTGTTAATCTGGGGCAATTGCAATAAAAAGAAAATAAAAATCACATATCACAGGGACAAGGCTCATAATAGGAAATTGTCTTTAATATATATAAAAAAACCCCAAACCAATGAAACCAACAAACAACCCCCCCAAAAAGCTAGGAACAAGGTATAAAGTACCCAAAAGCACTGAAATGAAACATCACTGACCATCAGAGACCACTTTTTCAACTAAGATGCTGATAGATTTCCTAACACAAATTAGATTCCTGTCTATATAAGTTTTAGTATCCCCTACCTGAAAAAAATTCAATATACTTGCTCTATTTTGACTTGTGTACTTTAGCTCATAAGGTCACAGCAACCCTCTTATCAGCCAACAGCAGAGCTGCAGCAGTAATAGGAGATGCCATCTTAGATTAATGCAAGTTAAAATTGCCTGCAATTTTTTATACTTCTGTCTGTTGCGTGCACTTTAAAGTTTCATTTTTATCTCAGAGCATCCTTGGTCATACAACTCCTCATATTTCGGGAAAATATTTTAATTCATCCTTAGTTATGATTATTTTTCTAGAATTTGTGAAAGACCAAAAGAAAATAAGTCCAGCATTTAAGTGTGAATCAATGTAAATATATAATTTTCTGACTTAAATATACTCTAAAATTACTATAACTTTCATTTCAGCTTTTCCATCTTAGACAAAGTATCAGCCAAAATTTAGATCTCTCCTATCAGAAAAAACAATCAGATGCTTTTTGATATCCTTATCATTCATGGAGTAGATAATTTTGACTGATGCATGACTCTTTTGTATATTTTTTACACTGACACACGAATGTCATGTCTTTATATTGCTGGCAGTTTATATTGCAGTCTCTAATAAAAAAGCAAGATCTTTTACCAACTTCAACAGTTCTACATGACTAATAAGAAGTCCAATATTTGGGGGCTTTTGTAATGCTGCAAGGAATAGAGTAAATATATTGCGATTAATTTAACACAAATTTTAAAAGAAAAGAAAATAGAAACACACACACAAACACACACACACACACCCACCCAAAACACAACAGAAAGTCATGCAGGAATTATAGAAAAGTATAAAAATTTTAGCTTTGCATTCCCCCCCACCCCTGGATTTTAAAATAAAGTACCTGTCCAGAAAAGTGTTTTATAAAAAATACTGTGAATTTAATTTAAGTGGAGAGGTCTTACTAAAGTTTGAAAATGATTGTTGATTTCCATCTGTCTTTTGTAATTTTGTCATCAAAATGAAAAAGCCTTAACACAGAAAACAATATATTGAAATCTACATTATGATCTTGAGTTAACCCAAGTCTGAGGAGGCATTATTCTTTGCTGAATAAAACCTTTTAACAGATTACTGCCATAAAAAGCAATAATTATTTCCAGAAAGTTAGCATTTTTAGCATCATTAATGGTGAAATGTAAAGATAAAATATGCTCAGAAATATGCCTGAGACATACCTGTTTCAGATGACTGTGTACCGGCAAAGTGTGCACAGTAATGACAAAAACCAGTTTTGTCCATGCCACATCTCATTAAAAGGATCTTTGTGTACAGCTGTGGAGGACAACCGTATCAAGCCTAACACATTCTGAAGTCAGCATAGTTTGAGGCACTGAAAATTTAGCATGGAAGCTGCTATTAGATTGTATAAATTATTCATATTTTTAGCAAAATTCTCATGTGGAAAGCAAGGACTGTAAAAAAGAGTTAGACAACGTAAAGAATACCATAGAAACCAAATCCAAATTGTTTGATACAGTCACAGCATCATAGGAATATCAAACTACATTTAAATAACATACATTATAATATATTTTAAGAAGATATTTTCACAATTACAAATAAAAATTATTTACAAAAGAAGGAGAGACAAGAGACTGAGAGTCCCCTTTTTGTGTAAAGAAAGACTTGAAAAAAGGATAATGAGAAAATGTTAATGTTTATAAAGTTTTAGCTAAACAATTTGAGTTTTAACTGGTTTAGGTATTTAATTATTCATACAATAAAAAAAAAAAAAAACAAAACCCAACTTTAGGCCTTCACCAAGACAGTCACTGACAGGGAAAGATCTGGATAAATCTATCTCTAAATTCTGGCTTACACAAGGTTATGGCAAATATGAAACTGTTGTAAACTTCCACACAGAAAAGTTACATAATACTCATTATATTTATAACAGTAGTCTTTTGCCTGCAGAAAATTGCAGAAGTTATTAAAAATAAATAAATTTATTATCTTTTAAAATATATGATGGTGTTTATGTTGCTAGACAGTATATGAGAAATTATCTACAGGATCCAGAAAAGAAACAAAATACCTAATTAGAGATGATAAAAAGTCCCCCCACATAATGCAGGAAAAGATTTTGTGGAGAAGATTCCAGCAGATAATTAAGGAAACTAAGTTTTTTCCATGCTATTACTTCAAATTTTGATCAGATTAAAATAGTGTTCCGTGACAAATCTACTCAAAGTGACTGCATTTATACCCACATAATGACTTAGCTGTAAATAGGCTAATAAATAAAAGGCATCTCAGTATTAAACCTAATATTTTTACTCACAAACATATTTGAAATCTTAGTCCTTAAGAAAAGCATGTCATTGAATAAATCCTGTTTCAAATTGCAATGATACTAACAAAGAATTGAAGTTGCAATTGTTTTGGATGGAATGGAGTTCATTTTCTTCATAGGAGCTCCTATGGGGTTTTGTTTTAGATGTGTGACCAAATCAGTGTTCATAACACAGGGATGTTTCAGCTATTTCTGAACAGTGGTTACAGAATGTCAAGGTCTTTTCTGGTTCCTCACACCACCTCGTCAGTGAGTAGGCTGGAGATGATAAGAAATTCGGAGGGTATACCACTGGCACAGCTGATCCAAATGGACCAATGGGATATCTCATACCATATGATGTTATATTCCCCATATAAAGATAAGGAATGAAAGAGGAAAGCAGGAAAATTGAAAAGATGATTTTTGTCTTCCCAAGTAACAATTACTAGTGATGGAGCCCTGATTCCCTGGAGATGGATGAACACCTGCCTACCCATGGGGAGTGGTGAATGAATTCCGTGTTTTTCTTGTATGTGTGCAGCTTTTGCTTTACTTCTTGAACTTCCTTTATCTCAAACCATGAGTTTTCTCACTTTTACCCTTCTGATTCTCTTTCCCATCCCACGGGTGGAATGAGTGACTGTCTGTCAGGACTGAGGCAACGGAAACCTTCAAATGCTAGGAAAGTTAGACTCTTGCATTTATTTCAGCCTGAATTTATGTCAGTTTAAAGTGAGCATGAACTCACTACCTAATAAAGCCACAATTTTTTTCTTATTAATATAAAAAATGTAAATGTAAAAGCATGGTTACCATGGGCTAACTTCTTACTGATAAACTGGTTACAAAATTTACACAATATGTTGTGGACAGGTTACCCTAAGCCTTTAATTCAACTACAAGTTCACATGTATAATAAGTACAGAGGATACAAAGCAGTACATTTACATTAAATGCACGCTCACATTACAATCAATGGGCATCTAGTCATTTTAGGTGGTAGAGCATAAAAGAGCTATTCAATTAACTTTGCTTAGCCAAATACCTCTTGAAATTCAATTGATTATGTGGAGTGGATTCCTACTGCCTATAATGTCTACATGGGTTGCACGCAAAAGGAGAGAATGGATACAGAAGATTATATATTATCATGCTGAAGTAGTCTATATAGGGAATAGGAAGTTCAAATGGCTACTTGGTGAAGAGTAAGTAGAAAGAAGTGTCAACATGGTTTGGTATCCTTTAGGTGATGAGAAGATTGAGGAAACATTAAGTAGAACAAAGAGCAAACAGCTATGATTCAGAGATGGAAAAAAGACATTTAGGTGACTGGGCAGAATTTCTTCAGCTAGGAAAGTCAGAAGTTTAACAAAACTGAAGAGAGGGACCCACATTGGAGCAGGTTTTCTGGGGGACCTTGTGACCCTGTGGGGGACTGTGCTGGGGCAATCTGTTCCTGAAGGTCTGCATCAAATGGAAGTCACACTGTGGCAGTTGGTGAAGAGTTGAAGCCCCAAGGAAAAGGACTCACATTAGAGAAGTTTGTGGAGACACCACACTGGAGCAGGGGAAGAGTGTTGAGGAGACCTTCCCCTCCCCAGAGGAGGAAGGATCAGGAGCGGCAACGCATGATGAACTGACTGCAACCCCCATTCCCTGTCTTCCCCTGTGCCACTCAGGGGGAAAGAGGTAGAAAAATTGTTAATAAAGTCAAGCCCAGGAAGATGGGAGGGGTTTAAAGATTTGATTTTATCTTTTATTATCCTACTTGTTTTTCACTGGGTAATAAATTAGATTTTTTTTTTGTTTTTTTTTTCTCACCATGTCATGGTAATTGCTAATTGAGGAATAATCTGTTCTTTTTTCAACTCCTAAGCATCCTAATATATATTTTCTCACCTGTCCAGTTGAAAAGGAGAGCGATAGAGTGAGTGACTTTGGTGGGCATCTGGCCTCCAGCCAGGGTCAAACCACCACACAAGTATAAAAGACCTTGCATTTAAAAACAATTATACTTGTAGTTTTATAATTAGTGAGAAATTAATGCATAATTAGTCTTACAGTTTAGGGCATGGTAACCATAGCAAAAAACCACTTTCCTCATAACCTGAATATTAAGGCATATTAGGAGTAGCTACGACCTATAGCAGCAGGAGGAATTTTACTGCCCAGCCTCTGGAGCCTATCCCAGTGCCTGAGCACCTACGGTCTCTGCCCAGGTTGAGGGACATGTCTGCCACTTTCCCCTATGCAGGTTCTGCCAGCAGTAAAGCTGAGCAAGTATCCCAGACACACACACAGACAGACACATACACACACAGCATGGCTCCACAGGTCCCCATCCTACTGGCTGGTCCAGCTTGGTGCTCATTAGCAAACATGGAACTTACACACTCATCCCACAGGCACCTCATATTCATGGGGCCCCCCAGATACATGTACAGACTGTTCACCTGCCTGATACCCCTGCTGGAACCAGGGACCTCCTACTCTCTTGCTGGTGCATCCTGGAGCTTTTCATCCACACACTCCATGCACATCCTGTTTGGGAAAGGTACAGACACTTTCCCCCAGAAGCTGACACTTAGTGACTTAAGTGTTGCTGGACAGATGAAACTGAGTTCCAGCATTTCCAAATGTAATATTCCAATGGAAAGTACTTCAAAATTCAGGAAAATATGATGAGTTTATTGCACATAAATTCAGAGAACACTTTTTGACAAAGGTTAACACAGCTTACTATCCTTCACAACATTTTAGAAAACATGATACAACACAGAAATATAATAGAGATCCTTTTAGATTTATTGGCAGCTTCTGAAAATATTTCTATTAAAGAAATAGCCCATAAAATTCTCTAAAACTTACATTAGCTGGTTCATGTGGAATAGGGAAAGTCTGTGAAGAACTTTAAATAAATAAAGAGAAGGCCACAGAACGTACATTAATTTTAAGTTGTTTGGGCTTTGTTTTTTCTTTTGTTTTAAAGCCCTCTACCTTAAATTTATGCAATATATCAGAGAGGAAGAGACAAGAGGGGAGAGCAAGGGAGCAATCATGAGATAGCATTTAATTTCCAAATTACCAATGATTTTATAACATTTACATAAACATAAGATTCTCAATAATAGTTGTAGTTCATCATATTTCATGAATGTAAGTGAACAGGTATAGGAAAGATATTCTCAGTATGCTCTGATTATGATAAATATAAGAGTGGTTGGTAATAGTAAAATAAAGTCACTACTGGATAACAAAGAACAGAGAGACATCTTGAAATTACTGCAGTGTTAGTAAGTAGGTACTGTCTTTTGATTGATGCTTTTACCTTCTTAGACACAAAGCTAATCATCAGATAATTGCTAATCCAGAAAATCACGCATCATTAGTTCCAGTATGCATAGAGCTGGTTACTTAAAAATTGTGATGCTACTTCTAGCAAGCAACAAAGTTACATTAGTATAAAATAATGTTCACGTTGTTTAGTTCATTCCTTTTTTTTAGATATAAATTAAACCCTTATTCATTTCCAGCTTCTCAGAGCATAGAGAATGTTAATTTATAAGATTAGCTGGATCACTGAATCCTACCTGTTTTGCAATAGAATTGTGGTTATAAAACTGTAATTTGTTAAATAAAAACTTAAAAGATACATCTTTGCCTTGGGAGGGTAATTTTTGACTTGTCTGTGTGAGATGCAGAAAGAAAGTTTTAAAAGACAGGTAACTGTCATCCTTACTTTTTATTTTTGATATCCCATTTACTTCTGTCTATTATCATCCCTGTTATTAGTGAGTGAACTCTTGTAGAGTAATGAATCTACCAGCTTCTGTGTGTGTGTATGTGTGTGTGCACATATTTTCCCCATGTACTATGCTTCCCTAAGACATACCAGGTTTGCATATCGATATTTTTCCTTGCAGACCCTTAAGGAGCTCATTTCTCAACAGCAACACCAGACCCTACAGTATAATCTTTGACTTATTTTTCTGTCAACTATTGTTCTACACCGACACAGACTTTTCTGTTTGTTGCTGTCTAGAGGATTCAGTGCTGACCCTGCCTGCTCAATGTGCAGGGACTCATGCCTGCAAGCACTCAGGCTTTGTACGACTTATCCCTGCGCCTTTACTTGTCATATCAGCAGCTTCATCTACAGAAATACATTCTGACTGAGTAAGCCCGAGGTAGACAATGCTTAATTCTCCATTACAAAATCTTCCAGGAAGAGAAGAGAGATTCAGCTGCAGGACATTCATCCTGTCAGCACCTTATTATCCTAACACACCGTTTACTCTGTTAATGGTTTTAAGCTGGCCTTATTCATTCTGATTATCATGTTAGAGCCTTGCCCTGGATCACTATGCAGCAGTACACAGCATATTTTTATTCAGCTACTATTCTGAGACTCCAGGTATTTACCTTTCTTTTACCTGTACTTTCTTTTACACTGTCTACCTATGAACAAATGGAGTTCAGAAAATTTCCAGTACTTCAATTAAATGTTACAGATTCAAAATGTGAGCTACTTGAAAAGGAATACAGTTGAAATAAAGTAAATAAAAGTAGAAACATCTGTTAATCAAAAGCAAATTATAGTTCCTAGGTTCTTCATAGAGAAAAAATAGATCCATCCTTTGCATTGATGTGCATGCAACACAGTCACATATACGAGATAACAGATAACAGATACCTGTATGTTGGATCACAAAGATCACACATCATTTACTGTTTTTCCTCCATGTATTTTTTATCCCTAAGGCTTCTAGCACCTTACAGCAAACATATGACATTGAATAAAACAATCATAGGCCACAGCATTAATATCCAGCACAAAGAAATAAGGAGTGATTTCAGTCATTGTCAACCTATGATTTATTAAACATAGCTCAAATATCATGAAATTATTTCTAAGCATTTTATGGAGTATTTTTCAATTAAATATATATTTCAGAACCTCATTATGATTCTGAATGCGTCCAGTTGAAGATGAGGGTGGTGACAAAGTTTTGCAAAACATACCTGGGTTTTCAAAGGACCAAAAGGTAGTGAAAGTAATTCACATAGAAAGTTCATAAAACCTCAGAACATTAAAGTGTTTTGAACATTTCAGATTTTATTTTCTAGGAAAGTTTTTAGTATTCAGTAATTTTGTTTAGTGTTCAACTTTATTCTTCTTAAATTCATAGAAATTATACAATTATATTGACTCTGTTCCTTCCTTTTTTCCCCTGCATTTTCAAACTAAATTTTCTTTTTAAAAGCACAGAATACTGAAGAGAATTTTGGTCATATAACAGTATGTGAAAAATTGGCTTCAGACAATAAACCTTATGTTATTCTGATTACATCTATTAATCACTTATTGAGGAGAAACTGATTAACATATAGAGATCTTGTCTCTTGCTTGTTGTTTTAAGGAAAGTATATAAAAAAATTACAATCTGATATTACTTTTAATTTATCATGTGACTAGCACCACTTTACAGCCTTTGAAAAAGTATCAATATGAAACTATGCTGTTACCCATGCTTAGATCATCAACACTCTCTCTCTTTTTTGAGGAATGCACTGGGATTATATTCATAAAGAGTTTGCAAGACTTTGTCCATAAAACCATCAGACCTCTAAATAAGTGCTGTAAATCACAGAGTCAAAGAATGTGAGGAATTGGAAGGGACATCAAAAGATTGTCTATTCCAAACCCCCTGCCAGGGCAGGATCACCTACATTAGGTCACACACGAATGCATCCAGGTGGGTTTTGAATGTCTCCAGAGAAGAAGAATCCACAACCTCTCAAGGCAGCCTGTTTCAGTGCTCTGTCACCCTCACGGTAAAAAAAATTTTTCCTTATGTTCACATGGAATGTCCTATGGTCCAGCTGGTACCTGTTGCACCTTGTCCTATCACTGAACATTACTGAGAAGAGCTTGGCTCCATCCTCCTGACTCTCACCCTTCACATCTTTATATACATTAATGGGGTCACCCCTCAGTCTCCTCTTCTCCAAGCTAAAGTGACCCAGGTCACTCAGCCTGACTTCATAAGGAAGGTGTTCCACTCCCTTAATCATCTTTGTGTCCCTGCTCTGGACATTTTCATGTAGTCCTCTGTCTTTCTTGAAGTGAGGAGCCCAGAATTAGACACAGTATTCCAGATGCAGTCTCATCAGGGCAGGGTAGAGTGGGAGGAGAACCTCTCTTGACCTACCAACCATACCCCTTCTAATGGACCCCAGGATGCCATTTGCCTTCTTGGCCACAAGGGCACATTGCTGTCTCATGATCATCCTGCTGTACACCAGGACCCCCAGTTCCCCTGCCCCATGTTGCTCTCCAACAGGTCCATCCTCAGCCTATACTGGTACATGGGGTTGGTCTTCCACAGATGCAAGACTCTACACTTGCCCTTGTTGTATTTCATTAAATTTCCCTCGAGCCTTTCTAGGTCTTGCTGAATGGCAGCATATTCTTCTGGTGTGTCAGCAGCTCTTCCCAGTTTTGGGTCATCGGGAAACTTGCTGATGATGCACTCTGTTCCCTCATCCAGGACGTTATTGACAGCATTGAATAGTACTAGTTGCAGTACTGACCTCTGAGGAACTCTGCTAGATAAAGGCATCCAGCTAGACTCTGCCCCATCGACTGCAACCTTCTGGCTTACTTCCTTCAACCAGTTCAGAATACACCTCACTACCTGACCATACAGACCACATTTCCACAGTTTAGCTGTGAGGATGCTGTGGGAGATGGTGTCAAACGCTTTACTGAAATCAAGGTAAACTAAATTCACTTCCCTACCACCATATATCCACTTAGTTATGTCCTCTAAAAGGCTACCAGACTGGTCAAGCATGACTTCCCCTTGGTAAAACCATGTTGACTGCTCCTAACAACCCTCTTAACCTTGACATGCTGTGGTGGTTTGGCCCTGGCTGGAGGCAAGATGCCCACAAAAGTTGCTCTATCACTCCTCTTTTCAGCTGGACAGGGGAGAAAATATATATTGAGAGGCTTAGGAGTCAAGATAAGGACAGGGAGAGATCATTCCACAATCAACATCATGGGCAAAACAGACTCAACACAGAATAAAGGAAAAGAAAACTCTCTAATTTATTACACTATGCTACACATACAGTGACACCAGAGTCGGACAATGAGAAACATGACCAGATCTTAAAGCACCTTTCCCCCACCCCTCCCTTCTTAGTAGACTTAACTTTAGTCATGATTTCACTCCCTTCTTTCCACCCCCCTCCCCACCCCCCTCACCATTGGTGCACAGGGAGGGGCAGAGTCTTGGGGAATGGTGGTTTCAGTCAGTTCCCCACAAGTTGTTTTCCTTCTTGGTCGGGGGCGGAGGCATTCCTCACACCCTTCCCCTGCTGCACCGTGGGGTATCACCCATGGGAGACAGTCCTCTATGGACTTCTTCAGCGTGAGTCCTTTCCCACAGGGCTTCAGTTCTTCACCAGCTGCCCCAGTGTGGGTCACTTCTATGGGGTGCAGTAATAAATCATAGAAAATTTCTCAGTCTCTCAGGCCCAGACTGCTCAAGCCTGGTCCCCCATGGAGTCACCAGCCTCCCCCCAGCAAACCTGCTCTGGCATGAATCTCTCCCTCGCTCATCTCTGTGTCTCTGTCTCTCTCCATGGGCTGCAAGTGCTGGCAGGGGCTTGCTCCAACGCAGATCACAGCGTCTTCCGTATGTCTCCACCTGCTCTAGTGTGGGGCCTCTCAACAGGCTGGAGGTGGGGTCTTGTCCTTTCCCATGGGCTGCAGGGGGGACACCTGCTCCACCATGGGTTTCTCCACAAGCTGCTGGGGAATCTTTCTTTCCAGCACCTGGGGAACCTCCTCCCCCCACCCTTCACTGGCCTTGGTGTCTGCGCAGTTTCTTTCATCTTCTCACTCCCTTCTCTGGTGGCAAAAAGTGGCTGCTAGCATTTTTTTACTTTTTAAATGTGATTCACAAAGGCACTATGACCATTGCTATTTGGCTTGGCCTTGGTCCACAACAACTCCTGCCTTGAGTCAGGTGGTGTTTACTCTCTCAGGCCTACAGAAAGGTTCTAGCTACTTCTTGCAGAAGCCACTACTTCAGCCCCCACTTCTCCACCAGAACCCAGCTTCACAAACCTATAGCACATGGCTGGAGACAGCATCAATGATAAGTAGTACCATCACCTTTCCAGGGATAGAGGTGAGGCTGACCAGTCTGTTGTGATCTGTGTTGTTCTTCTTGCCCTTTTTGAAGACGGGACACTGGAGTGACATTTGGTCTCCCGTCCTCAGGCACCTCTCCTGTTTCCCACAGCTTACCAAAGATGACAGAGAGTGGCTTAGCAATGACTTCCACCAACTCCCTCAGCACCTGCCAGTGTGTCCCATCAGGAACCATGGATTTATGGATGACCAGATTGCTTAATTGATGCCTAACACAGTCCTCATCAACCAAGGCAACTCTTCCTTTATCCTAACTTCCTATGGGGCCTCAGGGGTCTGGTGCTCTTAAGGACAGTCTCCAGCAGTATAGACAGAGACAAAGGTGGCATTCAGCAACTCCACCTTCTTATTATACTCTGTCACCGAGGCACCCACCTCATTCAGCAGAGGGCCTTCATAGCCTCTAGTGTTAGTTTTGTCTGCAATGTATTTGAAGAAGCCCTTTCTGTTGTCCTTGACCTCCCTTGCAAGGCTTAATTCCAGGACGCCTTAGCTTTCCTAGTTGCCTCCTTACATGCTCTGATAACAGCCTTATATTCCTCCCTGGGCTCTATGCAGCAACAGCCATTCTGTATAGCCTGTATGTCCAATCATACCCTGTGCCTTTGTGTGGTATAAGTAGAATTTCACAAGTGATAACAAGCAACAAAGCTGCTGAAGGCTCTAGAGAGCAAGTCTTATGAGCAGCAAGCAGCTGAGGGAGCTGGGATTGTGTAACCTGAAGAAAAGGAGACTAAGGGAGATCTTATCACTCTCTACAACTATCTGAAAGGAGTTTGTAGCCTTGGGTGTTGGTCTCTTCTCTGGAGTCATTGGACAAGAGGAAAGGGCCTTGAATAACTCCACAGGAGCTTTACTGAAAGGGCTGCCAAGCATTGTAACAGGCTGCCCAAAGAAGTGGTTGAGTCACCATCCCTGTAGGTATATAAAAGACATGTGGATGTGGTTCTTAGGGACATGATTTAGTGGTGGACTTGGCAGTGCTAGGTTAACAGTTGGACTTGATGATCTTAAACTTTTTTTCCAACAAAAAATAATTCTATGATTCTAAATCTAAGCAAGGTTTCTAGTAACTCTATAAGGGTGTCTGTGGGATGAATTAAGGTAAAATGGACACCAAGCACCTTAGTTTTAGGAGGCTGTTAGGAATCTGACATTTCTAGTTTCTAGAGTTGATGGACATATTCTCCAGTATTCAATTTTCAACAGAAATTACTTCCCTACATGTTAACTTCTATGAAGCCAACACAAATCACACACCTGAGGTGTCAGGGAAGGCAGCAAGCCTGCCAGCAACCTGACTCTCCTCAGGAGGAACAGGCCTGGACAATATCCTTGCATTCCCACAAAACAGGAAAGTTACTCATGCTAAAGGGTTTTTGTAATCACATTCACAAAACACTATGGCCATGAAGGCAGGGGTACAGACTGCTTTAAACCAAGAAGGAGTTGTGGGAAGGTGTTTGGGAGTAAGTGAACTATCTACTGTGTAGATAGTTTGAGACATCAACAGTAAACTAACAATGCTTAGCTATAACATATGCTTATCAGATCCTGTTACATTCACTAACCAATCAGCTTGGTGTGAACAGTGTGTGTAACCAATTACCAGTTTTCCAGTTGCCACATTTGCAGTAACAAATGTTAAAATCAGCGTTCTTTCTCTCAATAAATGGCTTCACCTTAATTCTTATCGAGTTGTGTGTTGCCCATTGCCAATCTCTGCACCGAGATGTCTTTTTTTCCCCCCCTTTCTCTCTCTGGTTAAAGTCTGCCAATCAAAAATATCAAAGAAAGATTAGAGTTTAGCTCTGAGTTTCTATGTATTTCAAGATGAAATGTTAGGAACCATTTTAGAAGACAAGTATTGAAGTAATGAAAGAAATAATTCCTGTTAAATAACATACAAATACTGTGTTTTTAAGACATAGAGTAGATGTGTGTTAATTTAAAAAAAAGAAAAATCTCAAATTGGTGTACAAGGTTCTTTCAAGATTTAGCAGTTCTGTAGAGTGACACTTTGTCTACTAAAGTGGGAACACAGAACACTGATGGGTCTGCTAATTCTGCAAGTGAATTATTTTTTATACCAACATCACTGAAACACAGCTGTGATAATAAATTAGGTTCTTGTTCAGGGTCTTCCAGCAGGCACATAATATTTTTTTCTGCCACCATCATAGTCACCATACTTGGTTAGTCAAAGGAGGAGAATTGATACCAACATTTCTCACAGGGAAAAGTAATTCCACAGAATTTCAGAAATAATGTGAATCTATTCTAAATCTGTACATACATAGAAGAATGTTGGCTTCAATACTAAAGAGAAATGTGTTTTTTTCCATTTGTAGTTTGTGCATATCAGAAAGTTGTAAATTACAGAATGAAAACATATTATAGAATAAGCTGGAGCAAAAATTAAACAAAAAGTGTCAGGATCATGAGAAAATCCATCCAGATTATAAATAGTCTTTACGACTGAATTTGTTTTATAAGAAATACAATTATGATTTAAAATCAACTCTGTTTTGTCACTATAGTACAATTCACAATGTAAGTCAATTCTGCTGGAACCTCATGTTTATTTGAAGTGGGTATCATATGTGTAAGCTACAAACTGGTTTGTCTTAACTACAATATTCCTTAAGATAGCTGATTGAATACACTTTTTTAACAGGCAAGGCAAAACTTGAAAGCATTTACAGAAGGGAAGTGATCCTGATAATTCATAGTCAGAAGATTTTTATTATACTGCAGTGCTTTACTAACAGGACTATTAATCCATAATATTCTCCTTTTTTCATTGTGTCTTTGTACCTTTTATATTAATGAATGTAAGTAAAGAAAATGTCTATCATTTAATGTGTAATCTAAGTTTGAATATAAGATTTAATGCAGTAATTGAGTTCTGTCATTATATTATTAAGATTTTTCTGATCTGTACTGCAGAAAATATAATTACATCCATGCAGCTGGGGTTTATGATAGAGCAGAATGTTTAATCTGTTTGTTTGATTTATGCTTTATTATCTATCAGGATTTTTCCAACACCTAACTGTAAAGGTCAGCATTAGGATGCCTAGCTAATGACTATGCAAAAAAAAAAAAACCCACAAAAAACCAGTGATTTGGCAGTGATTAGAGAGACATTGACAAAGTGGGGAACTCTGATAACCAAAACCAATTACTCCTAAATCCATCACTGGCAATTGTCCTTATTGCAAAACACACTAAGATGATCCAGTAGAAGAAACTATCTGCAGAATGCTGTTCAAACTAAGTGTGACTATTGCATAAATGGTGTAGCACCATGAATATCTGGGGAAGGGTCTAATTTTGGAAGGAGAGGAATAAAAGGAGCCAGTCATTTGTAAGCTGGCAGCTGATCAGTACACTTGACTGTCTGAGCTCTGTAGTTTTTCCTTTTTTCTCACTACACTTTATTTCTTAACTTTCTTTTCTTTTGTGTGAATATGCTCATTTTTCTATGTGTGCCTGGGTGGGGAGGGATGCAGATGAGGGGATCAACTACTGAACTTGAAATTGCATCAAATGAGGAGAAGAGGTCTGGGACCTTGCTATTTTTTATGGTGCCAGAACTTACAGTGACCAAGTCTGAGAGCTAGAAACAGCTGAAGGATGTTTTGTTTAGGTTTGGTTTTTTAGTATGTGCTCAGGACTGCTTTCTGGTTCTGAAGGTATCTGGCATTGAACGACACAATTTTAAACTGTTAAACTTTCTGTTTCTGAGTAAGGTTCATTGTATTAAGCTACTTATTAATGAATGGTTCTTGACACACATAACCTTCAGAATCATGTTCACAAAATCACAAGGTTGGAAAAGACCTTTAAGATCAAGTCCAACTGTTCTTGTCCTGTGCTAAACCATATCCCTAAGTACCTGATCTACCCTTTTTTTAAACACATCCAGGGATGGTGACTTAACCACCTCCCTGGGCAGCCTGTTCCAGGCCCTGACAACTTTCAGTATTTTTTTTTCCTAACATCTAATTTGAACCTGCCCTGGCGCAGCTGTGTGCCATTTCCCCTTGTCCTATCACTTGTCACCTGACTGAAGAGACCATCACCCACCTCTCTACAACCTCCCTTCAGGTAATTGTAGGTGGTGATAAGGTCTCCCCTCAGCCTCCTCTTCTATAGACTAAACACACCCAGCTCTGTCAGCTGTTCCTCATATAATTTTCCCTCCAGCCCCTTCACCAGCCTGGTTGCCCTTCTCTGGACTCGCTTGAGGACCTTGATGTCGTTATTGTAGTTCGGTAATTCTTTGGGATAGGACTAGTTGACTTCTGCCAAAATCATGACAAGGACCATTCTAACAACTTTATAATATAGACAATTGAGTTCTAGCACCTGGGAGTGTTCCTAGCACCACTCAATTTCTGAAATATACGTAGCCTCACAGACTTCATAGCATCTGTTTCACCTTATGGATGTTTTATCTTTGTGTGGTTTTTTGTGGGTTTTTTTTTGGGGGGAGGGGTTGGTTGGGGTTTTTTTGGTAGCTTATTTTACTTATTTAATTTTCTAAAATATTGTACCTGCTCATTATTCTTATTTTTTTTCTTAAATCAGATTTTTCCTTCTTAAATTTGATGGCAAAGTTATTTAATTGTTGAAAATCTGAAGGGAAAAAACCATATTTACTAATAGCTAAAAATATTTAACACTTTCATGGGAATATATATTATGTAGCATTTTTATAAGACCCTCATTTATCAGAATCTAAATCAGAAAAACTGTCAGATCGGTTTCTGAAACCAT
Source organism: Porphyrio hochstetteri (assembly GCA_020800305.1). Taxonomy (NCBI): domain Eukaryota; kingdom Metazoa; phylum Chordata; class Aves; order Gruiformes; family Rallidae; genus Porphyrio; species Porphyrio hochstetteri. Next base: position 181,543,849 of record CM036905.1, on the reverse strand, counting down.
CTTCTCTGCATTTAATAGTTTTCCAAAATTTAACTGCTTTTTATAAAGATGTCCAGATTTATTCAGATGTGAAAGAAACACCTCTTTAAATTTAGTTGTCTATTTGTGACTGACACTGCTTCAGTAATATTTATTAGAAGAGAGCCAAGTACCTTTAGTAACATTTAGAAGATTACAGAGAGAACCTTAATTAAGAACCCCTCTTAAAATAATTATCTTTAAAAAGATCTTCAGCAGAATCATAATACCATTATTCAATTACATTTTGACAGTGAACTCTCTCTGAATGGAAGTTTCACTCATGTTTCACGGTTTGTGCCTCCGTCCATCCAGTATACAGAACAACAGGATATTTTTTAAGATACATGAACCTATTCTTTGGCAATAAATAACCAAAGGATTAACTTACCTTCCCCCAAAATGAAAAAACTAGATTTCTGCCTCACATAATAGAAGCCTATTCACAAAGCTATAGGGTATCTCAGATGAAGGGGTGCTTTTTTGAACCTAGTTTCTATGTAGGCAGGAAAGCAAATATCTAAGGTTGAACTGTGATCAAGTAAAAAGAAATTCACATGAATCATCCAGGTGCAACATAAGGATCAAGGAGCTTCTTGAGTATTAACTGACAGCAACTCAGAGATTATACCGCTGAAATGACCATGCTGTACTTTTCCTATTTCACATACTTTCCCCACAGCATTAGTTCCTGCCTACTGTTAGAGGACAAAGAGTGAATTTGCTGACAGGACCTGAAGTATAGTTTTTCTGTTAGAATAACTTATAAGTTGTTTATTTGAGAGAGGAGAAACTTGCGGTTCCTATCATTGTTCCTTGGGTGTCTTCTATTTATATACCTTCTCTCTACTTGAGAAAAACCTATTGACCTGAATTCCTACATACTTTGATTAGAAAGGTGAAAAGAACACCAAAGAAAAGAGATTGAATGTTATATATAAAAAACGAATTTAAGGTCATTTTTAATGTTCTCTGTGTTTATCGATTTGGACTATGAGTGTTAGTCTTACTGCAGCCAGTCTGGTAGCAATGATGTACCTATTAACTACAGTTAGACAACCATCTCTCTTAACCCAAATCCAGAGTCAAATATGTATTACATAAAGGGCTGATGTCTGCTAATTAGTGACTGCATAGGCTTCCTATGTCTCTTACCATACATAATATTCCACAGGGCTAAATTAAAGCTATGCATCTGACCTCTAGCAAATCACAGCTCAAACAAGCCTAAATCATCTTTGACTGAGGCAAACCAGAGACGTCCCAAGGCACTGCACTTGTAGAACAGCTCATAGACATTCAGTCCTTTCCTAATAATAACAAAATTAGATTATTAAACAATGTGAAGTAGGAAGAGCTTTATAAGATGTAGTAATTCATAAACATATGCTAAAGTATCAATGTCTGTCTCCATTTTTGTTTTGTTTGATTACGAAGAGGGAGAAAGAAGAAAATGATGCAGTTATTTTCCTTTATTTCAATACAAGCTTATTAGAGACACTTCTAGACAATCTTTAAATATGCCTTTATTTCCAGAAAAGGGATTGACCATAAAAAAAATCCTACCTGTCTCACATTTATATTATCTAAATACCATAACTGTGCTACCCTTTCTGATGACAGAAAGTCAGAATCTATGGAAGATTTATTGAGAAACCTAGATGCTTCTGATGAACGCATGTGGCAATATTTTATGCAAAGGGATAAAGGGAATGCTGGATCTGATACAGAAGTGGAATTAACCAGAAATTTAATAATAAGCACATGAGCTACAGAGTGGACACCAATGCTTTGCATTTTACCAAGTCAAAACCATGGGTAAGCCAAAGCATTGTTTTCTGCATTTTACTTTACGTTCATATGACCTGTGAGGATACAGTTAGTCAGTTCGTTAGTTGGACTGGACCCAAAATTCAATACAATTTTAATTTCAAAACGTTAGGATGTATTTCATCAGTTTACAGGAAAGACCTGTAGATTTTGATTAATAACTCAAAAATCAGGTAACAATACTATGATTGTTGCTGTGGGGTTGGATTTTTTGATTTTAGAAATTCAACTTCATGTATTTTTACTCTCTCCACCTAATTTCTACGTTATAATTCACTGGTACCAGTGGATCAAAACTAAAGCTCTGAAATAGGATTCACCTCTAGAAAACATTTGATGAATATGCAGTCCTATCTAAAACTCAGCAATGAGGGATTTGAGAGCTATACCTTTAGGAATATCAGACATTTTAATCCTTGTATTAACATTGCAATACTGTGGAACTCTTTCCTAGTGGATACTGCAGAAACCATGTTCTCTAAAGTTCAAAACACAATCAGAGTAGTTCCTGGAAAAATAATCTTTCAAGGGTTATAACTACTGTCACAGTCTCTGCTTGAAAGATCCTCTCCGGCTACTCAACTCCTTTGTGCTTGTTCTTTTTCCTCTATTTTTCCTTATGCATCTGTTGTTGGAGTCACAGTTTTGCGTAGCTGGGTACTGGTAGGGAGTGCAAGAAGCAGCCAGAAGCTCTCTGAAGGCCCCAGAGAGTAAACACCAGCCGATTCAAGGCCAGAGTTGTTGCTGACCAAGGCCGAGCCAATCAATGATAGTCATAGCACCTCTGTGAAGCTGCTTGTCAACCCTTCACACAGCAGCCAATAATAATTTAACATTTACTGATAATTCACCATCATCTACCAATTACTATTTATTACTATTTATGAGACAGACAGGTGTAAGAAGTCTAAAACTTGTCTTTGTTTCATCACGGGTTTCTTAGAAACATGGATTTGAACAGGACTTAATTGAACATTTTTCTTTGTAGAAACTGAGAATCAAATTCAGGCTTCCAAATAAACAAATAAACACACAAACTAATAAATAAATAATCACCCTTTTGCTTTAATCTTATGCTATGAAAGATAGCCAAATCTCAGAAATGCTTCAATGGTAACTATATATATACGTCCAAAATGAAATAAATTTTTGAGACATAAATATCACATATCCAATACCAACAGTTTTCAAACCATTAAAAAAACCCCACAAATTATGTAAAACCTTATTGATAGCATATATATAGATTGCCATTTTAATTATTTTTCTAAATAGTATGCTGTAGGGAAGGATGGTGTATGAAATCTTATGCATATTTAGCATAGTTCAGGGGAAATAAAATTTTATTTGGTCTGAGATGCTACCAACTAAAAAATGAAAAATAGTACATGGAAGTTAAGGGCAATTCTGGGCCTTAGGTAAGATAGCCTCTGGAGAACCCTCTTCTGTTCCAAAAGAATCAGATCTTTGGGACAAAGTCAGAAGGGGATTAACTCTGTTACTTTTCTGATGAAGAGGAACTCTTGAGTACATGGTGTTTCCCAATGATTCCCTTGCTAATGTACAAGTTATAACCTAGTGCTTCACAGAACCCTTATAAGGATTGGCTTTTTTTTTTCCAGATTCGCCAAGTATGACTAATAAAGCAACACATTTACATGTACTTAGCCCAGAGGGGTTTGTGGATTAATCCCTTATAAAGATATCTGGCCCCCAAGTGTAAAGAAAATTATTCTAGCAGGAGCAAGCAATTTCCCCTCAAGGTGAAACAAAGACTACAACTAGAAAGAAATTTGAGAGAAAAGACAGACAACAAATCTCTATCTAGTTAAGTCCTGCCAAAATGGGATGACATGGAAGATATGCAAAGCATGTTAGTGTCTTGAAAGCTTGTTTGTTTCTTTTCCAGGAATATGATTTTGCATAATCATATATATCCCATGTTACTATAACTATTTGTTGAAAACAAGTTGACATGAATATTAAATTAGTATAAGGATGGATAAAAATGTTAATAATACATAAAAAATATTTTTTAAAAATGTTATCAGCCATTTGAGCATCAAAGTAGGAGGTTATTGTAAGTAAAAAAAAAAATCTTCTGTATGTAGTAGCAGTTAATAATGGTATCTAAAAGATGTAATTCAGATCCGTCTTCAAAGGTTCATGTTACAGTTGCTTTCTAATTAGTGCATTACTGCATATGCCCAAATGCAGCAACTGAGGTCCTCAAAGCAGTTTTCAGACAGTTGTCTATAGTGTAAGAATGACTTTTATCATCAGGGAGAGAGAAAAAAATCTTACAAAGATTAAGTCAATAGCCCAAGATTTTAGAACAGATTGAAAATGGGATGTGTTGTCAGGTCTAAATAGTAACATAATAGCAAAAGTATTTGGAAAAGTTTGTATTCTTTGGGATTATGGATGCTCATAAATGGCAAATGAGCACCTATCTTTGCCTAAAGACTTTAGCAATGCAGAAAACTGGATTTTGGACATTTTTCACCCTAAGAAGATTGATTTATCAATTTCTATACAAGCTTGACTAATTCCCTTGAGTTCCATGATGCAGTGTCAGCCTTATTTATTATATAATAATTCAGTGCTCTGGATGCACACTGCAAAAGTAAATAAAATGCATGAACCTTCTCTCATTCTAATTTGATTTGAAATAAAATTTCATCATTCTAAAAATGTTCACTAAATACTTGCCTACTGGCTACTATAAAAGAATACACATTCCATCCCTGACCTTAATTTTGGACTAACTGTACAGGCACTACAAACTCAGAATGAGATTATTAGATGCCAGAATGAGGCTTAACAGAGGTGCAATCAGACATATAGGCATCTGACAAGGAGGACAGCAGCCTCAGCACCATCTTTGATTTTTTAAATCATAGAATCATAGAATGTACTGAGTTGGAAGGGACCCACCATAAAGATCATTGAGTCCAACTCCTGGTACTGCACAGGGCCAGACAAGTCAGGGCATTGACCCCTCTGGGATTGAGTCTATCATCCAGAAGCTTCTTGAACTCAGTCAAGCTTCGTGCTGTGACCACTTCCCTGGGAAACCTGTTCCAGCACTTGACCACCCTCGCAGCAAAGAAGCTCTTCCTAATATTCAACCTAAACCTCCCCATCTCAACTTCATCCCATTCCCTTGGGTCATATCTCTGGAGACCAAAGAGAGATCAGTGCCTGCCCTTTCACTCCCCCTCGTCAGGAAGCCACAGACCCTCAGTCTTTTTTTTTTTTTTTTCTCCAGGCTGAACAAACCAAGGGACTTCAGCTTTTCCTTGTAAGTCTTTCCTCCCAGACCCTTCACTATCCTCAATGCCCTCCTCTGGACACTCTTCAATAGCAGTGCCCAAAACTGCACACAGTACTCAACGTGAGGCTGCACCAGCCCAGTCTGAGGTGCACCGATCCCCTCCCTGGACTAGCTGGCAATGCCTGCTTGATCAATGACTTCATATTATAAGACCTTTAAACAGTATAAGAGACAAAGCCTTTGAAATACTGTTCACAGACAGAGGGACATGCATCTAAGGAAATAAGAGACAGTTATCCATGTTCTGGCCTTCTTTTCTGAATTAATGTATTCTGCACATGTGTGGTGGGATGGGTCAAAGATAGGAAGAACAGGAACGGAAAAGCTCTTGGGCTGAGATAAGGACAGGGACATCACATACCAATTACTGTCATGAGTAAACCAGATTCAACTTTGGGGAACTTAATTTATTAACAATCAAAATAAAGATGCAATTATTCATTCAGGTAGTGTGAAGCAAAAAAGGAAACTCTAAACCAGCATCTTTCCTCCCTCCTTTCCCACTTTCAACTTTATTCCTGACCTCTCAGGGAAACAGCAGCCTTGTTTCTTACAGTTTTTCCCTCACTCCTCATGCTCCTGTGCAGCATTTTCCTCTTCCTTAACCTGTTTTCCCCACCTTTGCCAGGGGGCTCAGGTGTGCTCTGCGCTGGGTGGGCTGGAGTTGGCTAGAACTGGCTGTGTCCTGCTCCAGGCAGCCCTGGGCCTCTCTCCTCACAGAGGCTTTTGCAGCCCCCGCTGCTGCCAGTGCCTGGGCATCTGCACCTGGTACAACTGTTTTCTGTCTTTAAATCTTGACCACTTCCTCAGTTGTCTGTTTGTTAATCTGTAGAGTGGAAGAAAAGGAGATAACCCAACACTAAGGTCAGACCTCATTCGTGGTGATAGGTCTCAAACACTTACAACAGTCACTAACAACCAAAGTTTAAAAATAACTATTTGGCTATCAGCTTTTGTTGATTTACATTTGTGCTCTGGAACATAAGCAAGTGAAATAATGAAATACAGTGAGAATAAAATGCTCTAGGGCAGATACTTAAAGGAAAAATTCCAGCAGAAAAAACTTGACAGAAAAGCTCTGTTTTCCTCAGCTTTCAATCATAGTTTTTCACTCCCTCTTTTTTCTCTTTACCCAGTGACAAAGATAACACTCCTGCCAAACCAACCGCTGCCTCTTCAGATTGTAACATCTGCCAGCAGACGACTCATTTAAAAATCATCTATATATCTGATAATTTCTGTATCAAAGAAAGGTAGGACATGAAAATATTGCAGGACTTTGGGACAATAACTCTTTTGAGATCCTAAATCTCTGAATATGTGAATAGAAATATTCATGCCACAAACTATATGAATCTTTATATATTTCCATTAAAACTTTAGCGTTAGTTAAATTTATACTGAGGTCCTTTCAGACCTCCATGGAAATAATGTACTTGACAGAAATTCATAAAGAGAATGGCATAAACCCAGTTAGTCCTTGGTGTTTTACCCCCAAAAAACCTATCGCTGGCCTGTTAACATATTGCTGAAGCTGGAGGTTTAACCTCCACCTTCATTTAAGATGTCATGAAGGTGACCTAAGCGAATGTGTCATAATAGACTGAAGGAGATCAGGACCTTTAACCACAACACATAAATAAAAAGCTAGCCAAAATGAAACCATTTCTTTCTGATCAGACTTTATGAGTTAAAGAATACAGACACACAATGGAAAGAGACAAATATAGTTTCCAGGCCACTCATACAAATGGATAACCACAATGTTAACCACAAGAAAAATCTTTGCTGAAAGAGTCTCTGGGCTAAGTGAAGTCTAAGGAAAGACAGGTTTATTTCTGTTGTTTTCAGAGAAACAGTGCTTACTGTTTTCACATTGTTAGCAAGCAAGTAAACTTCCCATATTTTAATTTTACTGTGAACTGTGGTTCTGAACTACACAGAGCTGCTCAGGTAAAAAAAAAAGTTGTGTACGTGAAAATAAATCCTGAAGGTGAATGTACTATTTGAGGATTTTGAAAAGAGATTCTGTTTTATGTAAATTCATTACTATCTTATTTCCTAAGTTATCTTTTGGATTTTTATGGCTACATCATAAATAATAGTTTATCAGTTTAAATGAGTAAGATAAAACCTACCTCATGGTACTTTTTATAAAAGCCTACCATATAAGTATATCCAGCCCATTTTGCTTATACTAAGTTTGAATACAACACATTTTCTCCTATGCTAAACACAAATTTGCTTCCACAATTTCAGATGGAACCTTTTTTTGAAGTTTGTGATTTAACATGAGTTCACTGGAGAGCATCTGGGCTACAAGAAGCCCATTAGCATGTCACTACGTGCTGTGATGTAATGTTGTAAGATTTGTGACTGGGGCAATATTCAAAGGGGACATAAAAGGTGTTTTCTGTCTCAGGACTGTTTCTGGACCAAATTAATTTTCTTTGTTTATCAGATAACAAAATGCTATTTTAAAATCATCTCTTAACACTGAAATAAGATAGGAAATTAATCTAGTTTACTTTCCAGTACTATTCCTGAAAGGGGGGAAAAAAAATCTATTTCTCTTTTGCCTCTCTAATTATCTTGTTCAAGATCCAGTAAAATTCTTTGAATCGTTGACTATGTGTTTGGTTTCATTCTCAAGGGAAGATATATCTTTCAGAAATGATCATGAAACATTATTGTTTTCAGAAGCCCACGTTATTTCTGATTTTGAAGCATATGTGTCACATTTTGATGTGTCTTGTCAGGTTTAATCAATCAAGTTGATGCATGTGAGACATGATCCAATTTCACATGATCAGAATTACTTCATTTGACATACCACCATGTGACATTTAAGGTCAAATTTAAAACAATAACAAAGAAACAAAAACTTTGCCCTGTATTAAAAGATTTTAAGAAAAAAATAACTAAATTTTGAAAGCCAGGTAAGGTATTGTCAAATGTGATGCACTTGAATTTTAATTATTTGTAGTATTTTGGTGCCCAGATTAATTTTCCTACTGTTATAAATTTAACCAATATATAAAATATTTTAAACCAATAACTCAACACAGAACTGGAACCTCAATACTTGAAGAAAATTTATTTTGTAAAGAATTGTTCTCTAAAGACTGATAGACAACCTGACACAGAATATATTGTTTTTGTAAAGGCTCAGAGAAAGTATTTAAGTATACAGTACATGCTATTATTATTACTACTACTACTATAAAAGCATTATTTGTCCATGTCTGGTGCTCTATGGTTTTGGAGCAGGTATTCACTGTAGCCTGTGAAGGATCCACACAGATATATATTCCTGAAGGAACTGCACCCTTTGGGAGCCCACACCAGGGCACAGGGAAAGTAAGAGAAGGAAGTAGCAGTGGAGAAAAACTTAATTGCTGACCATAACCACACACCTTCCCTGTGCTGCTTACAGGGGCTGGAGGGTAGAGGGCTCTGGAGAGAAGGAGTGAAACTGAGCCTGGGAAAGCAGGTGAGAAAAGGTGATGCTTTAAAGGTTGTCTCTGTTTCTCACTACTCAAATTAGTAATTAGCTCTTATTTTAATTGGAAATAAAGAAACTTAAATTTCTCTAAGTTCTGTCTGTATTGCTCAGGACAGCAATTGGCAAGTAATCTCCCTGCCTTTATCTCAACTCATAAGCTTTCGCATACCATTTTCTCCCCCATTCTTTTAAAGAGAGGAAGTGAGTGAGTGGCTAGATAGGTGTTTGGCTCTTTGCTAAGGCTTATCCACAACAGATACCCACAGTTGTGGAGGGTTTTTTTGTTAACATAGGAAACATAAGTAGGGTTAAATGTTTACTCTTTCCTTTTCCAGTGACAGAGGTTTTGTGTATGAGCGATGAAAAATAAAGGGGGTGAAAGGATCACATCGTGATCCAGGTGTGGTAGCTGCACATTTGAAAGGATAAAATTAATCCAAGGAAAAAAAACAAAATTCAAATTTAAACACAGGTATAAAATCATCTCCATTTGTATTGGAGATGTATGTCTGAGAAGAGTGAGGAAACACTCCAAAGGGAGGCACCCACTATCTTTTCAATTAACAACATTAGCTGCAAAGTTCTCAACCTGTCCATGCTTCTCTGTATAGGCCCGGTGTTCACGGCATGAGAATTTAGTTAATATATTACATTATATTATGTCTATTTTATTTATTATATTACAATACATATATGGTATTTAAATAAATGTATACAAATATTCAAATATCTAATATATATTAAACATTCTAGACATGAAACAACTCTCACATTGCCTAAAACCAGTTCAATCAGTGAAGAACACATTTAGATGCTGAACTTCAAAACTAGTATTATAACACAACAGTTTCTCCCTTGAAAATTAATAAATATAAAATCTTGCAGCAGTGACATTGTCATCATCCCAGAAAAGTTACTAGGGATAATTTTATAACCCAGCCCGTCTAAGTTGTGTCTATATTACCATTAGGCTAAAGTTTGTAAAAGCAAGTAATGAAATTATTATCAGTAAATACTCACAATTAAATGGAAAAATATTGTATTCCAAAACCTGTTGCTAAATTTAAACATCATATACTTTTTTTCTCCCAAACCGTATTTTCCAAAGGTGGTTACATTTTCGATTGCTTTAGTTATGTAATTCAATCACAGAATAGTAATTAAAAGGTAGCTTGTGCCACTTCCAGGTGTCTAAGGAACAAATTAAGCAGACGAAGGAACTTCTTATAGATACACATATAACAAGGAGATGTACATCTTTATAAACTGAGAGAGAAACAGAGAACAATTCTTGTATTTGCAGAATATAGGAAAACAGATCTGTGATTTGTACTTGGGGAATAATTAAATCTGCTTCTGTTAAAGGCTTGTTGAGAATATGAGGTTTGACTTTTATCTCCTGCTAGCTGAGGTCACTTCAGCAACCTGATGACAATATTTTTACCAATATAGTCTGAAACAAATTGAGGTCAGTGTACATTTTCTCACAGCCTTGCTCTCAGATTTCTTCCATGAACTGCAGAAGGTTTCAATTTACTGAAGCACTGAAGTAGGTAAGATCCAATCAAAGTAAAAGCAGAATCAATAAATGCTAACCTCAGAAGGCTAAACAGTAGTGACATCAGTCAGGGGAAAAGTTTTTTGCAGATCCAAAATAGTATTGTTCTGTACCTAGAAGAAAATGAAAATGCAGCTATATGTTTTTATATTACTTGTTTACTGAGATGTATTTAACATGTTTGACAAACAACAAGATGGATATTCTATAAAGGATAGAAATGAACCTATGTGATTTGGCAAGCATTCTGGAAATATAGGCCAGCCATGGAAGCCAGCTGGACATCAGTCTGAATTCTGTTTGTCTCTGTAATATATTTCTCATTGCTTTATCTCCTACCATTTAATGGCTGATTTTAATGAATCATACGTTATTAAACACTATGATCAATACAATACACATAAAATATTCACAAAATCAGTTATATATTGAATTGGCTGCACATTTGGCAAAAATATTTTTACACTTAAAGAATTTAGTTGTGTCTGCTATTGTCTTTTTTTTTTGTAAACAAAATAACTGTGACATTGTGTATAAATACTTGAGAAAAATAGTTTATTTTTTGTGTCAGCATTATTATACAGAAGGTATGTTTTAAGAAGAATAAGTGCCATCTGTAGTTACAGAACATCTCTCTGTGTGTTTACATGTACTTTTAAGCTTACTTTTAAAAGAAGCATGATTCTACTTTTTAGCTGAGTATCAGTTAAACTGCATTATGCTTACTGCAGCTCTGTTGTGTCAGCATTTGTACAAATTCTTTTCTCACTCTTTATGAATTTTTATAAATCAGCATTAACTGTGATTTACCTTTTCAGTCTCTGTCAATTATAAAAATATTTTTTTTTATCAAAGGTAAAAACCATTTTCATGCTCTCACTATTTTTTATTTCTGAAGAATAGACAAAATGTAATTTGTCCGAATTATTTTCACTGTAAAATAAATATCAGAAGAAAATGGATTTTTTTTTTAAGATATAGCTGTCCTACAGGATGACTTTTCAGCATTTATGTATTTGTAGGGTTTGTTGTTTTTTTTTTTTTTTAAATAATATCCTAGTTCTGTATAAGATAATAGTGTGGCATGCTACATTTATTCATTTGTATTTTGAAATTTAATTTATTAAATAAAACAATAACAGAAATAAATAACCCAACACAGTAGAACGGAAGTCATAAATAACCAGGATATCTCTTCAAACATAGCAACTGATAAACTGCAAGTTTTGGTTTTTTTTCTCCAAGATTATTCTGCTCCATGTAAAGAGCTAATCTGGCAAAAGTGCTGCCAAAAATTACTAAAATGGTCCTGCCTAAAATCTCTTTCACTGTATCTGCTCAGAAAAAAAAACATGGAAAAAAGTTGGGTTTGATCGTTACTATGTGACTATGCAGTGACATTTTGATTTTCTTTTGAGCTTGTTTTGGGGGAGCAGATTCAAGAAACCAAGGCCAAAATCCTTTGAAGCTCTAGCATCTGGCCATGTTGAGTCACATCAGTGGTTCATCACGCTCTTTATAATTGGTCAGTGGTTGTTTTCAGAAGAACGTAAAATCAGTGCAAGCATATGGTGATATTTCCCTGTATTTTCTCTTATCTAAATGCATTATTCTAATTAGTCTGGTTAAGAAATACAAAATCTGACACGTGGAAATCTGTGATTTGAATTGGTGTATTAAAAATGCAGACACCTCTGTCAATAAAATGGCATTAAGCAAATTAAAACTTCCCAAGGAATATGTATTTGCCCTCCCTATGTTGAGTGCCGATGCTGAGTACTAAAAAAAAGTAATTTGCAGGAATATCCATTCAAGTATCATCACATCAAATATTAGTCCAAGATGACTTGAAACAGGAGCAAAATAACAACTGTATCTTTGCTTTCTTTTTCTTCTTGATATCTACCTAAACCCTGCAAACTATGTTCATAAATTATTTGTGCAATTATACATTATCTGAAAATAACTATGACATGTTTCCTAATAAATTTAGCATATCTTATAGGTCAGGACATTTGAAATATTTTTCCCACTATTTATTAAAGTTCATCATAAAATCTTAGAAATAGGAATCTGGATGTTATTGAAAAAGGTCACATAGTCCTCCTTTACTAAAAAAGGATGAAACTTGAGTGTAGATATGACCAGAGATAAGTATCAATTCAGTTCTTAAAAATTGTATTCTATAATTTCTTTGTTAATGTTTTCACACATTTCTTTATTATAAAGATTTTTTTTTCCTTAATATTTTACACAAAACTTTCCTTTTACAAACAGAATGAGGACAGTTTGTTGGGCTTTTTTTAATCCTTTTTCTGGTAGGCTTTCTTAGTGTGGTAATTAAAAAAAAAACCAATGTCTTTGACATTTCTACCTTAACTATTTTTTTAAATATTCTTCCTAGCTGTCTTCTATTGTGACTGTAACGTCCTTTAAAAGTGGGTCCAGATGAGACTTAAACTTAGGACAGAAAAATTATAATCTGCATTTAAAACATATGGTTTCCTAAATGACATTTTCCTTTTCCATAAAAAGAATCACTTTCCCCCTTCCACCAATGATTAATGTATGGACTATTGTGGGCCTCCGTCTTTTGAGAAGTAATGTTGTTTAACTGTTTATTCACCATTTTGTATTAGTGAATTTTACATAAATGAACTATAACACAGTACTACTGGGAAGGGCTGCTTTTCTTGCCAATTTCAAAGCATCATTATTTTGTCAACATTAAAATCCAATCATCTGATGTGTTTGCAACCCCTCTAATCAGATTTGTTGATTTCATCAACAATTTTTAGAATAGGCTCTGTATTCTACCATCTAACTCAATAAAAGTATTGAACCAAAGTGGATGCAGACCAGAAGCCTTACATACTAACTGAACAAGAAATTGGCAACTATTAATTTAGTGTGATTTTCAATCAGTTGTGTGTCTATCTCTGAGGATTTAATCTAGTTACATTTCTCTGCTTTGATTTTCAGAATGTCATTTTAGACACTACCAAAGCTTTTTTAGAAGTAATACATATTTTTTTTCCATTGTTTCAGTGTTAAGTGCTAGGCTTGTTATCTTACCAGAATATTTTATAATCAAATCCTAATTTGTTAATGAGAACTACTCTTTATAATTTCATATTGAAAAGCAATTATTAATATAGAGGACACTTCAGGTCAAGACGCATTCATAATAATTCTTCTTAGTTCGTACAATCTACTTTAGTCTTGTCAGTGTCAGTTAAATATTGATAACTTCCAGAGCAGAATACAGACTGAAAGTACAGACCAGGCAGCTAGGTCAGTGAACCACTTTTATACGCTGATATTCTACTTTTTTTTTTTTTTTTGTCCTATAAGTTATTCAATTTTCTTATAGTCTTATAGTAGGAATCCACAGAGACGTAATGTAGTTAGCGTTTGTTCTATGCATGAAAACAGTGTTGGCTAAGTCAGATATGTTTAGCTAGTTCGACATACAAAAATGTGCTCTGGACTAAGAATAAGTGCTTAAAATTACTGTAAGGAAAGGACCAAATACAAATTTATACAGCAGTATTTTTTTACCCTACTCATACATTTTACTACATGCACAGAGAGGAAAACATTTAAAAGTCAAAACACCAACTGTATTCAATTATGCAAACAGGTACTGTATGTCTGCATCTTCTCTTTCTGTTGTTCTGAAAAAAAAAAATCTTAAACAAAAATGTTAAATTAATTTTCACTTGGAAATATCTGGCAAAAATCAGAATTAATTGTGCCAAAAATCCATTGGAAACCTAAAGAAACCTTGATCCTAAAGCAAGAACAATAAGATTCACTCATTAGTATTTTATTCATTTTACAAAATGGGCATGAAAATAATAATTAGTGTTTTCTTTCCCAAAGCCATTTCAGTTGCTAACCAATTCAGTGATGTCCAATCAACACTGATTACATTTGTTACTTTATTGACCTGTACAGTTCCAGTCTCCAAGGTTAAGAGGGTTGGTTATGTTATCTGCTTATCTGCATATAATATGACATTGAATGTACAATAGAAGCAACGTGTCCTATTTTACAAAGATAAAGCCTTATGGAAACTCAGGATTGTATTATATAAATATAAGTAATACTTGTTACAAAAAACATTTTAAAGAATGTTTAAACTAAAAAGGATCCAATTCACAGCTACATTTGTATATATAAAAGATGTGATCAGAAATAGCATGTGGTTTTGTACACAAATATTATTTGCTGTTTAATGAGATAAAAAGCTATGATATCCCCAGTGTGCAAAAAGTCTAAATAAAATTCTAGTCATAAAGAAAGTCTGCATGTATCAGGTATAAAAAATGTATAGAGAATCAGGTTTGGTTTTGTTTAAATAGATTTTCTTAACAGTTGTTGGTTTGCTTAAATACAAAATTTCTAAGAATAAAGCATATCCAGATGACGAAAACATCATCTGAAAATGAAGTAAATGATGTTCAGCCAAACTGCACTCTTTTTCAAGGGGATGGACAGGGAAGAAAGATTTTGCAGCCAAATAAATATTACTGCAGTCATAAAGCCATTTGTGTCTTCCGTTCTCTTTGCAGCAAGCATGGTTTGACAAAGGAACCTGAGGGTAAAAACACTATTATATACTGGGCTTCCTCTCAGTGATGATGTCTACAATGTAGATGCAAAATTGGTAAATGAGAGAAGGCTTTTTGGAATGGAAACAAAAAACCATACAGAACATAAAGCTAGTCAAAGGGCATTGTTGGGAAGATTTGGTATGTCTGCTCAAGACTCAGCACAGCTTACATTTTATCACTGTGCAATTCATCAAGCATGAGTAATTTTTCTTTTTTTTCCTTGTACAATAGAACTATAAATGCACAGTCATAAAAAAGGGAGATGATGCATTGCAGTTGAGATATCAGCTAAGTATGTTTACAGTTCTATTAAACCCTTTTTTTTAGAAGTTTATAATAAAAATTCAGCCCTAGGTTAAACCTTGAAGCAGTAGCATCTTATTTCAGTATAATTAGAATCAATCAGTTAATTTCTGCTTGATTAGTGACATGTATTTGTTCTTCAATATCTCAAATAGTGGCAAAATAAAGGTCTATTACATCTGAGTAAAGCAGGTTGTAAAGCATAAAAACATTACTTGCAAGGGTTGTGGATGCATAATACATATGACATTCTGCTACTTGTCTACAACTGCAAGTTTAATCCTTACTCCGGATTTGGGTTAAAACTGCACCTCCTGTATCTGTCTGTGGGTGAGAAAAGACTTAAGGGGAAAAAAAAAAAGTCAATGCCAATACTATCACATTCTTTTATGTTTATGGCTTCAGGTTCTGCTGTGCACAGACCTTGACAGGGCAGGCATCACAGAATCACAGAATCACAGAATCACAGAATTGTAGGGGTTGGAAGGAACCTCCAGAGATCATCAGGTCCAACCCCCCTGTCAAGGCAGGTTTCCTGGAACAGATCACACAAGTAGGCATCCAGATGGGTCTTGAATATCTCCAGACAAGGAGACTCCACAAACCCCCTGGGCAGCCTGTCCCAGGGCTCTGTCACCCTCACTGTGTAAAAGTTCTTCTGCATGTTGGTGAGGAACTTCCTGTGCTTCAACTTGTCCTGTTCCCACAGACCACTAAAAGAGCTTGGCCATTTCCCTTTGTCTCCCACACTTCAGATCTTTATAAATATTAATAAGATCCCCTCTCAGTCTTCTTTTCTCAGTGCTGAACAGCCCCAGTTCTTTCAGCTTATCCTCGTAGGGAAGATGCTTCAGGCCCTTGGTCATCTTTGTGGTCCTGCAGTGGACTCTCTCCAGGAGTTCCCAGTCTTTTTTGTATTGAGGAGCCCAGAACTGGATACAGTACTCCAGGTGAGGCCTGACCAGGGCAGAGTAGAGGGGGAGGATCACCTCCTTTGACCTGCTGGCCACGGTCCTTTTGATGGACCCCAGGATCCCATTGGCCCTCTTGGCAACCAGGGCACATGGCTGGCTCATGGTCAACCTGTCATCTACCAGGAGCCCCAGGTCCTTCTCCACAGAGCTCCTTTCCAACAGGTCATCCCCCAGCCTCTACTGAAACGTGTTTATTCCTTCCCAGGTGCAAGACTCTACACTTGTTTTTATTAAACTTCATCTAGTTTCTTGCTGCTCAGTTCTCCAGCCTGTCCAGGTCTCGCTGAATGGCAGCGCAGTGTTCCTGCATGTCAGCCACTCCTCCCACCTCTTGAACTCCTTGTGCTCCACAACACTCACTTATTTACTAGGAAGTCCAGAGAGCACTGAAATCCCCCTCAGACAACGTGCCTGTTTTCCAAGTAATTCTCTTAGTGATTTAACCATATTACTGACTGACAAATAAGTTACTTTATCTACCAAGTATCTCTTCTGCCTAATCAG
The DNA here is from genome assembly GCA_020800305.1 of Porphyrio hochstetteri. Classification (NCBI taxonomy): domain Eukaryota; kingdom Metazoa; phylum Chordata; class Aves; order Gruiformes; family Rallidae; genus Porphyrio; species Porphyrio hochstetteri. The sequence goes on along the minus strand of CM036905.1, from coordinate 181,527,201 downwards.
TAGCCCGTACCTTCTCAAGAGGAAAACCACTTAAAGGTTTATATCTCTCTTATTATTCAAGATACATTCGAAGACTGTCCTAGAAAGTTGTCATATTGAATTCTGTGAAATTAAGTGTTGACAAACTATTCTACAGGGAGTTGTATTCTCTCCAGTTCATCATTACCGTGCCTCATTTTTAGAACATGGTGTCCACACTGCACCAGATCCGAATCTTCTCTCCTAAAATGGCCACAAACAGAATCAGAGCAAGCATATATGACATTCCCAGTGTCCTGCTAATGCAGCTCAGCAGGCATTTAGCTTGCATAGCTGCAGGAGCACACTGCTGAGTTGTGTTCAACTTGTTGGCTCAAAAAAGATTTGTCTCTCTTCTGTAAACCTACTTTCTAGCCAGTCAGCTTCTAGCCTGTACTGTTGCATGCTGTTATTTCATGCAACGTACGGGGCTATTGAAACTGAAAATATTTTTGTTCACCCATTCCTCTCGCCTGTTGAAAGCCTTTTCAATGGCAGCCAGTCCTTCAGCGATTCAGCGTTCTCCTGTCCAGAGACATGCTGAAAGTGCATTTTCGCTCATCATGCAGACCATTAATGAGGATGTTGAACAGTATTGACCTCAGTATCAACCCTGAGGAATAACTCAAGCTGACGTGTAATATCTGGCTAACAGCTGGGTTTTGAACTGCTGACAACTGCTCTTTCAGCATGGCAATTTAGTCAATTTTTCACCCAGCTTGTCATTCACTGTATCCAGACCATTTTTTTCCTCAATATTACAAGAAGGCATACTATGAGACACCACTCAAAAAGTATTGATTACATTTGGGCAGACACTTCACTTGGTCACCAAGCTGGTCTTCCCATTAGAGGTGGAAATCAGTTTGGTCAGGCATGATCTGGCCTCAGAAAATGGCTATTTTCAGTCTTCCTCTTGCCCTACATGTACCTTGATGTGACTTCCATGAGGTATTGCTCTACAATCTTGAAATGAATTAGGTTAGGAACAACACTCTGCAGCTCCCTCAATCCTTCTTTCTTGCCCATCTTGAAGATTGATGTGGCATTTGTTTGTGTTTTTTGTTTTGTTTTGTTCTGTTTGTCTTTTGAGTCACTGGGAACCTTTCACGACTATCTTAGCCTTCCAAAGATGTTCCAAGTGTGGTTTTGCAGCATTTTTAACCAGATCTAAGTATATTTGAATGCACTGCGAATATAAGCATTAAAATTCAGGAAATAATCTAAAGTTATAATTTTCTGAGGAATTTCTCAAAGACAGAACATATCTAAATTTTAGATAACAAACTGTTCTTTTGTTTGTTTGTTTCTCTGCAGAGAGACTGATGCCTCTCTGGCTCCTGAAGATTAAAATCTCGTTTCATAAAAGATTGCCGATGCTGTGATTCACATCTAAAACCACTTTCTTAAACATTGGCTTAAGAAAAATAAAAACAGAAGGGAATAAAAATAGATCTTGACTTCAAAGATCAAGTCAACTTCCTTCTAAGTCAAAGCAATTCTTAAGCAGTAATGCTGGTAAATAATATTCCATTTACTCTGTCTTTGGTTTGTATAAAGAAGAAAAAAAAAAGATAACCAAAGTATTATTTTTTGTCTTTTCTTCTGCACATCCAATAGATACTTGAGAAGATATCAAATAGTCTTTAAATAAATATATTTGCAAGCTAAATTATACATGAAGAAAGCAAACCCATCATTGTCTTTCTGGTTTTACAATACAGAAGAGAATAAGACAAGCAGTTGTAAATTCCTCTTGAAAGGAATACCTTAATTCATACATGAAAAATATTACAGTATAATATTTAGGGCTTGAATAGTGCAAGAGTCTATATTGTACCACTCCAAATATGTAGTTAGCTGCTCTCTGCTTGAACATGTGTATGTATATTTAGGCATGTATGTTTAGATATTTCTTAGGGAATTAAACATTGCTGTGGTTGGAGTATTTAGAAGATTGACAAATCAGGTCAGTTTTAAAATAAAACCTAAAGCAAATAAAGGAACACTTTACTAAAATATTTTATTAGTAACACACTTTGTTCTAATGGGTAGTTTTTACACATTATTGCTACTTATCTCCACATATATAAGGATGTTCAGATTTAATACCTATAGTTCATATTAGATGTGTGTGTACTGGGGAACTGGTACCATATCACTGATGGATCTGGTTGTTGGTGTCTCTATGTCACAAAGATCAGAGTGACCAGATTTAAGAATTCTTTGGGTAAAAAAAAAAAAGCTGAACTGAAATGAGCTTGTTTTCTTTCTTTGCTGATTTTCTTCACCTATTCCTAACAAGCATTTAATGTTCTCCCCCCAAAAGAGGGGTATCTTCTCTGCTTCTGCAGCAACTCATTGTTGTTATTGCCAGTTATGCCTCTCGTGTATTCAGCAGGATGCCCTCCTGTTTGATGACCTCTTTGTCTTGTTCTTTGTTCTATCACTTGGATGTCTTCTGCTGCAACAACTCCAGTCTTTCCTTAACTTTTCAACTGTTACATTTCTCATACATTTATGTAAAAACCTTTCTGTCTGGCTATGGCATCACAGTGTTCAAACAATTTGTATACACTTCCAAGTTACAATATTTCATTATTTGGGTCCAAGTTAGACTAATATCCCGACTATTGCCAGAGGACACTCTTGAACTACAGATAAAAGACAGAAGAGAATTTGCTAGTATCTAATAGTTACAGTGGATTTTGTTTCCCACTGTGTTTATAAGTAAAAAACCCAAAATAAACTGCAGAACAATTGAAGGATTTTCTTTATTTTTTTTATGATCACTTTATAATTTGATAAATTAAATGTAATACATTTTAAGTTCAAAATGCCTTAATTTGGATGATTTTTTCTTTTTTTGAAATTTATTTTCAGTGAGTAGGAAATGTTTAAGCTTATGAATGGCTTGTGCTAAAAAAGTAAGAAAAGTAAGGCCCGAGGAATTTAAAAAATGAGACCTATGTCACTGGGTGGAGTAATTGCAAATGGCATTATTTTATGCTCTTAACTTGCATTGCTCAGTCGTTATAATTATTACCACCACCCCACAAAAACAACTACACTGTGCTTTAATAGCTTGCAATACTGCCCAGTCTTTAATCTAAAACATTTACAAACTGTTCCTTTCTGCATAAATAACTTTTGCCTTTTCTATAATTTTATTATCATTCTTTTCCATGTATTTCAGCATTCTACCTACATTAACTTAGTATACACAGAAAGTGTAATTAGTGCTTTTCTGTATAATTATTTTCACAATGTATATAGTAAAATTTACCATGTGATTTATTGTACAATGTGTACTAATACAGGCTTTCTCATACAATCACATTTTCCCTTATTTTCATATGTTAAATGTAATTTGGTAATTTCCATGTACACCAGCTTAGCAAGAGAATATTGGATATTTCTTAGTAACTGCATGCTTGAAAATAAATTATTACTCAAAATATGTCATTTTTCTTCTCTCTTTAATTTTCTAGTTAGATATTTTTCACTTGTAGTCACATAAACTTATGGTAATATCATATATATCATGTTTAGATCAAATGTTGAGATGCAGTTCTGGTAAGCAGGACTGCAGATTTGTTCAAAAACAGCCACAGCAAAGTATTTATGGTTTGGCTTTTGAAGTACAGTCACATCGTAGACCTAGTTCTGTTCGATCATCTGGGCATAGTTGATATCTGCAGAATACGGTTAGCTGTCCTGAATTAAATTATGAGTCTTTAGGCCATGTCAAAGTGTTATTATTGTTTGCTTGGGAAAACAAACAAACAGTATTTTTTTCTACTAATTTTTAGACTTTCTCGGTGACCCTCAAGTAAAGATTTTATTAGTTATTAATATGTAATTAGTTAAGAAAGAATATTTTTATTCTCCAAATATTTTGGCTCTTCACACTCTTAATTGGCATTGTTAAGGTTTGGATGGGTTGCAGGCTCTTTTCACTACTCCTAGAAGAAGAATTTGCATGCATTCAGGCTGAAATGTTATTTTTATAGACATTTCTTTATAAAAAAAATATTATGGATGTTTAGAGCAATGAATGCCTATTTCTAGGATGACTTCTTGACATCACTGTATGCTATTAATGGTCGTTATGAGTTTATGAGTTTCTAATTTTACCTTTGTAGAGAGGACAGTCAGTGGTCAGCTACCTGAGTAGGATATTGGTATTCTGCAGCTGGTTTCTGTCACTGAGTGAAATGTCTGTCAAGTGAGTAGAGGGACAATTATTTATGGGCTCTTAACCAGCTGTATGTTTATTTTATTTTAATATCTTTAGAGAATGATAAAAATGGTCCTTGTTGTTCTGTACTATGTCTATTCACAAGGTTACATTTTCTCAGGATTTCTGTAATTTCTGTGGTAGAAATGCCACCTTTTGTGACAAGGGTTTGTTGTGGGTTGTTTGGGTTTTTTTCAATAACAGATGCAGTTGCCCCAAAGTCACCTGAATAAGTATTATATTTAATTAGTCATCAAGCAAGAAGAAAAAAGTGTTTTAATTAAATGACTCCATAAACAATTCTATGCATGAAACTCACATGCCCTGAATATGTGTAAAACATAGCTCATGTAAAGAAATAATATAGATAGTAAAAGGTGGTGGGGCTCTTTGTTTTAACCCCCCCTAAGACTTCTTATAAAAACATATAGAAAATTTACATATAATACAGGGATGGGATTCACATTCCATTTGTGGTTGGGACCTGATGATCTCTCGAGGTCCCTTCCAACTCCTACAATTCTGTGATATAATCTAAGACACCTAAGGTATGTCAGTTAAAACGAAGCATAAGTATCTATGTGTGAACTTGTGTCTAGACTACCACTGTGTGAATCATGATCTAGTCCAGAGACAGTGCAGAATGTTATCCAAATTGTACTGGAAATCTACACCTTATTTGCTTTCTATGTATTCCTTTGATTATAGTGATAAAATATTTCTAACACCTACCGAGAGCTGGCTGTTACCACATAGGAAACTGCCTTCTTGACCAGAAGTTGAAGTCAGGCAAGAGGCAGTAAACCATCTCAAATAACGCTAGATGCTTATTTGATGAACTGGAATAAGCTTCTGATCTCTACTGGCTAAAAGACAAAATCACTCATAAATACTTAGATATCTATGTGTAAAAAGTACCTCAAACTTTGAGGTAACTGAGAATTACAGTTCATCTCTCTGTACTATCTATACACCTGATGCAAAAATGACAGCTGCATTTCAATAAGCCCGATCATCTTTCAAGAGTACAAATTAATGTTATAAAATTCAGTTGAGTTACAGTTAGTTATCAGGTTTTAACCATATTAACATGAACTTCCATTTAAGACGTGTCATCAAAACAAATTACCAAAACAAAATGAGTGAGTCCAATACTATTCTAGTGGCAGCTACTATAGGGTTCCTTAAAAAAAAAAAAACATATCCCAGATAGAATGATAAAAATAAAATGTTTATGTTGCTGACACAGAGCTGTTTACTGCTAAAATATACTATATATACAATGAACCCAGCTTTCTACCCACAGTGGTTTGCTAGAGGAAAATATTACTAATTAAACCCAGTGTGATACCTAGGAAAGTCAGAAAAGCTTCTCCTAAACATCTCTAATGGTATATTACAGTGCTGTTTGAGCTGTAGAATTTGTCTGTTTGTTGTCTTAAATTAGGAGCGAACTTTTGAAACACACTTCAAATTGTTCATATTGTGTTTGCATTGTTCTTTGGTTTGCACTGTGAAATGGTGTCAGGGTTCGTGTTCCTTTTAGGTGAAAATAAACTAGAAGATACTAAGAGCTTGTTTTGTACTCTTCAGCCTCAAATGCTCATTCTGTCAAAGGGACCAGAGTAGAACTCATTCACATTAAAAGAAGAACCAAGAAAATTTCCTAGGTTTATTTGCATAAGACCGTATCTTATATGACAAATTTGCATGTATAATTTTAGTTCATCTCCATAAGAAACCAGTCTATAGTTCTGATGGACATCTGGATGAATGAAACAGGGATACTCAATAACTTTCTAAGACACAAAGATAGAAGAAGAGCAGAAATTACTGTTGTCTCTATACAAACATTCTTATTTAAAAACATCTTTTTTCTGATATAACAAAATATTCAAGTCAGTTCTGCCATCTAAAGTATCAATAAAATACTAACATGGATGTATAACTTTCAGAGTTATATTTAAGAGTAAGTATTTTTTTTTTTTATAAAGTTTTCTTCTTGTCTTTGTATTTTGATTGACATAGAGAAATAATTCTCCGTCATGTCAGATTTACTGATTTTCTTTTGCACCAGAATGTATTTTATTTTATTGACATCAATAATATTTTTCACGGTATAGAACTACTTTGGTTTTTTGTTGGTCCTATTCCCAGGAAAATATTCAGCATCACATATTGCTTCATCAACCATGCATATAATGAAAGGCAATAGCTGCTCTGTCTCAGTAGGATTTTAATTGTGTTTTCATTAAGCCAGCTGGATTGGTAAGAAAAAAATGCATTTTTATAGCTTTTCTTTTTTGAGGACGAATGTATGTAGAAGAATATTTGCCACTAGTTGATGTATACATGCTATTAACTTTTTTACCTTTTTGAAAAACAGATGTGTCCAGATCAAATTATATGTGCGATCCAGTATTAACAGGCATTGAAATGCAGGATAAAGAATCAGTTTCTAATCTAAAAATATCAAATAAGGAGTAAATAGAACACAGTATCAATATCTAAGGCACCCAGAAGTCATGAAATTATTTTAAAAAATAATGTTATCTGTAAGTAGACATACATCTTATGTTATATTTGTTATGTAGAATTTCTAATAGGCAGATTGAACTTTCTTTGCTTGGTAGAAAAATAGAATAGAATAGAAAAACAAAATGTGACCAACACCACCTGTGATACATGGAGTGAGAAGGAAAAAGAAAATATATATTGACATGAAAAAAACCGAAATAAACAAGTTCTCCTTCAAATTGTTAACTACAATTGACTTTTTGAATAAAACATTTAACGATATTTTATAAATTGCTAACATGCTGGGTAATAGATTGCCAATAGTATGATCTATTGCTAAAAGTCCTCTATTATAATTTCTTGAATTTGTGCAAGGAGGGTGAATATGATAACTACGCCTTGATTAACAGCCTAGTTATAAAAGTAAAAGACTTCTTGAATCACCGGAGAAGTAAGGTCTTTACTCCCTAGTATATCATATGTATCAGTCTCTGAGGAGTAAGGGGTGATTTCTGATGTGCTATAGCTCTTTGGGATTAGTACTTGCAAGTTAGGCCTATAACTTTCATCCTCTTGTTTCTCCAGTGCAATGACATCACTAAGAGAGTGATAATACTCTTCAGGATTTAAGAGTATTGACACTGCGATGAGGGAAGAATTTTGATCTTTTAGTAAATATTCTCAGTTACTTGACTGGGCTATATTTTTGAAGACTCCCACAAGGGCAACATACTAGTCTTAATGGGCCACCATTCAGGTCTGCTACACTGCACTATAAAGCTCTAAGACCTGGGAAACAACGATAATGCTTCTGGCAGGCAAGAATTAAAGGGCAAACACCTTCAGAGACTACTAAAGCTACTTTTTGATCAGTATGAGGAATTGCTGTTTGAATAATGCAAAACTCTATTTGTCCTGCCCTGCTGCTCAGAAGCTAAGCAGGTTACCTCTACTCACCACCTTTGTAAGCCATGCCTAGAAACATGACATGCCAAGCACAATAGAGGTCAGGAAATGTCTAATCTCCACCTTTTATTTATCATGCTGGAACACATGTGAACACTAGAGAAGCAATCACTAGAGTTTAATAATAGAAGCCAGATTAACCATTGTTCCAGACCTCAGAAGATAGGGCACAGAGAGGGCATATCAGAAATATATTCTCCTTCCCAGCCTCATGTAATTGGGGTGTATAATTAAGGCCCTATATAAACACATATATAACAGCTACATATGCATAACAGCATGAAAAAAATCCATATTGGCTTGTAAGAAAGAGTTGGAGGATAAACTGTCATTGACAGACCAAAAAAGTTCATTTTTCCTATTGTCCCAAGTTTCCCTTTAGTATTCTTCCCTTTCCTTTAATACTCCTTTCCTCACATGAGCTCCTTATTTTTCCTAAGGCTCAGACACCACACAGGGTTGCCTACAGTATATGACTCTCCAGCTGTGTGTTTTTCTACTCATACTTGCACACTACACCACTACAAGTGTGGCTGCAGCTGGTTATCCTATCTTGAGAAAAGATTTTTTTTTCCTAATAGCTTTAATGTACATGATTCTAAAACACAAAAGTATTTGCAGTAGTAAGTGCATGTGGTGAATGAATCAAAAATGTCTATTTTCTATGTGATATTAAACAATAATACATATCTGCTGTAGAACAGAATGGTGTTTTCAATCATACCTTCTTGCAATACTTCATCCAGACATCCAGAAGATATTCTAAACGGGTTGAAAAACTTTTCAAGCTTTTGCAGTTCTGAAGTTCAGTCCATAATGGGGGATTTCATTAGGATTTTTAAAATACCAAAATATCATAAGCATACCCTTATAAAATTCAACAGCTAGATAAGCCAAGGCATATGGTGGAAGCCAAGTGCCCACCAAAAATGCTCTATCAGTCCTCTCCTCAGCTGGACAGAGAAGAGAAAATATAACGAGGGACTTGTGGGTTGAGATAAGGAGAGAGAGAGAGAGATGACTCACTGATTATTGTCATGGGTAAAAAAAAAGACTTGGAAAAAAAATTAGAATGGTTTTGTTGGAAGGGATCTTAAAGACCATCTGGTTATTTTATTAGCAGTCAACTCAGAGTTGAGTAATAAGAAATAAAACCAAATTTTTAAAATACTTTCCCAGGATTAATTTTACTCCCAATTTCTCTACCTCCTCCCCTCCCAGTGGCACAGGGGACAGGGAGTGGGAGTTGTGGTCAGTTCATCACACACTGTGTCTGCCATTCCTTCCTCCTCAGGGGGAGGACTTCTCATACTCTTCCCCTGTGCTAGCATGGGGTCCCTCCCACAGGAGACAGTCCTCCATGAACTTCTCCCATTTGAGTCCTTCCCAGGGGCTACAGTTGATTAACTGCTCCAGCATGGGTGTATTCCATCTGGAGCAGACCTTCAGGAACAGACTGCTCCAGCATGGGTCCTCCACTGGGGTCACAAGTTACGCCAGAAAACCTCCAGCATGGGTTCCTCAATCCCTAAAGATCCACAGGTCCTTCCATGAGTCTTCTCCAGCATGGGCTTCCCATGGGGTCAAAGGCTCCCTTGGGTGTATCCACCTCCTCCCATGTGGGGTCCTCCACAGGCTGCAGGGGGACAACCAGTCTCACCATGATCTTTTCAGTGCACTGAAGGGGAATCTGCTCCAGCACCTGAATCACCTCATCTCCCTCCTTCTTCACTGGCCTTGGTGTCTGTAGAGTTATTCCTCTCGCATAAACTCACTCCCTTCTCTATCTGTAACTGCTCCTATTATTGTGGGATTTTTTTCTCCCTTCTTGACTGTCGCTGATTGGCTCAGCCTTGGGCAGCAGCAGGTCCACCTTGGAGCATGCTGGTAAGAGCTGTATCAGACATGGGGGAAGCTTCTAGCAACTTCTCACAGAAGCCACCCATCACCCATGTAGCTCCCTTGCTACCCAAACCTTGCCGTACAAATCCAATACAAGGTGCAAAGTCTTGGCCAGCATCTTCTTTTATATAAACAGACACCAAAGTAATGCAAGCAAGTCTGAAAATGCAATCATGATGGGGGTATGATGAGAAGAAAGCAAGTAGCTGAAAAACTCCATCAATTATTTGAGGTTAATAGTTTTATTTTATATTTATAATATTGGTTGCAATTAAGTTGGGAAAGGAAGGAACTTAGAAGTCGAATAGTGAATTGTGGTCTTAGCCTTGTGCTCCACTATTATTCTTTCAAATCTGCTAAAGACATGGATAAAACCAGGCAATGTTTTGCAGTAGATATTTGCAACAGTTTCCACTGTAGGACAATTAAATTTGAGGTTGCCTACTCAGATTTGGGCTGCGTAGCAACTCATGATTCTGACTACCAGGTTAGCATGGCATTATATACAATTCTATTGCCCATTCAACAGCAGGGCTAGGAACTTTTCTTTACAATTATGAGTATATATTTTTAATATTAAAAAGAAACTGATAAATATGAAAGTTTATGCATTAGTTTTCTTATGAATAGCTTGTACTAACTACTTTTTTTTTTTTTTTTAAAGTCTTAGTAGCTGTTTTATTGCATGAAAACTATAGGTATGTGTTGAATATCCTAGGCCATGATATGAGAAAATGCAGAGGTTTTTTGTAGGTCGGGAGTCCTCAAGGATTGCGCCAGAAGACACTGTAAACTGGAGTAAATTGAATCTGGGGAAGTTAGCTTCTGTACTGCCTTTTTGGGAGCAGTCTTGGGAATAATTTTTACTAGAACAATGCACAGAAATTGTCCTACCAAGAGCTAAATGGATGTTTCAAAACAGAACCCAGGAGTAAACTAATTAATTTTTTATGGACACACAGTTTTTGAAGTATGTTTCTTGGACTCACTTCCTGGCTATTTCTAATTTAGAAATAATCTGAGATTACAAAAGGAAAAATATAAAATATTATCTGAATTGTAGAAATTATAGAAAAAATGAAGTCGTAATGAGCACCAAAGATTCATCAGTGTGAGGCAGATGAGGATGTGTGGATGTAGAAGAGAGGGAAGCAAAGTGAAAACTAGACTGGTGTTGAACAATTTCATTATAGTTAAAGTTATGGTAGTGAAAACATGATAGGATATATGATTTTAATGGGGAAACAGGTCTATATGAAAGAATTAGTGAAAACAGCAGAGATTGTGATTGAAATTTCAGTGGTTTAGGGTCTAAGTGATCTGAGATACGATCCATCTGGAGCATGAGTACGGAATCCACATAACAGAACAGACATTTGCTTTGGCTAGGAAAAGGTTTGTTAAAAGCAAATTACAATTACATTTGGTGTCATAAGTACATCTCTTGTGCTCCAGCCTTTATAACTGGCACCAGCCTCTGTAACTGTGAAACCTGAGGTGATTGCCTTACCTGTCTTCCCTGAATGGCTAAATGCTAATTTTTTCTATTTTTTTTCCTTCCTTTGTCTCCACTTTCTTCCTTTTCCCTCTTTCATGACATCTTTCAGAAAAATAATATCTAAAAAACAATTATTTTGTTGCAATTTAAATGAGACAGCAAGCTACACTTTAGTTATTCCTGTTTTCTAATTAATCTTTTAAATTGTGATGGTTCTGTGCTCCTTTATTAATATTAAAACTGTGATAATGAATGATCAGAGTCTTCAGATTTAGAAAATTAAGGGGATTTCACTTTGAAGTTTAAGATTTTAATGCTTGAGAATCTGATCCTACATAAAGAGGCAGAAGTAATCTCTGCGTGTATAGGTAAATTCTTTGACCAAGTACATAGACACTTACATGTTAATATAACCTTTACATTTCAGAAAATTAGCTGTAATACAATTGAAAATAATTTTTAAAAGCAGATTTTTTAGTATGTTTTGAACATAAAATCAAAATGTATACAGGGAAGAAACTTCATGTTTCTGAGTGACAGTTTGATAGAGATAGAATGTCTTAAGATTAAAAAAACAAAAATCTTAATTACCTGTTCAAGAAACTAAAGAAATATGTTATAACATGGAGAAAAGATAAAATATTAATGCTTAGTTGTCTTTTTGTCAAAACATCCAAGTACAAATGGCTTCCTTTGGAATATTGCATTGAAAATGTGATTTTTAATTTATTTCTTTTTTTAGCGTTTACTTCAATTGTAAATTTTAAACAGTTCACAATCTTTCTCTACTATTTTTTTTAAAGCAAGGATAAATTTCACTACTGCCTAACACTGACACTAAATTCTTTAACTACAGGGAAATTTGGATTTTTAAGCAACTAGAAGTTATGACAAAAGTTATGTGGAACACCTGCATCTTTCTCAACATGTAGTTTTAAGCCACTGCAAATACAATACAGCATCTCAAGTGTCATTAAGTATTTATAATTGGGAATATAAATTAAATCCTACCTCTCCATTGTGCATTCTGGGACATTAATCATGTGCATGACGCATAGACACCTATATATAGAAATCCACTAAGAGAACTACTCATACCTTTTTGCCTTAGCTTAAACCCCACAGCTGGTAACATAGTTTCTAGGAATGGTAATGTTTCTAGAATTTCCTTCAGGTCTTGGTTTGGTCCTCTATTTAAGCTGAAATTCAGGTAAAGGTTTCAGGTGATTGCTAGAGCATGGCGACAGAAAAAAAAAACCAAAACAAAACCAACCCCGTGAATTTGCCAAATTTATTAATAAGGGAGCAAGCACATCAATGTGAGAGACTGAGTATATGATTGTCCATAAACATTTAGTCTCTATCTCCCACTGTAGGTCTTATAGTGACTAATGAAAACAAATCAGTTTAGAGGGTTACTTTTCCTAAAGGGATGGTCAGTGGTGTACACTACAAAATTTTATGAAATATATAAGCAGGTGAGCTAAAAGTCATGATACTTACAGTTTTCCAGTGGATGTGATAAATGATAGCTAAGTTAAATTAAAGCATTTTAAGTCTCTTAAATATTCTAAGAAATACCAAAATCATGGAGGTTCTCAAATGTATAAAAAGTGGTTTTGTGACAGAAATGGACACAGCTCAACTACAGGATTTAAATTGCTGCAACAAAAAATAGTGCCAAATATCATATACAGTCACTGGTTAAATGATGTTTATAAACAAAGCTCTCATTTGAACCTAAATTGTCATAAAGGGATTTTCTTTTTGGTGACTTTTCAGTTCTAGATTTCTACACGTAAAAATAGTTTCATTCTTCTACAAAGTCATATACGAAATTTACCATGACCAAGAAGATTGCCTATAGGGTTCTCAGCAGCATTTTCTCTGGGAACTTTAAGTATGAAGTTGGTGTCATGATTTCTGAACACATGCCATAACTTTTGAGATAATTTTAGTTGTGTTCTGTAAGAAACTAAAAGGAAACTTCCCATGCAATGCACACACCCACACACTGAGTGAGATTTACAGAAAAACTCAGGTTGAAATGTTAGAGGTATTTTTGGACCTGTCCCATGAAGTGCTAATGGCTTTTCCTCATTGATTTTAACAGGATGAGACATGTTCCGCTCAGACATTGAAGAGAGAAAGAATTCTATTTAAATTACACATCTTTATTATTAATCTACACTGAAGTACATACACTAAAAGGCAGCAGTGAGGAACCAAGATTTTCCTGCAAGTTTCATGGTAACTCACTATACCTTTTATACTTTTGCAAGCTGGTGAGGCTCGCTTTTCCTCACAATGATTTGAGAGTAAATTATCTTCAAATTCTTGAACTATGTTTTGCTTCAGTGTGTGCTACATTCTGAAGCATGTGTTCAAATATTACACATAACAGTTTCATTTGGTGCCTGAATTTGTGAGCCCCAGTTTGTAACCTATGAAACACTGCCAAAAGGCAGTGATATAATGGATTTGTCTGGTATCTTCCAGGAGGTCTCAGTAACCTAAGATGATTAGTAGCAAGACCTGTATCATTTGAAAGTTCATTCTTCTGTTGTAAAATGTCCAGAAATCGTGTTTTATTTGTTCTGTTTCTCTAGAAAATTTCTGTGCTGGATTTACAAATGAAAAGTTTTATTTTCAAGCTGGTATCTCTGGAAAATTATCCTTTCTTTTCTCCTCCTTCTTTTCTCTGCACACCCCCCCCAACCCTCAATTATTTTACCTTCCTCCTTCCCACCTCCTCAGCAATAAGGGTATTGAAACCTAAATTTGATCATAGATACACTTTTATCTGTACACACAGGTATATCTATGATCCTAGTGACAATGGGCAGCCATTATGGCTTCTATTGTGTCACAGTTTTGTGTAGCTGGGTGCTGGTAGAGAAAGGGAGGCTGCCAAGGTGGCTTCTGCAAGAAGCAGCTAGAAGCTCTGCAGGCCCCAGAGAGTAACATCGGCCAATTCAAGGCCAGAGCTGCTCCTGACCAGGGCCGAGCCAATCGGTGATGGTCACAGCACCTCTGGAAATCACATATAGGAGGAAAAAAAAAAAAAAAAAAAAACCAACCCACAAGCAGGTGCATTTTTCCACCAGAGAAAGGAGTAAGATATAAGAAGCCGTGCAGACACCAAGGCCAGGGAAGGAGAGGGAGGAAGAATGAGGTGCTCCAGGTGCTGGAGAGAAAGATTCCCCTGCACCCTGTGGAGAAGACCATGGTGAAGCAGGCTGTCTCCCTGCAGCCCATGGATAATGACGGGGAGCTGAGACCATCTACAGCCTGTGGAGAGACTGACACACACTGAAGCAGGTTTGCTGGGAGATTTGTGACTCTGTGGAAGACCAGGCTGGAGAAGTCTGGGCCTGAATGTCATCATGCCATGGAAGGGAGCCATGCTGAGGCAATTGGTAAGGAGATGACTACCTGACAGAAAGGCCTCATGCTGGAGAAATTAATGGAGGACTGTCCCCTGTGGGTGGGACCCCATGGTGCAGCAGGGGAAGGGGGTGTGTAATGCCTGTCCTCAGCTAAGAAGGAAGACAACTCAGGAGGAACTGACTGAAAACCCTCACTCCCCATTCCCTGCCCCTCCCCCTGCGATGGGGGGGTAAGAAGGGAACAAAATTATGCATGAAGTAAAGTTTGCTAAGAGGGGAGAGGTGGGGGAAGGTGCTTTAGGACCTGGCAGCACTTCTTATTACTCGACTCTGGTTTCACTGGGTGTGTAGTGTAGTAAAATAAATTAGTTTTCTTTCCTTTATTCTGTGTTGAGTCCGTTTTGCCCATGACACTAATTGCAGAGTGATCCCTCTCTGTGCATATCTCGAATCTTAAGCCTCTCAATATATATTTTCTCCACTTTCTGTATAAAAAGGGGAGTGATAGAGTGGCTTTGGTGGGCATTTGGCCTCTAGCCAGGGCCAAACCACCTCACATTGCCTTGCTCAGATGGAAGTAATAGGAATTTTTTAAGGTGTTCTCTGATGATGAATAAACTGAAATAAGAGATCCTTAAGCTTATGTATTCTTTGGTGTGATGGCTTTACAGGGTTGATACATGAGATTTTATCACTGCATTGAGTTTATTAATTGAAATGGATGTTGAGTGGAATTTACCAGACTTCTATGAAATTATTTTACAGCAGATAAATAAACATTATTTTTGTTGAAAATTATGTTCCTCTAAAGCTCCCTGTAATTTTTCCTCCATTCCTTTCCAGGTGATAAAATTTAGATACATTTAAGGTTTTTTAGCACTATCCCAACTTCCCCATTCAAGGGAAATAAACTTCTATACATTTGTCAAATTAGTTGTGAAATAAACGATTTTGAATTCTGCTAATAAACACCATGATGCATATAAGTGCATTTAAATGGCACATTTCAATTTGATGTGTCCCAAATTACTGTGTCTTATCTCACTCTTACTAGTGTAGTAAATAAAGTCACTTCATTGAAATAACCAGTGTTGCATCTGTGAAAATCAAATTTAAGTACAGATCTTTTATTACAAGTGATACATTAAAGCTTTTAAACTTAGTACTTTTCCTTCTGCTGACACAAGTAATGAAAGCACTTTCCAGGAGATCACAGAACAAGGTAGGTGGCAAACATTCAATCCAAAATGTTAACAGTTTGAGAAATTTAGTTGGGTTGACATTGCTACTGCTGTTGCTGCTCCTGTCTTTGTTGCTCTGCCTCCTGAATAAAGGAATCACTTACTGTGATAACATACTGTTGAAGGAAATAGATTTCCATATATTATATCAGTTTTCCACACTACTAGTCCAACTATCTTTCAAACCACTATCATATGTCTAATGTCAGGCTTACTAATATATTTAAGAAAAACTGCTCAATTTGTTGCAGAAACATCTTCTCTGTGAAATCTATTTTCTTCTCCCCCCACCACGCCTTCTTACCCCCTCACACTGGGAAATTGCAGATTATTTTGCTTTCCCGTTGAGTTAGAACTTAATTTCCTAGCAACAGCTGCCTGAGAACTTACTGCGAACTACTTACAGGAGAGGTGTCTCTTACAGAGGAAATCATGGAAGGCATCCTCACTTGTTTGATTCATACATTTGCCTACAGACTCTTGACAATAACATCTCTGTTGGTGAATTGCCTTTTCTTGTGAAATGTGTTACCACTTCTGCTTGTACTGCTGTTTACCCCTTGTGATTTTGGAGCATAATTGGGCTTTATGTACTCAATTCATATTGGGGGCATTAGTCATTAAAAAAGATTATTTGTGTTAGAAGAAAAAAAAATGAAACAAAGGTGTCACATTTTTGCCTTTTTTAGTGATAGTTTTATGTCTCGACACAGCAGAATACATTTTCACATAAAGTTTTCAATGTATAAAAGCAATACATAGTTGTAATTCATGTAGACTTAATTAGTCTCAGATATGAGAAGAATAACCAGAGAAGACTTTTCATCTGACTAGTTATGGAACAGTGCTCTCCCACTGAGACAGAAAGTAGCAATGATTTTTAGCTGACCCTTTCAAAGTAGCTGAAAGGATTTGGTACTTGAGCAGAAAAAGAGCAGCTAAACATTTGTCATGATACTGAGAACCGAGTTTCAGGTCCAGACTATCTTACTAAAGGTAGAAATTCAAATCCATGCTATTGGAGAAGACACTGAATAGTAATATTATTCATAGGATGTCCTGAGTTGGAAGGAACCCTTAAAGGATCATCAGTCAAACTCCAGGTCATTGAGTCAAACTCCTGGACTCCTAGGTGGCTTGTGATTTAGAGGTGATTATTTGAAGCATGGATGAACAAACTGAAGTGTTTAATGAGGCAGTAGACATATTTGCCATCTTGCTAAGTAATGAATTAATAAAATATTTTTTTAAAAATTCCAAAGTAGTAAATTTAGTCTACATTAATTTCTTAACATATATCTGACTTCTTATATAGAAAACCACATTTCATATGTTAATATGTGAACGTTGGGCATAAATGTTGTTTAAAAGCAACATGTTCTTCATAGAGAATATTGCATTGATATTTAGCAAAGACTTAATTTAGGTTAAAAGTTATGAGAAAAGTGTTTATGTTAATTTTAAGTGTTAATATTGTCTTCTGTCTATCCTTCATCCTTTAATGGTAGAATGCTGCTCTTACAATCATCTTCATAGAGAATTTTCCAGACATACTTTTCTTATAGGTGTGCTCTACTTTGCACCTGATGGGACAAGGCAGATAAGGAAACAAAGCACCTGTGTCTGAACATGCACAGAAACACGGGAATTCTTCATTTGAATTCCACCTCAATTCTAATCCCAGAATGAAGTCACAACAAATTTTAGGTGGTCCTGCAAGGAGCAGGGAGTTGAACTTGGTGATCCTTATGTGTCCCTTCCAGCTGTGGGTCCCTTCCAGCTCTATATATTTTCTTATTCTATAAGTAAAATAATAATTTGAAACAAAATAATAAATTGGTCCATGAAATAAATCTGGCTGCAGTTTTATACATTCTCTGGACTTCTGGCATCAAGGGAAAGTTCATCATTGGCTTTAACAGATATAGTAACAGGCAGTGATAACAGATCAAAATATGATGCTTTCAAATAGACACACAAACTTGAAAAAACCTAGAATTTTTAGAACCCACAAAAATCATTAATTTATAGGAAGTGCTAATAACAGTGAAGCCTAATACCCAAATATCTATGTTGCGGCAATGTGAAAGCTGTTTGCCTGCATCTTTTCATTCATACATCTTAATCGCTTGTTTACTCTTTTTTCTCTGGTATTCTCTGCTGTCCTTTCAGAGATATTTTCAGCTTTCTTCCCTTTTGTTTCAGGCAAGGAGAAAGAGTGTTTATATGAGATTTAATGTAAAAAAAGCCCCCAAAAGTCTGTACTCTGTATACCTACACAGATTAATCAGTTATCGTGGGAATCCCATTGGAAATCGATACAGAGAAAACAAGAAAAAATTCAAAGGTTGTCAAGCAAATGGTTTGTGCAGGCAGAAACTTCAGAAAAACTGCCCAATTTATGACTGCTAGCCTATGTGAGTGAAAAATGATCAATTGCAAGTATATCTTATACACCTTTCTTGACCAGTCATACATTTCTTCCCATTCTGTTCTCTGTGTGTTCTTACATTTTCAACCAAATAATGATTAGCAATAATCACAGGATGCACAATGAATTAGGCCCATATGCAGCCCTTTCAGCTACTGAAAGTGAAGGTTATCTATCAGTAAAGTAATGCATATCTATCATAACTGTTCAGGCTCATACTTCAAGGTGATCTGGACCCTGACAGGCTGTAGAACTGGTCAAAGAGGAATGAGAAATTATTGTAATATTCTGAAGAAAATGTAAGAAAGTAAACTGATGTAGTCACCAACCCCTATGAGCTATTCAATAAGCAATAGAAATTTTGAAAGACACTTATAATATTTAGATAGCATTAAACATGCAAAATGAAGTAATATGTCTTACTCAACAGTGACATTGCACGTTTCATTATGTTAAAAAAAATCTTTATTGTAGATTTCTTTTGTCTATATACAGTATAAATATTTTCTCTATCTAGAAATAAATTCAGAATTTTCAGCAAAATCAGGTATTGTATTCCTGTCATGTAGAATTTCAAGTATTGCATATATTCCTTTCACTCTCTCTTAGAATTAGGAGTGGGTAAATGTGATTTGTGGAAGGTCATGAATACAACTATGTAGATTTGGGAGACATTCTAATCAACTCCTACACTAGAACTGAAATAATTTAGAAAAAGAAGAAAATAAAAATCCATAACAAAGAAACAAAACCCCCACATCAGTCAAAAGATTCTTCTAGGACTCAGCATCATGTGAATAGTTATTCTGTAACATGAAAAATTGAAAAAGGGGCTTTCAGGACAGAAAGCTGATATGTGTTTTGTTGGACTTACATAGTTCCATGGTTTTATGTTCTCATGCTAATTTTTCAATGCTAAAATACTAGTTTGGGCAGGTTATTTTCCGTTTTTCCTTTCTTAGTAACAGTGTACTGATAATCCTATACAAGACATAAATCCTGACCCCAAAGCATCAACTGAAGTAAATGCTGATTTTTTTGATCAGTCTCAGACTATCAAAGATACCTTCCTGCCTCCAAACACCTTGAGCTGTATTCTTCTGCATAACCATATGTCTTTTTTGTTTTAGGAGCCAGGGAATCTAATGTCCTAGTTTGTGTGTAAGTTTCACCCATGTCTTACAGTTCTTCTACCTCTGTTTCATTTGATGTCCTTAACTGATGTCCACACCCTTATTGAAGTGTCATGATCTACTATCAGATAGACCAGTTTGGCTGAGGTTAAACAGGAACCAAATAGCATATTCCAAGAGCTATTTTATTTAACCGCACGCACTAATTGGCAGCGGTACACGTGCCCAATACTGTCACTGGGGAGTCTTCAGGAGTTTTAGGTACTCTTCGGGTGTCTTCGGGCCACTCAGTCTTCCAGAGTCCAGGTCTGGGCACGTGCCCAGGTGTTGGGTTAAGTTTATTCATCTCTTCATTCAGGTCCATAAGAAGGCAGGAAGCATCTGGTTTTGTGTTCCAACCATTGCTCCGTTGCTGACAGTGGTGTTAAAACTTGTGTCTTGTAGTCCAGCCGTCACACTGTTGTTTAAGACAGGCGTGATAGTCAGTGGTGTAACATTCCAGCAATGTTAAGACACACATCCAAACAGTCTCTTAATCTTTCAACACAGTCCCCTACACAAAGCTGTTGTGATAATAGGTTGTGCCTAACCAGACGAAATACTAAACACATAGTAAAGACAGGGAATGCTGAATGCATTCTTCTCCTGTTCAGTGTGCTGTTAAACTTGAATTTTTGAATGTCTTTTCTTTAGGCATCTTTTACATGGGCTCCACAGCTCTTGGCAGTCTAGGAAGTTCTCCACTATCTGGAAGCTAGCCAATGTTATTCCAGTTTACAAGAAAGGCATGAGGAAAGGCCCAGTAATGGACAGAATTTTTGGTCTTACCTCACTACCCAGAAATGTCATGGAGAGATCATCCTGGGTGCTAATGAAAGGCTAAGGAAAAGGACATGGTTCTCAATGCCTTTTTTGCCTCAGTCTTTGCTGGCAAGACTCATGTTCAGGAATTACACACCCCTGAGTCTTTCTTACTCACCTTTGCTAGAAAAGCAAATGTCACTGCTTTCTTCAAGAAGGGCAAAAAGAAAGACTTGGCAAATGGTCATCAACACCTCACTCCCTGGGAAGGAGCAACTAATCCTGGAAAATGTATCCAGACATATGGAAGAAAACACAATCAGGAGTAGATTTATGGAGAAAGTCATTCTTAGACATAAGTTTGCAGGTAACACCAACTTGGGAGGGGGGGTTTATACACCAGATAGGTGTGCTGCCATTATATACTACTATTTCTGTAACTGTGTGTTATACTGCCTTACTACATTTTTTTAGAGGAGTTAACATACATGTTATTATTATGTTTTCTATCTGCAGAAGAACCTGTGATTATGTAATACTTATACAATCCTTCATGATTGGTTCATTCATCAAATAACTTGACATTTTGTATTTTGTCCTATAAATTTAGACAAAAACTCCTGTCTTTTAAAAGTCTTTCACAATACTGCAACTTCTTTCAGCATAACTGAGACCTTCTCTTTGCCATTACTTAGGGGATGTGAGACACTGGGTTTTTTTTCTAAATGTAACTATCTGTGAGTTAGTTTTATCCTTCTCAGCTTTAGTTAACTACAAGTTGGGTTGTTTTGTTTTGTTTTGTTGTTTTGGTTTTTTTTTTAATTACTGTAGTTTCGGTTTTGTTTTGTTTTTTTCTGTTTTTGTTTTTTTTTTAAATCCAGTTTGAGATAGTGTCCTGGTTTCAGCTATGATGGAGTTAATTTTTTTTAGCAGTGGATGGAATGCCATGTTTGGGAGTTGGGATGAGAACAGTGCTGATAGCACCCTGATGTTTCTGGTTGTTGCTGGGCAATCAACGGCCTTTCTCAGCTCTGCATACTTCCTTACTAATGAGAAAGGAGGGGACGCAGCCAGGACAGGTGACCCGAATTGGCCAAAGAGGATATTCCATGCCAGTTACGTCATGCTCAGTATAAAGGGGGACTGGGGGGAAGAGGAGGAGACAACGCCAGGACGTGCAGTTTCTGGGGACGGTCGGGTTCCGGGACGGCTCTAGGCTGTGCAGCCTGAGTTGTGTGGTTTGGTGAGAAACTGCATTGTGTGTCACCAGTTTCATCTATTTTGTGCTTTAAACTCCTGTTATTGTTATATCTAGTTTTCTGTTTTGTTTAGTAAGCTATCCTTATCCCAACCTGCAGGGTTTTGGTTTCTTTTCTTCCTTTCTTTCTTCCCTTTTCCCCCCTCCCCCAATTTTCCTTCTCTCTTCCTTTTAAAAGTACAAGCGACTGTGTTGGGTGCGGCCCTCGGCTGGGGCAAAACCACGACAGGTAGTCATCTAAGCTTCTTTAATAAATAGGGAGAAATAATTCATAGAGTTAGCTATCTTATCTCTTTATCGGTCAGAGGAATCATTGCAGAAGTATGTCCTTCACCATTAATAGGTGAGGAAAAGCCTTGAACTGATAGGTGAGATTAATGTCATCTCATAAATTTGGTAATAAGTAAGATTTTTTCATTTATATTTTCCTTTTTTTTTCTTTTTTTTTTGATATTCATCCTGTCGTTCTACAAAATTCTGAAGAATTACACAAATATATGCATCATTCAAATACTTTGAATCGGAGAATGCTGTAGCATGAAAAAGAAAAAAAAGAGCTAGTATAATTTAAAACCTCTGTCACTGGGACTGATTAAATCTCGACTACAAAAAAATCTATTTACTAATAATAATTTTCTATGGACTGAATTCTGAAAGCATTCTATATCTTTGTTTAAATCTATTCCTCAGATTTCAGTGAGCATTTTTGCAAAAGTTTACAACATCAGGGCATCTAATAAGTATTATTTCTAGGATTTATATCATCCACATAAAGAAAATACAGTGTATTTAGCTAAAAGCTCATGTTTGAAGTAAAAATAAAACTTAGAAAATCTATGTAACATATTAAGTTTTATATAATACCTATTGTTTCTGTTCAGCTAGTTATAATATGGGATGTAAGCATAAGTATTTTTACATTCAATAAATCTTTACCATGACAAACAGAAAAAATGAAGTCAGTCTGATTGCTTGGGTGAAGAATAGTCATATATTAAAGGGCTGAAGCTTTACTGTCACGATATATTATCCCATACTTCAGTCTTTCTGTATTGTGATCTTCTGGCATTTTTCTCATTTTAAAGACATCCTTTATGTCCAACATGGTTCTTTAAATTGTCAAGTGTATATGCTAAGAAATTGCTTGTTCTTTAATATAGTAATTGATATGTTATTTAATGTTCTACTTGAACGCATATTAAACAAAGGTTCCCTTCGTCATCTGCATTAGTAGATGAATATGCATTTGTTTCTTTGGTCAGCTTTGCTTTCCTGACTTTCCACAGATAAACAGATAGATATGCCATTGCATATGATCTGACATGAACTGAAGTGAAGGAAAACACATTAAGGGGGGAAAGAGATTTGATTAAAATAGATAGATGTCACATTCAATATTTAGAAGTTTATTTCTAAAACACATTCTGAATTTTCATCATAGAGCTACTGTAGTTTGTCAAGTTTATTTGATGATACCTGAACTTTGTAGTTGAATAAACCAGTAAAATTTGTTGTTACGTAATGTCCGATATGTGCAAGGACTAATAAAGTTGCTTATATGACTATCGAATTTAAGGGTGTAATTGAAGTGTAAAAGCAAATTTATGTTGTCCACAAAAACCCTAAAGGTCAGAATCTCATACAATAGTCTAAGAAAAGTGTAATCAAGACCATTTTGCTGTTTGCTATTAAACTGTATCTTTATCAGCTACATTATAAGTACAGTTTTACTAGTTTACTTAATAAAGAAATATGACAAATTTCAATTCATTATGCAAGTTATTATTTACTAAGATGTATTCACTGTTAAAAAATTGAATAGGATGACAGAAATCACAATTCAACAATTATCATGAGGCTTGATGTAGAATGTGCCCTTTAATTTTCTTGTTATTATTTCTGTCATACTACAACATAGTAAAAAACATTTAAGGAATCTCATATTAAGTTGTCAATATTAATTCATGTAAATAATCACAAAAGTTCATTTTCCAGATTTATTTGCCAGGTAAGAATTAACAGCAGAAGACTGATGTTAACTATGCTAAAAAGATGATGCATACATTTTAAGTATCAAATTCAAAAGGCTAATACTGGATCAAGCATTTCTTGAAAAGAAAATACACCAGAAAGCTGTGATGTCTGACAGATCACAAAATAAAGCCACAACCAAACCACAAAACTAACAGAGTCTCTGGTTGATTACTAACATTTATACCATTCAAATACAAGCATATGTGCTCTACCAAGGAAACAAAGAACAAAAGAATGTTTATAATCATATGTTATGCTTTGCCTTCTGTTCAGGTAACTATACCCAAGCATACATGTTATTAGAACATAGGAGATGCCATACTTGATCCTATTAGCTGTCAACCTGGTATCACAGTGACAAATTATTCATCAGTATTTATTAGTATTCAGTGACAAATTATTCATTCTATGATCAGAAAATTAATCTACTGAAAACAGGCAGGCACAATTTGAAATGTTTAAGTAGATTTAAGTTTATATCTTATAACCTGAAGGAGAGTTATATTTTGTTTTCTGTTGATCCTTTCCAAGGTTTTCAGTAAAAATAAATTCACTGAAGATAATCTTTTCTGGTGATTGAGCAAATTTGGTCTTTGGACAGGATCCAAGATTCTTGATTCCTAAATACTTTCATTCTACCCTTCAACAGTTCTGGAAGACATTAACTCTACAAGAAAAAAATAAAAATATATCACTTTCTTTGATGTATGGCAACTTGTTGTTTCTTTGAAAGTGTTTTGTCTATAGTTATAGAAAAGTCTGTATAGGAGTTCTCGATATTTTGTCTGTAACAGAACATTAAGTGCAGTTCCATGAACCTTCCCTCTTAATTGATTTCCTCTGAGTCATAAATCATAGAATGCTTTCAGTTGGGAGAGACTGCAAAGATCATCTAGTTCCAGCCCCCTGCCATGAGAAGGGACACCCTCACTAGTTGAGGTTGCCCAAAGACCCATCTAACCTGGATTTAAATGCCTCCAGGGATGGGGCTTCCACAACCTCTCTGGGCAACTTGTTCCAGTGCCTCACTACCCTCATAGCAAAGAATTTCTTCCTAACATCTAACCTAAATCTACCCTTTTTCAGCTTGAAGCCATTGCCCCTTGTCCTATCACTAAATTCCCTGGTGAATATTCTCTCTCCCGCTTTCCTGTAGGACCCCTTTAAGTATTGGTATGCCACAATTAGGCCACCCCAGAGCCTTCTCTTCTCCAGACTTAACAAGCCCAACTCTCATAACCTGTCTTCAGAGAAGAGGTGCTCCAGCCCCTTGGTCATCTTCATGGCCCTCCTCTGCCCTCTCTCCAAGAGCTCTATGTCTTCCCTGTACTGGGGACCCCAGACCTGGATGCATTACTCCAGGTGGGGTCTCAGGAGAGCAGAGTAGAGGGGCAGAATCACCTCACTCAACCTGCTGGCCATGCTGTTCTTGATGCAGCCCAGGACACAGTTAGCCTTCTGAGCTGCTAGCGCACACTGCTGGGTCATGTTGAGCTTGTCATCAATCAGCACACCAAATCCTTCTCCTCAGGGCTCTCAATCCATTCTCCACCCAGCCTATAGTTGTGCTTGGGACTGCCCCAAACCACATGCAGGACCTTGCACTTGGTCTTGTTGAACTTCATGCAGTTCACATGGGCCCATCTCTCCAGCCTGTCAAGGTCCCTCTGGATGTCATCCCTTTCCTCCAGTGTGTTGACCTCACCACAGATCTTGGTGTCATCCACAAACTTGCTGAGGATGCACTCAATCCTACTGTCCATGTGAGCAACAAAGATGTTGAACAGCGCCGATCCCAGTACTGACCCCTGAGGAACACCACTCGCCACAGACCTCCACATGGACATTGAGCTGTTGACCACAACTCTTTGGAGTGATCATCCAGCCAGTTCCTTATCCACTGAGCGGTCCATCTGTCAAATCTGTGTCTCTCTAATGTAGAGACAAGGATGTCATGGTAGACAATGTTGAAGGCCTTGCACAAGTCCAGGAAGGTGACGTCTGTCATCCTTCCTTTGTCTACCATCTCTTTCACTCCATGATAAAAGACCATAAGATTTTTCAGGCATGATTTGCCCTTAGAGAAGCCATGTTGGTTGTCACCAATCACCTCTTACTCTCCATGTGCCTGAGCATAGTCTCGAGGAGGATCTGCTCCATGATTTTACCAGGCACAGATGTGAGACTGACCAGTCTATAGTTCCTTGGGTATTCTTTTTTATTTTTCCTGTTTAAAAATGAGAGTTTTCCCCTTTTCCAGTCAGCAGGGACTTCACTATACTGCCAGGACCTTTCAAATATGATGGCAAGTTATTTGGCCGCTTCATCTATCAGTACCTTCAGGACATGCAGATGCACCTCATCAGGTCCTATGGACTTGTGAACCTTAAGCTTCCTTAGGTGTTCTCGAACCTGATCTACTCTTACAGCAGGAATTTCCTCACACTCCCAGTCCCTGCCTTCACCCTCCATGACTTGGATGGAGTGGCTAGACCTCTTGCCTGTGAAGACTGAGGCAAAAAGTAATTAAGTACTTCAGCCTTCTCCATATCCCAGGTAACAAGGGCACCTGTTCCATTCTGGAGAGGGTCCACATTTTCCCTCATCATCCTTTTCTCATTGGTATATCTCTAAAAGCCTTTCTTGTTTCCCCTTACATCCCTGGCCAGATTTATTTCTAACAGAGATTTAGCTATTCTAACCGGTTCCCCAGCTGCTCAGGCAGTTTCCCTGTATTCTTCTCAGGATACCTGTCCTTCCTTCCCCCCTTCGTAGGCTTTCTTTTTTGTTTGAGTTTGAGCAGAAGTCCCTTATTCATCCATGCAGGCCTCTTGCTGGTCTTACCTAATTTCCTCTTTGTCAGGATGCATTGCTCCTGGGCTCGCAGGAGGTGACCCTTGAATACTAGCTAGCTGTCTTGGGCCCCTCTTCCCTCTAGAGCTTTATCCCATTGTACTCCACCAAGAAGTTCCCTGAAGAGGCCAAAGTCCTCTCTCCTGAAATCCGAGTTAGCAAGCTTGCTGGGCACCCTCCTTGCTGCCCTGAGGATTTGGAACTCCACCATTTCATGGTCACTACATCCAAGACTGCCCTTGATGCTCACCTTCCCTACTATCCTCTCCTTGTTGGTGAGGACAAGATCCAGCATGACACCTATCCTCATCAGCTCCTCCATCACCTGGAGGAGGAAGCTATCATCAATAATTTCCAGGAACCTCCTAGATTGCTTATGCTGAGCTGTTTTGTCCCTCCAACAGATATCCAGGTGACTGAAGTCCCCATAAGGACCAAGAATTGTGAAAGTGAGGCTATTCTTATCTTTCTATGGAGGGCCTTATCCACTTGGTCCCCCTGGTTGGGTGGCCTGTAGCAGACCCTCACTATGGTGTCCCCCACGCTCCCTCTGATCTTAACCCATAGGCTTTCAATCAGCTCCTCATCCATGCCCAGGTGGAGCTCCATGCACTCCATCTGGTCACTAACATTGAAGACAATACCCCCTCCTTGCCTGTCCTGCCTGTCCTTCCTAAAAAGCCTGTATCCTTCTATCCTGAGACTCCAGTCATAGGAGCCATCTCACTGTATCTCCGTAGTGCCAGTAAGATGATACAGGTGTGCAAGTCTCCAACTCCTCTTATTTATTCCCCATGCTACATATGTTTACATAGAGGCATTTCATCTGGGCTCCCAGTGAGGTTGACTTACTAGCTGGAGTTCCTTTGAAGAATTTTTCCAGTGGTTCCCTGTTGGTTTCCACTTCCTCAGGAGTCCCTAGGTTTCCAGTGTGCTGCAGTGTGTCCCGCATGCCCCCAAGCAAGAGGCTGAGGACCCTCTCCAGCACCCTGAACTTGTGCACATCCCTCCAACTTGGGCATGTCCCAGAGCCTGCCACAGGCAAGGCTGATATTATCCCCCTCCCCCTGTGAATGTAGTTGAGAGCTCTGTCAATAAGCCCTGCAAGCTCCTAGGCAAAGACCCATTTTTTCCTTTGAGAGAGGTGACTCCCATCAGGGTTCATTAAACCTGGTGTTATATAGGCCATCCCATTGTTGAAGAACCCAAAGTTGTGGTGGTGACACCAGCCACGTATCCAGGTGTTAATGGACTTTATCCATCTGTGCCTTTCAATATCACTGCCCACAGCCAGGAGGGATGAAAGATAACATGCACTCCTGTCTGTTTCAAAGACCATCCCAAGTCCTTGAAGTCCCTTTTGAGGGCTTTGGTATTGCATGCTGTGGCCTCATCCCCACCCACATGGATAAGGATTAGTGGATAGTAGTCAAATAAGCAAATCTTTTATGAATCAACACAGAATCTTACCCTATATATCACAGAGTTTATATTGCCTATTCTGTGTTCTTCGTCCCCTATCACAAACAGTCATATTCCCAACATGCTTATTAAAAAAAAAAAAAAACAAACTATAAAATTAATTTATTTCTCCACATCAATGTAAATACTTTGTCCGTTTTTGGGAGATTATTCTATACATAAAAAGGCCTGAAGTCACTGCCACAAATTACTTAGCATCTGTCAGCGCAGAAATTCCTTTAATAATATATTGCCTTCTAATTTATCTTCATATGCATGTTCAGACTCTCTTCTCCCTGACTTTAAATTAACTGAAAATACAAAATCCACATTCAATTTTTGCTTCCTCTTTGAGAATGCAGATAACTATGTTAAACATGTATCCCTATTGTGGAATGGTTTGGGGTTGGGTTTTTTTTGTTTGTTGTTTTTTGTTTGTTGTTATGGGGTTTTTTTTACTTTTCTCATTGATAAAAAGTAGTCATTCTATTCCCTGTTTCTTCCATTTCCTTAATAAATAAAACATTTACCTCTTATATGACTACTTACTTATTGGGATAACTTAGATGAAAAGAGAGGTTATCTCCAAATCGTATGTAAGTGGTGCAACATCCCTTCTATTTTACTGATTAAGTAAAACTCCTTTATTGAACTCTTCCTGAAGTGTAGCTAAAACAATCAGATCCAAACCTTGAAACTTTCAAGTACTTGGATGTAATAGCTTGCTTTCACTATTTCATTAATTATTGGGTGATAAACAGAAGAGTAAGCAGTTCACCTGTCATTGCTGTTATGCTCAATTTCAATAAAATGACACCTTTTATCCAAGTGACAGTAAGCTTTTCCCTGTCTTAGGAATTCTAGCTACACAGGCAATCACATTCCGTAATTCTTTCAGAAATTAATTGAAAATGATAACTCCACACAGTCATCTCAATATTTGAGATTTCTATTCATAATTGATACTTCAGTACAGTGTATTGGTTTACAGATGCTTGTTCCCTGACATACATAAATATCTTCTTTAAATCATGTTATAAGTGTTATCTGCTCAGTACATCAGGAGTGAGTAATGAATGCCTTGTTGTTATTTAAAAATGATAAAGCATTAATAGAGAACGTAGGTATTACTGAAAGAACAATAAAGTAATTTCCAGGGATTAATATGTATGTCATATGTCATAAATGTATCTTGTAGATATCCACTCTGGGGTGGGGTGGGGTGGGGGACACACACAACAAAATGCTTGCACATTTCTAATTCTGAATTAAGAGTCTATAGAAATTTCAATTGTGTCTGGAAATGTTAGACTGAATTTGCTAGAGGATCGCTAAGGATACATTGAGAGACAAGAAAAGATTATGAAAATTGGGCAATCAATGTGCAGTTACTTAAAGCTGAGAATAAGTTAAAATGTGAAACAGTAGAAAAGAACACTGCAGAAAAGAGTATCATAGACTCAAACATTCATATCACCAATATGATCTGTTAACTTTTGTAGCACAGTGAATATTAAAAGAATTGAAGAATGAAAGATATAAGCACAGAGACAGATGGGAGTCATTTGGCTTAATGTACTTCTGCAAAGATTTTGGAAGCTATGAGAAATAATGTAGTATCAAAAGAGGAGAGGCTAGGAGAGGGGGAGGGCTATTGATGGAAGATGGAGATGAAGGCATCTAAAAACTGAACTTTTCTTTTTGTTCCCACTTCTTGGAAAGGGACAAAATTTCAGAAATAGATGGATTGGTTCTTTGTGGGCTCTATGATCGCTTGATTTACTTCAGTGTATGCAGATACATGTCTTATGTCGGTGTAAATATCTTCATATAGTTGTATAAATCCAGTTAAAAAACTGGAGCTTTAAGTCTTGTTTAAAGTTGTTGAAGTTATTGAAGGAGAGGAAAAATCAGAGCTGGATTATTCTGAGGACATTAAAAAAAAAAAAAAACAACTATTCTGGATAACTAGAAAAAATACAGTAAAAATTAGTGGTTCTTGTTTTCAGGACACTGTCATTTGGTAAGTACCAAAGACTAGATCTGCTCTCATGAATGTCAAAAGAATTTTTCAATTAACTTCACAGCATGATGAGGTCCGTGGTCTTTAAAAATAGAGTTGTGTTATAATTCACAAAGTTCTCAGAAGTTTTGATTTTTTTTAATTCTTTTTTTTCTATCATATTGTATTATATAAAAAGGCATAGGTTAAGGCTTCAGCTATATATTTTTTAAAAGCTAGGTATTTTAAAATATTTCATCCTATACCATTTTTTCTCACCAATTATTCTACAATATGTAGTGTGCTATTTTTCTTACTTTCATTTTTCTGACAGTTTCAGTTATAGTTCCAAAGAAACACAGCACGACTGAGATTGAAAAATTTCTGTTATTATATTGGGTAACTGTTTTATTCAAGCAGAAAAATACAAAAGGCAAAAGTGTGCTTTAAATGTCAACTGGAAATAAAGCGTGTTTGTTCTGCATGTATATCTGCCTCAAGAGAAGCAGAATAAAAAGAGGAAACCAGCAAAAATATAACTTCTGATTAAAGATTGTGTTACATTGTCTTTATGTAAATTAATAATCAAAATACAGACTCTCTAATTAAAATGTGGTGTAGTATAGATAGATGTTGTCTGCAATGTTGATATCTAAATGTTTTAATTGGTACAATAATTATTTCAGAACAGGCAGCACATTATGACTTTTACCCTTTTTTATATAGTTTAAAAAATACTTTAGCAATGATTGATTGAAAGTTGGTTAAGTATATTTGTCACAAAATAAAAATAAATTCTTCACTGTCTACAGAAAAACACAAATTCCAGATCACTATTGGCTTATAATATATAACAAAGCCTTCAGTTGTAAAATGATCCCAGTTTGGTTAAATGTACTACTGAAACACACACACACATACACACACAAAATAAAAAAGAACCCAGAAAGAATATCTATTATAGGCCTTTTTCAACACTGGCATCGTTCCTGAAATGATAATGAACTGTACTGCTGCTAGACATCACTGCCCCAAATATACTGAAATCTGACCAAGAAAGTTTCAGTACACTGTACGTCATAAACATATGGGTCATGATTTGTAAGGACTAGTAAATCTAGTTAGGAAAATATCTATTCCATTGCAACTGACAAGACTAAAGAGAATGAAGTGATTTATCTGAAAAACAACTGAAAGTTGATGAAGTTAAATGATGAATGCTGAAATTAGGGGAAAAATAGTGAAAAATATCCCCAACACCCCCTCTCCCCCCAAAAGTCATTCCCCAAATCTAAACAAATTCCTCAAAAGAACACCATATATATATATATATAGGGTTTGCATGGCAAGGTTTTAGTAGTGAGGGGGCTACAGAGGTGGCTTCTGTGGAAAGCCACTAGAAGCTTCCCCTTGGTCTGATAGAGACAATACTGGTGGACCTACTGCTGACCAAGAATGAACCAATCAGAGATGGTAGTAACACTTCCATGATAACATATTTAAGAAGCTAAAGAAAAAAAAAAAATACATGCAATCAGCAGGATTTTTTTGCCACCAGAGACAGGAGTGAGAAGATGTGAGAAACTTTGCAGACACCAAGGTCAGTGAAGAAGGGCGGGGAGGAGACACTTCGGGTGCCATAGAGAAAGATACTCCTGAACCTTGTAGAGAAGAACATGGTGGAAAAGGTTGTCCCCCTTCACCCCATGGAAGATGATGAGTTGTAGAGATTCCACCTGCAGCCAATCGAGGACCCCATGCTGGAGCACGTGGAGACATAGGAAGGATGATTTGACCGAGTGGGAAGCCCGCATTGGAGCAAGCTCCTGGCAGGACCTGCAGGCTGTGGAGAGAGGGGCCCACACCGGATCAGGTTTGTTAGGGGAAACTGTGAGTCTGCAGGAGATTGTACTGGAGTAGTCTGTTCCTGAAGGTCTGCACCACATGGCAGCCATGCTGGGGCAGTTGGTGAAGAAGTGAAACCCCCATGAGAAAGGACTGACTTTGGAGAAGTTCATGGAGGACTGTCTC
The DNA here is from genome assembly GCA_020800305.1 of Porphyrio hochstetteri. Taxonomy (NCBI): domain Eukaryota; kingdom Metazoa; phylum Chordata; class Aves; order Gruiformes; family Rallidae; genus Porphyrio; species Porphyrio hochstetteri. Next base: position 181,495,426 of record CM036905.1, on the reverse strand, counting down.
CTGTGGGAGAGACCTCACACTAGAGCAGGGGAAGAGTGTGAGGAGTCCTCCCCCTGAGCAGGAAGGAGTGGCAGAGGCTGTGCATGATGAACTGACCACATCCCCCTTTCCCCATCTCACCCTGTACCGCTCATGGAGATCAGGTAAAGAATTTGGGAATAAAATGGAGCCCAGGAAGAAAGGAGGGGTGGGGGGAGTGGTTTTAAGATTTGGGTTTATTTCTCATTATTCTACTCTGTTTTGATTGGGTGATAAATTAGATGCATTTTATTCTGTGTTGAATCTGGGTTTTGCCAATGATATTAATTAGTGAGTCATCTCTTCCTGTCCTTGTCTCGACTCATGAGCCTTTCATTATATTTTCTTCCCTGTCCAGCTGAGGAGGGGCGTAGACTGGGTTTGGTGGGTATCTGGCCTCCAGCCAGGGTCATCCCACCACAATGACAGTCATAATTTTATAACTATGAAAGCTATCTCCTACTGGAAAGGTGAATGAAGTGAGACAATAAGTCAAAATATCTTTTCAAATCTATAACTTCCATTTCCAGCAGCTAAGTTTATAATTTAAGCTAGAAAATGAGAGTGAGGAAGAGCAGACTGAAAAAAATGGAGTAAAATGTCTGAGTCCTTTTCTGCAAAGTAAACCTAGGGGGTTTTTTCAGGGCTAAACCACAAAAACTGTTCAGAAGGTAAACAGTAATGCCACTTATCCTTTGTATAGGTCTTATGTTTGCATAAGTGTGCCTGCATGTGGTTTGTGGTGTGTGCCTTTGTTATGAAAGTGACTATAGATGCTTATCTTCAAGCATTGTTCACTGTATTCAGAGAGTACCTAGTCTAGCAGGCTCTTCAGTTTGCAAGGTTACCCTTGTAAGTGCTAAATGAATCTTGCATTAAGAAAAAAATTCAGTGTGCATGTTGGAAAATTCCCTTGAATATCAACATTTAAATTTCTTCTTCATGCTTATCTTAGCTACTAAAGTGGGTACATGTAACCTACTCTGATTCTAACAGTAACCTACTCTTATATTAAGGTATTTAACAGTGTCCTTCATTTACTTGGGTGTCTTGTCTAACACATAATAATATTACCAGGTCAAAAGAAAGCATTTCCCAAAAGTCTGATTCAGAACTTGTTGAAGCCAATGGGGAGAAAACCTCTGACTTCAGCTAGTTAGTCAGGTTTAATATACTTTACAAAACTGGTGGTCTGGCCCAGATACTCCAACAATTACTGAAGTCAGTAACAATTTCTGACCTTTTGTTCAGCCTAACCAGATATTGGTTCAAATCAGAAGTTCACCATTATATCAAAATATCAAATGAGGCATTCCATCTGCCCAATAAAATAATTTAGAATATATGTTCCAACAGGCATGTAGTAGAAAATATTGTCAAACTCAGGCAAACAAAGCCGGAAAACAAGACTATCTGGAATGTGGTCTTTTTTCCCACTGGTTGAAAATAATTCTCTGAGAAGTACTAAGACTAGTAAAATGTGAAATGCAGTCCTCTTATTTCTAAAAAAATGTAAAAACTATGGTCATGCATACTTTTAAATAAGCACAGTAGTCTCAAAATTTAAAAATAAATATTAAAGTTAACCAGATTTAAATAGGCCTTTTAGCTGATTGTATCAAACTACACCAAAATTTCTTCCTTTTTGTATAGTTAGTGTTTCATGAGTTATTAATTTTGCCAGATGCCCTTTGAAGTGCGCTATTCATAACACATTTTGAGCCACATGAATCTTGAGAAAAAGTAGTGTTCAGCTATTTCATATTGTTGATACTGCCTTTTGCTAGCTCAGTGTTTCTCTTTCTGAAGAGAGTTTTCTTAGAATTATAGAATATACTGAGTTGGAAGGGACCCATAATGATCAAGTCTTGAGTTTTAATATAGACAAAGCTGTTTCAAGATAACTTAGATAGAAAAAGGAAAATGAAATGTTTCATTTGCGTTTAAAAATTTTTGAGGTTTAAAAATACTGAATACCTTGCAAGTTTCAAAATAGAATGGAAAGCTGTCTTAGTAAGAGATAGGTATTTCAGCCAATCTGGACACTTAATGTGTTCTTTTGACATAAATATTGGATTTATTCTAGAAGGATTAAGCTGCTTAAAAGTTAGACACTGGCTGAGTTTGTTAAACAGGCTTCTTTTATAGTGAATAGACAGCTGTCTTCTGAAATGGTGTCTTTTTTAATGTGTATTAAGTTGTTATATAAAGATCATAGATAGTAAGCTTACTCAGCTTTATTATAGCTAAATCCACAGAAGCTATCAAATTAACAAAAACCTGACTGCTTCTTTTAAAAGCTTTTTAAAAATAACAAAAACTTACCCCAAAACACTGTCTGTTCTCTGTGAAACACTTGTCTCTCCCACTGTTCTCTCACATTGCCAGCTTGAAGGCTTATTGCTTATATACATCACTATTTATTCTGGCCTTACCAGCATGGTTTTACCTTGTATTTCTTCTGAACATTTCTGAGCCAAGATTACATTCCAGAACAAGCTTTTACTTACTATTCAATATACAGCTTACTGAGAAAGGACCTCAGAAACTTGCAGTACTTGGAGTTACAGTATATTCTACCCAATACTCACAGGAAAGTATAGAGATACTGGCTATGTTTATACTGCTCTACACCAGTGCCATTAAACCCCGTGAGACTGCTGATCATTGCCATGATGCAGACCAGGAACAATCTTCTATCAGGTGCAAGCAATTTAAAAAAAAAACCTTCTATTTAAAAATCTTTTTAAAATCTTGTACCCATGGTACGTGACTTATTGTAGTGCAGGAGCTGTATAAGGATGATCATAATTGATGGAATCATAGAATATTTTGGGTTGGAAGAGACCTTAAAGAATATCTAATTCCAAACCCTCTGCCATGGGGAAGGACAACCTCCGCCAGACCAGGTTGCCCAAAGGCCCATTCAACCTGGCCCTGAACACTTCCAGGGAGTGAGCATCCACAACTTTTCTGAGCAACCTCTTTCAGTGTCTCACAACCTTCATCATAAAGATTTTCTTCTTATATCTAATCTTAATCCACCCTCTTAGTTTAAAGACACTACTGCTTGTCCTATTACTACTTGCCCTTGTAAACAGACCCTTTACAGCTTTCATTTAGGTGCCCTTCAGGTATTGTAAGCTGCTATAATGATGGTCTTAAATACTCTGAAACTTTGTATTAAAAGGTGGTCCTCACTCTTATGACACAGTACTATGCCGCAGCACCTGTATGTGAGTGAATTCTTCTAGTGCTCAGTGGTGAAGGTATAGGAAACTTGTAAAAGCCCCCTCCACTTAATGATCCAGCAGGGGGAGTTGGACTAGATGATCTTTGAAGGTTTCTTCTGACCCAAACTGTTCTGTGATTCTATGATTTGCTTCCATTGTGCCTACAGTCCGTGGTAGGCAAAGAGGTTTAGGTAGGTGTTTCAGATTTTGAGATATTATGTTGCAAGACTGAAAGGACATTATTGTTCCACATAGTCCCTTTTGTGGGCTTCGACAAGGAGTGACAAGAGATTACAGCCATGTCTTCAGAGGAAACAGAACATAGATCTCTGCTCCAGTAAGGGAAGAAGAAGGAAGCAAGCAGCACCATGTGCAAGGACACCTCAAGAAAAACCCAAAAGAAAACAAAGCAAAACAAAAAATACACCCAACCACAAATAAACCCACAAAACCCCCCAAAATCCACAACAGCAACAACAAAACCCACAAAAAAACAAAACCGAAAAACAATCAAGTGATTGGGTAGATCATCCAACTAAAGATGGATCTGATGCTTTTGTAAAAGACAAAGGAAAGTTTAGTCCAGAGAAAGTGTGTATAAGAATTTCAGGTTAGACATGTTCGCTCATCCTGAGTGTGACAAGGTCCCAAAAGGTAGTAATGGTGGTCCTTCAGCATCTCAGACCTGCTGAATGGAATGGCTGCTGTACCTGACTTCAAGAGGAAAATATCTACATGACAGACAGTCAAGAGACATTATTAGGGCAGCCCATTAAAACCTTAAAAGAGCAGTGTATAAATAACCAATAAATCAGCTAGAACCTGGCCATTAGGCTTTGCCTACTCAGAAGTTTAGGTTTTCATTAAATGTACATTTAGATATTTTCTTAGGAAAGCTAACTTCACTACTAGAACACTGTACTTTAACTACCTGTTCTGCAACTCAAAGGAAACTTAAAGAAGTTTACTCCTTGTTATCTTTAACCTTGACAGTCATTTTAGTAACTTCCAAAATAAAATGAAAATTGTACTCATATTTCTTTCACATCATCCATTCATAAAATGCATGACATTAGTTTTTTCACCACAGGCTAGCATGTGCTTTTTGTCACATTGAATTTATCATTCTGTGACTGAAACCTTATTAAAAGTATTCACATTCTATATTCTCAGAAATACAATTTTGATGGAATATCAACCTGACATGAATATGATCCTTGTTAATTGTTTAAGACTTAAGAGATAAAATTTAATTTTTTATAATGTAACAAAAATCCAGAAAAATTACAAAGAAGGACCTTCATGGTATACATTTTATTTCTCTTATTTATAAAGGGATTTTTACATAAATTATGTTTATATCTTATGAAGGTTTAATGTAGTTGGTTGATACTGTATGGAGGAAACTAGTTTGTTTCTGATAACCTAATGACTCAAGTTTAAGGTTGTACTCAAAAGATATGAATATAGGAATAGGGAAGAGGAGTTTGGAGGGGGCTGTTTTATTAAAAAGGCAAAACTGTGACCAAATCTTTGTTTTCTCTCACCCCCTCCTTTCTAATTCCTACTCAAAACTCCATGCATATTTTTATCCAAAGACAGAACCAGGCACAGCTGTCACATCTAATTAAATTTCAATAACTCAATTTGCTTATTTGTGAATTTGATTTAATTGCGTTAGCACTGTTTTCAATAAATACAGAAGAAAGCTGCCTTCTTTAATATGATGGCAAATAGGTGCACCAAAAATATCTTGTGGGGAAAAAAATAAAGGTTTGGTTTTGTTTTTTTTTTTTCTCTGTGACTATACTGTCAAAGTGAAACACTGGGTTAGTATTGTCTGTTGAGACAGTGTTGCTACATTGCCAAACAGTTTTATTTTCTTAGAATTCATCACTGCATTCACTAGCACAGTACATAATACTTGATAAAAGGTATCAAAGGTACCTGATTTTTTTCCAAAACAGTAACATATAGAATATGCACTTCTCCAAATGTGTGTTTAATTACTATTGTATATGTTCCTAACAGGATATGAGCTGGTTTACAGAGTATTGCTTTGCTTGCTGAAGATAATACCTAATACTTTATCATCTATAACATATTCTTTGAATCTGATTTCTAAGAAAGGAAAGTAAAATGTAATGAAAATAAACCAGTATTTTTCTATTTTGTTTTAAATCTTACCTGATAACAATTTTAAATTTTATATTGTAGATGTCATATTTCTGGCAAGTTAATATAATAGTCTTAATTATGCAAACAAGAAGTATTTAACTGCTCTAACCACAGCAATTCCTCAACTGGAAAGCTTGAAAGGAAAATTAAGTAAAGGTTATAAACAACAGTCAGGCACCATTGAAATCAATGGGACAGCTACATAATTTTAGGGAATTTTAGTGTATTGAAATAATTCACTACTGACTGTATTTGTGACCCCAGATTTCAGAAGGCTCTATTCAGCAACACCAAGTACTAGTACTAATGTAACCGCTAATTAAGTAACAGCATGACAATGATAGTCTGACCTCATCAACTCAACGTCAAAGGCTTTCCTAAATCTTTTTCGATGCTTTCAGTCTGCTCAGGCAAATCTTTTCCATTCCATTAGTAAGCAAAGAGCAGAAAATTGGTAACATTCATCAACCAGAACTAAGCAAAGGTTTTATCAAACTGCTATATGTTTACCTGACTGAAGCACATAACATATTTAAATTTTAAAGGTTAAAAAATTACTCAGCAGTAGTTTCCAAATACATCTGTCTGATCCCATACAGATATGTATGTCTACAATCTACTTAGTCATGAAAACTTGACTATCTTATTCTGATCTTCCAAGACACGATTCATCTCATGTTAAGTAGTTAATTGACTTTTAGACAGATGAATCTCACTGTAAAAATGCCTGTTTTCTCTCTGCTGTGTTTTAAAGAAGCCTAAGGTAACTAGATATAAGTGTAGACATTTTAACTTAGAAGAGGTTAATTTCTCCTTAAAAAGTTTGATTCAATTATCTAGACATAAATGTCAAATACCTTTATGAATTTCATAGTCTCCTACCTGACCTTGAACTGTCATTCCAGAGTAACGCAAGTCTTCCATAAATGCTGTGCTGGTAAGCCTATGTGGATATCCTGAATCCACTGCATGCCCCATGTTTAGATAGCTGATAGGAGCCTTAAATGTACATACCAATTCCTAACATTTTTCATCCGTTTCACAAGTCTCTGTGAGCATTAGCAACCAGATATATTTTTATTTGGAAGGTGAAGACACCTCAGCTAGGTACAGCCAACCGCAAAGTGGCCGGTTAGGTAGCTGCCGATCATAAAACATAGATAAAAACGGCATTACAAAAAAGAATGTTGTGTTTACATTTATTATATCTTGTGATAACATAAACCAGAGGCAGTTTGAAAGATAATCTGTAACAAAGAGAAGGAAATGCAAAGTTATTGTCAACTGTTTGTAGTGGATATGATAAAACCTCTGACTAAATCAAAAAATGTTACACGTGGTTCCTCAGACCCCTGAGAAATTGATGGGAGTTGAAGAAATAATTCAAGGGATTCAGACTTCCCTACAGCAGCACAACAGGTCTTATCAAATCATATATTTATATATGTATATATGTATGTTTGTGTTAAATATATTGAATAAATATATATCTGTACACATATAGAGTTCTGTGTGTATACACACACACAAATATCTTTGTTTATTTGTATACACAAGAACAGAATAATTTAGGTTGGAAATCATCCAGTTGGATCAAATTGTTGAGGTACCCAGCCAGCTGAATTCTGAAAAGATTCAGGAATGAAGATTTCACAAAACCTCTAAGCAACCTGTTCCACTACATCACCACCCTCACAGAAAAAAAAAGAGAAAAAAAAGAAAAAACCAAACAAAACAAAAAACCCCTAACTCTAGTATCATGGTGCACCTTTGAGAAGAATTTAGATAAGTCTTCACCTTGGTTAAATCTTCATTGTTTTTCTAGTCTTCTTCCAAAAAGCAGTTAATAAACCTTAGTTATAGACCCTTAACCTTCAGTTTCTAGGGATGAACAAAGACAGTTCTTTCAGTAGTAGTAAATACTGAATTATTTAAAATTTCTTGTGGTTGTTAACAGTAAGATCATTTTAAGGAGATTAAGTTGATAGTGAAGTCATTAAGGAGATTTTTATTTTTCTCTGCTTAAAAAAGACTACAAATGAGTTTCTGAATAGAGTGACTCTCCTAGACTTGGATAGCTAGAATAAACCAGGTAAATCTAAATGTATTAAACCTAAACTAGAAACAAAGTGCATTATGCAAGGAGGAAGACACTTTTTTCTTGGTTTTCATTCTTTATGAGCTTGTATGAAGACTATGATTTACAACTGGAACAATTTATCAATGTCTATAGTGAGATCCTGCAGGACTGAAAAATTTCTTTTAATACAGACACTTTAAACAGTAATCATATCTTCTGATATTTATATATATCAGAAACAAATAACTTATTGAAATAAGTTCCTACTGTGTTATTCTGATGATCTATGAAACCATCTAAACATGCACAAAGATGGTTATTGTGAAAAACTGTTTACTATTTGTGTACAAATAAATAGATATTTCTCTGTCCACCTACATGCATAGGCTTTAATTATATCTTTCTTTTTATTATTTAGACCTTGAATTAATTTCATAGCTATGATGCATATTTGAGTAACACCCAGTCCCCTCAAAAACTTCCTACTTTAATACCATTCACAGCTATACTGGGTGTGTTGTTTAAATAAGGATCTGGTAAGCTATTTCTAATTTCAACATTTTAAAGGGAATAAGAATGGATCCTGGGACTTGTTTTTTCAATGTCACTTCTGAAACTCTTTTTTTTTTCTTTTTATTGGTTTGAAGGTCAATAGACACAAAAAGGACTAACATTTTTTCCAGGCTTAATAATACATTTTACCTGTGGATAAATGATGCCTAAATTTAGTTTCCTAAATCTAAAAAGAGTATGTGATCTGAAGTATGTTAAAATGGCTGGAAATCTATTGAAATTACAGGAAATCTTAACACTGGCAACAATGGTTTTTGGATCGGCGACTGAGAAGCCTGTGCAGCTTCATTTTCAAAAGCTCTGTGTGTCTGCAGATTCTCATTGATGTCAGGGGATTAAAAGGAAAATAAATGACCAATCTTGTGTAAATGCAGTAAATAAAGCAAATAATAAGTCAAAATACATCTCAGAAGAAGATCAATATTGACCTCCTTTTGAACAGCTTATGACTTGTTTTGTTTTTCTATTGTTGTTCTTTGAAGTTACTTGTACACATTTCTTCTCTTTTTCCCTGAGCATTGTACAAAAAAAAAAAAAAAGAGTAGTGACACAGAAGCACAAGCAAAAGAAGAGCTGACCTGTCAGAAGCCATCTGTTTTTAATGGTTTTTTCCTTAAAACAAAACAAAAGACTTCATAGAAAGAAGAAAAAATAAAACCACCCCATATATAAAAATTTCATATTAACAGCTGTAGACACCCTTAAGTGTAAGACATTTTTTATTTTCTAACTTTTCCTACTGAATTTTACAGATTTTTACGTACTTACACAAGTAGTAGACTGCAGCACTGCAGCTGAAATATGTTTCTCTGCATATATATTATTTCTGTTGAAATAAATATTTACAGAGAGTCTGTGGTGTAATTTTTATGCCCAACTTTTATGAGGTCACCATCAAGATCAGCTCTCCATGAACTTTCCACATCTGGCAGCTAAGGACCACACAGTCAGGCACTCACTCCCTCCCTCCCCCGCCCTGGTGGGATAGTGGAGAGAATAGGAAGACTGAAAGTGAGAAAAACTCATGGGTTGAGATAAAGACTGTTTGATAGGTAAAGCATGAGCTAAGCATGCAAGTAAAGCAAAACAAGGATTTTATTCAGCAATTCCCATTGTCAGGCAGCTGTTCAGCCATCTCCAGGAAAGCAGGGCTCCATCATGTATAATGGTTACTTGAGAAGACAAACACAGTCACTCCAAATCACAGAATCTCTAAGTTAGAAAACACCTTTGAGATCATCATGTCCAACTGTACCTGTCCTCCACTAAACCATATTCCTAAGCACCTTGTCTACCCATCTTTTAAATACATCCAGGGATGGTGACTCAACCACCTCCCTGGGCGGCCTGATTTTTTTGGTGAAAAACTTTTCCCTAACGTCTAATCTGAACCTGCCCTGGTGCAGCTTGAGACCATTCCCCCTCATCCTATCACCTGTCTCTTGGGTGAAGAGACCAAAACCCACCTCTCTACAACTTTCTTTCAGGTATTTGTACACAGTGATATGGTCTCCCCTCAGCCTCCTCTTCTCCAAGCTAAACAACCCCAGTTCCTTCAGCCACTACTCATAGGAATTGTGTTCCAACCCCTTCACCAACCTCATTGCCCTTCTTTGGACACACTTCAGGACCTCAACGTCTTTCTTATAGTGAGGTGCCCAAAATGGAACACAGTATTTGAGATGCGGTCTCACCAATGCCGAGTACAGGGGCACAATTACTTCCCTGCACCTCCTGTGTCTCCTCACATTTCTCTCTTCTTCTCCAGCCCCTTAAATGCTGTACATGTTGCCATATGGTATGAGATACCCATTTGGTCAGTTGGCATAAGCAGTCCTTGCTGTGTCCCCTCCCAACTTATGCACCCCCAGCCTACTCACTGGTGTGGTGGTGTGAGAAGCAGAGGAGGCCTAGACTCTGTGTAAGCACTGCTCAGCAGTAACCAAAACATGTCTATATATTAACACCACTGTTTTCAGTACAAATCCAAAACTTAGTCTTATATGAGGTATTATGAGGAAAACTATCTTTATCCCGCAACACAGAACTTTATAAAGATCCCTGTGCCTTTATGACCAAATTCTCACTGAAGTCTCAGTTCCACTTTAAAGTTATATATACCTCCATGCTGCTAGATGTCCATTTACAAGATTTCTTTTTTCCCTGCACTTTTCTGAAAGACTTTCAGCTACACTAAAGACAATTATATGTGGCATCTTGATCATATGGTAGAAGTAGAGGAGGGAGTTTAAGAAATCTTATTATTCTACTATTGCTATTATTTAAACCTGATGTTTCAGGATGAACCTTCACAAAGCAGATGAACTAGTCCAGCAATGAGTCTAGTATGTATCTGAAGCAAGAACTTACCCATTTTTCCTTCTAGTTTTCCTTCAACTTACTTGTGATGCTTCTTTTGAGACAATCAATTGATCATCTAATTCTTCAATTAACTGGTTCAGATCTTTCAACAACAACAACAAGCCCGAAATCACAGCTAGATCATTGACTGTGTATGGAGGTGTGATTCTTCACCAAAATTAGTGATGGAGTGCACAAAAGAGACAGCACTCTATGCTTGACCATGCAGCTAGACATAAGGAGAAAAGGGTAAATGAGTAGATCTTGGACACTGAGTGATAAATTTATTATGGATACTTTAGGAGACTTCACTGAGAGAGACTAATTTTAGCAACCCTCTTCATTATACTATGCCTTCTCTTCTTCCAAAGAAAAACATTATAAGTAACAAATTTTGTCCATGAGTGAAACTCCTACCCAGTACAGAGGGCAAAAGAAGAGGGAATGGAAACTAATTAATAGTGGAACAGAAATTACACCCATAGAGAGAAAGAAACATCAGAAAAAAGACCAGCTTCCCTTTTTCTGAGGTATTCAAGATTTAGTCAAAGCCATAGAAGTTCTGACATCTTGACCCAGTATGTCAGTCACTCATTGAATGCCTTTGATAAAGAAGACTAAAATTAACAGAAGATTTCTAAGACGGTAAGGAAATTAATTATTAAGAGATGAATGATCAGACAGCAGCAAAGCTGTAACTTGGTCTTGGAGGGCATCTTTTTAGTGATTAATACAACCACAAAAGGTAGGAGAATACCAAAATATTGACCTCGGACAAAAAGTTGGGAGACATTGATACTTCAGAATAATGATGAGGAAGAGTATGGAGGCTGACTGAGCAAGCTGCAGATTAGAAATGCACAAAGCCCATCAATGTTTAGAGAAGGAAAAATAAAAAAGCTAGACAGAGCATGAAGGATATTTAAATGCACGGTTTAAGCTGTGTAAATATGATGACACTCACAATCTGCTGCTTTCACTCTGCTTTTTGAGACAGATCTAAACTCTTCCTATAAACTCAATCTACCTCTATGATCTGTTTGTATGCTGACAGTAACTAAAATGTATTATCTGCCATTGTTTCTTCTAGGTCAGATATGGCTCTAAGTAAATGACAGAGGAACTGATCAGAGTAACTTGACAGCACACTGATTGAGTTATGAGGTGTCCAAAAAAATTTTTTGCCTGTGTTCTGGATATGAACCTTTATGTATCATGTATACTGTAAGACAGATGCATAAGCATTATTTCAGTGGACAGTACTCTCCTTACTCTAGAGGTCATTCTCAACAGGACATGTAAAGTGTGTGCTCTGCCTATTTACTGATGGATAAGTGCAGCTACAGTACTAGATGAACTGAATGGATTTGGTGAGAGGTGAAGGTTGGATGACAATTGGCCTTGTGGCTATAATTCTGTTTCAAAATGGAAAAAGGAGAGGCAAGGCAACAGGAGAAATGAAAAAATGTAGGTCTACATGTGAATTATGTATCTAAACTGCTATTATTGCAGATAAGTATGCAGATAAGTTCAATTCAGATGAGCACACAAAATTGTATAGATTTAGGGTACCCTTCCTAATCTACAGTCACTGATTCACCTGTTATTTAATAAACATCCTAATAATCTTGGAAAATGGAGTGGGAGAGATAATAAACTGACCGTGTGCAAATAACTATTTAAAGGTGAAGTTAATCCTTCTTCGCAACATTGATTATTATGACTCCAGTAACTAAAATGGGAGTCTACACCCCTAGCTTTCATTGAGAGGCTGTGAGGGATTCGGTTGCCTATGCATATGTGTATCTAGTGTCATTCTGTATTTTACAGTATCCGAGGCTGTTAAATGATAGATGGCAGATGTGACACAGGTTCTGCAAGAGGCCATGCCCTTCTAGAGAGGCAGTAAAAGACCAGGCAGGGTCTGATTTTCCAAAATGAAAATGCACTTCATTCACTATGTGCATGGCACTTGCAAACTTGAAGAAAGAGTAACTCGTTGAGTAGCATAAAATATCTGGAAGTTAGCAACAGTGATATGATTGGTTTGGGTCCTGATACTGGAGAAACAGCAGTCTGACAGTCAGTTACTGGAGAGACCATAGGTCTAATCCAAGTACTGAAGAAGATGGGATCTGAGAATTGACTGCTGGGAACAGCTGCTACATAATAAAATGAGATGAGGTCTGAGTACCATAAAATGTAGAATATGCTCAGATGACTGTGTCTGTGGAGGCTGGGGATCTAAAGCCAGCCACTGGATGTCCTGATGTGTACAGCCAGTTACTGTTGCAATCCATAATTTTTGTGCACATACACATATGCTTACATATATTCCATTTGCAGACTACACTTCAGATCCGTTGGAGAGAAGGAACAGGACCGAGCTATTCAAATTTATGCAAATAGTGTTGGTAATTATGTGGGTGCTTGTAAGGTAATGTTTTCTGCCTCTGTGTGGCTGGATGTGAATGTGTATTGTGTCTGTCTGTGTGTATACATCTATCCAGAATACATGCTCAGCCTTGCTTCTGGTGGGACCCGGGGAACCAGTCAAAGCAACATTGCATCTACTGGGTTACAGGTTAGGCAACTCCTACTAGTTTCAAATTAAATACATGACTGACTTCAGACTACAACAAAAACAATTTTTCCAACACTACTTTTAAGTTAATCAACAATTTTATATTTTCTGTGTTAGGAAATTTACTTCTAAAGCATTGCATTGTTAAATCAAAAGATATCCAAGTTCTTAAAATCTTGAACTCCACTGGACCATGTTGCCCAAAGCCCTATCTAACCAGGTCTTGAACACTTCCACAATTTCTCTGGGCAACATATTCCAGTGTATCACCCCTTTCAAAGTGAAGAATTTCTTCCTCATTCCATATTCTGTTTCTTCCAAGTTCTAGAGAGAAGCAAGTGTTATTATAGTGTTTTAAATCTACTCTGGAAGGGGGTGGAATTTTACCTACCAACTTCAAAAAATGTGATTGTAGAAATCAAGGATTGCTGATGGTGAGATGAAAGATATTTTAAATAAATTAGGATCACAAAATCCTCTTGTATCTCAGGTCGGAAGTGACCCATAAAGGTCATTTAGTCCAACTCCCTGTTCCTCATAAGACTACTTAAAACTAAATTATATGACTAAAAGCACTATCCAGACATGCTTTGAACTCTGACAGGTTTTGATTATGTCTTAGTGTTCTACTATTTGTTTTTATCTATTGTTAAAGTAGATATTAAGCACATGAACCAGTAGTTTCATTATCTGTTGGGTGTTTAGCAATCTGTTGTAATGTTTCATGTTTCCTTGTAAATTAACTCATTTCATATCAAATCCCTTAGCTCATTCACTAACACATCATTGTAATGAAATATTATCATTTGTTTTTCTTAAGAAAATAATCTGAGTACTACCATGAGATAAAGAATAAGGCATTTGTGTTTTTATTAGTTCCGTCTTGCACTACCTGCATCTTTTCCACAAATGTCATTATACAATATAATTTTATAGTAATATGCTCATGTCTATCCTCTTCATTAACTGTGAAATATCTATGAATTGTGCTTTATGTTGTCATTATCAATATTCTATTAAATATATAAAATCACCTTTTAAAATTTATTTTCACTAAGATTTAAAACATAATACTTAAGATATTGACTATTCCATTTATAGGATGGCTTCCTCTTCACTGCTTTTTTCATTATGGTCTGCTATTGGCCTTCTCTCAGCTTGATCCTGCCTGCCATATTCCAGTGTTATGGAATCCACCATTGCTACAAACCAAAATATGAATCACTTCAACCTGATCAATGTGGAATTGTGGTAATCATCCTTAGAGTCAGAAAAAAAAATATATGGTGTTATTTTATAATTTATTATTAAAGAAATATCACACTGAAATCTGTTTCTCTGTTTAAGTTTTCCTTCATTCCACTGTAGTGTATATTGGACACATTTTCCTGTTAACAGAATATAATTTTAAAATATATAATTTTTACTGAGTTGCTGGTAACAATGACATAGAATTTGATCTTCTCAAAATACTCACCCAAATCTCAATCATAGTATGACATAGCATGACAAAACAATTTTATGGAAAAACAGTGTATTTAGAAACAAATATATTCATATCATCTAACTTCAGGTATCATCAAACATCAGAACTCTTTACTGTGAGTCCCATGTTGCTATTGAATATCTGTGTGTGAATTGACACATACATCACAATCACAGAATAGCCAAGAAATGAAGGACTGTCTGCAGATTATCTAGTCCACCAGCAGCCAGTTGCCCAGGACTGTTTCCAGATGACTTTTGGCTATCTACAAGGAAGAAGACTCCACGACATATCTGGGGAACTTGTGCCAGTGTCTGGTCATATTCACAATAAAAGACTGTTTCCTGATGATCAGATGGAGCCTCCTTCTGTGTTTCAGGTTATGTCCATTGCCTCTTGTCTCATCACTGAAGACCACTGAAAAGTCTCTCACTGCATCCTTTATGAACATTTTCTTGAAGTAATTATACATATTAAAAAGAAACCTCTGAATCTTCTCTTGTCCAGCTTCTCCTAGAGAGATGCTTCTGTCCATCATCTTTGTGATCCTTTGTTGGCTTCTCTCTAATATGTCCACATCTCTTTCTCACACTGAGAAGCCCAGAACAGATCATAATCCTCCAGATATGGCCTCAACAGGACTGAGTAAAAGGGAAGGATCACCTACCTTGACCTGCTGGCTAAGCTTTACTTAATGCAGCACTTTAATTTACTTAGCAGCAAAGGATACATGGCTGGCACAAGTTCAACTTGTCCATCAGGACCCCCAGGTCCTTTTCTTCCAAGCTGCTTTCCAGCAGGAGATTAGCTGGCATATACTGGTGCCTGTGGTTGATCCTCCCCAGGTGCAGGACTTGCCACTTCTTCTTGTTGATTTTCATGGGGTTCCTGTCAACCCGTTTCTCCAGCCTGTCAAGTTTCCCTTTGCTCCTTTTCAGTTACATATGATTTGTACAATTTTGTTTAACTGCATCACAAAATACTTATTGTTGGTTTTGAAATCAGTATTATTACAATACTAGAAAATATTTAGGTATCACTGTATTTCTGGCTGGGTTGAGGACCAGCAAATATTGAGAAAGAATATGTGAAGGAGAAAGCTTCCTCTTAACTGCTTCTCTCTTTGTAGACTGAATATAGAATTTAAGTCATCTGTATTTAGGATCTAGATTATATGAGATTAATTCAGTATGTTTGCATGTGACACCAAGTTTAGCAGGAGTGTTGATCTGCTTGAGCATAAGAAGGCTCCACAGAGGGATCTGGACAGGCTGGATCAATGGCCCAAGGCAAATTGTACGAGATTCAATAAAGCTCAGTGCTGGGTACCATACTTGATTCACAAAAATCCCAGGCAATGCTACAGGCTTGGGAAAGGGTGGCTGGAAAGTTGTGTGGAGGGAGGGAAAGGACCTGAGTGTATTAGTCAACATTTGGCTGAGTATAAGCCAGCAGTGTGCTCAGTTGGACAAGAAAGTCAACAGCATCCTGGCTTGTATAAGAAAGAATGTAGCCAGCAGGACTAGGGAAATGATAGTCACCCTCTACTTGGCATAGATGAGGCTGCAGCTTGTATGTTCTTTTCAGTTTTCGGTTCCTCACTATGAAAAGGAACATTGAGGTGCTGGAGCATGTCCAAAGAAGGGCGTCAGAGCTGGTGAAGGGTCTAAGGAACAAGTCTTATGAAGATGGGCTGATGGAACTAAGGTTGTTTAGTCCAGAGAAAAGGAGGTTGAGGGGAGAGATTATCACTCTCTACAGCTACCTTAAAGGAGATTGTAATTAGGTGAGCACTGGTCTCTTCTTCCAAGTAACAAGTGATGCAACAAGAGGAAATGGACTCAAGTTGCATATGTGTAGGTTTAGATTTAATATTAGAAAAGAGAAAACAAAACAAAAAAATCACCAAAAGGGTTATCAGTCACTGTTTATGGCTGCCAGGAGAGTGGTTAGGTAATCATCCCTGGAGGTATTTAAAAGATATACTGATATGATGCTTAAGGACATGGTTTAGTGGTGGACTTGGAAATGTTAGATTTACAGTTGGACTTGGTCTTAAAGATCTTTTTCAACAAAAACAACTCTATGATTCTATGACTAATACTAACTGCCTTAGAAAAGGACAAGGACCTCCTCGTAGAAAACACAGATATTTATTCCCGTCTCTTCTATCACTGACTTGGTAAGGAACAAATCGTATATTAGGTCTTTGTCTGACCAGGGCATCACTCACAGATGTTACACCTTCAGATTGTCATACAAAGCTTTGCTAGGACAGCAGACATACTATGAGGCATAATGCAAATGGCTTTGTAGATAGATTCTCTATACTTTTATGTTTCTGTATTGTACAAACCTCTCTTGGGCTTTAAGATATCATTTTTCTCTGGGTTTAAGGCCATTTTCCAAAATGCTATTAAATAGGTCTTTTATTTTTTTTTTTTTTTATCAGGAATATCCTTTTACCAGAAAAGGTATTTTTAACTGTACAAAAAGACTCAATTGGACAATTGGCTGAAGGGTCAGGCCCAGAAACTGATAGTGAATGTGGTTACATCTGACTGGTGGCTAGTCACTAGTGGGGCTCCCCATGATTCCATTTTAGGTCCAGTTCTTTTTAACATTTTCATACATAACCTGGACTCAGGACTAGAGGGTTTCTTAAGTAAATTTGCAGATGACACCAAATTGGGAGGAGCTGTTGACTCCATTGAGAGTGGAGAAGCCTTGTAGAGAGACCTGGACAGATTAGAGATTTGAGCAATCACCAACAGCATGAAGTTTAACAAGGGCAAATGCCTGATCCTGCTGCACATGGGAAGGGGCAACCCTAGCTACACACACAGACTGGGGAATCAGATGCTGGAAGCCAGACATGCTGAGAAGGATTTGGGGATCTTGGCTGACAACAAGTTAAACATGACCCAGCAGTGTGCTCAGGCAGCAGGGAGGGCCAACCATATCCTGGGGTGCATCAAACACGGTATTGCTAGACAGTCCAGTGAGGTGATTGATAAACCTAACCCTAACCCTACACTGTGCTGATGTGGCCTCACCTTGAGTGCAGTTTTCGGCACCACAGTATAAGGTGGACACAAAAATATTGGAGAGTGTCCAGAGGAGGGCAACAAGGATGGTGAAAGGTCTGGAGGGGAAGTCTTATGAGGAGAGGCTGAAGTCCCTTGGTTTTTTCAGCCTGGAGAAAAGGAGACAGAGGGGAGATCTCATCACAGTCTATGGCTTCCTGACGAGGGAGAGTGAAGGGGCAGGTGCCGATCTCCTCTCTTTGGTGACCAGTGACAGAACCCAAGGGAATGGTATGAAGCTACCACAGGGGAGGGTTAGGGTGGATATTAGGAAGAGGTTCTTTACTGACAGGGTGGTCAGGCACTGGAACAAGCTCCCCAGGGAAGTGGTCACATCATCGAGCTTGAGTGAGTTCAAGAAGTGTCTGGACAATGCACTCAGTCACATGGTGACTTGGTTGGCCTTGTGTGGAGCCTGGATTTGGACTCAATGGTCTTTATGGGTCCCTTCAAACTCAGGATATTCTATGATTCTATTAATCTGTGTATCCAATTTTTGTAAAATAAAAGAAAATTTTTAAAATTCTGAAAACCATAACACTTAAGAAGCTTATAGAGATGGGGCTTCCACAACCTCTCTGGGCAATCTGTTCCAGTGTCTCACCACCCTCGTAGTAAAGAAATTCTTCCCAATATCTAATCTAAACCTACCATCTTTCAGCTTGAAACCATTACTCCTTGGCCTATCACTACATTCCCTGGTGAACAGTCCCTTTCTCACTTTCCTATAGGACCCTTTTAAGTATTAGTACACCAAAATTAGGTCACCCCAGAGCCTTCCTTTCTCCAGGTTGAGTAAGACCAACTGTATCAGGGAAGAGGTGCTTCAGCCCTCTGATCATCTTCATGGCCCTCCTCTGGACTCACTCCCACAGCATTATGTCTTCCCTGTACTGGGGACCCTAGATCTGGATGCAGTATACCAGGTGGGGTCTCACGAGTGCTGAGTAGAGGGGCAGAATCACCTTCCTCAACTTGCTGGCCATGCTGTTCTTGATGCAGCCCAGGACATGATTTGCCTTCTGAGCTGCTAGCACACACTGCTGGGTCATGTTGAGCTTGTCATCAATCAGCACCACCATGTCCTTCTCCTCAGGGTTGCTCTCAATCCATTCTCTGCCCAACATCACTGGAAGTGTTCAAGGCCAGGTTGGGTGAAGCTTCGGGCAACCTTGTCTAGTGAAGTTCTCCCTGCCCATGGCAGGGCGTTGGAACCAGATGATCTTTGAAATCCCTTCCAACACAAACTTTGTATAATTCTATGATTGTAATCTCTTAGCTCCTTACCTAGGACACTGCAGAATTAATCAATGTGTGATTACCAAAGCAATAAAGACAAAATACAAATTTCAAGGTTTAGTAATAACTGCTTTCAACTCTTCCCTAGATTTGCTCAGGACCAATACTATTTATAATGAGAAAACTATAGCAAAAGCAAACATATTAGTTAAGTCAGTCATAAGAAAGTGCAACATACAACAGATTAAATTTATATACCAACTGTAAATCCTATATTCAGCTACAGCAATGTGTCACTTTGACAGGAATACTAGGACTTAGAACAATTAAGTACATCTGTGAGTCATTTTATGTAATGGAGAAGAAAAGCAGTTTGACAGAATATTGCCATACAATCCATGTTTCTCACTTTGGAACTGAATTACATAGAATTTGAAGAACAGGAAGCCATGAACCTGTAACAGCATTTGATTCTGCTGACCCCTTTTTCTGATTCACTGATGGAATTGTGTTCATAATACGTTGTCATTCTTTAAATAAGAATTCAAGCCCTATTTTAATATTTAACAGAAGAATTCAAACCTTATTTTAATAGTTAATCTTTTCACATGAGAATTCAAAGCATATTTTAATATTTAATCTTTCAACATATATCCCTAATGTGTGGCTTTTTTTTTTACACTTTTCTATGCCAAGATGATTTATTTGTTTGCTTGTTTGTTTGTTTGTTTGTGTAATTAAACTAGAATTAATCACTGTTAGAAAACTAAAGAGCAAATGTAGCAAAAAGGAGACCAAAGTAAGTGGTGGTTTAAGGGGTAATCAATGCCATCAAAATGTATGGCAATTTCACTTTCAGGCTGCGATATTCTCAGTCTCACAGCTCTGCTAGAACTAGCTGTAAGTTAAATGCTGGGTTAGAAACTAAAAAAAGATATTGTGTCCGTATGAGGTTATCATATATTAATATTCCTTGAACCTCTTGTAATTGTTATGAACTAAAAGGAATAAAACTTGAAGCTAGGAGCTAATATGCCTTTCTTATGCAAGAAATCTCATATTACAGCTTAGATGGCTTCATGGATACCTAACTCTTGCTGCCTTTTTTCTAACTCTATTGTCTGGAGAGAAATATGCACCTCAGGGGGCACCTTATTCTATCTAAATTAGACACCTACCATAAAATAAGGTAAATTGTTCACTGGTGATGTATTGACTGCAGAAAGAATTGTGGTTGATTCGTTTTGTTCAGACAACTGAAACAAAGATTTAAATAATTTCTTCTTGCAGAATTGTGGAGGGAATGTCGATGATGAGACTTCAGGACTGTATTTTTCCACAGATGAAAATAGGTTCGATAAATACCAGCACTTTCTTGAACCAGCTTACTGAAGATCAGGTTCAAAGCTTTAGCTAGTAGCTTAAGTAAAGCATGTCAGATCTTACCCTGAAAGGACTCTTTTCTTCTATTGTTTTAAATATCCCTGACCCTTTTGAACAGCTGCCCCCTCCAGCACACACGCCACACTCTCCAGGTTCACAAGCACACACATACTTGCGGTTCACCCAACCTCCACAGCCTGCCTGGATATCAGTCTCCCTTGCTCACCACTCAGGTCCCTGACTTGCTGGATGGTCCAGCTGGGTCCTCACTGCAAATATGCAGTTCTCACACACTCATCCCACAGGCACCCTACATTTGTGGGTTCCTCTGAATACCAGCATGTACCCTCTGCCCACCTCATACCCCTGCTAGGACCAGGGGCCTCCTACTCACTTGCTGGTCCAGACTGGAGTTTTCACATCCAGTTTGCACCCTCATGCACACCCAGTGTGGGGCAGGTGCAGACGCTCACCCCCAGAATGCAGTATTCAGCAGACAGGCTGTGACCCACAGTGCTGCTCCAGCTGCCTACACTGAGGCCCTCACTCATCTTACTGACCCCACACCCCAAAGAGCTGGTGTTTGTTCCACTCCAGTGGCTGGAGGCTAAAATCCTCACTCCAGTAGCTCCAGTAGCTAACACCACTGGTCAGAGTTGGACTACTATCCCTGGTCTCATCCCAGGAGCTGGCACCCAGTCGCTTCTCACCAGTGCCCTCAGCAGCTGGCACTCAGACCTTTCAGCACTAACATGCATGGGATAGGAAATGAGATTACACTGAGAAATCCATCGTGAGAAGATTTAGTAAGATAGGACACACTGCAGTGATCAAGCATAGAGCTCAGCCAGACAATCACACTGACTGGCTTTGTTTTGCACGCAGCCAACCCCTTTTATACCCCTTTCAGTCTACCCTTCTTCATGACCTTCTGCTCCCCCTTCCCCTACATGTTTCCCTGTGGGTCTGTACAGCTCTTTCAATACCTACACCCCTCTCAGTCCAGGTCTCCCCTGGTTGAACTTACTAGAACTTGCTCATGTAGTTTCTTGATATACCATCAATGAGTGTGAGTGGTGAGGTTTGTGTGTGGTCAACATGTGTGTTTTCTCAGGGCTGTGTCTCTCACTATGGCCCTTATCATTTGTTCCCCATGTTTGTGTCCCTATGTGGCATTATTCTTATCTTATTCTTTTTTTGCATTGAAAAAAGCCCTTGAACAGATAACACTGAAGACGTAGATAGTCTCGATTTTCAACTGCATATAGCAACTGGAAAATAGTGACTTGGCCACTTGTTCTGGTTCTGGTCAGGCCAACATTAACCTCCCCAAGCAGTCAGTCCAAGGGATCTAAGTTAGTCTGGCCTTTTTTCCACACCACTTGACATCACTCCCCCATAAACCAGGACACCACTGAAATATATATAAAACTTTTCTAAGTACTCAAAAGAGGCATAAAAAAAAAAAGTTTTCTTATATCAACTTTCATGAACAATTTGTGTTCTGTTGAAAAAAAACATAGTCCTATTAAATTCTAGGGCAAGTCCTTTGGCATAAACTCTGTGGGAGACAAGCTTCTGAAACAGTTTTTCTCATATTTTAAAAAAAACATAGCATGACTAATAAAAAGGGACTATTTTTTTAAATTTAATTTTAAAGAGTTGAATAAATCAGCATGCTTAAAAAAAAAAAAGACACCCCTCCCATAAAAAATAAATATAAAAAACCCAGATTCCTTATCCAAAGAAAGGAAACCAAATAATGCAGAAGGCTACAGGCAGAGAGCTTTACTATTACTGAAATATTTCATATTAGGTAGTGTTTCAAATTATGTACTGTCTTAAGTGTGTGGTTTTGCAGACTAAGACAAACTGTCAAGATTCCTATACAGTGATATATACCTTGTAATCACAGCCCTCTCCGGTACCAAGAGAATACATCCAGCATATTGAGAAATAGTCAGCTGTTTTAAGATTAAAGTAAAAATGAAAGATATGAGTGTATTTGAAAATTGTTGCTCAGTCTTACAGATATATGGCATGGTTCTTTAAGATTTGAAGATTCAATAAAATTTACTGAATTTATATATACTGGAAATAGTTCTGCATATAGAAGTTTTTACATATCATTTTTTACAGAAGGCTTAGGAAGGAAAAGCTGAGGGAACAGATGCAACACTTCATTTGATTTTTTTTTTATATGTTAGCATGAATTTTCAGGTAAAAATAACCCATAAGTCAGCAATAAAAGGCTTCTGTTGTATTTTGTGATCTTTCAGGATCAAAGATGCACATAATTTTTAAAAAGTGAAAATAAAACTGTCATATACTAGAAAGACAAAGTAAAGCAAAGAAAAACTTTGAATTGCACCAATATATACTGATAAGTAGATGGATGGTAGGTGGTGTGGATTTTTTTTTTTGTCTCTATATATACACTTCATTAAAATTATAATGTCTGAACTATTGGCACACTTATTTCCCAGACTTCTTTTGTTCTCTTTGATTGCTTTCTTGATTGATAACTGACATACCGACTCCACTTTAAATTTGAGCTTACTGTTACATTTGTTTGAAACTTTCAACATTCAGGTCAGTCAAGGAACAATAAAGTTGAAAATTATCATTTCTCTAGAATAATTTCAGAAACATGTCCCATGGAGTTTTGTCTTCCCACAAACTCATGCATTTTTATTATTACTGTTTTTCCAATGCCCAGAAGCATTGATGGATGTTATATGGAAACAATAGCACTAAAATAACCTATATATATTTACTGTCTCTAGGAGCTTCCCACTGGAACACAAAAGCAGAATATACAAGCAAAAGATAAGGTGATACTAATGGCCATCTTGGCATCCTCATCTATGAGGACGTTTCTGTCTATTTTGTACTTTTATTTTGTTTCTACTTTTAAATTCTCTTTTCCCAAGGTCCTCTTGATTTACCTGATACCTTGATTTACCTTTTGCATACCTTAAACACAAGGTAAATTCTAACAGGTTGAAGGTAATTTCACCCTCTTCTTCCCATTTTTTTCACCAGTGAGGGGCAAGCCTTATTGCACATTCCACACATATACTGGTTTAGCAACCCTAACCAAAATTTAAATTGTTGCATTAAACTTCACTGTTGAAGAGGTTTTAATGCACATATGTGGTCAGTTGAGGTAATTCAGCTCAGTGGTTCAGGATGCTTTGACCTCAAACTCTCTGTTTCTTAATAGCTATGAATGTAAAATATCTCAAATTTATTCTTCTGTTTACCTCTGCATGCTTAAGGTATGGTCTATTCTACTTCCACAGGGAGGAGGAGGTAACAAATAATGTCAGAAAGGTACCATCTTATGATTTGGAAATATCTATATATATTTACTTCCCCAAATTTCTAAGTTTGGGAAAGCTTATCCAGATGAATGAGCATGATAGATAATGAATGGTGGAATTAATCTTGTTTGGTTTTAGAATCATAGAATCATTTAGGTTGGAAAAGACTCATGAGATCTTTGAGTCCAATTATCAACCTGACACTACCAAGTCCACCACTAAACTGTGTCCCTGAGTGCCACATCTCCAAGGTAATGAAACTCTTAAATATTTCAGGAGTTATTGAAAACATCAACCATGTATTTCATTGTTTACCTTTAAACAAATACTATTTTTACCATCTCCTTACCTACATATAAACCAATGAATACCTTCCTTCATCTTGCCTGGGTTATCATCTTAACCAGTAATATGAATGATAATGTGTCAGAAATAATGACTGATTATTCCCATTGTCTCCACATTTACCTAAGAAAGTACACTGTATTCTTAAGTAATTTTAAATACCATTTTTTCACATAGCTTCAAACACCTGAAATTAAACGTCTGGTTTAATTCCATTTTCTACTCTTTTTTTATGCTCAGACAGCAATTTATTTCTTTCAGGAAATAGATTAAATCCTAAGAGAAGTTTCAGATATGTGGAAAGAATTTTGGCAACATCATGACAATGTATGACAACAAAATTTGCTTTGGTTACAAAACAGATTTCTTATATTGCTGTAATTGTGTTATGAAATGTCTTACAATTCCATAAAACCTCTCAGGTTTAATACCTAATCCTGAACAGGATTTCATTCACAAGACTCAGAGGAAATAATTTACATGACTTTGGTGCCAATGATGCTGCTGAATCCCCTGTCCCACGTATGCATTTTGAATGTAATTAAAAAGTATTACTTTCTGTAACTGCATTATTTTAAAAAACAACAACAATACACACTTGGGCTTGAGATCAGCTGTATTTTTTAGAAAATTCCTAGGAATCACAGAAGACTGCCTCTCTGCAAATCCCTTAGCTATGTTTATTTCCTAAGCCTTAATTAGTATACAGTAGGAAAAAATATTTAGATAGACAGAAAAGTTATGCTGACAGATCACAGATAAGTCATGCTGAAAGAAATTTTGAATATACCAAAAGCAACTAGAAACAAATTACATTCCTCTTACCACTCAGCAAGAAAATAGTGGGGCCCTGTATGACACACAACTATCAGATCTTTATTTTTATTTTTTCAAGAAGATTTTTAAAGCCTGGTCATGAATAGGTTTATGTAGTACTTAGCTGTTCAGAACAAAGAAGTAACTTCCATTTGATGTCTGAAAAAATCTTCAAACATATTTAATGGTAATGTCTACAATTATTATTTTTTCCCCTGGCACTTTGAAGCTGTCTAAGTTTCTTCAAAATTACTACAATAATGATCAAGCCTTCAATGACAGTGCCTGCCAGTTTCACAAAACTAGAATGAATTTTACTTGAGAAAGACTTTCCGCAGTTACATATAATTTACTAAAATGTGGTTGACAACAGCCAGATCTTAGTAAAATAAACATCTTTATTTCCCGTGAGTAACAGCAGAATTTTGTCTACTTTCACACAATGACATGACTTTGCTCTTTCATCTATTTATGGATTTATGCAAATTTCATCAAGGATTTTTTAGGTAAGTTCGCAGTGAATTAAAATTTTCCTAAAAACATATGTATATGAGCATCAAGTACAAATCATGAGATTAACTAGCACTCTGAACTCTTTATTAATAAATTTCAATTTAACATCATTTTAGGTTCCTACAAAATTTTGTTAAAACTAGAATAATTTCTTTGAGTGAGAACTAAATTGAAAATATCTGCGATCTACTGATAATTCATTGGGGAGAAACCTGTGCTTGCTTAGTATCATCATGCACAAAAAACAAGTGGAACATACTGTTATTCGCAAGCTGTCCTAATAACACTGATCTTAATAAAACCAAAAAAACCAAAAAAATCCCCAAAACAAAATACCCCACAACCCAAACAAAACCAAAATTAATCAAACAGACAAACAACCACCCCCTAAAACTTGAGGGAAACAACCTCTAAAGGCAAACTGTGGGGATTTTAACTTGACTAAAATAAAATCTTTATTTGAAATTATTTGAGCTTGATCTAGAAAAAAAAAAAAAAGAAAAAAGTCAAATTCCTTTAAAATACATTAACTCATTGCCAAGAAATTAATTTCCTACTAAAATAAATATTTTCTTGTCAGTCTTAGGAAGGAGCAGGATACCTTTTCCTGCTGTTACATAGTGACTGTAGTCTCCTGAAGAAAGTTTATTTGAGGTGAAGTAAGTATCAGAAATTGTTCCTACATTAGAATGTGATAATTTATAGCAATAAATAGTGTTTTGCTGGAAAGTTTTCCTAAGACTTGGAGATCGTTACTCAAGCACAGCAGCTACCCATATCTACAGGATAAGCATGATCACCACCTTTAAATCTGGAAAACTTATCTACAAGCAGTGTAATTGACAGTAGCAGAGAGGTTTCACTTTGAAAATTCACATTAATAGTTCTTTGTAAGTCTAGTCTTCCTTTGTGTTTCTAAATGTATTCATAGATCTCTAGGGGCTACTTAAAAAGGGGTTTGTGAAAATTAAATTGAAGTTTCAGTCATTTTTGTCATTGTTTTGACAACAGAAATCAACATGTCTTTGAATGTTAATGATACAAGACTTCCAAGGATTCCATGGGGAATAGAATTAAATTATGTTTTCAAAGAAGGACTTAAGTATAGAAAAAGTAAAAAGATGATTTTTTTTTTTTTTTTAAAAATTATTGACACAAGTTCTTAACCTTTGTATTCTAGTAGGGGGATTAATGTATAACACAATGTGTTTGTTTATTTATTTAAATAAATGTGGAGGAGCATTTAAAAAAAGACTGGGGGAAAAAGCATTCTAAGCTTTTGAGCAATTGCCAAGGAATGGAAGTATTTCCATTGTCTTGAATTTTTCTTATAGTCTTACAGACAAAAAAATTATTATTTTTTTATTTAGAACAGAGAAAATGATACAAGGAACTGGAAATAGGATTAAGCTGTCCAGAAACCAACATAAAGTTAATTGAAATATCTGGGAAATTATCATCTAATGCCGTTCCTGCTGCTGAAGTAATCTAGCAATGCCATGCTTGTACAAAAGAGTTATGCAGGGATCCTTGGCTGTACTAGCCTTTAGCAGGAATCTAGAGAAACACCTACATGTTCGTTAATTAATTTAGGTGATCTTAACTTTTTAAGTCATTATTCTTTCTGTCCGGTTTAGATATGTAATTTAATATAAAATGTCTAAGATGGTATCCATAGTATCACAATCTGGTATATGATGTGTAATTCTCTCTATCGTATGTAAAGCAAAGCTACGGTGGCTAGCTCATACTTTAGATGAAAAGTGGATTGTTTAGATAAATCCACGTGCCAGAGCGTGCTGAGATACACAACCTGTCTTCCCTCTGTCTTACACCCTGTCCCTCAAAACTGATTCCAAGGTCAGCTTTTTAAGGAACTAGGTCCCTTCACAGCATCACAAACACTCTGTGAGTTGTCAGCTCTGAGTTTATGAGAAGATAGAAAAAAAAAAAAATTGTAACCAGGCTAGTCAGTGAGAGAGATATGCCAGACTCATAAATACACATACTGTGAACTTCACAGCAAGACCTAAAAATCCAGGCCTTCTTTAATTACAAAATCAGAAAGTCTGGAGCGGTTCTGCTGTGTTTTTTAGGCACCAGATGTCCTGGAAAGGAAAAATGACTTTAGAAGCAAGAATGTTTAAAATAAAGTATGAACAGGAAGAAAGTATATACTCACACATGTCTTATTAAGTCACATAAGGCTCATCCTTCTGAGGTTTAAAAATACAATCTTAATTTTGAATTTATAGTTAATCTCACAATTAAACAATATTTCAGCTTCTTGTTGTTGTTAGCATAGATCTTGATTCAAAGCATGAAAGTAAGAGAAAAATTAGCTATTGATTTCACTGGGTTTAAGATAAGAATCTTTAAGCTGTATTTTTAAAGAAAAGGGTTTTTTATTCTTTATACATTATAGACTCAATGAAAGAGTAAACTTAAATAATCAAAGAAATAATATGTTTTTACTTATTATTTTTCCCCTGGAGCCCATAGGCTACTTTTTTTTTCCTTTCTGCTTTGTGGTTTGAACTCATGCCCCTAAAGTAAAAAGAAGACTTTGTTTATTTTGGGGTTTAGAAAATATGATGTTGTTATTCCTAGTGCTGACAAAGATGGCCCTCAGGACTTGTCTGACCTGTTTGAGTCTGAGCTGATAGCTTTAACTGTTGTAATTTACTGGGAGAAGGTGGCTGTTGACTAACTTGGCCTAGCTTAGCTCTGTGATTACCTTTACCTCTATGGTAAAGGTTGGACCTATGTAGTCAGTGAGGAAAAAAAGAGCATTAGCTTTTTATAGTATTTTGGGAAACTGATATGCTGCTAAAAATTTTTTACTGAAGGAGTTGTCAGGACCTGGAACAGGCTGCCCAGGGAGGTGGTCGAGTCACCTTCCCTGGATGTGTTCAAAAAAAAGGGTAGATGAAGTACTTAGGGATATGGTTTAGTTTAGGATGAGAATGGTTGGACTCAATGATCTTAAAGGTCTTTTCCAACCCTATTATTCTGTGATTCTGTGATAAAACTAATAGCTAAGTCTGCATACAGCCTAATGTTTGATGGAAACCAAAGGGAATAAAAGAGCAGATAAGCAGACTGTGTTCAAAAAATCTATAAAACAAAGCCCTTAGCATAACCAAGACTAAGATAAACTTCCATCATGGACATCCTATTCCTGCTGCCAAAGACCTAATGAAGCTGATGAGTCCTCTTTACATCCCTCATACCTATCCTTTGGGAAGAATGAACCTGTAGATGTTACAGCTCAGAAGTGCACCAGGGGTGAGCTTGGTCCCAGGGAAAAGGGGTTGACACTAGGAAGCCCATGTCTTCACTGTGTCAGTGATATATGAATGTTACTATCATTGTAACTGAACCAATAGAAACTGTTTTGTTGTGCTTTAATTAGACTTCTAATACTTTAGTTAGACTAATAATAAATTGTGGAACACATATAATTTATACCCATAGGAAAACTTCAAGCATAGCTGTTTTAATAAATATGGCATTACTGTTTAGGTCACCTGAACCTGTTATTAATTTTCATGGTTGCTGGATCAACTTACTTAAGGAAAGTTACATTGTTATTAATTTTTTCTACTATAGATACAATTGTTATGAAACATCTGGGAGGGATGGTGTTGCTTTTTCTCCTTTGCTGAGGAACGTACCCTTTGTTTAGGAATCTAGTACAGTGTGAGCACTGTGGAACAGTACAAAAGTTCCATTTAGGCTAGTAAATTAAACATGTTTAGGGCTGTTGTTTGGTGTTGTGGCCAGCTGGCAGAGAACAGCTTGCATTCATATTATTAAATTCTCTTACTCTCCGAACAGTATGTCCACATCCTAATTAAGAATCTTCCTTCTTCTATGATATCTCTCAGAACATACTTGGGAATAACTGGGAAAAGTGTTACTTGGTTCAGGCAAAACTATGCCAGGGAATGTTCTTTCGATTGAACGTTACGTTGAATTGATTTCCAGTGACAAGGAAGTGCGAATACAAATTGGGCTCAAACATTTGATCTATCTGTATACTTACATATTTCCTTCATTACATACCTAAATATTGTCCCATCATAATGAGTTAACACCTCTCAGTCATCCATGCAATTAGCTGCTCTGCATGTTAGAGAAGTCTATTTATACTTGCTATATTTCAATGATGGAGAACTAAGGCAAAGATCCAGTTATATTCTTAGACTACATTTACTTACTTGTTTGAACTTGATCCAGCAAGCAACTCTTATTTATTCATGGCTTTGTTACATTAGATGAAATCTATTATTATATTACATGAGAAATTAAGTAATTTCTCATGTGTTTTAATCTGAAGAGTCTTGAATAGAAGTATTAAACCTTTTATTTTTTTATCCCCCCTCAGAAAAGATGTAAGTACAACAGCACAGAACAACTCCCATAAACTTGACTCTACCACTTATGGAAATGTAAATAATTTTATAAATTTTAGCACAGTTACAGCTCTATGAATAGGTCAAGATACAGGTAAATTGCTTTTAGATTGAAGAGTGTTTACATCGGACTATAGGTAAGAGAACAAACCAAAACAAAAAATCTTTTTTTTCTTAGAGGATGTTCTTTAAAAGTAAAAAGAATTTGACATAAATTATTTGTCAAAATCATCTGTGAAATGTGAATACTAAGGAAATTTCATTTCAATGTTATTTTCTTCTGATGTTACCTTTCCACAATGAAAGTGATATTACTACGTATATTCCACTCAAATACTGAATGCAAGGCATGAGAGAAATGAAGTTAAGCAAAAAAATTGTAATCAGTTACACATGTTAATGTCTATTTATCATAGAATTAATATGACTTCCAAGTTAAAATTATGAATGCAGTTATTAGGTTCCAGATTGGAAGTGGATATATGCCTACACTAACATAAAACACACTATGATTTTTGTAGCTGCACATTGTTGTTTTGAGGGTTTTTTTGTGCTTTTATTTGTTTGTTTGGTTTTTTTTCAATTGAAAAGTTTCCAGTAGCATAGCAGCAACGTAGAGATTCTTTGATTTATATCCATACACATATTCATATGAAGCTTGACTATGAAGCACTCAAGCATGTAATTGACTTAAATAAAGAATGTTGACAAGCATTAAGCTATTTTCTAAGTAGGAGTAGGATTATACACATTCTTAAAACTAAGAACGTGTTCAAGTGCATTGAAACAAGTTTGAAAAGGGGACAGTACAATTTGCTGACTCAGCAGCAGCACTTACTGAAGCATTCAGCGCTTTTTTTCCCCCCTCTCTTTTCTTTTTAAATGCTTTATTCAAATGCTAATTAGGTTTGTCCCTGTTCTGCTTGCTGGAGTTTATAGCTTGAGGTTTCATTCCAACATATTCAGCCTAGTTCAGGTAAGAAAATTAATAGCTTTGAAATCTTTAAATCTGAATAGACATTAAATTGATTTATCATAGTTCTTTTGTGTGAAGATAGCCTATTCACACTGACAAATAGTTGTCTGTCTTGCCTACATTTCTCTACTTAAACAGAGTAACTTTCCTTCTTTGAGACTTTAAATTTTAAAGGCTGTTTGTTTCCTATCCACATTGTCTTGTAGCTGGCCATAGTGAAGAACTGATCTCAGAATTTCCATACCAAATCTATTCCATGTCTCATAAAATATTGTACAATTCATAGGAGAGATACTCCTGATGAATATATTGCTCACAGCGTTTAGGAGTTATTTTGACTTCTAGTTTCACTCTCTGTTATTAAGGGTTAGTAAAATAAAGCAGAACAGTTCTCTAAAGAAGAACAAGAAGACAATTAATACATGTTGTCTTATTTCCTCTTTTTCACAGGGACAAATTACTCAGGCAATGCAAGGTCTAATTTCAAGTCTGGTGCAGTGAGAATTCAGTTTCTTATCCATTAGCGTTTTACTCCTCACTAGCTTATTTATCCAGGCCTCTGATTTTCATATTGGTTAGATTTTCTTCTGGAGAATTTGGAAGCAAGCAAAATTTCTGATTTTGTCCTTTGGCTGTGTTTATAATGTTGGCAGATACTTTCCATGTTTGTATCCTTATCCTTGGGTGTGGGTGAGCTCACATCTGAGCTGTGTTTGGATCCAGTTTCTTGTTCCTCCTTATATGCCCTGATTCTTTGAGATGAGAACAAAGAAATCCTGGCATACAAGAATCCATCACTCTAGTAAATTCCTCTCTGAATATGTGAAGACCAACCATCACTGCAGGCAAAGTTGTGGCACACACCTGCCTCATACATGGGACAGAGCTAAGATGTGTACTCAGACAGCAGGGTGACTGACTGCAGTATAAGCATAGGTAATCAATACCTATATATAAAAACAGGCATCTAACATGGCAATTTAAAAAAACCCAAACAAACAAAAAACAAAAAAGCCCACAATGGTATAAAGGAAGCAGTTGCCTTAAAAGATTGGGAGGAGAAACAGGGGATGGAAGTAATTTTTTCCAAATGAAATCAAGAACAGAATCATAGAATTGTCTTGGTTGGAAGGGACCCTTTAGATCATCAAGTCCAACCATCACCCTAACCTGCCATTCACTACTAAATCATGAGCCTCATCACCACATCTAACTGTCTTTGAAATACGTCTAGGAATGGAGACTCCACCACCTTCCTGAGAAGCCTGTTCCAATGCCTAACAACCCTTTCTGTGAAGAAGTTTTTGCTAACTTTCAATCAAACCTCTGCTTGTGTAACCTGATGCCATTTCCTCTTGTCCTATCAATTGTCACCAGGGAGAACAGGACCACCCCTGCCTCTCCACAACCTCCTTTAAGGTACTTTTAGAGAGCAATTAATGTCTCCCCTCAACTTCCTCTTCTCCAGACTCAACAACCCCAGCTACTCCTCAAAACATTTATTCTCCAGTTCCCTCACCAGATTCGTTGCCCTTCTCTGGACACTCTCCACCACACCAATGTCTTTTCTCTAGTGAAAGCCACAAAACTGGCTGCAGTACTGAAGCTGGGGCCTCACCAGCACTGAGTAAAGGGGGACACTTCCCTAGTCCTTCTCACCACACTGTTCTTAATACAGACCAGGATGTTGTTGGCCTTCTTGGCCACCTGGGCAGACTGCTGGTTCATACTCAGCCAGCTGTCTACCAACACCCCCAGGTACTCCTTTGCCAGGCAGCTTTCCAGCCACTCTTCCCCAAGCACTGCTTGGAGTTGTTATGACCTGTAATAAATAAGAAAAGTTTCTTCAGAGTCCCACATTTTTAAAAACTGAATAAGGAGGTTTAAGATTTTTGGACTGAATGAAGAGCATTCAGTGCTTCAATGAAAAGCAGAATCTTAAAGGTACATTCATCATGGGCAACTACGTAGAGAAAAACAAGAAAAAAAATTGGAAAGAAGTGAAAAAAGTTAGTGTCAAAACCATTCCTTTGGTTCTGGTGATTTAGTCAGTTTTAAAATTGTGACCCTATGACTGACTTAATATTATTATCTCCTCCCCAGAGAAGCTATGTACAATTGCTTTTGAAAAGAAGTAGCAAATTATTCATCTTCAGAAAACACAGCCAGAAAAGAATCATTCATTATATTTTCTCATTTTTTATGTGATAGCCTACCAGATAGAACAACTGTTTGGGAAATGGATTACATTGATTCAGTTCTAGCTTTATTTTGAGATGATCAAATGTGTCTTTTCTAGAAAACTGTTTTTATAACAAAATTATTGGGACTTCCCCCCCCTCCCCATCCCCTCTTCTCTTCGGCACTGTATTATGGTGCAAAAAGTAGTCATGGGGCCAGAAGGGAAGAAAGGAAGGAAGGAAGAGGAAGGATTTTCATATTTTAGGCTGATGACAAGGATAGTCTCCTGAAGAATTTCCTATGGGTTTTGGTGAGTAATAACAACTAGCCTTTTGCCATGTTTTAAAAGGGAGTGTAATTACTTAATCTTAACTTATCAGCCAAATCAGAGTTTTTCTCTGATAGAACAAATTCCTTGATATTACTCTTTAAAATCACTATAATTGCCTAAAGTTTTATTGTCTTATACTCTATAACACACCTTCTGGGTGCCCAATATATTCTGGAATAGTTTGATTAAGAGCAGGCTAGATTAAAAAAAAAAAAGAAAAGAAAAGAAAAAAAAAAAAAACAGTGCAGGAATTTATGACAACAGCATTAACCTGAGCAGAATAGAGCAGTTGTCCTCAAGCCCTCAGGGATTATCTTTAAAAGAAAAGAAAGAGCATCTGGATATAGCATTAAAAGGGTCAGAGTGCAGTAAGTTATTTTTTATGGAACAGGAAGAAATTTGGTCCTAGCTGCATTAACAGCACAGCTAGGAATGGAAAAACAAAATGAGTTTTAACCGAAAATGATTGTTAAGATAAAGAGTTTAAGCTGGAATCTCTTGTTATGTTTTGCAAAGCAGAAGTAGGTGAAAGAAAGTGAAAAAAAAAAAGATATTGCCATCTGCTCATGAGTAAGTACAATTCTGGAGCATAACACGTATTTATATGTGTCTGGATACAAATGAACATATATTCACCAAAACAAATTTGTTTTACCTGAATTCCTACCTAGAATTAGATGGCAGGGAAGCCAAGCAACTGGGTACCATGTCTAGCAAAGGGAATACTGGCAAGGCGATTAGGAAAAGTCCTCAGCTTCTGGAAGCAACTTCTGTTTAGCATGAGGGAAAGGTTCAGTGAAGATGTTGTATGTTAGCCAGGCAAGTGGACCACCACGGAGAGAGCTGTCCAGTACCTGATGTATTTAGCCATGTGGGAAGTGGTTTATTATGACCTTATGCTGCAAATTGGAGCACAGGAAGTTCCGCACCAACATGCGGAAGAACTTTTACACAGTGAGGGTGACAAAGCCCTGGGACAGGCTGCCCAGGGAGGTGGTGGAGTCTCCTTCTCTGGAGATATTCAAGACTCGTCTGGACGCCTATCTGTGCAATATGTGCTAGGGAGCCTGCTTTGGCAGGGGGGTTGGACCCAATGATCTCTCGAGGTCCCTTCCAACCCCTACGATTCTGTGATTCTGTGATTCTGTGACAACACACAGTTACCCATAGATCCTGATAAAGTCCAAAGTACCTGATCAGAGTGGCAGAAGTTGTATGAAGTACATCATCATTATATACCAGTTCACTGGTAGTAATGGACTGGAAAGACAAAGAGATGCCATGGGTGAATGAAGTGGCTGACCAACTCTAGCAATATAAAAAAAGTCTCTCTTCCTCCCTTGTCTTGGCTGTGGAGAAACTGTCCCAGAAAGGCCAGCAAATTGAAGAGGGTATGTCCTACTCCCCTTATGTATGGACCAGTATCTCAGCTATAGGAGAAGCATTACTCTGCTCAAGAGAGAGGATACAGAGGGTACACACCACAAGACACCCTGTGGTTATTTGCATGACCAGAGAGTGGACATGACGAAGAGGGATAGAAAATCTACCTCAACCCTAGAGGCATGGGCATGTGAGTTGGAAAGAAAAACAGTCACAAGAGAAGATGTTTCCAGGAAAAATGACACTTGTTTCCAGTAGGCAATTCCCCAGACTTAGTGGAGGACCTGATTGTACTTAAAATCCACTTGAAGGGACATTTTTTACAATAAGTCATTTTTACAAGAAGTGAGGAATGAATATGATGATCAGGACTAGAGGGGCCTTGCCTCAGTTTACGGAACTGTGTGGATCTGATTGCCTGGCATGTCAGTCACAAGATGGTAAGGCTGTGGTGGACACACGTCTAACACTATCAAACTACAAAGGGACAGAACCCATCAGTATTTCTGGACTGACAAGGGGGCTCCAAGAGTTAACTGTATTGGAAACTGAAGTGAGTTTAACTGGGAATGACTGGGAAAAGCACCCCATGGTGACTGGCTTAGAGGCTGCATGCATCCTGGTCATAGACTTGTTCCAGCGAGAGTATTTCAAGGACCCAAATGGGTACTGTTGTCTTTTTGGCATAGCTGCCTTGGAGATAGAGGAAACTGAACAATTGTCTGCTTTGCTTGGACTCTCAGAAGACCCTTCTGTTTTGTGTTGCTGGGGGTCAAAGAGCAACAGGTTCCAGTCATTACCACAATGGTGTACAGACAACAATACTGCACCAATGGAGACTCCCTGATTCTGATCCATTAGCTGATTTGTCAACTAGTGATATATTCATCAGCTAAACTTGCTCAATGCCTGCTCTTTAGCCCTTTAACAGCCAGTGAGAAAATCGAATGGAGAGTGGACACTGACAGTAGACTATTATTGCCTGAATGAAGTCATGCTGCCTATGAGTGCTTCCATGCTGGTGATGCTGAAACTTCAATATGAATTGAAGTCAAAGGCAGCAAACAGGTACCTCCAAATTACTATCCCAAATGCAAATCTTAATCCTGTTGTGGTGGAGTGCCTGGCACAGCCTGCTTTCTCTGAGAGAGGTGTGCAGTACACCTGCATTCAACTGCCACAGGGGTAGAAACTTGGCACCACCATTTGCCATGGACTGATTCAGACTGCACTGGACGATGTTCCAAAGCACCTGCATACACTGTTGACAACATTGTATGGGACAACACAGAAGAAGTTTCTGAGACACTGAATAAAATAGTCCAAAATCCTTTGCAAGCTGGTATCACCATAAAATGAAGTAAGATCTAGGGATTTTTTCCCAAGAGATCCAATTTTAGGAATAAAGTGGCAAAATGGATGCAGTCAGATCCCAATGGATATGATCAACAAAATAGCAGCTATATCTCCGCCAGCTAGGAGAAAGTAAACACAAGCTTTCCTAGGCATTGTGGGTGCACTTGGTGGTCGATTCTTTCAATGAGAAATTTCAGTGTGTACATCAAGGGGATCCGATTTAGTGTGAGAATAGACAATAACTTAAATTGTATTATGTTAATTGCTATATAACTCTGACATTTTATGTCATCATTACTACAATTGCTGTATGCTTTATTGATAGTACTACAGTAAGAATCCCTCAGGCTAATGAAGAATGAACTTTGATGAAACTGAGCAAAGTGCAGTGATGACGAGACTGGAACTGACTTCAGCAAGGAGCACCCAGCAACTTCCTTGAAATCAACAACTTCAAGCCACAGAACATGAGCATGGGCCACACCAGATGCACCATCTGCAAGCTTTGGATGTGGTATGCAACAAACCAACTCAACACAGCATCTCTCCTGCCCTGAGACTATTATGACAGAAGGACTCGAGTCATGAACTAAATGAACTCGACAGGCATTTTAGATGGGTGTCACATGGATTAAGAGAATTACATCTCTGTGTGTGTGTGTGTGTGTGTGTGTGTGTGTACACACCTCTCAAAGACAGGAGAAGTGGTCGTGATTAACAGGAAAGTGCAGGATCTGGGCATGACATAGATGATATAGAATAAGGATAATGTCCTGGTTTTCAGCTAGGATAGAGTTAATTTTCACAAAAAAACTTGCAGTTCAGTATATAAAAGGGGACTGGCTGTGCAGGATGGACTGCTGCTCAGGGACTGGAGAGTGGATTGGCATGGATCATGTGAGCAAATTGCAGTTTATCACCGACTTTGTATATTCTGTTACAAGTACTGTTGTTATCATTTTCCTCTTTATTTGCTATCCTAGTAAACTGGCCTTATCCCAACACACAAGTCTTAACTTTTTCTTTTGATTCTCCTCCCATTCCCGTGGGACAGGGAGGAATGAGTGTGAAACCACATGATACTTAGTTGTTGACTGGGGCTAAACCATGACAGCTGTTACCTTCCTTGTATAAATTATATCATATGGATAATACATGATAATGTTAAATAATAATTTTAAAGAACTGATATGTTTAATTATTACTTTGTTCATGATAAATAAAATTAACATAATGTAATGCATTTTTCAAAATAAATACTGGTATTGCATATCATAGGAGAGGAATGGTGTTCACTGACTTAAGTGTTGTAAGGAAGGAAAACTAAGGCAAGAGTATATACAAGAGCTAACAGATCCTGGCACCTGTGACTAATTTAGCATTGTCTTTGAAAATGGAAAGAAAAGCAGAGAAAGGTCAAATAACTGACAAGCTTCTCCAGGAAACTGGACAATTTATCCAAATGTGGAATCTTTGAAGGGGAAGGAATAAGCAATGAAAGCTATTTAGCTATTCTCTTTCTTGCAAACTAAAGTATTCTTATACCCTTGGTCAGACAATCCATTATGGTAATTCTGCCTTGGGTTCATTTCCCACCAATCCTTCCCCTCTGTGAGAGAACATAGTTTGCCGTTGACTACTACTGGACCCAGATTTCCAAGTAAGAAGTGCTAGACCATTACAACTAACTTATAGGAATTTTTTGAATATTTAGAAAAGGTTAGAAGACTTTTCTTAAGAGACACATTAATCCTTTAAGATAGTAGTAACAGGTCTTTAGAAGAAATCATATCTCTGGTTATCTAAATGCAGCGCAGATTTTTCCCTCCTTCTCCTTTCATCAGCAAACTTAACAGCTGGGGCCTCATAGAGGACACACAACTGACAGATAAAGGACTCAGATTCCAAGGTCTAGAATAAATTTTTTAGCAGCAACATCTGTGTCTGTCGCAAAGCCCTTGGCTGATTTCTTGGCTGGCTGCTTGGCTGCCTCTGTTCTCTGTTTGTGACTCCAGTGCTGGCTATGCTAATGGCCATGTAATGGCCCCTGGTGCCCTCTTGGGGAATTAAACTGCTGATAAACTTGCTGGCTTGCCTTGTCCCTTGGATCTTTTTTTAGTTTGAGTGACCTGCAGCTGGAGGAGTTTGTTCCTTATTTGAGAGGAAGGTCCCTGAACAACTGCTCACAAGTTCAGTGTATGCAAGTCCAAGTGATGCTGCCAAAGAAATATTTTGCAGATTGCTGTAAAGTCACATTCTTTTTAGATATAACATCTCCTCAAGTCACTGGAAGTACTAAAGATGTCAGATAGCAAAAATTCAATAGAGCACAGACTGTGGAGTCATGATTCATTTTACTATTATGAATTTTGGAGCAGAGGGTTCATTATCTTGCAGAAAATATAGAAAATTCTCTGGTTTCCTGTTTTTCTAAAAGAAGTGCCTCAGAATTGCTCAAGAAGATTCATATTATGAGTCTGTTTGTTTGTTTTCCCCTTGTTTTCTATACAGCATGTTTAATCTGCTTGCAACCACTATAGTCTCCAGCTTTAACTTACTAGTCACCTCAACCTTTCCATAATGCCTAAATTTGTCCCTTGGAGAACTGTTTTCTAAATAGGTAGCTGGATCATCAGAAAATAGGGCAGGTAACACTTTAGCAAAAGTACAAGCTTATGCTTTTGTTTTTAATGCAAGAACTCCTTAAATAGATCCTAAGCCCAGAAGGACATTTGCATGTATTTAAACTGAAGTGTCCTGTGAACACTCATTCATTCTTTGCCTGAGTCGCTCAGACACTCTGGCTTTGCCATGGGCTCATCATGACTATTCAACTGAGTTTTAGTAAAAATAGTAATACTCAGTTTTTACAGACTTAGTTTTCAAACGCATTCTTGACGATGAACAGTAAAGACAGGGTGATGATCTTTGCCTAGGAGAAACCCTTCTCCCTTTATACACAGAAATACAGTAGACCCCCGGGCCCTGATTGTTCAATTCCCTTGGGTTTCTTTATTCATTTTGGTGGTATAAAATGCCTGCAAATATAGTAAACATGGCCAACAGGGAATATTAGGGCATATGGAGCAGGTCAATGGAGTGGCTGAGAAAAGGGTGTGTGACTGAAAGCCTCAAGCTATTGGAAACAGAATGAAACAACAGTGTTTGCACAGCTCTAATTTTCTCCAAGATTGGGCAAGCAGGGTTTTGGCTTGCCTCAGAGTACAGTTTCTACCACAGAGGAGAGATAATAATAAAAAAAGAGGATTAAGCTCAGTAATTTCATTGGGATGCTTAAAAGTGAAAGAAAAAAGAATATCTATATGTGGAGGGGAAGAACAGAAAATAAAAAAATCTTATTTGAATATTTAATTCTAATACCTAATAATTAGTGTTAGATGGATAATGCATCAAATGCCAGACACAAAGATTGGATGGGTCAAGATCGAGGCATCTAACTATTAGATGTCCTCTCACCTAGATTAGATACCTGAGTAATACCTGGCTAATACTATCTATTAAATGCAAGGAAAGATTGATGCATTTGAGAATAAGATACATAGATACCAGTTACAGCTATTACATATCTACCAATCTCTACTGCAGATGTGGAGTGCCTATGCTGGACCCCTTCCAGAGAATTAAGTTTTTCAAAGAGGGATAGAGAAAAATAATGCTTTGTTCAGGATGACAGTCATGTTCCAGATCTAATTGCTTAAGACAAGTCATTTTTTTTCCTTTCGGGAAGAATAAGGGAAAGGAAATACATTCAATATGTTATGGAGCAGTGTCAACCAAGCATCTCCCAAATGATCACTGGTTTATTAAACTACAAAATCTGTTTAATACTTCTTTATACAGACTTTATTTAAACATTTGTGGTGAGTTAACCTTGGTTGGACACCAGGTATCCACGAAACCTCTCTATCACTCGCTTGTTCAGCAGGACAAGGGGAGAAAAATAAGATGAAAAAAATTCCACCTTGTGGGTCAAGATAAAGGCAGTTTATTAAAGTAAAAGAAAAAGGCTGCAAACAGAAGCAAAGGAAAAAAAATATTCTCTACTTCCCATCAGCATGAACTATACAGCCACTTTCTAGGAAGCAGGGCTACAGTACAGATAGGTGTTTCCCTGGAAGACAAATGTCATACACAACTCCCCATTCCTCCTTCTTTCCCTCAGCTTCTTATTGCTGAGCAGGCATCATATGGTATATCCCTTTTGTCAGTTTGGTAAGCTGTCCTGGCTGTGTCCCCTCCCAAGACCTTGTCCACCCCCAGCCTACCAGTGGTGATAGGAGAAATGTAGAGACAGACTTGGTGGTATGTCAGCACTTCTCAGCAGTAGCCAAGGCACCTGTGTGTTACCAACACCTTTCTAGCTACCAACACACAGCACAGTGTTGTGAGGGCTGCTGTGGGGAACATTAACTCCATCTCAGACAGACCCACTATAATATTGTACACAATTCAAAGACTGTTAATGGATAAGACTGAAAGAAAATAATCTCAAAATAGTGTATATTAATTAATTTTAATGCTTTCATGAGAGTTAAGAAATCTGAATATGTGATCTAAGCCAAGGAAAGTATGAGTTTGGATCTGTAATGAGTTTCTGAGATACTGAGGTTTTGTAGTACTAGAAAGGACACTGTAAGCACTTTCTTCTTTTGTGTCAAACTAGGTACATGGTAACAATGACTACTGACTTCATATCCTGGCGTGTCACACTAGTGTCAGAATTGAAAAAAAAAAACAAACAGAAACATAAGAGTTTGGATGGGTAATGAACATTCTATTTGCTGAAAAGTCCTTGATAACTTTCTGCTGATATTCATGTTACTAATATAGAGTATTTCTAATATTTTACAGAAATGGGATAAAATATCTGTTACATTATTATTTGTCTTCTAACTTATCTTCTTAAAACAAGTAATTTCATGCATAAACAGATACATGGACTGTTAAGAATATACTGAGTATGCATTCAGGAAAGAAAGATTTTCTTTAATTTTGTTACGGATCAGAAGTTTGTTTTGTTTTTTGGTGTTTTGGGTTTTTTTTTTTCTTAAAACAGCTCAAGTTTCATACAAAAGGGCAAAAGGGAGGAATATCTCCTGTGATACAAAAATAGATATCAAGTACTAGAAAATGCACTTTGAAAAAATATCATAGACTGATAAATGTATGATTTAGGGGTTTAGATTTTGGATTTGTAGGTTTAATTAGATGTACTAGTAAATTCTCCACAGCCTTGTTAATTTGCACAATTCTGCTGTTTAACATCTTATTTATACTACTGCCATTTAGAAAACAGTTTACTTTTATAACAGCTGATGAAACATTTTTCTTAGGAGGGCACATTACTGTACTGTGGCAAGGACCTAATAACAGCATGAGCTTTTGATTACCAGTATATAATAACACTGATAAATTGATGATAAATATCTGTGAAAACAAATAACAAGTTTTAAAAAAAACAAACAAAAAACCCCTATGAAATACCACTATGAATGAAAATACGTTTCTTTTAGAAACAAAGTAGAGAAAAGAATCTTTTTGAAACAGCAAGTTTTTTAAATAACAATCTTAATTCTTTTGTTGTCTTTTAATAATGTGTTTTATTAGAATTTAAGAGAGATAATAAACATTACTATCTTCATTTGAAAAATATTCAAGGAGTTAGAGCTGGACTGAACATGACTAATGCCAAGCAGCATGTCAGTAGAAGATTTGGGGTTTAAAAGGAGACAACAATCCTGATTTCTTGAATCTGGATTATTATTGTGTTATCTCTTGATGTTGTGATGTAGTAAATGAGCCTTGTGATGTACCCTTCAGAATGGAGCTGTATTTAAAGATCCATTTCCCACATTTCCATTGTGAGAAACTCAGCACAAATATTATTAAGACAGACTGGAATCAAGTTCTAAAACGCAAATTCTTGCTAGTCATCAGTTTATGAATCTTTAAGCAAAATAAAAGAAAAGCAATCATGGCTATGACTATGTAGGTTAGTATGTAGGTTACATATGAACTTTTGTTCAAGCCCAGATTCACCTTTCATTGTCATCATAGAGTTGCAAGCTAATGGCAGATAATAGTATGGAGCTGAAGGAAATGTTTTCGCCAAATGTTATGGTTCAGTCTGCTCAGCCACACATACGCTAATGTACAGTTAGTGTCTCGCCTGCCTCCACAGCATACTTACATGGACAAGAATGAGCAACACAAGCTATCTTTGCCTTTGTAACAGTTTGAGCAGTATGATGGCAAACTACAGAGGTGCTGCAGCCAGCAGCAGCTTTATGTAAAGTTGACCTGAGGGACAGACTGCAATCGAGCCCATTTTGACACCTTTGTTCCTAGTTAAGTTCCTGGTAACAAAACCAAGATTGAAAAACAAACAAACAAACAAACAAACAAACAAAAACCCCCCACAAAAACACACACACACACAAAAACCAAACAAATAAAAAGACTGAAAGGTACCAATGCCTTATTTTGCACTAGGCACAGTTTAAACTCCTTAAAAAGTATAGAACTGAAACTCTCTATATCAGATGTTCTAGTTTTGAACTCTGTTAATGAGAATTTTTCCTATTGTACTGTGAGGAATGTAATTTAGAGACTGCATGTTAAAGGTCTTAGAGTGTACGTCATTATAACAGATATCTTCATATTGCACTTAGTTCTAACTCATGTATTGTACAGCCAACTACTTATGATAACATTTGAGGTCTAAATTACAGAAAATTGATTACATTCAAGCAGACTAGTGTTTCGGCATATCAGTATAGCCACCTATACTGATAATGCTATACCTGTAGTATTAAAAAAAAAACCCAAAAAACCCAAAAGCAAACAAAGTTAAGCAATTAGAAATGCTTCTTCCCAATTAATGGCTTGATTCCTTCATATGCACCATGACACTGTCTCTGTAATACGAACACATATATTTATTTTTTCCTCCCAGAGTCCCTTATTTTATATCTGTTCACCTTTTTGCTTTTCTGCAAACTAATCAAATGTTTCTTCAAAGATAGAATTATTTATCATCTTGTGAGCTTTTCCTCTGAGGATGTTAGTGTATCATAAACACTAATTAATTTATTTTTGCAGCATCCCTGAGAGACAGAATGGTATTCTTTTACAGGTGATAAGTAGAGACATAGAGAAATTTCATATTTCTGTGTGAAATGCCATTGAACGATTCAGTTTTCAGCTCTGAGCTAACTCTTTCTGCAAATCACACCCCTGAGTTCTCAAGTAACACAACGAGAAATAAAGATACATTTATAGGCCATATGTGACTTGCAGTGAAGAAAGCCAACCACACACTATACTGCATTATCAAGAGCATCCAGCAGATCCAAGGAGGTCCAGTCAGACCCTTAAAATGCAGCACCTGGAGTTCTGGATCCACATTTGCACTGTGCAGTACAAGGCAGATATTGGTATATTAGAAAGTGCACAGCAGAGGCCACTGACAGTCAGGACACTGGATCATGTAGTGTACAAGTAGAATCTGAGTGTGATCAGTTCTAGAAAAAAAACCCAAAACAAACTCAAAGGGGAGAGCTTATTGATGTTTTCGACGATCTGTGGAAAAGGCATAGAGGACACGAAGTCAGACCACTTCTTGTAAGAACACTTCAAACGAGTGGGAGAACTCAAGCTGAAAATGGATAATTCTAGTAAAATTATATAGTCATCTCTTTTGCATTTATATTTCATAAGAAATCTAACTGTTTTAACTAAGAATTACTATCCTGTTGTTCATTATTTCCACCAGTAAACTTCTTTCACAATCCCTGTGGAGAACTGTGCAAACGGACCATGGACTGTGCAGAAGATAGAATTAATCTTC
This sequence comes from Porphyrio hochstetteri, assembly GCA_020800305.1. Classification (NCBI taxonomy): domain Eukaryota; kingdom Metazoa; phylum Chordata; class Aves; order Gruiformes; family Rallidae; genus Porphyrio; species Porphyrio hochstetteri. The sequence goes on along the minus strand of CM036905.1, from coordinate 181,451,690 downwards.
ATATCTAGGTCAAGTCCTTCTTGCCTAGTGAGAAAAGCAGTCTTACTTAGTATCACTAAATACTGATTTTAATAATTAATGCTATAGTAATGTACACTTACAGGTAGTAAGTATATTGCTGGCATAATATTAACTCAAGTATTTCTTAATACACTCATATCTGAGTCTATAAATTTGATATAGGTGTAGATGATATAGATAAAGCCTTTTATTTCATGACAACAAAGGAAAAACTAACTGAAATGTAAGTAATCAACACAAAAGAGAGATAATTGGATTACTCAGTTTTGATAAAATACTTCTGTACATCAGCAGACCCTGACAGATATGCCCATTTAGCTCCGTGTTTAAGCTCTCAATGACCTTTTTCAGGAAAAAGGGAGTGATCCTACAGCTAACAAATCAGAATGGTGATAAACAGCAGGGGACTGGAGATGGGCAGCAGCAGGAGGGAAGCAGAAGAACAAGCTCCTTCAATTCACAAAACTGCTGCTGGATCAGTTTTACCTTCTTTGACATTCTCTCTCATTATTATATCTAGAGCTTTCAAAGGGGCTTTGCTGTGCCTTGAGCCTTGGAAGGTTATTCATTAGAGATCATGAAGGTATACCAAAAATGAATTTCATAGAAATCCTACAGTGAGAGCTTTATAGACTAATCTCTTCAAGTAAGAGCAAAAGTCCCATCTCCTCAGTGGCTAACTCAGTAGACCTCAAATTCCTGTAGTAAAAAAGAAGATCTTTCATCCTGAAAATTATATAAAGCAATGTTTATGTGTAATTAGCTTGCCTTCATAAGGTTTAGTTGTGATTGCTGTCTCCAAAACCATTCATTATTAACATTACATAAGGTGAAATTCATGGAACTATATTACAAGGAGAAAGCAAGATTTATGGACCACACAGAGAAATGCCTGTTTTTAACTGTCACATAACCATCTTCATGACTTTATCTTAAATGCCATTTTAAAAGAACAGTTTCAGGTACTGTAAGCATGTACATTTTCTTTCATGTTAAATTAGTTCAGATAAATTTCTTATATCTTAGCCCTCATCTATTTTTATTCTAGTTGGATAGTTAATATGGCTAGTACGTTGTTTGAAGAAAACAGCTTTTATAGGGTGTAGGAATCATTTGGATGGCATCACATATTTCTAATGCCAAGGCCTGAAAAATATTATTCCAAAGGCAGCATCTGGCTTCTTGGCACATCTAGTCTGTAGTTTCTCAGTGCCTCTAGGTCTGTTGTATGGTTGGTCACATTTGAATGCTAATTTTAGTTCCTAACTTCTCAGAACAAAATAGACTTTCAACATTTTGTAGAATATATATTAAGCATTTACATAGTGAACAACCTGTACTACTTCTGCAAAGTATTGGTAGTGCTCTACAGCAGCATGTCTGTTGATTACCTGCACTCCTACTTAAGTGAATATCTATAGACATGACAAAATACGTACTTAAATAAATATAGGGCTAAGTTTGCCTTTTTTTTCATCTGTTTAACCATAATCATCTATGTTACACTGAAGTCACAAGGGACAAAATTTATTTTGTCATCCTTACCAAAGTGAATATTTTGCAAATAATCAAAGTAGTTTCCCACATTCTAGAGAGAGAGAGAGAGGGGGAAAAAAAAAAAAAAAAAGCTTTAGATTGTGGTAAAGCCCCCATTTTGTTCATATTCAGCTGGATCATTTCTCATTTTTCAATCTTTTCTTCCCCACTCTCTTTGCTTCTTAACATTCACTTCTCTGATTTATTTGCAGACAACATCTACGTCTACATAATTACCTCAGTCTTTTGCCATTATCTGACCATAGCCAAACTGATCCCATTATTTTCCTGTTTTCTTCACCATAAGTCTGTTCTCATTGCCAAAATCTTACATCTTTCCTGTCTTAGATTTCTCATTGCTTTTCATTCACTCTGACCCTAGTAATTACTTCTACCCCTTTAAGTTCTGTTTTAGTCCAAAATTTGACCAAAGGATCTATAACACCTTAGAAAAATAAATGTTACATAGAAGCAAATGTTTAAATAAGATATTCAGTCTACTCCACAAAATCCTAAAAAATGTCCCTTTTCTTTGGAGTTCAAAGCATCAAGTATCAGCCTGATGGTAGCTAAGACATCTAGGACAACTAAGATTGGTGGTATAGATTTTATTCAGTGATTTGCAGAAATATGAAGCAGCAGACTTATGTGAATTTACAGAGAAATTTAAGATTTAATTGCTTCAAATTATTTTCTTCTCATTAATGATTTATTTAAGATTTATATATATAAAAATCTTAATATTTCATATTGATACCAGAAAAGGACTACAGCATGTGAGCCCACATACTCTGTTTTATCATATGCCTTTAAAGGAATAGAGAAGGGGAAGGATTTCCTAATAATAAGACATCCTACATTCAGTCTCCAAATTTTAAAAATCCCATAGGACATTTAAATTCACTCCAAAATCCAGTCCTTGACACAGAATTCAAATCTTCATAACTCTGTCCCTTTCCAGGGAATATGGACTTGAATGGTTTTTAATGGTATTACAGTAATGTATTTCAGAGCACTGACTTTAAGGGAATTAACTTTGTCACCTTGTAATTGGCAGAACTGGGACAGTTAGCTAAAGTCGAAGCAGACACTATTCAAGGGCCCTGTTACTGATATACTGTTTTATAGATTATATATGACAGTTTTACATCTGCTAAACATATTTTCACACCAGACTTTTTTTACTTTTGTGTTAGAACTAGTGGAAAATTATGCAAAACTAAAACTATGTCCTTTATGATGCCATATACAAATGCAGATATTAATTGGCACATAAGAGTTGGAAAGATTTTTTTGGTGCAGTGCCCCAGAAAAAAACAAAAAGAAGTAAAAGTCTACTCAGATACACAGCACTGAAAGCAGTTTAATACATAACAGTCTATTTGTCAAACTTTTCTATTTCTATTTTATCTTAGAGCTTTTAGTGACAAATTAAATTAGTTCATTTTACTTATTTATTTATTCATTTATATTGTTATTAATTTTATTTGCATCAGAAAACAGTCCTAGAACAAATATGCTGAATGCATTCAGGTTGAAGATACTTTAAGTCACCCTGGTCAACAGTGGTATAAATGACATGTTTGCTGTTAGAACTGATGTCAAGTCATCTCTACTAAATCATTAAAAACTTAGAGCCAGTCTGCAGAGAATGCTCTGAACAGTAAAACATAGTCATGATGAGACTTAATTTATTTGTCATAAAAATGTCAGTCAACTCTAACTAGGACAAAAGTGGTTTTTTTAATTTGCAAAGGTAAGCAAAAAATGTTTTCTGCAGAAAAAAACAAAATAAAACAAAACAACTTTCATATTCCTTCATCTGTGTTCTGTATGGCTATAATTGCCTTATTCCAGGGTCACAGAATTGATTTAAAACATTGATACATATTGTTTGAAGATTTATATATATCTTATAAAGGTTTCTTATCACCCTTTTTAACTGGCAGACAAATCAAGTCCAAGATAGGTTAACTGAAGTATTCACAGCCAGAGAGAGCTCCTGAGGGGTCACAAATACTAGGTGTATCATTAGAAACTTAGTTACCCTGTATATCCTGAAGTATATATGCTGTTAAATAAATCATAATAAAATTTGGTCCTGGCTGATGGCATGTAGCTCCTCAGACTGTATTATGATTCAACATAGAAACTGAAGTTATTGATTTTGAATACCAGCAATACACGATTATACATGACTTGAACGTGGTCAGTGATTAAATGTTTGCTTTCTGATTCTTCTTCTCACTAGGTACTTCAGTTCATCCCACATCTCCCTTTACATATAAAAATTAAGCATCCTGACATTTTTTCCCCCGATTCTATCCTGTGCTAGCAGAAAACATATTTTATTAAAGAAAATATAACACCACTCAAAGCAAAAATCAAGCACTGCCAGCACTAACTCACCCAATGGTAAGATGATGAGAACTCTTTCTTAGGTAAGGGTTTATATCTTTGATCCCATCAGCATCTGACTCTTCCCCTACATCTTAGGTTATTGTTTCATCTGTCATCTTATTGACTGATCTTAATCAGAAAAGGATTAAATGGGTCCCACACTTTTAACCTAGCCTGATAGTCAGCTGCAGTCTTCTTCGGAGCCATTCAGTTCTGGCCCAAGGTATACAGTTTTTCCACCTTCTATCACGTTGTCAGGATAACGCAACCTTCCCCAGCCAATGTATTTAAGTTTATTCTGACTTTGACTAATTTCCACAGTGTCAAAAGTCCTGTTTTCATTTGCAACTGAGTTACATCTAGTTAACTTCTTGCTTAGTTGGCTTCTTGAGATCCAAACCCAAACGCAGCAAGTAATGTTTCTTTGTGGTAGTACAGGTAACAGAAGCATAAGGTCGTATAATACTTGCATATTTTCTGAAATCTGTACCATGAGAATAAATCCAATTTCTCTGTTAGCTCAAATCAACAGGACTGTTCATACTGGAGTTTGAGTTAAACCTATGAACAACAAAGCAGCTACCAAAATCTCTTTCTACTTTTTTGTCTTGCCAAATCAGTATGGGAAAAATATTTTACTCAGAGAATAAATTATATAGAGTGCTCTTTTCCAAATGGCCATATGTTTTCCATGCGAAAATACGTATTTTCATCAATAAACCAGTAGTGCATGAGGAAACAAATAACAGAAAGATGTCTATGTGATATATTATTAGGAGGTGTTTAAAGTGCAAACTGAAAGAAGAAATGCTTTATAGATAAAAAGAAAAAAGACAAGGTTTTCTCTATTGCATCTTATAGGCACTGCATAAATCACGATTTACTTCTTTTGGATAATTGTTCCTAGATTTTTGTAAACTTATGGCAGATGTGTTCATGAAAAATTATGCCTGTCACAGAAAATTTGGAAAGAGTCCTAAGCTGCCCAATTATGCAAGAGTTATAGCTCATGTAAGGGACACCTACTGTTTTAAAGGGGAAAGTGGGAATTATAAATTTTCCACAAAGGAAGCTCTGTCTGGAAGATTTAATGGAGCTGGGACTTGAACAAAAGATGTTCAGTCAGGTTTTTTGTTTTGTTTTGTTCTTTTCTGACACCCATTTTGTCAACAACAATTAATATTAAGTGCTGCAGTGGTTTGAATACAAGCATAGGCATTTTATTCACACTTGCTGCTTAATGTATGCTATATAAAGAAGAAACAGTGAAAAAAACAGGCATATTGCCAACTGTTTGTTGTTTTGGGTGTTTTTTTTTTGCTTGAAGGAATTTTTTATACTCTGTGTGCATGCTGTTAATATATGTATTTATATATTCTTTTAATTACCTAGTTAATATAGAATCATAGAATATCCTGAATTGGAAGGGACCCATAAGGACCACTGAGTCCAAATCCAGGCTCCACACAGGACCAGCCAAGTCAAGGCAGGCAACTGAGTGGATTGGCCAGATGCTTCTTGAACTCAGTCAAGCTCAGTGCTGTGACCACTTCCCTGGGGAGCCTGTTCCAGTGCCCAATCACCCTCACAGAACCTCTGCCTAATGCCCAATATCTTGTTGCAACTTCATACCATTCCCTTGGGTTCTATCACTGGTCACCATAGAGAGCAGATCGGCACCTGCCCCTTCACTCCCCCTTGTCAGGAAGCCATAGACCTTGGTGAGGTCTCCCTTCACTCTCCTTTTCTCCAGGCTGAACAAACCAAGGGACTTCAGTCTCTCCTGATAAGACTTCCCCTCCAAACCCTTCACCAGTATCAGGCATTTGCCCTTGTTAAACTCCATGCTGTTGGTTATTACTCAGCTCTCTCATCTGTCCAGGTTTCTTCACTTTCAACAGATTGAACAGCTACTCCCATTTTGATGTCATTTGCAAATTTACTTAAGACACCCTCTAGTCCTGTGTCCAGGTATATATAACTATAAAATACAAGTAACTTATAAAGAACAGCACACATTACAGAGCAATATCTGTATAAACAACTCATAGAGTCAAAGGCCAGAAATACTGATAATGGACACTGAATTTGACCTTATCTATTATGCAGATGGGCGTAGACCGTCATCCACAAATTTCTGCTGCAAGCTGATATCTGGGCCTGTGTGTAAGACAGAAGTTCAATTTTATAAGAATTCCTGAGATTTCTTATGTGTGCTCTGTCTGGGAAAAAAGAGGAAAAAAACAGCACCAAAATTTCTTTTCCACAACAGAAAAATGAGTTTAATTAAAAAGAAAATAAAAAGAGAGATAAAGATGAAGAGAGAGAGGAGAGGAGAGGAATTAGGTAGTGGTAGAATCACACAGGATTTTCTATTAGTACCTTTAAAATACTCTATTGACTAGAGGGTATTCTTAATATGGAGACATGACAGCTAATGGCAGTTAATTTTGCATAAACCTGTTTTGAAATAAAACCAACTTTAATGAGGTAAAGAGGTGTTTGGTTATCTGGATCACTAAAAGAAAGTTTACAGTGTCATTGGTTGAAAAATATTAAGGTAAACACAAAATACCCATCTGGAGATCAAAGGTATTATGGAGAACTAAGGTCCCAAGTTAGAGTACCTCTCCCCAAGTGCATGTACTACTGGAATTACTGGACATGTTGATTTCACACCATAATATTATGACATAAACTAGGAAACTAGTAAGCACTATTTTTCATCAAAATGTTGTCACATGACATATGCAAACAGCGTAGTTGTTTTTTCCTCTTCTATAATATTTGAAAGGTAATAAACCTACTAAAGTAGAGGTGTTGGGGATTCTTTTTTATAAAGAGATTTGAAATAAACAACCCCAACCTATGTGATTGATTACATGCGTGAATGCATATTCTATTTGACTAATCATTGAGGGGGGGGAAGCGAAGTTATTTTAAGTTATAAAAGCTCAAAAAGCATTAATAGGGAAAAAAAAAAATAATGTTAAATCTATGTCTCAATCCAGATTTCCCTAAAATAAATGTGAATTGTTTCTTTGGTTTGAAAGGTAGCAGTCTGGCCAAAATGAACTACAGACCATAATTCTCAAGCACAGTTTTCAAAAACTATCTGAGAAGTTGTAGTCTGCAAGTTATTTGCTAGTTCAATGTTCCAAGGCTTGTGTCAGTGTGTAATACTGCAAACATGTAGCATAATTATTTAATTAGTAAGTTACTGTAACATCTTAATTGTTACTACGTTAGTTCTTACTGTACCTTTGGTTGCCAAAAAACAAATAAAATGTCAAAATACGAATAGGTCTCTGTACATACTGATACATTTCTTTCACCAAGAGCAGTGTTTCAATTGCTGGGGTATTGATAGTACCATAAACTCAGTGTTGTGTATTTTTGTCAATACTCTACATTCACTGTAACTACAGAAGAATCAAAATATTACAGAAAATTTAGTTTGCCTGAAAATGGCAGTTTTCAAAGTTCTTAATGACAGCCACTCTTTACCTAATATGTGGTATTCCATGTAATGTAGTTTTTTGGGTTTTTTTTTTAACTGGTTAAGCTGCTTAGAAAGTAATATTTTCTGAATTAATATAATATGAATTTCATTTGACATTCTTTATTTCTTTAGATGCATCACAAGTATTTCCAATTAGGTAATGTAGTGACATTTAAAAATACAATAAAAAAAATAATTTACATTATAGGCTGTCTGAAAGGAAAAGAGAATTAATCTGCCTGAGAAGTGAGATAAGGAACTGACATTTCATCGGCACTTTTTATGAATATTTAAGTTGTAGAAGGAAATACGTTTTGAGAGGTAGAGAGAAGTGATATTAGAGAGGGTAAAAAAAAAAAAGAAGGTGAAAGTAATAGAAAAAGATGTGAGACTGAGTATGTAGTTGGTGATATTGATTCAATGAAATGTAATAATGCTGAGTAGTTTGATATAGATGTAGCTTAAGAGACAATTAATTAATATAACTTCAATATAAGAAGAATTTGTGTCTTTTAAGAATAGAAAGTAGTTGTGTGTTTGAGAATAGATTTGTTTTGGACTTTAGTAGAATATGTCCATAACCATGTGAGCTGTTTTGCTAGATCAGCTACAAAATTTAACCATAACAGTGGAAGAGCCTTGAAGGTAAAAAAGTAAAGATAAGAGAGTCATAAATAATGAGACCAATGACCAATTAAGAGACAGAGTATATCTTACTTTCAGCTAAAAAGAGTTACTAACTAGTTTGTGCAGGAATGTGTTTTTGAGTGCAGGAATGTGATTTAGAAACTATAGAGAAAACGGTAAAGATCATGCGCTGAGAGGAAGATGTGCAGCCTTTATCCCTGAGGACCACCAGAAGATCTCCTGAGTGTCACTGAGCATGCTCTATCTTGGAGGAGTGAATGTAAATTACTTCCTGGAAATAATTTGCATAACCTGCCTTTTCTTAGAAATTATAATGAATATGTATATTTAATCTGTATAAATATGAGAGCTTTCGCTTTAAATGGTGCACACATCTGGAGGAGTGATCCCTTCCTGCCCAGAGCTGCAATAAAGAATACCTGCTTAATAGTCACCAAGGCTATTGAGTTTTGATTCCTACTTTTTGAGGCTTCAGTATTCTCATGGTTGTATTACAATTATTACTTCAAAAGGCACAATTAAGTTTATACATAAACATTTAAGCACTTACATACAAAATTTAGGAGATTCTAATATTCATAAACTCTTACCCATTTTCAGCAGGCTATGTAGCAGTTTAAAACCTCTGGACAACTTAGTGTCTAACAGTAAGAATACAGAAAAGTGTCTAAATATTGAGTAAACTGAGTTACCATCCAAGCTGCATGTCATTAGGCATGCTATGTATCCTCTGAATTACCTCAGCTAAGAGACCATAAAAGTAGCATGATGGCATCTTTCTAATGCATCCTAATGTCATGCAACTGCACATTTCAACAAATGTGTGGGGGACAGACTTAGCTGTATCACCCAATTCTGAGCAGATTTGGACTTGGATTTTGGAAAAGTAGAAAAATATTCTACTTCTTCAGCTATGGAATATATTAATGTAGGCTTCCTTCAGTTTCTTCTTTTGAAGTTGTACTAAAATGGAACAGAGAACACACTGGCATATATGATTCTGCGTTTTAATTCTTGGAATGCACATCTAAGAGTATGGTACTATCTGGTCTTAATTTATTGTTTCACGAACAATTTATGCATTATTTAGTACTGGCTTTTTTCTTTTTTTTTGGCTTTTGTTTTATTGATCAAGGAAGGCGTAATCAAAAAAAGTTGAAAGCACATTTGGGATGTTTACAGTTTAGTTCATGCTCCACTAATTATTAAAATATTTATACAAACTAGAATAATTTCTGCAAGAAAAGCCTGTGAGAACTTCACTCAGAATACCACGTCTCAGTATTTGAATATGAATTATAGGAAAGGAAATAAAATAAATCAGAATGAAAAACCTTATCTTGTCTCATAAAAAAATATTCACCTTCTGAAATTTAAAGGAATTGTTCAATGCCTTCATTGAGAAAGAAAGATCTTATCTATTTTAGGCACCTTAGGATAAGATTAACATTTGGAATTCCAAATATAAATTATATTTAAGGCATACCTCCCTAGATGTTCTCCTCAGCTCTTATACTGTCATCTTTCTTCACTGTGCTGTTTTCTGCAAACCATATTGCAAGACACTTAAACTTTTACAGTAAGACAATATCATAAGAGTTAGGCATTGCAATGACAGATTCACCTATATGAAAATATCCAGAATAAGCCAAGAAATTTATGTTTTATTTATTGAGCCTCACTACACACATTCAGATTAATAGATATATACTAGGTTCTGTTTCATAAAATCATACAATACGTCAAATTGGAAGGGACCCATAAGAACCATCATGTCCAACTCCTTGCTCCTCATACAACTACCTAAAACTAAACCATATGGCAAATTGCCTCATCCAGACATTCTTTGATCTCTGACAGACAGTGACCACTTTCCTGAAGAACCTTTACTTGTGACTGACCACCCTCTCAGTGAAGAGTTTTTCCTAATGTCCAATCTGAACTGCCCCTAGTTCAGCTTCATTCTTTTTCCTCATTTCCTAAATTTAAGTTGCTGTCTAATCTGTAGCTGGTATAGACTAAGTAACATCTGTTTGGCATCTGAAAATCACTTACTATTGAAAAAAAATAATAGATATGTTTATTCCTATTTCATTTTTATTACACTCACAGAAGTCAGCAGTGAATTGAATGGTGATGCTTAGCCATAGAAAAGGACTTTACTGGAAGTAAGCTACTCAAAATCAGTAACAGTGATGTGATATTTTAGTTTTAGTCAAGGTCTCTTCAAGGGTGCTTTCAGTTGTTTTTTTCTGAGAGACTTAACTGTAATTTTGAGGAAATCATGAAACAGGAGATGACACCACAAAAATGATGGCTGTGTTATATATCTAGCTCCCCTTTCCTTTATTTTTTATATCCCCTCCCCACTCCCCTTGTCTCATATTCTTTTAAAAGTCATTCTCAAAACATCCACTGATTTCAGTAACAGGCATGAATTTTTTGGTTTGGTTTGTTAGGGTTTTTTTCTCTTTTATAATAATATGCATTTTTTTAATAGAAAGTTTATTCATAAGAGTCTTCTCTTGTTTTTCATATCTAGGTGGAAAGTTATAGTCGTATTCTTCTTACATGGTGTAGTCTTAGAAATTCTCTCTGCAATTTATGATAAGTAATTTATAATTAACTCTGTGGTATATTTAGGAAGATGACCAGTTATGAATACTCCCACATATAAGGCAAGCATTCTATTACTCATTGCATTAAACGTGGTCAAATGTTTGATGACATTCACTGTAAAAGTATAGTCTACTTTATTTTATGCTATAAATACAGTGAATATTAAATCTATTTTGGCAATGATGTGTTTAATGTCTGCTTTCAAATTTCTTTCAAATTAATTTAAGATGATGTATGTATTTTCATGATCTACTCTGACAAAGAAAGTGCAAAGTGGTTTCAAAGAAAAACTTACCTTGGTCTACCAAAACTGAAGAAACTCTAGCAATCTAGGAAAAACAGCTATCTAAAGAAGTGACATAATTTATAGCACAGCTGGTAGTAGATGTAAAGATAATCTTAACTGATCAAGATCAGGTACTGGAGTTAAAGAATTAGTTAAATCCAAAGTTTCAGTAGCAGATATTTTGTCAGAAAGGAAGCCTCTTGCCAATATCTTCACAGATTTGCAGATAGACAATTCTTGTCCTTAACCACATCACCAAGCCAAGAATAAGATTTATTAAATACGTATCCTTCAAGGCTATGGCATTTCTTCCTCCTGCATGTATTCTTTCTTTGAAAACATTTTTATAAATCCTAGTAATTCTACTAGAATTGGGTGATCAGAGAATTTTGATATCAACAAAGAATGTGGACCAACTATCTATTTTTGATTTTCAGTAGCTATTTTTCAATTGTTAATTAAAGATTGTCCCACAGCTGTTCAACCTTCTTGTCTTAAATAATTCCCTTTCCTCCTTCTCTTGTTCTGATTTGTCATTGTAAGGTTAGGTAGGCTTTAAAATTTGCACTGCTGTTCTGGACATTCAGACTATTCTTATGTCAGATAAGAGGCTAGCAACCATGGCTATTAAAGAAATTAAAGGAAATAGAACTTTTCTTAGGTAGTTCTGCATTAGTAAAAACCAACATATGTATGACAACTGTCTTTCAACTGAGACACCAGTTCTGAATTTATCCAACCTTTAAAAATGCTACTAGTATTCATATGAAAATCAGTACCAATATTGATGTTAATGTGATTTGTCAATAAAAAAAAAAAAAAATGTAAAAAGTGAGAAGCATTGATGCAACAAGTTTAAACAGGCGATAAGAAACCTGGGCAAGGAATACTTTAATTATATTCCTTCTTCCTAAAGGCCAGGACAGAGAAATCCAACTCTAATATTTGTCTGTGAACAAGCAACATGCTCACCTGGCTATGCATGTGGAACTTATATCCCAGTAACCTGACTCCAAAAAAAGTTGATGATTCTTACTTTTACTTCCTGGGAAGTCTGCCTTTAGGAGTAACGTTTCCTGTACTACCTACTACTCATAAGATGTTATAACCAGTCTGTGCTTATTCCACACAATGGCAATATAGTGGGTTTTTTTAACAGACAACTATTTTTTCCTATTTCTAGTACAAAAAATAAACTACCTCCCTTCAAATAGAAAATACAGAGAATTGGTTAAATGAAGCAGTGAATTTGTCATATATCTCTGGCTCATCTTTAATCTGACTTTTAACAGTCAAAAACTTAAGATAAAAGGTAAGATAAGTTGAAAAAAAAAAAAGCATGCTTTTTTGTTTGTTTGTACAGGGGGCAGAATATTTATCACTAAAATAAGGTGTAATTTTACCAGCAGTAAGTGGCTTTTATTTAGTCCCCCCTGTGCTAAAATAGTCTAGACTAAAATTTTGCATTATAACATGGAGTGATCAGAACAGATATTATCATAGAATCATAGAATGGTTTTGGTTGGAAGGGACCTTTATAGGTCATCTAGTCCAATTCCCCTGCAGTGATCAGGAACATCTTCAACTAGATCACGTTATTAAGAGACCTGCCCTTGGAACATCCAAATTAATAGCAATAGTAATTGCAGTAGCAATAGAAACAGTGATAGTAATAGCAATAGCAGCAACAAGTACAACAGAAAAAAGTGTATGAAAATGCTGGGTTAATGTATAATAAAGCAATTAAATTATGGTTGGATTTTAGTATAAGTCATCCGGAGTAACAATTTCACTCGTACTAAATGAACCTTTCTAATAAATGCTAATGCTGCTCAAGTAATGTGTTTGTGTTCATCCTAAATTGGTCTGGCTAGAGCACATACATAAGACTATGTAAGTTCAAGTATGTGTGTACTTGCAAGAAATAGTTCATATTAGACAGTTTATCAGAAACAGTCATCAACAGTGCTCCTTTATGTCATACCCCTCATTATCAGCATTCTTTGTGTGTATGTGTGTGCATGCATGCAAAATAATAATGCACCACATACAACAGTGTAAGAGTTATTAATATAGAATAAAAAAACCTTTTTTTGTGCACTGTTAGTCAATGATTTTGCAATGAGTGATGGTATTAAATAATTACTCACTTTAAGCATAAATACACAACATGCTAACTCAGAAATTCCAACAGGGTGCTTGTTTTTTTTTTCCTTTTAATTCTTCTCAAGAGAAGTTAAGGATATGAAAGATATGCTACTGCATTAACATAAACAGTGTTCCAACTACCATCCTCGTTTTCCTTCCATACATCACAAGAATACTGTTCAAAAGCCTTGAAAACTAAAGCCATGAACAGGAGAGAGCTCCTATGACTCACCCCACAGACATATGCTCAGTGCAGGTTCAGGATGAAGAGTTCAAATGCTTCCTGTGATGTAGAACTTCATCTCATTGAGGAGCACAAATGTCTCTACTGACTTGAAAACATTTAGAGAAAGAAGCTGTGATATTTCTCATTAAGGAAAAAACCAAAAACAAACCTGCCCTTTTTTGTTTGTTTGTTTGCTGTTAATTCCTGAAACTGTTTATATTTTTTTGGACATAGAAGCATTTTATTGCAAGTTTTTTTGAAAGTTGAATATGTTCATTTTTCAATTTCATTTTTAATCAGAAGTAGCAGAAAAATTTTTAGAAGTTGATTAAAATCAACAGAAATAATTGATCTTTTTTACCTTTTTTCTTCTTTTTTTTTTTTTTCAAAATATATCTGTAGTCGTGGACTGTTGAAAGGGGAAGAGGGCCATTTCTTGCAGGTGAAAAGTATTTTTGTGGTTTATTCCATTTCAGATTTGTCACTTCAAGTTCACTTACTAAACGTTCCCCATCAGTACACTTTTTACTGTACTATCACATCTCTTATTGGGTGTTAATGTACATTCTGTGTATGGGTGTTTATCTATATATTTACAGATAGTGCTTTTACACTTTATTGAGAAATTTGTCCCTAAGGAATTTTCAAGACAAAAACTTTAAATGATGGTGGTGCAGTTTTGTAATATTGCTCCACAACTGGAAGGACTTCCATCTTTGTGACAAGTATATTTTTATCCAGCAGAATGATAATTTTAATATTTTTTATGAGGTAGATATAAATTATAGTGATTGTCTTTGTATTGCCACTCGTCATATTTTTTCAGAATAACTTTATATTGTATAGCAGATGTGTCATGATCCACAATCAGATAGACTAATTTGGCAGAGGTTAAACATCCTTGCATTGCAACCAGCCTCAGATTGCTTTGTGTGGTTGGGATGGATGGGCTTTTCAATTAGGTGTTTTATCATGACCAGGTCTTCGGAATTTTTGGGATCAGAATTAAGACTCAAAACGGAGTCAAGTGACAAGTCACTTCATTTGGCTCACAACAAGCATGCAAGAGAAGGGAGGAAGAAAGAGAAAAGAGAGGAAAAGAGAGAAAGAGAAAAAGTGAAAGAGAGAGTGCAATAGCTACCACCACAGATCTGCTGCGTCCTGTCAGTCCAATATCTTCAGGACCAGTAGGGGAATGTTCCTCCCTCTCTTTGTTGGTATTGACTTCTTACAGTATTATCTCATTGTATAGTCAATAAGTCCTTGGCATAGCCACACCTTCCACCTAGCAGTGGGACGCATGCCCATTGCTGTGTCCAGAGGGTCCCCAAAAGTTCAAGAGAGTCAGACCCCCCTCAAGAGGGTCTAAGCCCCCTCACACTTTGTCCTTCAGTTGACCCTGGTCCTGGGCTCATATGCAGAGGACTTAGGCTACATGCTTTGGGATAAGCTAGTTTGAGATAAACAAGATTTACATCCATTCCTGACACATGAAATTCACTTTGTTGCATGGGTCTCATGGGGTTGAGGTTTTATGGCGATTGAGGGTAATGGGCGTCATGATTACAATGGTTGTGAGAAGAAAGAGAGAGGTATAGTTCTGTTCACATATTTCTAGTCCCTTACAAGATGGCTGCCCCACTACCAGTCTGAATAAACCCAATCTAAACTCTTCTGTTTGAGTACTGATAAGAAATAGGATCTGGGGCAAGCACATGAGTGTAGAAAAACTCTACTCTAGGAATAGGATTAGGAATAACTACATTCAGCTGCATCTTTGAAAAAGTAATTTAGCTGGGTTGAAATTCTGCAGCTCTTCAGACAGGATATAGCTGGTTGACTTCCTTTGTCATGAGTAAGGTAAGTTGTAAGTTTCCTTGTTGAACTTCTTGTGGTTTCTTCAAACAAAGAAAAAAAAAAAAAAGACCTGATTGTTCTTCTAAAGTGGCACATTACATGTCAGTCCAATATCAAAGCACTTATCAAAGGCTTCTGCCAGAGGCAGAAAAGGATTTTCTAGAAATATCTGCAGCTCTTTCATCTTACAAAAGTGAAGTGGGATGGACCTTTGGCTCCCAGAATGTAGTGAGAAATGTATGCTATGAGCTATTCTATAAGTGAAGTATGTAAATGGCCAGCTGTCTTTGTTCTGGTAACCTTGAGAAACAAAATGACAAACCGAATACACACAGCTGACACCACTACCCAAGCTTGTAATAAATGTTGTGTTTCAGGCAGCATACAGTAATAACAAAATATGCTGTTTCAGCATGTGGCCACTGAGTCTGGATTTGTACATGGTTGAATAATACAGGAAAGACTATTTTTCAAATAGTTTGTGTATTCAATTTTCCTACCCTCAGCCATAAAAATGCTTAAGCACAAAGTTGAACAAAATGACTTAGTTGTTCAAAAGGCTTTGGCTTTCCATATTGATGAGGTGCACAAAATGAGATATGCTGCAAAGTCCTAAAATGACTGTTATGAAATAGAGCTATGCTCATTCTTCACATATGCAACTTGCTCTATGTCACACACAGTAACACTTCAACATGAAACCGTACAGTGCTAAAAAGACTACATCATTTTAGTGACAGATTTTATTAAGCAGCTACAACAGCATGAATTTTGTGATTTATTTGTAAGCACTTCAAGTTTCATCATGAGATTTTTATAGAAGTCTGGAATTTCTTTGGGAACAAAAAAAAAAAGTTAGAAAATAGGGTGTCCTGACTAACAGCATGAATGAAAAAGGAAACCCAAATTAAAATATAATATTTTAAAAGTTGGGGGGGGAGTGATAAAGGAAGTAGAAAGATGAGTATGAGAGGAAGGAAGAAGTTTTAGGGTAGTTCTAGAACCACATTATAGTGTATAAAGCATTATAACTCCAACAATACTGAATTTAAGACTATGCCAGTTATGCATAAGGAATATAAAGTTAAGAAAATTTCAGAATTTAAATTTGGGCAGATAGTTTTCAGTAAGATAAAAAAATGCTTCAATTAAAAAAGTTTAACAGTAAGATTAGAAACTATTCAAGGGACTTGAATAACAGAAAATAAAAAGCTTTGCTAATTAAAATGATAAGAATAAAAATAAAATTAATTGCACTTAACATTTATAAAAAACTTTTTTTTTCATTTTAATTATATCCTTGCAATGTACTGGATTAAAAAAAAAAAAATTACAATTTTACACTGATGAGTGCCCTCCAGGTCTGATCAGGTGTGTCCTCCTCAAGGAAAATCAACTTAACATAATCCTGAAAAGGCTTAGTATCTCCTGCAGAGTTTTGAGTGTCATCAATACTCCCTGAAACAGAAATAAATCATAACTTTGAATGTTCAGCACCTTTCAGAAAAAGGCCTATAAATATTAATGCTGAGTATTTGAAGCCTTGCATTCTGGAATTTATATATGGAGTGCATATATCATAAGGGGTCTTTAAGTATCAGCAGATAGATTGAATACCTCACAGATGCAAGAACAATCATGAAACACATTTGAAACCTCTGAAAGGAACAAGAAATAAAACAGTGAATGTAAGAAAAAAGTAATCAGTAACTAACATTCACAAAAATATGTTCTATTCTGTTTTTCTAGAGGAGTAAAAAAAAAAAAATAAAAGGCTGGTAAAGAAAACTATTTTGGAAAAATTTCTACTGAGATTACCAAAATGTCTGAACCAATAAAGATTTATCTCTTAGACGAAAGGAGATACTTTGAAAATGCTATAGAAAAGTACGCCTAATTGTCCTTAATCTCCTCTCTATTGAACATCTCACTGATAGAAAGGTATGAGGTAACTGAAAGTAGGTCAAAGGAAATTAATGGGCATTATCAACATCTTTTACCTTTGATCAAATTATTTGTTTCGTCTACAGAGCATGAAGAGGCAATGGCACTATGAAAATAGTTTTCAGTTATGTGATATCTTGCAAAGATGTAGGGACTCATCTGTTCTCTGTTACATGAGGCACATGATAGCATAGGGTAGCATAAAACCAAATAAGACAAGAAATAAAATAATAATGTATTTAAAATGCAGAAAGGAAGGAATGAGATAAATTTTAGAAGAAAAAGAATACAGTCATTAGGTTACAATAAATTTGAAACTGAATTCCTGTAAAATTGAGGAGTCTAACACGGGAGAAATAAAGTGAATAACTTCTAAGACAGACGCTGAAGTATATGAGCTACTGTCATCACTTCTAAGTATATTTTTGTAGGTCTATGATTCCCCCACTCAACAAACTAGATGGTTTATCCTAGTAACAGAAGAAAAGATACCAAAAATAATACATAGAATTCAGATTTTTTCACCTGATTCAGCACAGTAGGCAGTGTTGCTTTTAGTAATCAAAACAAATCTAAATTCTTTAAAAGAAAAAAGAAATCACTTCACGTTGAAACATATTAGTGATTTATCTTGTATTTTTTCTTCTTGATAATAGGTGTATGTTAGCCAGCTGTTAGCTTATTTTCAATTATGGGATCAACCTAAGAAGAACAAGTATCCTCATTCCACTTCACTGTAGACTTCAATGTAAAATTGAAATATTCAGTCAGAAATATTAAAAAAGCTTAGCTTTAGAAAATATAAGAAACAGTCATTACAACCGTCTTAAAGAAAAAAACAAAACACACAACTATCTTTGTTGCTGAAATGTTGACATAAACAGTAAAGAAGAAAATGGGTAGGTCAGGGACTCAACTATCATTAAGTTGTCTACTGAAGGATAAAAGCAAGTAAGTTCATGAAGGAAAGCCGAACAAATAGTGCTTTTCTTCCTTGCTCCCCACAATTTATGAAAAAAAAAATCTACTTTTTTCAATGAAACAGAAATTCAGAGAAAAAACAAAACAAACCACACACACCAAACAAAAAACCCACAAACCCAAAGCTTTATACTTACCTCTTCCTGACAGAAAAAAAGAAAATTTCACTTTTTGCATGAGCAGAATCAAGATTAGAAAGCTATAGTCTCATCTGGATTTTCAGTAATCCTTTATTGCCTAAGACATTTGGAAAAGTTCTATTTTACCCTGATGGTTCCAGCTGGCTCAGTATAGTACCAGAGGCTTCTCAATAACCCACTCAAATTCTGTCTGAGAAGTTCAGTATTTGGAAGTGTAATCTTATACATCATACTTCAAAATCAATTCCTTTTCAGTGTACTCTAAGAGTTTTATTATTTTTAAAATTTTACTTAGGGAGAAGTGAAACCACTTCATGGCAGCCAAGTTTAGGTAAGTAATGCAAAGACTAGTGCTTAAAAAAAATCAATGGGAACAGAAACTCTGTAAAAAAGATATTGCTAATAGTCCGCAGAAGGCTGGATGAACATGCCAAAATCTTAAAGCAGTAGAGTGGCAATGAGAAAACACTTGGGGAGTAAGACCTCTGAGCTTCATTAATTCTCTGGAATACATCATCTCTGTTGTGCACAAAAGACAGGCATTTCCATAGAGTTACATAAAGAACGTCTGTCTATAGTAGTAGTAACACTGGTAGCAGCAATACTACTACTAATAGTATTTTCTTTGTTGGTGACATAGACAGTGGGATAGAGTACACCTTCAGCAAGTTTGCTGATGACACCGAGCTGTCTGGTGCAGTTGATACTCTGGAGGGAAGGGATGCTATCCAGTGGGACTGCTGTAGTTTTGCATGGCTGGGTTCTGGTGGAGCAGGGAGGCCTGCAAGGGGTAGTTTCTGCAAGAAGCAGCTAGAAGCTTTCTGTAGGCCTGAGAGAGTAAACACCAGTCGACTCAAGGCCAGAGTCATTGTTGACCGATGCTGAGCCAATCAGCAACAGTCACAGCACCTCTGTGAATCAAATTTAAGAAGAAAAAAAATGCAAGGAGATGCTTCTTGCCACCAGGGAAGGGAGTGAGAAGATGTACAAAACTGTGCAGACACCAAGGCCAGGGAAGAAGGTAGCAGGGTGAGGGGGGATGAGGTGCTTCTGGTGCTGGAGGGAGAGATACCCCTGCAGCCCATGGAGAAGACCATGGTGAAGCTGGCTGTTCCCCTGAAACCCATGGATGATGACGGGGAGTAGCAATACCATCTACAGCCCATCAAAGACCCCACACTGGAGGGGGTGGGGACACCTGAAGGACACTGTGACCCTGTGGGAAGCCCATTTTGGAGCAAGCTCCTGGCAGAGAAACATACATCCTGTGAAGAGACCAACCCATGCCAGAGCAGGTTTTCTGGGGGATTTGTGACTCTGTGGAGGAACAGGCTGGAGCAGTCTGGGCCTGAATGTCAGCACCCCGTGGAAGGGATCCACGCTGAAGCAGTTTGTGAAGAGCTGAAGCCCCAACAGAAAGGGTTCACATTAAAGAAGTTCACGGAGGACTGTCTCCTGTGGGGTCCTGGAGCAGGAGAAGATTGTGAGGAATAACCATCCTCCCTGAAGCTAAGCAGGAAAACAACTTGTGAGGACCTGACCGAAACCCCCATTCCCTGCCCCTCCCTGTGCCACAATGCGGGGGAAAGAAGGGAGAGAAATCATGAATAAAGTTGCAAGCTCTGGTGAGAACTCACCTGGTGTGCTGAATCCAGCTTTGGAGCCCTCAACCCAAGAAGGACATGGACCTGTTGGAGCACATACAGAGGAAGGCCACAAAAATGATCCAAGGGCTGGAGCACCTCTCCTGTGAAGATAGGCCAAGAGAATTGTTTTGCTTAGAGAAGAGAAGGCTCTGGAAAGACCTCATTGAAGCCTTCTAGTACCTGAAGGGGTCGTACAGGGCCTCATTACTATTTATCAGTTTCATCTGGAAACAGCATGTTTAAAGGAAGTTGTGTCATCTGTTGCAAATGAGGCAAAGTTTGAGCATTAAAATGTAAATAATAATAATAATTTAAAAAAGAGTACCACTAATAAACCTTTGTTGATTTTTCTAAAGATGTGCTTTTATTATAAGTGTGTTGTTTCTGCAAGTGGGATTCTGCCAGTTATCAGGCATATGACAGACTGATCTCAACTGTCCAATGTGCTACTGGGCTTCTGAGAAGCAAGCAGAATAAAAACTATTTTAGCATTAAAATACTTAAAAATGTGACTCTGACAATCTACAAATGGATCATTTTTATATAGTTGCTCCTCAGAAAGGAAATGCAGCTGTCTGATACTATAAATTTGATATAGTTCTAGAATATCTTTTATTTCAGTTTGTCCTGGGTTCAGCTGGGGCTAAACCATGACACAGCTTTTCTGATTTTTTTTTTTTTTAGAAATTTTTGCTAATGTTTTGTTCAAAAATTGCATCTTCTGATCTTTGTAAACAGGTACATTTTGAATATGCAAAATTAGTTTTTCTGATAAAATCCTTTAGATGTGATAAGAAATATTAGTCATAAACCAGCTATATTTTCAAAAAGCAGCTTTCTAGTATTTTTAGGACAGTAACAGATTAAAAGTTAGGGTATTTAGAAAAAAACCCCAAGACCCTTTCATATACAGGAGAGTTGGAAACTCTCAGTTCAAACGCCAATGCATATCAGAAGAAACATCGTTTAATTTAGGAGATAAAGAAAAAATACCTTTGTCCTATATCAGAATAAGTTTCATTTTAACTTTTTTTTCCTTTATTTTTTCTTTTTTTTTCTTTCTCCTTTAAAATAAGGGGAAGTGAGACACCTGTTACTTAGGCACCATTAATTATTGAAGCATTTGATTATTTATCTGAGGACAGATCTGTACAACATATATCATGATTGTTCAGTCTATATTTGTCTTCTAAAAACAATGCCAAAGTATCAAAAAATAATTTTATGGCATATAGAGAATTATATATTATTATAAATATGTATGCTACAATTAGAATCATGTGGTCCTTTTTGCCCATTTGTACTGAGAAGCAAATGTTCTAACTTTGTTTTCAATTTGTTTTGGGGTATTTTTTCTCTTTTGTTTTTCTTTAATAGTCATAAAACTACACAATTGTTTACAAACAAGTAATAAAATAACTTGCAATAAATACATTTGGATTAAAAACCATTTTACTTAAAGTGATCAAAGACTCAGACCACTCATAGCCTAGGGTTATTTCATTCATAGGAGGGATTATCTTGGCTCAAAAGTTGGTAGCATCTTTGCTATTCATTTCAGGTACACAGAACTTTAGGTATTCATTTAGGTACACAGGAATTTTACAGACTTTTACAACGTTAGTCTTATTATGCTATTATTAATATTTCATTAACCAGAGTAAGTTTTGTTTTCATTTTTTCCATGTAATTTTTTTTTTCTTGTTTGCAAAATGACCTATCTTTCTTCTTCCAGGTCAGAAATATATTTCATGGGGATATGACAGATCTTGACCAATATATTTCACATGCTAAAACAGAGGAAATCAACAACTCTGAAAGTGACGGAATCAGAGCTAAACCAATTTTATGTATAAACATAGTGAATTCCTGCCACAAATCTGTCTAACTTTCAAAATCATACCAGCACAGACAAAAATCTAAAAATCCAACTTACTTAATTTCATCAGACCAACAATCCATCAAATTTAAAATGTTGCTTCAAATGAAAGAGAATGTTAATTAATTTGAAAAAAGGGAAAAAGACAGTTGTATGTGTCTTGTCTTTTCAGCACCAGCTTGTAATGAAATTTTATTTTTCTAAAGGTTGAAGTATTGTTTGAAACATGCTGTTCCATAATTAATTTTTTCCCAGTAATACAGAAATACCATATTATTTATCAGATAAATTAATCTTGTTTTTTTAATATTGTCTAGAATTTGACAGATTTCTTCCACTATGAATATTAATTAGGTAGGTTAATTTGCATGTTGTCCATCAGTTCAATGTTCTTGCTTTTATTTATATTCAGTAATATAACAGAAAAAAAAAAACCCTCAATGTATCCATATTCAAAATGTTTAGTAAATGCTAAACCAAAAATTAACTCTTGATTAATGACTACAACTAAATTTAGCTCAGAAATATGACTGAGTAAATAAAACTATTTCTTGCTTTTGGAATTCATGTAGGACCTACATGTCTCTCTTGTACCTTGCTGTGTTGGGCTGACCCTGGCTGGAGGCCAGGTGCCCACCAAATCTTCTCTATCACTCCCTCCTTCTTAACTCGACAGGGGAGAGAAAATATTGTGAAAGGCTTGCGAGTCGAGGTAAGGACAGGGAGAGATCACTCACCAATTAACTGTCATGGGCAAAACAATCTCAATTTAGGAAAAAAATAAACCGCAAACTTTTAATTTATTACTAAAGCAAAACAGAGAAAACCCAAAACACTTGCTAACTGTTTTTAATCTTCCTCAGCCTCATCATTTCATAGTCACATTGTCTAATGAAAAAAGAAAAGAAAATATTTACCCCAGTGCATGACAATTGCAGAGTAAAGAAAGGAGGAGCAAAAATACCCGAAACAAACAAACACACCACCCCACCCCCCCCAAAATTAAAAAAAAATCCAACACTTTTGTTCTTTCATTCACACATTCTGTGAATAGTCAGACATGGCCAGAGTCAGAATCTCATGTCCTATCTGTATCATTATTCCAGGCATATTCCACAAAATTTGTTGCAGCTTTCCCAATTCTCATAATTATGCATGGATTAGTTTTTGTAGTTATTTGGTTCTTTGAACTGTAGTTTTTTTGTAAGTTCTAAATATATTATTTCATACAGAAAATATTAATCTTTAAAAAAAAAGAAAGCTTTGAATCTAGTCTTTGATTCATATCTGATTTGCTCAAATAACCCATGTACATTGAAGATATAATTATTTTCTCTTGTCTTTATGATTTAGGGGAAAGGGGTGGGTTTGTTTAACTATATGTCTCCCATGAGTCTGTTCTAATGTGTAGCATTCACTCCAAAAATACTAATTCAAATTTCTTTTTTTTCCCTACTCTAGGTCTCAAGTATATGGAGATTTAATTTCTCTAGGTACTGAATACTGGTTATCATTACTTATTATAGATGGCAATCTCTTTTATACTAGAGAGACTGAAAATGTCTTTTTCATTTTCTTGTCTATTTTTTAAAATCTAAGTAGAGAGACATTGTATGTTTTCTAGTATTATTGTTTCCAAGACACTGCTAGATAAGATTCTACAATTATAACTAATGTTTAGTGTGTCAACTGCAGTTACGGTAACTCTAGCCACCAATCTCTCTGGATTAAACAGGACTAAATGATTTAGGATTGTTTCACTTCCCTTGGGCTATTTTAGAAAATAGCTAAAGGGGTTGAGAAAATAGCTAAAGGGGTTGAAAAATGTCTTCTCAGAACTCTGTTATATTCTGACATTAAATAAGTTTGGATTTGAGTTACTGTCATCACTTATTTAAAAATAATAGGCATTTCTAAAAACTAAACACACAAGATCCAGGTCACCAGTTTTAAATGGCATCACAGAGGCTGTAAAAAATTGAAGAAACCAATTCTAAATTAGGTTCCCCATAGCAATGTACGTACAAGCAAAGTCTAAAGAAAAGTGCAGTACTGCTTTTTCATAAAATGTGGGAATACTGGCCAACGTTTACTGGCCTATGGAAGGTTGCAGTCACATGGGGCCCAAGTAGGAAGAAATGCAAGTAATTCAGAAAACTTATATATTAGAGAGTACAGAATTTCCTTGGATTTTACATTTTGCTTCAAGGATACACATAAGAATTTACACTCATATTACTGAATTACAGACATTTAAATGAGCCCACCCATTGACATCATTAACTTTCATGACAGAAGCAAGAAGGCATCCAGAGATCATGTCTGATCTCCCATTGTCACAGGCTAAAACCTGTCTGAAACACTGATAGATGAGACCCTGTAGACATCTGCCAGGCTAGAATTCAGTAGATGATTCTGGTATGCACTGAAAAATCCAAACTAAACACAAATACTTATAATGAGGACTCCTACCTCTAAGCACTGCCACTGAGGTCTGGACTAGGACAGCTATGGTTTAGATATATGTAAGGGAAAAAACAAGCAAGCACAGCTGCTGTTAACAACTTTATTTCCTAGTGACACAAGTGTGGAGTGAGACCAACAGGTAACAGGAATGCCAGTAGCACCTTCTAACAGACTTTTAGATATGAGGAAAATTAATTAAGTTGGTCCAGAGTGATGTGATCAGTGAAGTCATCTGCACCTATCCACTTAAGTTAGAAAAGCAATAAATAGTGCGTGATTATGGGGAACATCCCATATGGTCATCCAACATACTGTAGATGCTTGAACCTATGTTGGAACTCCTGTATCACCGGACACATTGAATGTTAGCTAGAGAGTGTCCTCTCCCCTGTGTCCCTGTTGCTGGTCACAGCTGAACTGGAGAGGCTTGCTTTGTTGTGAGTGTAAAGGGTATGAGTATTGTAGAACAGCAGTCTTGAAACAGAAATTGCTATACCCATCTCACTCCATGCAAGCTGGGAATGGACAGCTGACCCTAACTTTCCAAAGGTATATTCCATCCCATATGTGTCATCCTATATGATGTCATCCCATATGTGTCCATGCCCATGACAAGGAGGTTGGATCTTGATGATCCCTACCAGCCCAAACCATTCTATGATTCTATGATTCTATGATGTCATAATTAGTATGTGACTGGGGTGTGGGCCGGAAGGTGGTTTGGCTCAGGAAGTAGAGGAGTATTTCCCTTGGGTGGTAAGCAATTGTGCTGAGCATCACTTGTTTTGTAAATGATGATTATGATTATTGTCTTTTCAGTCCTAGTAAACTGTCTTTATTTCAAATTCATCTCAAAAAGTTTTAAACACTTTTCTTTTTGATTTTCTCTCTCATCCCACTCAATGGGAGGGAGGGAGGGAGGGAGGGAAGGAGGGAGGGAGGGAAGGAGTGAACAAATAGCTATGTGGTTGTTTTAGCTGCCTACCGGATAAAACTACAACACTATGGAAGCTGGACCACTGAATTCCAGAAATATTAGAAAGTGGACAAGGAGTCCAGAAGAAACTTGAGTTTCACAGTGGGTGGGACACAAAGTGAGGGGAAGCAATGACCCAGTTTTGGGAAAGGAATAGGATCCTATCCTTTCTCTGTAACTTTGTAATTTCTTTAAAAATCATGTTTATAAATGTCCAATATAAATATGGCAGATGAGCTACACAGCATGAACAGTGATTCACATCTGTGTTTTGCAAGCTAAAATGTCTTGCTTTAGAATTAGGATCCCTTATTTTCCCTTCCTTTGTTACTCTGTGGATTTATTTTTAATTTTATCACAGCTTCTGTGGTCAAAATGTGAAAGTAGAAAAAAAAAAGTGAAAGAACATGATAATTGTAAGTGAATATAAAATGCAAAAACTCTTCTTCAGCACAGAACATGATTTGATCCCCCCCACTTTGTAAAAGTGGCACTGAGATTCTTTGGCCCTGGCTAGAGGCCAAATGCCCACTAAAGCTGCTCTATCACTCCCCTTTTCAGCTGGAAACAGGATAAAATATATATTGAGAGGCTTAGGATTCAAGATAAGGACAGGGAGAGGTTACTCGGCAATTAGTGCCATGGGCAAAACAGACTCAACACAGAATAAAGGAAAAAAAAATAATTTATTGCTACTACACTACACACCCAGTGAAACCGGAGTCGGGTAATGAGAAGTGCGGCCAGGTCCTAAAGCAGCTTCCCCCACCTCTCCCCTCTTAGCAGACTTTACTTTAGTCATAATTTCTCTCCCTTCTTTCCACCCCCCATCACGGCACAGGGAGGGGCAGGGAATGGGGAGTGGGGGTTTTCAGTCAGTTCCTCCTGAGTTGTCTTCCTTCTTAGCTGGGAGCGGCATTCCACACCCCCTTCCCCTGCTGCACCGTGGGTTCCCACACATGGGAGACAGTCCTCCACAAACTTCTCCTTTCTGTCGGGGTGTCATCTCCTCACCAATTGCCTCAGTGTGGCTCCCTTCCATGGGGTGCTGACCTTCGGGCCCAGACTTCTCCAGCCTGGTCCCCCTCAGAGTCTCAAGTCCCCCAGCAAAACTGCTGCAGTATGAGTCGGTCTCTCCACAGGCTGTAGATGGTCTCTGCTCCCTGTCATTATCATATGGGCTACATGGGGACAGCCTGCTTCACCATGGTCTTCTCCAAGGGGTGCAGGGGAATGTTTCTCTCAAGCACCCAGAGCACCTCCCCCCTCCTTCTTCACTGGCCTTGGTGTCTGCATGGCTTCTTACATCTTCTCACTCCCTTCTCTGGTGGCAAAATTCACTTGCCTGTGGGGTATTTTTAATCCTGAATGTGATTCCCAGAGGCGCTGTGACCATCGTCAATGGGCTCGGCCCTGGTCAGCAGTGACTCTGGCCTTGAATCACCCAATGTTTACTCTCTGGCGCCTGCAGAGAGCTTCTAGCTGCTTCTTGCAGAAGACATCTCAGCAGCCATCCCTTCTCTACCAGCACCCAGCTATGCAAAACTGTGACAGGCACCTATTGTATTAACACACAAGAGCAGAGTGTTCAAACACAGACATCTAGCATTGAATACAAGTGCTATGAAACAGCAGTTTTGTAATAGATCTTACTAAGTGAATCATTCAGAGAGAATAAACCAGTTGCATGAAATCTTGTGGCTGGATGGCCAGCATCATTTTTTGACTGGCCTCTCTCTAGATTGTGAGTCCCTCCCTTGAATTACTGTAATCTTAAATACCTTTCAGATAAATTTCCATTTTTTTGCCCATACATCTAAACCTTTTAATAAGGCATTCCTAGACTTTCCAGCTCCCATTGTGGTCCACTTAATGAACAAATATTTTTTTCAGATTTCCTGGACAGGTCTTAGATTCACAATTTCTGGGTCTTCTGCTTCTTTGCTTAAGCCATCATTTGGCTAGCCAGTGGAATGGACTTGTCCAAAGGTTGTTTCTAGAGTTGTCTGACTCAAAAGAATTCAACCATGTATGTGAACTGGAATAGAATGCATTCAAAATGTCTCTCCCTGTATGCTCAGCAGTGACAGATTAGTTAAATTTTCAGTTTGAAAAAAAAAAAATATATTTTGGTTTTCAATGTTTCTTCAAATACTTCACATTCATCATGAGTGTATCTTATGAAAAATCCTTCTCTGTCTCTCTACCTCCCTCACTTTCTTTAATATTCTTTCTGCTCCTCCTATTCCCCACTTTTAAAAAATTTCAACTCTCTTCAAAAAAGTTCTATTACTTCCTCACCTCCCTAGAGCTGGTTCTCACATTTTTGAAAACCAACATGTTCAAAGGACTATAATCACCTTATTATATGAAAAATGTTTCTGCAAGTAGGCAATAATTACCATCCACTTCCAGCCATGGATATCTGGTTACCTCTACAGATACTTTATTCTTCTATTGAAGGCACTAAAACTATGACAATATGGTTCAGCAGCAAAAGCCTGGGAGTTAGTGGTAGCTTTAAATGCTTTAGGATAATTCTTTTCTTACCCTGATTATATCTTTCAATTTCAAAAGAAAATTATAAATTATTTCAAAGTTATTGTGATTCATTTTCTTCATCACCATCAACTCACTATTTCTCCCTACAGAATTTGGTGATCTCACTTATCAGTGTCTTTCTGACTGTCTGGCTGTATACTACCTAAAGTGTATTGTTAAATGTCTATATGCATACATGATTGCCACTCTTTGTTACTGAGAATTGTTCCAAGTGTGCCAAGCTTTGTAGAAGTTGTAATATAAAACATTTTGGATGGAATTCACAGTATGGACCCAAATTTCTTGATACTGCATGATCTGTGTATACTTTACACCGGGAGGAAGAAAGCTCTACGCAGAATTCTGATTAAAATCTTTAAATCATTTTCTCCCCAGCTCCTGATAACTAGCTTTGCAATTTAGTGTCTGTCTTGGTTATGTTCCCAGCAGGTTATTAACAATTAATTAGCAATACATCTCAAATGCTCTCTGCACCAGTGTACTAATTGAATGGCTCCAGAATGGGACTCTACTTGGTAAATAAACTGTAGCCATAACCATTTGTTTCAGATGAGACATACACAGTTTTCCTGTAATTTTCATGTTATATTCCAGCCTGTACTCAGAGTTACAACCAGGACCATAAAGACTGTTTACAAACTTTGGGTGAAATTATTCAACTGTTACACAACAGATACAAAATAGAATTAATTGTGCTTATTTCTTATCCTTCTTCTATCATTGCCCTCATTTTTTTTCCTCTTTCATTCTCGGTCTGTATCAGGAATCTTGGTCTTTACATTAACAAGCAAACTAGGAAAAGTGACCACCAAAGCAACCACTGAATGATTGAAATAATCAAACCAGCATATTCTGAACAGGGTCAAAATGAAAATTAAAAGACAGTAAAGGTAAAACAACTTTCCCCAGCCCCCCCCATACAAAGTAGAAATGTAAGTAAATGCTATACCTAGTTGTTCAACAATAAAAGTTACATCACAACATCCTCCAAAAATAACATTTGATTTATGAAACATTGCATTTCAGGATGGCAATAGCACAAGAAAACAAAGTTTGGCGGTTTTTTTTTGTTTTTTTCCCGTGAGACTTGTCAATCATCACTGTTTCTTTTCTAAGTTGTATAAAAACACTGAACTTTCAACTAGACCAATTTATGTCTATTCAGGAAAAAAAAAAAAAAGGTAGAAATAGATGCAAATGGTGTGCAGAATTATATATATGCAACTGATAATTAAATTGAAAGCTACATTTATTCAGTTGCCTCAGCATTCATATAAAAACTGATGAGTTTGTATTTGTATCTAGCTGGTAAACTAAATCTTACTCACTTTGTATGGACTACAGAGGGATCATAACAGTGAAAATGCACAAATATCGCTCACACATCAGAAATGTTTCTGAGTTTGTTTTCACTAAACTACAATGCTGACCACAGAATTTGATGGGGGGGGCGGGGGGGGGGGATCATATTTTTTCCAGCCCTTAAATGGAGGGAAATTTGATTTTTTTCTGGTGAAAACCAAACAAAACGAAACGAAACCAACCAACCAAACAAACCTCAACCAAGGAAAAAACAATATTAAGGTGAAATAATACAAAAGTATTGGGTTTGCCTGAGAACAGAATACAAACACAGGAAAATTAACTTCAGTACACTGTTGATATCTGAACTTAATTGACTTGAATTTCTGTGATTGATTAATCTTGGCTGGCTGCCACATGCCCACCAAGCTGCTCTACCACTCTACCTCCCCAGCAAGACAGAGGAAGAAAATAAAATAAAAAGCTTGTTAGTCAAGGTAAAGAGAGGGAGATAACTCACCAGTTACATCATGGGCAAAACCTACTCACTCAACTTGGGGAAGATTAAGTTCATTTATGGCATATTAATAACAAAGTAAAAGAAATAAAAAGAACACGAAAAAAAAACCCTTTCCCTTTACCCCTTCCTTCTTCCCAAACTCAGTTTCACTTATGACACTCCTATCTCTTCCCTCTGAATGTCATAGGGTGATGGGGAATGGAGGGGTTTCAGTGAGTTCATAATGCTTTGTCTCTGCTACTCTTTCCTCATGTTGCTATCCCTCTCCAGTGCGAGTCCTTCCCACCGTGGTTTCAGTTCTTGTAGTTTTGCATGGCTGGGTTCTGGTGGAGAAGTGGGGGCAGAGGTGGCTTCTGCAAGAAGCAGCTAGAAGTCTTTTATAGCCCCAAGAGAGACCCCACCCATGGACAGGCCCCACTCTGGAGATGGTGGAGACATACAGAAGATGCTGTGACCTGCGTTGGAGCAAGCCTCTGCCAGCACTTGCAGCCCATGGAGAGAGACAGAGACACAGAGACCAGCCAGAGATCCACACCAGAGCGGATTTCCTTGGGGGGGGAAGCTTGTGACCCGATGGAGTACCAGACTGGAACAGTCTGGGATTGAAACTGACAGGCATTCCATGACTTTATGACTGCACCCCACAGAAGTCACCCTTGCTGAACATGAACAGCTGAAGCCCCGTGGGAAAGGACTCATGTTAGAGAAGTTCATGAAGGACTATCTCCTGTGGGTGGGACCCCACACTGCAGCAGGGGAAGTGTGTGGAATGCCTGCCTCCCCCCCCACCTCCCCAATGCTAAGAAGGAAAACAACTTGTGAGGAACTGACCCAAACCCCCATTCCCCCATTCCCTGCCCCTCCCTGTGCCACAATGCCAGGAGGCAGGGAAGAAGGGAGTGAAATCTTGACCAAAGTGAAGTCTGCTGAGAAGGAGGGGTGGGGGGAAGTGCTTTAAGATCTGGTCACACTTCTCATTATCCAACTCTGGTTTCACTGTGTGTGAAGTGTAGTGTAATAAATTAGAGTGTCTTTTCTTTTTCCTTTATTCTGTGTTGAGTCTGCCCATGACACCAATTGTGGAATGATCTCTCCCTGTACTTATCTTGACTCCTAAGCCTATTGATATATATTTTCTCCCTTGTCCAGCTGAAAAGGGAAGTGATAGAGCGGCTTTGGTAGGCATCTGGCTTCCAGACAGGGTCAAACCTTTACAGTCCTTCAAGAACTGTCCCAATATTGGTCTTTTCTGTAGGGTGCAGTCCTTCAGGAATGGACTTCTCCAGCATGCATCTCCTAGGGGTTACAAGTCCTGTCAGCACCCTTCTCCAGTTTGGGTTCCTCTTCATGAGACCACAGGTCCTCCTAGGAGCCTGTTCCAGCATGGGGTCTCAACAGGGTCACAACTTTCTTCAGGTACATCTGCATGTTCCAGTGTGGGATCCTCCACAGGCTATAAGTGGATAACTGCTCCACTGTTAGCATTCAAGGACTGCAGGTAAACAGCCTGCCTTGCTATGGTCTTCTACATGGGCTACAGGGGAATCTCTGGTGCCCGAAGCATATCTTCTCTCTCCTTCTTCACTGACTTTAGTGTCTGCAGAATTGTTTCACTCAAATCTTCTAACTCCTCTACCACAGCTGCTGTGAGACATTTTTTACTATTTTTTCAGTATGTTATGAGAGGGGAACCATAACCATCACCACTTGGCTTGATTTTGGTCAACAGTGGGTAAATCTTGGAGATGTCTGGAATTGGTTCTATTTGACACAGGGGCAGGTCTTGATCTTCTTTAACATAAGCCACTCTGAAGGCCTCCCCCCACCCTCCCAACCCCACCCCTCAATGTAATCTCCAAAACAATTGCATTAATCATGTTTAGACTAGCTTGTTTTGTGACATGTTCTGTGCTGCAACTACAGCGATGGAGATAACAGAACACCTTTACTTCATTGCAAAATGTCTGGTACTTACTGTAAATGCTCATGTCTATGATTCAGTCAGTGGGGTCCCTATAAAACTAAGAATAGTGCAACTCAGAGCAACAGAATGTTCCTATTCTTTAAAACTTAACATGAGAAACAACAGGAATGTATAAAGAAGAATAAGGAAGTATGGAATGTCAAGCTATGGGGGGTGTTGTGAGTTGAATCAAGTAAATTGGAAAAATGAATTAATAGTAGAACCATGGACAAAGGGAGAAAATGGAGAGGCAGATGTCACATGGGACAAAACTGAAGTCCCATGTGACACAAGTGGAGAAAGAAGGAAGATAAAGCAATTATCCAGTTAATCCATCACAGAATGAGTCCAGACTATACTGGACCTTCTCATTGCCCCTATATTCCTTTGCATTTACTCTTAGCTACTGGAATTTCCAACCTCTTCATCTGTTTTCTTACCAGGCTGGTAAAAAAAGATGACATTTATTTGTGTAGAGAAAGGACTGGTGGACATCCCTTATTCAGTATTTTCTATTTATATGTAAAGTGAATAATGATTAGACTTGGATTCCATTTCTTTTTTTCTTCTTTATTGTGCCAATCTGTATGTTTGCTTTTTCAGCAGATAATGCACCTGGATGGACTCTGTGGTGCATTTTCCATTATATTTGTGTATAAATTTATAAAGAATAAAGCCGTGCCTATTTCTAAATTGGAAACAAAAAACTTATGTTGGGATTTCTGAAGGTTTTACTTCCCTTTTGGTAGAACAGAGTTTTCAAGCATTCAAAGGAGAGCCAAAACTTTTGACACCATGACAGTTTGAAAGGCAGTAACAGTAGGTGTGAAAACTTCATACTTATATGGATAGTGAAGCTGCTAAATTAAAGCAATATTAATTTATAAGTATTATGGAATATTTGCATGTTACAAAAGAAGATATCAGTTAAAGAATAGTTACACATAAAGTTGGAGAGACAAATAAGAGTATAAGGAAACTTTTATTACAATATAATTTTTAAAAATATGTATGTTGACAAAAGAAAAAGGATGGGCATAAAACTTATGTAGACAGTGCTCCAGTAATCACAATGTCATTCTAAGAAAAATCATGCTAATTTCTGAAAAGGTAGTTGATAATAAAAACTATGAAGGAGAACTTGTAACAATCACAAAAGTAACAGCAGTTTTAGAAGTTTTCAATCAGATACTTTCCAAAGCACAGCTTGCTTAACAGCAATAATTAGAGTGCATTCAATGTAAAAAAAAAATATATCTGACATGTATCAGCAGCTACAGTAATGGATCATTATGTTCTATTTTCAAAGATATAATAGAAAATGAGGAAGTAATGGGATTTTATTCCAAGTGATTAGAACAACTCCGTATGGAAAAAAAAAAAAAAGTTTTATGTGTAGAGAATAACCACTAAAATTTTCTCCCTTCTGATGGCAAAAGGTGATTTGTTAAAAAAAAAGAAAAAAGAAGATGAAAAAAATGCAGATCAAGAGTATTCAGTCACACCGCAGGTGTTTGGTTCAATCTGCTAGCTGATGTACTAGCATGTTTAAAATCTAAGCTTTGAAATTGAAGATGTGTCAAGATGATAGTCCTAAACATTACTGAAGACAATGTTCTTCTTATAAATTCTTTTATTTTTCTTTCTAGAACTTACCAAACTTTTAACAGCCTAATGTGGATGCTGAAACTTCATGTTCTCTGTTTCACTTCCAAGACAATCAGTTTGGTATTTACACATCAAATATTTCTGCCAGAATACTTCTTCAGAGCTTAAAAAGTTGCACTGTGCTATCCACAATGAAATATTACATCTTCTTATTTATGTATTTATTTATTCCCATGGTTTTGATACTAGGGTGCCTTGGAATAAAAAATAAAGATTTGATAAATAATTGGAATTAAATTGCCAAGGTGATGATAATTTGAAGAATTGTGCTTGCAGATTAAAAACTTACTAAACTGCAACAGTAAATACTCTGAATCGCCCACTAGTATGCTCATACTTACAATTAAGTCCGCTTCTGATCTTTGACCACAATTTGGAAGGATGAATGGAAACAGTCCATGATCCAAGAAAGAAGCCATGATGTTTTAGTATTGTAACTGTAATACAGAAAAAAATACTGAAACAAACCCCAATTAGGACTTTCAAGAAAGAAAATTAAACAAGTGAACACAACTGAAAAATAAGTGCCTGACCAGCATTGAAAATGAGTAGAATGTGGTACGGGGAACTTAATGTCATGAAACATAAAATTTCTACATTCCTATGATAAAAATATGTGCAGCAAGAAAACTAAACATTTAGCATAGGTTTGTCTTTATGTGATCCCACATTTACCAAAGAAATTTTGGACTATACAGCTAAGGAAAGCATAACAAGGGAAAAGACGGGAATAGCATTAGAATTTTCAGACTTTTGCCACACTGTTTGAAATTGTATTAAAATGGGTTAAATGAATAAAGACAATTACTGTCAGCATTATATATTAGAAAAATGTAAAACCTTCTATAATAAAATTGGAAGTTTGGAGAACTCTAAAATGTAAAAGGGGAGAAATGTGGTATAAATAACAGTCAAGAGTCTATTAAACTGGTAGTGTCCGAGAGAATGTGAGTTCGCATTATAGAATATTCAAATAAATAGGAGTTCAGATTTGTGCTACTCTAAAGATTAAAAGAAAAAGCAAAGAGGGATGCAAATAACTTTAGCTATTTCACTCATAAAGGGAGATCAACCAGTATAAATGCTAAATCCCTGATTTTGTAGGTGCATGTGAGCAAGAGGGATGATACAGACCGATTCTCTTCACCAAGTATTGGGTTGAGTGTTTTTGTGCTTGGTTTTGGTTGGGGTTTTTTTTATGTTTGCTTGTTTGTTTTTAACTGGAATAGATTTTTAATCATACATTTTTTAAAATATAATCACAAACTGGTATTGCAGTTTTATCCCAGAAACAGAAAATTTTCCAAAAAAGAGTATTAGATGTACAATTCTTGAGGCTGAATATTGCAGTTTTTGACAAATGAAGTTTGTAATTAGGGCCATTTCAATAGTGGAAATATTCCATTACTTCTGCTTATACGTGCTTAATTATATCAGCACCAGTTTTACCCTATAGTGTAGCTATTTAATTTTTTCTGTAGCTTTCAGCTGTGTAAGTGATGAACCTGGGGATCACAACAGCAACATATTTGGTAAATGCACTCTCTTTTTTAATATTGAGTCAGTAATCTCTGCTTCCAACTAGTGTTGTCAGCCGTGTGTGAAAAGCTGTGTAAATGGGTTCCATACAGTAATATAATCATAGATTAGAAAAAAAAAAAAAGAAAAAAAAAAAAGGAAATGGATGTTAAATGTTAACTTGGAAAAAATAAGTCAGTCACCCCAGGAACACCGCTAGCTAGCTTTTAATTTCACAAACATGCTTTTTATAGAAACTCAGTTCAACTGCTATTTAAAAAAAAAAAAACCTATAAGAAGTTCTGCAATAAGTTCATTCACTGTTTTAGAGGCTTACACTTTATGTTGACCTGTTCTTTGTATTTAAAAGCCAAGGATAATTAGTCACCTTTTTTATTGTTAATGCAAGAAGTTAATTTCCATACTTATGCCTCAGGCCTTTGACTTTCAAACTAAGCCTGTTTTTCTTCCAGAAACAGTATAAGCTTTCTACCCAAAATGCACAGAAGAGGATCAGCTGTATCAAATTTGCTTCAAAGCCTTAGCATTCCAGTTCATCCAGGGGAAAAAAAAAAGAAAATTAAAAAAAAAGGAAAAAAAAAAGAAAAAAGACCTATCACTGAACTGTTTTAAAAAGACAAAAAGACGAGCATTTAGGTATCTTCCTACATGATTTCCTAAATGTTTGTAATACTTCACAGATTCACAGAATGCTAGAGGTTGGAGGGGACCTTTGGAGATAAACTACTCCAATCCCACTGCCAGAGCAGGACATTGTAGGGCATGTTGCACATGATTGTGTCTAGGCAGGTCTTGAACGTGTCCAGAAAAGGAGACTCCACAACCTCCCTGGGCAGCCTGTTCCAGTGTTCTGTCACCTTCAGAGTAAAGAAGTTTGTCTCATGTTCAGACGGAACATCCTGTATTCTAGTTTGTGCTCTTTGCCCCTTTATCCTGTTACTGGTTACCACTGAGAAGTCTAGACCCTTCCTATAGACATCTACCCTTTAGATATTTAGAAGCATTAATCAGATCCCCTCTCAGTCTACTCTAGGCTAAACAGACCCATTTGTCTCTGCCTTTCCTTATAGAAGATATGCTTCAGTCCCCTAATCATCTTTCTAACCCTCCACTGGACACTTCAAATATTTTGAAGTAAACAATCAAAGAATTGTAGAACTATAGAGTCACAGAATTTATGGTGTTGTAAGGGACCTTTAGAGATCATCTAGTCCACCCCCCTGCAGTAAGCAGGGACATCTTCACTAGACTGGGTTGCTCAGAGCCCCATCAAGCCTGATCTTAAATATATCCTGGGATGGGGTCTTCACTGCTTCTCTAGGCAACCTCTTCCAGTCATCTACCCCCCTCATACTGAAGATTTTTTTTTTCCCCTAATATCCAACCTAAATCTACCTTTTTCTAGTTTAAAATTGTTATGCCTCGTCCTATTGCTACATGCAGTCCTGTGAACAGTTCTTCCCCAGCTTTCTTATAGGCACCTTTCAGGTACTGGAATGCATCTATAATGTCCCCCTAGGGCCTGTTCTTCTCCAGGCTGAAGAGAAGTACATTTCTAAGTCTGACTACATCAACATATCCCATGAGCTTATGACAGAGATATTTAAAGAAATTCATAGAATTTAGTTTAGGTAGTGAGTGAAATATAAATTTGGAAGTGCAGTTTCCACTGATTTACTCCTTTCTTCAGTCACAGCTGTATAAAATATCTCCTTTTAGTGGACTACAGATAGATATTCATAGAGTCCTTTTGTAAATGCTCATTTATATCTGTCACAGCCAAACAAATGCCAAGTATTACTGCCAACCCCTTTAAACCTTTGGTCTGGAAAATTATAATAAAATTGCATTAGGCAGTTAGGTTTTTCTGTAGTGGAGTTGGAAAGGTCAAGGCAGATAGCAAGGAAAAAGACAGTGATTGAAATTTCTGACTCATCAGGGAAGAAAATGGTCACAGTCTGTGATAGGTGTTCTGTAAATGCTCTGATGCAATAAGAAAAAAAAAAAAAAGACATTTGAAAATAAGGTCCCAATTCGAATTCAGAATTACGATTGTATCTATTATTTTTAAGAAGATAATGGTAATAAAATAATACCAGTTGGAATTGATCTAGTTATGCTCTCCATGAAAGATGGAAAAAAGATACCTGATCTGGATCATCAATTAGTTTTATGACAAATTTAAAGGCTATTTACTTGTGTCACATGCAACAAAATAATTCTCATTTTAGGTTTTCATTTTTAAATTGATGGTTATAAACTTTTCAGATCAGTTAAACGAGGAAAAAAAGAAAATAATACTAATGGCTGCTAATTATGGACTGACTTTCAAAACCACAATATTTATTGAGAACAAATATTATATGAATGTAAAGATTTAAAGAATATTGAGAAAAGGTCCAGAATGCATGCTAAAGTGTGAGGAGCTCATATCTTTGAAGATTTGCTCGAACAAGTGGAGGAAACAGTTTCAAATATACAATAAAATGTAATACTTTTCATCTGGCATTAGTTGATAAGGCTAAAAAAGAGGAACAATTACTGTTTATTTTTTAATAACAAAGTTGCCAGAGGGATCAGCAAGGAAGGAAGCTCTCTAAAGGTGACAAGCAAGGAGAAGGATTATTCATGTTTGGATACACACAGTGTGAAGCGTCAGGAAGTACTGGACAAGCTACAGATGTGTAAGAATATTATAGAGAACACTTAGCAGAATTGAAGGGAGAATGTCTTGGTACTCTTAATCTCTTTATAGTTATCTACAAAAGACTAGAAATATTACTATCTCAAAGGAAGCATTGCGTATATTAAACATTTCTGCGCTGCCCTTTTTTTTTCACTTACCACTTACTTTTGTGAATAGAGAATTTGCAATTCATAATGAATGTAGTCTGTGTTCTGAAAAAGAAGTAATTATCTGGAGATCCTGGGATATTCTGGAATTACTAGATAACCAGCTATCTTATGACTATATTATGAACCCCAATGCTGACTACTCAAATTCATTTGGAGATTTGGAACAACAAATCACATTCCAATACAAAGGAAACCATGTGACTATTTTGTCATGTCATTTTTTTCTGGAAAACCTTATGGATATCATACAGTTCAATGAAGAAGAACACAAATAATTTTTTTTAACTTGGACAAAGCTGTGTTCTAGTCTTGTGTAAGAATTTATCTGTTTTCCTCTAAAACATTCCTGAAGTTAAAATATGTAGTTGAAAGTAAAAAAAAAAAAAAAATCATCCTGAATTTGTGAAGTTATGGTCTGTACTGAGACTGACAGCGATGGCATTGATTTTCTTTATGTATGGTGACATGTCTTGTATTTTTGATCAAAATACCATTGATTACACATCATTTTAACTACTCCACCTGAAGTACTGCATCTATGTCTGGGGTGCCCCACATAAGTGAGACATTCCACCATCTTCTCTGTTTTCACTGACATTTTGAAAATATAAAGTTAAAAATTTCACCTAATTCTGGGGAAAAAAAAAGTTTCAGAATAAAGACTAGAATTTGAAAACAACGAGCTTGACTGGAAACAAAAAACTTTAAACTTACACCAGAATAGTAGATGATATGCTACTTTTAACATTTAATATGTGATTTTAGTAATGTCTTTATGTGATAGAACAAAGTTAAACATTGACACTAGGAATTTCATAAACAAGTACTTAAAATGAAATTTTTGAACTTTACTAATAGTTTCTAAAGATTACTTAAGATTCAACTACTTTCTAGAAAAAGTTTTTAAAATTGTTTTCATTAATTTATATTCGCTATAACACACAATTTTAATAAGCAAATTAGAAAAGCCTAAAACTTTTATAATAGCCTTGTGACTGTGAAATATTTAAAATCCATGCAATGTCTAAAGTTTTATACATATTTTTAATATTATAAAATTATTACTATATTTTGTGGGTTTGTTTGTTTGTTTTTCTGGAAACTATTAATATTATACACTTGGCAGTTAAAAAGCATCTTGGCAATCATCAAGCCAGACATTCAACAGATTATTTGCTTTTATGGTTACCTTCTCAGAATTATCTGCACAAATAGAACTG
This sequence comes from Porphyrio hochstetteri, assembly GCA_020800305.1. Lineage (NCBI taxonomy): Eukaryota > Metazoa > Chordata > Aves > Gruiformes > Rallidae > Porphyrio > Porphyrio hochstetteri. The sequence continues at coordinate 181,412,785 of CM036905.1, read as the reverse complement.
CTTAATAGTTACAGGATTTTAGAGAATAGAATTCAAACTTTGATTTTCACAACCTAGTCTCATAAGAAGGTCCATGGAAGTTCAAGTTAAAATTAATCTGAATAACTTAATGAGTTAAAATTCTGACTCCACTGACTTCAAAGAAGATAGGATATCACCTATAGGCTTCTAATCATTTTTACATCCTTGTGACCACAGGTGGAGGAGGATGAGATTGGTGATCATTTAAACAAACTGGACACCCACAAGGCCTAGTGTGATAAAACCACAAGCACTGAGGGGGCTGGCCAATTTAATTTTGGAAGTTCATGGTGATCAGGACCACTTGCTGAGGAGTGCAAGAAAGAATCTGTCACTGGTATCTTGACGAAGGACAAGAAGAAATATCCAGGGATACCTCAATCCATAGTAAAGGGATGCAGCAAATTGTCCTGAAAAAAATTTCCAAATATGAAAAGGACAACTGTTTGGAAAGACTCAGCACAGATTTATGAAGGAGAAATGATGTTTAAGCAGACCAAATTCAGAAGAGTGGTGTTGATGAAGGAAGAACAATTAATGCTGTTTATCTTAACTCCAACAAAGCCTTCAAAACGTTCTCCTCTGAAAGTATGACAATGTAAAAGCTTGTTGGGCAGTGAGGTAGACTGACCACTAGGTGAACGGTCAGGCTCAGAGAGTTGAGATCAGCTGCATAAAGAGTCACTTACTAATGTTGTACCCCAGAGGCTGGTAGTGGTTCTAATACCGCTTAACAGCTTCATTAATGATTTAGATGATGAGGCAGAAAACGCTGTCAAGAAATTTGCTGATGAGGAGTAGTGGATGCACTAGCGGGTTGTACTGCCATCCAGAGGTACCTAATCAAGCTAGAGAAAGGAACCACATGAAGTTCAGCAATGGGTAATGTCAATTTCCACCCTTTGGGAAGGAATAATCCCATGCACCAGTAAATGCTGGGGCCTAACCAGTTGGAGAGCAGTTTTGCTAGGTGTTCTGGCTTCCAGCAAGCTGATCAGGAGCTAGCAAAATAACCTTTATGGCAAAAAATGTCAACAACCTCCAGGGCTGCATTAGGCAGAATATTATCTGCAGGTTGAGGTGATCCTTCCCGTCTACTCAGCCCTGGTGAGACCACTTCTGGTAACTGATCAAGTGCTGAGCTCCCCAGTGTAAGAGAGAGAGGGATGTGTTGGAGCAAGTTCAGTTAACAGTCATGGAGACAAATGAAGTATCTAATGGACAAGGAAAATGTGAGGGCAAGCTGGGATTTTTCAGCCTCAAGAAAGAAGGACTGACGGGATCTTATGAAAATATATAAATACCTGATGGGAGAAGTAATGAAAATGGAGCCAGACTCTTCTCAGTAGTGTCTAGTGACAGAACACAAGCTAAAATACCAGCAAATCTGTTTAAAGATATGGGACATTTTTTTAGTGTGAAGGCAGTTGAACACTGGAGCAGGTTATTTGGAGTGGTTGTAGAGTGTCCATCCCTGGACATATTGGAAGCCTGACCAGACACTGCCCTGTGAAACCTGCTTCAGCTGAACCTGGTCTGAGCAGGGTTTTTGGATGGGGCAATCTCCAAACTTCCCTTCCAACCTCAACTGTTCTATCTTTCTATGAACTTCAGGTATAGCTATTTTACTCTTGCTGTGTCCTATACTTAAAGTGAACAGAAAAAGGATTTTTAAAAGTTCTTTTTCTAATTTTCTAATTTTCCTGTAATAGGGGAGGAATTACAGATAATTTAGAATATGGGCATGTCATAGCTTTCTTCATTTCAGTTTTTTGAAAATTAAGATCTTTTCTTTAGGATACTATACATCACAGATATAGGCTATACCAATTCATAGGCGACTTCTAGTTATCCTTTTTGTAATACTCTGTGAAGAGGTAATGAAATTGTTGCATCAAAACAAGAATTATAAAAACAAATATTATTTGAGGAATTCTGATAACATTGTTATTACAAGAAAATGTATTCTGAAAATTCTACTTAGTCCTGAAAACGGACAGATACCATTGCAGATATTTGTAAACTGAAACATTTAAATATTTACCGTGTAACAAATTAGACCTGGTAACTTAAATATAAACCTTCAGCTGATGCAGATGGGGGCAAATTCACACCATAGTTGGCATTCAAGAAAAATTAGTACATTCTTTCTGTATGTTAAGTTCAGTACAATTATCCTGTTTTATGATAAAAGGGTTAGTGTAAGAGAGCAAATATTCCCATTTCTCTGCTTTGCACCAACATTTTCAAGGTTTTTCAAACTGACTTTTCTTCCATAATTCAAATACAGGATCTCATCACTTCACTTCTTTGGAGATGTGATATGTCAAGTCTGAATCTTAACAGGGTGCTAGCTAGAAGCCAAAGCATAACCTTTTTAGTTTTTGACATCTTTATGAGCACAACTGTTTTCTTTGGAGAGGGAAAAAACCCCCAAAAAATCCACAAACAAACCAAAAAAGCCTGTTTTCTGTGAACAGAAAAAGCAGATGTATTTTATTTGATGCTGACACTCGGGTGTAACAATGAATGGACCGAGGTTTATAACACAGGTTTCTTAGTCCTCTAAGGATGTAGATTTAAGGCTTATTTGAAATAAAACCCCAAAGGAAAAATATATCAAGATATTTAAAACAGCTGGCTAGTGTTGACACTGGGTTTCCAAAACTAAAACAAAACACAAATCAAAAACCCAAGTCCAGTAAGCTTATATATAAGATTTTTTTTTTCCTCAGATAATTTCTACCTTACCACTTTTTTATCATAAAAGGTAAATGAATTTTGGCACTTATCCTCTTCTGATTTACCCAGATAAAGATCAGGAATAACACCGTTAAGATCAAAGCTCCTACCATTGTAGAAGTTGAAGTTGAAATGTCTTAGTTCCCATAAAGTATGTTGTGCTATATACATAGGCTCCATTAGTTAAGCAGACTGTTGTACCAATTTTTCCGAATATACTACAGAAGAACAGAATATTAGGATTGCTACATCCAGGGTTGCTATGCTGGGCTTCAGGAGGGCAAACTTTGATCTCTTCTGGGACTTAATAGGAGCTATCCCATGGGCTAGGCTGTTAGAAGGTAAGGGAGACTGTGAGAGCAGGTCAGCATTTAAACAGTGCTTCTTCCAAGCTCAGGATCAGTGTGTTCCTATGAGTAAGAAATCAGGGAAGGGTGGCAGGAGACCTGTGTGGATGAGCAGGGAGTTCATGCATAAACTCAAAGAGAAGGAGAAGGTCCGTGAACTGTGGAAAGGTCTGAGCACATGGGAAGAATATAGGAATGTTGTCAGTGCCTGCAGGGATGTGACAAGGAAGGCTAAAAGCCCACCTGGAAATGAAGCTGGTGAAGGAAATAAAGGATAATAAGAAGGGTTGTTTTAGGTATGTGAATAGTAAGAGGAAGACTAGGGATGATGCAGGTCCCCTGCTGAATGAGGGAGTGTCCTGCTAAAGGGGGTTGCTGAGAAGGTGGAGATACTAAATGCCTTCTTGGCTTTGGTCTTCACTTCAGAGACTCCCCCTCAGGACTCCTGGACTCCAGTGGGAAGTAAGAGAGTTCAGGAGATGGAGAGCTTCCCTTTGGTTGAGGTGGGGGTGGTCCAGAAGTATCTCGGTGGGATCAACACACACAAATCCATGGGCTCTGAAGGGATGCATCCATATGTGCTGAGGGAGCCGGTGGAGGTGATTGCTGGGCCACTCTCTATCATCTTTGATGGGTCTTGGAGAACAGAAGAGATGTCTGAAGACTGGAGGATAGCCAATGTCACTCTGGTTTTCAAAAAGGGCAAGAAGGAGGATCCAAGTAACTACAGGCCAGTCAGTCTCACCTCTGTGCCTGGAAAGGTGATGGAACAGCTTGTTCCGGATGCCATTTCCAAGCAATTGAAAGAGAAGAAGGTTATGAGGAGTAGTCAGCATGGATTCACCAAGGGGAGATCATGCTTGACCAACCTTGTATCCTTCTATGATGTCATTCATCAACAGCTGGGTAGATGGAGGGAGAGCAGTGGATGTCATCTACCTTGACTTCAGCAAGGCTTTCGATACTGTCTCCCATGACATCCTGATAACAAAGCTGAGAAAGTATGGGATAGATGAGAGGACAGTGAGGTGGGTTGAGAACTGGCTGATGGGCTGAGCTCAGAGGGTGGTGATCAGTGGAGCAGAGTCTGGTTGGAGACCTGTGACTAGCGGTGTTCCTCAGGGACCAGTGTTGGGTCCAGGCCTGTTTAATATCTTCATTGATGACCTTGATGAGGGAATAGCATCCACCCTCAGCAAGTACGCTGATGATACAAAGCTGGGAGGGGTGGCTGACACGCAGGAACACTGCGCTGCCATCCAGCGAGACCTGGACAGGCTGGAAAGCTGGGCAGGGAGAAATCAGATGAGGTTTAATAAAAGCAAGTGTAAAGTCTTGCACCTGGGGAGGAATAACTGCTTAAATCACTACAGGCTGGGGGATGGCCAGTTGGAGAGGAGCTCTGTTGAGAAGGGCCTGGTCCATGACAGGTTGGCCATGAGCCAGCAGTGTGCCCTGGTGGCCAAGAGAGCTAATGAGATCCTGGGGTGTATTAAAAGGAGAGTGGCCAGCAGGCCAAAGGAGGTGATCCTCCCCCTCTACTTTGCCCTGGTCAGGCCCCACCTGAAGTACTGTGACCAGTTCTGGGCTCGCTTGTACAAAAAAGACAGGGATCTCCTGGAGACAGTCCAGTGCATGGCCACAAAGATGATTAAGGGACTGGATCATCTCCCATACAAGGAAAGGCTGAATGAACTGGGGCTGTTCAGGCTCGAGAAAAGACTGAGAGGGGATGTGTTTATAAATATCTGAAGTGTGGGAGACAAAAAGAAGTGGCCAACCTCTTTTCAGTGGTCTGTGGAGACAGGACAAGGGGCAATGGCTGTAAACTGGAGCACAGGAAGTTCCGCACCGACATGCAGAAGAACTTTTTCACAGTGAGGGTGACAGAGCACTGGAATAGGCTGCCCAGGGAGGTGGTGGAGTCTCCTTCTCTGGAGATATTCAAGACTCATCTGGACGCCTATCTGTGCAATATGTGCTAGGGAGCCTGCTTTGGCAGGGGAGTTGGACGCAATGATCTCTCGAGGTCCCTTCCAACCTCTATGATTCTGTGATTCTGTGATCTCTTGAGGTCCCTTCCAATCCCTACAATTCTGTTATTCTGTGATTAGTTCACTGCCACTGTCAAATTTCTGTCTTTACAGTCACAACAGTGTGTTCTGCCAACCTGACCTGGCAAGTCTTACTAGAATTTTGTGTTTCTTTTATAAAAAGCAAACATGAATATAAGTTTCTGGTTCTGCCAAATTGTTTCTGAACTTGAGATATAGTTAATTTTCTTTCTAGTAGCTGACATAGTGTCATGTTTGGGAGTTAGTGTGAGAATAACTTTGATAACATACTGATGTTTTCAGTTGTTGCTAGGTAGTTGTGTTTACACTAAGACGAAGACTTCTCAGCTTCTCAGGCCTTGCCAGATGCAGAAGAAGCTGTGAGAGCCCAACCAGGACAGCTGACCCAGACTGGCCAAAGGGATATTCCTCACCATACAGTGTCACGGTGGGAAAGCTTCCTGAGGGACAGATTTGTTGCTCAGAAACAGACTGGGCTGTTAGGGTTTTTCTTCCTTCCATGTGTGCATTTGTGCATTACTTGTATTGTTCTTATTGTTATATTTCTTGTTATCCTATTAAACTTTTTATATATCAACCTAGGAGGGGTTTTTTCCATCCTCCTTCCCATTCCCTTATGTTGGTGGGGGGAAGAGTGAGCAGTTGTATGGTGATTAGTTACTGGCTGGCATTAAACCACAACACATACCTATGCACTTCCTCAAATTTTTGCAACAATGAAATGGGTAGTTTTCTGAAAGAGAAAGAGGAGTGAATCAAATTCCTAGGCTACCAGCTACGCTGCAGGGAAATCTGTAATTTAGGTGCCTGTTGTCATTTATATTGCACTTCACAGATGTTAAATACTTAGTATTTCATCTCAACCTCACAGGAAGCTAAGGGAGAGAAGTTAATGACTTGTCAATAAAGGACAGAGCAGCAGAGATATGGTTTGAGTGCAGAAATTTGCTTTGTGTAATCTAATAAATCATGCTGTTCATATGTTATTTAGATGCCAGTAGATCTTCTCAGCAAGGCACAGAGCTCAGTTGGACTTGGCTGCAGCACTAGGGTTATCAGTGTCAGCAACATTACCTCCAAAATCTATGAACCAATCTGGGGAACCTCCAAAAACCACATCAACTTTTGTCAGGTTTTTTTTAGACCCCGAGGAACAGATCAAGGCAAGTGGAAGAAAGAGCATGAGGAGGGAAATGCAACTAATGTCTGATCTTTACAGAAGAGAGATTCTGAACAGTGGCATTAATCTGTATGTTCAGTTTTCTTCACATGAAAGATGAGATGAGATTTGTCTTGGCATTTCTAGGTCCTCAAAATTAATCACATACCAGAAAGAAACAAGAGAAGAAAACAAAAATGATGATAAAGTACAGATACTCATGTAAACCTGACCGTTAATGTTGGCCTTGCTTTTTAGTTCATAATATAATCACGTTTAGGCTTGGTATTTAAACTACTACAGTACTAAATAGCATATACATATATAATCAACACATGCAACTTAAATTTACGTAGAAAAATAGACAAAGACATTACTCACAAAGTAGTAAGTGTCTTCTGTTAATAAGCCGCTTTATATGTTGCTCCACTGTTGCTAAAAACAAAAGTCTTATTAAAATAAGTATAAAATGAAATTGGTCTGATTTTTTTTTGTTGTGACGGGTTTTCTTCCCAGGCCTAGTCCTACTTTTAGTCATTAATTCTATCAGATGAACGTATATCCATAGTGAAATTCAAAACAAAAAGAGGAAAATTTAGTTTTTCACAAAATACAGTCCTTCTTAAGGATTTTTCACTAGAAGCAATTAGTAAGGTACATCTAAAATAAAAAATGAAGTATTTAAATCATAAAACATCCAAAAAACCCAAAACACATATCAAAGAAGTTATATTACTATCAGTAGCACAATATTTCTGCTACTGTCTCCATAATGTGCATGGATAAGTGTTGCCATTAGATGAATTGAGTTTATTTGTGATATTAAAAAAAATACTTTTCCAATATGTTGTTTAACAGGAAAATCTAAGAAGAACTTGAAACACACTTTCACCCTGCATATGGCTGCAAGACTACTGTGATAACATTTAATAAATTACGTTTCCAAATAAGGTTAGAGCTTCTTTAACCTATTAATTGTCAGTGAAGTAGAAAAAGAACATATATACTGAGCTCCAAATCATTCTTCTGGAACTGCAAAATGCAAGCTGCCATGTAAATATTCCTGCCAGCAGCTTAATAATAACAAATGATGTTATTTCTCAAGGTCAGAAAAACATTCACTATAAAATTTGAAAACTGATCATAAAATATGTTGTTTACCTTCCTCCTATAAAGTAAAATTATTTATTTTCATCTGTTTTACCTATATATTAAAGAGTCTCATTGTAACCAAAAAAAAATCTAACTGTACATTGCACGTTTTGTAAATTTTAAACAATTTTCTCTTTAAGGTCAAGCATAACTGGTTTTGGGGGGGTGTGTAGGGGAGAAGTGAGAGGAAGTCAGCATGAAATGTCAAATCTACATTTAGGAATCAGTTTCTTTCCTCAAAATTTAAGGATTATTTATATTTTGTGTTTTAATCTGTAATTCTGAGATTCTAGATGCTGATGTCCTTACTTGAGTTGGAGCATATCCAACGTTACATGTCTGAGATCAATGGAGAAAGGTAAATAAGTGAATGAGACTCCTATTCCTTGAGTGGAATCATTATCTCGTGTGAACTGTCGTGTGATTGACATGAAGAATGTAGTCACTTTTCTGTTCATTTTCAATCAGTTGCAAATCAAACCTGGACATAGGAAAATACAGAGAGTAAATGGATATACACTACAAAGCTAGAAATGTATATTTTGGACACAGTTCTGAAAATTGCAGAATGGATGAAGTTGAAAGGTACTTCAGGAGGTCCAAGGTTGGTTGCCTTGGATCATGTCCAGAAAACTTTTAAATATCTCCATAGAATATGACTTCACAACATCAATGGGCAACCCATGCTGAATCACCCTCACAGTAAAAAAGTGTTTCCTGATAGTCAGATGGAATCCTCTGTGTTTCAAGGTTGTGCCCATTGCCTCTTGTCCTGGCATTGGGCACCACTGAAAAGAGCCTGGCTCTGTCCTCTATGAACACTTTCTTCAAGTATTTATACACTCTTAGCCTTCTCCTCTCTAGGCTGAACAGTCCCAACTCTCTCAGCCTTCCATTCATCCTAGGAGGAATGTTCCAGTCCCTTAATCACCCTTGTGACCCTTTGTTGGACTCACTCCAGTACATCTCAGTTTCTCTTGTAAAAAGAAGTCCAGAACTGGACACAGGTGTGGCCTCTCTGGGCTGAGTAAATTGCCTACTTCAACCTTCTGGCAAAAATCCTCCTAATGCAGCTCATTAAACTTCTTTGTGGCAAGCACACATAGTTGGCACATGCTCAACTTATTGCCCACCAGTACTGCCAGGTCCTTTTCTGCCAAACTGTTCTCATGCTGGACAGTCCCTGGTATATACTGGTTCTGGAGTGTTCCTCCCAAGGTGCAGTACTTTGCACTTCCCCTTGTTGAAATTTCTGACATTCACGACATCCCACTTGTCCAGCCTGTCCAGGTCACTCTAAGTGGCAGTATCAGCAACTCTTCCCACCTTTGTCATCAGCAAACTTGTTGAGGGTGAATTCCGACCCATCATCCAGATCATTAATTCATTAATGAAGATGTTAAACAAGATTTGATTCAGTATTAACCTCAACCATGATACTGTGTCAGCTACTAGAATGCAATTGCAAGAACATAGCCTCTTAGTTCTATAGTATTCAAGGTTCTATAATTAATAATCTAGAATTCCTTCAAGGTTCTAGAACCTGTAGGTTCTAGAGTATTCAAGTCAGGCACACAGAAATTACAGATACAACCAAATATTTAAAGGATGCCCTGCCCCTTCTGTAGCACTGACTGAAAGCTGGGTGAAATACCATCGATCCCTTTAAATTACTTTAGGCAATGTTTGTGTAGCCAAGATCCCATCTGGATTTACACTGTAAACAGGTACATTTTTGCATCTAAATTTAAAAGTTAGTGCATGAAGGTCTCATTGTGTATTCAATTGCTTAAGCATAGACATTGCTGCAGGATTGTATGACTTAGTATATTCTATTTGATCCTCAGGTTCTTGACTAGAAAAGTGCATGCCTGCTGTTAGTCCTGTAACACATCTGCCAGGTTTTTGTGGCTATGTCAAGCACTTAGAAAGCTGAAATACCACTTGGCATCTATGTTTAGGCAACTGAATCCCACTTTATATATACAATGTCTGCATAGACACTTAGCTTGCCTGGTTAGCCTGTATTAGGTTTAATTTGACATGCCTACAACCTAGAGCATAATTTGGTTACCCATGATGTTCATATTCCTCTTTAAAATCTCAGTCTTCTAGATAAGTTTGCATCCTAGGTTTAGTCACTGATTTCCCTTTTATAGTATCTTTTGTATCAGGTCATGGCATAGAGAAAGGCACAATTATTGTGCTAATGAAAGTGATGTGGCAATGAGGATTAGGAATTACTGCATGAACTCTTCGATGCAATTTTAGGAGGATATTGCCAAGAGACAGGGTTGCTGAGATGATGAGTTTATTCTGGATTCTTTGCGTAGGATCTCTAACTTTAGTAAACTAAAATATTCTATGTGTTTAGTTGGGCAAAAGCCTTACAATATTTTTTTGCAGCATTTAATGTCGATAAATTGGTGAAAATATTCAATATGTAGCTGTTCTACCTAAGTGTAAATTCATGAAGTTTTAATGTAAGTGCATCAAATTAAGGATCCTATGTGCTCAAGTGATGTCTCTTCACAAAATGGTGCATGCAAGTATTGGAGGTTGGATTTCAGTCCCCTTTGAAATTTTGGTTGACTGAATTTTCACATTCTGAGTTGTCTTGCTTTTGCTGTTTAATAAAACATATGGACACATTGTTCCACAAGATAAATTCTGGTTTACAACTGAATCCCCAAGAAATATTTTTTAAAAGTGTCTGGGGGAGAGTAAAATGAGTCAGGAGCTAGATGAGTGACAGGGGTTCACCCCTTGTCCCTTTGTACTTGAGAATCTTTTATCCTCTCACCACAGCAGGACTACAAATGTTTTTGTTCCTTTCACAGGGACTTTTATTTTCTGTCTCCTTTTACTGCCTATACATTACAACACTAGACTGCTAAGGAAAAATAAAAAAAAATCTAGAAACTTCCCAGTAGGGAAGATCAGTGACTACTCTCAATCAGTTGGGGTATCTTAAAGGACATGATTTGCTCATGGCAACTATCCATCCCCCAAGGGTTCTTCTTGACTGTATGTGGGAACTACACCTCTGAGGCAGCAGATTTTACAGTCATACTGCTGGAGAGAGTGTTTTTACGTATCAAAAGCAATGGAGGGGAGATCAGAGTAATGTGCCGATGATTTTGTCCATGAATACTTAGAACTGCAAGTTCAAATGGAAAGTTAAAAGAGATTACACATGGAGTGCAACATATAAAGTTCTCAAGATCAAAAATGCCTAAATGCCTATACAGCAAAACAGAAATAAAAGCCTTATTAAGATATTTTGAATACAGGAGAAGAAAAGATAGCAATAAGTCTTTGCCTTGGATATCATATATTAATGATGTTGATTCTTTAGGTCTTGGTATAATAAAACAAAAATCCAAATTTTCAAATTTCAATGTTAGACAGTTAATCTGCAGTCTTCGATCCTTGCTTAAGCATGTAGGTCCACTTGAAGTATTTAAAGGTTTGTTTCTAATCTCTACAATAATAAAATTTCATGCTGAAAGGTAGTAAATTTAATCTACTTGCTACCTTTACTTATTTATTTTATGTCTTTAATCTTGTGATACTTAAAGAAAAATGTAAACACACAATATCTTTAATTTTTCTTTGTCCTGCTTCTCTCTCAGATGGAGGAAGAATCTTTAACAACTCAGTAATCACAGAATCAAAAAATGGCTGAGGTTGAAAGGGACCTCTTGAGGTCACGTGATCCAACCACCCTGCTCAAACAGGGACATCTAGAGCTAGCTGCCTAGGACCATATCCAGATGGATATTGAATATCTCCAAGGAGGGAGACTCTATAACCTTCCTGGGCAACCTATGCTCAGTGAAAAAGTGTTTGCTGATGGTCAGACTGAACCTTCTGTACTTTAGGTTGTGCCCATTGCCTCTTATCCTATCACTAATCTGTGTATTTCTTGTCCTTTCCTAATCTGTCTAAGGATATGCTTTTTTCACTGCTCACCCATTCTCTTCAGTAATAAGTAAAGATTTTTATAATTTGTTTAATTGCTTTGCTATTCTAACTTCCTTTCATCCTGTTTAATAGTGGAAGGAAAGCCTTTCCACCTGTGCACAAGTGTGATTGCCAGAATATGACTTAGTATAAAGTTCAAAGGAGAGTCTTACATTATTTCTAGGAGTCTTTAGAAGAGAGTTTCATAGTCCTGGTCAGATTCATCTTTATTAAAGGGAAGACACTGTCACTTTTACCTATTATCTACATGGTACTTAGATGTATCTCCTAAATATTTGGAAGTTCCAGTCAAACTAGGCTTGGACTAGATGACATTTATAGGTCCCTTCCAACCTAACGTATTCTATGATTCTATGAAAATGTATGGTGAATGCATATAAATCTCTTCTCTGAATGCACAGTCTTGGTTCTTTGGACTTAGAACACCAACATAGAACAATTGCGTATTATCTCAAATCAAGTCAGTCCTGAATTCACTTTGGAGCTACAATTCTTGGCAAATATGTATTAGGACAATTGCTAAAACACCAATATTTTCTATACCTTTTCTATCCCTGTTCTGTTATTGTGCAGGTTACTAGCAACACTGATGCTGTGACACAGAAGGCAGTTACCATCTCAGATAAAGCAATTCCAGCGTGTTACCAGCACTGAAAAGTGAGACATTTGAAATAAATGTGGAACTATGTACACAGCTGTGCAGCAATACCTATATTTTCTTCTCTGAAGCATAGCAGAATATTTTTGTTTGTCTTCCACCCCCCCCATTTTGATTTTTTGTTATTTCTTTTTTGTTACTTTAAGGTTAATGACAGACATAAGAACACATAAGATGTCATTATAGATCATTAAAAATTAAGTATTATCCCAAATTAAAGGTGTTAATTAATGCCTGGGAATATCTTATATTTTAGAAAGAAGCAAAGGAAAGCGTTTTTTTGGTTTGTTTTTTTTTTTAATCTCAACTGATTATTCCTGAAAGTAAGCTTTCAGAAATCAGAAGCAGGAATGATGACATTGCTGAATACTAACACATACATTTTGTTAAATGAAAAATATAGTTTTATCAGTGCTGTAATGATATTTTTTGGTGATTCACTTATCTAGTGGAGAGAAGGATTGCAAAAATCACCTGGTGTATCATAAGTCATATGGTAACCTTGAATTAAATCCATTTTTAACTATGACAAGACACTTAGGACATCCAAATTTGAGCTGAAAACTTTAATTCTAAACTTAAAATGTGTCAAACATTAAGATTAGTTTATCTTATAATTAAAAAAGTCTTATTGCTATTCTGAACTCTCAATTTGTGTACCCTTAATGACTTACAGATGTATCTATTACACTGAAGAGGTTTATATTGTGAAAAGATCCATTTCTTATCTAGCTAAATGTAGACTATGATCTAATCACCTCTTTTTTTTTCTTTGATGATTTAAATAGATTAAATTCTTCAGTTTCTAAACATAAAATATTTTCCACTGATCTTTTCTGAACCAGTGAGGCAAGTCTTCTTTCAACTTCCCCTTTAAAATAAAATAAAACAAAACAAAATTTAAAAAAAATAACTTCAGATCTGTGTTTCAATAACTCAGAAATTATTCCTCAAGCATCAGAGAGCTAATATAATCTTACTCCATTAATGTCTTCTGCCATTGGTTCCTGTTTCTGTCACAGCCCACAATAGGAAAATAAACTCAGACAACTAAATGCTGGGATCTCCAGAGCTTATTTACAGCTACTATTTATTATTACATGAATGATGTTAGAATATTTGCATATGGTATCTGATCACATTGTTTACAAGAGTTAAAAGATTAAATGAATGCTAAGATGTGGACCCGCAAGGGAAAAAAAAATCTATTTTTTTATTTATTTGTTGTCTCCTCTGGCAAAATTAAGAGAAGATATTAATCTGGATAAGAATGACGCAGATTATTTATGAGAAACTCTTTATCCATGATCCTTTGAATGCCTTTTTTTCTCTAATATCCTTCAGTGAAGCCATAATAATGACTTAGAAGCCACTTAAGTGATTCTTAATCACTTCACAAGATTTTTGCTTAGGTCTATTGATATACATAAAAGACAATAATATGAAAAGATTTTTTTTTAGTATTATTATCCTTTCTCTTCTAGTTAATTAAAAGTCAGGGGAAATATATATCTGTATATATATATAAAGCAAAATTTATGTAAAGCAAAATTTGTACTCAATAATATTTCTGAGTAGGATCTCCTATGCATCCTAATACTTCTACTGTGTAGATTTTTGGACAATAATTTATTCTACACTAGGTGTGGACTGATGGAGATGATTAAGTCAGAAATCTATCGTATTTCATATGGAACATTATATAAATATCTTCAAGGAGAGCAGCTTGCTAAGTAAAGATGTTCCTTAAATGTTTATTTTAAGTGAACATTCTTCTGTTTATAACTATTTACATGTGGAAACTCACTGAATGTCATTAATGTTTTTGTCTTAAAATACTAAGAGTAGGCAGATAAAATGGGCTTTGCCGCTCTTTTCTGAATTCTAGGAAAATAGACTTCCATTTTATATGATCCATCATGTTGTTGCTACCTGTGACACTAAGGAGGATATTTTTTCTCTTACAGAAAAACAGTGGGAGTTTTGCAGCTAATTTCAGTGGGGCCTACACTGAAGAAGAATTTCTAGCTAGAAAATTCCAACATGTACATCTATTATTCAGTCAAAAACAACAGAGATCAATGGAAACATCAGCTTCTGGAGGCAAAAAAGAACAGAGGAACTTTCCTAATGAAATTTCAAAGAGAACATCCATTATAAGATACTGATCTTAACCAGATTTAAATCATTTAAAAAATGTTAAATTTGGGGAGAAGGTGTTGGTAATTACAGGTTGGTAATGTATTCTGCTATTTCTATAATAAATGAAATTCTGAAAAAAGAACTGCTGTGAGGGAAGATTATAGATTTATCACTCCTTTGTGTGTATTCAACTATGCACAGTTTTTATGATATATATTCCTTCAATAGCATTTATTTCCTGTGCATTTACAAGAACAGATCTGTGGGTCTCTGGCATCCCTAGTGAGCATCTTTGCTCCAAAGGAACACTAATGAGCCATCTACTGAATCAGTAAATCTGATTGTTCATGCAAATTGATTAGGATAAGGAAGTTACTTCTATTTCTGCTGTATGAGTGACAGCAGATATAAAAGGATAACACTAAATACTCCATCTAAGAAACTGCAAATGAGATTGAGAACAATAAAAAATATAATTATATCAGATTTCTGATTGTTATCTAAAATTTTTCATTAATCTTATTTCTTTTCGAAAAAATATACTAGGCTAATCTGTATCTTTTACTGTCCATATGCAAACTGATATTGAAAATTTGATCAGCAAGGTTAAAATATGCTTATATATCTACTATTGACACTTATATATATATAACTAAATAATCAAAATAAGCCACTTTTTGGGAGATTTGTGGACAAGATCTTTTCAAATTCAACATGTTCTAAAAGACAATACATGGCAAGTAATGTTGAATTTATATAAGTTGTTCACAGTGTGAGAGTCGCAGTAACTGTATTTACTTCTCAGAAAAAAAGTGGAGTGAATTCAAATTGAAGAAATACAATGTTCTCAATCTGGCACAAGAGGAAAAAATAAAAGAACAAAAAGCAGATAATTCTTGTGATGAGCTTCTGCAGTGTAAAAGTATACACCATTAACTCCATATAGACCAGTGGAAACCAAGGGTGTGGAATATAGAATCATAGAATGTGTAAGGTTGGAATGGACCTTTAGAGGTCATCTAGTCCAACACCCGGCAGTAAGCAGGGACATCTTTACTAGATCAGGTCGCTCAGAGCCCCATCAAACCTGACTTCGAATATCTCCAGGGATGGGGACTCCATTACCTCTCTGGGCATCCTGTTTCAGTCATCTACCAGCCTCACATTAACGAACTTTTTCCAAACATCCAACTTAGATCTACCCTTTTCAAGTTTAAAATCATTACCCCTTGTCCTATAACTACATGCCCTCACAAACAGTTCTTCCCTAGCTTTCTTATAGGGAAATTTCAGGTACTGGAAGGCCGCTATAAGGTCCCCCCAGAGCCTTCTCTTCTCCAGGCTGAACAAGCCCAACTCTCTCAGCCTGTCTTCATAGGAGAGATGTTCCAGCACTTTGGTCATTCTTGTGGCCCTCCTCTGGACACACTCCAACAGGTCCGTGTCCTTCTTATGTTGAGGGCTCCAAAGCTGGGCATAGAATTCCAGGTGAGGTCTCATCAGAGCAGAGTAGAGGGGCAGAATCACCTCTCTCAATCTGCTGGCCACACTTCTTTTGGTGCAGCCCAGGATAAGGTTGTCCTTCTGGGCTGCAGATGCACATTGGTGGCTCATGTCCAGCATCTCATCCACAAGTACTTCCAAGTCCTTTTCCTCAGAGCTCCTTTCAGGCACATCATCTTCTAACCTGTAGGGATAACAGGGGTTATCCCAGCCCAGGTGCAGCATCCTGCACTTGGCTTTGTTGAAACTCGTGAGGTTCACCTGGAATCACTTCTCCAGCCTATCCAGATCCCTCTAGATGGCATTCCATCCCTCTGGCATGTTAACCTCACCATTCAGCTTGGTGTCACCAGCAAATTTGCTGAGGGTGCACTCAAATCCCACTATCAATATTGTTAATCTCTATAAAATATTACTTTCTACATCATACTTTAGTTATGATGAAGTTATTATAATCTAAAAATGTCATTTGTAACTGCTAGTGAATATGTATTTCTGTAAGTAAGATGCAAAAACTACAAAGAATTCTTTGAGGAATAGTTTAAGCTAATGGTTTAGGGTCATGGAGGTTTTGGGGACATTGCTTAAGATAAATAGCCTTTATCCATGATATAAACAGCTGATTTTCTGCCAGCTAAGGAAGACAACAGACACATGAAAGGGTGTCACAGCTTTGCATGGCTGGTTCTGGTGGAGAAGGGGAGGGCTGCAGGAGTGGCTTCTTCAAGAAGCAGCTAGAGGCTCTCTTCAGGCCTAAGAGAGTGAATATTGGCCGATTCAAGGCCGGAATCGTTGCTGACCAAGGCCAAGCCAATCAGCAATGGTCACAGCGCCTCTGGGAATCACATTCAGGAGAAAAAAATACACAAATAGCCACTTCTTGCCACCAAAGAAGGGAGTGAGAAGATGTAAGAAACTGTGCAGGTACCAAGGCTAGTGAAGGGAGGGGAGGAGGGACTTCTAAGCCTCTCAATATATATTTTCTCCCCTGTCCAGCTGAAAAGGGGAGTGATAGACTGACTTAGGTGGGCATCTGGCCTCCAGCCAGAGCCAAACAACCACAAAGGGGAAAATGAATGGTATGATTGTCCAGTTGACTAAATTTATAAATGTCAGAGGACTTTCAAAAAACATAACATCCTTTCTAGGCCTAGTTACACTTTCCACCTGTGCTTAATATTCTAATTAGAATTACTTGCCCTAATTGACTGAAAGGTGGGTTTGAACCGATGTTCAGTAACATCTTTCTTCTCAAACTCTCACTGGTTTTGTGTTATTGTGATAACTGATACAGCTCTCAGAACTGTTCTTGTTCACTGACAACAGATAATGAGTTTTAATATTTAATCTCTTGTCAAGGGTGTAATTATTAAGTCTTTACCGACATGGTGAGACAATAAGGCAATAGATGGCATTCAGCATCAGATAGATTACAAATAAATTCTGTCTTCACAGATAATGGAAAGGTTCTAGTTAGTAATATCCCCAAAGTATGTTTTAAAAAAACTCTTTGGGGTTTCTTGAAAACTACTTGATTTCTATGGGTGGGAAATCAAACTTCCTATTGTATGGGCCATAGCCAGAGTCCTGTTGCATCCACAGAAGTTGAAGCACACTAATAATATTAGATTGTTTATAACTCAAGCACAGTCACACAAATACAGTATAACTGGATGAGCATTTGTAGCCCCAGTGGCCCTATGCTTTAAAATAGCCCTGTCCCACTGTTTAGCAGATCTAACTACTATGTCACAGAAGGTATGCTGTGCAGTTTAAGCATAGGGTACTAGCAGAAGCCGTGTAAATGAAAAAGCTTTGAGACAGGTTGAAAAGAGAGGCTCTTGAACTATAAAAAAATCTCTGATGAACATTTATTGGTCACAGAAGAAGCAGAAGCTCAGGAACTTCAAAAAGATTGCTTTTGCTGTAAGAAAAGAAGTAGCTAAGGGATTGCAATAGCAGGTTGGTCTGAGAAAGCAATGCTTCCATCAGTGCATTGTGTGTAGTCCAAGAACAGAGCTAAGGGCTAGGAGCTGTGTAGATTCAAAAATTCTATAAAAGGAGACCTTGAATTTGGGATAGGGGAAAAAAGAAGATGCTTGAATTTGGCTCCATCTTCCTTGAACCAAGAGTTCTCAGGCCTGGTCTCTTCAACCTCTGTGATTAACAACAACCATCAAGAGCCATGGTTGTCAACACTAACTTTAGAACATCAACACCATGATTTTGTACACTCAAAACTTTTAAAAGTTTTAAAGTGTTTAAAAGTTTTAAGGACTCACAGCTTTGAGTAAGTACTGACATAGAATAGAAAACATAATTTTAAGAAGTAACAGTTAACCTAAATGGTGCTAATGAAGCTCTAATAAAGTTTAGGTTTAGAGGTTGAAACTGGCTTATTTATCAATCTTGTGAACATATCACAATGATCTATAATTCCCTAAGAGATATATGTATATTAGTTATATACTTTCTTACTTAATTATCATTTTTTGTTTCTTAATTCTTGGTCAAAGGGAAGCCATTGATAATTAACCTAGTAGGATCTTTGCATAAAGTACAGACAGGCTTCACATGGCACCTGGAAAATTAACACTAATTAGCAAGAGTTAAGAAAGATCATACACCTGCAAGTTGTAGGCAAGCATTTACATAGTTTTGATCAGATCAATTAGGTTAAGTATGTTTGGGATCTTCAGCACTAGAAATGGCTGGGACATAAATGGGTTTATCTCAAAGAAGGTCTTGGAGAACTTTCTGAACTTGAAGAACTATTGTTCCTAAGCTTTAGGGATTTCCATCAAAAACCAGTTATCAAGATACATGGAAACTCTATACATACATACATATATATATAGTCTAATGAATCCTTAATCTCCTAACCAGTTAAATTCACAAGGATATTGTCTTCTGAAAAATTAATGGAAATGTGTTTTCTATTGAGTTTTTATCTAGCTTTTTGGGTTCAGTTGTTTGGGGGTATTTTCTTTAACTTTTTTTTTTTCCCCTCCTTTTCATTTTCCATTTTGTAACGAGGTACAGTGGTCCTGCCTAAGAACCTAACAAGGAAAAAAAAAAACAAATTCTGTGCTTAGGGCTGTCTCTCTGGTTTTATTAATAGTATCAGTTACATGGTTCAGTAGCATACCAGTTGCTCACAGACATAATTTGTGAGTTGACTACAAATGGTAAAATATGTTAAGTACAAAATCAGGTGTCATCAATCTTGTTTTGTGCCATACAGGCCCACAAAATTTAGAGCACTTACTTTTAGATAAAGAAAATTCATATTGAAAGTCTATATCCTCTTAATTTTCCACATTTTTTTAAACTTGGGTTGTCCTAATTAAAATTCATTAATTTTAATTGAAACAATATGTTGAAGTATACCATAGAGTAAATCTAGTGATTTCAAATTTTTGTGATCATCATAGAATCACAGAATTATTTGGTTTGAAAGGGACCTCAAGAGATCATCGAGTCCAACCCCCCTGCCAAAGCAGGTTCTCTAGAACAGGTCACACAGGTAGGTGTCCAGATGGGTCTTGAATGTCTCCAGGGAAGGAGACTCCACAACCCCCCTGGGCAGCCTATTCCTGTGCTCTGTCACCCTCACTGTGAAGAGGGTCTTCTGCATATTGGTGCAGAACTTCCTGAGCTCCAACTTGAAGCCATTGCCCTTTGTCCTGTCCCCACAGACCACTGAAATGACGTTGGTCACTTCTCTTTGTCTCCCACACTTCAGATACTTATAAACACAACCCCTCTGAGTCTTCTTTTCTCAAGGCTGAACAGCCTCCGTTCATTCAGCCTTTCCTTGTAGGGGAAATGCTCCAGTCCCTTAATCATCTTTGTGGCCCTGTGCTGGACTCTTTCCAGGAGATGTCTGGTTTATACTGTAGAGCCCACAACTCGATACAATACTCCAGGTGAGACCTGACCAGGGTAGAGTAGAGGGGGAAAATCACCTTCATTGACCTTCTGTCCGTGTCATCCCACGATCCTATTGACCTTCTTGGCCACCAGGACAGACTACTGGTTCATGGCCAACCTGTCATCCACCAAGACCCCCCACCATGTATTTCAACTGATCTGTATGTAGGGCCACTATAAAATTGCCTCATTGTACTCATAAGGTTGATGTGAATACCTGTGACACAACTCTTTAAATAACATTCAAAAATCAGGTCTCTGTGGTACATTGCATAGAGTCATCTCTAAACAACCATAATCAGAGCATTACGCATTTTCACACTTAGAGATTCTTACACAGAACCTAATTATTCTTGCAATACTGTCCTCTTCCTCACATTTTCTGAAAGCTAAGTCATTAGTTAAATATTTTATTCCCTGTTTTGCTCCCCATCTCTTAAGAATTGCTACTTCTCTATCATATTCTTAAAATGTGTTTAACAAACTAGAGGTTTTTCATTTTGCAGATGTGTATGGTGTGTGGGCAATATATTAAGAAATACATAAATAATACATAATTTCATAAATAATATACATTTGCACATTTAGTTCTGTGTGCATATTTTAACTGAAAATTCAAAGACATTTGTACATAGAAGCATCCCAACATTACAAAGTAATGGAGGATAACCACTCTTTGTTCCTGTAGCAACGAGTTAGTAATGAGTTAACAGCTGAACACTTCTCAAGAGAAAAATATTTTCTATAAAAATTAAATAAAAGTGACTTTTAAAAACCCCAAATTATTGCAGATGGATTTTTATGACCTGCAGAAATAGAAATCATTCCTTTTTTATACTTCATTTTTTTAATTTATGAAGTTCTAAATATACTCTCTTGTATGATACCTTTTCATGCTGAAAAGTTGCACTTAAAATCTTGTGGGCAAGAGGTAATGCAGTTTGTGTTTAGTGAAAAAAAATTATTATTAATGTTTTAACAATCCAATAATCAAAGTAATCTGAATAATTCAGAAAAGCACCATGAATAATAAGTTTAAAATACATAAAAATATTTTCCTAGCACCTACCTATTTTCCCTGATGCTGTTATGCTGACTTTCTCTATATCCTTTGTTTTTTATATGTATACCTTTGCAGAGGTGTTCCCATGTGTGTTTTGCATTGGAAAAATGTTTCTTGGACCTATTAATGCAATGGCTTATATTTTGCAGAGCTACATAAAGCTATTGTCATTTTAGTCAGATACCTAAAGAAGCATCAAGAAGTGTTTAGTCAAGGTGTAATGATATTGCGTAAAAAGGAACAACCATATCCAAAATCCATGAACAGATATAAAAGCAGTAAGAAATATGGAGTGGAAGACAGTTGACTAGATGTAGCCAATCAGTATTATTTCAGATTCACACATGGATATAATTTACCTTTTTAGGAGAACGTAATTGTAATCTGCGTTGTTTCTTCTAGTCCCATGTGGATCTCTCAGATGCCATCAGACACCTTAGATGAAACTGTGAGGCTGTGTCGAGCAAATTGTACTTAGAGAAAGATTGAAACATATTAAAACCACTTTACTAATACTAATAATACTAGGTTGCTAAGTTAGTAACTGCAGGTCTTCTAAAAAGGGCTCATGTCAGAGAACTGTATTGGCAGTTCTAAAGAATTTGGGTTTTCAGTTTTCAGAAAGAGAGTAATAATATTTTATTTAAAGGTACTGGTAAGATAATCATTCATTTGTTATCATTTCTGGCTTTTAAGTACTGAATTTCACAGAATCACAGAATCACAGAATCGTAGGGGTTGGAAGGGACCTCGAGAGATCATCGGGTCCAACCCCCCTGCCAAAGCAGGCTCCCTAGCTCATATTGCACAGATAGGCGTCCAGATGAGTCTTGAATATCTCCAGAGAAGGAGACTCCACCACCTCCCTGGGCAGCCTGTCCCAGGGCTCTGTCACCCTCACTGTGAAAAAGTTCTTCCGCATGTTGGTGCGGAACTTCCTGTGCTCCAATTTGCCATTGCCCCTTGTCCTATCTCCACAGACCACTGAAAAGGGGTTGGCCAATTCCCCCTGCATCCCACCCGTACTTAAGATATTTATAAACATTAATTAGGTCCCCCCTCAGTCTTCTTTTCTCCAGGCTGAACAGCCCCAGCTCACTCAGCTTTTCCTCATACAGGAGATGTTCCAGGCCCTTAATCATCTTCGTAGCCCTTCTCTGGACTCTCTCCAGGAGATCCCTGTCCTTTTTATACCAGGGAACCCAGAACTGGACACAATACTCCAGGTGGGGCCTGACCAGGGCAGAGTAGAGGGGGAGGATCACCTCCTTCGACCTGCTGGCCACACTCTTCCTGATGCATCCCAGGATCCCATTGGCCCTCTTAGCCACCAGGGCACACTGCTGGATCATGGCCAACCTGTCATCACCCAGGACCCCCAGGTCCTTCTCCACAGAGCTCTTCTCCAGCAGGCCATCCCCCAGCCTGTACTGATACAGACAGTTATTCCTCCCCAGGTGCAAGACTTTACACTTACTTTTATTAAACCTCATCTGGTTTCTCCCTGCCCAGCTTTCCAGCCTGTCCAGGTCTCGCTGGATGGCAGTGCAGTGTTCCTGCGTGTCAGCCACCCCTCCCAGCTTTGTATCATCAGCGTACTTGCTGAGGGTGGATGCTATTCCCTCATCAAGGTCATTGGTGAAGATATTAAACAGGACTGGACCCAACACCGAGCCCTGGGGAACACCCCTAGTCACAGGCCTCCATTCAGATTTTGTTCCACTGATTGACCCTCTGAGCCCGGTCCGACAGCCAATTCTCAACCCACCTCACTGTCCACTCATCTATCCCATGCTTTCTCAGCTTTGCTATCAGGATGTCATGGGAGACAGTATCAAAAGCCTTGCTGAAGTCAAGGTAGATGACATCCACTGCTCTCCCTCCATCCACCCAGCCAGTGATGAGATCATAGAAGGCTATGAGATTGGTCGAGCACGATCTCCCCTTGGTGAATCCATGCTGACTACTCCTCATGACCTTCTTCTCTTCCAGTTGCTTGGTAATGGCATCCAGAACAAGCTGTTCCATCACCTTTCCAGGGACAGAAGTGAGGCTGACTGGCCTATAATTGTTAGGGTCCTCCTTCTTGCCCTTTTTGAAGACTGGAGTGATATTGGCTATCCTTCAATCCTCAGGTACTCCTCCTGTTCTCCATGAGCTGTCGAAGATGATAGCAAGCGGCTCCGCAATCACTTCCGCCAGCTCCCTCAGCACACATGGATGTATCCCATCCGGGCCCATGGATTTGTTTGCATTAATCCCTTTGAGCCGCTCCTGGACCACCCCTACCTCAACTAGAGGAAAGCTCTTCATTCCATAAACACTCCTACTTTCATCCAGGATCTCCGGGTCCTGAGGGGCCTTTGGAGTGAAGACTGAGGCAAAGAAGGCATTCAGTATTTCCACCTTCTCATCATTACCCAATACCAGGACACCCACCTCATTAATCAAGGGACCTACATTATCCCTGGTCATCCTCTTACTATTCATGTATCTTAAAAAACCCTTTTTATTATCCTTTATATCCCTTGCAAGTTTCATCTCCAAGCGGGCTTTAGCCTTTTAGTCTCGTTCCCTACGGGCCCTGACAACATCCCTATATTCCTCCCAGATGCACAGACCCTGTTTCCATAGTTCATAAACCTTTGAGTTTACACATTAGCTTCCTGCTCATCCACGCAGGTCTTCTGCCTCTCTTTCCTGATTTCTTACTCAAAGGGATGCACCTATCCTGTGCTTGGAAGAAGTGCGGTTTAAATGCTAGCCAGCTCTCACAGGCTCCCTTGCCTTCTAACAGAGTAGCCCACGGGATAGCTCCTAAAAGGTTGTGGAAGAGATCAAAGTTAGCTCTTCCAAAATTCAGGGTAGCTATCCTGCTTTTTGGCTTGCTTCTTCCACTCAGGATCTTGAACTGGATCATTTTGTGGTTGCTTTGTCCTAAGCTGCCCACAACCTTTACTTCCTTGATGAGCCCATCCTTGTTAGTAAGAACAAGGTCCAGCAACCGCCCTCCCCTTGTAGGTTCCTGCACCATCTGTAGCAGGAAATTGTCCTCAACATACTGCAGAAATTTTCTGGACTGCATACGACTGGCTGTATTGCTTGCCCAGCAAATATCTGGGTAGTTGAAGTCCCCCATAAGGACCAGGGCCTGGAATTTTGTGCTTAGAGAAATACAGTAATTATTTATTAGACAAAAAATGTAGTTATTTAACAGAATGGATTTCTT
This sequence comes from Porphyrio hochstetteri, assembly GCA_020800305.1. NCBI lineage: Eukaryota > Metazoa > Chordata > Aves > Gruiformes > Rallidae > Porphyrio > Porphyrio hochstetteri. The sequence goes on along the minus strand of CM036905.1, from coordinate 181,388,774 downwards.
TGCCTCTCCATCTGGTTGGGATTCACTTTTCAGGGCTTCATTTATACCTGTGCTGTTTCTATTTTAAGGTGTCACTTGTCTAACAGCAGGGTAGGAAACAACTAAGGCTGTTAATCAATGAAAATGAAGTATTCAGTTGACTGTAACAGGAGTCTTTGCCATCAGGTTTGCCTGATATCCTCTTTTGAAATTTACTTTTTATTTTCCCTTCTTTTTTTTTCCTTCTCTCCCCTCCCCCAAAAGACAAATACCACACAGTGGGGAAAGGTGTGGAGAACAGTTAAAAAGGGAAAGGGGGAGCTGAGGAGGGGAGAGGAAAAAAAAAATATTACGGTGGCATCAGAACAAGCAAACTCCATACTGTCAACAAACTTTGGCAGGGGAAAAATTCACACTTGAATTCCCAGAAAAGACCCCTAATGTATTAATACTTTTAATTTTCTTGCAATAAATGTGATAGGGAAAGTAGCCTTAGTCTTAATCAGCACTGTTGGAAACAACATACTGCCTTTCACATGGTGTTTCTACAAAGTAGATCTTGCCTAATTAATTTTTACATAATCTGAGATTAGTTTACAAAGTGATTTTAAAAGAAACTATAAAAAGAACATTTGTTGCAAGTTGGTTAGCAGCTATTTTGCAGAGCTTTGTGTCTATTAGCGATAGGATTTGCAACTGGGGTCTCTTAATTTTAATGGTATAGTAGTTTTTTCTTAAATGTTCTTCAGTATGGTCACAAAATACAAATTACCCAAAAAGTAGTTTCCAGACTGTCATTCCCTCTGAAATTTACTGTTGTAATAAATATTTGGTACACCAGTGCAATAATATAAACTGTATGTAAAACTACAAGGAAGCAGAGAAAAAAAAATAATGAAAAATTCATAATTCTTCTACAAATGCTCCAGCCCTGACTACCCATTGCCCTCTGATGAATTCACTACAGTTGATCTGTATCTTATATCAACAGGCCAAAAACTGAACCTGGTACCTGGATGTAATATAATGAGTGTTGAATAGAGGATTCTGAATCTACTGGCCATACAGCCTAGGATTGTGTTGGCCCTTGTTACTGTAGCATTCTCCTGTTTGGCCTTTCACTAAATAATGGAGAAATATAAACTCCTCTTACTATTCTTGCATATTTGAGCTGTAAGCAACCTTTTTTTTTGTCTAACATAACCCCTAGACTTATGGGCAGGATTTCATAAGGCTCTTCAAAGATTTGATACCCTTCTGTAGTCTAATCAAGTGACCCGTAAATAATGCCCACCATAATGTCACTTTTACTTGCCTTTGCTCTGATTCTGAGATCTACAAACTGTCAAGCAGCTGGCTGTCAGTTCAACAGAAGAGCTCTGTAATATGAACTGTTGTTTCAGGAGTATGGATCAGGTGGATCCGGTCTCTCTCTAGCACTCCTTCATCTTCAAAGAGTGTCCCTGGATCACAAACGCTAAGTTTCAATTTACAAGATGAGCCGTGCAGCCAAGCACTGACCTACAGGATCCATCTGCTCCTCCTCAGGTCTTTTCTTTTCACAAGCAGTGTGCAGAAGAAACCATCTGGTCCATGATGCCCTTCTTCACTTTTATTCCCACAGCTAAATAGTTGCTCTTGTTACACCAGAAGACTTTCACAGAACTATTATTATTGGTGCCTAGATGGATAAACTGCAGTGGTTGATAATATGAAGGTCAGATGAACCTTAGCAACTTCTCTGAAGTATCTCCATCCTGAGCATCTGAAAAAAGCAGCAAACCTCTAGAGATAAAAGTCATGTTGGCAGATGGGTTTTCTTCAACTATCTTGAATTACCAGTTCTCATCTGACTCTTACAAGTGATTAGACATAGCTTATTCCCTTTCCTTTGCTCATCACTTTGCCAGGTCTTTGAACCTATAGCAATGAATATCTGTGGAAGGAGAAGACATGTTTTTCCTGTTGACAGAAGTCATAATCTTTTAGACTTCTGCTGTTTCAGGGATTTCTATCCAATGCATAATTTGGCGTTCCCCTTTTATACACAGTAGGGGAGTTCAGGACATCATCTCTGCAACATATCTCTGAAACTCCTCTCAATATTCTCTTCATCTTCTGTGGTGGGGCTCAGCCTAATACTTCCGTTGTTGTTGGTTGGTTGGGGGTTTTTGTGTGGTTTTTATATATACATTTACCATGATTTTCAGAAACAAACAAATGGTAGACTGAAGCAGTAAAAGTTATCAGAAAAAAGTACCAGTAAAAGTAAATTAGATGGTCATAGTATACAAGCCAGTATCTATGAAATGAGGAAATGGAAGCATTATAATACAGGGTTTAATATAATTCTTGTCAGTAGCAACAGGTTGAATAAATCTGCAATTAATGAACTCATCATGCTTCAGCCTGTCATTACTGAGGAGTGCAAATAAGCTTCTAGACCCATCAGGCTGTAGAGGAGATCACTATTCATTCAAAATATCAACATAAATAATGTCTTTAGAGGGGATGATCAGCACAAATGTCAGGTTTGCATGTAATTTCACAAAATAATCAACTTCACAGACAGAAATTAAAGAGATTCAATTAACATCATGCTACACAACAGGTGTGGTAAACCTTCCAAAAATATATAATATTCAGCAACATTTACATAAACATTATCATTACCATTCTAAACTCTGCTGGATTAAAACTAGAGCTCTTGCTAAATCACAAGTCTTGTAGGGCAGAATCAATCACAAAAAAATTGGAGATGTCTATGGAATAACCATCTACATCTGAGTTAATTAACCTTGACTCGCTTTTCAGTTTTCTCAGGCTGTGGAAATAGGTACTGTTGTGGCATAGTTCATCTCACATAGTTTAATCATTTATTTCTGGATGAGCCAAATTTTGCCACAGAACTACTTATTTCTCTGTATTTACTATAAAAAACCTAGCTGTATTCTAGCTGCATTTAGAAATCATCTCATCTGTCTTCAGCCATTTAAAAGTGAAATATCTGGTATAAAATAGTCTTCTGAATTCTCTGTTGCATGAGTCTTCATCCACAGTTTGACTTCTTTTTTTTCTGTTTTATACAGTTATTTTAGGATTTAGTGAATCACTCTGGCTATATCTATACTTCTTATGTCTGGATGAAACTTAAGTGATAAACCCAGAATAAAGTAATTAAATTTTGGAGAGTCCTTTTTTTGTTGTTTTTTTTTCCTGCCAAAGTAAATGCTGCTGTTGTGTGGTAGACACATCTGAGACTGTCTACTGAGCTTGTCTACTCCAGGAATTTTAGCAGTAGGATATTTCACTTAAGTATTCTGCATTTACTTCACTGGTAAATCTGTGTGCTTTTTCTATTTATTTAGTGACAAGTCAGAAGCAATTTTGATGATTCTAATAAGCCATTTTCAAAGCACCTGAAGGATTTAACGGGTGAAAGTGTTACCTTCCAGATAAGTTTTCCTACTTTTAAAGCAAAAGTTAAAAGTTCTGTATTATTCGCTTAGTTTAGCATCTGAATTCTACTTCAGAAAAATACTAGTCATCGAATGTTTTTATTCAGTGTAGTTTTTTTCAGCAGTAGGAATAGAAACAGCATGGTATTTAATTTCCCTAGATAAAATTCATGTCATTGTACCTTCAGGCTGTCCAGTTACCTCCAAAAGGAGCATGGTGTTTTTTAAGTCCCTTCTACTTTTCCCCTCTATTCACTCCCAGTAAGGCCAGACCTGGAGTAACATTTCCAGTTCTCCAGGAGCTCCTAAGTTAAAAAAAAAAAAAATTAAAAAAAAAATCAGTATACTCAAGAGTGCCTAACAATGTGTCACAAAAACTATTAAAAGACTAGAACATCCATCCTGTGGAGAAAGGCTGAGAGAGATAGGACTGTTTCTCCTGGATGTTTGAGGGAGGGGTTTGTTAAATCTTGTTAATATATGCAAACAACTGAAGGGAGAACACAAAGAGGCTGGAGTCAGGTTCATTTTAGTGATGCTCAGTGTCAGGACTAGAGGTAAAGAGTTCAAATGGAAGTATGAAAGGTTCCCTCTGAGCACCAGGAAACATTTTTTCACTGTGAGGGTGACAGACGTGACAGGTTGCAGAGGAGGTTTGTGCAGTCTCATTCCATAGACATATTTCAAAGTTCTCTATGTGTGTGATCCTGGGTAACAGGATCTCAGTGGCTCTGCCTGAGTATGGTTGTTGGACCAGGTGACCTCCAGAGGTCCCATTCAACCTCAACCATTCTGTGATTCTGTGTTCTTGTCAGCTAAATACTCCAATATTACCAAAAGGTTACAGAGACCACCTATGACCTTAATAGTTGTTTTTATTATTTGTAATAAGTCATATATCTCCATACAGGAAACTTAAAATGATGACAACAAAGCATTAGGAAATAATAGACCAAATATTGAGACTAAAAGATAACTATAATCAGCTTTCATACCTTAGTGTGATGCCTTACTGAAACTGAAGGAACAATTCATAACTGTCAAAGATAGATTTTAGATGAAATTTTAAATTAAATTTCTTCATGGATATCTTCAAGCAAAAGTTGTCAGGATATGTGGGGAGTAAAGTGAAAACTGACTGAAGAGCACAGGCAATAGAACCAAAGATGACTCCCAAAGGATGACCTTGGGAGAAGATTCCTAAGTCTGGAATTCATCTGGTTCAGGAGCCAGGCTTACCAAATCTAGAATTGATCTGGTCCAAAAAACATCTCTCTGGTCCACAGTCTGCATATTATGCTTTAGAGTGTCTGACTGTTGTGAAAGACCATAGAAAAGTTGGTTTGCTGACATTTCGTAACTTCCTTATACACACAATGCATATTATTTGCTTTAATGTGGAGAAAACACTGCCTAGTTCAATAAATAAATAAAGTTATATCATAATACAATTCCGCATCTCTGCATTTCCTTGTTTTTCCTCATACTGCCACCAAAATCAACTATGTTAAGCTGTCACCCCTGGAGAATGATTTTTATAAACAGTTTCACTGTGAATAGCTTTGGTGTCTTCAGTGTTAACTCATGCATTTCAATACACTCTAGCACAATGGAGTAATTACAAAGGTTTATGTTTTTCTGCAGACGACGGGGATTAACTCAGGGAGTCAGAGTTTCATTTGTCCTGCTCTGAGCAAATATATTATTAAACTAACTAATAAGAAATATAAACCTTAATAAATACATCCTTTCGGAGTTTTCCATCACCAAATTAGGAGATGGAATGCCAGTTCCTGTTATGCTTTCTACATTTGAAAAAGGTCTCGGACTTTTACTTTCGGAATAGTCCCTCACAAAGAAGGATAGCATGGATTGTTTGCGACTAGGGAAGGTGCACATTTTTTGTCAAATCAATACAGTGTAACAATAAGACCATGGAATCACATAATATGTCCACACTGTGCACAACTCGTAACATAAGTAATTAAGAGTGGGATTTATAAAAGATTTATGTGATTTTATCTGATATAAATTGTTGCCACATATGCCATTAAACAAAAATTTGGATCCTTAAATATATATTCAAAAATCACGTATCTTTGAAGACATTTAGGATTTCTAGACTTCACCAGTATAGCCTCAAGACCCCTTAACAATCCTTAACAAAATAAATAAAGTCACTTTCCTACCTCTTTCATGTTTTAGTTCAGTGGTTAGAGGCCTCAGCTCAGGTTTCCACCATCCCAGACTCAGTCTTTCCTCTGTCTCAAAGACATATTTCACATATGACAGCCCTCTCAATCCTCTGAAAGTATTGCATCTTGTAGGAAGCAATTAATGGGCTGAGAATGTAATTCTGATTCTGCAGTCTGTTTTTCATGGCACTTACCTGCTAACGTGAGACCCGAGCTTTATTTAGAGTTCCAATGAGTATATTACTACATATAATACAGTTCAGAAATGCCCAAAGATTCTCAGGGAAGAAATAAAAAATAATTATATTCTGTTCTAATGAAAGTTTGAACAAATATCTCCAGAAGAGCTAATCTTGAACAGAAGTAATTGCATGTTGTCAGGAGAATAAGATGCATTAATGCTTTTATAAATATGAGAGGGTTTATAAGACATTTTTAAAAGCCCAGGAAGGACAAAGGGTCATCTAGGGAGAAATAAGAACTATAAGTATATGAGGGTAGACCAATGGCTGAAATTTAAGCATCAATTTTAAATCTTCACTAAAGCGCATAGACAGGAAAAAAAAAAGCCTAAACAATGGAATGAAGATCATAGTGGGAGAAATCATTTGATTTGAAAAGAGTTTAAAATGTTACTTGATAATCTGCACATACTCAAATGTGCTCTAGGTACAATAATTTCTCTCTATTCTGGTTTTCAAATATTTATAGACCTATCATAACTTAACTTAGCAATCAGTTAGTTAATCAATCAGTAGATTTTTTTTTTTTAATCTTTCATTGTAAATTACACGTTATAATACTCTGATCTTTTATTGCTCTTGTCTGAACTATTTCTAATTTTCAGAATGTTTCCACGAAGGCTCAGTCCAAACTGGTACATGTTCCAGAAATGCACATGAAAGGAATCTCTGAAGCAAAGCTAGGTGGGTAGGGGGAGTGGGGCAGGTGGGTGGAGGGTGGGCAGTGGGAATCTCTGTGCATGAGTTGGATTGCACCTGTCAGAGAATTTCCCAAGGTGAAGTGATTGGACTGGAAGCCTTATAACTGAGCAACAGATCAAGTCTATGCTCTAGTGGACAGATGAACTGGGAGGAAAAGGATTATTAATGTGTGACTTTCATGAATGGAATTACAGATGTGAAGACTGGAGATTAAGCAAGATGAACTGAGTTGAAAGAAAAATTGAGGAAGAAAGGAAATTGAAGGGGAAAATTATGTCGAGTTTGTCACATTAAGTGTTATAACAAGGGACTGCAAAGGATGGAAACAAAATTATCAAAAAGCAGAAAGATGTCGAACTATAGGGAAAGATAATCTGTCCGCCTAAAAATGTGAGTGACTACCTGCTGCCTGTCCCAGCTGGCTTTGTAAACCATGTCAGCTCCTCACCATGAATGCTTTCTTAGTTCTTTTCTCTATATTTGGACGCCATCATATTGTGTGTATTTAATAATTTTAGAAAACAAAAATATGTTCAGTTTCCAAGATTATTTGCCAGGATTATCTGGTTTGATTGTCATCTGTGTGTTTAAAAGAGGTTATGAACACCATGAAGTGTGGAAAAACAAACACCAAACCAAAACATAGCAACCCTTCATCAAAGACAACGCTCCCTTCACCCCAAATCCTGAATAGAAATGGACCCAGTTGTTGGAATTGAAAAGTAGAAATAAATAAAAGAAGAATGATGAAATAAGGAGAAGCCTTGATGATCTCTGGAGGTCCCTTCCAACCCCTACAATTCTGTGAATCTGTGAAAAAGAATGTTTTATGGGAATTCAGTTAGAGTGAAGGATCACAGAAAGAAAGAAGATCACAGAAAGAAAAAAATAATTTCTTTTTCAGGTTTCTTTTTCTGACAACAAAAAAGACATAAAAAAATAATTTAAAAATACTCCTTAGGGGTTGAGCCTATGCTCTCTCTTTCAAGGAGAGAAAAGAAACTGACATTTACTGACATCACAAGAAAATTAATTCATAGGTATAAACTAGTTTCACATTACATCATGCATTCAGAGTACAAGTTAGTGGACAAGATTCAAGAGAAAACACAGGGCAAGACTCGGGATGCTAAGTGCAAACTAACACATAACTGTGAAAACATTTCACATGTTGATAAACTAACTTTTGGCTCTGTACATAACCTGTCCTGGGTACATGCAGACAGCACCAATTTCCAGCTACAATTTTTTCATCTGGACTTCTACACAATCTTGTTCTTCTTTATGCACAGGGCTTGGGGAAGTCCATGCAGGATAAAAATGACACGGACTGCAAACTAGCCTGAATGCAATATCATGTCTTCACTTAAATAAGTCATCACAGAACCAAAAGCACTGGCAAACAGAGTGAAGAGCTTGTAGCCAAAGTAGTGAACCATAAAATGATAATGTGCTAATTAGGATGTAATTATTATCACTTTACCTTAAGCCCATATATAAACATACTAAAATAATACAATTAGCAACAATGAACTGTAAAACAATTAGTTTTACGCTTGCTTGTCAAATTTCATACATAATAGATTTCCCACAATGTAAAACATACATGCATATTAGACTGTCCCAAAGCTCTGGAAGACCAACCATTTGAATGAGAAAGTTTGATCTTATGATACCTACTTGCTATTTGAGAAACAAGCTAGTGAAAGACAAAAATGTACAGGGTTAAATAAATGGGGACTACATTCAGCATGGTTTCATGAAGAATGAAAGTGTAAACAGCATAAATACATACACAACTAGATATCTCTCCTTGTTAAATTGCATAAGCTCTTGATACCATTGGGGGCAGGAGAGGAAATCCTAGGGAAATCATGGTTTCCTTCATTTCTATCTGACTGTATAAAAGTGAACTGTGTTAAAAACATCTGCAAAGTGACGTGTTCTTTTTATTTGATAAAATATGTTTAATTTGATGTGAGAACTTTTTCAGACAATTACTCATTATTGATGAAGACCAAAATAAGTCTCCAAGCAAGCTCATATATAATTTACAACTACATATGTTTCAGCAGCTGCCAGTATTACGCTGTTATGAGCGTTATATATTTGCAACATTCTCATTTATGTTTGAAAAAATATCTATTTCTCTGTGAGGTAATCTTCTCCCTTCAAATCTTTACAGTTAATATATATGAAAAGATTTTAATTTGCTGAGGAAATTAGATAAATTGCATAAAGTCATGCAGATAAGAAACAGTATTTTATGCAGAAAATAGCTGATTCAGTTTTAAGATTGTCAAGTGGAAGTAATATGATCTTTCTCAACTTTATCACCTGTATAGAGAAAAAATGTATTTAAAGCCTTTTCCTACTAAAGTGTAACTTTTTTCACAAGAACAAGGTATAAAGCTCTAAATGAATACAGAATTCACAATTTTTTAAAAAAAGGAAGGTCTCGAAAGACCTTTGTACTTAATGGCATAGTTTCTTTGTTCATTAGCTGCTGTGCAAACAGTGTTCATTATTATTGTGATAAAAAATATCAATAACATGACAAGATTTCTTTTTTCCCCATGGAAAGATTTATGACATTCTCAAACTATGGCAATTAACATTATCTCTGATGAATTAATAAACAACTTATACATTAAAAAAAATTAATTAAAAAACAATATGTAGAAATAAATTTAGTCTCTGAGAATACGGAAAAAAATATTAAGTGTCCTTGTGGAAAGCTCTGATAAACCATGACTGTATAACTATCTAGCTATACTCACAATGTGCCACTAGTACTTTTCCTCATTATAATGGTATTCTAAACCCTAAAAATTCGGTGTACTGATGAGAAATTGTGATGGGAAATGGGAAATAGCCTAAAGTTGAATTAATTACGTTTTTTATATGCGCATGTTAAGGGTATGTCCGTATAGTTATGTAGTTAAAAGAATACAAAAGCTGAAAAATGAATCATTAATATATCTAGGAAGTATGAGAATAAAGCTTACACCTGCAAATGGAATCCAGTCCCCAGGCAGATAAACATCATGGAATGTGGCATAATAATACCATTAGAAGATATTATTTCCTATGACAGGCAGCCTTTAATTCTGTTTTTCCTTACTTTTTTAATTGCTTTGTAACTTTAATATTCACTGTGTGATTTTTATGCATAAAAAATAGAATAAAAAATAGTATAGAAAAATAGTATTGTCCCCCTGAAGTCATCTTGAGATCTTTACAACAATTTCCATTCCATTATTTGATAAACTAATTGAGTAAAATATAGTGGTAAGATGCATGTTAATTTCTCTGTTAGCCTAGCATTACAGAAGGATGAAGACACTCAAAGCTGCAAGTTGATGTCACAGACATTTTTTAGAATTAAAAAGGAACGTTGAATTCAGGAATAATGTTTCCAATTGAAAGTCACAAGCAAAATTTTCTGATGTGATAGATTGCCACCCTTTATATTACTTTCCTCGTCTGTCTTCTGACACTACCTTTCTATTCTCAGTGATCATTCCTGGTTTTATTTTTCCTGCTATTTCCAAAATCTCATGCTCAGTTCATCCACTTCCTGGGTTCTATTACATATTTGCTTTCTCCTGCCAATGCCTAATTCAGTGCCTGAACGTCTCTATCGTTGTACTTGAGTGTCCTCTTCCACTTGTTGCTAAACTTGTTTGCTAAACTTTGCCATTTCCCTTTTCTTCTCCTATCCTTCTTTGGGGTTTTTTGTTTTGTTTTTTTTTTTATTATTATTATTTTCTTTTTCCCTGATCTTACTTACCACACAGGTCCACACATCTCCTATTACAGTTACCCTCCAACTCCTGTTCAGAAAACTCTATTGGTCAGTGAGAATATTTTCTTTTCTAATCATCCTGCTTTTCAACTATCAAGCAAACTTTAAAAATAATCTACTGAGCAGAAATGAATGGCAAAATTTTAGAGACCAAATTTAGGAAAAAAATTAGTCAAATTTTCGGGAAAACCAGTATTTTTATCTGAAAAAAACAAAAATTTTGGAAAAAGCAGGTGTTCTGTGCTAGCTGAAGACAATGTTCCAAGGTTGGTACCTGCATGGAAGAGAGTACAGGTTAACTGTGCTATTTGACAGATATTGCCATACTGCAGATATGGCAGCAGTTGTGGTTTAATCCTGGCAGGCACCTCAGCACCACTCAGACAGTCATTCATTCACCCCTCCCCAGTGGGATGGAGGGAGACAATCAGAAGACTGAAAATGGGAAACTCATTGAGTTAAAGTTTAAGAAGTAAAGCAGAAGCTACACATACAAAGCAAATTACTCCCAACAGCAGACAGGTGCTCAGACATGTCCAAGAAAGCAAGGCTCCATCACACCTAATGTTTTTTTGGGAAGACAATCACCATCACTTCAAACTTCCCCCCTTCCTGCTTCTTCCACCAGCTATTATTGGTGACCATGGCATCAGATGGTATGGGATATCCCTTGAGGCCAGCTGTCCCAGCTGTGTCCACTCCCAATTTGTGCACCCCCAGCTGGTAGAGCAGTGTGAGAAACTGAGGGCCTTGACTCTATGTAAGCACTGCTCAACAATAGCTAAAACACTGGAGTGTTATCAACACTGTTTTGGTTTAAAGTGCACAACATAGGCCCACATGGGCTCCTATACAGAAATTTAACTCTATCCCAGAAAAAAAAGTACAGGGACACAAACTGGAATCCAAAGGACACATGAGTAAATGTTGTCTTCTATATTGAAGTGAGTGTCTTTCCTTATCTGATTTTATTTCAGTAAGTTTTTATCTACCATAGACGAGGAATTAATTGTCAATCATAATTATGATGTTATATCAGCACACTGAGAATACTTTGATTCTCCCTTAGCTTATAGGATAAATGTCTGCTCCTCTTTTTGAATTAAAAAAATCTAGGGAAAATTCTGGCAAGCTCAGTAACAGATGCTGTTATTGATTCTTATCCAGTTGTTGGCACTGCCTTCCTTCCCCCTTGTTACCACAACAAGAGAAAAAAAGAAAAGTTTAATTTAGCTCTTAACCTTCAGCCCCTCTGAGGAATGTGTCATCATTTGCATGTGTTATGCCAATTGATTTCATATGCATTATTTTACTTTCATCCCTAAAGTGGTTTAGCCACATTTAAAGCAGTTAAAGCAAATGGAAAGTAGAATTGCAGAAATATGAATGGAAATGTTGACATCAGGGAACTGGTAATGATATGCTTCAGGGCAGGATCTGTTGAGGAACAGAGAAACTTGAAGAAGGACTCAAGCAACATTTATTTGTGTATCTCAAACTTCAGTTCTCCTTTCCCTGTTCAACAGCTGTCTGTTTATTCTTATTTGACCTTTGTGCAGTTTTAACAGGACTAAGGATCTTAGTGCTAAGCTATATTCAAATCTATTAAACAATTATATTTCTGACTGAGTCCTGTGAGGGGCCTTATCAAGATCCCTGTGAAATAGAGAGACAACTATCAATTGAAAAATTATACGGCAGATGTGGTGATCAGAGGTCACTGAACAAACAGAAACTATGTGTTCACTTCTTTTGTCTGTTATTGGAGGTTTAACCATGGAAGATGGAGGCAGTTCACAGGAACTGGGAGTGCTTCCACCTGCTTTACTGAGGCTGTAACATTCTGTAGAAGGTTTATAAGTCTAAAAAGGAGCAGGAAAAGTGTGTTATTTTACAGTCTATTTGCTAGGGAATCAACTGGTGTAAAGAAATCCTATTTTGTGGCCACCTACTGTTATACCTTCCTATATATACATCAGGCATATTAAAATAAAAGTCTCTGAAATAGGTATGAATAAGGATCTATGCTTACTCTCAGTCAAAACCTACCCTTCTCTTTCTAGTCCATTAAGAAATAATCTTTTTTTTCTGGTCTAGTAAGTTCATTATCCTTAGTAATCATCCTTGTTGTGTTTCCTCATATTTAGTATGAACCATGATGGAGAATCATAGGATGGTTTGTGTTGTAAGGGACCTTAAAGATCCAACCCCCCTGCCATGGGTAGGAAAACCCCCCACTAGATCAGGTTGGCAAAGCCTCAACAATATGGTCCCAGAAGACAGATACAGACAGAATTGGGTGTGGTATTTAATCAATATAAGAATTTAAGGTATTAGTTGCCTCTTTTTTTTTTTCCCTATTTTTTTCCCTTAGGGCTATTTACTCAGTATTTTGCTATGTTTGGTTTCTTTTTCTCCTATGTATTTTACCCCCATTAGATTTTTCTGCTATAACAGAGTTGCACTCCAAGATTTCATATTGTTTCTGTTAAAAATGTTCTTCCTTTCTCATTCCCAGCACCAGTTTTTCCCCATGTATTCTCCACATGCATCAGTCTATACACTGAAATTATTTTCTTTTTCCTATGGAATGCTTCAGAGGCTGAATAAAACCCATATGGCTGACTGAAGAAACTGTCTCCAAGGAGATATAAAGATGGGTTTTTTTTTCTGAAGGTACCTGTAAGAGTACTGTTAAACTTCAGAAGCATGATTTGCCGTTTGCACAAAGTTTTCTCTTCTGGTAAATAGTACCAGATATTGATTATTTCCATTTTCTCGTCAAGAAACTGTCCTGTCATTTTTCTTAAAACTTGTGTACGGACAAGGACAACTGGAAAATTAGCATGTCCAGCCACTCTTTGTCAGCCTTATTTATTAGTCTTGTTTTGGTTGGAAGGACCTTTAAAGACTGTCTAGTTTCAACACCTGTGCCACAGGCAGGGACACCCTCCAATAGACATAGCCCCATCCAAAATGACCTTCAACACTTCCAGGGAGGGGGCATCTACAACCTTTCTGGGCAACCTGTTCCAGGGCCTAACCACTCTCAGAGTGAAGAATTATGCATTACCCCTTGTCTTATCACTACAGTCCCTGATAAACAGTCCATCTCTAGCTTTTCAGTAGGCTCCCTTTCTAATGGAAGGCTGCAAAAATGTTTCCATAGTCTTCTCTTCTCCAGGCTGAACAAGCCCAACTCTTTCAGCCTGCACTCAGAGGAGAGGTGTTCCAGCCCTCTATATTTTTTTGTGGTTCTCCTCTGGACCTGCTCCAACAGGTCCATGTCTTTCTTGTACTGAGGACCCCAGAGCTGGACACAGTTCTCTACGTTGGGTCTTGTTAGAGGAGCACAGGAGGGCAGAATCCCCTTTTGACATTTCTTTTGATGCAGCCCAGGAAATGTTTGGCTTTCTGGGCTGCAAGAATGCCTTGTTTGCTCATGTTGAGCTTCTCATCCCCCAATGCCCCCAAGTCCTTCTCCTAGAGGCTGCTCTCAATTCATTCTCCACCCACCCTCTAGTTGTGCTTGGGATTGCTCTGACCCAAAATCTTTCTTTTTCTTTAATTTGTTCTTTATGTTTTGACATTCTTGTTTTATCAGTTAATTGTTGTGAAAAATAAATATAGTACTGATATACCCAAATTAAATTTCCCTTTACATATTTGCAAAATATTACATGTGGTAGTGAGGTTTCAGAGGCTACTCTAAATGAGCAAAATATAAGTGTTAATGAATACTTGAAGAGCAAGTTTAGTTGTAATAAACTACTCGTATTTCTAAATAATTCATATGAAAACTCGTGATAACTTATGATGCTAAGTACTCCACATATATATATTACCTTAAGTATATGCAAGTATATATATAAGTATACATAAAAATAACTACATATACTTAATATAATATATATTGTATTTATTATACATAGATTAATACATATATATAATATATATGTATTAAGTAAGGAGTAACACACTTTTTTTTTTCCATGAACATAAATAAAGTGCTCTAATTTTTCATGGAACCATAATCAATTAGCACAGTCACACTACAGAGTTATTAAATAACATTGTCAGATGATTATAATATTTGTGAAATATATAGTGGTTTATGTAATAGCTCTTAACTCTGTCTTCATCTAATAAATAATGATTTGAGGGGAAAAATAAGAAAAAAAAAATCCAAAACACAGACCTATAGAATATGACTATTTTTCTGGAACACTGTAGATGGTATCTTTTCCTACCAACAGTTTAGTTGATAGGAACAGTACTGTTCCTGTCTAATCACTTAGGTACCCCAGCAACAGTATGCCATCATTATCATTCACCAAATAAAAGTGTATAGAGACAGATTTGATAAAGTATTTAGGTATATAGAAACACTAAAATATATCCTTCTGTCACAAATTACAAGGGTAAAGGACATCTTCTTGGAATACTATACTACAACCCCCGTAGGGATGGCGTCCAAGTTGCTTTAAAGCTGTCTTATCATCATATGCCGTAACAGCACCACCTGCAGAGCTACTTGATGTGACACGATTAAGTCATATATATGTATTGTTTGTATATCATATTACACTACATATGCACCAATGTTTTCCTTCATGTTCTTTTCTCCATCTTTCTCCATCCTGTTTCCTTATATAGTGATTCATATATCTATGCTGAGAGTCCCCAAGACTGTCAAAGCATGATAGAATGATGAAATGAAGCAGATACCTCACTTTACATAATTCCAGGTGATTTAGAAGAATGCTCTCATGTTCTCATGTTCTTCTCAGGGTGCCACCTATGGAGAGCTTGTAGGAAATGTCAGACACTGTCAGAGAGCTTGTAGGAAATGTCAGAGCATGCTTTGAAACGTGGCCTGCTGAATTTAACCTCTTCACCAGATGTACTCAGAGGTTACACTTGAAAAGCTCTTCTTTATATGATTTCCAAATATTTAATGTACTACTTCAAGAAATATAATTTATGTCTTATGTCTTATATAAACATACAAGGATTAAACCCGTTATGCAAATGTTCCAGAGCAATATACTAGTCATCAGTTTGTGTCACGCTTTAAGTCACAGTCTAAGTGGTTTCCTTCTCACTTCCTGAAAATTACCTCCTGAGCAGAAATTAATCTTAGATCACAGAGAGAAAAAACACATTGTGATCTGATGTTTCTATTGCACCAATGCTTTCATTACTGTGAGAAACAAGGTAAGATGAAGTTCTGTCCTGGTTTCAGCTATGATGGAGTTAAACCTTTTTTTTTTTTTAGCAGTGGATGGAATGCCATGTTTGGGTGTTAGCATGAGAATAGTGCTGATAGCACCCTGATGTTTTCCGATTTGTTGCCGGGCAATCAAGGACCTTTCTCAGCTCTGCATACTTCCTTACTAGTGAGAAAGGAGGGGACGCAGCCAGGACAGGTGATCCGAATTGGCCAAAGAGGATATTCCATACCAGTTACGTCATGTTCGGTATAAGGGGGGACTGGGGGGAAGAGGGGGAGACAACGCCAGGACGTGCGGTTTCTGGGGCGGTCGGGTTGTCCGGGACGGGCTCTAAGCTGTGCGGCCTGAGTTGTGTGGTTTGGTGAGAAATTGCATTGTGTATCACCAGTTTCATCTATTTTGTGCTTTAAACTTCTGTTATTGTTATATCTAGTTTGCTGTTATTGTTTAGTAAACTATCCTTATCCCAACCTGCGTGGTTCTGGTTTCTAGGTTGTGGTTTCTTTTCCTCCTTTCTTCCTTCCCTTTTCCCCCTCCCCCAACTCTCCTTCCCCCTTCCTTTTAAAAGTACAAGCGACTGTGTGGGGTGCGGCCCTCGGCCGGGGCAAAACCACGACAAGTTCTTATCACAGTTAGCATTATTAAGCAGGCATTTTGTCTAATGAATTTTTAATGACTAATATATGTACAATACAAGGAAACCAGATCAGAACCCAGTATTGTCTATGTCCACTCTCGCAGAAATCTGTTTAAGTGCCTTAGAACACAGGCTGCATATAATTTATTGTGTTTTTCAGTGATGTTTGTAACTTCCACTGAAATCAACAGTATCTCAAAGATTAATAATAATGACAACAATATTGACAATAGGAATATAGTCCTTGTAGCTTTAACTGGATAATTACACTAAAAAAATGATTGCTTTGCCAGGGTTCATTAGAAAACCACAGGTTAATTCCTATTTAATTACAGTAAGTGTACTATCATTTAATACCTGTAATTTAGATTTTAAATACTCTACCATAAAATAATTCTTTCATATAACTTTAGTAAGAGAGGAATATTAGTTATAGATAGTGACATTTGTGAAGCTGTGAAAACAGTTCCAATCCTAGTTTTCTGTCATATTATTAAAAGATTTGAGTTCAAATATTACTCTTTCCATGTGATTTTTAGTATTTAACATTTCCATACTGTCAAACTAAAAAAAAGAAAAAAGTTACAATCATATTAAGTACAATAATGTTTATTAAATAATTCACCATTTATGTAGCAGGAAGACAAATATGCTATGTATGCATTAAAGTCAGAGAAATCTGGGGTCACTTTTTTCCCTTTTTTCCTCCAGAAAAAAAATTATGAACTAGAAATAAGTTACAGATCTGAATGCCTTCTAACTCAGCCTTATTAAAAATACATATCCATTATACCAATTAAATAATAGTCTATGAAAGTTCATCTGCTTTGTAAGGAATAAAACTAAATGCTAAATTGGGAGTTTTAACTTCTTCTTGACATTCCTGCTATTCCACTCATAAATCTTATGGCAAAACAGAAAACACCATATACCTAAAATTAATTATAGGATACCATATTAATGATTTAACTATAATAATACAATCATCCACATTGTCTAATTTATTCAGAAAAGTCTCATTAACATGAGTTAAACTGGTGGTGGTGGGGTATCTGTTTGGGTGGCGTGCATTTGGTTTTTGTTAGCTTTTGTTTCCCTCCATCCCCTGAGTGTCTCTCAGCTATTAATCCCTTTTCCCTATCTACTGAACAGTCCACCCATCAAATCCATATCTCTGTAACTTAGAGAGAAGGATGTTGTGGGGTACCGTGTCAAAGGCCTTGTAGAAATCCAGATAGATAACATCTGTATCTGTTCCCTTGTCCACTGATGCAGTCACTCCATTGTAGAAAGCCACTAGATTGGTCAGGCAGAACTTGCCTCTAGTAAAGTCATGCTGGCTGTCTCGAATCACCTCCCTGTCTTCCATGTGCCTCAGAATAGCTCCTAGGAGGATCTGTTCCCTGGTCTTCACAGGCACAGAGATGAGGCTAACAGGGTGGTAGTTCCCAAGGTCCTCCTTCCTACACTTTTTAAAAATGGACATGATGTTTCCTCTCTTCCGGTCACGACACCTGACCAGCATGACTTTTCAAATATCATGGAGAGTGACTTGGCAACTACATCAGCCAGTTCCTTCAAGACTCTGGGATGCATCTCAGCAGGCCCCATGGACTTTTGTAAGTTCAAGTTTCTCAGATGGTCATGAACCTTATCTTCACTTACAGTGGGAAGGGTTCTGTTTCCCCAGTCCCCATCCTGGGGTTCCTCAACTCGAGTGCTGTGAGGAGAGAGGTCACAAGTGAAGACAGAGACAAAAAAGTGGTAAGAACCTCAGCCTTTTCCTCATTTGTTGTCAGCAGTTCTCCATTGTCGCTCATCAGGGGAGGTACACTTTCTTTAATTTTCCTTTTCTGGTTCATGTACCTGTAGAAGCCCTTCTTGTTTTTCTTGGCATCCCTTGATAAGTTTAGCTTCAAGCGTGCCTTGTCCTTCCTGACCTAATCCTTACACAACCAGGCAACATCCCTGTACTTCTTCCACTGCCTGTGTAGTTCCATCTTGCCTTTTAGTTTGACCAGCAGGTCTTGACTCAGCCATGCCGGCTTCTTGCCTCCCTGTTTGACTTATTACACCTGGGCATTGCTTAGGTGTGGGTTTGCAGAGCAACTGCTTTGCTGAAAGCATCCTTAAAGACCTGCTAGCTCTGTTCCACCAATTTTTCTTTGAGGACCAATTCCCAGGGGGTCCTATTGATTAGCTCCCTGAAGAATTGGAAGTCAGCTTTCCTGAAATTCAAGGTCCTGATGACACGTCACATTTCATTCATATGCCTTAGGACAGTGAATCACAGAATCACAGAATCACAGAATTATAGGGGTTGGAAGGGACCTCGAGAGATCATCGGGTCCAACCCCCCTGCCAAAGCAGGCTCCCTAGCTCATATTGCAACCACACCAGTGCCTGATCACTGCAGCCCAGGCTGTTTCCTATCTTAATTTTTCTTCTTGCATTGGTGATCATCAGGTCCAATATTACTTCCCCTCAAGTAGGGCTATTACCTGTCTCAGGAAATTGTCTTCTATGCACTCCAGAAGTCTCTTTGATTGCCTACAGCTTGCCATGCTACTTTTCCAACAGATGTCAGGGTGGGAGCCTGGGAGCTTGATGCTTCCTGGAGCTGGAGCAAGAAGGCTTCATCAATAGGCTCCCCTTGATCAGGCAGCCCTTAGCCCAATCACAAGGCTCCCCTTGTCACAATCCATTTCAATCAATTCTTTAGGGATATCTTGTCATACTCTATCCATTTCTTGACATAGAGAACACCACCTCCATCCCTCCTTTCTTGTCTGTCCCTTCAGTACAGCTTGTAGCTATCAGTAGCAACACCACAGTCATGGGATTCATTCCACCAAGTTTTCATAATGTCCACTATGTCATAGCTTTCTAGAATCATGGTGCCTTCCAGCTCCTCGTGTTTGTTGCCCATGCTGTGTGTGTTCATGTAGAAACATGTCCAGCCTGTCTAAATGTAAAACCACCCTGGCAGCCTTTCCTATTGTAACTACAGAAATCGCAGTGTGTTATACTTCAGTATTCTTCAACATGATTGCTCACACAACTATTGAATCAAAGGAAGTTCAGCAAAAGAGTTGCTCCCTCAGAAATTAATAATATAAAAATATTAATTTAGAAAGTATTTTAGTAATTGCCCTCTGTCTTCTTGAATTAATATATCTCAGAAACTCAGAAAATTCTTTTTTATATTAATCACACTTTTTAATATAAAACATGACTCAAAGTATAAAATGAGGTCTGATTTCTGTGTGGTTGAAAGTCAGTTTCATATCTTAGAACTTCAGAAGACCTATAAAGCAAACTCATTTTCTAATATACATACTGAAACTTAGTATAATTTTGATAATTTTATTAGTATATTTTTTTCCTGCTTTTTGACAGGGACAAGTGTTTCTAGTTTGGAACCCAGAGATATCCTATCACATGTACAAATATACCCTGAGATTCTATTATTCATTTTTGTGTGTTACAAATTATTATATTTTTTTTAGGTCTTTCATCATGATCGTATGATCAGAAGGAAGAACATGAGCTGAGATTTGCCCACACTAGAGGCAGTTTCCCAGGCATACAAGAAAAAAGGATCTATCCTAATAAATTGAAACCTCAGAACACCTAAACAACATATACAATATTTGAACAGCTGTTATATTCTAAGATTTAAATGAGCCATGAAGACTTTTGGTTTACCACCAGCAAAGCCTGTACCATCAAACAATGTGGAATGGACTGAGAGATGACTGGGCTGCAGTGCTGTCATGCTGAGACAAGACAGGCACTCGGGTTTGCTTACACTCCTTTTCCTGGCCATATTGATAGTCATGAATGGTACTGGACAATTGTTTTTTGGGGTTTTTTTTTTAGCTTTTTTATTGGAAAGAAATACCTCTATGGCCTACTGCAATATGAGACACATGCTGAGGTTATCCCTGAAAAATATTTTGAGACCAGGATAAAAAAAATGTAATGCATTCTGCAAGCACTGGTATTTTCATTGAATTAATAATCAGGTGATACCCTCGTATTCTTTATTCTTTAGTCTAATTTCTTTACATTCACTGGATACCTTTTTATCACATCCCACCAGGCAGGCAAACCAGGGAGATTCAGACCTATCTCTCCTGTTCCAGCAGAGTTAACCATTTTTACCTGCTCCAGGGGCCAGGTTAACCCTCTCTTAACTAGTCGCTTTTAACAGCCACACTAGTGAGATTAGCTCTTGTAAACCTCTGCCCAGCACTCAAGAGTAACAACAATTGCCCAGGCGGTCCAACCAAATCACAACTTTACTTAAAAGCCAGTAGAATTGTCAAGCTTGCAAATGAAACCACACTTCACTATATATTTGGAGCAAAGGAAGCCATCCAGAGGGATCTTGACAGGCTGGAAAAGTGGGCCTGGGTGAACCTAATGAGGTTCAACACTGCCAAGTGTAAGGTGTTGCACTTGAGCCGGAAGAATCCCAGACATAGATACAGACTGGGAGAAGAGCTTCTTGAGAGTAGCCCTGCTGAGAAGGACTTGGGGATTCTGGTGGATGAGAAACTTAACATGAGACAGCAGTGTGCTCTTGCAGCTCGGAAGGCCAAGGGTATCCTTGGCTCCATTAGAAGAGGGGTGGCCAGCAGGGACAGGGAGGTGATTGTCCCTCTCTACTCCGCCCTTGTGAGGCCCCATCTGGAGTACTGTGTCCAGATCTGGGGCCCCCAATACAAGAAGGATGTGGAACTGTTAGAGAGGGTTCAGAGGAGGGCCACAAAGATGATTAGAGGGCTGGAGCACCTCCCCTATGAAGAGAGGCTGGGGGAGCTAGGCTTTTTCAGCCTGGAGAAGAGAAGGCTGCGGGGGGACCTCATTGCAGCTTTCCAGTACCTGAAGGGAGCATACAAACAGGAGGGGATTCAACTTTTTAAAAGGATAGACAATGACAGGACAATGGGGAATGGATTGAAGCTAAAGGAAGGAAGGTTTAGATTAGATCTTAGGGGGAAATTTTTTACAGAGAGTGGTAAGGTGCTGGAACAGGCTGCCCAGAGAGATGGTGGATGCCCCATCCCTGGAGGTGTTCAAGGCCAGGTTGGATGGGGCCCTGGGCAACCTTGTGTAGATCCAGGCCTGGAGGTTGGTGGCCCTGCCTGTAGCAGGGGGGTTGGAGCTCTATGATCCTTGGGGTCCCTTCCAACCCATGCCATTCTATGATTCTATGATTCTATGATTCTATGATTACAATTAGTAGAATATAACAAAACTGGAAATGCTGTTACTATTGTGTGCCAAGAATAAGGTTAGAAGTTGAGAGAGAGAAAGATTGAGAGAGAAAGAGAAAAAATAAGATATCACCACCCAGGGATTGAGCATAGATCGTCATAAAGTTGTAGACCTTGGATGGTGGGCGTACGACAGATGTCTCGAATCTGCATCTTTTTTGCTCCCTGACCGCACCCTTCTGGGGAGGCCAAGCACAGACTCAATGTTGAGTTGCAGAGTGTTCTGGAATTGAGTTGGTGGGGAATGGGGGTCCCAAGTCATCATTTGACCCCCCCCAATTGGGCTGATGGAACAATGACCCTGTTCAGTGGCCTCACACTGGATTTTAGCAAGAAGACACTGCAGGGCCCCACTTGCCTGTCACTGTTCCTAATCAGAACAATACGCTTTTCCACTTAACTTTTTATTTATTTCTGTTGTCTTCTCTGGACACAGAAGGAAAATTATTTTTAATTTTGTAATCTTCATGTCATCCCTGGTTCAGACTATCAACTCAATTTCTGCCACAACAGGTGATTTTGATAGCAACCCTCTCTCAGTATAGAGCTTTACATTTGCATTTTAGCAGACTTTAACAACGTGATTTGTGAATACACCTCATTTCTGGTAAAGAGCAAGAGAAAGTCTGTTGTCTGTTAAGCACAAATTTTTTAACAATTGCCTGAGAAAATAAAATATAATACTATATTGTCATAAGCTGTTATTGTTTCCTGTCTTTAAGGAGTGCTTTCAGGAG
This sequence comes from Porphyrio hochstetteri, assembly GCA_020800305.1. NCBI lineage: Eukaryota > Metazoa > Chordata > Aves > Gruiformes > Rallidae > Porphyrio > Porphyrio hochstetteri. The sequence continues at coordinate 181,366,497 of CM036905.1, read as the reverse complement.
AACCATGACAATGCAATGTTGTGGGGGAGGGTTCTGGGGTTTGGGGTTTTTTTGTTGATGTTTTTAGTGGGTTTGGTTTTTGGGGTTTATTTTTGTTTGTTTGTTTGTTCAATCAATATATTCCCTTAAGGTTAAAAAGACTAGAAGTACTTCTAGTCATCATTAACTAGAAAGATAACCATACAGATTTCAGAGGCAGCTATCAACATATATTATATTTGCCATTTTATTTGTTTTATATGCTTTACTGTTGAATGCTTTTGTTTAGGGAATAGTGGAATATTTTTCAAGGAAAAAAAATTAAGAACTGGCAATTAATTGCTTTTTTTTTTTTTTTTTTTTTACTGGCTTTCAGATTACATTCATGTGATGATTTTACACCACATACAGTTCTTCTACCTATTTCACACTGTAATTTTGGCCATGAAATAAAATTAGCTTGTAAACTACAAATTAGAGCTCAAGAGAACCTATATTCTCCTTTCTTTGCTTCCAGGAATGATCCTTTTAAACCATTGTTCCACCACTACATTATTAATATTCTGGTCTTTTTCTATTTTAGGCCCTTGAGATATATACACATGGTTGCTTGTACTCAGTTCAATAATCTCATGAATCTCAGATGTAAGAACTGAAGGGGTTGCTTATGAGACAGAACATCACTATTCAGCCTGTTATGATTTACTATGCAAATTCATCAAATTCTCATGATTATTTCACTGCCATATGCAATATTATTAATAGCAATGAGCATCTACTAAAAACCAGCAAACTGTCTGATTAAGATTATGACAAACAAAAAAAAGTGTTTATGAAGTCCTCATATGGTACTGTAGAATTGTCCTGTAACATCGCCTCCATCATCACAGAACTGTAGCATAACTTAGGTTTGAGGGAACCTCTGAAGATCACTTTGTCCAATTCCTGCTTTGATAGGGACAGTTCTGAAAGAAGATATGATTGCTTCTGACTTCACCCAGCTGATTTTTAATATTTCCAAGGATGGAAACTCTACACCATCTCTAGTCAACTTTTTCCAACGTATGGTGAGACTCAATGATTATTTTGTTTGTTTGTTTGTTTGTTTTTCCCTAGTATCTAATAAGAGTTTTCGTCATGATAATTTGTCTTTTATTCTTTACCCCTTATCTTCTCACTTCTGAAAGGTGTCTGTTTCTGTTTGTGACATGGTATCCCCATACAGAAAGAGAAACATAAAGCATTTTCTGTAGTCAGAGACCTGAACAGATAAAGTCCTCCCTCAGGAACTTAATTTGGGATGCGGTAACTAATTTACAGAGACATACTGTCCAGCTGGTGCTAGGAACTGTACTCTGATGCAGGTCATTTCTTTGGTTGCACTGTCTTCTAGCAGTCCCATACTGTCTGAGTAGCTTCTCTAGGATCTCTTCCATGCCTTCTCATGCATTTACTTTGAAAGCTTCATTTGCTCATCCTGGCTGCCACATTCATTGTCAGTCCACAGCAACTGCAAAAACAGCACTCCTTGACAATTGTTGAGTAAGTGCTTGACATTGCTGAATCAATTAACAAGTGAAGCTGAAGGTGTAGGCACACCTTTATCAGGAAATAACAGAAGCAGAAACCTGGCTTTGTTTTCAAATAACAAATAACCTTCATAGAATCATAGAACAATCATAGAACAGTTTGGATTGGAAGGGACTTTTAATGATCATCCCATTCCGGTATCTGTGGTGTGTGCAGGAGCATCTGCCAGTAACAGGTTGCTCAAAGCCTGCCCAACTTGACCTCGAATCTTTCCAGGAATGAGCTATCCACAACTTCTCTGAGAATTTTTTTCCTGTGCCTCAGTACCTTTGTAGTAAATAATTTCTTCCTTCACTCTAGCTGCTAAGTCTCTGCTTGCTGGCCACGTTCACCACACACCATGTTCATCTGCAAAACACAGACTAGTTTTAATGCCAATTATTTATTTTGCAGCCATAGATAACTTCAAACAAATCTGGATGGAACGTTTAGATTTTTTTTTTCATAGTAATACTTTTTTCTAGTTAAACTTAACAACAAAAGTTGATGAAAAAAAGTGTTTTCCTGTATTGATTTAACAGATATGCTTTTCAATTACCCTTGTTTTGAAATTCCAGTTTTACTATGTTCAACACTACTCTTGACTTCTTATAGTATGTTAAGGAAGACAAGATTCAGAAAGTCCAACAGTTAATCCTAAGAGCTTGTTTGAAACCTAGAGAAATAAGAAGATCACAAAGAAAAATCTCAAAATACTATTTTTGTTCTAGAACAATCTTAATTTAGAGTACTGCATGATTATTTAATAAATGATTTCTGCTTTCAGGATAGTCTGCATGCGTCCTCTTTTTTTTTTTTTTTTTAAGTTACATGACAAATGATGGCTTTATCCAAGTATAGATTTTACACAATTGTTGCAATTTCAAGTACACAAAACCCCCTGTTTTACTGGTGTTGTAGACATCCATGCATAGGTACTTTTAATAAAATAAGATTCCAGAATTACAATGAGTCCTTGAAGTGTTTGTATTTTTGGTGAATAAGGAATGATTTTTCATTAGCAGCACTGCAAAATCTTAGAAAGAATTTTTATCATTGTTCAGTGGGTTGAAAATCTGCTAAATTGTGCTTTACTTTCTTAACTCAGCTTTGGCATCATTGTCTTTCTGAAGCTGTTGGCATGGATATTCTAAGAAATTGCCTGTGCATTAAGTTTAAATTAGCTGTCATTATTATTCAGAAAATAATGAGACTGAGAGCAAATCATGTCATTAGCAAGAGCTTTTGCATCAGTATCGTATTTTCTACTCTGTTTACTGCTAAATGTACAGTTTACCTAAAGAGGGAGTAAGAGGAAAAAATACTGATAAAGGAATTAGGAACATGTAAAATGTTTAGAATATTACTTTGCTGTGGCATATGTTGTAGCAGAAGAACATGTTGACTCAATAGTAGGGTATATGCCCTTGTATGCAAAACATTTTTAAAGCCTAAAGCCGGGTAATGCTTAGCATATACATATCTGACACTAGCATTTAAGTACATGTCTCTATTGCTTAAGACCGAATCATAGGAGTTTATCCTAGAGTCTCTTACATCTAAATTAGATGCTTAAAGGTAGTCATAATTGGTTTATAAATGCAGACAGGCACCCGGAAGTCATTTGAACCTCCCTAGCCTAAGACATACGTCAGACAGATGAGAACGTCAGAGATACACAGCATCAGTTGGAGGCCATAACAACAATATTGGAAAAGTCATTGGATAAGAAAGTATTGGAAAAAGAATCAAGGACATTTTGTAGCTACAGAGCTAATTCATGTAGTTCTTTTATTTTTCTAGAGGTCTTCACATGAAGTATGGGTCTTAACTCCCATTTTAGCTGCTCTGGATCTATTTGGTCCAGTCAAGGATATCTATGGAGCAATCCAGTCTTATTAGATGGTTAGAAATTAGTTCAGCTGTCTAAATACAGTATTTTTGGGACATCTTAAGTTATCTGAAAGGTTCAGAAAGAGTTTACAGATATGACTGTGGGAGACAGAGACTTCTGAAATGGCAGGTGGAAGCAAGGTGGAATATGAGTAATGCAAAAACTTTTAACTAGGAACACTGAAGTAGTTTCTGGACAAGTAGATGTGGATGCAAAATGTGGTGCAGATGCACCCCGAAGATATGGAAGCATTTAACCCATAACTGGTGTATGTGTAATGCTGGATAAATATACAACTGAGATATAAAATGAATGATATGAATGTATACTCAAATCATATGTTTATTAGGATAGGTGGTGGCTAAAAGTTAGCATCATCTGAAATATAGGTGATGATCAGCGAACTGAAAATTAAGCAGTGCATTTTATCTGACAGGTTGAATCTGAAGCTGCCCCACTTAGGATGTCCAAAGTGTGAACCTGACCCACCTCTGCAGAAAAGCACCAAAACCCAAACCAACATGTAGCTTTGGAGGAAAAATCCCACATCTGTTAGTTTAAAATATTCCTTGTTTGTAATATTGCTTTGCAAATGTGGAATTGAGAATGATGCCTGATCAAGATGTGAAAACAGAAGTAATACAATCTAGAAAATTTACTGCAGAAACAATGAACTGTTTGAAGCTCAGCTACTGATAAAAGTTAAAATAAATGTGAAGGAGAACTAGGACAGGACAATTAGACCTAGTCCAAGTAGTACTTCTGTTCAAAACAATGGACAGATAAAAAGAAAGTTTATTTGTCCCTATGATTTCTGACACACTGGTGTTGGAAATAACTGTTCTGGAATTACTTAAGATTTTGAAAGGTGTACAGTTAGCTTACTATGATAATTATGAAACCACATTATAATTTCAGAGTACTGTACTGCAAGGAAAAGGAGTAACTGTTTGATTATTTTAGATATAGGTGTCATGGCTTTACCTCATTCACAGCCAATCAAAGAAAAGCAGGAATGTATGCAGATGTCACAGTCAGAGTCCAGTGGAAATGACCATAGAGCTGCATGCAGTATGTAATGCACTAAAACCAAAACAAAACCCTGAACAGAGTCTGAGGCAATGTGCAATGTATAGAAAGCTGCAAGAGGTAAATAGTCACACTGTTGCATGAACATAAAAAACTAGAAATACTAGAAGCAGAAGGATAGTGAGGCAGATTCCCTGCATCAGCTGATTCCATTTTAAAATGCATAACTAAAATGTCCTAAAATTTTTGGACAATTTCCCTGTAAGGAAATAATGTATGTATATTTTTGAGCAGAATATAATTGCTTTCAGGTGTTCTATAAAAATATATATTAAGAAAAAAGAAGACATAAAAAGTACACTTATTTGTTTATGAGTTTAAAATAATTTATCTTGCAAAAATATATGTATCTCAAATCAGGAAAAAAAAGTTTGGAAAAGTATCAAAATAAAATAACCCCCCCAATATTTTCTTATAATAATACTTAGAGGCAGGAAAGAAGTGATGTGTGAAATGGGTAAGAGCTGCAAAACCAATCTGAGCAATAGTGGGGATGTGACATTGGATTAAGAACTGTTTAATACAGATTTTTTGCAATTTATGCTCACAGGGTAATTCTGATTGTTTCAAAAATAAGTCGGAAAATGGTGGCATGATAGGCTCTTTTTCCAGGTGTCCTAGTCCACATGGGAGTTTTAGGAAAAATGACAGGACAATTTCTTGATGAGGAAATGGAAATAATCAATATCTGGCGCTATTTACCAAAAGAGAAAACTTTGTGCAAAGGGCAAATCATGCTTCTGAAGTTTAACGGTACTCTTACAGGTACCTTCGGAAAAAAACATCTATATATCCCCTTGGAGACTTTCTTCAGACAGCCACATGTGTTTTATTCAGCTTCTGAAGCATTCCACAGGAAAAGAAAAATAATAATTTCAGTGTATAGACAGATGTATGTGGAGAATACATGGGGAAACAATGCTGTTGGTAAGGGGAAAGGAAGAACATTTTTAATAGAAATACTAAGAAATCTTGGAGTGCAGCTCTGTTACAGCAGAAAAATCTAATGAGAGTAATATGCATGAGAAAATACTGCATACATTGTAAAAAATCACACACCTTAAGAAATACTGAGTAAATAGTCCCAAGGAAAAAAAAAAAAAGTTGAGGTAACTAATTTTTTAATTGTTTGTCTTCACTAAATACTGAACCACATCCAGATCTCTGTCTGTGTCTTTCTTCTGGGACCATACTATTCCTCGGGTCCTACAACTCCATGATTCAAATATCAGATTGTTATTTTGTACATTGAGGAAATTGCCAAAAATTTAGCTGGAATTCTCTTTTTAGGCATTTGTACTAAACAGAATCAAGCAATTCTTGTGTATGGGAATTTGGGAAAAAAATGTCCAGATATAGCATTTAGGTATTTGACAATATCTGTATTTTGGTATCACAACACATGAAAGTCAGTGAATTCTTCCAAATTTACAAGTGTAAAGTCCTTCAAGAGTTTTACTTTTTACATTTTATATCTCAGCTCCCAAATTATGGGTTTCTTAATTTAAAGTAATTTCCTATTTATTCATGTTAAACAGCAGTCTTAAGATAACTTCTAATATTTTCTTCCATTCACTTGCTTTCCTTCTATCTTAAGGTGCCTGATTTTAGCAACAGTTACTTTAGAGGGCAATCTTGAAGAATGAGTATAACCACAAATATAACAGATGTCTCATAAAATTAACTTCAATTGCTTCTATATGACCTCTGTCAAGAAAGAAAGACTCAAATTGAAGTCAGCAAGAGCAGCTGGAGATTCTGCTGTTAGATAACAGTGACCTGCATTCCCAAGGGTAGTGCCCATAAATAAGAGAATTCTGGTCCTGCAAACAATAAATGTGATTAATGACAGAATAACTTAGCAAACATAACTTCAGCCACATAGTGATGTGACATCTTGGGTCAGAAAGAACAGATTCAGTAACAATTAAAATGTATCCACTAGGTAAGCAAATTTCAGCTAGACTAGGAAGAGAATCATATATTGAGTTTAGTGCTATTGTGATTTTATCATCTTGGTGGTGTTTTCTTTTTCTTCCCCTCCACTTCTTACATTTCTCTCTCTCTTTCTCGCTCACTCTCATTTCATATATGTATCTTCCAGAAGTATCTATATATTTTAGGTAACATATATGTATCTATATAAATGTCTCAGTTTAGGTAACTAATGAATAATCTAAATTTCAAAAATGTGTTAGAAAAGCTCTCCCTTGCATCTTGTTTTACAGAGTTGAACCTAGAATGGGTGAGAGATGGCAGAGAAGCAGATACTATAGAAATCACTGCATAAAACATTGACAAATATAAGCTCAGAATTAGTTGAAGTGATATATCAAGACTTTTACCTTCCTTTTGGTATTTCTCAATCAGTTCAATCAGTTTCCTGCTCTGGAAGGGGGTTGGACTAGATGATCTCCAAAGGTCCCTTCCAACCCCTAATATTCTGTGATTCTGTGATTCATCGCTCAGGATTTTTTTAGGTGTGAGGAAGCCAGATGTACTGTACACTAGGAATGCCTCCTATCACATCACTAGATTTTGCACAAATACTTAGAAATGTGTATTCTACAGCAATGCAGATGAAAGCTACTTCATCCATATGCCGATTTTCATTTCCATTCAAAATGACTTTATAAATGCCCAGTTCCCAAAACAGATTAGGTAAAATTACAGATTCACCAAATGTTTTCCAGATCTCTTGAAATCCTATTAATATTGTTCTAAAATATAATAACAGAATCATAGAATCATAGACTATCCTGAGTTGCAAGGGATCCGTAAAGATCATCAAGTCCAAGTCCTGGTTCCACACAGGGGCAGCCAAGTCAGAGCACGGAACTGAGTGCATCCTCTGGACTCTTCTTGAACTCAGTCAAGCTCGGTGTTGTGACCGCTTCCCTGGGGAGCCTGTTCCAGTGCTCAACCACCCTGCCAGTAAAGAACCTCTTCCTAACATCCAACCTAAACCTCCCCGGTTGTAGCTTCATACCGTTCCCTCAGGTTCTATCACTGGTCACTAAAGAGAGGAGATCAGCATCTGTCCCTTAGCTCTTCCTCATCAGGAAGCTATAGACCATGATGAGGTCTCTCCTCAGCCTCCCCTTTCATGTAAAATCAGCTACTGGTGTCAGATGCAAATAATTTCACAAAATACTTAGTAGTTCTCAAATCTTACTAGTAATTTTACTGTTATTTAACAATCAAAAGCACTGGTGCATATCAATTCTGATTTAGTTTAATTTCTCATCACTGATTTACTGGGTCTTGTCAATTCTTAGTCTTTCTTAGGTTTAGAAAAGACTATGGACTTGGAATGATCATAGCCAGTTATGTTAAAGAATTGAGGCAGAGTAAATCTCCCAAGATAGAGTATCTAACATAAGAACATAAGATATTTTAAGGTACCACGGCTTTATTGTGAATTTTGATTTTGCCACATATCTGTATGTCCTCCATCAATGAAAATTAGTATCTTTCCCAATATAATGAATTTTTTTTGAAAAAGAAATACATTATTGCTCTAAAAGTTGACATGCAAAAAATATAACATCCCTATCTCTATACTAGATGGTATAAACAAAAAAAAAAGTATAATGATATATACTAGATGCAATTTTAATTCATAAGTGACTGCATGAAGATAAGATGGAAGAGGTTGTCAGCACGAGGAAGCAGTACAGACTCTAGCTCTATAGTATGGTAAGTACAATACAGTCACTGCTAGTAGAAATTCACAGGTTTTTTTAGTAGCATAAAGTAGAGTTATGGATTTGCCATATTCTGTCTGAACTTCTGTTAGCGTTTTTGCACTTTGGTTTAGCTTGTGTAGGTGTAACAACCATGTAATGACCAGATGGCTAAAACATAGTTTGTCTAAATTTTGCTTAGCTTTCCATAATTTGGTGCCCTAATATCTCTTGTTAATCATTTCAGTGTAAATGCAAAAGCCAAGTAGTTATGCTTCATAGAATGCCATATTTATAATTCTAGAATAATGATGCTGAGCAGAGGAGCACAAGGATGGGGTGACAGCAGAGGTTTGGGCATTGGATGGTGTGGGAAGTCTCAGTGCTGTCAACAACTCAAGAGTGCTCAGTTAATGGCAGTGACACAAATTTAGGAGTTGGATATAAACTCATTTCAGGGATTATGAAAAGGGCAAATAGAAATATTTTTAGCATGCACTGTGTATAGTTAAATATAATACAAAGTCGCAATTAAAAGTCATTTAAGGCATTTCCTGATTTGTTTCTGAAAATATTTTGAAGCAAGCAAGAAGAAACATTAGCACATTTTTTCAGCCTGTTCTAAGAAATTCTACATAATTACCTATTCATTAAGATCTCTGGCAAACACAGAGATTAAATTCCATCTCAGCAGCAAAGTAGCCTACAGTAACATATTTTAAAGTACAACTAGACTGTGACTAGTTATTTTGCAATGTGTTTATGCTTAGATATAAATAAAAGTATTTATTATAAATGGCAAATTTAGCTAATACTCTAAACCTGGAATGTTTATTCTGAAGAATGACTAAGCTCTTACAATTAATGTTTACTACTTTAAATACTACACTTTTCAGCTATATGTACTCATTTTACTAGTTTGCATTTATTTCTGAATAAATTTTCAATGCTTATTTTAGTTTTTAACCCTAGACTACTCAAAATCTTGTTAATCTGTATATCAAAATGATTTATGCATTAGACCATTAAATATTTCCTAGCAACACTTTGTAGTTTTTCTGGAGTTGAAGAAGTTTGTTTGACAAGATTTTTTTTCTTTCTATAAAAATTTAGAAGTGTAATTTTTTTTGAATATTCTGTAGGCAAACTAAATTCTTCTTTCCATTTTAAAGTCTAACACCTGAGAAAAACAAAGTCTATGCCAGTATAAGCTATACCTCATCATACAGATATTTTTTTAGGTCCACCTTTTATTTCCCAGTTCTAAAAGTATTTCTTGTTTTCTCTGCCTTTTATTCAGTTTCCTTTCTATATTATTGATGTCTACTAATACAAAACAATATAACCTCTTTTGTCTAATTTTAGATGTATTTAGAATATTGTTCTTTAGGTCTGCAAAAAGAAAAATAAAGTAATCTCTTTCTCTGTGGTCTCATTTCTTTACTTCAAATGTATAACTCAAGAATAGTTGTTATTAATGTTTGTCTACCTTTCATGATAGAAATTAAAATATGTTATAAACCTGCATTTAAAAATATATGAACTATCCTCCCTCCCCCCTTTTCTTTTCTTATAGCAAAAGAGAATTAATCTTACTTGGGATTATATTACTATGGTTTTATTGATTGATGTGATATTAAAAACACATTACCACATATACAAGGATTAATTACCTGCATGTGAGATGCTTTCCACAGTCTCCAGTTAAAATATTTGTATATTCATCTATTAAAGGAATAGAAAATTAGAAACAGGTTAAAATAATTTAAGTTATGAAGTATATGCATCTTTTTTCACTATTAATCTTTTTCTATAATCTAAATGAAATCTACTGTTTTAACAAAAGGTTGTATTTCCTTTTCTTTCCTTATTTCATTTTCCTGAATTAATCTTTGCCAGATACAGTTTGTAAGTGATCTTCTACATACATATTTGTGGTGCTCTTTTTAGATTATCAAATATGCGTATGTTTTATGCTGATATTTCTCTGTCCAGGCTATGGCTTTATAATTCAAAATATCATATGAACTAACAGAACAATAATATTTATATGCTATCTTGTCTATGTCTAAAGTCAATAAATTCTGTGAGGATATGTGTGTAAATCAAAATTGAATGCCTGCTGATTTCAATAATTAAAAGGTACAGTAAATTATATATTCAAAGGTGTTTGATTTTTATGTATGTCTACCTAAACTGAACTTGAGCATTTTCAAAATAAATATCTGAAAATGTAACATTTCAAAGTAAATTTCAACATTAAGCTGCTTCAATCATAATTGTACAATATAACCAGGTTGGTATTTTAACTGTTTTCTCCCCATTCAAAAGGTCTGGGAAGTGGTGAGTTTATTTTTATAGCATATTCTAATGTTTTATTCGTGTTTGGGGATGAAGTTGAAAAAAATGTCAAATGACAACTATTACAATACTGCTCTTCAAAGTCTGTGCATTACTATAATTATTTATAAGGCAGAAAATATGCCATATTGAGGCCTGAAAAGGGTAACAAAGTGTATATAATATTCTGCAAGAATCCTGAAACCAATCGTGTTGAAATAAACTTAAAAAACAGCAGACCCCGATAAACAGTTTAAAATGGAAAACTCTGTTGTGTGGGCTTACATTTTCTAACACATGGTTACCATTAACAGCGTCATCCAGTGGACCCACCTCAGCCAAGATGGTGACACCTTGGGGAAAAAATATTTAAGAAAGGTTAAAAATTGTTACACAGGCAATGAAAAGTGAGGAAAAAAGTGAAAGTATGTTTAGTGTATTGGTTGTATGTTAGTCAAGGAAATGCAGAATACAACTTGCCATGGCTTCATTGATAGAAGAATTCGATCTAGATCCTGTGTTATCTCTTTGGACCAGTAGCTTCAGATATGGAGCCAGTTAGTTAGGAGAGGTAACACCTTGCATTAATAGTTTTGTACGTTATATGAAAAAATTCCTATAATCTACTACAAAACTCAATGTGACTGAATATTTGGAAAGGGAGTCTGAAATACTTGTAAAGTTCCATCTATGTGTTCTGATTTTTTTAAAATAAATGGGACAAAACATTATAGGCATCCAACTATGGGTTTAAAGAGAGCTTCTGCAGTTCCTTATAAGGACACTATCTGCATACTGTGTGATATAGGTTGCACACCTGAAGCTGAATTAACTTCCCTTCAATCTGAAATCAGTTACTGCATTAATGCTCATTTATTTCCAAATTAATCCTCCTAGATAGAGGCATGGAATAGGACTGTGTCCTCTCTAGCTTCAGAAAGACTTTAGAGTCCGTTCCTGATTGTGTACCCTTTGGCTTTTTGTAGGATCTTCACTGATATGAATACAGAAAAGATTGTTATATATTTGATATTTTCCAAAGCTGAAAATAATCATTCCTTCAAAAGAAATTTTGAAATTTCTACAAACCCTAGAAAACAACCCATTTCCATCTTGAGAGTGAGAACTCTCTACCCTCCAATGGCCCCTAGCACTTCCCTCATAAAGACAAAGTGTGGCACCACGTAAAGCTTTTGTTAGACTTGTTCAGAATGCTAAGGAAAAACCAAAACAAAACAAACTGTTTTGAGTATGATATTAATGAAAACTCAAAGAACTAGTCTACACTGCAGCACCACCAAGAACAGAAGCTCAATTATTGCCGTCCTGTAGAGAACCAGCACTTGCAATCTGCCTTCAGAGCATGTTCCTTTCATATGTGGTGAGATGATCCATCCTAGATGAACAGAACCTGTTGCATAAGAAATTGGAGAAATGTCCTGACTTCTTCTTTCACTATCTTGCTGTCTTATTGCCTTTTCACAATGGCTTCTCTGACAACAGCGGTCAAGAGGTTAAACATTTTTTGGTCTCAATCTTTCACAGATATTTTTGGAACAATAAAAGATGAGCTATTCACTGATCGGGGGAAAGATGACTCATCTGGGGGAAATTATAGGGGTAGATGAACAACGATAGTACATTTACTGCCTAGTGTTTAAAGCCGGTGAGTGTAACGACCAAGTGAAGCCCAACAGCTGAATCTTTTAAATGGAAACCATCAATAGCCTGCCTTTTATACCCAGTTTCATTAATAAATCTGGACAAAACTACTTACTTTAAAATTCACTTCAGTAGTGTCTGTTAAGTGGTAGGATATTTTGGGTACTCTAACAATCATATCATTTTTCTTAATGACACTTTAACAGTCGTACTGTATTGCAGAGGGTACTCTTTGAGGGTTTTTCATACTACTTCTTTTATATTTCCTTTCAGTTTGAGAAGCTAGTGTTATAGACAAAAAATATAAGTACAATACAAATTTGAAATATAATGTGCAAATGTTTTTGAACTGTGTACATTTCATTGCAATCAGTCTCATTTTCCAGGACAACTCATGTCTGAGCTATCTACACAGCTCCCCATGGGTTGTCTGATGAGATGGGACCTCAAAGCAATTCAAGGCTGAGTCACTTTATAAGCCCCCATAAGTCACCTGATGGCCTAGACATTGCTGAAAACAGTTTGTGGAACTCCAGCCACATGAGCCAGATGATCCTTACAGTGTCCTAATGCATGGTAAAAATATAGTCAAAGGAAAACCAGATCATTTTCTTTGAGTGTCAGTTACCTATGGAGGATGATACAAGATAATATTCAGGGGGCAAAGATGGCACATTACAACAGAAAGAAAACCAAGAAGGAACAAAATTTGAATTTGGTAAAAAATATTTATAAATGCAGATTTGTAATTGGTTTATTACCAGAGACGTAACAGAATCACAGAACCACAGAATCGTAGGGGTTGGAAGGGACCTCGAGAGATCATCAGGTCCAACCCCCCTGCCAAAGAAGGTTTCCTAGAACAGATCACACAGGTAGGTGTCCAGATGGGTCTTAAATATCTCCAGAGAAGGAGACTCCACAACACCCCTGGGCAGCCTATTCCAGGGCTCTGTCACCCTCACTGTGTAAAAGTTCTTCTGCATGTTGGTGCGGAACTTCCTGTGCTCCAATTTACAGCCATTGCCCCTTGTCCTATCTCCACAGACCACTGAAAAGGGGTTGGCCAATTCCCCTTGCATCCCATACTTAAGATATTTATAAACATTAATTAGGTCCCCCCTCAGTCTTCTTTTCTCCAGGCTGAACAGTCCCAGCTCACTCAGCCTTTCCTCATATGGGAGATGTTCCAGGCCCTTAATCATCTTTGTAGCCCTTCTCTGGACTCTCTCCAGGAGATCCCTGTCTTTTTTATACCAGGGAACCCAGAACTGGACACAATAGTCCAGGTGGGGCCTGACCAGGGCAGAGTAGAGGGGGAGGATCACCTCCTTCGACCTGCTGGCCACACTCTTCCTGATGCATCCCAGGATCCCATTGGCCCTCTTAGCCACCAGGGCACACTGCTGGTTCATAGCCAACCTGTCATCAACCAGGACCCCCAAGTCCTTCTCCACAGAGCTCTTTTAGAGTTGCAATATTTTTTTTTTCAAATTTCTTTACAGTAATTCTATGCATTCTTCTTATTTATAAATATGTGTCACCTTTTCTTGACAATTAAGGCAGTTTGCATTTAAGTATCCATTAAGCATAATATTTCATTTTTGAGTGCAGATGCACCACTTGTTTGTATAATACCCTTAATATTCTGAACAGTTGGATTTATCAGCAGAAAAGTTTATGAAAAACAATTTTGAGGAAATTCTAAGGAAATATATATTTGGAAAGATATTTTGATCTGTTAAGTCATACATTTCTAGTTTGTATCATCAATATATGTGATGAGAAAATAAGGTGCAGTTAAGAGTGAGATTAATCTCTTATATATGTGGCTATATAGATGTTAGACTGGTAGTGCATACCAGTCATTCAATTGCCTGTGGAATCACTTGCAGGAAGGGATTCAACCCTGCTCTCTTTGTCACTTACGTTTACAGTAAATGTTACCTTTTGCAAGATGCCCACTGACTGTAGAGGACATCTAGATAAATAGCTTACATTATCTGCCTAAGTTTAAGTTATCATCTTGGTAGAGGAATGTCACTTTCATCATCTAATCAATATTAAATATTCTCAATTACTATGTATTTATGAACTAATGCTTGATACTGTCAGATTCTTTGAAACCTAAGCATGCTGACAGGAAAGTCTGGAAGACTGTGAAGTTTTCAGTTCTTTTCAGAATGGTTTTCAAAATTGTGGCACCATCACACAAATGACCTTGTAAAAAAAGGGCAATACAACTGAAAAGCATTTTATTGTATAGTTTTGACTTGTATAAAATCGGGGGTGGGGAGTGGGGGCAAGGTGTGTTGGTTTGTTTGTTTGGGGGGGGGGTTTAATTCCTATTCAAGGTTTTCTTTCTACAAAATTTGGGGTAAATTTATCTCTAAAATACCTCTCTGTTTAAAAAAGTTCTAATAAATACTATCATACTATGCTATGACTCAAGAACTTAGGTATATAATAATTTTATGATCTATATATGCTTTCTGTGCAGAAGACGAAAGCTATATTTGTATTGAATGTAAGACTTAAATTATAAATTAACAAAAATTAGCTTGATGAAAGCCTGCATGGAAGACAAACAAAATAAAACAAACAAACAAACAAAACATAACAAAAAAGGCAGCATTACTGGTACCAGATAAACATATTTTTGAAAGACTGATGAAAAGTCTCAGGGTATGATGAGTTGACCCTGGCCAACAGCTAAATACATACCCAGCCTCTCATTCACTCCTCTATCTGGACAGGCAGAAAATAGAAGGAAGGAGAGAAGATTTGTGGATTGAGATAATGACAGTTTAATAGGGAAGTCAAAAGCTGCACACACAAGCAAAGAAAAACGAGGGATTCAATCACTATGTCCCATTTTCAGTCAGACTGTCAGCCAATTCCTGTAAAGCAGAACCTCAAAATTTGTAATAGTTGATTAGGAAGACAGATGCCTTGAATGTCCTGTGTGCCTTCCCCAGATCTTTCATTGCTGAGCACAATGTCATATGGTATTGAATATCACTTGGGTTAGTTGGGGGTCTGTCATCTCAGCTTTGTCTGTCCCAATTTCTTCCCCAGCCCACTCACTAGGGACTGAGGAAGGAAAGCCTCACCACTGTGCATGCACTGTTATGCATAACCAAAACATCAGTGTGCTACCCACTCTGGTTTAAACACACATGCAAAGGACAGCACCATATGGGCTGTTATTAAAGAAAGTTAATTCTATCCCAGCCAGATCCAGTATACAAAGCAATGGAGGAAATGCAAGATCTGTGTTGTACATTGAAAAAAAAAAAAAAAGACTGAGAACTTGAATTTCAAAAGAAAAATGAGAATTTAAAGGTGTTTTTCTGTGTAGGAAAAGGTGAGGGAGTTAAAGAAACTGCACTGTATTACACCCTTACAGGTCAGCTATGGACATGTCAAGAATCTCCATCCAGAAACTAGATTGATTTCTGTGCTTTTTATTTAATGTTAATGTATTCCTTCAAATAGATGCTTCTTGTGTCTTAAAAAATTATCTTTTCCTTAGAGAGATTTTTTTAATTTGTTACATGTCATTGCTCCAAGGGGAAAAGGAGGACTGAAAACTGAAAAGATACATTTAAAGTGAGAACCATGAACAGCAAAGGGAGAACTGCTACTCAGGGCACAGTACCACACTGAAAAAAAAAATAGGAGCTTAACATGGGCCATATTTGTGTTTAGTCTGAAAAGTATAAAAAGTCTCACAAAATTTAAACAAAAAAAAAGAGGAAAAAAGAATTAAATGGTGAATATAGATACTGTTGCTAGTCCATATGCTGAAACTTGTTTTAAAAACTAGGTTCTCTTTTTAAAAAGTTCTATTTTTAATTAAACAAGACTGACCAAGCCAGAATCCAAGGTGAAATCAATGCTATTAATCTTATTGAATTACGAAACTCAAGCTAATTATTAGCTTTTTTTTTCCTTTTTGATCAGATCTGATTGTGAATGATATGTGACTACAAAAAAAAGCTTTATTCATGTGTGTAATTTACCCATAGCTAGCTGCAAGAGTGTTGGGGCTTGTTCTCAGACCAGGAATTATTCATTAACATTATGTGGCAGACACTTTCAAGATTATTTAATGATAATCTTACAGTTATCATGTGGCATTCAAGCAAAGAAGTAAAATGTATTGTATAAAGTATTCACTTCAAACTATTCATTTATGTGTAATTTAAATGCTAGAAGAACAATTAATGAAAATTAGCTCTGTAGCTTTTAAAATAAAAATAATTTTTCACTTTTGATAATTTTGTCATTTAAACAACCTCAATAAAGGCCAAGTAGCCAGTCTACATGTATTTCAAAACATTAATCTATGGTACTGCATTAGAAGAAATTTGAACAGCTATTGAACAGCTTATATGTCAATTAAAACTGAAATCTTAAACAAAGCAATTTTCTCATTTTTTCTTAGAATTAAATAGGCTAATAATATGATCTAAAGAAAGGTCACTTTTAGTAAGATATTCCATTTACTTGATAAAAAGAAGTTGTGTATCATTGTAGAAACATAGCATAAAGAACACTATATTCTGGCATTTCAACAACTTCTTGTGAAGACATATAGTCACCTCAAAGTTTATTTCCTCTTATAAAAAAAAAAACAACAGTGAAGATGCAGTATTTTTTTCAAACAAAAGTAATCAGTAAGCAGAAAATTAAAGTATTTAGAATCTAGTCTGAAGTTTGAAAGCGGTAGACACATATATTCAGCCTTTCTATACATTACTGCTATTAAAATTACTGTTGCTTTTATCATTTATATTTATGTAGCAATAAGAAAAAATAATTTTAAAAATTTAGGTGTTCTAAAACCAATTAAACTTTCAATCACAGTGATCAGCACATAGTAGCGCTCACATTCAAGTAACATATTGATTCAAACTACCAATAAATCAAATAAGAAAAAAATAACTTGGCCCTTCACACAGAAGTAAAAATTCAGTTTCTTTTTCAAAAACAGATAGTTCATCATCATACCCCAAATCAGTATTTAGTAGACATAATTATATATTATGATAATAATGTATAAAGTCAATCAGTATAAAAAAAAAATAAATTGGGTCGCTAGATCTTCCCCAGGATTTATGGTTTAGTTTCTATTTAAAGTCCTTACACTTCAGATTTGAAAAACACTTACTCATGTCACTAATTCACTACATACCTAAATCTTTGCTAGCATCATCTAAAGTTTTTCAAACATGTCAAGTACTGGCTAAATAACAGTATCCACGATTAAATCTATTTTTTTAATATATTAAATGCTGTGTTATTTATGTTCTTTTGTCTCTTCTCTTGTATTGAAAGCCACTACACTGAGTTACAATATGACCAAAAAGTACTGAAAGATTAAAACTTACTGAAATTAAAATTTTTATCTCTTTATAAAAATTCCTAGCCATCAGGTTAGTATTGGAAAGTCTGCATGGAGATGGAGGAGTGTTCACTAAAGCTGTTTTCTCAAACAGTTGAAAAGGTGTTTGTTCTTGTCTAAGTTCTTATGCTGTCCTGTTTGGGTAGAAGTCTGGGGAGAGAGAGAGAGAGAGAGAGAGAGAGAAGATACTGTTGTATCTCAAAAGATATTACATTATGAAAATTAATTTACTTGTTTTCCTGTCTTAAAATAACAGTATTAAAACAGCAATACATTCAAACACAAAACCATTTCTTCCCCTTTTTAATTTAAAAGTAGACCCAAAGAATTAAGAACCCCCTTGTAGTGTGCTTGAAACACTGTTGTTGTTTGACATTTGTAACTGGCTGATCAAATAATTCAATCAAAGTATTCTGGAAAAGGAGTTAAACATTTGGCTCTGAACTCATCTCCGTAGCAATATTTTAGCAAATGCAATTTGCTCTTGATTATCTTGTTCCATTTCCTTATATTGGTGTTTGGAGACAAAATCTTATTTTCCTTCTTTTTTATGCACTTATTTTCTTTTCTTCTCCCACAACTTCAGCATTAACAGGGTGAACTGGTATGCAAGGAAACCATAAAATTCACCAGGGAAGTGACAAAAGATTTGATGTACAGAATAGCCACTACTTTATGTCATCTGATCGTTCTTCTGCTGAAAGGAAGATATTTCCCTCCATTATGAAAATCTACAGGAATTTTACTTTTCAGTAAAACTTGAAAAACTCTTTCCAGAACTGTCCCCTTCTATACCCTTGCTACCTTATGAAGCACTAGGAAAGACAGTAGGAGGAATACCAATAGTAGTTTTGTAAATGATAGGAATAGGTGAAATGCAAGATGTTAAAAGCCTTAATAAAACCTAGCAGCCTTTTTTTCCTTTAAAACAGAGAAGAGTATGTTTGCTCCTGTGCCACTCGTTACGGCTAGCCAGCAGCCTGCCAAGATTTTATGGTGGATCTTACGAAAACACTGTGTCTTGACTAGCATCACTTTTGAGATATGAAAAATCCAATTTGTAGTGAAAGGACACTAAATATAAGAAAGGGATGAAAAAGTTATTTTATTTTTATGTTAAAATGTTCCAGAAACCTAAGTAATAAAAAAGATAATTTTCCAGTTTTGCAAATACTGATTGTTATCTTTGCTTCTTGAGTATCTCTATCTATGCTTTGCCCAAGCATCCTCATGGGATACTGAAAATATCTGAATTTAATCCAGTGATCTCATTCATTATTAAGCCAATTTGTGCAGTGTACAAAACATATTTGCTCACCAGTATCGTAACATTTCCTGTAACCCTTAATTATCACATTTGCGTATCTTTTTCTGAAATGTATTAAAAATACAGTAATCACTCATACGTAATGAGAGTAATTCATAACGCTACACATGAAAAAAAACACTAAACAATCTGACATACTCAATGCTTATACTTTGAAGGATGCATCTTGCATAAAAAAAAAATCATAAAAATATTGAAATTAAATTACTCCAAAATTTGTGTCTAATATAAGAGACAGCAAAACATGGCAACATTGTTCTTTCAGGATCTACTTTAAATTTTGAACTTATGTACAAATAATAACAGACACAACTTTACCTGTAGTGTGTTTGGATGTATCCCACATCTATCAAAATCACTGTAGTGCTCTGATTTTTATGGGTTTTAGATAAGAAATTTTCCAAAATTTTCCCATCTGTGTGGTATCTCTAGCAATCAAGAAAAAGTTAGTGATGACTTCTTTAATTCCTGGAATGCAATAAAAGTAATAGAAGACACTATTTTAAAATTTAAAGCTATGTCCCTAAAACTTCTGCTCAAATTCTGACCTTGGGTGGGTTGGAGTTGTAGTTCCCAAATAATTATGGAGTTACAAAGGAGATAATCCGTTTCACTGGCGGGGCAGGGGGGGAGGTGTTGGTAAAAAAAATGTAAACTGTATAAATGACTTAGGGTGTTTACTTTAGCAATTCAGAAAAAGATCATGAAGCCTGCTAGTAATCAGAAACATCCAAGACAACACTAAGGACATCCTGAAGATTTAAAAGCTATACACCATACCAATAAGAGATGATAGACTGGATCTGACAAAGAGCTAAATAGGAAAAACAAAACACGAAGTAGGCAGTTTAGAATCCAAGTGATAGAAGTATGAATTGTCTTAAATTTCAAGCTTTCATTTAAGCCTGACCAGTATAATTACCTGAATTCTACCTAAAGCGAGTGGATAAAATTGTGAGTATCTAAATATCTGCAGCATTTATGTCTAAATGTCCCTCTTTCAGCTCATGTTATTGGATAGCACAAGGAATATCTTTAAACAACTCATGTTAAACATACCATACATTTTTAGATGAAGAGTATCTATATCCATTCATTTATTGGTTCATTCAGAGTTAGGAATTCTTGGAAAGAAGGTAGAGAGTCTTTCTTGATTTTCAAATATCAGTATCACAAGTTAGTTGCACCTCACACTTGAAAGTAAAATGTTGCGTCTCTCAGACTGAAACAGATCATGTTAAAACAGTGTAAAAAACCTGAGTAACCAGTATCCTTTAGAGATAAAGACTATTCCCACTCAACAGGCAAGATTAAAGTATTTTCCTTTTGTGTTTCAAACAAACAAATCAAACAACAAAACCCAAAACAAACCCCACCAACTAAACAACAAAAAAAAAACCCACCCAAAACCCCCAAATGTTCCATAAATTCCTTCTCAGTTTATCCCTTTGCTCTTCTGACTGAAGGTTTTATTTTCCAATTTATCAATCATAATCAGAGATCCTAATTTCTGTTTTCTTCCAAAAGGTATGTCCCAAACTACTTGCTAAAGTGATTTCTATTTGCCACCTCCCTTTGCATTAAACTTTTTTTTATATCATTCTTCTAAAAAACTTGCTTGTTACTTGCCTGCTTACCCCTTCACAAACCTCTGTTATCCCTCTTGTTTTGGTTTCTATTCCATTCCTCAGTCTGACTCTAAATACATTGTGGTCTGAATGTGAAAGAGGTGTTGTTAAGTAACTGAGAACATTTACATACATAAACAAGTAGACTACCCACACAAGAGAACAGATGCAGAAATCCACCTAAGCAGATGAAAGATTATGTCAGAACCCTTCTGCTGTCTTCTGTGTTGTTGCCCTGGTTCTGGCCAGGCCAGAGTTAACCTCCCCAAGAAGCCAACCCCCTGTGAGCTGGTTAGAACAATTAATCTGAGGTGGCCCAGGCTGTTTTCAACACCACCTGACAACACTTAGAGTTGGTGAGGGAGGAGTGCTGTGGGGTGTTTCTAGGGCAATCTGAGTGTGGTTGGTCTTATGGTATGCAGCACTCTGTAATCACCAGGTTGGTAAGGTACTCTGTGTTATCACAACGTATAAGTGTAATTTGTGTTATTGTTCTACTTTCACAGTGCTTTTGTCAGTAAACTGTCTTTATCCCATCTCGCATTTCTCCTCTGGGATTGAGCAAGTGGTGCGTGGTGCTCAGCCACTGTTTGGGGCTGAACCACCACACTTGTCATAAGTAGCTTTGAACTATGAAGTAGCTTACACTGTTAGTGTACATATGGAATTATAATAAGTTGATTAGCAAAAATTAGCAGATGCTTTCTATATTCCTTTAGAATTCCAATTGATAGTCAGTCACTAGTTTTCTCCACTTGGTTGTCTTACAAAAATTATGTGATAAATTAACTATGACAATATAAAACAACTGTGAAGCTGTTACTGAGCAATTACTGTTCTCTTACTGAAGTTGTAATCCTAACTCCAGCGAGAAGCTACAAAGATGATCAGAGGGCTTGAGCATGTCTCCTATCAGGACAGGCTAAGAGAGTTGGGTTTGTTCAGCCTGGAGAAGAGAAGGGTCCAGGGGGACCTTACTGAAGTTTTCCATCTGGAGAGGGACTGTTTACAAGGGCATGTAGCAACAGGATAAGGCATAATGGATTTAAACTAAAAGAGGGAAGATTTAGATTAGCTATGAGGAATAAATTCTTTATTGTGAGAGTGGTGAGGCCAGTGAGGTCCTACAAAAGGTTTCCCAAAGGAGTTGTGAATGCCCCCTCTCTGAAAGTGTTCAAGTTGAGGTTATACAAGGCTTGGGGCAACGTGGTCTAGTGGAGAGTGTCCTTGCCTATGGCAAGGCAGTTGGAACTAGATGATATCTAAGGTCACTTCCAACACAAACCATTCTATGATTCAAAGAGACCTCCTAAATTGTGGAATGTGTTACAAAAAGAAAAAAAAATGAAGGGGAGATTTAGTCACCTAAATGTAGGTGTTCAGCATGAGCTGAGTTGCCCTACAGTATCCTCCTTGGCCTCCAACTGGTTCTTCAGCAGAACATGTGTCTCTGTTAGGTCCTGTGATGCTTCTGCTAGGGTGGTTGTCTCAAATTTATTGATATACCTATGTGGCATTTAGAGAATCATGCATTCAGTTGCATGTGGCAACTGAATCACTACCAAATTACCCATTCAGCGTTTGTTAGCTAGAAAAGGTTTATACAAAGCTTAAATAAATGCAACATTAGCCACACGGTGGATCTATTGTATATTTTGCAGAGTGGAATTCCATACAGAGAATTGCCTGTTGAACTGTATTCTCAAAAGAGCAATAATATTAGGTGTGTTTTGTTTTTTGTTTGTGTTCGTTTTTTCTCTTTGCCATGAAAACATATGTCTAAAAATGCACTTGATCAACTAGACCGATAAAATACTTATTCAGACACAATCAAACATTCTTCTATGAACGTTAATTCTGGTAGGTGGAGTGGAGTGGAGTGCAATAGAATGTTTCAGTTGGGAGGGACCTACACCCATTATGTCATCTTCAGGGCTCACCAAAAGTTAAAAGTATGTTGTTTAAAGCCATTGCCTATATGCCTCTGAAACACTGAAAGGCTTGGAGCATTGACCACCTCTCTAGGAAGCTTGTTCCAGTGTTTCACCACCCTCTCAGTAAAGAAATACTTCCTAATGTCCAACACGATCCCCCCCAGGCACAGCTTTGGACCATTTCAATGCATCCTGTCACTGGATCCCAGAGAGAAGAGCTCAGCACCTCCCTCTCTACTTCCCCTCCTCAGGAAGCTGTAGAGAGCAATGAGGTCATTCATCAGCCTTCTTTTCTCCAAACTAGACAAGCCCAGATCCTTAACTGATCTTCATAGGATATGCTTTCCAGCCTTTTCACCAGTTTTGTTGACTTCCTCCTGATCCATTCAAAGATCTTCACATCCTTCAAATGTGGGTCCCTAAGCACACCAAGGCTGAATACAGTGGATAATTACCTCTTTTGACCAACTGGTCATACTTGTTTCGTGCACTTCAGGATGTGTTTTGCCCTCATGGTTGTAAGGGCACACTGCTGACTCATAGTGAAACTGCTGGCAATGAGCACCCTCATTTCCCTTATGCAGGACTGACCTCCAACCACTCCCTGCCAATATATACTTCTGTCCTAGGTGCAGAATCAGGTATTTTGACAAGTTAAATTTCATGCCATTAGTCACAGGCCAATGTTCCAAACTATATAGATCCTGCTGCCTTGAGGTCTCTTGTCCCTCGAGTGTCAACAGCACATCCCAGTTCAGTATCATCAGCAAACTTGTTAATGGTGTATTCAGGTGCTGCATTCAGCTCATTGGTAAATTTAAGGCACAGAACTTACCCTAGAACTAAACACTGAGGAACACTTTTGATGACAAGTTTGCTGCCAGCCAGGTATTGGCCCATCTACTACAACTCTTTGAGTTTTGCTCATCATCCAGTTCTTTATCCAGTGCTCTCAAACCTGCTCATCCCACAGTTGGACATCTTGTTCAGAAGGATGCTGTGAGGGACAACATCAAAAGCTTTCCTAAAATCCAGAAAAAAATACCTTCACTAAAACTTGTCTTCATACACTAGGCGGGTGACTCTGTCATAGAAGGATATCAAATTAGCTAGACAAGACTTTCCTTTTGCAAACCCATACTGACTGTTCCTGATGATTACATTATTCTTTAAATGCTTTTCAAAAGTACCCAAATTTGTGTCAGAAAGCATGATTGGGCTTCAATATTTGTAAAGCACTTGGAAATATAAGGATTTAGGTATAAATGGCAGTAGAGCACAATATCATACTTCTAGCTAGCTAGCTAGCAGCTTGTTGATCTATCTAGTTCCTATCTATAAATAAAACATGATTGACACTTGATAATGGAATTCTTCATAACTCAAATGATTACAACAACTTATTTCTCTTATTAGATATATGTTAACACCATCTGTCTTGCAGAGTTTTTTGATTACTGATAGCATATTTTTTTATTTTTTCCCTCTGGGTGTTAAAGATGAGTGTAGTTTTAAGTGAGTAGCGGTATCCTTTTAGTGTTGGAAGTATGTAAAAAAGTAAATTAAAATGTCTCCAAACAGATAGAATGCTCGTTTTAGAAATAAGCAACAAAATAGCTTATATATTGTTACATAAATGTCGAAGATTCCTTTCAGATGATCAGAAGGATTTATTTGTTAAAGGACTCTACCATCCAGCATATTGTTGAATTTTGAAAATGGAAATTCTTCATTACATTTTGCAATAAATTAAATAAATTAAATAGTTATACGCAAAATTCCTTGGAACATTGCCAAAAAAATGTGAGACTTTTAACAACAGGTGTAGTACAATGGGCAATTGCATAATAAAGACAACTTTTTTGAAAAATGTTGGCTGGGGGGTTTTTGGAGTCTATAACATTGAGCTGAAGAAGAGGAATCTTCATCAACTAAACACTACATCTCCATATGATAAATATTCATTTCTCTACTATGTTGAAATATATTGAAATTGCTATGTATGTGAAATTGTATTTTCACAGTATTTGAAAGCAATTTAAATGTCATCGTTTGTCTTACTTACAGGAGGAAAGCTTTTATTTCCAGATTAATATATAAAACCACAACAGACTTAAAAAGAAGAAACAAAAAGGCCATTCACATTTTGAAAAGGGACCTTCCTCTAGGGTTAAATCTTGCATCATAATCTTTCAGTCAAATACAAGTAAAACAGAAGGAAAATATTTCTAGAAACCTAAAGCTTTTTAGGTGTTTGTTGTTTAGTTTTGCTTTGTTCTGTTTTTTGGGTTTGTGTGTGTGTGTGTGCTTTTGTTGTTGTTGTTATTGTTTTGTTTGGTTTTCTTTTTGTTTGGGTTTTGGGGGGTTTTGGATATTTTTTTGGTTGGTTGGTTTGGTTTGTTTCGTTCTTGAATTCAGTATAAACCATGAGTGCATGCTCTTACAGCTGATGAAGTACAGACATGATAAACTGGTAGGACCATCTGTTATTTAATAAAACATCATAGTATTGTCAAGAAGTAATTCTGTCTAACATATTCCTCTAGAGACAAAAAACTTAATTTACTACTGTAAAAAAGACAATGATTCTTAATTTCTTGTAAAAGATTTCTTGCATGTTCACTCCTCAGATAAGATTTCCTCCCCTCATTTTCTGTCCTTCCCGCTGTACTATTCTTCTGCCAATTTTCAGTTTCATTGAAGTAACACTGATAGGAAAAGTGTTAGAAAACAGTCAGTATTTTCAAGAGCAGAACAGACAGACATGAACAGAACTGTGGGTCAGAAGACAGACAAGTAGTTTGGATAGACTCTGAAGAAGACACAAATAAGCAATGCTCAGAGAGACAGACATCTGACTGAAAAAATACAAGGAAGAAAATCTACAGAATTTCAAGGCATAAAGTAGCAATGCTGAATGTTTTTCACCTTTTCTTTTTTCCTCATAACAGTTTTTTTTTTCTATTTTAATGTTAAATTTTACAATCATGCATCAAATAATATCAGAATACTTGAACCTAGTAGCATTACCTTTTAAAATACACATTTCCAGCATGCTGATGTTGACCCCACAGGTTTGTGAAGCAGGCTGCTGTTTTCTTGTTTCACAGAATCACAAAATCGTAGGGGTTGGAAGGGACCTCAAGGGATCATCGGGTCCAACGCCCCCTTTTCCCTGAAAAGCATATGATATCCCTTAGAAAGTTCAAACTTCTTTAGAGATACACCATCTACAGTAGCCATGAGAATTACAGCGATAAAGTTTGCATAATGATAAGGTCACCCCTGTTACTTTACACTGAATTTAATTTGTTGTTTTCAGAGACCATAGGCAGCCAAATGGGAACAGCCTGATCTTTTCCCTAGCACAGATGTCTTGAGACAGATCCAATGAATAGATTTTGATCGGTGGAGCAATGCACTGCCTAAAACCTAAATTTCAACTTCAATAGCTTAGTTCCTATTGCTGCACATGCTGCCTCAGTTCTCTAAAAGTTAAAGTAGGAACATTTGCACACTTAGACAATGGTTCAAAGGGACCAGACTACTGAATAGTACCCTATTAAAATAGCATAGAGGAGTATTTAAGGACACCATTATGTAGATTTAAACAATTACATTTACAGTTATACCATCTGTAAATTTTGCTGCAGAACTAGAAAACTCCTCATGTCATCTCTCCCCATATGGATTTAATAATCTATACTACCACTTGTTTTTTTCTCAATAGGTTGTAGGCCTATTACAGATTTTGAGTCACAACAATCTGTTTATGATAACAGTACAAGCCACACATCATTACATACTTGTAGTTACTTTTGAAGACTGAAATACCTGCACCTACATCACAAATCTAAACATAGAACCCTAATTCAAACTGATGATGGAGGGGAAAGGAGTGTTTGAAAGAATTGCTTAAATCTCATATTTGGTGTATTTTATGGATTAACGTCTGGCTAAACAACAATTAATTAATTAATAAGTCAAAGCAAGACAGACCATCTGGGCCCAAGTCTCTCATATTTTCTCACTGTGAACTAATATCAGATTCCTTAGGGAAGTACCTTAGACTTTGTATCTGTTAGACAAATGAGAGATGGATTGAGCTTGTCATCCTTTGCTTATTCTATATTCGGGATGAAAAATGTTTTTCAACAGTATTCAAGGAGAACTATTCCCTTGAAAATTAACCAAAGTTCATGACTATAATTTCCCATAAAACACTCTGTGAGTTCGTTTTGGAGGGCTTGTAATCATTAAAGGCCATAGCTTGCTGTCCTTCCATGCAATAAAAGCACCTGGTTGGAAAAGTGATCCAGTAACTTTGCAGATAAAAAACAAAGTATTGGATGTGCTGCCATATTCCCTCAAGTAATTTTCTCTCTGTCACTTTCTTTTGTAGTTTCTGCCATTTTGTATGGGCCACTCGTAGGTAGCATACATACAAGTACTGATGTTCCTGTGAATTACTGATCATACCTTGAAGATACGCTATATCAGGTGAGAAAGGATACTTGCTGGAGTATGATTTGTGTTTGTCAGCCCTGAAGATCTAAAATATTAGAATTCAGAATTAGAAATTAGGCAAAATTCAGTTCTGGAATGACACTATGGTTTTCATCTCCTTGGAAAAAAAAAATATTTCTTCTAAATTTAACACACCAGTAATAGACACAGTGATATAATAGGACAATATATGTAATGCCATGCAGGCTTTTTCTAACAAGTTTCTATAGCACCTTTCAGCTTCTTAAGTTCAATGTGTGAACCACATTGTTTCTTTGTGATTCCAAACACCTTTGTCATTTCAGAAGTCTACTTTATAGTAAGCAAACCAAACAGACCTTTACAAATAGTAATGATAGAGGGTAAGTGGATTTAATGTGCTAACTTTGCCACAATACATTCTATGAAATAGAACTTCCAAAGTTTATGAGATAGATAACATGTGAACAAGCTTTATATATGAAATATTTATAAAATATTCAGGTTTTGTGTACAAGAAGAGAATAATATCTATTAATTCTGATTACTGAATCATCTGACAGACAATATAAATTAATTATTCACATGCATACAAATTTAAGTATTTTAATAGTAATATAGTGGGGCTGCTTTAAAGTTTTACACCAGGAAGTTAAATGTCTGTATTCTAGATGTTCAGTCATGCTGTGGACATATGTATACACAGTAGAAGTTATCACAAACTATTTGGAACTAAACAAAATAGTTTCACAGGCTATAGTATTTCAGTGTGGCACCACTGTGTAACTTTGGCTCAGTCTTGCTTAAGAAATTGTTGGTGATATGTGAGAAAGTTCAGGCCATGCAACATGTGAAGTTTAAACACATTACTCAGATGGAAATAGTTTACAGGTTAAGAATTCAAGGGAGAAAATATGTACGAGAAAATATGTACAAAAAATTTATAAACTCCTTAGAAAAATATAATCAGCAAATGGCATTTCAACAGCACTGAATATCAGCATATTCATGGACAAAGGAGAAGTAATGCTTCTCATGGTTGATGATCATCTGGCCAACAGACACTCTTAGCTAGTACTTAACCTTGTAACATCCTGATATCTTCAATATCTTCTGTAGGTATTATACAAGAAGAAACCATTGTGCAATTCCAAGTCATCTATGTCTTTCCCGTAGAATGGGAAGAGTTAACTAAATAAAAGTTTACCAGTAAATGAGAGTTTCAAGGTCCCTGACCTTAAGAAAAGTGTCATGATCACATTTACACTAATTAAGACTAACTCTAGAGCAGGTTAGCTGTGTCTACAGCACATAGAAAACAGCTCTGGGTATCCTAGAGAAATACACGTCTGTGAGATGAATCTTCTTATCCTAGGGTAGACCTAGATTGAAAAATACCCTACATGAATCTCATTCTGTTTTTCTTACTGACTAAAACAACACTATCTGTGTAGTATTCACTTGCATAAATGTAGGTTTACAGTGACTTACATGACCTATGATTTCTGAAATATCTATGTGGTAAGGAGACATGAAGTGTAATCAGTGGATGAGGCATTCACTTTTAAAACATCAGAGAGAGTCTATCTGTGATATCTTCTGACTTCTAAGAAGGCTTCATACGTCTATGATCATGCAACAGAATCCAAATATCTAACATATGTTTTAGCTAAAATGTAAATATCTACATTTCTCATTTCTTAGGTTAACCAAAAGAAATTCAACTTCTGGTACCTACTAAGAAGGGAAGTAGCTTTTTTTTTTTTTTTTTAAGATAATAAAAATGTCCATGGCTTTAAAAGACATGCACAAACAACAAATACGTGTGCATTGGTGTGCAGATGTGTGATTTGGCATGCTCTTTAAAAGCTGGGTAATGCTCTAATACACAAGACTTGAGAAAAGACTTCAGAAAATGTGACAGAATCAAAATTTTGGACGGTAACCTCTGCTGGAATGATAACTTTAAAAGAATCCAGAGACAGTCTGTTTGGAATGAGATAATTTTATATTAAAAATAGTATTAAAATTATTATTGTAAATTTATGAGTAGTGAAAAAAAAATACTTTCCCTTTTTTTATGTTTTGTGTGAATACATTAGAACACTTAAGAAACACGGACTGATCCATCTCTCTCTGAAGTACTTTACCTAAATGTGGACTGAATCGGAACTGGACTAATTAGTCAATGAACACAAAGTAGGTCATTTCCAAGTGGTTAATGATTGAAGAATCCCTTTAAAAGAAGAAAATCCTCATCAGTGTGAAATACATGAGCATTTTCCCTTTTGCAGGTTTAAAATGCCTAAAATTCATCTAGTAGCTGAACAAACCCGGTCAAATAAAAATTTTTGTGATGTTGTAGCAAAAAGTCAACTCACTATGGCTTGCTATTGTCATAAAATTATTAAACAATTATTTTTCTCTTGAAGGAATGAAATCATGTGAAGCCAACTATTCTTATTAAAAATACATTAAAATAATTACAGTTGAATTCTGCCTGATGAGAAAATAGTTTTGTGTAGTTTTACCCAAAATTATTTTATATTTGGTAAAAAATCAGAATCCCTATATTCTCCCCAAACTATCTGTCCCTGCTTGCACTGCTTGTGCAATTGTCTCTTGTTCTTTAATTTGACCAGCAGGCCTTGACTTGACCACACTGGTTTCTTCCCTTCACTGACCGATTTCCTACATCTGGAAATTGAGACCTCTTTTGCTCGTTCTATGGAAAGCATCCTTAAAGATCCACCAGCTCTGTTTTGCTCCATCATCCCAAAGGACTGTTTCTCAAGGGGTCCTACTGATTAACTCCCTGAAGATCTGGAATTTTGCTTTCCTAACTACACTCCTTGCCTGTCCCATATGCCTCCAGACCTTGAACTCTACCAATGTGTGATTGCTGCATCCCAGGCTGTGTCCAATCTTGATGTCACCCACAAGGTCACACGCATTGTTGGCTACCAGGTCTAATATTGCATCCTCTCAAGTAGGGGTGTCTATCATTTGAGTTAAATAGTTATCTTCAATACATTCTAGGAGTCTCCTGGATTGCCTACAGCTTGCTGTGCTACTTTTCCAACAGATACCAGGATGATTGAAGTCCCCCCGTAGGACAAGAACTTGTGAACGCAAAGCCTCCTGTAGCTGGAGGAAGATGGTTTCATCTAAGGGCTCTCCTTAATCAGGTTGCCTGTGGTAGATGCCAATCACCATATTCTTTTTGTTGCCTTGGTAGCTTCTAACTCCTCCTGTTTGTTGCTCAAGCTGCATGCATTCATGTAGAGGCACTTGGTCTGGGCTCTTGTCTCTGTTATCTTCTTAGTGGGACACTCCTTATTTCCCTTAAGATGTTTCATGGCATCTTTCTTGTTGGCCTCTACCACTACAAAATCCCCTAACTCATCTCTACAGGACATTAACTGTACTGCAGCATTCCCAGCATGCCCCAGGGGAATGGGTGGAGGGCCCACACCTGTACCACTTCGATCCGAATGCTATGCCATAGGCAAGGCTGGTATATACCCCTTCCCCTTTCACATCTAATTTAAAGCCCTGTCTATGAGTCCTGCATGCTCCTGGGCAAAGACCCTCTTTCCTCTATGAGAAAGTGGCTCCCGTGTGATGCCTGGGATAACACACTGATGTTTTTAGTTGTTACTATGTAGTCGTAGTGTGTACAGAAAGTCAAGGACTTTTCAGCTTCTTAAGCCCTGCCAGGTGCACAAGGAGCTGGGAGAGCACGGCCAGGACAGCTGATCCAGACTAGTCAAAGGGATACTCCCTACCATATAACATCATGCTTCAGACATAACTGGAGAAGCTAGTTGGGAGGCAGAATCACTGCTCACACAAAGCCTGGGAATTGGATTGTTTTATTTTCTTTTTGCATGTGGTGAGCAATTGCATTAGTTCATCACTTGTATCATGGTTATTGTCACTGTCACTGTCATTGTCATTATTATCACTAATATCATTCTATTCTATTGTTATCCTACTAAACTGCTTTGTCTCAACTCACAAATTGTTTCTTTTGTTGCGGGTTTGTTTTGTTCTGGTTTATTTTTGTTTTTTTCTCATTCTCCTGCCCTTCCCTTTTTGGGGGGTGAGGAATGAGTGAGTGACCACATGGTGCTTAGCTGCCTGTTAGGGCTAAAACATGGCATTCAGTTAGTGGCATGGGTTGATTTTCAAGAACTCAGACAAGTAAAATGACTTTTTAATTTTGTGTTTCAGAGATTTGAAATTTTGTACATTTCATGAATGCAGAACACTCACTTAAATTTTACTGCATTTAATATTTACACTGAGAATTTGATGTCATAAATCCTATAAAAATATTCTTAGAATCTTTTTACCCCAAACTCACTGAATTTATGTTAATACTATATTGAAAAAAATATGTTTTCAGAATGACTTTCAAAGTACAGCATGCATGTGAGGGGAATGAAAAAAAAAATAGTTAATTTTTCACATTGAAAATAAAAGACAAATTCTGTAACATTTTGGGACATTGGGACGTTGTTTCTCTTCCCAAAAATCTCTTGAATTCTTTCCTGGTTTTTGGTTGTTTTGGGGTTTTTTTTACTTATCATAGAAATGCTGGAATGATGTGAACTTTAATGTACCTCAAAAAAACTTACTTTACTTGGTATGTAGAGTCCCTTATAGATATTGGTCTTGAATACTCCAAGAGTAAAATAAGAAGTGATTCAGGATCTTCTGGTTTTGAGACAAGTTCTACAACTATTTTGTAGAAAGGGTGGTAGTTTTTTTTCCCCTTTGTTCAGTGGAAAAGGAAATATCACAGATTACTGCTTAATGAGGGAATCAGGTGCTATTAGTATCTGTCAGACCCGTTTTGAATGCATTATGAATGTAACACATCCAAAGAGAAAGCCAGACAGCACTGAATTTTGGCTGAAATCTTAAAAGATCATTGACATTTACAAATACAAAAATCTCAGGCAATGAAGATGTCCTTGAAAGAAGACAGCTTAAGTGTTTCCATTATGAGGCAGAAACAATGCTTTTCAGGACCATATTTTTTACAGTTAGATGGCAAAATTCTGATTATAATAGTTCTTATTGTTTAAACATTTTATAATATGTGACAGTGTGTTGGCATAATGAACAAAGGGACACATGATATATTAACAATATTGTATCTTCAGGAGAAATGCTTCTTTGTTTTGTACAAGGATTTGATATCCTCGTAACTTAGTTATTTAAATTAATGCTGGCAAAGATTCAAAACCTTTTCAAGTGGTTGATTATAAAGAAGTCATTCTGAAATAATAATAAAAAAAAAATCCTCCAAGGCTTTTGTTGAGATCTGATATTGGAAATTATTGATTTGCAGAGAAAAAGTTGCTCATTCATTTTGTAATTTTGTTGCTCATTAAATTTATAAATACAATATTTGTACAAAAATAATGCAAAAAAGTGCAGGTATCTGTACCTTTTCTGTAATTATCACTAGGAAGATAGATTATATATATTAATGAGTAAAACAGACAATTTCTCAATATTTTAGGCACCCACGTAGCATTTTTTAATACTTTAAAACAGGCACCTTTTTTGTACAAACTATGGATATATTGTAACTTTATAAAAATCACAAAATATCTAAATAGATGTTACAGTGAGAAATGTAAAGTTTTACACCACTCAGATTCTGTTCAGGCTTCTGAAAGGCACTTTGAACTAACTGGAGCTCAGTCAATGTGTTTCACATGATTAAAAGGATGAGCACAGTCATTAACAAAACTGACTAATGGACTAGAGGGTTCTAAAACTCCCAAATGCCATCATGATGAAATGAAGGCATTTTCTTATTAATTTTCCTGCATAGATCTTAGCTGCAGAACCAGGAATCTATTATTACTTTGGAACTTTCCAGGCTGTGTAGGTGCCATGGGTGCAGCATGATATTACTTATTCTATGATGAGAACTCTTGTCTTTTGAATTTAAGGTATATAATAAAAGGTAATGTCTGCTTTATATTTCACAAATTAAGATGTAAATTTTTTTTTCTGTGTTGTTTCAGGTTAGTCCCACTAGTTCAATTAGCAGTTAATGTAAATTCTGCATTTATCAGGATTCGGGGAATAAACAAAAAGGATAAGATGCAAATATGCTCTATCTAGATACACTCTTCTTCTCTGACCCATTAAAGGATATTGCTACTTGCCTGGTACATAATTTGCCACTTACATAAGGTTCTCTTGAATATAATTTCAGTTTGAATATAATTTCAGTTAGAATCATAGGATCATAGAATATTCTGAGTTGGAAAGGACCCATAAAGATCATCAAGTACAACTCCTGGCTCTACACAGGGCCAGCAAGTTGGAATATTTCACCCATTTGTTGGATTAAATATTACAGTTTGATGGTAACAGATGAGCATCAAGTACTTAATTAAATAAAGATAAATATATATACACACACATATATATCTCTGTATTCTAGAACAAGTCCCTATTCTGAGGCCAGATTCTATTAGTTCTGATATGAGAGGGTAGGATTTATCAAACTAGTGACTACATAAAATAAGGAAAAATACTTCTTATATAGTGTAAGTTCATTAGCCCAGAAGTGAAACCTTGTACTTTTAGGAGCAAATGCTGAAAAAGTATCTTCCCATTTAATTACTCTTTGTTTCCACCACGCAATTTCAGATATTGATTCTCACAAAGTTATGAACTGCAGCATTAGGGGTGTCTAGGCTTCTTCATTTTGTGAGTATGATTACACATGCACCAAATAAGAGTTAAAAATTCTCCTGTAACTTATTCATAGCCCGTATCTGCCATCTGATGTATTTATAAATAGAAATCAAATACCTGTTTCCTAGCCTTCATTGCTAGAGTAGTAGTATCTCCCAAAATAAGTGTTCTAGCATAATATGTTTACAATAATGTCTCCTCCCATTCATCCAATTATTCAATGAACTGGATAATTATTTAATACATGACAAGAAACCTAAAAATTAAAAGCAGAGTCTATTGGGCCATTCAAAGACACATGTTCTATCCTTTATCATCTATATATGGACTTAATTTCTAATGACTATTATGCTGTAGATTAGGAGGCCCATACATACAGCTGAACCCAACGGCTTAGATGACAGAACATGTTGTCATAAATTTGTGTTACATTGTGGTTCAGTGTCATTATTGTTAGAATAATCTGCTAGTGGTATACCAATCTATGACTTTGCTAATGGCAAATATATGTATCAAACTACATTGGTGATCTAGACTGGAATTAGCATCCAAAAATTGTTCAAAAATATACAGCAGTATCACAAAAAGTTAGCTGATTGTCTTCTAAATGAAATTATAACAGTGTAAACGTCTGTGGGTGAAAAGTAACTTGCTGATTAACAAGTAATTGGTAACAATTAGTAGTAGTTATGCAATTCACAAGAAAAGTGAAAGAGAATTGTACTTTAAATAATTTTTTAAAAAAATTTTTAAAAATCCCTAACACCACTTTTTAACTACTGTCTAACATTTGAGGAGGAAAGAGTTAACAGCAGCTGAGTTTTTGGTATTTTTTACGGTTAAAAATTAACAAAATTCCTGAACTGTCAACACAGGTAGTCTTCTGAATTGAACAAGTAGTAGCAATGTCAAAAATTTTACCATGTCAGTCATGAAAATAAACACATTAGATTCACAAGAAAAGAATTTCACTGTCTACCATACCTGAGAGACATTATTAGATCATGTTATTAAATCATGTTTAACAAGTTATTTGAGAACACATAACTAGGGCATGATAGTGGTACTTCTGTTTTACAAATGAGTGGAAAAATTCTATGACATTCTGGAGAAATAGGTTAAAAATCCCACCTTTACTGTGGTAACTACAGTACACAATTTCTACATTTCAGGAAGATATAGAAGTCCCATGACTTTTGACTAATCTGGGACAGAGTTTTCTCTCAGGAATTTCCATTTTGCATGCAGTAATTAAATATACATAGATCCAGAGTGAGATCCCAGCTGGAGGGGAGAAGTATTCCAATGAATATATGTCTATTTTATTCAAAATGGAACAAAATCCTCAGACATTTCAGAAAACAATGTATTTTTACAGTACTCTATTCCCAGTGTTTCTTCAATCATTTTAAGTTCTCTGCTCACAAGGTTATTGTAGCTAGGATACAAGGATGTGATCATATTTTCAGCATAGCTTAGCTTTTTTTATTTTTTTTTTTTTTTAGGGGAAAGAACTTGTTTACATACAGAAAATGAAAATATTCATGAAATACAGAAAATCACATAGATTACAAAAGCAGAAGAGCAGTTTAAGAACAAACATCCCTACAATGCCTATATAAACAAAAGTCTGCAGTCCCATAGGTATATGTCCAGAAACACAGGTGCTAATCATCTAAATCATTTCAAACTGTAGCTGTTGAGAGCTAGGAACAAGATGTCACTATTGTTACCCAATTTTAGAGGACTGCAAGGTAGATGCCAACAGCAAAGCTAGTTGTACTAAAATAAAAACCCCCAAAATCCACCCCCAAAATAAATCACATGAATCATGCCTTAGAAATGCTTATCTATTTTCATTGACTATTTTAAGTGAGATGTTGCCTTGGGTCTGGCTAGGCCAGTCAACTTCCCCAAGCAATCATCACAGGTGAGCTGAGTTAGCCCAGGTGAGCTACCTGACATTCCACACCACCTAACATCACTTCTCTGATAAAAAGGGCTGGTTGGGGAGGGGTATGGATTTGGTGCCTCTATGATTGTCTGAGTGTTGGGTTGGTAAGGTAGTCTGCATTATCACTGGGTGTGAGTGTAATTGGCTGTTGTTCTATGTTGATCTTGTCAGTAAACTGTCCTTATCCCAACCTATGAAGGCTCTGTCTCTCTCCTGGAGTGAATGAGCATCATGTAGTGCTCAGCCACTGGTTGAGGCTGAACAACTGCAGATGTCTAAAACCTACACATAAGATGTTAAGTGATTTGATTTTAATTCTGAGGGTCCCCACTTCCACAACTTTTGAAAGGCTTAATTTGCTAGATATCTGAAAAAAAGTGCCTCACACTGTGAGCCTTTGTCAAAACAAAGACAGAAAAGATGGTGTTCCTAACATCAATGTCTAGTAATTTGAGCTTTATGTCAGGAATTGATCTACAAATATCAAGTAAAATGAAACATGACTTGACAGCCTACTGTTTAAGTCACTCTACTGATTGTAGAATCTTTATTCATTCACTATGTCCTGCTTTATTTTAGAATGGAGGTGGATGGCTGTTTTGTTTTTGTTCTAAAGTCTCTCCCAAGAGGAAGCAAATATTTTCTTTTTTTTTGGCTTATGTGGGTGAATATGAATAAAAGGCCTGTCTTTTATCAGCTTCTCTCCACCTCCACATCAAAGCTTCCTCACACACTAATTTTCAGCTTTGGCATTCTGAGTAGTTGAATTCCTCTCCATGTGGTCCCATCCTTACTCTGTACTCCGCTTTCTTTTGCAGATTGGTACCCAAAGAAATGGATTGGCCTTGCCATAGTAGAAAAATCACTCTTCAGGCATTTAAGAATTTGTGAGTACCCAGAGCTGGGAATCATGTAGTAAGTGTGCAACATTCCTCACAACTGAATGTGAAGAAGCAATTTTTCATTTTGATTGTTGAAATCTCTAAAAAAAAAAATATGTATTTGAGCCTTCAGTCTCTAAAAGAGCGGATGTGAAATGTTTACATATTTTCTAGTGCTTCAGACAGTTATTACTGTTATACTCAGATTTTTATATGTGGTGAACCAGTTCTTGGGTTCTTTGCTTATTCATAATAATATTCACTTATTCACTCTAATAATATTATTTTTATAGTAATGAGCATAATTTAGAAAACACTGTGCAGCTTTTGTGGCATGAGGTTTTTAAGTCAAAACAGGATTTACAAGGAATGAGACAGGTCTATTCACTCATGTCCATGGAGTGACATAAATTAGAAGCCTCTTTTTTAATAATACTGAAATACTCAGTAATTTGAATTTAAAAAAAAAAAAAGTACTTGATAAGAAAAGTCCTTATTTGAAGTACCTAACAAGCATAAACTTATTAATTACCTGCAGAAGTAGAGACTATAAATGGACCGAGCCATATCATCATGGCAAATGAATTAGATCATTAAAATAATGTTAAAAATATTCTAAAGTTAATGTCAATAAAAGAAGACAATTTTATAGGGAATAGAACTGAAATACCATATCCTATCACTGACTTGTTACCTTATTCCAGCAGGAAGTCAGAAAAATCCATTGCAGGAACATTTCTATTGATTTAAAAAATGGCAATGGGGACTGAGAAAAAAAAAAAAAGATTATTTTCAAAGTACTCTGCTAGGAAGTTTTATTTTTTGGCATTATGTTACTTGGGAAATGTATCAAAAATTTATTTTGAAGAGGAAGGAGAAGAGCTAAAAAATACAAATTTTATTCATGAAATTATACATACAGAAGTTGTATTTTGTGGTACTTTCATTCATGTAGAGTAGGTTGACATTACATGTTTGTTATGTAAAGAACCTAAACTTCTCCAAAAGCAGACGCAGTATCTCAGGGCTCTCACAGCAACCAAGTACTTACTAAGGTACAGAGCTCAATGCAGTGTAGGTCTACGAATCCTGTAATATTTTCTCTCCGGTGTTGCAATATGACTCAGCAATCAGTTCTACTAAAATAAGCTTAATTGAGACAGCTTTCACCACTGTTTATAAGCAAAGGGGAAGAGAAAGGAAGACAGAGCTAGAACAAAAGAGGGAGGGGAGGAAAGGAGGAAGGGAGAAAGGGTAAAAGAAGGGGAGGAAGGGAGGGAAAGAGAGAATTATAGTGAGATTACGGACTTGTTACTATTTAAAACTCACTAAGTACAAAGAACTGACACAGGGTCATAAATAAACAGCCTTGTAATATTCAATTTACCTTTTCATTTCCTAAAACTCCTTTGACCTATACATAGTTTTCTGAAATTTACTTCCACAGAATCTCCAGACAGGTTTTTCTGTATCCCTGCCTCGTCATCCCTGGAACATATTCGAAGATACTAATCTGTTTTGTACTCATCCCACAGCTCTTCTACCAGATTGTGGTTCCCAAAACAGACCCAAAGCTAACCAACGTTTTTGATTGAATTCTGGAGCTCTATTGACATCACCTTTATTGTT
Organism: Porphyrio hochstetteri; assembly: GCA_020800305.1. Lineage (NCBI taxonomy): Eukaryota > Metazoa > Chordata > Aves > Gruiformes > Rallidae > Porphyrio > Porphyrio hochstetteri. Next base: position 181,328,298 of record CM036905.1, on the reverse strand, counting down.
TTATCCAAACTCTGTTTTATTAATTGAGATATCCTTGATTGTCCCTACAGCAGAAGTCCCACTTTCTGATGTGGGAGGCTTTTGTTGTCACACTGTCTATGGACCTGACATTGCCCTGCAGTTTCTGCTTCTGCCCATGATTCTGGCAGCTTCCAGCTGGTACACCAGCAAGCCCAACCCAGAGTTCCTCATGGCTCTTAGTAAGGAAATGCACCAGCTGTATCACCTGCGCACAGCAAACCATACTTTCCCACCCTGTGGCTAAAAACAGGTTAAACAGCCTTTCCCACTCCAGAGCTTTGTTTTTATGCAGAAAACTGCAGCTGTGGGACTCTTTTTCCAAGGAGCCCTTCCCATCCATGAGTGCTTGCAGAAAAAAGGAGGTGCAGAGTTTGTGGAGTTCTGTTTTCTGGAGACATTCAAGACCTGCCTGGACACAATCTTATGCAACCTGCTGTAGATGATCCTCATTTAGCACGGGTGTTGGACTTGATGATTTCCAGAGGTCCTTTTCAACCCCTAACATTCTGTGATTTTGTGATTCTGTGATTCCTTGACTCATACTATTTATTGGAAGGTCATCACCTTATCTGAATGAATCCAAATGGCAAGATTCAATGAATTTCAGTACACTCTGACTTTTTAATTAATGTTCTGTTCAACACACCACTTCAAGAAAACAGCCATGAGGGTCATAATTCCTCAAGAGAATACATTCTATTAGAAATAGCTAATTATATTGTTCTTCTGTAATTGTATCAGAAGACCAGGTCCATTTAGGTGTCAGCTTTTGTTGGTTACTGGATTGATCATTTAATGAGTGTAAAATACTATGTTTAAGGAAAGAATAAAGGAGGGAAAGGGAAGAGAAGAGGGAAGAAAGAGAGGCAGGGGAGGGGGAGGGAGAGGGAGAGGGAGGAGAGGAAGGTAACACAGATGAGGTTGGTTGAGTTAGTTGATGGACCCTGTTATCACCATTGATGCTTAGTCAGTGTGCTGTGGCCTGTGCTGGAACAGTACACCCTCATAGAGCAGTCTGCTCCTGCACTTCTGTCCTGGTTTTGGCATGGATAGAGTTAATTTTCATTTCAGTAGCTGGTGTAGTGCTGTGTTTTGGAGTTAGAATGAGAATCATGTTGGTAACACGCTGATGTTTTTAATTGTTGACAAGCAGTCAAGGACTTTTCAACTTCTCATACTGCCTTGCTAAGAAGAAGGTGGGGGTATCCAAGAAACTGGGAGGGGATGCAGTCATGACAGGTGACTCAAACTGGGAAAACAGCTATTCTATACCATACAATACCATTTATATCTGGGGGTGAGCTGAAGGGTTGGGTAGCAGCTGTCTTTGTGCAGTATTCACTTCAGTGTGGTGGCTGCACTTGCCTGCCAATGGGAAGTGGTGAATGAATTTGTTTTTCTTTACTTGCATGTGTGGGATGAGAGGCTGGGCAGTTTGGGGGGTCTTGCATGGCAGCTAGAGGGTCTTGTACAACATCAAAGAACAGGACCCAGTGGGAGGGACCCACCCGTGAGGAATTTGTGAAGAGAGCCCGGGGAGAACGGGAGGGGTGGGGGAGAGATTTTTCCTACTTCTCATTATCCTACTCTGACTCTTGATTGCCAGTAAGTTAAATTGATTTCTCCAAGTCAAGTCTGTTTTACCTGTGACAGTAATGGATGAGTGATCCATCCCAGTCCTTATCTTGACCCACAAGCCTTTCTTTTTTTTTTTTTTTTTTTCTTCTCCAGTTGAGGAAATGAAGTGATAGAGTGGCTTGGTTAGTATCTGGAATCCAGCCAAGGTCAGCCCACCACAAAGTGCCCTTTAACTACACCGACCTAACTTCAGTAGTCCACAGGCAACAATATTGCAAGAAATATATGATACAGACAGCAGCAGCAATTTGTACTTGATATCAGCTTTATGGTTATCTGTTCAATTCTTGTAGCTATGAGGAATCTTAGACACAGTACAATGCTCTAGTTTTGTTACACACATTTCCTCTGTTTTTTGTGGGTTTTTTTTTGTCATGTGTCTTTTTTTGTTGGTATTTTTTTGTTGTTGTTTAAAATCTACAGACTATTTCAAAGCCACCTTTACTCCAGGCACATGTAGATACTGGTCCTGAACACTGCCTGGCCTGGTGAGGAAGTTTGCTTCTTTGTATTCAGGAGTTCATCTGTCTCTGTCCCCATTAACCAAAATTTCACGTGTAGTCCTCATGAAGAAAGTAGAGTAGGAATTTGACTTTGGTTTCCCTCGGTCCATTAGATGGCATAAAGTAACTGAAATAAGGAATAACTTGAGGTATCTTTGGTCATTGAAAAATGATTGTATCAAACCTATGGGTATTGTAGGCTGATCAGCCTTATTAAGCAATAATTAGAGAGAGATGAGAGAGAGCTGTTCCACTAAACTGTAACAGTAGTGACTATCATTACCTCATTGTCTATCTGAAGAAACATATTTTCACACCCCACCCCCCCACAAGTACATCAAATAAAAATTCTCAACTCCAGAGATTACAGTGTTGTAGTTTTGCATGGCTGGCTTCTCGTGGAGAAGGGGGGGCTGGGAGGGTGGCTTTGGCAAGAAGCCAGTCAGTGATGGTCATAGCACCTCTGTGAATCACATTTAAGAATAAAAATAACCACCAGCAGCTGCTTTTTGCCACTAGAGAAGGGAGTGAGAGGATGTAAGAAACTGTGCAGACACCACAGAAGAGGGAGGGGGGCTGAGGTGCTCCAGGAGCTGGAGAGAGAGATTCCCCGGCAGTCCCTGGAGAAGACTATGGTGAAGCAGGCTGTCTCCCTGCAGCCCATGGATAATGACAGGGAGCAGATATCCCATCTACAGCCCGTGGAGAGACCCACACCGGAGTGGGTGGAGACATCTGAAGGACACTGTGACCCTGTGGGAATCCCACGTTGGAGAAAGCTCCTGGCAGAGAAACGTGCATCCTGTGGAGAGACCAACCCATGCCAGAGCAGGTTTGCTGGGGGATCTGTGACTCTGTGGGGGACCAGGTGTAAGGAAATATGCCTTACTCACCAACAGAACCGAACCCCCCTTTTTTCCTCTCACCTACCAAACCTCATTACCAAACCTTTTTCCTGTCACCTGCCGAACCTCATTCCTACCACACCACCTCACCACCACCCCTCAGGCTTTAAGTGGCTTGTGCCAAGGACCAAATGACTATGTCACCAGCTAACATTAAGAGAGCATTCCTTCCACATCCCACCCAAAAGATATCAGGAGAAACATCAGGAGCCATTCGCACATCAGCCCATTCACACATCAGGCCTTCAGTCATCCACCCTGAAGCATTCCAACAGCCAGGTGGAAGGTTGTGGCTATGCCAAGGATGACTACAGAAAGGGAGCATTCCACCATGGAAGGAGGAACCAAGCAACGGAGGAACAAGTCATCACAAGAAGGAAACAAGACACCAACAAGACAACCAAGAGAACAAGAAACACAAAGAACCAGGAAGACATTGAGAGACAATGAGGGAACATTCTCCAACCCCCATCAGACCCAGAGACACTGAAGAATACTCTGCCATCAGATGGGACGCCAGAACTCCGTGGTGGTAGATATCACAACCTCCCTCTCGTATTTCTCTCCTTTGTATCTCCCTTTCTCTCTCTTTTCCATCCTTTTCTCTTTCTTCCCCCCTTCCCCTGCACATTTGTTGTGTGCCAAATAAAGCAACCTTAACCTTGACTACGTTTTGAGTCTTAATTCTGTTCTCCGAGAATTGAATTGAGAACTGATCATGATAAAACACCTAGTAATTGGACGTCAATCAGGGGTTAAGCCCAGCCACCCAGAGTGATCTGAGGTTCTGTTGGAATGCAAGGGGTTTTAACCTCTGCCAAACTAAGTCTTGCCTAGGTTGTGGATCAGGACACCAGGCTGGAGCAGTCTGGGCCTGAAGGTTAGCACCTGATGGAAGGGAGCCTTGCTGAGGCAGGTTGTGAGGAGCTGAAGCTCAGAAAGGACTCATGTTAGAGAAGTTCATGAAGGACTGTCTCCTGTGGGTGGGACACTAAGGTGCATCAGGGGAAAGGTGTGAGGAATTCCTCCCCCAAACCAAGAAGGGAAACAACTGACTGAAACCATCATTCCCCCATTCTCTGTCCCTCCCTATGCCACGATGCAGGGGAGGGGGAAGAAGGGAGTGAAATGACTAAAGTTAAGTCTGCTAAGAAGGGAGGGGTAGGGGGACGTGTTTTAATATCTGATCACACTTCTCATTGTCTGACTCTGGTTTCACTGTGTGTGTAGCGTAGTGTAATAAATTAAAGAGTTTTCTTTCCTTTATTCTGTGTTGAGTCTCTTTTGCCCATGATGTAATTGCAGAATGATCTCTTCCTGTCCTTATCTTGAATCCAAAGTCTCTCAATATACATTTTCTCCCCTGTCCAGCTGAAAAGGGGCGTGATAGAACAACTTTGGTGGGCATTTGGCCTCCAGCCAGGGTCAAACTACCACATACAGATATATTAGTAAAAGTTTTATTTATTTGCCTACAGTTTACTATGAATTATATGTTTCATTCTATTGAAATTTGGCTCAGCACCAGAGATGAACGTGGAAAGGCTTGCCTTATCTTCTGAAGGTTGAGAAGAGGAAATTTATCTTTTCTTCAGAGTAAATGAGCATGCAGAGCTGAAAAATTCCTGGAGTTCAAGGTGGGAAATGAGGGAATCAGACAGCAATGAAGGAGTGAAATATTGAAACTGTAACTCACAGTTAAAAGGCAGAAATAATGGAAAAGAAGAGAGAAAGGGAGACAAAATCTTATAAAAAGAAACACAAACCAATTTTTTACATGCTCTAAAGGAACTGTGTGGAGTTTACTACAACCCAGGAAGCCATTAAGAATTACTGGGTTGAGAATGGGACTGAAGAAAATGGCTTATCCTGCCAAGACTAGCATAGTGAGCTAGAAAGAAAACTCATTCCAAACAACCTCTATTTTTATCCTCTTGCTCTGATTTTATTTGAAAAAAACTGCAGTAGTCTTCTGTTAAAATAATAAAAAAACCAACTTGGCTTCAAAATTATTTCTGTATATTTTTATGGTGGCCTCTGGAAAAATATAATTTTAAGCACATCTGCCTCATAACTCTCACCAATAGAAAAAATCCTCATAACAAACAACAAATAAAAAATACAATCTGTTTGCAGATAATGCAAAAACAGAGGAACATGGAAGGAATGTTTTTCATTAATTATCTTCAATGAAAAATTCAAGATTCTTTAGCCCAAAGAATCACAACATACTCAACAGATGTGAAGAGAAATTACGTATACAATACAGACCACTCAAGGTATGTGGAATATTAACAGTAATTTAAAAAAAAAAAATTTAGTCTGAAAGTATTCCATCCCTACCAGCTACATTTTTTCATTATCTAAATAGTTTATTGATCTAAAGTGTGTGTCTGTGTGTGTAAAAATAAGTGAAAGGAACTGTTGAATTGTATTTATAATAATATGTTAATATATAGAAATATTTTTTTAATTAATAAACAGCAGAAAAAACTACAAATTGTGTGCATGTGTGGTTTAAAAATCAAGAGAAGACAGACCTATTTTCTTTGCCCCAAAAAAGAAACTGGACACACTAATAGTATCTTTCCCTACTGAACAGCAAACCTTTCCCATTTCACATAGCTTTTTGCTATATTTGGTACAGTAATCTCTATCAAGGGGTAAATTGACTTTCCTTTTACAGATCATTAGCACCTGCATTCCAGCCAATAGGGTTTGCATGAACAGGTTCTAGATTGTCTCTCAGTTCAAACATGAGTTCATTCAGCATTGCAAGGCACCCTAAATTAAAAGAAATATTTCCTTGAATTGTAATACACAACTTTTGGCTTGTAACTATAATAAATATTGCTATATAATTTAAAGCATTTATTATGTTTTCAAATACATAAAACATGTATATCCAAACAATATCTTATATGATGATAAACAGATCGTCAGGAATCTAGTCCACGTTATCCCTGTATCCCCATTCTGGTAAGGTTCATCCTAAATATTTGGCTGACTTTGAACAGGTACAAGTTTGACTTCTGAATTAACAAGCCACAAGTCAGGAAATGGTACACTTTTTTTGTTGTTAAGGTAAAATAATTTATAGTAAAATTATGTTGGCAAGCCCTTTGGAATGATCTAATGCAATACTTAATTCACATCCATCCATGCATAAATCCACATTTCTTAACGTGTATCATCTGCTAGAATTGATTCTCTAATATGGTTACATTTGTCTTGTGCAGAACAACCATTTCTGTGCTTTCCTTCAAAACACCCATTGAATTATCTGCTCAAAAATGAGTGTTAGGGCTGCATTCTTTCACTTGATAAAAAGTTCTGCAGTGGCAATTCTGTCAGCATATAAGCACTACTGCTCAGTTAGTTGGCTCTTAACACATGGAAAGGAAAGGATACATGCCTCATCAATTTGCTGTCTCATGAAATGTAAGCACAAAAGGGTGTGCATCCACTGTCTCTGTTAAACCACCCTCATAGTACATAATGTTTTCCTAATATCTAACTGGAACTAGTCATAACATGTATTCACTGCTGCTTGCTCTTTTACTATGCACACTCAGTAAAAGTCTGTCTGTCTTCTTAGTTCCTTTTCTGCTGCATCAGCTTTCACAAGCAAGGTCTCACAGGCCTCTGTGCTTATTTAAAAGGTCCAGGAAAAGAGACTCAACAGCAGTGGATGTAATCAATTCCCTGGTGTGTTACCAACACCTTTCTGGCTACCAACACACAGCACAGCGCTGTGAGGGCTATTATGAGGAAAATTAACTCCATCTCAGACAGACCCAATACAGTCAGGAATGACTGAGGGAAGTTTAGCTAAGATGAAGGTGGGGAGAGTGGCATGGGAAAGAGTTTTAGGTTTGTCTTGGATTGACCCTGACTGGAAAAGGGTTTGAGATAAAGATAGGGAGATCATTCATCAATGAAAATCAAAAGAAAAACAGGGTAAACTTAGAAAAAAATTAACTGAATTTATTACAAAGCAAAAAGAAGTAAAGAAATGACAAAGAAAAACAAATCTTTTAAAAAAAACCCTTTTACCTCACCCCTGCCTTCTTCCTTTTCTTCATTGGCTCCTCTTCCTAACTCCTCCCCCTGAGTGGCTCAGGGGGGTGGGGAATAGGGGTTGTGGTCAGTTCATCATATACTGTCTCTGCCACTCCTTCCTCCTCATGCTCCTCTGGTGTGGGGTTCCTCCTAAGGCAGACTGTTGAAGGCTTTTTAGCGGACAATGGGCATCTGAGCAATCCAGCCTTTGAACTGTAACAACTGCTATACGGCTTGTAGCCAATCACAGAGTGTATTGGGGTGCGTGATCGTATGCGCTCAACCAATAGGAGCCGGACGTGTGCATGAGGTGGGGGTGTAGCTATCCGGACACGAGCACATGGCACAGGTCTATATAAGCAGACAAACATTTTGGATAAATGGCATTCACCTGATCATATTGATCCATGTGTGTCTGCCTGGTTCTCCCGCAGCAGAGTCCTCCATGAACCTCTCCAAAGCGGGTTTTTCCTGTGGGCTGCAGTTCTTCACAAACTACCCCAGGGTGGAGGTGGGTTCCTTCCACTGGGTGTAGTCCTTCAGGAACAGACTGCTCCAGCATGGGTCCCCCATGAGAGCACAAGTCCTGCCAGCAAACCGGCTCCAGAGTGGGCTTCCTGGGGGTTCACAGCCTTATTCAGATGCCTCCACCTGCTTCAGCATGGGGTCCTCCACAGGCTGCAGGTGGATAACCTCCAGGGGCTGCAGCGAGACAGCCTTCCTCACCATGATCTTCGCCATGGGCTGCAGGAGAGTCTCTGCTCTGGTGCCTGGACCATCTCCTCTCTCTCCTTCATTGAATTTGGTGTCTGTTCTCACATCTTCTCACAACTCTCTCTGGCTGCAAAAGCTGCTTCTAGTTTGGGGGTTTCTTCCTTCTTAAATATGATAGCTCACTGGAACTACCATTGTCACTGATGGGCTTGGGGTTGGTCAGCAGCGAGTCTGTCTTGGAGCTGACTGGTATCGGCTCTATCAGACATAACGGGAAGCTTCCAGCAGCTTCTTTCCTTGGCCACACCTGTAATATTCCTGCCATGCAAACACAAACCAAGATTTTATCATGCTATTTTCAATAAACTTTCTCCTTTTCATGTGCCAAGGAATGCATTCCAAGAGATCTCAGGCAATGATTTACCCTGGAAACATAGTGAAACTGATTAACCTGTAGTTCCTATATCAGTGTTAGGTCTGTTATGATGATAGGTACAACATTTGCTTTTTTTGCAGTTCTTAAGGACCTTCCCTGGTCTCCACAACTTTTCAAAGATGTTCTTACAAAGACATTAGCCAGTTTTCCCAGCATGCTTTGATGCAGACTGTCAGGTTCCATGGACTTGGGTGAGATAAGTTCTCTCAGGTAATCCTTGCTGAGCAGTGCTGGCACAGCATCAAGGCTGTGTCTCCATTTACCACCATCACCACCACTTGCAGATGGGGTGTTTGTGTGTCTGTATGTGTGCAAGGTCTTGGGAAGGGACATAGGCAGGATAGCTGACCCAAACTGACCAAAGGAATATTCCATATTTGATGATGCCTGCTCAGCAATAAAAGCTAAGAGAAAGGAGGAGGAATTGGAGACATTAGTTATTTACAAAGTTTTTCTTCTAAAGCAACTGCTACACAAACTGAAGCTCTGCTTCCCCTGAAGTGGCCAGGCATCTCCTGATGATGGGAAGTAGAAAATAATATTTTGCTATTCTTTTGCTTCTGTATACAACCCTTTGCTATATTAAACTGCCTTTATCTTGTCTCATGAGGATTTTTTCCATCTTATTTTTCTCCCCTCCCAGTTCTGCTGAGTAGGGGAGTGGTAGAGTAGACTGGTGGATACCTAGCATCCAACCAAGGTCAACCCACAGCACTGACTGTTTTACCTCGTGCCACACAGTTGGTGCAGGGAAAATGGGGGTTGCAGTCAGGTCACAAAAGTTTATCTCTGCTGCTGAATAGAATATCCTAAATCCATTCCTGCAAATTTGTGAGATATCTCCATAATTCTGCTGGGTACCCTATCCCTGCTTCAACTTTTTGTGTACTTTAATTTTGCTCAGTGAGGATTTTGCTGCACAGTGTTTACAGCCTTCTGCTCACACTAAACTTTCTGCAATCCAGAATGAATTATTCTTGTGCTTTGAGGATATTTTTCTTATCTACCACTTTGACCTTCTAAAAAAAATAATAAAGAAGAAACAAATAGAATGTACTTCCTTATTCTGGGGTCTGCTACTTTTCTTCATCTTTTTCCTTTCTATCAAGACCTTAAAATTCACAGTCTCTTGTTTGTTGCAGGCCAGAGTGCCATCACATTCACAGCTTTGAGCCAGTCTTCCTAAACATTAGTTCAGCAGACTACTTCTCTTAGTTACTGGTCACCTATGTCAAGAAGTTCTCTTGAGCACATTCCAAACACCTCTTGTATTGCTTGTAGCCAGCAGTATCACCCTTCCAACAGAAAGTTCCCCATGGTAACCAGGGACTGTGATTTTATTTCAGGTGTCTGAAGATGGCTTAGGCTGTTTTCCTTTCTTGACTATGTAGTAGGATGTCTACCATGATGTTATACATATCAGTCACTCCTCTAATGCTCATCCATAAGATCTCATCTGACAACAAGTGCTTCATAAGTTGTACCATATACTTTTGGGGTTTATGATACTTTCAGAGAGTACTCTGGAAGAAATGTCTAGAAGCTCATTGAAATAGGGAAGTGATTAGGGCAAAGGTATATATATCAAAGTTTGATACAAAAATCCCTGATAACACTGGAGTAACAGTATATTGTGAGTTTAATATAGGAACAGCAGTTATTAGAACCTGCAGCTGAGGAGAATTGAAAGGTGCTTTAACAGTAGTTATGTGCTTCCCAATTTGGAAAGTGTTGGCTAAACACAATACCTACAATTAAATCAATTAAATTTAAATATCTTGTTCTTAGTTCCATCATATGAAAGATGAACTCAGGAGAAATAATGTCTTTAAAGGTATGTCTTATATGTTTAGAGTAAGAAAAATCTATGATTATTTTATTCAGTAGTCTGTAAGAGAAGAATTGAAAAGAAGTAACTTTAGTTAAGCAGAAATGGTAATTAATAACAAGTTGTATTAGTCATAATAATAATTTTTAGCAGGTTCACTTGTTTTACAAGTTTGTAAAAGACATTTTTTTCACTCAGAATTGACAGAAAATTGAACAAATGACAAAATCTTCCTCCCAGAAAGTTGGGGGGTTTTTTTTCAAACATTGTTATGTTGCAATTTAGACCTGTTTTAAAAGGTAATTGTTTTTCTCTGAAAATTTTGCGTTAAAAATGCCTTTAAAGAAATAATGACAGCATCAAAGAATGTATAAAGATTTCTTATTAGTGTACCTCCTTGCCACAGTAAAAGATATTTTTATAAGAAAAAATTATTTGTCATTACAGAAAAGAACTTGATTTTTGAGACCTAACTTGAAGGGAAAATCTATCTTCAGGTCTTCTGGACCTTTTATATCCTCTAATAGAGACAGACTGATTAAGTACAAATAATGTACAGCTGGGAAAGAGTAGAACTCAGTGTAGCATAAGCAGCTATCCTGAGAGAAAAAAGCACAGAGGAACAATGGAATAAATTGCAGTTGATGGTAAAATTGGCTGAATTGTTTCACATTTTCACTTAGCTAAAATCTTGTTCTACTTCCACTACTACCTTCTGGAAAGAAAAAAAAATTATTGTTAAGTGCTTTTTGTGTATGGCAGGTATTTTGAGGGAAAAAAAATGGTCTTTTCAACCTATCTGGTTCCCATGTGGAAATGACTAGGATAAATTTATAGCAGTGGTCTCTCCTGGCCATAAATCTCCTTTATGTTATCCTGAATGTTATCATGATGAGTCCTACACTCAACATGAGTATGTTGCTCAGGAAGCTTACGAAAGTTCTATGGTATTACAGATTACTCATATCACCCACCTATGCCAGGCTATCAGTTAACACAATTTTCTGCTTTCCCTTGAAGAAAAAAAAAAAAAAAAAAGAAAGAAAAAGAAAGGAACTCATCTAATAGAATCATAGAATGGTCTTGGTTGAAAAGGACCTTAAAGATCATCTAGTTCCAACAACCCTGCTGTGAAATTTCTCTTTGTGGGATGGGAAACCCTTAAAATTGATCACATCTTTTCAAGTCTGTTTGATTTTATGATATTCTCAAAATGCAGGAGTGTATGCATGGGGTACTTAAAGCACTGCTTCTTCACTGCACATTTTGAAGAGATGTGTTATTAGTCCTACAGCCCCTGAAGTACAATATAAACCTCGTCTACTATAAAATCTGTAGAAATGAAATACTTTAACTTGGCTAATGAGAACATGCTAATAGTGGGAGCAAACCACAAAAAGGAGGCAGTTTAATATTGTGTCTGTAATAATTTGATTGTGTAGACCCCATTTTATAGCCAAGATAACTTACATGTTTCAAGATACTATAATTAGTATGAGACCTTTCTGCAATTAATGTCTTTTCTGAAAGTCAGTTCAAGGAGGCTTCACTCATTAAAATAGTCTCAAACAGCTTCAGGCTCCTCTTTCACCCCCACTTGCTGTTTGCAGAGGAAAAGTATGTTACAAGGTCTACTAATAACCATAATCTCCTGAGAGATGCAAATCAGTGAGATAGACCAAGGACTTCCATAAGTTCAGAAAGTTCTATGAATCTTCTGAGGTGTTTTTGAACTGCAAAAGTTCAATGAGCCATCACTTTCAAGATCCATGTCTTGCACCTAACTATTATCTCAAAATAACTGTTTTATAACACAATGTTATTGATTTATAGAAAAAATAAAATTAGCCCAAATGAGTCTCCAAGAAAAAAACACGTTTGATAGGTTTTTAGATTGCACTTTCCTACTGAGATAATTTAAGTCGAACTATACAGTTGAAGCCTGGAAAAATTGTATTAAATGATACAAATTTTTTTTCAGGGTGTTTATTTTTTTAAATTATAGTCCTACGATTGTACCAGTCAATTACCTCTCTCCATGTATTAACTTTAAGGAGAAAACATTGGTAAAACAAAATACCAAAACAAAACAAAAAAGGACTTTTTTCCTTTTCTGTTTAATTCAGTTATTTTTAAATAAAGTTTCACATTTCATATACATAATCTATTTCAATTTTTCATAGGAATCATGTCATAGATAAATATCAGTACTGTTGTTTCTTAAAAACCTTATTAACAAAAGAAAATTGAAAGAATTTAAGGATATTCAGATTATATTTTGTTGCACTCATTTAATAATCTTCACATAAAATCTTCCTTTTAAATATTGTTTAATGGCTAGGGCTTTCATGATTTTTGGACACAAATCCCTAGGGATATTAATTTCCTCCATTGCCCATCAATTTCAGTTTAATCAGCTCTGACCATGAGGTTTCAAAATTGCAGTTCTCAAGAGGCAAGGTCCTAAATAGGAAAAAGGTTGCCAAATGCTTAAAAAAAATTACAAACTGTGTTCCCCTAATACTATTTTAGATCATTTGGATAAATTGAAATTTCAGTTTCTGTAATGCCAAAAAATCGGACATGTTAAAATAAATATTTTTCTGTCCTTTCTGTTCCATAAAATTTTCAAAATCTCAAATGTTTGCCTCAATTCAGTTTGAAAGAAATGAAGAAATATATAGAGACCCCAGAGTCTATAGAGTCATAGAAATCTCCCTTCAAAAAAGCTTCTTCAAGCCACTTTTTTTTCTTTGAATATCAGTACTGTAATTATGGTTATATATTTATTTAAAAACATCAGTTTCTTTCTACTCTAGGTCTCTTTTTTCTCATGAAAAATTTATGAACTGTTAAGCAAGTTGGGACATTCATTACATTCTTCATTACAAATGAAGCCTTTTTAAAAGTTCCCTACTTGTTCCTGCCTTTCAGCAGTCTCATTGAATCGGAATGTTCCCTCTTCCTTCTTCCTAAAGAAGCTACTCATAATACTGCAAAATTAATTTTAAAACATCATGTAGGGAGAAAATTTAGATCCAGTCCTATAAAATATTTTTTATATTTTGGAAAGAAGTAAAAAATAATAATTTAAAAATCAGTCATTCAGTAGATAGATAGATAGATAGATAGATAGACAGACAGACTGACAGACAAAGGGATTACGCTTTCTCTCTGTGTTTTTACCATTTTTTTTAAGTTATGTGGCATAAGGGCTATCTATTTGCTTAAAATATCAAAGAAATCTGTGGTTTCTGAAAGGTTTGTGAAAGGGCTACAAGATAATGAAAACAGCTGTAGACAGTTCTCCAAACAAAGGAGAAAGCAACCACAGTGGAGAGAAGTCCAGGGAGCTGAAGGATCATGGGTCTGAACGAAAACTTGAGAATGAATCAGCACATCCTTTTATATTTGACATTTTGTCATGAGAAAGTGTCGGAAAATTTTAATCAATCAGCTCTAAATATACCCTCACCTTTGCCCATCCAAAATTCTCACAACAAATTTTTTTTTGTAACTAGATAGCACTGAAGATGTAAAGTTATATAGATATATTTCATAAAAATAAATTTATATTATATAATCTATAAGTAATTTCCTTAATCTATAAGTAATTTCCTTAATCTATTTGATACCCAAAATTAGAAAAAAATGCTATGGTTTAATCCCACTTTCCCAAAACACTTATATGTTGAGCATGATGTCATATGTTATGGGATATATATCCCTTTGGTCAGTTGGGGTCAACTGTCCTGGCTGTGTCCCCTCAGAGCTTCTTCTGCACCCCAGCCTCCTTGCTGGTGATGTGATGTGAGAAGCAGAGAAGGTCTTGGCTCTGTGTAAGCACTGCTCAGCAGTAACAAAAACATCTCTCTACATAGCCACATACTAGCTACTTTGAAAACAAAATTAAATCAATCCCATTCAAAACTAGCACAAAAAATTAATCATTTCAAGCAATTTCATATAGGCATGATTATGTAATGCTTATGTAGTCATGATGGTCATGAGAAAAGATGCAGATGCATCACAGGACACAGCCAGTACTATTTGGGAGATTACATCTCCCTTCTCTGTGCTCATACCTCATACATTAAGACACAGCTAAATGTATATGTTCTCAAACACAAAAAATCATCGACATGATACAAAGGGTTAATATAATTTTTTAAACTCAGGTAATAATGTAACAAAATATAACCAATTTTTGTTTAAATGTGTTAACTTTTGTTTGAAGTGTTACTGTGTTACTTATTGACCACATATAGAGAAGTTCTCCGACTTTGTATTCCTCACACTGTGAAATGTAAGAATGTTTCTGAATAAGAAAAAATAAGTAAAATATTATTTCTGATTAGTAATACTTAAAAATAATTTCATAAATTTAGTGCAATATATATATAATGGAATTAAAGATAAAATATTTGGAGAATTCAGACAGGGATTAGAGTGGTCTTTCATTTTTCAGTGATTTTTGTGCATTGATTTCAGTGGGCCTACTTTTGACATGTACTAGTCATTTATAAAAAATAGCATCAACCTTAGAATATTCCTACCTCTGTGCTGCAATCCCTAAAATAATACTTAAAACGTATTTACCTGCCAAATTCTAAAATTAATAGTGTCCCTAGAAAAACAATTACTTAAAAATGTCTGCAAAAATAATATGAATAATTATTTCTATTATTACCAGTGTTTTGTATTCCTTTATATGAAAGAAAATAAAATCAAATTGCTTTTATATTTATTTATTTTACTTTCTGATGGACACAGCATAGATGAGAGGTACTAATTTTATTCCTTTTTTGGGTGGTATGAGCAATATAAGTTTGTTTTCAGATTCAGATCTGAAAATCAGATCCATGTGTATTTTCTGAATTACATTATACAATGGTTTTGTTAGAGAGTTGTAAATACTCTCTGTAAATATTGCATGTGAGTATTTTACCTCTATTAAAAATGTTTCATTTACACGTCCTCCTAAGTGATGTAAATAAATGATGCAAATAAAGCTTATATCTATTCCAACCCAGTTTAGGTTCTAGCCAAGGTATCAAAGTCTCTGTCTTTCCTATCAGCAGAGGATCTATGGAAATGTTAAGACCCATGAGCACTTCCCACACTTCTGATAACTAAATGCTCTGTCCATGACCTGAGCCCAGGTCAGGATGACACACAGTTTCGTACATCATCTGCTCCAGTCACCTTCTTTTTCATAGGAATAAAACATGACTGAATGGAGCAAAAGAGAATTGTGTTCTTTTTCAGTCTGAATTTGAACAAGAATTTACTATGTAATTTAGTTATAGCCAGAAGGAAATAGATTTGTGTTCAATTCATATAAAGTAGAGAAAAAAATCTAAACTGTTACATCTGAGTTAGTCACCCACACATCTTTCTTCTATTGTCAATAGAGATATAACTTGTCAGAAGAGAATTATTTTTCTCATCTTAAGGCATCTGAGAGATCTTAGATGACTATGTCATCCAAGTACTTAGATGTGTATTTTGGGTATAACTGGAGTATCATATGATTAGGACTTCAGCGTGTCTGACTTGTAAATGCGTAGGTTAGAGCAGATGATTCTGTTCATAGGATAGCGATCAATGGCAGCTATTTATTGCCTTATATAGACTTTAAAGGCATCATAGGACAGTTAAATCTTCAATTTTAAAGCATCAGAGGAGCTTGCTAAACCACTCTTCATAATTTATCAACAGTCCTGGTTAACAGGAGAGATCCCAGACAACTGGAGGCTTGTCAAACTGACACCCATCTACAAGAAGGACTGAAAGGAGGATCCAGAGAATTAGCCTATCATCCTAGCCTAGGTACCAGGGAAGTTCATGGAGCAGTTCATCTTGAATCCTCTCACTAAGCTTGTGCAGGATACCTAGGGGATTAGGCCCAGCCAGCATGGGTTCATGAACAGCAAGTCCTGCTTGACTAGCCTGATCTCCTTCTATGATCAGGTGACCTGCTTAGTGGATGAGGGAAAGTCTGTTGATGTATACCTGGACTTCAGCAAAGCCTTCCATACTGTCTGCCACAGCATTCTTCCAGAGAACTGGCAGCTCATGGCTTGGACTGGTGCACTCTTTGCTGCCTTAAAAACTGGCTGGAAGGCCAATCCCAGAGAGTTGTGGTGAATGGCAGTAAATCCAGTTGGCAGTTGGTCACAAGTGGTGTCCCCTAGGGCTCAGTCTTGCTACCAGTCTTGTTTAACATATTCATAAATGATCTGGATGAGAGGATTGGGTGCGCCCTCAATAAGTTTGCAGATGACACCAAAATGGGTGGGAGTGTCCATACGCTTTAGGGTAGGAAGACTTTTCAGAGGAGTCTGCACAGGCTGGATTGATGGGTTGAAGCCAATTGTATAAGGTTTCCCAAAGCCAAGTGCTGTTCACTGCACTTTGGTCATAACAACCCCATGCAATGCTGCAGGCCTGGGGAAGAGTGTCTGGAAAACTGCCTAGCATAAAAAGGACCTGGGGGTGTTGGATGACAGCCAGTGTGCAGAGGTGGCCAAGAAGGCCAACAGCATCCTGGCTTGTATCAGGAATAGTGTGGCCAGCAGCACTAGGGAAGTGATTGTGCCCCTGTACTCAGCACTGTTCAGGTCACAATTAAAATACTGTGTTCAATTTTGGGTCCTTCACTACAAGTAGGATATTCCGGTGCTAGAGTCTGTCCAGAGAAGGGCAATGAATCTGGTAAAGGGTTTGGAGCACAAGTCTTATGAGGAATGGCTAAAGGAAGTGGGACCTCTAGTGCATCAATGATTCAAGAGAGGAATTGCCAGCATGGAAAGATATAAAATCCTAAAGGAAAAAAAGCTACTCAGCTGTCGTGGTTTTGCATGACTGGGTTCTGGTGAAGAAGGAGGGGCTGCAGGGGAGGCTTCCGCAAGAAGCAGCCAGAAGCTCTCTGCAGGCTTGAGGGAGTAAACACCAGCCAGCTCAAGGCCGGAATCATTGCTGACAGAGGCCAAGCCCATAAGCAATGGTCATAGCACCTCTGGGAATCACATTTAGGAGGAAAAAAATGCAAGCAGCTGCTTTTCGCCACCAGAGAAGAGAGTGAGAAGATGTAACAAACTGTACAGACACGAAGGCTGGTGAAGTAGGGAAGGTGCCAGAAAGAAAGATGCCCCTGTAGCCTATGGAGAAACCCATGGTGGAGCGGGTGTCCCCCAGCAGCCCATGGAAAAGGCTGAGGCCCCACCTGCAGCCCATGAAGAGGCCCCATCCTGGAGACATACAGAAGATGCTGTGACCTGTGTTGGAGCAAGCCCCTGCCACCACTTGCAGCCTGTGGAGAGAGAGAGAGAGACACAGAGATGAGCAAGAGAGAGAGATCCGCTGGGGGGGAGGCTTGTGACCCAGTGGAGGACCTGGCTGGAGCAGTCTGCATTTAAAAGACTGAGAGACAGTCTATGTTTTATAACTGCCTGCCAGTGACCCTCACTGGGGCAGGTGGTGAAGAGCCGAACCCCTCTGGTAAAGGGCTTGTGTTGGAGAAGTTAGTGAAGGACTGTCCCCTGTGGGTGGGACCCCAAGGTGCATCAGGGAAAGGGTGTGAGCCCTATTCCCCGGCTAAAAAGGAAACCAACTTGTGAGGAGCTGACGGAAAACACCATTCCCCTATTCTCTGCCCCTCCCCATGCCACAATAAGGGGGGAAGAAGGGAGCAAAATCCTGACTAAAGTGAAGTCTGCTAAGAAGGGAGGGGTGGGGGGAATCTTTTTTGAGATCTGGACACAGTTCTCATTGTCCGACTCTGGTTTCACTGTGTGTGTAGTGTAGTGTAATAAATTAGAGAATTTTCTTTCTTTTATTTTGTGTTTAGTCTGTTTTGCCTGTGACTCTAATTGCGGAATGATCTCTCCCTGTCTTTATCCGGATTCCTAAGCCTCTCAATATATATTTTCTCCCCTGCCCAGCCAAAAAGGGGAGTGATAGAATGATTTTGGTGGGCATCTGGCCTCCAGCCAGGGTCAAACCACCACTTCAGCATAAACAGTAAACATGGGATGTGAAAGTAAAGTTATCAGTTTCACCAAAAACCATCAACTGATGATAAAGCTGGCAGTACCTGTCAAATCAGCAGTACCGATGATGCATTCAGTCTCTGCCCCTTCTGTCTCATACTTTCCTGCATAACAGAGACTCTTCAGGTGCAATATAAGGAGTGACAACCACACTAATTCTTAGCCTAATAACTCATTAAATCCCAGCTGTATTTTTTGTGAAAGAACTTATAAATACCCACTTTATTATTTTAAATTATATGCACCCCATTTGTAGAGTATCTTTGCACTACTGGTAGTTAGTGAAACAAACTGTGCTGTAAGATGTGCCATAACATCTCTGTAAAGGCCACCTTATCTTCTAGATGTAACAGCTAAAGTTACTTATATCATGTAAACAGCAGCCCTTTTGAGACAGTGGTTCTTATAATTAGAGTTAACACTTGTGAAACTCACATTTCTTGTATAGATTTATTATGATGTTTTCCTTGCAATTAAACCCAAACTGGTTTATTAATTGTTCCATATGTTCTCTGATAGTTCTAATTCCTAAGTTGGCTGCTGAACACATACCTTCTCTCTTCCCAGACATGGTATATTGAATTAGATAACCCCTTCTGAAAATCTGGATATTCTCTGTAGGTATTGGGAATAAAGGAAGAAAACAATCTTTTTATTAAATTTCATATCTGAAATATCAATGTGAAACCTGAGTATTCTGCTACTGATTTAAGTCTTCTGAGTAAAAAAAAAAAAATAACTACTTCAAATTTATATTGAAACTGAATATAATTGCTGTGCAACATTAGGGTAATTATGCTACTATCCCAAAAGTGTCCTTATTGAGAACTATTTCTACAAATGTCATAATACACATTCCCCACTTAGAACTTTGCAGAAACACCACAAATTTAGTTAAAGTAAGCTTAAAATCTGACATAATTTTATGTCTTCTACATTGTACATATATTTTCACCAGAAGTAAAGAGCACTGAATTATGTATTCATTCATTTTATACACAAATTCTTTTAATTAATATATATTATGTAAGGAAAGTCTAATTCTGTTGTTTTGATAAGTATCATTAAAATGTGTTCATATCTAAATTGAGAGATGATACTAATCTATACAAACAAAATAATAAGCCATTCTTTTGTACTTGGTATTAGAGTATTACAACCATTTTCAGTGTATGCAGTATTGCCTTACTTTCAAATACATAGAAACAGAAAAAACCACAAGTTAAATGATATGATTATGCTGAGTTATACAATTTTATAGACTCTAGGAGACCTGTCAGATCAAACATGTCAAAGAGTATCAGCTTTTCAACAGAAGTCTAAGGAGGAATACTAAAAAAAAAAATGGAGCACAACAATTCCCCAGAATATACTTTCAGTCTCCAACAATTTGTAGTTCTGGAATTCCTGTACAAGAAATACTGTATTTCCATTTGAAGTCCTAAAGAGTTTTTCTTTCCTAAGTTTGTCTGCTCTTGTAACTATGTGAACTTTGAGCATCCATAGCATTGTGTGGCATAATATCCAACTAAAGTACATGATTGTGTCTTTTTAAATTGACATCTATGGGGTTTTTTTGTCTGATGAATTCTCTTCCCAGTGTTAAGAAAGGGAAGACATAATGTGTCTTTGCATCCAGTAGCACTTCTTTCTTTGTACATTTTCATTATAGTCTCCCTCACTCATTCTGTGAGACGGGGCTACTCTGTTAAATAACTATTCATTAGGATGATATCAATTGTCTTGTGTCTTTCTTGCCCTCAAGGTTACACCCAAAATCTTCTTATTGTCAAAAAAGGAACAGAGCATATGTATGGATCCCAAAACTTAATGTTAGAACAATTAATGTTTAAACAGTCTAATAATTCAAATTACCCAAATAGTTCAGAAGAAAAAAGCTTCACTAACAAATATCATTGTATAGAAAATGCCTTCCTAAAACCTGTCCCTTCCTCTCATTTTAATTGTCACCTTTCGAATATTCCTGTGGATCCCAAGGCTGAGACTTTCAGTCTCTTTCAAGAGGAAGGCTACTAGCTGTCATCATCCTGAGTTCTTTTGCCAGGAGTATAAAACTGCTAATTGGGTGTTCTTCCCCTTCTTGATTTTTTTACAGCCATCTCCAAGACACAAGTCTCCACTGGCCAAGACATGTCCCAGTCAGCACAGGTGATTTCACATAAGGAAGATGCTACTGTAACTGAATGATCTTTCTTATGGTATTTAGCCCAGCTCCCAACATGATGTTTTTAAATAAGATTTTTTTTTTCCCTCCATATATATCATGATATCAATTTCATTGCTTTATCTCCAATTTTATTCCCTCAAACATTCCGCAAAATATTGGGCTTTTACAGCCGTTTTCAGTCAATTTTTTGTCTTTATTACATTTAATAACTTAGTAAGGTCAACAAGCTTTATGATGTTATTATTCATACATTTTTCAGACGCTTTATTAATATGCTGAATAGAGCAAAGCATGGATTCCTGTAGGACTACTAGTGATTTCTCTGTCCCAGATAGAAATTAAACTTTCTATACTGTTTTCCTTCTTTTTAAATACCTATTTATCCATGTTAGAAGGGTGAAGTTATCCTGTAGATCCTGTGTCATTGCATCCAGCCTCATGGATAGGATAACCTAAAAGAGCCAATAAATGCACTAGATGACTATGTCTAAGTATCTGAATCTTACCTGCTATAAGCCATTCTTGCATTAACATATATGTGGGACTCATTACATAATTGTGCCTGAATATTTTTAATAAGGGAGACTATTTTTAAATTAAATTTTATTTTCCTCATAGCATTTTATTATTGTATTTTCTGTGTTGGTTCTGGTGTGGCACTTTTTGCTTCTTAATGCATAGGTTAGGGGATTATTACTTTTACTCTATTTTAATCTTTCTTCTTCACACCTTGCTTAAGTATTTAAAAATCTCAGGTCTGTCTCATACAGTGGAGAAAGGTGCAGCATTCCTTTCTACCAAGGCCTTCCCTCAAAGACAATGAAATCATGTATGTAGGAATGCAAACATTATGGGAATTGAGTTACTGTGCACCAAAGGCAGGGCTGCCGCAACAGTGAACTAGTAGTAAAGGGATTATATTGAGAAACAGCCAAGCATCTTCATCTGAAAAGAGTGAGGCATGGGTTCGAGTCCCTGATCCCTCTTTCTTATTCAATGTGTAATTAAAAATAGTCTTATAAGCCGAAATCAGATCCATTAATGCTCCTAATTGAGAATACTAATTGGCTGGTGAGAACAGGTTTCTTCTTTCTTAAGCTTTCTTTGGCCTTTCATTCCTGAATTCCTAATAGCTCGGGTTAAACAGAAGAAATTGGATAGATCCTAAAATAATTTTAGAGCCTTTAGGCTTATCTGAAAGATCCTCAAGACTACTTAACCAAACCCTTGACATGACAGGGGACTCTGCCCTGGATCCCGAGAGGACAAACACAAGCAATTAAGCATATGTTCTAATACTGGAGATCCTTAATGGGAATTGAACCATTTTGCTATACTAGGTGTCACCAAACTTCAGAAGTTCTCTGTTAAGGATAGGACACTAAGTTACATTTCTTTTGGAACTTTTCAGTTCCACACATTATACAAACCCTATTTGCCTCTGATGCTCTATGGACATCTTCACAAATGTCTGTAGAAACACATGGGACTTTGAAAACAAGGTAATTGTGTCTGAAAGACAAGTAGTTGTATCTTGAAGCTGCATAGTTGTGCAGCATGACATAGTGCTCAAGCCAATATGTTTTGCCTTTACTTCAGATACTTTTTCTGCTTCAAATATTTACTTCTGTTAAGATGTTCTTTAATTTCTAGCCTTGATTGCCTTTTTATGCCAAACTGAACCTGAGCATTATGAACTGGGCCTATCCGAATCTTCTCAGTCTCCAGCGAAGATATTATCCTTATCTATTTCTCTACAGCATAGATACCTGTTTCTCTGGACTACAAGATCTTTAGGAAATCTATTTACATAGTCTGAAATATACCCTAACTTTAAAATAGTTCTGGAAAATCAAGATGTAACAGAACTTGATGCATATGTTGCTATGGATAGAAAAGAATAGTAGTATTTTTGACAAGATCACAATGACTTCAGTTATTCTTAAGCCTAATTCTAAATATATTCTTTTATATATATTCCTAAGTGTATCCCCTGTAGGGAATGTCATTTGTTGTTGATATTTCTTCCATGTAAGACTTTTCCCCATTGCAAAATTTGTTATGTTAAATCAAAATTAATCTGAAAAAGTCCCTACCTGAAATGAGGGGACTAGATTGACCCAATTTTTTTGTTCCTTATTACTATAAAGGTTTTCTCTGTATCTGATTTAATCTCTTCTTCTTCTAATAAGTGTCAGGGTTTTTGATATTAAATTATTCCTCTTCCTTCTTTTTC
Source organism: Porphyrio hochstetteri (assembly GCA_020800305.1). NCBI lineage: Eukaryota > Metazoa > Chordata > Aves > Gruiformes > Rallidae > Porphyrio > Porphyrio hochstetteri. The sequence goes on along the minus strand of CM036905.1, from coordinate 181,305,713 downwards.
TTTTTTTTTTTTTATTTAATCACTGAAAAATAATACCTGCACAAACTAATTGCTTGCCAGTTTATATTCTGCTATAATAGGTTTCTTGAAGAAATGTAACATCTGGCCTTTCCTTTGATAATTTACTTATAATTCACTTACTCCTTTCTTTCATATTTGAATGGTTTAGGTCAGACATGTTAATGGTGCATGGTTTAATATTTGATCACACCCTTTAGTTTTCATAATATTTGTCCTTCTTAAGGCTTTTTATCCCCTTTTCTAATCTCAATACAGCAGCTGAAGCTAAAACAGATTAGCATCCTATTTCAGAAATCTAATTCCTTTCATATATCTTTTAACCCCTCAATGCTTCTCTCTGTGTACTCTTTCTAGATGCCTCCAGAAGTTTTCTGCAGTTTGTATATGACTCCTACTTAATTGAGCTCTAGTGCTGTTTTTCACTTGCTCACAGTACTTACACAGACTTTATGCTTGTATTGAATTCCAATATCGTCCTGGGTTGAGTTCAGTGGAGCTTCAGTGACTTGCAAAGCTACCTCTTTTTTATTTCGTTACAAATTGTTGCTATTGGACCTTTTTACTAAACCCCTTCATCTATCTCTTTGCAGACCTTAGGATCTGATAACATTTCTTTTGCCTTTATTTTTCTGGTGAGTGTCTTACAAGATTTCTACTTTGTAGGCAACTACTGTTTAGCACTTGGCTCTGTAAAACAGAGCTTTCTATGAGTTAAGGAATTTCATTGCTACCAGAAAGCCTAAGTATAATTTCGAGCTAGTAACAATTGCTACAATTCTATATATTCTGAAGTTCTGAAAAACTTGACACAGACAAGTTTTTATTCAGCTGAGTTTTATTATTCTGTAAATATAGCACCAACCATCCTCGCTGCAAGAAGCACCACTGACCAATGAATGGATTTTTATCTCCTGCAAACATCTACTAGTCTAATGATTCTGACCTAACATTTCAATACAACAATATCAACTTTTATGTCTCTTTATATGGTATTCATGGGAAAGAATGAATTAATCATTTTAAGGACTATTTTACAGTATTTTTTGAAATAAACTCTCTTTACAATTGTACAACATGGCTTTTTAAATGCAAATGCAGTGCCGCAGTTCCCTAAGAAGTCTTCTGAAGCAATAGAAGTGATTATATGTTGGCATTCTCAGCAGCAGACTCTTGACAAGCTGATTATCCCCTCTGTGCTTGCAGCAGTCACAGCCTGTAATAAGTAAGAGGCTGTAAATTCTAGGGGCCACTCATTTTCCCATTTCACTGTCTGCAGGAGCTAGTGAAAGCTGAAACCCTTCTATTCTGCCCTTTCATGTCAGTTAAAATAATGGCCAAATTTATTTTTTCTCTTAGCAGAATATAATTGAGATACAGGTTTTGGTGCCAGGAAAGTGAGATCATTTAATCAAAGGTTAAATTAGTTTCTCACTCGATACACTCATCTAATCAAAATATCTCTTTTTTTGCTTTTTTTTTTTTTTTTACCTGCACAGGAGATTCTGAGATAGCCCTGCTGTCTACTTGTGTTGATCACACATTTCCCAATAGTGATCTGTCAGAAAGCATCCACTTACAGAACTGTTCTTATGACATTTCTGCTTTATTGTTCTTTGTTCAAGGACGTAAGCCGTAGGGAAAAAAATCCAAAATGCAAGCATGTTTTTCTTACTGATGTTTGATCATTACATTTTGCAATAATATTATAGAAGATTTTCAAATTAGTAAAAAAAACAAAAAAAAAGGAAACTATTTCAATTTAATTTTTGACATATAACAGTATATTTCACTTTCTACATATGATAAATAGACCAAAAGTATCATTCCTCTGCAATATGAAGTATATGTGTGTGAAAGATACATTAGAATAGCTATCTGTCAAGGGCAGGGTTTGTGCTTTGTAAGCTCAGACAAATTGTTGGTTGGCACTCAGTTCAATGTTTTTTTTTTATATTGTAAAAACCCTTAGAATTATCTTGGCATATAATTTGTTATTCTAATCAAATTTCTGTTTGAATAAAAGAATTATGTATTACACTGTAGATCTACCTTAATTTTAGTTGTTGTTTCTGCATATTTAGAGTAAGTTCTTGTTTACTACTGTTTCATGTATCTGTTTATCATGACATGACTTTCATTCACTGTCATTTGTTTAAGCAGGAATATATTGTCATAATATTTCTTCTACTAACACAGGAATACAGGCCCAACATATTTTAAAGATCCCATTAACCTAGCTGTTTTGTGAGATACTCCTGAGCCAAAGGAAAAGCTGGACTGCCAAACAGAAAAAATTCACATCAAAAAGTTATTGATGCTCTGCATTAAAGATTTGTATCCACGGATATCCATCCTTTGAATGTAGAGGAGACACAAATGCAAAAGCACACATTAAAAAGAGAAACTTTGTGAACACAACAGAGTCAATATAGCATAACTGGTTACGTATCAAAATGTCACTCTGGTAAAACAACTAATGTAACATTTTAATCAGATGGTTTGATTTTATTTATTGTCTCCAAGCAAGATAAAAGATTAAAAAATACCCCAAACAAACAAACAAAAACCACCAAAAAACTCCACATCCTTTCTGGTAAACCTAAGAGATAATTGAACAGAGACTATGGAATTCCATATTTTTCTTTCCTATGAATTTCAGTTGCAATTATTTCCACTTCAGTCATATGCATAAATTTGAAAAGAACAATCACACAGAATTAATCATTATCAAGCAGAATTTGTAATTTTGCAATCTCAGTCTGGTAGTATTTTTAACAGCAGGACTTCAACATCTGAAGTGTTTACTCTAGAATTAAAGAGTTTTCTTCAGAAAGAGCAAGGCAATCCTCTGCATATACTGCTATATTATGTCTAGGGCCTGCAGCGTGAGAGGGACTCCACAACGGTTGTTCATATGCAATGTACACTTTCACAAGAAAAAAATCTTCAGACTTGCTGCACCCAGAGTATATGCACAAGACCAACTCTTACTGTATTCAGCCTGCTTAACATAGAATCACATTATCATTAAAGTTAGAAAAGACCTCCAAGATCATCTAGTCCAACTGTCCTTCTACTACGTATATTACTTCTTGAACCATGTTCCTTAGTACGTCATCCAACCTCTCCTTAAACACCCTGAGGGACGGTGACTCCACCGTTCCCTGTTCCTATGCCTAACCGCTTTCTGAGAAGACATTTCTCCTAATTTATAACCTGAATCTCCCCGATGTAACTTGCAGCCATTCCCTCTTGCCCTTTCATAAGTTATTTGTGACAGGAGGCTGACCCCCAGCTCACCACAACTTTCTTTCAAGTAGTTGTAGAAAGCAATAAGGTCTCCCTTCTCTTATCCAGAGTAAACAATCCCAGTTCCCTCAGCTGCTCCTATTTCATTTACATTCACTGCAGCACAGTCTTGCTCTGTACCTTGATCTGAGATTGTTCTCAGAACAGGTCTAAGACCAAGACAAAAGACTTGAAAGACATGATGGATAACATTCACTTCTCTAAACAATAAAGATGTGTTATTATTTGAAATGTCATAGGGTATCTCAGCAATCTGCAAGGGGCTAGACAACATGCACAAATCCTACAAAAGAGATCTGCTGGAATGCCATCCGGAGGCTAGGAAAGATATGCTAGGAGATTTGATGTAATTAGATGTTGTTCAGTTGTGTAAAAGCAGTCACATCACTCCTAGTTATAATTTTATATACAAAGCTATAAAAGCACTCCAAATCAAGAATATTTACCTATGAAACTTCTCATTGTGGCTTCACCCCAAAATGACAGTGAAAGGCCAGAAAAATCAAAGTTTTAATTAAACATTTCCTTTCTAGAATGGCAGTTTACAAACAAGCTTTATGTGCAAGAATCATAGAATCATAGAATCATAGAATGGTATGAGTTGGAAGGGACCCCAAGGATCACAGAGATCCAACCCCCCTGCCACAGGCAGGGCCACCAACCTCAGGCCTGGATCTACACTAGGTTGCCCAGGGCCACATCCAACCTGGCCTTGAACACTTCCAGGGATGAGGCATCCACCACCTCTCTGGGCAGCCTGTTCCAGCACCTCACCACTCTTTCTGTACAAAACTTCCCCCTAATATCTAATCTGAACCTTCCTTCCTTTAGTTTTAATCCATTCCCCCTTGTCCTGTCATTGTCTATCCTTTTAAAAAGTTGAATCCCCTCCTGCTTATAAGCTCCCTTCAGGTACTGGAAGGCTGCAATGAGGTCCCCCTGCAGCCTTCTCTTCTCCAGACTGAACAAGCCCAGCTCCCTCAGCCTCTCTTCGTAGGGCAGGTGCTCCAGCCCTCTAATCATCTTCGTGGCCCTCCTCTGAACCCTCTCTAACAGTTCCACATCCTTCTTGTATTGGGGGCCCCAGATCTGGACACAGGACTCCAGATGGGGCCTCACGAGGGCAGAGTAGAGAGGGACAATCACCTCCCTGTCCCTGCTGGCCACCCCTCTTCTGATGGAGCCCAGGATACCATTGGCCTTGCGAGCTGCAAGAGCACACTGCTGGCTCATGTTAAGTTTCTCATCCACCAGAATCCCCAAGTCCTTCTCAGCAGGGCTACTCTCAAGAAGCTCTTCTCCCAGCCTGTATCTATGTCTGGGATTCTTCCGGCCCAAGTGCAACACCTGACACTTGGCAGTGTTGAACCTCATTAGGTTCACCCAGGCCCACTTTTCCAGCCTGTCAAGATCCCTCTGGATGGCTTCCTTTCCTTCTAGGGTGTCGACCACACCACTCAGCTTGGTGTCATCCGCAAACTTGCTGAGGGTGCACTCAATTCCATCATCGATGTCATTGATAAAGATGTTAACAGGTGATACTATAGTAAATTATTATCTATTTGTCTAATAACTTTTGGTTTATGTGGTAGATGTATTACTTTAACAAACTGTTTCAAGTGTGTTGTATGGTTGACAGGAAAATTTAAAGCCTGCTATACAAAGATGGTAGATTGTCATTTCTTTTCAAGAAAGTGACTGTCTTTTCAAAGAGTTTTAAACATGAAGTTGTGAAAAGAGGAGGGGGAAAAAAGATTTCATTACAACAAGACTTACTGACTATGTCTATATATGTATACATTTTGGAGTTAATGTTCAAATCAAGCTGCCTGTTGAAATATAATTTATCATACCCTAGAGAAGGTAAGAAAAATATTTTTTTCCTACCCAATTATAAACAAAATTAGCAACTGGATGGTTACCTTTCTGAGTGTTACAAAATTATTTAGTCACAGTGTGATTAATTGATTGTAGAGAGTTCTTACTGGATAATTAGATTATTTTCAATAAAATTATTTTTGTTTTATTCTCTATCATCTGCTATACAATAGCTCTTCAAATAATGTATCATGAATATCTTGATTTTCACATGAGATACTGATTACAAACTCATTGTTTGTCATCTGATTTAATTTCATACAAGTTAAGGATGTTAAAATAATTTGATTTATCCATTTGAAAACTGGAAAGCTTACATGGAACCATTTGTATTTATATTGTAGCTCATCCACAAAAAAAAAAAAAAAAAAAGAAACAAATGAGATAACACTTTCTTCTCACATTTCTTAATTTATTTCACACACCATTATGTTTCACACCTTCTGTTCAGATATAGCTTATGTCTTTGTTTGTCCCTTTAAGTCCCATTTCTTTCACATATATTTTTAGCCTTTTCTCAGTTTTTAATAGCATTTTAGAGGTAAAACATCTGAGTAATTCACTTGACTGTATTAATATTTTATTAGAGCTTAACTGATAAAGTAGGGAAGGGCTGACAGTCAGACTCTTAATTTTAGATATTTCACCTGCATTTCCTTCTAATACCAGACTCTAATTACAGTTATTTCACCCTCTTGTCCTACCAATGCTTCATCATATTTCATTTTTTTTCATAACTCACCTTTCATTATCCTACTCATTAGTGGATTTCAAGAAGATTCACAATGCAGACTGAAATTAAGATACGATTATTTGAATGTTTACCTGAATTTTGAAGATCTGCAATGTTAGGACACCTATTCTTTCAAGAGGATTTCTAAGTCCTTTAAAACTTTTTCAGATGATCTGTCTAACTTCTAATTTATCATTTGTTTCTCAAATGAAAAACATACATGAAATATCATCAATCATGGTCTTCATCACTGTCTAATTCAAATATTGAAAACATTCTCTGGGCAATTAATTTCAGTTTTAGAAAAATTATCTTGGTCTTGTTCTTTATTTCAAATTAACTGGAACTTATCTGTTCATAATGGCAGTCAAAGGCTGTGGATGAGGTGCTAGCCTTTCACTGTCATCTTTGAGATTTCTTCAGTTAAATGTTTTACACTTTATGTGCAAACATACTGTCTGAATGGCTTCTCTTTCTGAAGATGTGTGTATGCATGCATGTAATTCTTTATTTCTATGAGACCATTACTACTAGACTGCAATTTCACTATATTAACTTACAGACCATCCAACTTATAGGGTAATTTTAGAAACTTTGTAGTAAATACATTACTTCTATTATAACCCTAAACCCCATGGGCATGATGAGACTCTGATATTAAGGACTTAATGTTATAGAAACTACTAAGCTTGTTCAGATCATGGAGTCACTAATATCAAGTGGTATTCTAAGGAGTTGAATTTATTGAAACCTAAGATGGACCTTTTGAATTAACATCTTTTGCTAAATGTTCCAAAAAGTATGTAAGTGTCCTGTGGGCTAACATAAGATACAGTTTAGAAGGTTTGTTTTCCTCTTGTAGTTCAAGAATAAAATATAAAATAAACCCTGCAACTAAATTTTTTTGAGAGTTTTGAAGTAAAACTAAACCATTCCTTTAGGAGTGAAGGCAGATGTTTCCTCAGATGGCAGCATGTACTGGATGTTTCTTCTCTTTCTTTCTTTCTTCCTTGGACCTTTCTGCAAAACATATGTCTCATTTTCATAGCACAGATTCCACTAGAAACAAGTGTACGAGGAAGCCCTTATTCTCATGGAGGAATTCCACATACCAGATATTTGCCAGAAATACAATGCAGTGGAGAAAAACCATTCCAGAAGGTTCCTGGAGTGTGTGGACGATAACTTCCTGACATAGCTGATGGGCCAGCAAGGGAATGTGCCCTGCTGTACCTGTTGTTCACAAACAGAGAAGGACTTGTGGGTGATGTAGTGGTTGGAAGCCATCTTGGGCATAGTGATCATGAAATGATAGAGTTTCCCATTCTTGGAGAGGAAAGGAGCATGAGTCAGCAAAACTTGGATTTTTTTAGGGCAGATTTTGACCTATTTAGTAGCCTGGTTGACAGAGCCCTTGGGACTCAGTCCTGAAGAGCAAAGGAATCCAGGAAGGATGGAAACTCTTCAAGAAGAAAATTATAAAGATACAGCAGCAGGCTGTCCCCATGTGCTGAAAGATGGACTGGTGGGGAAGACTGGCCTGGCTAAAAAGTGATCTCTGTCTGGAACTCAGGAAGAAAAGGAGCGTTTATGGTCTTTGGAAAAAGAGGCAGGTAACTCAGGAGGACTATTTAATTCAGGGAGTCTATGAGGCCACATTAATTTCTCCAGCATGAAATAATACTCTTGGATTCAAAAGTCCTTAAAATATGAGACATTTTTATTTGTCATTTACTATGTTTAACAGGAATCATTGCCCATACATGGAATACCTATACATTATTTCAGTATTTCTATTGACAGTATACAGAATACAAGAAATAAAGATTCCTCCCGACCACTGTAATCTTTAACCTATCAACAGTCATCTGACTTGCAAGTGTATTCTTATTTTTTCATGAGTCAAAATTCATTACCTTATTACTCTGTCAGAGAAGTTGATAGATTTGTGACTTTTCTTTCATGAATTTTCCCCACAGGATATCTACAATTTTATATGATTCTAATATTTATATGATTCTAATATTTACATGATTCTAATATTTACAATATTATATGATTCTATGATTCTATGATTTACCTCAACAAAACGTAATCAAACTATATAGTTTCTCTTTCCCACTTCCTACATCCAATTTTTGGGTCAATATTTAACCATTAAGTTTTTTAGGGAAGCTCACATTGCCATTGTTATTTTGTAGCTTCATTCTTTGATTTCTTTCCTAAGTCTGTTCTGTTTCCCTTTGCATTTCTCTTTTTCACACCTTCTGAGTTCTGTTCATGCACAGCTTATATCCAGTTTTTTCAAACTCTAAAATTTTTACATGAGCTTTTAGGTGATGAAACAGTGTTTGTTTCTTATGTAGCATCTATTATTACATGATAAAGTAGCCTGTTCAATTTCTTTCAGGAAAGTAACCGAGTTCCTTCCTCCTGTCTTCATACTGACTATACTTATTTTCGGTTTCACCCATTCCCTAATTGACAGAAACTGATCTTTGAGTAAGTGGATGATATGTTCCACACCCCTATTCTAGTCTGTATTTTAAAGGAATGACAATTGTTGTGTTTTTTTCTGTTATCTTGCTTTTACCTCTCCAACATTTATGCTTAAAAAAACAAATTGAAAAAAAGTACTACCGGTTGTCTAAAATTAGTCAGACTAACCGCTAGGAAACCAATAGATTATAAGGATGGCTTTAATAGAGACAGTAATAAGAGAATTCTTCTATATAAAAAAGATAGTAGTAGAGAATTGTTCCTGCTAGGATGAAGTAATTTTTTTTTTTAAAACACAAACTAGATACTTAAGATACCGACTGCATTACAACTGAGTATATTTTCTCCATGTTTTGAATACAGAATCTCAAGCTTTTTATCAAACTAAACATTTGTCGCTGTCTGTAGTATTATCAAGATGCTTATCACTACCCACATCTTGTCACTGAGCTGATCCCCTCCTTGTCACACAAAGACACAGTCCTAGTGGTAAACATTTTAAGAGTAGAAAAACACAGGTCTATGTTGTTCGAAATGCATTTTCCTTTACCACTGGTGACTTTTACGTTTCAAGATCCAGTCTGAGGAAGTTATTCTATGTCACAGAACTGCCTCCAAGAATTCTGGGTAACTGTAATAAGCAATCTTCGTTCTCCTCAGTTCATATACCTTATTTACCCTAATCATGAAAATACTCAAATTGTTTATTTCTCATTATATAAATCTTTTTTTTAGAATTTGCTTTAAATGAAGAATGTGAACAATGAAGCTCAGTGTACAAAACCACACTCAGTGTCTTTGGTGTTTACTCTAAATGCCTCTATAGATGAAAAAAAATAATGCTTCTATTAGCTTTAGAAGCTATATTGCATGTGAGTCTACATAGGTGGGTTCTGTCCTCAGCCTTCACAGTATTCATACCCTTTGCTTTTGAATTACTGCTTCTATGTATTCCATATGTCACCAGAAAAGTGCATAGAATTCCTGAGATTATTTTATTAATTATTGTATAATAATTTTGATATTGATTTTACCAAAAATATTTTGCCCAACACCCCATAAAATGATGCTTCTTTATTTCACATTGGTGACTTGCCATCATCAATCAGTGTAAAAAAATCCTTCATCTGCATTGTCCTCCAGGTGGTAGATCTTTGTCTATTAGCAGAGGTATGGTATTAATTCCCCAAGTGGAATTCACTTTGTGTTATAATTTTTATTGTTTCTTTTTTCAAGGTCATATTCTTCCCAGGAGACATTCAGGTACTCCTATGGCTTTGTACATTTCATAACATCATAAAAATCCATTAGCATCAACTATATCACTGTCATTAAACAAGGTACTAAAGATTAGCCACAAAATTAATCCATTGAGTGCTCCACAAGTAAATTCCCTATAACATAGTAATTTTTTATTCAATTTACAATATTTTTACTAACCACCATCTTAAGGGAAATCATATGGAGTACCATATCAAGTGTTGTAAAGAAGTCAAGATAGATTAGATTTATCACAGCTCTCTTGTCCATAAAAGTAATCATTTTGATAAAGAAAATATTGTATCAGTCTGACACAATCTATCTTTGCTAATCCCTTCCTTCTGTTTATCCATTTTCCACTTACCTGAATTTATTTAATTAGTACTCCCTTAATAATTTGTTCTGCTGAGTGTAGACTCCTATTGAGGTCAGACTGTTGGTTCTGTAGTTGTCCAGGTTGATTTTTAATCCTGTTTTTAAATATAGTCATTGTAGTCTACTTCTATAACTGTAAAGGTTGTGTTGGCTGTAAATAGCAAGATTCATAGCAGTTCAGTGGTGGATTGCAGGGGTGGCCTCTGTGACAAGAGACAAGAGTCTGCCCTGTGATGGATACCACCAATTCCAGCTGGCTCCAACAGACCCAATGGCTGAGCACAACAGCAACAATGGTGGTGTTTCTGTGCAAACATATTTAACATGGGGCTTTGAGCAGCCTGGTCTAGTGAGAATTGTCCTTGCCAATAGTAGGAGATGATAGATCTTAGACGATCTCTAAGGTCTCTTACAACCCGAACCATTCTATGATTCTGCATTTCTAAGGGCAAGAAACATTGGGAAGAGAGGAGGGAACTACAGAGGGAACAGCAGGGGAAATGAAGGAGTAGCAAGGTTAGAAGAAATACTCCATGGCAAAGTAACTACACATCTGAAGGCCTGTGATCTGGGAGGACCTGTACTGTAGATATGAAAAAGGTGAGAATCAAGGAGCAGCAGAGAGAAACCACGATGCATGACCCCAATCTCCCTCACTGTTATTTTACTGAAAGGGCTGAGTGTAGCCCATGTTGATTATAAGACAGCACAACAAGTATCTGAAATTAAATCCTGAAGTGGGAAAAAGGGTCAGGGAGGAGTGGATTGTGGTGACAAATACTGACCTGAAATATTGATAAAATATTCACTGAAGAGACATTAAATCAAACATTAAAATAACATGAAAATTAAAATTATTTGGTCTGCAGCTGTGCAGATTGATTCATGCAGAAGTTATTGAAAAGGTATGCCATATAGTATACATGACAACAGTTAACTTTAGGTTTTTTACTTGTTGGCTTGCTTTTTATTTCTGTTTCTCAAATAAATGAGGGCTTTACAGCAAATGTAAATAATTGATTGCAATCTACATTTTTTTTTCTTTTTTTTTTTTTTCACATAAAGACAACCACATAAGCAAATGTGTTAAAGCTCAACTTGGCAAAGAAAGAGATAGGTTAGGGAATGAGCAAATAATATTTACTGGAGGGGCAAGATATTTTTGGAAAAACATCTGCTAAGTGCATCAAAAACGTAATCTGAGACTCTTTTCAACATCATCCCAACAGCATAATTTTGTTGACTTACAATGTACTGCTGGGATTACACAAATATTTCTTTAATTTATTTTCCCTCCTTGCCTATTCCCTCTATGCTTATTAATCGCCCTAGGAAGGCAGAGTAATAGAGACTTCACTTGTTTTCAAGTGCACATGTGTTTAGACAGATGCTGAACTTTGAAGGGAAAGTAAAATATCTTCCAGTGAAAATTCTGATGGATCTTAAACCCTGAAGGAATCAACTCAGACTTCCACAGAGACAAACACTCCCCTCCCCTCCACAGAAGACCAAAACAAGATGTCATGGCACATGCAAATTCATCCCACAGGGCAGCTGCTCTGGTTAACATCCAGGTAAGAGGGACAGGAATGACAACTGAGTCTAGACTTAATTTTTATGTAAACTATGTATTTGGTTTTAGGTCCTGATCTCCTAAGAATGAAATTGAATACCTCATTGAGGCACATGTGGCTCACATATGAAATCATACTGTTTTTGTCTGGGATGGAGTTAATTTTCTTCATAACATTCCTTATGGTCCTATGTTTTACATTTGTGACCAAACCAGTGTTGATAACACACCAATTTATTTGCTATTTTTAAGCAGTGCTCATACAGCAGCAGTCTTACCTGTTTCTTGCTCTGCCCCCAGTGAGTCGGTTGAGAAAGGACAAGAAGCTAGGAGGGAATACAGCTGGGAAAGCTGACCCAAATTGACCAAAAGGATATTCCACATTATCTGATGTCATGCTAATCAATAAAACTGGTGGGTTTTCCAGGGAGAGGATTGGCAGGACATTGAGTTGACTGTTTTGCGGTGTTTATTTTGTTTTCTTTTCTTTTCTTTTTTATTACACTTCTTTTGTTTCAATCCACAAATTTTATCACTTCTGCTTTTCCAGTTCTCTCTCACATATAACTGGGAGGAGTGAGTGAATAGCTGTGTGAGGCTTAGTTGCCTACTGGTATTAATCCACAACAGAGACATACACCAAAACTCCGTTATTCTGAAACTATGAAATGGGATAAATTAATAATGCATACTCAGGTTTAGTCCTGTACAGAATGGAATGTGGCTTGGTCAGGTATCTCCTGAACAGGGTACTTGTTAAGCAGTCTCCTACATCCTCTGTTCCTTAGTTTTTTCAGCTCCAGAGCATGTAGATTTCTTTCAGTGCTGTAATAGCAGAGATAAAGTAGCATTATAATAATTTCTAGCCCTCCAACAGTTTGACTGCTTATTCAACAACATGTAAAATGTTGTCCTTGTACACCAAGCTCTATCATTTAGAAAAACAAATGACATGCTACTGAGTGCATTAGAAACAGCAAATGTAGGACACAAAGAAAATGAGGAAAAGTAAAGGGCTGACATGCCCTTTGTCTCTACCAGGGAATTTATTTGTAGACTGAGTAAATCCTGTCTATTATTATAATTAATGATCATGTTAAACATTGTGAAAAAAGTGCAAATAATTTTAAACATGTATGTGAAGTTGTATGCAACATTTCACTGTTTGTCATGTTGATGAAAAGCCATTTGGCTAAAATTACACAGAATCATAGGTTATGATTTTCTGAATTCTGAAATTTAGAATTAAAAGCACTTCTATTTTACTGTTATCTGATAGATTCTATGATACTTCATTATAGGCCAGGTGTACAATTACCAAAATCTTTCAGTTTTGTTTTCCTTATAATTAGTTTATAGCAACATGTGACATAATAACATGTATAGTAACTTGTAAAATGTTCACTGCTTTATGTTAATTGCTTACAGAATTAGAAAGTGGTATATTCTGTGGTTTTGCTTGTGAAATACATTCTATATTTCCTTCACAGAATCACAGAATCACAAGGTTGGAAAAGACCTTAAAGATCATCAAGTCCAACCATTCTCATCCTAAACTAAACCATATTCCTAAGTACCTCATCTACCCTTTTTTTGAACATATCCAGGGAAGGTGACTCAACCACCTCCCTGGGCAGCCTTCATTTTATAGGATAATGAAACAAAGAAACAAATTACTATCTTTTTCCTAATATGAAAAATCCTGTTGTCAAAAAGGCTGTCATAATACATTAGCAAATGATCAAAGCGATTTGGACAAGGTATAGGAAGTGTAAAATAGATGTTAATAGAGGTTAACATTCCCCTATTTGGTCCATTATCTCAGTTGCTGATGTTGAATCATTTATTCCTAGTTAATGAATAAACAACATCTTCTAATCCCAATGGCTCAGATGGGAAATCATTCATGCACGAGAGGTATATCAAAGTGGACAAAAGTACTACAGGTGTATAGCATGTAAGAATTAGCCTAATCATATATATATATATATATATATATATATATATATATATATAAAGAAACATAATTCCTGTCTAGCAAATACAAAATAATGAAGACAGTCTTTTTGTTATAGTTAAGGATAGGTTTTACTTTCTTTGGTAAAAGTTATACAGTTTTAACACACACACTTGAACTATAGCTGAAAATTCTTCCTCAACTCTTCTCATTTCTGAATAAATCTGCTTCTCAGTTTATAAGGGACTAGAGACATGCCTTAACAATTGCCAGCAGAACCATACACACCTTTTTTTCCTCTCTCATCCCCTCAGCAATAAAGTGAATTCCACCCAAAAGGAATGGATACACATCCTGTTTGTCTCAAAGTGGATACACATCCTGTTCATATCAAAGTGTCTTACCTTGAAGTCTGTAGCCCAAGTCCTTTGTGCATGCTTTCAGGCCCAGGGCCAACTGAAGGACAAAGTATGGGGGTGCCTGGACCCTCTTGAGCGGCTCAGACCCTCTGGAACGTTCAAGGACCCTCTGGAGTTGGTACTGGGTATGTGTCCCACCTCAGGGTAGAAGGTGTGGCTATGCCAAGGACTTATTGCCTATGCATTGAGACAACACTGGAAAAAGGCAAGACTTTTATCTAAATTTTGTGACAAAACCCAGCATCATGGATTCTCATGACCTGAGAGGCTGTTATGACAGATGAAGTTCAAAAGTCGTGAATTAAATGGAATCCACAGGCATTTCAGAGAGATGGCCCATAGACTAATGGAATGATAGCTGTGTGGACATATCAAAAGACAGGAAAAATGATGATGAAAAATTGGAATTTATTCAAAAGTATTGGACCTCAGTATGACATAGATGGTATGGAATAAGAGGTGGATATTTTCCTGGTTTCAGCTGAGATATATTTAATTTGTCTTTCTAGTAGATGGGATAGTGCTGTGTTTTGGATTTAGTATGACAACAATGTTGATAACACACTGATGACCTTAGTTCTTGCTAGATATCTGTTGTGTCTACATTAAGTCAAGGACTTACCAGCACCCTGCTGTGGCTGTGAGAGCACAGCCAGGATAGTGACCCAGACTTGCCAAAGGGATTTTCCCTACCATAAAACATCATGCTGTAAATATATAACTGGGGAAGCTAGCCAGGAATCAGAACTGCTTCTCATAAACAGACCAAGCATCAGATTGTTTGGGGTTTTTTTCCTTCCACATGTAGCGAGCAATTGTATTTGTGCATTACTTGTGTTATTCTTATTATCATTGTTATTATTATAGTATTATACAATTATCACTGTTATTTTTCTATACCTTTGATATCCTATTAAGCTGCCTTTATCTCAACCCACAGGTTTTTTTCTATTCTCACCTCCAGCCGCTTTGGAGGGAGAGGAGTATGCGAGCAACTACACGCTGCTCAGTTACTGTCTGAGGTTAAACCACAACTGCCTTGAAGATAAGAATACACTTTCAGGTTTTGCAAGGGGTTTCTGTGGCACATGGGCTGTAGACCCTTGTTAAACCATTAATGAGGTTGAATGTACAATCATTCCAGAATAAAATTCTGCAGCTACTCTGTGATTTGCACAATGAAATCTCTTCTAGAGTAACAGGCATTTATAGTTGAAAGATCTGGCATATCCTTTCTTCACTTTCCTTTTAGCTTAACATGTGCTTGCCCTGCTTACATACAAGGGGAATGAAGATCAGAGGTAGAGTACCTGATTTCTGAAGTCTTTGTGAAGTTGTCTACCTTAGAAAGAGGAAGTATGGAAGAAATTTAATTAGAATTTCACCCTCCTAAATTTTTCCATGAAAATACAGAGATGAATATTTTGAAATGAGACTTTAATTTACCCTATTTACCGCTTATAAAGCAGTTTTATTGTTTAGATCTTGAGCTATATACCTTTATTTAATGATAAAGAATGATTTATTAGATCACAGGCTCTTTTTTATTTAATGCCTTCTATTGCTGTACATGGCTCTGTAGGTCTCAAAAGCACATTTAACATAACACAGTATACTTTTTTACTCCATTTCTTTATCCTTGAATTGCAATTGCTGATTAAATAGGTAATACCTTAAATTTTTGGCATTTGAAAACTAGCACTACACATTAAGCACTTTAAGTATTCTTTAAGAAAATGGCAGGCGACAACTGCATAACTTTAGGACAGTTAATCTGACATCCATCCATTACTGACACATTAATAGGATACTAATACAAGATTCAACTGATAAAGAATTAAAAGAATATAATTAGTCCCTGCCAACTTGATTTAACAGAAAGTAGGCCTTGCCAAAAAACTTGAATTAAATCTTAAGTAGATTGGAACGTTGGATGATAAAAGTACTTCATTCTTTTATTTGAGAAGTGCTAAACAGTATTCCCTTTCAAAAAAATAAAATTGTAGAACAAAGATGACACCTACATTGAAAAATTGAGAAATGGGTGCTTTATCAGAAGTGATTATCCCTGCAAAACTCCATAATGTGATGTTTCTAATAGCATTCCTCTGAGACAAATACCGTGATTAATATTATATAAAATATAAAAATACAATACATAACATCATAAATTTAATATAGTTTGAGTTAATATTATATGTTAATATATAATACTAATATAGTATATTGATAAGTGTTATATGCTGCGTACATAAAAATGCATAGTCTTACCAAAATTTTAATCTGTAATCTTAATGTACAACCAAAATTTCTGACAGTAATATTTTCAAATTACACAAACGTCTGTTCAAACTTATTTACCACAGCAATTATACTGGGGTTCTGGATGCTAAATTAACTGGTATAATGTTTAATAACACGCTGTAGAAACAGAATTGTTAATGTATAATTATACACTTCACAGAACAGGAGAAAGTGTCCTGTTTCTCAACATCTCTGAGAAAGTGTTAAGGATCATAGTAGCCAGACACCTGTACATCTTTGTCTAACATTCTGCAGCTACTGTGAATGTTTTCCAGGTATCCTGATGACTCTTTGTACAGAAAGCAACTCCAAAAGTGCAGCAAAACACACTTCTCCAAATTAGGCGCATGGACATTGTATGATTGTCCAAGTCTTGTGGATAGATCTGGGCAAGAAAAAAGCACGCATTGTTCTTTACAGCCTGAGAAGATGCTGTTTCAGAGCTTAAAAGTAAGCCTACTCAGAGTATGGAAAGAAGACTGAGAAATTACTTGATTACTGCTTATGTATTCCTTAGAAGAATGGTACTAATTAATAAAGGTCTCTATAGTTTAGCAGAGAAAGGAAAATCAAGTAAAAAAATCAATGGAAGCTGAAGCTAGGCAAATTCAATTTGGGCACATGGCACAAATATCAAAGAATGAGGGTAATTAACCACTGGAAAAAGGTTATTTCAGTCTAGTTAAATACAATACATTTTTAGTCAGGCACAATTATTGACTTTGATGCAATCTTGACTTTGGGATGACTGCATAAAATGCAACAATGTGATCTGTAATACACAGAAGGAGAGAGAAGATGGTTCTAGTTAACCTATTACGTCAGGATTTCATCTTTCAGGAATCACAGCTGATAGCTGATCTTATTATCCACTGTGAAAATAAAAAACTTCTGAATAAAATCACAGAATGTTTTCAGGTACTTTTATTTTGGTTTTATTCTTTTTGGATCATATGAAGTGTCTTATAGGCTATACAGAAATGTACTCAGAAGTTGTTCACAGTAACACTTGTGGAAAAAATCTTAGAAAATACATTTCTCCATTCATGAGGAATTTACAATTCAGCTGCTATAAAGCTTACAGTGATTCTGATTTTAAATAGCTTATATGTTTTCCCTGGTTTTAGCATCCGGACAGTCAATATATTTTGCACTATATTCTATCTTAAATATGCATTTTTTTACAATCGTCATTTCATAAGTACATATCTTTTAAAAATAAAAATATATTCTGTAATGTTTATAGAATTACATCCATTGAAGCTGCGATCCTCAGTTAATCCAGAAGGGGAGAAGAAATAGAAACTGGCTATGCATGCTACCCTATACAACATCTGCCAATACAATAGATTATGAAATGAGAGAAATTAAGGAACTATACTTGATAGTCAGTTTAAGAGTCAGATTTATGTGATTAATCTCACTTCTATCCATGTTCTGCCTCTTGAGCGTGTTTTTTTCAGATTAATTAACATTGTTCCTCATTCATTGATGCTATATCATATGGCATAGTATTGCAAGAATACACTCACACAGATTTGCTGAACCTGAGTCCTGGTGACCAATGGAAGAAATGAACTTGTGTCCTCTCCTCTGAAATGGTTATCATCTGAAGTATAGCAGACAATTATTTATAGACCTATGGGCACTAAGTTACTTAGTAATAATTAATCCTTTAAAACTCTAAGGAGGTAAAAATAACAACAAATTTGAAACATAACCTACCCAATGCATGTTTTAAAAAATAATTTTCTCTGATGTGAATGGATTATGGTAACCCTTATTTTTTTACTTGCTATCAGTAGATATTTTTTATCAGTTTTAAAGGTTTTTCATATACATAGAGCCTTGATTTATGATTTATAATAGTTTTCCTTTTTTCTGAATTCAAAATTTAGATGGGAAATAAATAAACTAACCCCCTCAAATTTAATATAATTAAACCAAATCGTCAATAGACCAGTTCCTGAAATATTAAAAAACCCTTTTCAATTCTACTTCCCTTTTGGGAGTGATGAGCATATAACCCAGAAAACTCAACAGAGTCTGATCTGCATGGTCGGTTGTACCAAATATATTGACCACAGTTATTTATTTTACAAGCTGTCCAGATATAAATGCACCTCCAGCATTTATGGATTATTTGTTTTCTGAATTTGGCTTTGCATACTTTTTTGTTTACCAAGTCCAAACAGTGTAGGAGCTAAGGACATTTTATGTGGCACCTAGAGAGATAATTCTGCTCCCTTGATTTTACATTCCTGACCTTATCCATATGTTAAAGAATGTATACTATATGTAAATTGCTTTTGAGAAATCACAATGGTAAAAAAAAAATCTTTATATGCATTCAAATTTTTTTAAAAGTAACATTGAAACTGATCAGTTCCAAAGTAGAACTCAAAAACTTTCCTTTTAGCCTCAATGTTCCGCTGCAATATCTATATTCTATGAAGCCTTTAAGAAATCAAATTACTGCTCTAGGCAAGTTAGGAAATACTGATACACATGCCATTTCACTTTTATAAATTTACTTCACATTTTAAAGCCATTTTTTCTTCCTCACATTCCTAAAAGTAAGTTGTATTTTATTATCACCACTTTATACTTAGAAATTTCTTGCCTTGAAGGAAACAATACCTTCACTTTTGCTTATTAGTCAGTAACCAATCACAAATTAGAATCCACCATTCCGAGCTCCACACTCTAAACAATGTGATCTTGTTATTTCTTGTAAGAGTATTATAAAAAGGTGAAGTGAGGCATAATATTTGAGACTTTCTTGCATTTTCAGTCTGTTGTTGATCAGCTCTACTGCCTGAATTTTATTCTGTGAAGTTCATAACATTGTTTTCATGTGGGTATTTTCATACCATTCCTTGCAATTCAGAGAATCACAGAACACTAGGACTTGGAAGGGACCTCGAAAGAGCATCTGGTTCAACCCCCCTGTTGCTCCAGCTTGCACCCATTGCCCCTTCTCCTGTCGCTGGCCATCACTGAGAAGAGCCTGACTCTATCCTCCTGACTCTCACCCTTCACATATTTATAAACATTTATAAGGTCACCCCTCAGTCTTCTCTTCTCCAGGATAAACAGGCCCAGCTCCCTCAGCCTCTCCTCATAAAGAAGGTGTTCCACTCCCTTAATCATCTTGGTGGCCCTGAACTGAACTCCTTCAAGGAGTTCTATGTCCTTCTTGAACTGAGGGGCCCAGAACTGGACACAATATTACAGGTGTGGTCTCACCAGGGAAGATTAGAAGGGGAGAAGGACCACTCTTGACCTACTAACTACACCCCTTCTAATACACCCCAGGATGCCATTGGCCTTCTCAGCCAGGAGGGCACATTGCTGGCTCATGGTCATCCTACTGTCCACCAGGACCCCAGGTCCCTCTCACCTACACTACACTACGCCTACTACACTACAGGCAAGTCTCCAACCTATACTGGTACCTGGGGTTGTTCTTCCTCAGATGCAAGACCCTATGCTTGCTCTAGTTAAATCTCATTAGACTTCTCCCCACCCAGCTCTCCAGTCTGTATAAGTCTTGCTGAATGGCAGCACAGCCCTCTGGTGTGTCAGCCACCCCTCCCAGTTTTGTGTCATCAGCAAAATTACTGACTGTATGCTCTATTCCCTCATCCAGATCATCAAAGAATATATTGAATAGTACAGGTCCCAGTACTGACCCCTGAGGGACTCTACTAGATGCAGGCCTCCAGCTAGACTCTGTCCCATTGTTTAAAACTCACTGGCTTCTTCCCTGCAGCCAACTCTCAATCCACCTCACTACTTTACCTTCCATACCGCACTTCCTCAGTTTAGTCATGAGAATGCTGTGGGAGAGGCTGTCAAATGCTTTACTGAGGTCAAGGTAGACTGCCCTACCATCATCTTTCCACCTGGTTATATCCTTATCAAAGGCTATTAGATTAGTTAAACATGATTCCCCCTTTGTAAAACCACCATGACTGCTCCTAACAACCCTCTTATCCTTGATGTGCGTAGAGACAGCACCAAGGATAAGTCTTTCCATTATCTTTCCAGGGATGGAAGTGAGACTGACTGGTCTGTAGTTACCTGGGTCCTCCTTACCCTTTTTGAAGACTGAAGTAACATTTCCTTTCTTCCTGTAACATTTTGTTGCATTTATTCTGAAATGTTGACAGCTATCAGATATTTCTGCACATGACAATATCACCTTTACATTATCTCTTAACTAAGCTAGACATATTTAATTTTCAAATCTTTTCTCTTCAAGTGAATTTTGGGAAGCCTTTAATAAACTTTGTTATCATTCTCTGCATCCTAATCGATATGCTGATCATTAAGTGAAACCCAAGTAAGTAGCACTGCACATGGTAGTCTGTAGCCAGGAAAGAATGACAGCTAAAGGACAGATCTTATGCAAGAGTGTTGTTAATATATAATATGAACAGCTAATGATATATGACTCAGAGAAGGTAGGAGACCAGTGAAATGCTGATTTCATTGACTTCCATGTCAAAATGTTCACTAACTTCAGTGAGGCCAAAATTTCTATGTTATACCACCTTTTAAGTATATCTGAAATTTATGGATCTGTTCTGTCAGGTTATGATGTTGAGGACTATTCAGCATAAGAGACAAATACAAGAGTTGTGAACAGTAATAAATTAACCCTAATAAATAGCATATAACAGAGACAATAGCAAAGAGAAGTATCAGTTTAATGAGAGGCTATCAAAATAACCCTTCAAGTGCAATCCTGAAGAGTTTTAACCAGACCTCTGCAACTGATCTGGAAAATCAAACAAACAGTCCTGCATCAGATAGAAAATAAATGTCGATACTCGATGCACACATATTTTTAGATATTTTTATACATGTATATAACTATGGAAATTAAAGCTGTCTGGGATGGAGCATGTGAAAATATGACAAATCGTTCCACTTTTAAACATTAAAACCACCCTTTAATAAATCAATTCATTAACAACACACTGTACTACCTCTTATTCTTACACATTATTAATCATCATCACTACATATATGACACTGTTAGTCTTTAACACTTACACTCTAAATTAGCCGTAAGCATGCTGTATAGTTAGCACTGAAGGCATCAGTCCTTGGTGGATATCTGAGCTCAAAGTAATTAGGCTTGAGAGCTCCTTAGAAATAAAAGCCAAAATTGAAGCAGGCTTGTCTTCCTTCTCCCTTCTTTTCTTTTCATGCTATTTGCATCCATCCCTATTTCATTATCCATGCAATGTGACACATCTCTAACAGATAAGAACAGCAGTTTGCTTTCCCAGAATTTACTGTAGCCTAAGGGTTATGGCACTGTTGAGAATGCCTCAGCCACTGGCAGAGGAAAACCTAGGTAGAGTGTTCTCATTCTCCCCATGCAACTTATTTGTGTGACTACACTTAGGAATATAACACTGTGCTAGTCCTATTCCCTGATAACTCTTAAGGATATTCCTCATGCAATAGTTCTTTCCTAAGCCCTTGTAATTGCCCTAGGAAACTCCAAAACATACACACATGCATGACATTATAAGGGTGTCATAACATAATTTCAGACAGAGGAAGCATTTTCAGAATAATTACAGTTGTTTAGTGGAGTTTTTGTTTTTATGTACAATGTCTGCAACATTTTGCATTTGGATAGGATTTTAATAAATGGTAGATAGCATAGTGCAGAAAACAAACATCTCCCAACGTATTACATCTCAATAGATAACCAGTAACAGTATTGCTCACATGCTGTTTCAAAACACAGTATTACCCAAGTAAATCTATCCACAAATATTTCTCTTTTTTTGCATCAGTTTGGTTTTGCTCAGAAACTTATTTCCAGGACCTTAATATCAGGTTTCTTTGTCAAGTAATATCCAATCTTTCTTGGTTATGTTTAAGAGAACACATTTTCACATTACACTGGAAACAAATGAGTCTGTCACCAGTCTTCTTGGGAGCACACATACTCCTGATGCTCAGATTTAACATAGGCTTAAGGGGAGAATGATTTGTGAGACTTTCTTGTTAAAATATTGGCAGCACATCAGTGAGGATTTCCTCCAGCAAAGGGAACAGATTATAACTCTGTGAGCTGAATGCAAAACTACATGGGGTTTTCTTTGTGTGTGTTTGTTTGTTTGTAAAGTGACAGACAAACAGAAAGGAAATTACAATTAGTGACAGTCAAACTGGTTAATGACAAAGTATGGAAAAATCCTAAATTCAGGATATTTGCTCTGCAACAAGAAAATGTCAATGAAGCATAAACAAACTTGTGAAATAAATCAGGAACAGGCTTCAGTTCCTGAATACTTATATTAGATTCAAAGGAAACTTTAAACATTATTGATTAAAATCACATGCAGATAATTTTTAAAGTTTATTAGTGGTCAATTAAGTCCATTAAACTTAAGCAACTAGGACCATTTCAGATGCTTTAGGGTTTTTACCTGGCTTTCAGCAACCTCTCTAGCAGCAGAAAGGCAGGCACGAATTTCTGTAAATATTGTCTCACACCTGTTTGTCCTAAGTAAGTGTTTCAAATGTCCTAAGTATATCAAAAGGTACCAAAGCTATGTTTAGAATTGTTAACTCCTGTATTCTGACTTGTACCTAACGTGCTAAATTCCTCATTTTAATCTCTTCTCAGACTATTAATGAAAAAAAAACCAGGAAAACTTTGACTACAAATTTGTACTTGCAAAGCCAATGAAACTTGTGGAATATAAACAAAAGGACCTACAATTTCTAGATACCAGTTTAGAATTACTCAACATTTTTTAATGATCGGCTTTAATGTAGATGAAGTATTAGAATTTATCTTCAGTGATACAAAACTGTTCTATCCACCAGGTTTTTTTTTTTTAGAGGATTATATCCCAGGACAATTATTCGGTCAGAAATACATACTAATTAAAAAAAAAAAAAAGTAATACTATCTATTGAAAGAAATGGATCAACAAGTATCCACCAGGGTACTTAAAGACCTACAGGAGAGAAAGACTAAATAAAATAGAAAAAAATGCATAAATACAAAATAACTATTGAAAACTAATTTATTTAACTAATAAGTTATTTTATATAACTATTAAAACTACCAGAAGAACCAAACCAAATGTACACTTCTGCCTATTGCTAGATGTAAGCATATCCAGTTTGGTACTTGTCTCAATGCCCCTGGTTTTCATGACACCCATAAGCTTGCTTATGCTTGCCTTCTGCTCTGGCACATGCCAAATGAGTCCTTTGATGAAGAACATCTGTTGCACAGGGAGTTTCAATTTAGTCTTTATCAGTAAACCTTTATGGCATCTAAATTTAACTGTAGGAGTCAAGGTACCTGTTCATAATGTGAGTGCCCCTGTATTGTGTTAAAAAACCAGAGTATATTCTCAAGTAGTTTAGTTAATGCCATAAGATTTTATGAAGTATGTATGTAAATATAGACTGGATAGTCACATTGTTGTAAAGAAATAAGAAGAAATAAATTTTAAAAACTAAAGCTTAATGGCAAGCAGGGTGTAGCTTTTCTAGCTAATGGAAACTACTACTGTTACTGTACTAGCTATATTATTTTATTGAATGAAAAAGAGAGAAACCTTTTTATTTTAGCAAGCTGCTTATTTGTTGAAACATACAGTTTTAATAAATCTAAAAAGTCTGTAGATTTAAAAATTAGTTGGAAATTTTAAATAAAGGTGTTAAACTTGCATATCTGCCCCATTTTTAAGAGTTAAATAGGACACTTTATTGAGTATACCTAAAGATACAGTAGATGTTCAGTCCTTATCCTTTCTTGATAAGGCCTGGGCCTATAATACATGTTTTTGAAGTAAAGCACCCAAAACAACCTTACAATGCCTTTGGTTTTAACTTTTTCTGTAATACATATTCTATCTTATATTTAGTAAATACAAAATTGAAGCCTGTAAAACAGAAGTTTCAGCTCTCAGGTAGAGAATTTTCATTACTTATCTTGGGTTGAAATAACATTTTATAGTTTCATGAATAGTGGAATATTTGTAAAAAATGGGCTTGAGAAAGCATCATAATAGTATACCTAATAAATGCATGGTTATCACTTCTCTCTAGAGTAACGTAAGTCCATTTTAAAACCTTTCAGAACCTCGTTAAAAGAGGTACCTTCAACTAATTTTTCCTCAGGCCAACATTCTCAAAGCCTCAAATTAACAAGTTTGTATTTCTTTCATTCATTCATTCATTCATTCATTCATTCATTCATTCACTCATACAATCATTCATTCATTTTCTGGTGAGTTTAAGAGCACTTGGGTTCCTCACTGACTTTGGGAAACTGCAATTCCTTTCTCAGCAGTGTTACCTATTGACCAGCTCTGAGATTAATATCTCTCAAGTGTTCTTTTAATGACTGTGATACACCCCACTGGGACTTTTCTCTTTTAAGAAGTCACTCCAAAATATACTAATGGTATCTGGAAGAGTTTTCTATATTCTGTGGTCTCATGGTGTTTTGTGACTGTTCAAGATGCCCAGTTGAAATGCATTTGATGGCTCCGCTGTTTAGAGTAGTGTTTGTGTGCCTTTATTGGAGAATAACTGTTTGTATCAGTACAGGCTGGGGGATGACCTGCTGGAGAAGAGCTCTGTGGAGAAGGACCTGGGGGTCCTGGGTGATGACAGGTTGGCTATGAGCCAGCAGTGTGTCCTGGTGGCTAAGAGGGCCAATGGGATCCTGGGATGCATCAGGAAGAGTGTGGCCAGCAGGTCTAAGGAGGTGATCCTCCCCCTCTACTCTGCCCTGGTCAGACCCCACCTGAAGTATTGTGTCCAGTTCTGGGCTCCCTGGTATAAAAAAGACAGGGATCTCCTTGAGAGAGTCCAGAGAAGGGCTACGAAGATGATTAAGGGCCTGGAACATCTCCCGTATGAGGAAAGGCTGAGTGAGCTGGGGCTGTTCAGCCTGGAGAAAAGAAGACTGAGGGGGGACCTAATTAATGTTTATAAATATCTTAAGTATGGGATGCAGGGGGAATTGGCCAACCCCTTTTCAGTAGTCTGTGGAGATAGGACAAGGGGCAATGGGTGTAAATTGGAGCACAGGAAGTTCCGCACCAATATGAGGAAGAACTTTTACACAGTGAGGGTGACAGAGCCCTGGGACAGGCTGCCCAGGGAGGTGGTGGAGTCTCCTTCTCTGGAGATATTCAAGACTCGTCTGGATGCCTATCTGTGCAAATATGTGCTAGGGAGCCTGCTTTGGCAGGGGGGTTGGACCCGATGATCTCTCGAGGTCCCTTCCAACCCCTACGATTCTGTGATTCTGTGATTCTGTGAATTACCTGTAAGAGCTTCCCATTGGAGTGTAATTTCAGGAGAAACTTCATCTAGTTTTCAAATTTTGAGAGACTCCTGATGGTGTACGATGTTATTTCTTCCAGACTTCCCCTCTTCCCCCATCAAACTGACTACAGCGTCCAGAAAAAATTAATCTTTCACCATAATCTTATTCTATCTAACCCTTATCACAGACATAACAATATCATTTGACAATTCTTCTTAATTAAATAATGGTTAATTCATTGTTTCTTAGATTTTTTAAATAAACTAGTAGTCAAGTTAACTTCTGCATTTTGCTTCAAAAGTTCACTTCAAAAATCTCACTTTCCTTTGGTGACTCCCTTTCTTGTGTGTTTCAGTATGAAATGCTTTGTTTACTGATGTTTACATTCCATCTCAATCTACTCTTACGAAAACAGATATGGTATAAAATGTAAAGATGTAAGTAGGCACACAGTTGAAATGAGACAGTGGACCTGGTTACACAGGACATGGAAAAAACAGAAGTGCTGAATGCCTTCTTTGCTTAAATTTTTAATAGTAAGACTGACATTCAGGAATCTCTTAGAGACCAAGGGAATAACTGGAGAAAAAATTATCATCACTAGATGGAAGAGGACTAGGTCAGGGAAAGTTGAAGCAAACTGGACAGACATACCACCTTGGTTCTTTGGGATACTCCTGCTAGTACTGAGAGAGCTGGCTGATGTTATTATAGGGCAACTCTTGATAACCTTTGATCAATCATGATGACCAAGAGAAGCAATGAAAGACTGGAAGAGAACAAACGTCACTCCTATCTTTAGAAAGGGTAAGAAGGAGGACCCAGAGAACTATAGGCTGGTCAGCCTCATCTAAATCCCTGGGAAGGTGTTGAAGCAACTAAATCTAAAAATAATTTCATAAACAATATGACAATCATCAGAAGTAGTATATATAAGAATTCACCAGAGGGAACTCATCTCATTCTGGACCAACTTGATAAACTTCTGTTGTGAAATGACTGGTCTGGTAAATGAAGGGACAGAAGTAGATATTGTCTTCATTAAGGCCATAAGATCCTCATAGGCAATCTGATGTAGTATTGGCTAGACGAGCAGATAGTGAAAACTAGCTGAATGCACAAGTCCCAAAGGTGTTGATCAGTAGCACAAGATCACCTTTTCCATTCTGTACTCAGAGGACCAAGAGACATGATAATAGAAGTGGATATGGTATGTCTATATTTACGTCTTCACAAAGAAGCTGTACACATTTAGTGTGTTTGGTAATCCAGCATTGATTAAGTTGAATAACTGTCTAGACTCCACCAATTGTACAAACTAGAGATGGGAATCAGCTGGTAAAACACAAGCATCTAGTGCCATTTTCCTCAGTGAAAGCAACACCATTGACCTCCATCTGCTGGTCCAGAAGTCTGCAAATCTCTTGTAAATCATGTGTTATATTTGTCAGGTCCATGATGATGTCCTTGACACTGTTGGAGAAGAAAAATGTGTGAACAATTCAAGAGTCTTTTTTTTCCCATCAGCTATAATGGGAGCTTTGCCACCTGCATATGAACATTTAATAGCCAAATGTCTACATTCTGGAGCTTTATCATGTCCTATGTATGACAGTAAGGTTTGAAGCAGCACTCTAAGATATAGGACAAGTATTTTCATAACTGATTTCCTTATATCAGAACTACATGTACTAATCTAAAATATTCAGACAGAATAGCCATTGGGGGAGGGAGAAATGAATTTCACAACATTGTTGTTTTGTCAACATTATCAAATAATCCGATGAATAATGTGATGAAACTGGCTAAAGTTAATAGCTGAATTAAGTTTATCAAGGTAAAAAAATATACAAACAGCTAAGAAAATAAAATTTGAACCATTATGTAGGTTTTAATGGATGTAGCTTTTTTTTTTTTTTTTCTCTTTAAATTAGCCTAGCAGAAAATTTAAACCATTAACATTTGTGAGGTACAGGAAGTATCTGATCTTGTGTGCATGCATGTTAAAGATATTCTGCCATCTGTTCCTGAAAATGGTAATGATGTTCAGCTTTGCTCTAACAAAAGCTAAGTGAAGCAGAGATAGGACACTGCTGCTTGTAATGGTAAACTTGCCATTTAGAACTAATTGTATTTGGACATCCCTAGATTAAACAATATGGAGTCTGGTATGGATATTAAAGGCTCTCTAACCTTAACTCTGTTTTTAAAATTTTATCATTGAAATTCTGTGAGTCAATTGCTTTCATTTAATAAACAAAACAAAACTAAACAACTGTATATATAATCTGTCCATGTTTCTTCCCCAGTGAAGTGAAGAACTACTGGACTGAATACAGTGAGTTGGATGGTCAAAGAATGTGTTCATAGCTTTGTGATTCAGAGTAATTTAGTCCAGCATACCTCAGAGCAAGTGTCCTGATTACACTTTATGTTCTGGGTATGCTCTAGGAATATGTATTATTCTCAACCTTCTAAGGAAACACAGAGGTTGGTAATGGTGTATACTGTGTAATATAGGAACCTTTGTGATGAACAAAGCAGCACACTTTTACAGGCTTGGTCCACATCCCTCCTTCTAGACTGTCCTCACCTTCCCAAAATTAAAAGTAGCCAATAGAATTTGGTTTAGATAAATAAATTCCACGATTTGAGAAAAAATAATGGAACATTGATAAAGATCAAAGTAATAGCCCCTCTTTTTTCTTCATGATCTCCCTGGAGTACCTTCAGTTAGGTCCATGAAGTCTTCAGTCATCACCTTTCATTATCAAACAAATGCTTTCTATCTTCCCTGAGATACAAGAACTACGTCCTCTTATAACTGCATTGGTCACTTTTTATGTTCTAATATTTGCAATACAATCAAAGATGCAATGTCAGAGCTAATCAGTGACAAAACAGCTTCTGAAATAACAAGGATATTGTTTTGAATGCAATACAAGCAAGAGGTGGGGGAGAGTGTAATAGCTTTTGCATATATTTAAGTATTAATATCTATCTACCATGTAAGAAATTGGCAGATTAAGTCCACAAGTCAGATGATAGATCTAGAATGATGGTCCATGAAAGTTCTTAGCTGTTTCTTTAGATTTCTTTCTTCCTGTCTTTCTTGCTTTTTGAATTAGATGAAAATAGCCTTATTCATTCAGAAGAAAAAAAGATGCCTAATGTTTAACCAGTGATAGAATTTGCATCAAGTCTCATTTTTCACATCACTGAAACTCTGGTTTTGTTTCCACTGCTTACTCAGGAATGCAGTAGCTAGAATCCCTTGGAAAACATCTGTATCATGCTATGTAATTCAGTAAATTCCTATGCTGTATTTCTCACATGTTCCACCGGTCCAGATCATCTATTGCACCTGACTGGAACAGTCAATAAGTATTGCATGCTTTCAAAGTATAACATCTGGCACATTCATTATTAGCCTTTCACTCCACATTTTATTTATATTATAATTTTGGTAATGGCTTTGCAGTTTAGACATGGTGCCCTGTGTCAAAGTACATCTTATCAGTATTCACAAACCATAAACTGATACAATAATCGTGTCAAAGATTCACTTATCATCATCTCTAAAATACTCAGGATGAGAACAGATATTACAATTGTCTCAGTGTTCTGTATTATTAATGCTAACAGCTGCAAGTGTTGCATGTTGCAGTAGTCTGAGCTGAGACTTACCATACTTTAACATACGACTAAGTTCACAACTGATACAGTTCTTTAGAAAAGTGTTAGCAGTTAGAAAAAGGAAAATTAGCTTTTTTTTAACTCCATCTGGTAGGTACTGTGATACTAAACTGATGCTAATAAAGCATTGAATCTGCCTATTATATATAGTGGAATTTGGGTTAAAAAAACAACCTGGGAAAAAAGAATAAGTAATGAACTACCTACTATGACAGTTGCAAAACCAGAACAAAGAAGACAACAGAAAAAGACAAAAATAATTTTAAATAATGGTATTACAATAGCATAATGTGTTTTATTTGGAGTATGTCTGATTATTCTCACAATTAGAATTCCAATATGGTTTAAAGAGAACTGTGTATATACAGGAAAATTTAGCTGCAGGCAGAATTCTTACCAGGATTTTCAGTAGCATAAGATTTTTCTGTGGGTGTAATTTACCCTGAACTGAAAGAAAAAACAGAAAGAAGGAAAAAAAAAAAAAAGAAGAAAGAGAAAGCCAAAACAAAACCAATCAATAATAGGTGCCTGGTTCCTTTAAGCCATTTGAAAATTACATATCAGAGAACTACTCAATCACTTATTAAAGAACATAGATTGTAGGTGAAGTTACAAGGAATTAAAAGCAAAGAAGAAATGACAGATGACATATGACTAGAGACCTGCAGAATGAAAATTTCCTGGACCAAATCTGAAGGTACTCAGAAACACAAGATACCATTTATACAGGGATTATCTCTTAGAAACCAGATACAGCCAACCATACACCAACTAGAGGAGAAGCCATCCTTGACCTACTTGCAAACAGAGAGGAATTGATGGAAAATATGAGAAAGATAGTGAAATGTGGAACCAGTCACAATGAGCTAGCTGAATCTAGAGACTTAATGAGTTACAAAGAACTAATTGTAGAAGGGTGCTGGATTTTAAGAAAGAAAATTAGGCTCAAATCCACAAGACTTAAGGAGCCAGGCAAATTTCTGGAGAGATTCCTAGGACAGTGGAAGTGAGAGAAGCTTCCCGGGACATTTCAGGCTTAGCCATTGGAGTTTGTGAGAAAATCCCATGACTGATCTGCATAGGTTTATGCAGTTTTCAGTGTCCATGGTCCCACTTATCCACTGGACCCTACTGTTCCTTTTCTTTTTCATCTTCTCCCCACATTCAGTGTCTCTCCCATACATCTGTGTAGCAGAACCACATAGGTACTAATGCAAGTGTTTAATTAGAATAGTATATCCAAATGTCAGTAACAACTTAGACCTAGCTGCCCAGAGAGTAGCAAATAGATAGTAGCCTAGAGTTATAGAATCTGAAGTCCTTTGAAGAGTGAGGTTTTCCAAGGCAAAATTATGTTAATAATGATTATTAAATTATTTTGAATTATAATTCCATTACTGCACAAAGAACTGTTGCAGATTTGACTTATATGGAAGGTAGCTGTTTCACAGCAGTGAACTTCTGTTTGCAAAGTATTATTGAGTGAACTGAATATGACTTCCATTATTTGTACTGTAAAATAAATGACAGTGTAAATATAGAGAGCTTCTACCCTACTCTGATTCTTTTCACAACAGAAGCATCATAGTTCGGAACAGACTGGGAAGAGTTAAACATTATTATACTTCCCAACTTCTCCGGTCTCATGACTTTGACTGGACAAATTGACCACCATTAACATTAGACTTAACACCACAGCACACATAAAGATTTATGAAAATTTACTCCTTTTCAAATCTTTACAAGGTGATAATGTTCAAAGGAAAATATACTAGAGGGAGGGGGCTGTGGGATGTGGGATAGCAGAAACAAGCTATGCTTATAGTTTATAAGGAGAAGTCAGCATGGATTCACCAAGGGGAAATCATGCTTGACCAACCTTGTAGCCATCTATGATGTCATCACCTGCTGGGTAGATGGAGGGAGAACAGTGGATGTCATCTACCTTGACTTCAGCAAGGCTTTCGATACTGTCTCCCATGACATCCTGATAGAAAAGCTGAGAGATCATGGGATAGATGAGTGGACAGTGAGGTGGGTTGAGAACTGGCTGTCGGACCGGGCTCAGAGGGTCGTGATCAGTGGAACAAAATCTGAATGGAGGCCTGTGACTAGGGGTGTTCCCCAGGGCTCGGTGTTGGGTCCAGTCCTGTTTAGTATCTTCATCAACGACCTTGATGAGAGAATAGCATCCACCCTCAGCAAGTACGCTGATGATACAAAGCTGGGAGGGGTGGCTGACACGCAGGAACACTGCGCTGCCATCCAGCGAGACCTGGACAGGCTGGAAAGCTGGGCAGGGAGCAACCAGATGAGGTTTAATAAAAGCAAGTGTAAAGTCTTGCACCCGGGAAGAAATAACCGCTTGAATCAGTACAGGCTGGGGGATGACCTGCTGGAGAGGAGCTCTACAGAGAAGGATGTGAGGGTACTGGTGGATGAGAGGTGGGCTATGAGCCAGCAGTGTGCCCTGGTGGCTAAGAGGGCCAATGGGATCCTGGGATGCAGCGGAGGGCTGGAAAGATGATTAAAGGACTGTAGCATCTCCCCTATGAGGAAAGGCTGAGTGAACTGGGGCTGTTCAGCCTGGAGAAAAGAAGACTGAGAAGGGGTGTGTTTATAAATATCTGAAGTGTGGGACACAGGGGTTAATGGCCAGACTCTTTTCAGTTGTCTGTGGACACATGACAATGGGCAATGGCTGCAAATTGGAGCACAGGAAGTTCTACACCAATATGAGGAAGAACTTTTTCACAGTGAGGGTGACAGAGCCCTGGGACAGGCTGTCCAGGGAGGTGGTGGAGTCTCCTTCTCTGGAGATATTCAAGACTCATCTGGACGCCTATCTGTGCAATATGTCCTAGGGAACCTGCTTTGGCAGGGGGGTTGGACCTGATGATCTCTTGAAGTCCCTTCCAACCCCTACAATTCTGTGTTTTTGTGATTCTCACTGCGTGTCTTTTAGTTTAGTTCCAAGCACCTTTTTTCTATTATTTCAGCTGAAAAATTTACTAGATGCTTGTATAGCTCTTTCAGAAGTGATGCAATCTCAAAACAAAACTTGTCCTCAGGCTCGCCTTCTTTGAAGTATATACTGGTCAAGGGACAAGTTTTTTATTATTATGTACTTCTTTTCTCCTGAGTTTAAAATCATACATACAACTTTCTCTAAGGGATTTCTGTAATCTGTGAACTTGTTACATAATCGCAAAAATAGCTTTTAACACTTCTCTCAGAGAATGGTTAACCTGCCAAGGTATATTAGGAACACTGATGTCTTGTGGGCATTACCAGACCATCTTGTAACCTGGAAAGTAGTAAACATACCATTTATGAATAATAAAAACAATAGTTCCATAACTGGTTGGACAATAATACTGACTAACCCCATAACTTTCCCAACAAATTAAATCCATCCTTTTTTTAGAGAAATAACATGTAAATTGAAAATTACATCTCAAAGGATAAAGTAAAAATAGTATGTCTGGATGGACTTTGAGGTAAATTAAACCAACACATGAAAAGTGCTGGGGCCCATACTCTGAGTCTCATCAGTTGACTCTGAACAGCTGGTATCCATACTATTAAGTTCTTACTCCAGAGAAAGTACGGATGCCCCTAATTTGTCTATTGGGAATAGCCCATGACCCATAGTAACTCTCAGGCATTTAATATAAATTGTTTGGAAGATTGCCAGCTAGCAAAAAATAAACCATACTAGGAAATAATTACAGCAATTTAAAACATTGAGCTGTATGTGTGTACAAGCAATGGAGTCATAGTAGTCAGAAATGCTCTTGGTGCTATTTAGTGGAGACCACAGAATCCTGTAGCAAAATATTGCTTATATATAAAAGAAAATGCAGCTTTTTATAATTCTTGATGTATCAGATGGTATAGCACACAAATACTTTTGTGGCCTACACGATGTTTGGAGGCAATGCCTTCTAAATTTGACTGACTAGGATTAGGAAACAGTGTCTGCAGTATAAAAGAGTTGTAAAACTATTATTGTAGAGAAAATATTTCTTTATTGAAGACAGGATGGATTGGAGTTTTACAGCTTCATGCTGAAGATCTCCCACCTTGTCAAATAGATTGAAGGGAGACCAGTAGCTGGGGAGATTGTCTAAAGTCATGTTATGTCCCAGAAAAGTACAATAATTTTAATTTTATATTAAATAACCAAACAGAAAACTAGGGTTGTGGATGTATTCGGAGTAGTATACAAATGGACAGTGATAAGAGAAAACTTGGCATTGGAGATTAAAATCAGGCTATAAAGGGCAGATAAGCAATTTTAAAGTTTTTAAGAGATTGAAAATGGTTAATATCGAAAATAAGGAAATGTTATACAGACAATGTCTATCAGTGAAAGAATAAAATATCTCATTACTGAAAAAATTATGGAGACAAAGGAAAACCAAAACTAAGTAGTTGGTTAATAATTTTCACTGGTGATTCCCAGACAGGATTTTAAAGTTTAGCATTGCAACATTTTCAAGAGGATCCCAAAAGGAAAAAACTTGAAATGTCATCATAGTCCAAGCAGCAGAATTTTCTCTCTGAGACCATCTGCTCTCACAGTACTGGAGTACATTCTAGGTTTTGCAATATTACTGAATGTTCAGGAAAATAAAGGAACAGTAAAGATGAATTATCAAATATAAAGAATGTAAAATGTATAGAAGAGTGAAACTTTTACACTGTATTGCAAGATTTTATAGGTCTGTTTGCTCTGTAATTACCACCCTGTTTACAAATGATTGAAATTTTTGATTGCTACTATGAACACTGATTGCTTTTTCTCATATTGCTTGATTGAGTAATAGATAACTAGGCTTCAGAAAGGACATTTTTTATAATAATACAAGACTGTATAATGAAAATGTCTGGGAGATATTTCACCATTATTTCCTTGCTATAGTAGCAAGTTTTTGGTTTGGTTTTCTTCAACTAAAAAAAAAAATAAAAATGAGTTTATTTCTACTTTTTTGAAAAATGAGGCAAATATTTTTATATATATCTTTGTCTGATGCTTATTTTTTTCCTCCACCCCAAAAAGCAGATTCTTCTTAAATATGCATTTAAATTCAAACCAAATCCCCAGGCAGTTCATCTTATGTATAAAAATATGAGAAAAATCTTTTTAATTGAAGCTTTATACAATGTATTCATTTGTTGATTACAATTTCTGGTTAGTCAAGGAGCTATTTTTCTTCACTGATGAGATTCAATGGAGAATTTTACCAAAAAATTACTATAGATGCCACTAAAACAGTGACTGTAATTATGAATATAAATCAAAGAGAAAAAAATAGCATTAGATGCAAAATTGAATAAACACAAATAACTAATCCTTCAAACTGTCCTAAATAATATTTATTAATAAATGTAGGTATTTGGAATATTTAATACATATGCAGACATTTTTTACATACATACACACATACATAATCTACATAATTTTATTAATTCCTAATAACATAGGTATGTCAGTTATAAACTTCGTCCTATTGCTAACTTAAAAAAAGAAAAAGATGGAAAATAGAAAGAAAGCTCTTTTTAGTGAGAAAAATGCTACATCAAATAGCACTCTTTTGGCAATAAGTTTGGTAGAGTGATGGAACAGGACTTTTTCCTACCTCCTATTTCTCATTTCCTTTCTATGAGTGGAGAACATGATTGCGATCAAGGACTTTGTTTTATTGTTTTATTCATTTGTTGGAGGTTTTCTCCAGGTTACGATTTTAATGAAATTAGAATCCTGAAAAAAATCAGTGTTCCATCTTTCAAGGTGAATATGTAGCATAATTTATATCTGATTTTGTGAATTTGGGTAAATCACTATCACTTTTATTTTCATCTGCTTTTTCCTCTATGCTCTTTATTTGAAACACATAATTTTTTCCTTTCTTTCACTATCAAACAAAACTTGTAGACACCTCTCCCCCAGACACATTCTTGGTCCCTCATAAAAACCCTTCAGATCACTTTGGCTTCAGATACTATTAATGATCAATCAGGCATAGCCAATGCAGGAACCACATCACAAAGATTGTCCCTTATTATGTGGATTTTTTGGGAAGATATTGTTTTTTGTTATTTTTGTTGCACATCTCATAAAATTAGTATCAAATAACGATTGCAGTTTGCCATCTTGTCCCCATTAGAGTATATTTCAATTAAAACAATGTCTTAAAGGAGATTGTCGTACATACTGACGATGATATAAACTGGCATACTAGACAAAATTAAATTTATATCAGCTGAGAACCTGGCCTTGATTCTGTGGGAGAGATTTAGTAGCATTCTCCAGATGGTTTATACCACTCTAAGAACAGAACACAGCTGTAAACCCAGCTTAATGTTTGTCATTAAACCAAATTCATGACTACTTCATACACAAAAGCAACCAAAGTACTTACAGGAAATCAGTGAATCTGGGCTTCAATTTTGCAAAGACAAGACCCAATCACACTCCCCCATAAGTCAATGTATTTTGTTGTTTTGTTTATTTTTTTATTTATTTCTTTTTATCTTTGTATTAGTAATGGAGAAGGATTGGGAATCCATTGCCTGTTACCAATTACCACCTGTCATTCTGCATGATCAACAACTTCTTTGGAGTACCCATTTTCTGTATGTCCTACATACTTCTGAACCAGGTGAGTTGTAGATAAGCTTTACCTGAGTACAATATGCCCCTGTTATCCAAACAGCAGACTCCTGCTCTTTTAGGAAAGGAACAGAAATCGGATCTGTCACCTAATTAAATTACCTGTAAAGAATCATCTCTTATTTTAATGTCTTTTAGTGGAGCAAACTATATTTCTAAATTTCTTTCTACATTAGGGTGATACCCATTACATGACTGTCCACTAACTGATTGTACCTGACCCACCAGATCAAAAAGGTCACCTTCTGACCTGCTTGATGTACTTCAAGAGTTTCTATTGCATGCTTCAGTATCATGGTTGAGCACTTCTCAACAGCACTTGACACATCTTGATAAATGTATGTACCAAATATTTAATATAGTTTCTGCTTAAACTGAATCTGAAAGCTTATTCCTGCAAAATTAGTGATGCTGACACCATTCAATATTATCTGTACAACAATTGCTTAGTTCCTTTAGAAGTTTTATTGTGCCATGAAAAAGGAATTAGATTACTTTCACTGAGCAATCTGAATGGAAAATGATGTACCTGTTACAGAAAAATAACTGTCAGAATGATGGAAAAGACCAGTAGAATTAGTTATGTTCCTGTGTTATATAGGTGGAGAGATTTCTGTTCCAAAATTAACGGTGATGTTAGCAGAATTCTTCCCCAGGCACTCAATAATGGTCTTTGAAATTTTGCTTGATAGAATTGTATGAACGAAACCTCCATGTATTCAATGCCATAACACTTTATTAATTGCAGGGCAAAGATGGCTATATTAAAATCACATCACTTTGATTTTGCAGGAAGTTAGTATGTTCACATTAGAATAAAACCAAACCAAGTACAATTAAACACATTTTTGCTCCTCTCTAGGTGAAATGAAATCTTCAGCAAGAGTGAAAATGCAAGGTATATGTGTTTGATCTTTAAGATAATGAGTACATTTAATAGAATCATAGAATCACTTAGGTTGGAAGAGACCTTGAAGATCACCAAGTCCAACCACAGACTAACTCTGCCTAGTCCACCTCTAGACCATGACCCCAAGCACAATATCTTAAATACCTCCAGGGATGGTGACTCCACCACTTTTCTGGGCGGCCTGTTCCAATACTTGACTACCCTTTCAGTAAAGAAATTCTTCCTGATATCTAAGCTAAATCTACCCTGGTACAATTTGAAAACATTACCTGTTGTCCTATTGCTTGTAACTTGAGAGAAGAGACTGACCCTCAAATCTCTACATCCTCCTTGCATGTAGTTGTAGAGAGAGATAAGGTTTCCCCTCTGCCTCTTTTTCTGGAGACTATAAAGACCCAGTTCCATCAGCTGTTTCTCACAGGACTTGTGCTCCAAACCCTTCCTCAGCTTCATTGACCTCTTCTGGACACGCTCCAGCATCTCAACATCCTTCCTGTAGTGAGGGGCCCAAAACTGGACACAGGACTAGAGACTGGTTTCACTAGAGCCAAGTATAATGGAACAATCACTTCTCTACTCCTGCTAGTTACACTATTCCTGATACAGGCCAGGATGCTGTTGTCATTCTTGACCACCTGGGCATACTGCTGGCTCATGTTCCTCCTGCTGTGCACTAACACCCTGAGGTCCTTTTCCTCCAGGGACCTCTCTAACCACTCTGACCCAAGCCTGTAGTGTTGCTTGGGGTTATTGTGACCAAAGTACAGGAGCAGGCACTTGACCTTATTGAAGCCCATCAAGCTGGCCCATAAATCCACCCTGTCCAGGTTCCTCTGCAGAGCCATCCTACCTTCCAGCAGATCAACACTCTCACACAATTTGGTGTCATCTGCAAACTTACCAAGGGTGCACTCAATCACCTTATCCAGATCATTAATAAAGATGTTAAAGAGGACTGGCCCAAGCACTGAGCCCTGGGGAACACCACTTGTGACCTGCCACCAACTGGATTTAACTCTAT
Organism: Porphyrio hochstetteri; assembly: GCA_020800305.1. Taxonomy (NCBI): domain Eukaryota; kingdom Metazoa; phylum Chordata; class Aves; order Gruiformes; family Rallidae; genus Porphyrio; species Porphyrio hochstetteri. The sequence goes on along the minus strand of CM036905.1, from coordinate 181,267,745 downwards.
TCACCACAACTCTTTAGGCCTGGCTATCCAGCCAGTTTTTAACCCAGAGAAGAGTATACCCATCTAATCCATGAGCAGCTATTTCTCCAGGAGGATGCTGTGGAGAACAGTGTTGAAGGCTTTACTGAAGTCCAGGTAGACAACATCCACAGCGTTCCCATAATCCACTAAGCAGGTCACCTTGTCATAGAAGACGATCAGGTTGGTCAAGCACAATCTGCCTTTCATAAAGTCATGCTGACTGAACCTGATCGACTGGATGCCCTGCATGTGTTGCATGACGGTACTCAAGATGATCTGTTCCATCACCTTCCCCAACACTGAGGTCAGGCTGACAGGTCTGTAGTTCCTCAGGTCCTCCTTCCAGCTCTTTTTGTAGATGGGCGTCACATGTGCCAGCTTGAGTCTATAAATCAGCTTATAGTAGGTTTCAAAATGTATGTTGCAAAATGATGTTCTCCAAATTAACTCACCATCTATCTAAAGGTGATAACAATAACAATTGTATTGTTATCTTAAACTTTCTAGAGGAAACTGTGTCTTAATTTTGTATTCCTACTTTACTTATTTCCTCTCCATATGCTGGAGATGAAAACAAATAATTTAAATTAACAAACTGACAATAAAGAAGGCCTGTTCTGAATGCTGCCCGCAGGTCTTTAAAATGATGAAAGCACTTCACATTATAAGATTGCTCTGCTCTCTGAACATGAATCCCAGTTTGAAAGATTGAAAATCTCCCTGAAGTCTGAAGCACTTAAATAATTTAGATTAAATTTAAATTGTGCTACACTTTACAAGCCCAGAACCATAGTCACATCTTTACTGGAAAGCTTATAAAAATTTGAAATGCTCCAATAATTTTAAATCTTGTAGAAGCCTAGTACCTTCCAAATTAAAGTGCTAATAAAAAAATTAGCACTGAAATTTAAATCTCTATGCACAGTGTAGAATGATTTAAAATTATTGAAGCCTTTCAATTTTTTATGAGCTCTCTATGTAGAAGTGAATCAAACAGCATTTTTAGTACAATGGAAATAAGTCAGAAAATAAAATTAAAAAAATCAAAACAAACAAACAAACCTGTCATCAACGTAGCAGTGTAGCATGAAGACCTTTCCAGGTTTCTGAAGAGACAAGTTTTTAAAGAACACCTGCAAGTGGAAAAGTGAAGCAGATACAGTCCTATGTTTACAACATTATAGTAGGTCCCAGAAGACATTAATTTTAGGTTCTGATTTTATGAAAAGTATTTAATTTCCCTTAATCTCCATTTCTTCCTTTCTTATTTAGATTATACCTTCACTGGGCCACGAGCTTTCTTCTGTCACGACTGAGATCTGAGTAAATGCAGATACCAACCATTACAGCATCCTTGTCTGAGCTAGTGATACCAGTGCTACTTCATAGTCATTGGAGAGATATATATCCTTTTCAAAGGCTATTCATAAAATTATAAACTCCTACAAAAAGATGTAGGTAGGATTCCCATCCTGAAAAAGACAGAATCACAGAATCACAGAATCACAGAATCACAGAATCGTAGGGGTTGGAAGGGACCTCGAGATATCATCGGGTCCAACAACCCTGCCAAAGCAGCTCCCTAGCACATATTGCACAGATAGGCGTCCAGATGAGTCTTGAATATCTCCAGAGAAGGAGACTCCACCACCTCCCTGGGCAGCCTGTCCCAGGGCTCTGTCACCCTCACTGTGTAAAAGTTCTTCCGCATGTTGGTGCGGAACTTCCTGTGCTCCAGTTTACAGCCATTGCCCCTTGTCCTATCTCCACAGACGACTGAAAAGGGGTTGGCCAATTCCCCCTGCATCCCATACTTAAGATATTTATAAACATTAATTAGGTCCCCCCTTAGTCTTCTTTTCTCCAGGCTGAACAGCCCCAGCTCACTCAGCTTTTCCTCATACGGGAGATGTTCCAGGCCCTTAATCATCTTCGTAGCCCTCCTCTGGACTCTCTCCAGGAGATGCCTGTCTTTTTTATACCAGGGAGCCCAGAACTGGACACAATACTCCTGGTGGGGCCTGACCAGGGCAGAGTAGAGGGGGAGGATCACCTCCTTCGACCTGCTGGCCACACTCTTCCTGATGCATCCCAGGATCCCATTGGCCCTCTTAGCCACCAGGGCACACTGCTGGCTCATAGCCAACCTGTCATCAACCAGGACCCCCAGGTCCTTCTCCACAGAGCTCTTCTCCAGCAGGTCATCCCCCAGCCTGTACTGATACAGATGATTATTCCTCCCCAGGTGCAAGACTTTACACTTGCTTTTGTTGAATTTCATTAGGTTTCCCCCTGCCCAGCTCTCCAGCCTGTCCAGGTCTGGCTGGATGGCAACGCAGTGTCCTGCGTGTCAGCCACCCCTCCCAGCTTTGTATCATCAGGTCCTTGCTGAGGGTGGATGCTATTCCCTCATCAAGGTCGTCAATGAAGACATTAAACAGGACTGGACCCAACACCGAGCCCTGGGGAACACTGCTTGTCACAGGCCTCCATTCAGATTTTGTTCCACTGATCACGACCCTCTGAGCCCGGTCCGACAGCCAGTTCTCAAACCTACCTCACTGTCCACTCATCTATCCCATGCTCTCTGAGCTTTGCTATCAGGATGTCATGGGAGACAGTATCGAAAGCCTTGCTGAAGTCAAGGTAGATGACATCCACTGCTCTCCCTCCATCCACCCAGCCGGTGATGAGATCATAGAAGGCTGTAAGATTGGTCAAGCACGATCTCCCCTTGTTGAATCCATGCTGACTACTCCTCATGACCTTCTTCTCTTCCAGGCACCATTGACGGTGAGGTGAGCCTAAAATCACTAGTTTAGATATTATTTGCAGTATCTAAAGTTCGAGAAATTAAGCCAACTTGTCATTATCTTGTCTAGTTGTTAAAAGTTTTAGGTATTCCTGTAACACCTGTTATTAATAATTATAAAACTTTTAAACTGATAGCCTTAAATCATCTGATCTACAACTGCAAGGCAGTTACTATCTTTAGAAAGAGTGAAAATGTAAAGATAGGTACGATCTCAGTAAGACATTCAAAGATATGTTCCTGCAGTGAAAAGAAGAAAGAAAATAAATGGGTCATCTTTATCTAATTAGACAGCTTTTTTCTTTACCTAATGTTCACAGTAAAGACAACTAAAGAAAGAAACATATCTGGTATTTGGTTTACTCTGCCTGATAGTATGAATAATTTTCTTACAAAATAAATCATAGGAACGAATTCAATCTGCTTTTATGATAAACTGAGACTACTTTATTGGATGATAAAATCCTTCCGACAGTTGAATCAGGCCTCAATGCAGAGAACCACGTTTTCACTAAGCTGGTGTGAATGTCTAATACATGTGCAGAAAGAATATTACCTGAGACCTTAAAAAATATATTCCAGCTTCTTGTTCCTTTTCACAGAAAATGCAATCTCCTTGCACTAATCTGCAGTGGTCTGTACAGTTTTGCTTCTGGCTGAGAGACCAGTTTCTGGTTACCTTATTAAATATTGATAGCTGTAGTAATTTTCTTAGACATTGTCTAAATATCTAGGGGCTGAATTTTCAAGTGGTGGCTTTTTTTTCTGTCAAACTCACCTATTTATTATGTGTGCTAGTTGTTCTTTATTCTGCCTGAAAATAATGCTAATTTTTAAATATATTTGGGTAGAGGGCTGATATTTTTCGCTTGTCTTGATATTGAAAATTAAGTATATGTATCTCAATGTATTTGAGGTGAAAAGAAACCAAAAAATTAAGCAACATAATTACATTAACCCAATTCAGAACAATTTTATGTGTGAGGGATATGGGGAGTGAGTAAATTATTTTGTCAAATTAACATTAGGGTAAATACATTTTCTCTCAGCTGTTACCATGTCTTCCGTGCTAGTGAAGGTTAAAATGTCTAAGGACAGAAACAAAAAAGTTAATTTAATTAAAATTTACAAGAAATGTTTGTTCATTGATATGATAATTTCTAAAACTTTTTAAAGAAGGCAATGTATGATTTCCCCCCATAAACTTAAAAATATTAAGTTTAATTGTTACAAACACAAATTTTTGATATAAACAATACTTACAAGGAAAATACTGGAAATGGAGATAGAGGTTTTTGAAATTTGTTGCTTTACATATGTCCCTATAATGGAATAATACTAGCACAGGATTCTACAGAGCTAGAGTCAATGGCCTGTATGTTTTGTCAATTAATGGAGTACTTGACTGCCAAAAGAATCTCATTAGCTATTATTGAACTTACTTTACTTTCAATGGACTGATTAGCTGTTTGGGTGCACCGGAGAGTGATTTTTGTCTTAGTAGCTCTAGCTATGTTGATTTATTTTTTTCATATTATCTCGGTATTGATGAAGGAAATAATTTTCTTCCTAACGTTGCATTCCACAGCCATGTTCTTATTTTTGACTAGTAATAGATGGCCTGAAAAATGTCAGGATATTATATAGATTACTCCATCCTTCTTTATGCAGATGAGAGGTCATAGATGCTTGTTTAAACCTTCTGAGCCTGCTGCAACTTAAATGAGTAGTAAATGACTGTGTAAGAAAAGAGATAGTATCTTCTGCTCCATTGAAATAAACCATATTCAGAAAATACTGAGAAATTATGAATCTAGTTTGCAGGTGCATAAATATAAGGCATCAGTAAGATGTCCTTTCACAACAGAACTTTCTTATCCCAGAATCAGATCTACAGAGTCACTGAGATGCTTAATACTTCATATCCTATATGAATTCATAGAGGAATTAAGGATCACAATGCTATTGTTGAACTGGATTTAGATAATGTCATTGACATCTGTGGAATAAGACATCTGTGAACTGCAAAGTAGCTCTTCAGAATTAATTTAAGAACTGAATATTTTTTTCTTCGACATATATCACAGAAAGAATATGATGTATCCAGTGTTTTTTTTTATTTCTCTAGCCTTTAGTGTATGATAACACTATAGGCTAATCTGAGTCACTACACACCGGGATATTCTAACCAAGATAAGTTACTGAAGGGGACATGGAAAAGCTTTGACAAAACTTACATGCCTTTGTGCTACTTCTTCTTAGATTATATTGATATAAAAACCTGTGTCTTTTTTTATAGAATGAATAAATGGCTTCCAGTCTCTTTCCTAATGAGTTATGAGAGTTTGTCTCATAATTAAAGGAAATTAAAACAACTCATGTGAGTTTTAAATTTATATAATGTAACCATTACACCAGCAGACTGAAGTACATTGTGGGTATCCTTCGATTAGCTTGAACTTAAAGACAGTTTAGCCCACTTTTATTGGTGATTTTATAATTGCTCTCAGTTCCTTTCTTTTCCCTAATTGAGAATGATGCAGAATTTTTATTTTTTTTTCCCTTAAATAGAACTTCTCAATAAAGGAAATTTAGTTTGGCTTTTTACTATTATGAAAAGCTTACTTGGAAATTCCAATCCAAATGACAGCAACATCTGAGCCTCTGATTCAGGTTTGGGAAATTAGCCAACATTAAACTGTATCTGCATTTCCATGAGAAGGATTATTATAATGATAGGAGGACTGTAAGAACAAAATTAAAATACACACTGAAATTGTTTCTGCAACAGAAGCAAAACCAACTTCCAGCATTATAGCTGTAAAAGAAAGTATTCCCTATTTTGTCAATAGAAACTCTTTGATCATAAATATAAAATATACATGAGACCATGTTATTGTTCCTAGGAAGGGAATCATAACTGCCCCCCTTCTTCATCATTTTCAAGACAGAGAGATTCTTCCTGCCCTGCCACTGGATACTGGCCCCATGCACCTGTGGGTCTCTGTCCCAGGATGAGAAAACTCCTGCTTTCTCATGTGCACAGACACAGAGATATGCACATGCAGAGAGGACAAAGTCGTGGTCAGTCATTTCCATCCCTGACTCCCTTTCCCCAAAAATTATTGAATACATTTTGGATAGTCCACAGGTCACATTGGAAGATCTGATATCTTCATAGTCTTCATTTTTCCCCTTCTTACCACTTAGACAGTCAAGGTTGTCCATCTCCAAAGATGTACTTGCAGTTCTTAATGGCCTTTCAATTAGTAACTCAAGACTTTTGGTCTTTGTCCTTGTCTCTCTTCTTTATCAGGTTTGTGTCTCTTTGTTCTTGCTTCTCCCTTTACATATTATCCCCTTTTACATCAAAAAGGTCCATGATCAGATAATCTTAATGAAGAGGACCTCTCACCCTCCACATACTCTTACAGTTACCATAGAAATACAGGTTATAAAACCACCCACACTAAATGGAATAAATGCTCTATAATTCTTCTTTCAATTTACTACACCAATAATTTCTGGAATAATAAATAACATGCGAAATTGGAAAAGTAAGATGTGAATTTTGTCTGTTAAAGAAAATGGTGTTTTATGAGATGTGGCTTTTGGGTTTACAAGGCTACAGATTAGGTACACATCTTGACTTCAGAGTAACTTTTAAGTTCAGAGTTAAGAAATGTTCTTTAAAGTATGAGGTTTGGAGTAATGTCCAGTATATAAAACTTAAGTCAGACTTATAAAATCAGACTCAGTAAAACAACCTGCATAATGGAAGTATTTATGTTCAAGAAGAAAACATAGTCTTTTGAAGGCCTTGGGAAGGAGAATCTGACAGCTTTAATTTAACTAAAGAGCAGAAAATTACCATCTGGATACCTCACTTCTCTCCTGCATTGTGGGGTGGTGATTAAACTCTGAATTCTGTATTTAAAACGTTTTCTATCTATTAATTTACTTTGTGTGTAAAATGATCAGTACTGTTACATTTTGCAACTTGATCCACATATATTTATTATCAAAGCAGATATTAGACGTGTTTAAAAGTGGCACATTGGACAAATTAGTGAAAATTTATACAACAAAGGACATATTTCAAACAATAAAAATGTCAGAAGTAGAAAACCATAAGAAGTAGTGGATTTTAATTAAAAAAAAACAACAAAAAACCCAATAAACCCCAAAAAACAAACCAAAGAAACACCCCAGCCCTATGTGTCCACAACATTTAGATGCTATAAAATGAATTAACAAATGTTAATTTGTTACTTACTGATTTTAGGATATGAAGTCTGGATCTTAGACCTTTAAGTCCCATCTGAAATTTCTCACAAGGTTTCTAAATCCTGTTGTTGATTTAGTCACACTAAGTTTCTTAAATTCTAGAAATTAAGTTGAAAGTAAGAAAACATTTTTTAAAAATGCAAACCAGATAGTTTTTACCTGCTTTTCCATTATCATACCAGGGCAATTTAGGAAGTTCAAAATTATCAGATGCTCTCGTCTGTCCCAAGGTCAGAATTTTTTTTATTTCTTTGGTCATCCTTCCCTATGCGTATTAATGATACGAGTTTTGCTGTCTCAGTGATCGAGACATTTGTCCTTTGAGTCAAACCTCTCAAATTCAGGAGTTCTATCACTGACTATACTGGTTCTGAATGGGATAGGGTGAATTTTCTTCAAAGTTGCTAGTATTTGGCTAAGTTTTGGATTTGTGCTGAGAACGGTGTTGGTAATGCAGGGATGTTCTTGTTAATGCTGAGCAGTGTTTACACAGAGTCAAGGCCTTCTCTGCCTCCCAAACCACCCCACCAGTCAGAAGGCTGGGGAGACACAAGAAGCTTGGAGGGGACACAGAATGTACAGTTGACCCCAACCAGCCAAAGGGATATTCCATACCATATGCATGTCAAGGGGCTGGGAGAAGAGGAAGGAAAGGGGGAGGATGTTCAGAGTCATGGCACTCATCTTCCCTGCTTTTCTGGAGGTGACTGAGCACCTTCCTGCACATGAGAAGTGGTACATTAATTTCATATTTTTCTTTGCTTAAGTCCATGGCTTTTATTTTACTTACTAAACTGTCTTTGTCTCAACCCACAAGTTTTATTCACCCTCCAAATTCTTTTCCCCCTTCCATTGCATAATGACAGAGGAGCTTTGTGGGGCTATGTTGCTAGCTAGGATTAAACCACACTGCAGTCCTTTCACAATTCCCAACTGGTAGGACTGGCTGGCCTGTCATCTTTCCCTTTAGGCTTTTATTCAAGATACTCTTCTGATTAATTAAACTGGATTTATCTAATATAGTCAAATTCATATAATTTTCTATCAACCCTAAAAGAAATATGAAATTTGCTGCATTCCACATTTATCAATACAAGATGATTACTAGGAATGTTGCATTTCCTTTAAATGCTCAAATTCAGGCGCTTTTTTTTTCTACTCATGGTTTGTTATTGATACAGAAAAGGATAAACAAGGTGTTCATTGCTCACAATTATTAAAAATGCTTTTTCCAAGTAAATGCATTTGGAATGTCACACAAAAATAAGTCTACTGTGATTAGCACTGGTTGAGAAGAGATTTCCAAATATTTTTATGAATTAAATATATTCAGTTTGCTCCACTATTATTTCTGGCAGTCCTACTTTTCATTCTCCACAAGCATTCAGACATTTAATCAGAAATCTAATAAAAGAACTCTTTAAAGTCTCATGCTGCTAGAATGTGTCAGAGCAATGCGATGCCCATAATGACCACATGCTGATCAGTTCTTCTTTTTCTGAAGTGTCCATATTAAGTAAAATTATTTGGCACATTTCAGAACGCATTTTCAAATGTTCATAGGTATCCTGTGGCACCAAGGAAAATATCATACTTCACTTGCTCAGCTGCTAAGTTGTTGTTGAATTCATTTTATTGTTCCTACAGTGATTTAAAAAGCAAAAAAAAATAAAATTAGTAGAAGCACATCTGAAAGACATAATTGTGTTTGATCATATAGAGCTACATAGGTATTGCCAATGAATCTTTCTTAAGAGTTATATTGACATAATTGAGGAAAGAAATTTTGTTGTTGTTGTTTCACACTTCTTTGAAGTGAAATATTTGTTTGTGTCTATGTAGTCATAAGTACTACAGAAGATAGTAAGGAAAGGTTTCGTTCTAGTCTTCTAACAGTTTAAAAGCAGTTTAAGTTTGCAAAGATCAATAAATAACATAGTAATGCATACATAATATAGATAATTTTATACATAAGTAAATATATATGCAATAACTTTTTTTTTTCAGTTGGTGTTTTTACCCCAGTATATATCTAGCTTTGAATACAATTTCACACATTTTGTTCAAATCATGACTTAAATTTAAACAAAATTGAAGTTTTCTCTAATACCCAGACACTTATCTTTGCACAAAATAAAGAAATTTTACAAGCTCAGCATTTACTGCAGTCTCTGCAGAGATCTAGATATATGACAATATTGAGTGGAGTCAGCAAATATGTCTGAAGAATTGTGAACAAATTTGTCAAGAGATACTAGTCATGATCCTAGCTTAAATTTAGGGTCATAGTTGGTCTATATTATCAGGACAATAAGAAATAAAATGAGTCTAGGGTACATATACTTGTTCAGCACTGAGTAGTTGTAGCCAGGATGATGTCTCACCTGTGTAAGTGTTACATATGTCTATACTGTTATGAAAGTAAAGTTTCTAATTTCACTTTACCCCTTCCTTTTAGTTTTTTGCTAGATAGTCATCATCACAATTTTGTTCTTGAAAGAAACTGTTACAGGGCTATCTCTGCCTTCTTGGGATTGATTTGTGAAACTCCTACCTGGCGTTAATTATCTGTATGAATAAGGAATCATAAAGCTGTGAGTAATTGAGATTAACTCAGTAGAATGAAGGATGGAGTAGGATAATCAGTATTGGCAAAATTACTTGGTCATCTATCTGCATCATTTTAAATACCTCACACTATTCAGTTGCAGTTACCCAGTTTCCTGTGTGATTTAGTCTAGGTGATCCTGCTCTGGCAGACGAGTTGGACTAGATGATCTTTTGAGGTCCCTTCCAACTCTTAACATTCTGTGATTCTGTGATTCTGTGATTCTGTCATTCATCATTGTGTAGAGTGCTGTCCTTCTGGACATACTGAGACTTGGATATTGAAGCATGACCATTAGCTCATCATTAAACCCCATTAAGAACAACAAATCAGGCATTCCTCTGATTGCCTTCTTTGGCATGGACCACAGGGAATATATTAAAGCATATTTTCTGATTGAAAAAAAAAATATAGTAGTTTAGCATTTTAGATTCAATATTTTGTTGGGAACTTGAGGAATCTTAATGAATTGTCCAAGTATTGTAATTCAGGAATTTCAAGGTATAGTACTGCAGCACTTCAGATTAATAGAATAGGAAACAAAAGGGACACCTAATTGTATCACTCTGGGAGGTGAAAGTACTAGTGTCTTATTCCTGAATTATTTTTCTTTTGGTTGAATGATTTTTTGAGATAAAAATATCACTTGGTGTAAAGACCTGTAAGCACGTCACTGTTCATCTTGGCCATATGCATTAGATACACTAACCATTTTAGGGAGACATATCTGGATCTTTAATATGAGACAGTCTAAGATTTTTTAAGTACTTGTACTTGTCTGTGAAACAGTTTCATGTTTATAACTGACCACCATTGTATAATTAAGGACCTATTTTTAGAAGATATTTCTTCAGTACCTAAGTCAAGGATAGATCATCTCCTGAAGTAATTATTGTCTGAGACCTGTTCTGCAGCAATCAAAAATGCATACCACAGCTTATTTCTAAAGCCGTCTCTTCCAGTAAATAAATAAAATTAATTAAACGTACTAAATAACCTTTCATACTTATTTTTATACAAACTTCTTTCAATTTTCAAGATACTATAACTGAAGTCATTGCTACCTTATGTAAAGAGTGTATTAAAGGTAGAAATGCAGAGGAATGGATCAAAGTTCATATCTAGTAATGATATCTTTTTCTGACAGATCTCAGTATTCCTAATTGGACACTATGAACAATCAGGTATTTCTGAAAGAAGATTACATATAAATATTAAAAAAATGTGGTTTTGTTTTGGTTTGTGTTTTTTTTTTTAATCTATATGTATTATGGTTTAAAGGCTATTTTCCCCATAATGTCTTTATCAATACAAAAGTATTAATTTGTAGTATGTTATTGGCAAAGTTAAATAGCAAAATCATAAATTGGCTCATATTTTTAGGTGGGTTTTTTGCTCCCTTTCACTTTTTTGGACTGTATCTGGTTAATTAGAAACAGAAAAAGGAGTTCTAGGTAGCAGCGATCATAGTAATTTTGGCAAAATTAAGAAACAATGGAAAAACCTGACCTCCTCAAGTTAGGGGCTGATTTATGTTTTGCTTCAGTCTGTTTGGAGACCCTCTGCATGTGAAGGAGTAGGAAATAATGAGGGTTTTTTTTTTTTTCAAGGGCAAAATAAATGGGCTCCACAGTTTGTATCTGTAGCTAAACTGAACTGTCAGATGCTACTGAGGATCATTCCAAGGAGGATGCCCTTGCTGGAAGTGCTTTGTTTCTATTCATGGTTTGGACACATATGGCATTCTCTGATAACCTTCCATGCCTCAATATTGCAGTGTAATTTGCACTGGGTATCTTGGGCAGAGCGCCAGACTTAGACATCCTTTTGGAACTTCTATCATTCACCCTGACCCCATATGAACCATGCAAGATTCATAATCTTGTCAATATTCCATATATAATGGTAACCTGCTTGACTTGTGCTATTAGCTATCTCTTTATGGCAAAAGGGATCTGTGTGTGAAGAAGAGAAGCCAGGCAGAAATGGCTTTTTCCTGTGGCTCTCAGGTTCTATGTATCTCTTAAATCTTAAATCTGATCTGGTTGCATTGCTTGACTTTTCAGACTAATTTCCTTTCTATTACTCCACCCATCTGAGATTTTAAGGTTTCCTGATCAGTCATCTATGCTTCTTGCATTAATTCCTGATCATCTGCCAAAAGGCTGATAAGAGTAATCCTAAAGAGGGTGCTCACTTAAAGAAGGACAGATGAAAGGGGGCCATATGTGGCTGTGTTGATTCGCAGAGAAAAAAAAAAAGACATTTCTGTAGTCAGAAACAAAATATTCTTGGCATCAAATAGTACACACTGTTTTGGTTTTGTTTGTTTGTTTGTTTTTTCTGAAAAGAACAACAGCACTCTTTCTAAGGTCCACAGGATTTCCTATAATCTCCATCCTCCTGAGCAATTATTTTCAATATAAAAATTATTGAAGGGAAGTAAGCAGACCTATTAGCTCTTTACTATCTTTCATATTTATAAAGTTTGAAGTTTTTAAACAGGCAGAGCATGATGAGCTTTCTTTATCAAATTCTGTGCTTCCATCCTGAACTCCTGAAGGAAGGTGTGGATATTTTTTGCTTGGTTGGTTGATTTTGCTTTGTTGTTGAGGTGGGTTTTGGGTTTGGTTATTTTTTTTCTTTTTTTTGTCTGTCTCTATGTCTGTCTAAATCCATGAACCTCTATAACTTTTCACCTGATTTCTGCCAAACATGAGAGAAATGTTACGGTTTCAAAAATCAGTTTCATAAAAAACAGTGCCCATATAGAGGAGAAAAATCCAAATTGCAATGTCTCCTTTGAAAAGTTGGCAGGCAGAACTGGACAACCAGTCTATGTGTACCAAACAGACACCAGCATACATACAGACAGTTTGCACTCAGGCTGGACACATAGGTAAACACAGGGATTACGCAAGTGATATCATGGAGGGAAGTGCATCGGGAGGGGGAAAAAAACCAACACCAATATTTTGAAAAGGAGATTTCAATAATTCTGGCACTCATAGGAAATAAGTCTAGTTTATTTAAATGCAAATTTTCATGGTTAAAAAGTGCCTGAAAAGCTATTATCTATTATATCGATCTATGATTACAGCCAAATGGTATCAAAGGACTACATGTAGTGCAAACATTAAAGTCTGTTTTATTCAGTCTAAGTTTTCCTTTATTCTTGCTTAACTTGTAGAAAATGAGGAAGCTGTTTATGGTTTCTGTTTCCATACTTTCCAAACTCTGAAAAGTGAAGAGCAGCAAGTGTGACAAAAGACCCTTGAGGCTCTGTCTAGACATTCTTTTTCATGCTTGTGTAATCTGCGACAGTGTCCAGTTTTGCAGATTGGCACCTAATACAGATTACAACACCTGCTATCTGGGACATGCAGGTGGCTTTTTCTTTGGATGAAAACCAATTTCATATGAAATTACCTTGCTCTGATATGGGATTACCAGGTAGCTAAAGCAGTTTTGGAACCTGGAGACTGCAAAGTACTTGCTGGTTCTGGTAGGATCAATGATCTCAAGCAAGACACCAAGTGATCAGCTGTGTCTGAGACCCCTACTGTTCCTGCCTCTCTTCTCCTTCACTTGGATCTACCACCTTTTCATTGATTATTTTTGAGAAATTAGGTTATTGTTCCTTTTTGCCAACAGCTAACTTCTGTTGTTTCATTAAGTTGTTGGAGTGAATACAGAGGAGGGCCACAAAGATGATCAGAAGGCTGGAGCACCTTTCCTGTGAAGACAAGATGAGAGAGTTGGGCTTGTTCAGCACGGAGAAGGCTCTGGGGAGACCTTTAGAGCAGCCTTCCAGTGCCTGAAGGGGTCCTGCAGGAAAGATGGAGAGGGACTGTTTATCAGGGAGTGTGGTGACAGGAAAAGACTAATAGTTTTAAATTGAAAAACTGTAGATTTTGATTAGATATTTGGAAGAAATTCTTTGCTATGAGGGTGGTGAGGCACTGGAACAGGTTGACCATAGAAGTTGTGGATGCCCCCTCCCTCTCAGTGTTCAAGGCCAGGCTGGATGGGCCTTTGGGCAACGTATTGTAGTGAAGGGTGCCTCTGCCCATGGCAGGGGGAGTGGAGCCAGATGATCTTTGATGTCTTTTCCAACCCAAAGTATTCTATGATTCTATGATTCATTTCTGCTGGAGCAAAAATTCATTGACACCAGACTTCATCAATAAGTTTCAGAGCTTTTTACAATGTAACCTGTGAAAGTCCAGACTTTGTGTCTTATTACATATGTCTCTAAATATAGAAATGAAATTAATATTTGAATAAAATATTGACCTATTTTATAAAAAAGAGTGTGTATAAAAAGTTGTATTACACACACCGTATAGGATATTTTATGAAGGCCTGCATGTCATGTCTTTCACACCTAAATTTCTCCATAGGACTATGAGGACCTTAGGACTTTTCTCTCATCTAAACTAGTGGCTTCACAAAAAAATAAACAAAAAACTCACAAACCAACAAACAAACATGCCCAACAAAAAGAACCCCAAACAACATAACACTGTAGGAAAATAATCAGAAATACAATTTGCATCCATAGTTTGCAAGTGCGTAGGTATTCAACTATCTTTTGTTAGTATGAACTTCTGGAAAATTTCACAGATTCATAGAATTTTAGGGGTTGGAAGGGAACTCCAGAGATCATCGAGTTACATTAAGATCACTAATTTTGATTATTTCACAGATGCAGGGTATTTTTTGAGGCTGGTAATATGTTGGAAAGATAAAACATTTGCTTTTCATAAGCATTAATTGAGGTCATTATTAGCAATAGTATGCGTCTAATTTTTTTTCTAAATCCTCCTCTCCATACTGTTGCTCTTTGAGGCCTTTAATGATCCAGGTAAGATCTAGGTATCTAGCAAGATGTTATTGTCTTCAATAATTTACAGATACACGCAGAATGAAGAAAAAAAAGACTTAACAAAAAGAAGCAAAGAAGGAAGAAAAAAAAAAAAGTGTGTGTGTGTGTGTTTGTGTATATATATGTGTGTGTATATATATATATATAAGCCAGGCTGAAAAAATGTATGCATAGTATCCTGCAGAATCACCTTCTCTCACTCTGCTTCCCATGAGCACTTACCATAGTACGGCACCAACCCTAAATTTCACCCTTATGTGTGATATCTTCTTAGAGTGATATGTCCTGGCAGGAAGTGATACCAGTTGATTTTTTTTTTTTTCTTTGAATTAAATCACATATTCTTTTTAAATATGTAACATGTACGTGTATATATTGACAATGTCTACCTTACCCTGAAAATGAAAATGAAAATGCTTCTACTTTATTTTTCAAGACTTCTACGATGGTGAGAATGTTGTCACAAAAAAAGTGATGCTGTCCAAGCTTTCAGTTTTACTTTTTCAGTTTGTTTGGTTTGGTGGGTTTTTTTGTTTGGTTCATTGGTTGGTTGAGGTTTTTTGAGAGAAAAATATTCTGAAGGAATAGAATTGTTATGTAGTCATTCTTATATTTGAAAGCTGGTGTTTTCTGAAATTTGACAACTTGCATGAACAAATATTTCAAGAAAATAAATTACAGAAACACATTACATTCTTGAAAAAAAGTTGTAGATGTTGATAAAAACCCAGTTAGAATAGAATTTAGATTATGGATACTTGATGATTTACTGATATCATTGACTTGTATTCATTAAATGTTATACCAATAGGAACTTTAGTTAATGCTAAGGTACTACAATATTTGTGTCTAGGTTTTAATAAGATAATACTTTGTTTGATCATACCTTGACTTTTTACATTTGTTTTTGGATATTTTTTTCCAGTTGTCTACTTGCTCACTAAAACTCCATGTACATCTATAGAGACAACTGTGCATGATTGCATTCAGGTGTGCATAATGGACTTTGGTCAATCACCTACTTGAAATGATTACTTACAACATATTGATATCATTTGAGTTAATGGCTTTGTCATTAACAACAAAGACAGCATTTGCGGTCACATCACCTGCTGAGGTTTTTAGACAGAAATCTGTATCAAGGGTATTTTCCTTCCAGATCTATTAAGATTAACTGACTTCTGTTGTCTGGTATGACACTTCAACTGAATTTCACAAGAATTTGGCAAAAAGCTTGTATAACTTTTAAAAAACCTTAAAATTCTGTATTTTGTCTGCTGAGTGCTCATAAAGTATGACAGGGGAATAAAGGGGGGAAAAAGAAGTTCCTTTATTTGGTGTGATTATGGTTAGGTTATCTAACTAGTTGGTGAAAGTATACACTGTCTCAGCTAGTCTTAAGACTATTAAAAGACAATTATTAGATCATTGTCCCTGATGTTAGGACCATCAAAATGAGTCAGCAAAAGAAATTCCCCCCAAAACATGAAAACAACATGGAGGTATTGTCTAATGGACAAGAGGATTTCCTATAGGATGCAGGGAGAAGAGAATCTGGGGAGGAGGGGAGGAGAACAAAGAAACTGAATATGTAGTACGGGGTGTTTTAAGAAGATTGTAATAATGTGTGAAAGTTATGATGGGATGTGTAGAGAAAAGATCAAAGGCAGGGAACAGGGTAGATTGGAAGGAACAACAGAGGCAGGGGAGAAGGAAAAGGGGCTAAAAGTCACTGGCTGTGTATAATCAGTGTATTGGTTAGTGCACTTGTCTGAAGAAAGTTCTCTGCTTGATAAATGTAGTCTGTCCTATCTCTGCAATACTCTTTTTTTTCATGTGTGTGCTCTCTGTTCTTTATGTGCATATGCACATGACCCACTGGTGAACTCAAAACTGGACTAGCCCGTGAGTACGTAGAGTAAGGGGTGTGAGTGACTGCATCCGGAGAGACAGACCATGGGTCTCATGTCCGATAGGTTTAGGTTCAACCAGGCTCTGGGGCCAGGCTACTGGAGAGAATCACATAGTACTTGCACATATTCTACCAGTAGACTTCAAACCTGATCAGCTGAAAAGATGGAACAGAAGTGGGTGTGCTGTTCATATTTATGTGTCTGTTGCTTTGATCTGTGTGACCAGCTGTGTTTACTTGTGAATCAGGAATATGTATTCAGCCTCACTACTGGCTGAACCTGGGGACGCAGAGCCAAAGCAGAATCATATCCATCTGGCATGGACAAGAGAACATCTCAGTGTGAAAGAGGTGATGCTGTATGTGTCAGGGAGCAGTAGAAATCAGATAGTTCCCAAGGCAATGCATATCAGAAACTCAGTGACAGGAAAGAAGGCAGGGTACTGGCCAGCACCCGAAGATGAGGTCTGGTGGTGTAAACCAGGTTCAGCCAACAGTCAGGTTGCGGCCAATCAAGGCCATAGTGAAGAGGGAGATCCAAGGTAAAGCCAAGGTGGTAAGTCAGTAAGGAAAATTCAAGCTGAGCAAGGCACAAGACCAGGCACAGAATGCCTGCAGTGTAGCACAGGCAAGATTATGGGCAAAGGCCTGAGGTAAAGGGTTGAGATTCCAGACAAAGCTTTTTTCTTCATGAATCAACTGTTTTCACAAAAATCTGATCCAGGTTTACAGAGCTATACCCTATCAGAGCTTACCTGGAACATGTGAATTTAAATTACTAGCAGAGGCAGGAGAGGGTGTAGAAGCTCCTGAAGCATTAAGTTGTCTTAGAGTAGGTAAATTGCTAGGTAGCACAGATTTTATGAAGTAAAATAATAGTTTATTTTGCAGCTTCCATCACTTGTAGTATTTTTATTTGATATTGAAGCCTTGAAAAGCTGGAATCACAACTCAATATTCTTGATGACTATTCAGCAGTTCTGACCTCCCAGTGCAAGAAAGACATGGAAATACCAGAAAAAAAAAAAAAAAGAAAAAAAAAAAAGCAGCAAAAGGCCATCAAGATGGGAGGAAGTTAACTTAAACACAGCTTGTACAGTGCTTTGTTTTGGATTTGTGTATATAACAGTGTCAATAACACACCAATGTTTTGGTTATTGCTGATCAGTGCTTGCACAGTCTCAAGGCTTTCTCTGTTTCTCACTCTGCCCCACTAGTGAGTAGGCTGAAGGTAGGCAAGAGTCTGGGAGGAAAGTAAAACCAGGGCAGCCTGACCCAAATTGAGCCAAAAGGATATTCCATTCCATACTCTCAGCAATAAAAGCTCAGGGACAGGAGAAAGAAGGAAGATATTTGTGGTTATGGCATGCTGAGGTCCTGCTTCCCAGGAAGTGGCTAGACCTCTGCTTGCAGCTTTGCTTCACCTATTGAACTGCCTTTATCTTGATGTGCAAGTTTTCAGCCTTTGCTCTTCAGATTTTCTTCCACAGTCTGATTTTTCATTACATAATTATGAAAATAGGCTTTCGTAAACTTTCTGGAAAAAAGTATAAGCTTTCAGAGACAATGTGAGGTCCCTTCCAACTCCTAATGCTCTGTGATTCTGTGATTCTCTGTAAATCTATATCAATTTCTGTTCACCACACATAGTACTATATTGCATTCCTTTTCCAGTTATTCTGAATTACTGCAGAACTAAATTGTATGGTCAGTTAAACTTATGGTCACTCGCTGTTTTAAGTTGAATTAAATACTGTAGCCTAGTAAAAATCTTTGTTTTCTACTCTAAACGATCATAAATTTCAGGGGAAGATGGTAAAAGGACAGGATTCAAACTCTCAGACTTCAGACATCAAGGATCATAGGCTTCGACTCCATTTATAATCAATGGAGACAAGTGTTGTAGAACATAAATTGAAACACCCAACTGACTTCTCTACTGAAATATCTCACTGAAGATGTCTGTCATTCTTTCCTGTGTGTAAGGAAAATGTGGACAATGAGCTGAATAAAATCTCAGAAGCAAGCTACCTGAAGTAGATAGTGTTAATATGTTAGCAGTCACACTACATTTCCACTGGTTACCCCTTTCAAACAGATTTCTCATTTGAGCCTGTTAAGATGGCATAAGAGTTCTGAAGTAGGGTAAAAAAAAACAGTCCTATGGTTGTCCAAATTCAATATTAGGTACAAATATTGATCCATTATGATTATAAATGAGTATCAGTACTGATGTGCTATTGCCAATTAAAATGAAAGGCCTACTTGCAGCTGTGGAAACTGCTGAACAGACATCCAAACTCTTTGATGTAAGAGGGCATCACTTATGCAAAGCAAAAATCAGGAACCGATTCTTTTCTTGTTTTTGTATAAGAGGGTGAGAAGATAATCCAATCTTCTACATTATATTTATTGCCTTCTGCAGAGCAGTTGGATTTTTATTTCATTTAGTGTCACCTGAAAAGCATGAATTATGCATTTCAAATCAACCAAGTTCCATATCATTTAAATACTTCGGGGATTGTTGTTTTTGCATGAAAAGCACTCAGCTGAAACCTTCATGTCATTCCTATAAGCAATAGTGTTGCACTATGTTCATGGTAAGCATTTCAAAAACAATAGTTGAAGTTGCCTAAAATTAATGTCCTAGTGCAATTTAAATTATTTACAAATTTAAATCATATGTATGAAAAAGAATAGTAAACGACTAACAAATCAATAACAAAACAAGTAATAAATTTAGTGTGGAATACAAAACCCATCAAACTCAAATTTGTAAATGACAATCTTGGGCTATAAATATGAAGCTCAAATAACCAGAACTAACAATATCAGAAAAGTGATTATGACTGACAGTGTGATCAGAAACACTGCAGATCTCATTAGAAATATTAATTTGTGAATGTGTTACAAGTCTGCTGCACTATTTGAATACAAACCTTGCATGTGAAATAGCATATTTCGAGACTCTTTTTGGTCTCCTTGATTTCTGCCGATACCACTTATAACTACTAACTATTCAAAACGGAATTTGCTGGCGTTTACTTTGTTCTTTACATCTCTTCACATTTCATAAACAGAATGGCAGTTCTAACAACTTGTCCCAGAGGCAAGAGCATAAAGAAGGTCATAAGAAAAACAAAGCATGTTATCCTAAATGAAAATGAAGACAGGGAATTAGGAAGTTCTTAAACCTTACAGCTTAGGCTGTAACAGAGCAAGAGAGCAGGAGAACAAGATGTTCACCTATGTATTTAAGAAGAGAAGAATCACATTCTTCTTGAAGGGATTATTTATTTCAGTCTTGCAGCTGCTGTGATGCATTGAATACTTGACATTGTTATAGAAAATCAATGGAATTCATCTGAGAAAGTTGTGCTGCATGCATTCAAACCTGACGGTTGCATAAATCAGTGTTTCTGTTTAAAAAATCTTTGGCTCAAAACAAAACCCCATTCATTTGTATACCTTTTTACTTTTTTTTTTTTGTAATGACAATTGTGATTGATATTTTATTTTTTCTTCAGAGGGACTTCAATTATCAATTGGCATTCAACTGCCCTGTTAAGTTGTGCAATGAAGGATATCTCTTTATATAAATCTGATTAGGAAACCTACCTTCAAAACATTTTTGCTCGTTGAGTTTTTTCATGAAAGGACACTGAGGTGAAATATTTTTATGGTGATAGAAAAAACAACATAACCTTTTTTTCATTCATACTATGTAAAGCACTTACATAGCACAGCGTAAGGATCCCTATTGTCTCTCTCCGATAATTAAAATATGATAAGACAATATAGTTTTTCAGTATTGCTATTATGCATTAAAATAATTCTTAAGTTAGTGTTGGCTTGTTAGAAATTTACAAAAAAATCTAAAAAAAATAAAACAAAAAAAAAATCTTAAAATATGTTAAAAGGAAAAAGAAGAGATGAAGAAAATTAATCAATACATTTCAATAAACTATATTTAATCATTGGGCCAGATGTAAGTCCAAAGAAATGTAAGTCACATTTGGCACTCTCAAAATTAGTATAATGGTTTTAGTATAATGATTTTATTTTAGATATATGCTATTTATTTCAGGGGACATATTCTGATTTACTAAAAGAAAGGCTATAAGATTTTTTTACCAGATCAGACTGCTGATACACCAGATTTTCAGGATTAGCCCAATACTTGAAAATGTAGGAAAAATGAACCATACTTATTGTTACACTATTATCGGGAGGGCACTGCAGTGATGTAGGCTGAGAATTGTTTCTAATACTCAGTGATAATTTTCCACCTGCCACAGAAGATTTGGTTAGTCTCTTGTCTCTGTTTTGATTAAAACCATAAAGATTGATTTTCTATTAATGGCCTATAAATTTAATTGACATTCAGTGTCATTCTGGGTAGTTTTCTATTAATGAATAGCCGAAAGGAATTCTAAACCTCATAATAATTTAAACAAATTTATGCCATGTAAGTTTTCTGTCACTTTATCATCATTGTTTCTGATAGCTTTTTAAAAATATCTCAGGCATCCAAATTGCCTTCTCTAGTTCTGATTGTCCCAAAACTTCTGTCTTAGATGAGTTACAGGGACTGTGCCTTGATTCATAAATATATCTATCATTCTATAAACTTATATTGCCTAAGGCAAGATTATAGATATGCACTTATATTTTTCTTTGCAGCTATGGAGGGGGGATGGGGGGGGCAAAATCTACAAGTTCCCATTCTAAACAACCAGCTCCATAATAATTGTACATTGCACAGAAGTAGCTTTTGGTTTTGGAATGCTTCCACAATGAAAATATGAAGTACTGGCCTCCATCTCAAGTGTGGAGTTCCGTGTAATGTTTTTAACCCAAAAGGAATATTAAAATAGCATACAAAATCATAATAATTAAAGACATGCTTACAGGAAGTTTCTGACTGTTTCTGTTTATGCAGAAAATTATCACTAAGTAAACAGTTATTAGGTATGCTATACTGCAGTAAAACAAATATAAGGCATGAAACAGGCTTTTATTTTACTGATCATAAAAATAAAAAAAACCAAACCAAACAAACAAGGAAACCCACCACACATTGTGTCTAGAACAGTATGATTCAACATTAGATATACTTTTACAT
Organism: Porphyrio hochstetteri; assembly: GCA_020800305.1. Classification (NCBI taxonomy): domain Eukaryota; kingdom Metazoa; phylum Chordata; class Aves; order Gruiformes; family Rallidae; genus Porphyrio; species Porphyrio hochstetteri. The sequence goes on along the minus strand of CM036905.1, from coordinate 181,246,092 downwards.
ACTAGCATGTGTGAATATTTTCAATGCATCTTCTTAAATCTCATCTCCTGAAACATTTTAGTTTTGTTTTGGTCGGTTGATATTTTACTCTGTTTTCATTCCCAGATAATTCCACTTAATTAAAAATGGGTTTGCTGCAATTGTTTCTCAGAAACGAGTCTGTATGATGTTCAATTTAGAATATCAGTTTTATCATTTAGCTGAGAACTAAGGAAAAGGTAATAAATGATACTATAGAGAAAATACCATAATTGCCTTTGCAGCTAGCATCTAATTTCTGGTGTACATATTATAAATGCTCTGTGTTAGAAAGTTATAAGAGATTAATTATACTACCAATCTGGGCTAAAGGACAGTACGTGATTATTTACAGTGAAAATGATCTTTAGATATCTGTATAAACTGTTCTTGTATTAATGTCTATGCAGATTGCTGCAGATAAGTGAACTGTTTTTGCAATAATATCCATGAATATAGGACTGAATGGAAAGACATGAAAGAATGAAACTGAGTTGTCTTAAAACACTTAAGAGAAGTTTGGTTTTCCAGCTAAAGCTAATAGCTCATACTGTAATGCTGGAAGTCCTCGTGGCAGCCAGAAGATGTCTGCTGTCAGAAAGCAGCAGTGAATATAGTACAGAGGGTCAGAAGACTATAAACTGAACATTAATCCTTGTCCAGCATCCAATTAATTCTTTACCATTTTTTCATTAGTTAGATAGATGCTTCAAAATCAATGTGATATTGAAATAAGTAATGTAAATATCCTTTAATAAATATAATTACTTATTTTCAAGTTATTCTGGTCGCTATGCTCACCTTCATACCTTTATACGATATGTATTGCAGCTAATGTTACAGGAATGCAATAACTGAACTTTTTCCCCAGTTATACATCTCACTAAGAACCTCATTTGATTCTTCTACTTTTTCTCAGTTATCAAGTTCTTTCAAAGGCTGTGTGCTTAGATGTTCCAGCTTTGTATTTAGATACCATGAGAACTGAAGCATTGTGGTTGGTGCTTCTGTGTATGCTTAAGACTAAAATCATTCACATATATTTTAAAAGAGAGTATCTGCAATGTGATGGATTTTCCATATCTTTGCATAGCTTTCCCAAACATTACCCTTAAAAATACACTCTCTTCGATGCAGAGAAAGGACATGAAAGAAGATAGCAAATATGTGCTAACATCCAAAACCTGGAAATTAAGAGATTTTTTTTTTTTCAAGTTTGTGTGTTTATAGAGAAATTTTACATAATGTTTCATGATAATTTCTGTGACACAGTTTCCCTTAGTAATCTTCCTGGTGATGCATGACCAAGCTCCTTGCCTTTTTAAGACATCTTTTAAACCTTCAAATGACTTAGTTCTGGAAGGTACATTTTATATAACTCAGAGAACTAAGAGGAAAATGAGGTCTAAAAATGCTTTGTCTGTAGCAGTAAACAGTGACTCCCCAAGGACTCCAACGTGTTTTCATTTTGGACAAGAGCTTGGTCATGGCAGACCATCCATGGCCAACCTCAGCTGTATTTTCACACTGGTGGTTTTCTGCTGAGCCACTTCCTAGACAGGAATGCATTTTGCACCAGCTTCTAGGGCAGTGCTTCCCTGCTGCAAAATACGTGAATGCAGCCCAGATAAAGAAGCCCCATTTGAAATGCCCACAAGTTGCATGCATACAAGGGCCACAGACTGAGAACTCCTCCTGCAGGTTGATTTGGAAAAGAAATTTGTGCAACATATTTTAAAACAAAATGCATTCAGTGGTTCAAAGTTCAAGAAACAGAAATAAGTTGGAATAAGTATGGCTGATAACCTTACTGTTACAAAAGCAGATTTTTTATTTATTTGGGTAATATCCAGTCTCACAATTGAAGCTTTTGCCACATCACTGCATGCCAGAAAGACTTCAAGGTCACTAATTGTCACTGAAAAGTACTTCTACCTCCCTTGAACTCTGTGATGCCAACTGCATGTCCCCTCAGGGCCGGACAGCTGACCTCAGAAAGAATCCTTCCATATTTTAAATTCAGTAAAGGACAAGCTAGACAGCTTGTGCTTTTCTAAGGGTGGCTTACAGATTCACACATTCTTGGATGAGGAATGACTTATTATTATCCAGTCAGCTGAAGTCAGACTTAGATCAAGTAAAGTTAAGGAACATGTTTAAAGCATTACTGGTAAGCATATTGTAACAGGCTAATACAAATTCTGTAGAAGTCTTGCAAAAAGTAAATTAAATCAGAATAGTATTTTCTACCCAGCTTCAAAATTTACATTTCAGATGTCAGTCTCCTTTCTAGAAAGCATTTTATTTTGGGCCAATACTAACCTTTAAATTAAAATCAGAGCATAATTTAGGTTGGCTAGGACCCCTACAGGTCATCTAGTTTATTCCCCTTCACAAAGCATGTCTAATTTCAAAGTTAGATCACACTTTTAAGTGCCTTGTTCAGATGACTCTGAGCAACTGGTTCCAGTGCTTAAATACTCCCTGTGGTGAATTTTTTCTTTGATATCTAGTAATCATTTTTCCTTTGCTGGAACTTACGACCTTGATCTCTTGTCCTTTTGCTGTGAACCCCTGATAGGTCTGTCTTTTCTATGACCTCCCATTAAGTAGTCAAAGACAGCAGTCTCGAAAGACATCCCTCTAGTTTTCACATCACTTTGATGACATCCTTCTTTAGTTTTCACCTGGCTGAACAAACCCAGGTCTCTCAGTGTCTCCTGCATGTCATATACGTGAGCCCCCTGACCTTCTTGGTGACTATTCTGGGCTCTCTCCAGCATGCCAATGTCTTTCTTATACTGGCAAGCCCAGAACCCGAGGCAATATGACAGGCTTAGGTCACACAGGTGCTATATAGAGGGTAATGATCTCTACTTTCATCCTGCAGGCTACACTCTTACTTCTGCAGGCCAGCATGTGGTTGGCTAATATGTCACTAAGTTGTACTGATGACTCATTCAATTTCTCATTCACTACAATTCCCAAGTCCTTTTCTGAAAATCTCTTCTCCAGTGGGTCAGTGCAAGACCTTGCTAAAGTCAAAGCAAATGACTTCCACTGGTCCTGCCTCACCCACAGAGAGAGAAATTTCATCACAGAAGAAAATCAGGCTGATAAGCACAGTTTGGTAATAGCAAATCCATGTTGGTTATTTTTAACCTCTTTAAACCTGAATATGGTTTCCAGTTCTGTAGGTCCTGGGAGTCTCCTTTTTTGCTTTCTTGGAGCTCAGCATGACTTTTGCCTTTTTACAGCGATTAGAGATCCTCTTGGCTGTCACCACGTTCAAAATAATGAGAGTGGCTTCCAATAACATCAAACAGCTTTCTCAGAAGTGTTAGACATGAAAAGAGTAAAATTCAAATGCACAACAGTAATTAGATAGTTGTTAATAATAAGCACATAGATAGTTTATGTAAGTTATTTTAACACTGTTGTGGTACATGCCACAGTGCATACATAATATGAATTGCTATGAACCCTGATAAACCTGGGAATGCCATAGCAAGAATGTGTGACAGGCCTGATTAAGATATCCTGAAGTTGTCAAAAAACCACATCCCTGGAAACATCATTGAGAGGTTATCTCCTCTGAAGGATGTAAAATGAACAACCACAGAATGATAGCTGAGGATGAAAGTAAATACACAGGAAGAAAATAGAGACCCTTCAGTTATGAAATAGATGGCCATTTATTGATGAGTTTGAATTCAACCTGGACAGAAAACAGTTTCAGAGCATAGCAAAAGCAATGTGCATGGTTTCTCTGGGTAAATGAAGCCCTTGGTGATGCTGCCTGAAAGTGCGGCAGGAATCTTCCGTACAGAGGAAACTATCTATCTTTAAGAAAGGCAGAAGAAAAACAAGACCCTCTGTTAAATCCTTTGCAAAACAGTGTGCATATAACTGTATACTAATACTAAAGCAGAGTTGGCTTTAGGCTTGAGACTGGCTGTTAAATTTGGATGCAACGGCACCCTCAGAATCATCTCACCTGGTATCATTGAACTGTGTGTGTTCTATTTGTCAAAGTGGTCCCTACCTTGAACCTCCTCCATAGTAAGTAGGGCATCAGTCTAAGGGCTCTCATCAAGAATGGAAATCTGAGACTGGTTAGCCAAACTTACCAGTAAAGGTTAAGGCAAAGAAGACACTGATTACCACAACATTTGGAATATTCTTCATCCCTTAGCTGCCCAAAAATTTCCTTAGTCTTCTTTTCTTTTTTCTTCTGCATTTATAGAAGCCTTTCTTATTGCCTTTCACATCCCTCACTGCTTGTAACTTCAGCTGAGTTTTGTCCTTTTGAATTCTATCCCTGCATTACCAGGCTTTTTCTATATATTCCTCTTGGGTATCTTTTCTCCACTTTTATCTTCCATATGCTTTCTTTTGGCATTTAACTCAGTCAGGATGGCTTCCTGCTATGCCTACTCAATTTTACGCGTATTGGATGGAGTGTTCTAATGCTTTAATGAGGTTGTCCAGGAAGATCAACTAGGTCTCTTGGGTCTCTTCAGGGCAGTATGCCACAAGGTCCAGCATAGCGGTTCCCTCAGCAAGCTGAAGTCTACATTTACTAGGACCACAGTTTTTATTCTTCTGTTTGCTTTCTTCACGTCCCTCAGAATCTTAAACTCTGTTATATCACAGTTAGAGCAAAGTTTCTTTCAACCTTCCCATCTACAACCTCTTCCTCCTTATTAGTGAGCAGTAGATCCAACAGAGTGCCTCCCTTAGCCTCTCCAATACTGGCAAAAATTGTCTCTGGAGCATTCAGAAAATCTTGATTTTTTGCAACTTTCTGTACAGTATTCCTAACATGATCAGGAAGTAGAAGCTTGACATGAGCTACTCCGCCTCCTCATAAGACTTTGTGTTCAGTAGGCAAGTTCTTAAATTGCTTTTGGGTGTCTTGCCACATATCATTCAGTTTGTGAACTCCAGATCTGCAGCACATTGTCTTCCTCTCACACTGCACTCCAACCAATCCCACCAACCAAAAATAATTTTCATCCTGTAGGCAAAATCTTTTGAAGTTTTTTTGGCACTGATGTCAAGTAACTAATGGACATACTGTCTGTGGTGACCATGCATGAATTAAGCAGAAAAGTAATAGGAAGGGAAACTGCAACTGGTGTATTTTGATATGATGACTAGAAATACTTAGAAAAAAGCAAATGTTTTTGTTGTCATCATTTTATCATGGTACCATATAACCCAACATTGTCAGATTGCAGTGTAACTACAGACATTGTGATTTTCTGTCATATGAATATGAAATAATACTAATGTTTATGATTAACTACCACTCCTCAAATTCTTTTGGTGTCGTAGCCAAAATTTGTTATGACAAAAAAGATACCCTGTATATGTGAAGACAATTTATTTTTAGTCCAATTCAAGTTTTAACAGTAAATTTTAAACTGAACAACTAGTTTCTATTAGCAGAACAGTTACACTAACCTCCTAGTCATCGTCCAAATTTGTACAGGAATGGCTCATGCATAATACTTTAAAAACTGTTCTACAAGAAAACTTTCTGATATTTATACATTTTTTCTAGTGTTAGGCTCATCTTTCTCATGTTGTTCTAATGTCAAAGGTCAGCAGCTTTTCTTAAGAGACAGAGTGAGAGTTACAATGAGTCATTAGCACCCTGAAATATTTGCTGAGAGTGTGAGTGTCGTGGTTAAGTGGGCCTTTTTTCTTCCTATCAGTCTTGGACCTGCTGAGGTTTATTTGAATGTGGTTTATTATCACATTCTGCTTCTTTCTTATTGGTGCCCAGCTGAAGTTTGCCTCCAGCTGCAGACAAAAGAAACAAAAAACAAGCTCAAAATAAAGGCAAACTGAGAACAGTCCTCAGATACTGCACTGTTAGGTGTATAAAAAGGCTATGGCCTTTTAACAATACTGGATAACTCAAATTTACTGTCATATACAAGCTTAAAAGAGATTGATGTAAAAAAAAAGCAAAGCAACTAAGACCACTGAAGAAAAGGAGCAATCAGTCCTTTATACCAAGATCCATACATCTTCCCTGCAAGAAGATTGGCGGGGGCGGGGGGGAGAGAAAGAGCAGGAGAAAGAGGGAAGTAGAAGTAGTTTTCAGCATCCCAGTTCTCTCACCAACACAATGTGTAGCCAGCACATGACTTGATTTTCTTGATTAGGTAAGTGAGAGTATTAAACACATTTTGTACATTTCTATTTTAAAAATCCAACAAAATATTTATTTGAGTGCTTAGTTATATTATGTGGAAGAGAAACAGAAATGTTCACAATTATCCACAAATTTCTTCCCTGAGTTCCTCTTCCCCCGCTAGATATTTAGTTTTGCACTCAAAATGCAAGAGATTTGCTTTCCAATTCATAATTTTCCTGTTTTCTTTAAACTATTGGATTTGCTATAGTGAGTATCTAATCTGTCCTGTCTTTTCTATCTCCAGTCAGAACATTTCCATTTGTGTAACTTACTAAACAATCCATTCTTGTGGGATCTGTGTTTCCTTCATTCAAGTGGATATTCTCACCAATTAACTGATACATAAAATGTAAGTCACTAGGTAAAAAAAAAAAAATGTTTTACTCAGTTCACTGAAAGAAAACATATAGAAGACTACCTTCAGAAGACAAATGTACACAATAATAAATTAGACATTTATTCTTAGTTTCATTGTATAACGGGAAATCATGAATCCTAGAAAACTTTTTTAGGTCATGAGTATAATTTCCTTCTCTGTTCTATTAATAATTCTTGGTATTTCTTTGTTCACAATATCCAGGAACAAAGGATTTTAAAATATCTGTAGATCTTCCTCTGGCTCTTCAATAGTGTTTGAACCTTTCAATTCAGAATTGCTTCTTATGAAATTTAACTACAGAAGATATTCTTTTTATTTTTTCCCCCATTTCATTCAAGTTGTAATCAAAGTATCACACAATTTGACTGAACATTAGGTTCTAGTTCAAATCTTGCTAAACATAGCAGTGGAAGTGTCTTCATGATACCTTGGGTTCGGCATACTTGAAGACAATAGAGCCTGTTGGACTGAGTCTCCAAACAAAGGAGATATCAGGACTGCCCCAAAGCCATGGACCCCCATCAAAAAATAGTTTGTGGGAGATAATAAAGTGAAACTAAAGATATTCTGAGTCCCCAAAATGCAGGGGAGGTACCTCTAAAGTGTTTCACTGAAGTGTCAGGACACTGCAAGTATTGGAGGCTCCTGGTGGGCTAGGACATTGGGAGCATCAGGGAGATCCCCATGGGGATGCATCAGGTCAGGACCTGTCAGCCTGGCCTATCCCAGTCACCCACCAGGAGCAGGGCAGCCGAGGTCACCATAGCAGACCCAGCCCTGGGCATCAGTCAGCTCCCCAGGGATGTAGGAAGGCCAAGGCCACCCTGGAACATAGGCCAAACTAGTAGAACCAGATCAGTGGGGACACTGGCTTGGAAAAGAATGTCTTTGGGAGCTGGAGAGTGGCCCTGCTGCAGTGTCACAGAGGCAGGGGCTGATAACCATGGGAGCTGACATGGGGTCCTAGGCCATGGGCAAGGCTGGGGGAAGCCCTGGGCAGGGCGTGTTAGCGAATAATCCAATGACTGTGAGTTCATCACTTAGTTTGAAAGCTTTCTGTTTGATTTTATTTGAAACGCACATTCTCCTTGAATTCACTCTCAGCCAACATTAAAAAAGGACAGGAAAGTTAAGGCTGAAAAAGTTGCACTCAGCAGCCAGCTCAGATTCAGCAGGACATATCTCTTGCTTTTTAAAAACAATTCTGTTTTTAAAATGTATAAAGTTACGTTAAACATAATATTATTATAAGTTACTTCACATTTTTCAAAGGTATATTTGGTTTGAATGTCTTTATAGAATATCTACTTGCTTTATCCTACTTGATACATTAATTTTAAGTTAACAGTTGGAAAGCTCACTTTCTTAGGTTTGACCCTCCTTGACATTTCCCTATCACACACCATGTGGTAATGCATCACTGAAAGTTAACTTACTACAGCAACAAAATTACAGAAAGTCCTTTCTAGTATGCAGGTCTTCTAAGGACATATTTTATACCTGTGATTTTTATTTTTTAATTTTTTTTATATTTATTGTAACAGTAGCTTGCGTTTTTATTAAAAATATGAAATGGTGGTTAGACACATACATTATAGATTGTATGTGTATATAAATTATTTGGTATCTCTGCTGCAACTGGAAGATCAGTAAGAGATTCTAAAAGTCTATTTTGTCAAACTTTCTATAGTTAATATTAAAATATGAATTTCCTAATTTTATTTTCAAGTTATTTTTTAATATCAGCTAGTGTCAGTAAATATTTAATTGGGAAAAATCTCCTCTCTAAGAAATGGTTTTGTAAGATACAGTTTTACTGCATGTTCATCAGGATTGTTTGTTATTCATGTTTTCACTCTTGTCAAGTTGGAGAAGACTAACTGGCAATATTGATCGATGTTGGATTCTTCTCTTACAACAGTTGTCCATCTTTTGCCATCTTGCTGTCAATTCAGGCTTACAGGCAAACATTGAGATTTACTCCTACATTCTTTTCCTTTAGCATAGAATATTTTAGGCTTGGATGCTCTGTTTACAATGCATTTCTTCTAGCTCTTCAGTTACTGTAATTCAAATGCAAAGAATCTAATCAATATGTATAAATCATAGAATCATAGAATGGTTTGAGTTGCAAGGAATCTCTAAAAATCACCTAATCCAACCTCTCTACCACTGTCAGGGATATTCTTTACAAGATTATGATGCTCAAAGCCCTGTACAACCTAGCCTTCAATACTTCCAGTGAAAGGGGCATCCATAACTTCTCTGGGCAATCTGTTCTAGTGTCTCATCGCCTGCTGAGGGGGTGGGACTGGCAAAGAAGATGGAGCCAGATTCTTCTGGGGTATCCAGTGATATCTAGTGACAGGACAAGAGCCAATGAATATGAATGGAAAACTGGGAAATTCTGTTTAAAAATAAACCCCTTCTTAATCAGAACAGGTAAAGCACTGGGGTAGGTTGTGCAAGGTGGTTGTGGAGTCTCCATCTTTGTCTGACTGGACACAGACTTTAGCAACTCACTCAAGGTGAGCCTGCTTTGAGTAGACTGATAGACTGAGTCTGATAGACTTCAGAGTGCCTTCCAACTTCATCAGCTACTCTGTGTCTTCGTGTGCATTACTAAGGCATTGCTGCAGAGGAGACTGAAGATCAGGTGTTCTGTAGTTTTATGTACCCCAGGTGTACCACTTAAGGAAAGACAGCTGTCTAGGTTGCTTTGTTATTTAGCTATATAGGAAACAGCAAAGAATCCAGTCTTTGATTTATTGAGAGCTTATTTATTTACATGAACTTGAACAATAAAGGCAGGATCAAGAATGCTAGTCAGTCTTAGAATATAGTCTGCCCTTATTCCTAAAGTATCAGTAAGAAACATAGTTTTAAATTTCTGTGAACAGGACTAAATTTGAGAATCATCTCTGAAATCAACAATAAATGTTAGCAACATGCCCATATGCCTTCAGCTGTATTCACTTCTTCATTCATTTTATTTGTTTTGGAGGAAACCATATAAAAAAATTAAACTTAAGTTCAGGGAGAATGAAAATAAATTTTTAAAGAGATTTATTTTGAGTTAATATATTTAGATCATATCTAATTATACTGCAAAGCATTCTTTTAAATTCAATGTGTACCATATAAAAATATTCAACTGTTGATTTGATAGTGGATTTATCTTATTATTGTAACCATAGACTGGAAAAAATTATTAAATGGAGGGGTGTTAAGGCACACAATAGTTATAGACATATATACATGTAGACATATATATACACACACGCACATTTAGTTATGTTATTTACTGGATATCTGTATTATGCTCCAACCTGCAGATTCCCTAACCAGTCTTTGAGAAGTATATCATCAGAGCACCTGTCCTCACTGCTCCTCAATCATGTGTGGGGGGAATTTGTGGTCAAGACCTACAGAAACCTAGATTGCTCGTGTCCTGCTGTGCTGTCCATCCAGCAGATATTGTCATAGTGTAATTCCTCCATGATGATCAGTGCCTATAAATGTGAGCCTTATTCCAGTTGTCTGCAAAAGATGTCATCCTCTTCTTCCTAATGAAGTAGTCTATAGCGGGGACCCACCACAAGTTTGCCTACCTTGGTCCGCCCACTAATCCCAAACCAAAAATTCCCAGCTAGTTCACCGCTCATCCCTAGGCAGAACTCCCTGCATTCCTGCTATACTGCCATGATATATCATTGAAGCTGTGAAAAAGGGTTGGTGGCAAACGTAATGTAACTTTGTACACGTGCCTGTTGAAAATGTTTCTGGCACTGTTATCCCACAAACTTAGTTTGGCAGGATCTCCAACAGTGCCAAGTATAACAGGTGAAAACAAATAGCTGGGAGTATGGAGACAATTAATACCATTACCAATCTTCAATCATCAATCTATTTGCAAACTCATTCCATTTCATTTTACAGATGCAGTGTAGATATACCTGCTTCTTAGGAGGGTATCCTACAATCTATCATAGAACACAGTTCTTGCTTTCAGCTTCTCTCTCTTATTGATCATTCATGCAATTTATACAAAGTGGAAAAAAAAACCCCAAAACCAAAACCAACACAACAACCAAAACCTCCAGTAGGCGAGACATACAAAAAGGCTGCATGTAAAATAGTTGACAACCTACCTTCACACCTTGCTCCTCTCTGAGAGGATAGGTAGGCTGTGAGGGAATGATGACATACTCTCAGAAAATCTCCAAGCCTTGATTCTCCTAACAGGCCCTTGGATGATGAGGGTGAGTGTCCTGGTTTCAGCTATGATGGAGTTAATTATTTTTAGCAGTGGATGGAATGCCATGTTTGGGTGTTAGGATGAGAACAGTGCTGATAGCACCCTGATGTTTCCGGTTGTTGCCAGGCAATCAAGGACCTTTCTCAGTTCTTCATACTTCCTTACTAATGAGAAAGGAGGGGACGCAGCCAGGACAGGTGACCCGAATTGGCCAAAGAGGATATTCCATGCCAGTTACGTCATGCTCAGTATAAAGGGGGACTGGGGGGAAGAGGAGGAGACAACGCCAGGACGTGCAGTTTCTGGGGACGGTCGTTTTTTTTTTTTTCCGGGACGGGCTCTAAGCTGTGCGGCCTGGGTTCTGTGGTTTGGTGAGAAACTGCATTGTGTATCACCAGTTTTATCTATTTTGTGCTTTAAACTTCTGTTGTTGTTATATCTAGTTTTCTGTTATTGTTTAGTAAACTATCCTTATCCCAACCTGCGTGGTTCTGGTTTCTAGGTTGTGGTTTCTTTTCCTCCTTTCTTCCTTCCCTTTTCCCCCTCCCCCAACTTTCCCTCCCCCTTCCTTTTAAAAGTACAAGCGACTGTGTGGGGTGCGGCCCTCGGCTGGGGCAAAACCACGACAGTGAGACAGGAAGGTAGATAGATTAAGGACTGTACTAACTGATGTTTCCCAGAAAAGAGCGCCTCGATAGACTATATTTGCACTGAATATGCAATGAATATTCTGCAATAGCCAATTATGTTAAAGATGAGGGGATTCTTTGCCTGTAGTTCCTACTCCTAAATGTTTACCATTATTATCCCTCATAGTCGTCAGTCACTTCAATGACAGAACCTATTTCTTTGCACATTTTCAACAGTCAAAGCCAAGAGAGTAAACATGGAATTAAGGTAACAGAATTGTTGCTGTTATGAATTTTGCTACATAAATATTTCTTAATGAAATTGAAAAAAAAAATAAAACACCAGAGAAGTGTAAAAGTCCTGTTGCGATTACTAACAATATTCCTCTTTCAGACATTTTATTTAAATAACTAGATGATAATAGCTGTGCATTCCAAAATCTATACCAACAGATGGCAAGTCTTTGTTACGCCAGATACGTATGTACCTTGCACCTGTCACATATTTTGTTATAAAGGTGTAAGCATTGCTAGTGTACATATAAATGACTATTTAATCCTCAGGTCAGTTACCAGCATGTTAGCCATATGTCATGAAGGAGAACAAATGTTTCACTGTAATAGGAAAAGAACATTCTAGTTGCCATATGATTTTCCTTTAATTACTAGACTCAAATGTGCAGCATGGAAAAGTCTCTCTGAGATTTGTTGAATCTCTGTTTTACCACAGGGTACTTATCGGTCTCCAAAAAAGATTGAATTCTGTAATGAGAATTAAGCTGCTTCTAAAGAAATGGTTAGATTTACTGTAAAAGGGAGTTCAAAAACTGTTGGGCAGTGACCAACAAGGAGTACTGCTGAAGATTAAAATAGGTTAACATCAGTTTAGATTCTGCGGAACAAAATTATCATTTGTAGCATTAATAAACAACAGGTTATTCTGACAATGGTGGGTGAGTCTAAAGTGCTGTTTGATGTTCAGCTACAAAAATGGAGTTCCAATAGCACAATAGCATTGTCCGAAACATTGCACAGCTTTGGGACAGTCGACATCACAGTGGCAGTAAAACCACTGATTACACCTATACAGAAAGGTTTCTCCCTGAAACCTCAAGGAGATGCAGTGCCTCAGTAATCACACACACACAGAATCACACACACAGAATAATAAGGTTGGAAAAGACCTTTAAGATCATCAAGTCCAACCATTCACATACTAAACTAAACCATATCCCTAAGTACTTCATCTACCCTTTTTTTGAACACATCCAGGGTAGGTTAAATCAAAGTAGGTTAAGAAAGAGTTTTGGTTTGTTTCCCATAACTGAACTCAAATTACTAATTTACCCATTCCAAGACCCTTTTAGGCCAATCTTTACAATAACTTCTCTAAGAAACACTTGGTTTTGAAATTCTGGGGGGGTTGTGTGGGTTTGTTTGTTTGTCTGTTTGTTTTGGGGGTGTGTGTTTGGGGTTTTTTTTAGTACAACATTTTTATTCTAACAGGAAAGCTCAATAATCTCCCCTCCCCTCCACCCTTCTCTAGGGATATCTCATTTTAGATACTTCTTAAATATTTCTAGTGCTTGCTTTACAAAAAGTTACACTGAAACCCAAGATCCAATAAAGAGTGTAGAGTGAATTCCTGCTCAATATCATAATACATGATGTGCACTCTTTACTCAAAAATAATTTGTATTGCTTTCTAGCAATTAAACATACAGAACCACAGAATGGTTTGGGTTGGAAGGGATCTTTAAAGATCATATGGAGATATTAAGGGTATACTTGGACAAACTTGCTACTTATTTGCTTGTTTTGTTTTATTTTGCTTTGGGTTTTTGGTGGGGTTTTAGGGTTTTTTTAATATATAAATGCAGCATTTGGTGCTGTAGGTCACTCACTGTTGACTTTGTATGTGTAATATGCATATATACCCACAGAAAAATGACATTTAAAACAAATTTTTTAAAATGTTGTAAGTAATTTTTTCCCAACTGTATCTTAGCAGTACAAGCAAATCATAAGATATGATATAGAACCATCTTTTGTTAGTTTAAAAGACAGTCTGTGACACTGGATGTGAAAAATGATGTACCGCATACTGTAAGAAAGGTTACCAGAAACACATACTCAGCAGATCTTTATTCTTCCAATGTGTTAACTTCAGAGCTGTGCTAAGTTAGGTTTAATAAAATATGTGCATGTTTTTTCTGTTTTGTTTTGTTTGGGTTTGTTGGTTTGGTTTGGGATTTTTTCCTGACTCAAAATGCTAACCACCTAATTTAAAGACTGCTCTTTTCATTATCTGTCATTTCAGGCTCTAATCAGCCATAATCATTAAAAATCTTGCAGCACTTCCCACAAAAGTATTCATCAGGATTATTTTAGTGCTGACACTGGACTCGTCTTTATACCAGAAACAAAACCAGGAGTATATCTCAAATTGAGTACATACGTTCTAATTTAATATATTTCATAAATATGTTACATGCAGTTTTAAAATGTAAGCAAGATATCTTAGAAGAAATAGAAAAAAATATTTTGGTAATATATAAGGTTAGTCATTTGTATGTAAATTACTTAACACTTTAAGATCTATTTGTGTGAAAACAAATACAAAGCCATAATAATTTTGATGTTTTATCCCCAGTGTATAATATTTCACTAATTTTGGTCTCTAAGTTTTTTTTAAGAAAGTACACAATTTTATTTTAATAATTTCTTCCCTTGTCATTCTAAAGGTAAAAAAATTATATTTAGAAATTCACTATAAATTTATTGACTGCCTACTCACAGGATATTAAGTTCAAAGTCTTCTGAAAATGTGTTCTGTATCATATACTCTACTTACTATGTGTTACTGCATTCTTTATTTTTTCCTTTTTAAAATATATATTTATGCCTTCCTACTTTGCATCTCTTTTTTCCTATTAATTAACCCATAGATTTATTCATTTTTTTAATGATCATGCAAATTAAACTCATTTAGTGTTGCTGTTCTTGAAACCGTGTAGAAATTTTAATTTATTTTATGATATTCCTAACACTTAAACCCTTGAAGTTTTTAACTCAGCATGCAGAAGTAAGGACAACCTCTTCTAAAAGGAGTAACAATGCCTTGATATTTATTAATTATAAAATACATTGTCCACATCTATGGACTATATGTTCCAGTGAATAGAAGACTTGCAACCACACTTTGATTAGCAGGGATTCTAATTTCCATCTTACTGGTGAGGAAACAGCACAAATGTAGCAACTAGGATAAGAAATGTACAGTAGCAAATGAGTGTCATAAATAAAATAAAGTTCAGCAATCTTTACTTTTTAATTATTATTATTCGGAAGTTTATTATTTCCATTATTTCAATTTAAGATTTGAAACTAATTGTGAATCAGTAGTCTGAACACTGTGCTAAAAAAGGTGTATGCCTAATAGTATTCAAACTGCCACAAAGCTTACCCTTTTCTTGATTCTAGACTGCATTTCTGACTGCTAGTCCTAGCATTATTTTTATGCTGCCTGAAGTGGTCAATGGATTTAAACAAACAAATAAAAAAACAAACAAACAAATAAAAAAACCCAACACCTCCCAAAACAAACAGCAACACCTGTGAATCCTGAAATATGAATCTTTACATTGGTGTGAGTTCCCTGATCACTGACGATTCAATATGGTTCTTTTTAAGTTTAACACATTCGTCTGTGCAAACAGAAACAGAGGTACATCTGCACAGACAGTAGACAGTACCTCTTACCTAGCCAGTTCTATAATAAAATATTTATGTTGTTATTTTAAATAAATCACTATGAAATATGAGAGACATTTGATGTCATGATTAAAAAACAAACAAACAAACAAAACACAATCAAAAACTGAAGAATTTTTGAATCCTAATTATAGTTGATTGATAAATCACCTAGATTGGACTGTTCTTGCCAAAACCAATAACATTCAGGGCTTTAATCCAGAAGTCCAGGAACTGGAGTCAAATGAGCTTGTCATCTCACCCTAAGAAAAATATTTACCTTTGGTCAACCAAATAATTCTCCAGATTCCTGAGGGATCGAGTTAGTTGCCCATAGTTAGGTTCATACTCCTATATGAGACATAGCCCAGTTTCTGAGATATCTTCATAGGGTCTGGATATTTAAGAAGGGAGTTCAGAAGTTGCTCATGTTTTTGAATTATCAAGTTAACAGCAGGAGAAATATCCTGCAGCATCTCAAATTATATTAGATACCTATGTATGGGGTACTGAACTGAATCCTAAATACCGACTGTAACCTGTACCTGTACCTGTAAAGGTAGTTACTGACTGTAACAGGAGCTGAGGCACTAAGCTCCCATGTCAGTTCTTACACTTAGTTACTGAGATATAACCTTCAATATGGGTAAAACATCTATATTCCGGTCCATAAGAGTTTGATCCCATTGTTTAGATGTAGGTGTCAGTGTAATCTGAGATGCTGTGTGATGTCCTACCTGGTTATCAAGTTGCTGCTACAGAGCAGTGCCAGTTTCTTATGAATGCTGGGTTATGTCTTTGTGGTTCTATCAAACAATTTCTAGGCCTCAAATAGTACTAGGCATCTATTATTAAGAATTACATCATTTCTGGGTTCAGTTTTGTCCCATGTTGTCTGGTAATGGCCAGAGATTTTTCAGTCTCATTGTTCTGAAATGCCTCAGTTCCACCTAAGTCCGAAGTAGTAATTTACATATTTGTCTGGATCTCGTCTTTACTCATTTACTCATTACACAGTACATTACTGTAATTTTAACAGGTTAACAAAATCATCTATTTTACAGATATCATTATTAGGCACGCTTGGAATATATTAAGGCTTTTTTACTTTCTAAATTTTTCCTAAGAGATAAAAATCTTTGCATTGATTATCATGTATAGCTACTGCTTATGAATACCTTTTCATTTTTCATGTTATCAGTTACTCCATGAACTTATTAGAAACATTTTGATTTCTCAATGAATAAAAGCCTAATTTTTCCCGTCTGTGATCTTTTGATTGCATTATTCATATGTTAATTTTTTATCAATATATTTAAAGTTACATTTGCTCAACACATCTTAATGTGACAGTAATACCCCATCAACTTGCAGAAGAAAAAAAA
This sequence comes from Porphyrio hochstetteri, assembly GCA_020800305.1. Classification (NCBI taxonomy): domain Eukaryota; kingdom Metazoa; phylum Chordata; class Aves; order Gruiformes; family Rallidae; genus Porphyrio; species Porphyrio hochstetteri. The sequence continues at coordinate 181,229,459 of CM036905.1, read as the reverse complement.
ACCTTTCCTGGTGAAGAAAACAAGTTAGCTTGCTTGTGATGATTTAGTTCAAAAGGATAGCAGATTCCTCGCTGTTGTACTGCTTTACAGTTTTTATTTTTTGATTCCTTAAGTGCTTTTTCCCCTATCTTTCAGGGCTTTGTTCTGGATATCACAGTTATAATTCTTTACCTGATAGCAAAGCAGCAATGTGCGTAAGTGTTGACTGATTTATAGTTAATGAAATATATTACAGATTAAATTTTGCTGCATTTATGTATCTGTTTTCTTTATGTATCAGTTTAAGCAGGATAAGCCTGCTTCTGTAAAACACTTAACATACCGCATTTCAGGCATTTGTTGAACCTTTATCATATAGATAGTAGTTTAGAAAACTGATGACATCTTTTAAGTCCAATAAATCTTGCCTTTTTAATGCAGATGCAACTATTAGTGTAAGAGTGAAGTCTGCAGATTGAAGCGTGGCATCTTATTTAAAATAGCACCATAAAAATGATAACAGAAATTAAAATAGGTTTGATGAACATTAAAAGACAGGTGGAAAACATTCTAGTCATATGTTATTAGTAACTATACTGCAAGATAAATTGTTATCACTGCCTGGAAAATGATATAGCACACAAATCAAATCTTGAGATAATATCGAATGCATTGGTTGTTCACTTTTCCCTTAGCATCTGTGTAATTCCAGGTATTTAGTATTTATATCATGAATAATTTCAGAAAAGAAGACCATATGAAAGGTAGCAATTTTTCTGTTTTTCCAATTACAAGGTAGCTATATATGTTTTTCCAAAATATTTTAACAACACTGGACATTATTTTCTCATGCAATTCAAGTATTTTTGGGTTCATTTTCAATTTTAATAATATTCTTACTATTGACTAAAAGGCACTTTAACAGATGTTACATACTAGCATTTCAAAAGATTCAATGGATTTCATTCCATCATTGTAAAATTAATTCCTGTACCTAAGAAAAAAATAGTATCTTTGTCTTCATACTTTCTCTGAATCTCTAATTCAGAGGCCTCTGATGAGTCTGTACAAGACCTACATTCAGATATGTACATTTTCTGATAAATGTCTTTGGCCTAATCTGAATTACCAGCTGTGTGGTTTTCTTCTTGGCCAGTATCATGTGTATGTATAGTTACTACATTCAGAGCATTTCAAGATCCAAGTAGATTAAGTCCTAGAAAACTGGTCTGACCTCACAGGTCTGATAATGCTTCAAGCAGAGGTTGAGCTAGAAACTTCCTGATATTACTTCCAACCAAAATTAACCAATGTTCTCATGAATAATTGAGAGCTCTTGGTCCGTACTAGTGAATTAACTAGGAACACCCATGATACAAAGCTAAGCTACTGCACTGGGATGAAGAGATAATATTCTGGGCTGGAAGTCCTGCCTTCTGGAGCCTGATTTACAATGATGGACTGTAGCACGCACACACCCATAAGTTACCTGCATATCAGAATTCTTACATCTTTGCAAAATTGTTGTCTAGTTCTTTTATCACCAACTTGCCTTTACAGTATATCAATGATATATATTTATGTATTCTGCAATTTTCTTTTACTGATCCCTTGATTGGCAAAATTTTTTTTTAGACTTTTTGCACCTCACTTTGACTGAACACTGGAAATTAATTTGTCCCCTACATTTATTTTCCATATCACATCAAATCCTTATATATTGCATGTCACCAATTTCGTAAATTATATTACTCTTTTTTTTTTTTTTTTTTCAAAATTTATTTAATACTCTGTTGTGGTTTTGCCCAGCTGAGAGCTGGGTACCACTCAGCCACTGGTTCTTTAAGGGGTGGGGGGCAGAATTGAGGGAGGGGGAAAAGAGGGTAGAAGAAAGCCCAAGGAACCAAAACCTCATTGGCTGGGATAAGGATAGTTTACTGGGGTAGCAGAGTGATAGTGTTGCAGTTTTGCATAGCTGGATTCTAATGGAGAAGCAGCTAGGAGCTCTTTGCAGGCCCCAGAGAGTAAACAGTGGCCAATTCAAGGCCAGAATTGCTGCTTGACTGAGGCTGAGCCCATCAGTGATGACCACAGCACCTCAGTGAATCACATTTAGGAGAAAAAAAAACGGCAGGCAGGTGCATTTTGCCACCAGAGAAGGGAGTGAGAAGACATAAGAAGCCATGCAGACACTAAGGCCAGGGAAGTAGTGGGGGGTAGGGAGGGAGGAAGAATGAGGTGCTCCAGGTGCCAGAGAGAGAGATTCCCCCGCAGCCCGTGCAGAAGACCATGGATAGTGATGGGGAGCAGAGACCATCTACAGCCTGTGGAGAGACTGACCTGTGCTGCAGCAGGTTTGCTGGGGAACCAGGCTGGAGCACTCTGGGTCCAAAGGTCAGCACCCCATGGAAGGGAGCCACGCTGAGGCAATTGGTGAGGAGATGATGCCCCAATAGAAAGGACCCACATGTGAGAAGTTCGTGGAGGACTGTCTCCTGTGGGTGGGACCCCACGGTGCAGCAGGGGAAGGGGGTGTGGAATGCCGCTCCCTGCTAAGAAGAAAGACAACTCGGGAGGAACTGAATGAAAACCCCCACTCCCCATTCCCTGCCCCTCCCTGTCACACAATGTGGGGGAAGAAGGGAGTGAAATTATTAAGTAAATTCTGATAAGAGTTGAGGGGTGGGTGGAATTAGAGGTGGTTTAAGATCTGGAGGAGGAAAGTAGCTTGTGAGCTACCCCATTCCCCCATACCCTGCCCCTCCCCACACCATGTTGTGGGGGCAAGAAGGGAGTCTGCTAAGAAGGGAGAGGTGGGGGGAGGTGCTTTAAGACCTGACCACACTTCTCATTACCCAACTATGGTTTCATTGGGTGTCTAGTGTGGTTGTAATAAATTAGGTTTTTTTCTTTATTCTGTGTTGAGTCTGGTTTGCCCATGATACTAATTGCAAAGTGATCCCTCTCTGTCCTTATCTCGAATCCTAAACCTGTCAATATATATTTTCTCCCCTTTCCGGCTGAAAAGGGGAATGATAGAGCAGCTTTGGTGGGCATTTGGCCTCTAGCCAGGGCCAAAACAACTCAGATAGATGTAATAATAATAACAGGACTTTATAGCAAAATATATGAAACTGGTGATACACAAAGCAGTTTTTCACCAAACCCCACAACTTATGTCATGCAGCTCAGAGACGTCTCAATACCAGACTGCCCCCAAAACTGTGTGTCCTTGAGCTGCCTGCTCACCCCTCCACCAATCCCCCTTTTATGCTGAGCATGTCGTAATTGGCATGGAATACTCTCTTTGGCCAGTTCCGGTCACCTGTCCTGGCTGTGTACCCTCCCTTCTCGTTAGTAGGGAAATATGAACAACTAAAAAGTCCTTGACTGCCTGGCAACAACTAGAAACATCAGTGTGTTATCAGCACTGCTCTCACCCTGACTCCCAAACACGGCATTCCATCTGCTACTAGAAAAAAATTAACTCTATCCCAGCTGAAACCAGGACATACTCTTTCCATATTTATTACTCTTTCCACACTCAGAACCACAATACTTTCAGGGACTAAACATGACCAAGCATTTTCCCTGTGCCTTCTCTATTTTGCTTTCCCTGTGGCAATAGTAGCCACTATTCTTTTGAAATGTAACATACCCAAGCATTCCCTGATGGTAAATGTAACGATCATAGATTATTAGGAACCTTGAATTCATGGTTATTCAGATCATGTAGCTCAACATATCTTACATATAGCTGATGAAGATTAAGACAGTATCTACTCCAAATTTGCTCCTGAATGTTATGAAGATCAGTTTCTCTTTTCTTATGTTACTCCTGTTCAATCTTTTCACTTAGTCTAGTACAATAATTCATGTTGTGAATCTTCAGATATAAAGATAAAGGTGATCATCGAATTGCTCATTAACACACTCAGAACAAGGGCATTGTCCCTGCCTTAGAAGCCATTGGCACCTATTCAACTGTAAACTGTGATGATTGCATAGAAAATCAGGAGGCTCCACTGAGCCTGGTTACAAAGAGAAGACAGGAAATGTACTGTGATGACGAAAGCTGCCACCTTCTACCCATGTTGGTATAAGGAAGGACAACATGACTTCACACTTGCCATTAGACTGACACATAGAAAAGCAGTATGATAATATTTGACAAAGCTGAATAATATAAGGATGAAAGCATAATTCTCACTGGGTGAAGAAGAAATTATATTTTGTACTCAATTAAATTGAGATCAGTCAGTGTTGACTGTAAAACCAGTCATGTTACATTGCTCTTTTAATTTTTGTGTGGCCACTTAGGTAAACATCTCAATTTAAATTCCTGCATGGATTTTGTTTAGTTAGGATTTCATCCTTTTCTCATTTCTTTCTCCTTCCATTTTCAGCTTGTTCTTACTAATTAAACTTCATACACTAGCTATAAAATGAAGAAAGAATAAACTCCAAACATATTCACAGGTATGCCATGGGGGGGGGGGGGGGGAGGGGGAAGTAGCTTTATCTGCCACATCAGAAGCTTTACAGAAGCTAGACATTTTATAATTCCCATACACTCTTAATCTACTTTGTGCATATTACACACTCAGACTTTTCTAAATTTATTGTAATTAGACCTATGTATTACAAAGAGACTGCCCATATTGCTCCTTCCTAATCTCTAATTTATATGCAGAAGAGCAAAGCTAAGGAGTTTAGAATTTTCGCATTTAATGCTCTTTTTACCTAATCAAGTTATACAGCTTAGTAGCTTCCTTCCCTGTGGTTCCCACTTTTTTTTATTTTTTTTTTTTTTTATTAAAATAAATCAACATAGTTCTAGGCAGGCATTAATGTTACTTCTGTAACCTTTCTCTATTCACTGATTATTCTCTAGGGACACAATAATTCATCACTCAGAAACAAATGGGGCATGCGAAACCCCTTATAAATAATCAGTTTATGTTGAAATACTAGTGAATTCAGATTAAGTTCAAATGACATTTCATTCATTGTGTGTTTTCCTTCACTGTTTCCTCAAACCAGTATTAAAATTTTGCCTCAAAGGCAGAGGCATATGTGTCTAAATAAAACTGGATTAACTTTGTGAACTTGTTTGCCGAATTAAGTCTTTACCACCGGAACAGGTTCTGATGGTCCAAGAGGCTAATTTAAACTTTGTTTTTCTCAAACTAACATAATATTCTGATCATATTAAGAAAGTATCATCAGATCACCTGATAATAATGTCTTTATAGATAGCTCTAAGTCTGAAAATACATAAATGAGCTCAAGAAATCATTCATTAACTTTTGGTTACTAAAAAATGGAACCTGCATTTATTTGTTATTTGACTTTAGATATATGATGTTGCCGTGTGAGAGCAATTTTTTTTTCCTTTATTTTTTCTTCTGAAAATACTATATTATGTATAGATATTATTTTCTTTTTAACTGAAAAAAAAAATTTATATACAAGATTACTGAGTTTCTAATTTTTTTTTTTTTTTGAGAGAGGGAAATATAACAAATTTTATAAAGACCATTATCAAGTCTGTCATCTTTCCTATATAACTTCACATTCTGTCTTCAAAGTTAGACTCAGGCTTATTTCTTTGGTTGTTTACTGCTTATGTTCATGGTCTTGAGAAAGATGTAGAAGATATTAACGAAACATTAAAATAACAGAATTTCAAGATAGTAGAATTTTTAGGGTTAAAAAAGACTAGAGGAAAGAATGAAAGCTTGCCTGTCAGAAAGCATATCAAAAAAGAAGATAGTGACTTATGCAACATAATTCTAACTACATAACAGTTGAGAAAACTCTCAATATTAATCTTTCATGCTGTCATTAGAACAGTAAAATGCAGTTCCATATGTACTGACTTCCCAGTAAAATCTGCAATAATGTCAGGTTTTCTATATCAGTAAAATAATCCTATGAATTTGAGGAGATTTCTAATGGCTTCTTCACTATTTCTTTTGCACAACTGTCTAGTTGCACAACACTGAACAGATGGATTTCCAATCTGACTGATGATTGCCTTTTACAGTGGTAACATAGCAGGTGATGATGCAAAGATGTTGTCTTGTGTACCTTCAGTTATAAATTAATACTAAAGCATAAAGGGGATTATATATATATATAAATATACGTACTTATATAAATATATATACTTACTTTCTCCCCTGTAGAAAGTCCGTAATGGAACAGGTTCCTGAAAAGACCTGTGGCACCTTGGAGAGAGGCATACACAGGAGCAGGTCTTCTGTCAGGACTTGGGACCTGGTGGGGGACCCACACTGGAGCAGTCTGTTCCTGAAGACTGCACCCCGTGGAAGGAACAAATGCTGGAGCATTACATGAAGAAATGCAGCCTATGGGAAGGTCCTACATTGTAGAAGTTCATGGAGGACTGTCTCCTGTGAGAGAATGCAGAGGAAGAGGAAGAGATTGAGGAGGTATAAATGGCAAAAAACAAAGCGTTATGAACTGACCACAACTCCCATTCCCCATCCCCCTGTGCCACTTGTGGGGGCCAGGTAGAGAAATCAGGCCGGAAGGTGAAGCCAGAAAGAAGGAAGAGGTGGGGGGAAGGTGTATTAAGATCTGGGGCTTTACTTCTTATTACACTAGTCTGGTGTAATAGGTAATAAATTAATTGCCCCAGGTCAAGTAGTCACTGCTTAGCAATAAGAAAACCCATCTCTATATTATTAGCACTGTTTTCAGTGCAAATCCAAAACAGCCCCATACCAGCTACTATGAAGAAAAAACAGCCAAAACCAGCACAGTGTCATTCTATAGAAGGACATGAAAGTCTGCTGGACAGCATGCTGACCATGATCCAGCAACAAGCCCTCACTATCAAGACCAACAGCCTCCTGGGCTGCATCAGGAAGTATGTTACAAGCAAGGAGGTGATTGGTGCTCTGTCCTGGAAAGGCTGCTTTATGAGTACTATATTGTTCTAGGTCCCAAAGTACAAAAGAAACATGGACACATTGGAGAGCAGGCCTAGCACAGGGACATGACATTGGTTAACGCTGTGGACAACCATCCCATATGAGGAGATGCTGAGAGGAGTTGAACTGCTTGGTTTGCAGAAAAGAAGACTCAGTGGGATCAAACTCATACTTCATGGGAGAGTGGAAAGATGGAGCCAGACTCTTTTCAGTGATACCCAGTGACAGAAAAAGAGGCAATGGGCCCAAATGAAAACATTTCCACCTGAACACAAGGAAATACTTTTTTCTTCAGTGTGAGGGTGGTTACACAGTGGAACAGTTTGCCCAGAGAAATTGTGGATCATCCATTTTGGAAGATACTGAAAACCTGACTGGACATGACCATGAGTAATCACCTTTAGCTAATAATGTTTGGGCAGGGCTTTTGGACTAGGTGATCTCAAGAGGTGCCTTCCATCCTCAACTATTCTGTGAGTCTGTGATTTTATGATTTTGGCATGAAAATTTAAGGTCATTTCAGATATACTTTCAGTTTTCCTGTAAAGAAGAAATCTACAATTCTTCATGGCCTTCAGGGTACAAACTTGACCTCTGTCTCTATTGACTATTTAGGGAACTTAAGCACCATCAGAGAACGAGTAGTCCACTTAAATTATGAAAGGCTAGGAACTGAGAACCATATAGAGGGAGATCATCTCTTTCCTAGACTATAGTGCAAAGCCATTCTAAAAAGTCTTTTCAGTAGGAAGCAAAGTCCAACTATCCCCACCTCCTTTGACATATTTTTTCTGTTTCTTTAGCAATCCATATTAAAAAATAAAGAATTAGGCAGTACTCAGGCATTTTACACAATTGCCTACTATGAACGACGTATGGACATCTATGTTATTGGGAAAATCTCTTGAGACTTGACCAGACATTTCCTGAGTGACAATATTGACTTAGCTGAAATGGGTCCAGAGGAGGGCCACGAAGATGATTAGAGGGCTGGAGAACCTCTCCTATGAAGACAGGCTGAGAAAGTTGGGGTTGTTCAGTCTGGAGAAGAGAAGGCTCCAGGGAGATCTTATAGTGGCCTTCCAGTACCTGAACGGGGCCTACAAGAAAGCAGGGGAGGGATGTTTTAGAAGGGCATGTAGTGATAGGACAAGGGGGAATGGTTTTAAATTGGAAAGTGGTAAATTTAAATTGGATATTAGGAAAAAAATTCTTCACTTTGAGGGTGGTAAGGCACTGTAACAGGTTGCCCGGGGAGGTAGTGGATGCCCCCTCCTTGGAGGTGTTCAAGACCAGGTTGGATGGGGCCTTGAGTAGTCTGGTCTAGTGAGAGGTGTCCCTGCCTATGGCAGGGGGATTGGAACTTGATGATCTTTAAAGTCCCTTCTAGCCCTAACCATTCTATGATTCTATGAAACCACCACTGCTGAGATCGCTGTGCTTTACTACCATTCCACTCAAAAGCATAGGCTTATCCAAAAAGTTAACTTTCTCCAAAAATGTATGACTTACAACTTCCAAATCCCAAATTCAAGGTAGATGAGGCCTGAACTGCAGAATAAGAAGGTTTATTTGAAGTTCAGAGGGTGAACAGGAGTTTAATCACAAAATAAGGTGTAGTTTTACCTCACTGTTTAAAAAAAAACAGTATCTGTGTGACTGGTAATATCATAGGAACTTCAAAAAAGTAATCTGAAAACTTTTCTATGTGAAGTAGCTTATAATATTAAAATCCACACCTAGATCCAAGAGCTACTGTGAAGCATTTTCCTAAATGATTTTCAGAGATTGATATTTGAATGAATCTCACTGGATATTTTACTCATACATCAAAGATACAGTCAGTGATTTAATTCACAGTGGTTGCATATGCCTAAAGTTAACAGATTGTCTTAAGAGTGGTCACAATTCTGCAACCCCCAACTTACTATGTATTCAAAATACATTAAAACACATCCCTGTGACATGCCTTTACAGCTAAAATGCAGAAACAGGAAGCTTTTTTAAATGCATAACATCTACAGCCTTCTCTATTATACCTAGGTTCTCAGTCCACATCCCTGAATTTAGAAAGGAAAACTGATAAAAGAAAAAGATACCTAGTACTAACAGTAAACCCCTATATCTTTTCCCTTATCATGGTGAGATTCCTTTTCACACTTCACTTCATTCTGCTTCAAAGTCAGATCACGTTTTTGGTATTGACCTCCTAGTTATAGTGTAAAGAAATGTATCTGTGCTGTAAAATCTACCAACTGGAAATCGTAGACTACTGTAAAGATTATACAAGTTGACCAATAATAATCCTTTAACATGAATATTAAAACATGTATCTCAATAAAATTGTCAGACTTAGAAATAGACACTTCTTTTTTTTTATATTTATATTCCAAAGTTACTTTCTAGACTTCTAGAAATATTTGACAGGTCTTATATTTTTACTATCATATATTTATTTTACTTGAATTATTTAAGGACTTTGCACAGTAATAATTTCTACTATCCCTAAAATAAATATTCTGCATTGATATTAATATCAATAGTTAGATAAGAGCTACAAACAAATCTTATATTGCTTTTTTTATGGAGTGAGATTGTATAAAGCAAGAATGTATTTTATGATGATTATATTATATGATAAAAATTGCAGCTGCAAGATATGGTAGGTTTGTCTGTTATAACTGCTTTAGAATTTGAATTTTAGTGTTTTATTTAGTCATTCCCTAAAGGAATTCTAAACACAGTCCATAACGGCTCAATTAAATTACCCTTACTGCCCCACACCCAGTGTTATTTGAAATACCATTGGGCATCTGAGACATCTACAAGGGTGACGTGATATTTATGAGACAACTGCGCCTTTCTAGAGGAGTAGCTGAAAATATATGGACTATCCTATGATATTTCAAATCGCACCAGAATCCTGTGTTTACTTAACTGAATCAAAGCCTAGGTTGTATTTGTACAGCAGAAAAAAGGCTATATAACTAGAATTTAATAAACTCACCTAAAATTAATTCTTCAGTGTGAGGTATCCCCGTTTCTTCAGTTGCTGGTCTATATGGTCTTTTATAGCTCCTTAGAATAACTCTCAGCTTTATGTGGATTTCTCAGATACTCTGGCATTTAGGATGCACCTACTCTGTAGCCCTCTACATAAGAGGGACATGAACCTCTTGTAGTGGGTCCAGAGGAGGGTCAGGTGTATGATCTTCATAGAAGATCTGGAGGAAAGGGCTGGAGCACCTCTCCTATGAAGACAGGCTGAGACAGTTGGGCTTATTCAGCCTGGAGAAGAAAAGGCTCAGGTGAGACCTCATAGCAGCTTTCCAGCACCAGAAGGGGACCTACAGGAAATCCGAGGAAGGACTGTTCATAACGACATGTAGCAATAGGATGAGGGAAAATGGTTTTAAATTAGAGCAGGGTAGGTTTAGATTAGACATTAGAAAGAAGTCCTTTACTATGAAGGTGGTGACACACTGGAACAGGTGTCCCAGAGAGGTGGTGGAGGCCCCATCCCTGGACACATTCAAGGTCAGTCTTGATGAAGATTTGAGCAATCTGATCTAGTTAAATGTGTCCCTACTTACTGCTGGGGAGGTTGGACTAGATGACCCTTAAAGGTCCCTTCCAAACTAACACATCATATGAGTCAATGTTTCTATGATAATGTTTTGGTAATTGCATTAAACTTTGAAAGAAATTACAGAATCACAGAATCACAAGGTTGGAAAAGACCTTTGAAGATCATCAAGTCCAACCACTCTCATCCTAAACTAAACCATATCTCTAAGAACTTCATCTATCCTTTTTATGAACACATCCAGGGAAGGTGACTCGACCACCTCCCTGGGCAGCCTGTTCCAGGCCCTGACAACTCTTTCAGTAAAAAATTGTTTTCTAACATCCAATGTAAACCTGCCCTGGCACAGCTTCATGCCATTCCCCCTTGTCCTATCACCTGTCACCTGGCTGAAGAGACCATCACCTACCTCTCTGTAACCTCCCTTCAGGTAAGCAGTGATAAGGTCTCCCCTCAGCCTCCTCTTCTCTGAGCTAAACATCCCCAGCTCCCTCAGCCGCTCCTCATAGGATTTGCCCTTCAGCCCCTTCACCAGCCTTGTTGCCCTTCTCTTGACCTGCTCAAGGACCTCAAAGTCCTTCTTATGGAAGGAATGTTTTTGCACGAGATGAAGCACCCAAGAAAAAAGGACAGTAGTGGATGTAGGTGCTGGCCCCTGAAAGAACTCACTGACATTGATTAAGTTATTTAAATATAGATTTCTACTGTGCAGACCTAGATTATCTAAGTTCAAGACTGGAAGATACATCACTGCTGGTGTACCCCTATTCTTCTAGACTGGTAAGTAGAGGGTCAGATGAGATACCCTAAGAGATCTGAGCAACCTGATCTAGCAAAGTTGTCCCTGCTTACTGCAGGGGGGTTGGACTTGATGACCTTTAAATGTCATTTCTAATCCAATACATTCTGTGATTCTATGATTCTATGATCTGATACAAAGATCCACCTTTTTGGGCTACTGCTTTCATCCTTCTACACATTAGTCTGTCAGAGACCAAATACCCATGTATCACATGAGCTTATGGTAACTTGCTACTCTCTGGGTTGAAATTTTAAGCAAAATTTGGTGTAGGATCCTACTAGGCTTTCTCAGATGAGATAAGAATTATCTTGTGTAATATCTGCATATAAATGGTGCATGTTGCTAGAATAATTTACTTTATATCTTGTATAATTAAAGTATCTGAGAGTTAGTCACGCTTTAGGTGTTATACTATAGATATTTAAGATTTTTACCATGTAAAAGAAACAAACTTTTTAATGTATGTAATCTATTTTTATTTAAATATTAAAATAATTAGCTATGTTGATTTTTTAAGGTCAAATTAAAAAAACCCCACCAAAACAAAAAAAAAAAAAACAACCCACACACAAAAAAAGAAACCCACAAAGCACCTATACAGCTGTGCTCATTTTAAAGAGAACGTGAACCACTGAAGTCATTGCTGCCTATAATTAATTTGATATGCTGCCCATGGCTAATGTTGCCTTTCAATTAGAATTCTTTCTTTGCTTTTCATAACTGATAAGTTTTTATTTTTGAGGGATATTTTTTTCCTTTTCTTAGATTATTCGATAAATAATTATAAAATTTTTGTTCATTTCTGTAAATACATCTATTTAATTACCCAAATCTATAATCTCAATTATTAGAACATGGAGTTTGACATTTGGTGGGAAGTTCCTAATGTCAGCACTTTGATGATACATAATTGACTGATATGCAATCATTTAATTGAAGACTGTAGTAAAAAAGTATTTTCTAATTTTAGTAGTTAATTTATCAATTCTAACATAATTTTGTTTTGCTTTTTAATATAATAATTAAATTATTCTTTATTGCATGTATAGCAGAAGTGAGGAACATTCGTATTTAGATAATGCTAAATAAATATTCCACTGACACTATTGAAAAAGCATTCTGATAAGAGATTAGAGAAAAATCTGTATTGCTCATCCACATCTCATTCTATGAATCAGTAAATCCATTTCTCTTTTTAAAAAAATGTTTTAAGGATATTTTTTTCAGTATAAATGGAAGTATGAATTAATTTTTTCATAAGCTGAATTCAGACCATATGTGAAGTAAAGATACATGCTGAAGGAGTCCATCTGTCCCAATTATGTCTAATCCATCACTAAATCTTGCTGTGAACACATCAATCAGTGTAAGGCATACAAATATTCATTACACAAAACTGGATAATGTTAGTAATTTGCAAGACTGTGAAATCTGAGTATGCATTTTTACAAGTTGGCAACACTTTTAACAAAGTCATATACAATGAAGGAGTCAGGAGACAGCAGTTGAGACTTTTAAAAAGTAACAATGGAAGGTGGTTTTCAGCTACGTTAATTTTCACAGGACTCTGGGAGGGGACACATCCAGGATAGGTGACCTAAACTAGCCAAAGGGATATTCAATACCATATGATGTCATGCTTCGCTATAAGGGGTATCACTGTCCAAGGAGGAGGAATTATTACTCCGGGCAGGGCTGGGCTGGACATCAGGTTCAGGGCAGTGAGCAAATTGTATTGTGATTAACCTCCTTTTTATTTTCTTTTATTAATATTAATGTTGTTATTTTCCTTTTCCTTTGTTGTACTATAAAACTGTCCTTATAACAACCCAGAAATGTTTCCTTTTTCTTCTGATTCTCCTCCCCATTCTACCAAGGGAAGAGGGTAAGGATAAGAAAGCAGCCAAGTGGTGCTCAGCTGCTGGCTGGGACTAAACCTCAACCATGAATGTGAAACATGCACTGCAATCAAGCAAGCCAAGTGGGTAAAACCTCAGTAGTATGGAAGATAATTGGCTGAAATATAAATGAGGGGAGGCCTAGCAGAACAATAATATCACACTGACACAAGACCATAGCACTCCAGAAAGAATTGAGTCAGATATTGGGACTCATTTCTGAAACACCCTCATAGACACCTGGGCCAAACAGCACAGCATTGAATGGGTATATCACATCCCCTGTCATGCACCAGCCTCTGGGAAAGCTGAATGATACAGTGGGCTGCTGAAGACTAGCTGAGAGCGACGTGTGGTGGGGCCCTCAAAGACAGATACATGTTTAGCGAAAGTCTACTGGTTGATCAGCAGTAGGGAGTCTACCAACTGAGCTGGCCCTGCCTAATCAAATCTTCCACGTACTGTAGAAGGGGATAAAGCCCCCAGAGTGTGTTTGAAGAATATGTTGTGGAAGACAGTCTGGTTTATCCCTGCTTCAGGCAAAAGCAAACCAATCTGTGGGATTAGTTTTGCTCAAGGACATGGCTGCACATGGTGGTTGATGCAGAAAGATGGAAAATTCTGATATTTACCTCAGGGGGCTCTCATTTTGGTTGAGAATAGCCAATAAATAAAATTGTATTATGTTAATTGCTAAATAACCCTGACATTTTATGTCATCACTACTACAACCGCTATATGCTTTATTGCTAGTTTTACGGTAAGAATCACCCAGACTAATGAAGAATGAAGTTTGATGAAACCAAGCAAAGTACAGTGATGAACTGGAACTGACTTCAGCAATGAGCACCCAGCAACTTCCTCAAATCAACAACTTCATCCTGTAGACCTTGTTCATGGGCTGTGCCAGAGGTACCAGCCATGAGCTCTGGATGGAGAATGCAACATTCAAATCCAACAGTACAAACCATCTCTCCTGCCCTGAGAGACTGTTATGACAGATGGAACTCAAAATCATTGACTAAATGAACTTAACAGACATTTTAGAGGGATGTGCCATAGACTAAGGGAATAATATTTGCATATCCATCACTCTGCCTGTCTTGTCTGTCTATCTATTTATCTATCTAGCCATCTCAAAGACAGGAAAAGTGGTGTTTATTAATTGGAAAGTATAGGATCTGCATATGACTTAGATGATATAAAATAAAGGGTGGATAATGTCCTGGTTTTCAGCTGGGACAGAATTAATTTTCACAGGAAACTGGGAAGGCACACAGCCAGGATAGATGACCTAAACTGGCCAAAGGGATATTCGGTGCCACCTGACATTATACTCAGTATATAAGGGAGGTACCTGTCTGGGTAAGAAGGATTTCTTCTCAGGGAAAAGCTGGGTACCAGGTTCCGGACTGTGACAAAGTGTGTTGTGTATCAGCAACTTTGTATATCCTAAATATTGTTGCTGTTATTTTCCTATTCCTTTGCTGTCCTATAAAACTGTACTTATTGCAATCTACAAGTTTTACCTTTTTCTCCTCATTCTTTTCCTTGTACCACATGGGAGGGGGAGTGAATGAGAAGCTACATGGTACTTAGTTGGTGGCTGGGGCTAAACTAGTACAGAAGGTTACTCAGTTTGAGAGCAAGGAAGAGACAAGAAAGACAGTGTGGGATCTAAGAAAGAATAAAGATGATAGGTAAGTAACAAGAAAAAAAAAAAAAAGATAAAAAAATCTCTTTTGCAGCAGAAAGGAAAGATGCAGCCCTACATTATAAAAGGCTCCTTACAAAGAAACCTTAGTAGGACTTTTCCTGACACAGATACTAGAAAAGATTTGATCTGTGGCAGACTCTGGTGGTCAACTGAGTAGTTCAGAACTTTTTCCTCTTCCTACTTTTTTTTCTTCCTCTGTAAAATGTGCAAGTTATGATTATGAACCACAGAAAATAATGTGTGGGATTGTGCAAGATCTTTTCCAGAGTGTCAAAGAAATCAGTAACAAAGGCTACAAGAAGTTATTGACACATGAGATTTTCCTGCAAGCAGGGAAAGCAAGCAGTTTGCTTGTAAAGGGAAAGCCTTGGAAAACCTGCAGTTCAGGGTCTTTGGAGGTATGAATGAGAAGTGCAAAAAATGAATATGGTAATGAAGTGGTGCAGAATGTCTCTATAGAAGCTGAGTAACTGACACCATGACTACTCTTGGCCAAAAGGATTGAGCCTAACTAATTTTACAGCAGGTTTGCTATAGTTTAGAAAAACTAAGGATTCATCCTGTTAAAGAAAAAGGTGAAGTTCAAAATGAGTGAGCTGAGGAAGAGTTGTAATGTAGGAGACTTTTGGAGGTGAAAAGGGGCCATTAAAAGAATGGACACAGAAAAGGGCTGGAACTTCTACTGAAAAGAGGGTAAGTGATCTCAACACCTGAAAACTGTTTTTTTAAGGAAAGAGATAACAGTAAGACAAAACATTTGAGTACCAGTAATGGGAAAGGACTCTTGACTGGAGACCCCTAATATGATACCAATCCTCTAAAAGAAATGTCAGAACTGCAATAAATGTTATGTCTTGTTACATTATAAACCAAAACAAAACAAAACTAAAACCCTTAAAAGACAATAGAGTAGTAGGAAAAGAAAATAGATTTATCATTGGTAATAAAAGATTATAATGAGAACAATAGTTAAGATTGCTGATATTGTTGAGGGCATATTTACAAAAGTTGATGAAAGATCAATATTTGAAATGTTTGTATAGTGATACAAAAAGCACAGAGACACATAGTTTTAATGAAGCAAAGATATGGACATGAATATGATCAGAAATCAGAGAAAAAATGCAGCTGCTGAGAAATTATGTAAAAAGAAAAAAGAATATGTAAAGAGATGCTAGAGACAGAGGTTAATGTCTCAAACATTGTGGTGGGAAACAGTTGTGGTCTGCGCTGCAATGGGGAGCCACAAAGGAGGGGCTCCATGTTCTGATAGCCATGTGTGGCCAGACATCATACAGAGTTAATTTGACGAAGGGGTTGACAACCACCTGAAAGACCCCTTGAGACTACCCCCATGCTCTACAGTGGTGATTGTGCAGAAGACCAAGAATATTGAGGTGACAAGAACCATATAAGTCATCAAGAGATGTAACACCTTGTGAGCTGGTCACTCACCACTGGAAGACAACATCACTGGACCCAGAGATGGTGATTCTTTCTCTGTTCTCCCACTCTTTTTCTCTTTCTCTCTCTCTCCTATCCCTTCCTCTGTTTCCCTGCTTCATCAGTTGTAACTCTGCAGTGTTTTAACGAAGTTTGCAAGTCCTTATCCTTTACATCCTTACTGACTGTAAAGTAAAGTTATGTTTCGATCATACCTTCTGAGTAATCATTTTTACTCCTAAGTACTAAACAAAGAATCAAAAGAAACACCTTACCCATACCCACCAAGTGGGACAGGATAAGAGAAGAAAGTAATAGAATGGAGAATTTTAAATTGATTAAGATCGCAATCACCTTGGAGACCAAAAGAAGGCCCAAGAGCTCCCAGAGGAATACTGACAAAAAAAGACCCTACAGTGGAGCTGGGAGTAGACAGCAAATTCTTTCTATTATTAAAGATAATTACTGCCAGAAACTGTTTCCATAGTGGTGGTTGTTATACTTAATAGACTTGAAGAAAAAAATATCATAAGATAAAGCTTTATAGAAATCTAGATACAGACAAACTTCCTTACCAGCAGATACAAAGTGTGATGCTACATTTTACTTGGTGAACAAAGAGCTCTTCATAAATGAAATGATGATAGAGTCCTTTACGCTATGTGGTAATAAGCTACTTTTAAAAGAAAAAAAAATGTCAAAATCAAATTAATTAATAATTACTTCTTAAAGATGAGTCTTGATACATCAAAAAGTTAATTATTCATAATATGTAATTGTACAGTGGATTATTAAGAATGAATTCAAAACTATATTTCTTATTCCTCAAAAAATAAACTATTGGTAGATAGTAGGATTTCTACTTTGTGCAAATCATCTGCAAAGTTACATTTTATCATTTTTCTTTTTAGATATTTTTATAGTCAAGATCAAATAAGGAAAATTTTAGGTATTTTGGGTGGGGGTGTTGGTAAATAGTGGCAATATGTTATCCTGTAGTGGCCAGGAATAGGAAAGTATTTTTTGCCAAGTTCCTTTCTTTCTCTCCTCACTGATGTTCCTTAAAAATGTTTACTTTAAATAGATTTTTGTGTTTGCTGCCCTTCTCTTGTAGGTTGAACATGTCTAACTTTCATTGATTTTATTCATTTTAAGATATCAACGTCCCCTTAAAAAAAAAAAAAAGTTTGCTGGAATAAAGAACTAGTTTGCTCTTTCTGTGAGGAGGAGGAAAAAGAAAAAACAGATAATTGTACTTGCAGTGAAACAGTTTCATAAAGCCTTTTAAGTATTGCAGGTAGAAAATCATGGTGCCTTATGGACTTTTAAATAAAATTTATTGGTATGATGTATTTATTTCAGAAAGGATGTCTGCTACCAATGTAGCAGAGGTTATTCAAAATATGTTTCCTTTTATAGCAAAACCTGTGATGTGACTTGTCTGCTAAAGCTTAAAAATGGCACTCTTGAACAGCCAACCCAGGACTCTCTTTGCTAAATCTTCCACAATTTCCAAGGCAGTGAGTTTAAAAGGAATGACCACAAATGACCACATATTTTTCTAGTGGGAGGCAGTACAGTTGTGTTAGTGGTGGTCTCTGTTAGCGCCTCTATGAACAGATCCACCTCACTGCCTGCCAGGTGCCCGCCAACCTGCTCCCTTTAAGATGAAAAGTTTGTGAGCTGAGAAAAAACAGGGAGATCACTCACTAGTTACCATCATGGGCAACACAAATTTGACTTGGGGGAGATCAGTGTAATTTATTGCCATTTAATGTCACAGTGAGATAGTGAAAATAAAAACAAATCTAAAAACATCTTCCCCCCACCCCACCCCTCCCTTCTTCCCAGGCTAAAGTTCACTCCTAATTTTTCTACTTTCTTCCCAAGTGGCACAGGGTCATGGGGAATGGGAGTTGCAGTCAGTTCAAAACCTTCTGCCTCTCCTTTCTTCTCATGCTGTTCCCCTGCTCCATCCAGCAGTCCCTCTCAGAGGATACTGTTTTTGAACAAAATGCCACAGTGTGGGTCCCTTCCACAGGGTCACAAATCATGCCAGAAAATGTGCTGCAGCATGGGTTCCTCTTTCCAGAGGTCACAGGTCCTAGCAGGAGCCTGCTCTTGCATGGGTTTCCGTGGGCTGAGGATTTCTTCAGGGCATGCCCACTGGATCCCATGCGGGGTCCTCCATGGTGTAAGAGACTGATTTTGACCTTGTTTATGTCTTAATCTCACCTGTGAGTTCACACTGAGAACCTCCCTGGCACTGGATCGGGACTCGTGGGCTCCTGGGTGGGTCTCTGTGTCACCATGGATTGCAGAAGAATTTCTGTTGCAAGTCCTAGAGCATCTCCTCCTCTTTCTTTGCTGACTTTGGTATCTGCATGGCTGTTTCTCTCACATTTTTTCCACTTCACCCTTCCCATGGCTGTTGTGCAACATTTCCTACCCTTTCTTAAATATGTTGTCACAGGCTATCACTGATGGGCTCAGTTTTGGCAGCATGTGGGGTTTGGAACTGGCTAGAATTTTCTCTTTCCAAGATAGGGGCAGTGTGTGATCTCTTCTCACAGAAGCCACTCCTGCAGCCCTCCCCAACTCTGACTGAATACAGAGTTACAATGTGAAAAAATGCTAAGAATCAAAATCCACTAGAAGACAACCTGGTTCTTATAACCACCTGAAGGAACTCACCAAGGAACAGGTGGAGAAGTACAAACATTTTCTAATGTCAGACGGAGCCTAATGTTGCCTCTATTTAAATAGGCATTCTCCTTGATGCTTTAAGAGGATATATAAAGAAAAAAAAAAATTCTCAGGTCTAATAAGTTTGTTTCAATAAGGAAAGAGTGGAAATTTTATTTAAAAATCAAACCACATAGTCTGTAATGAGGAATAAAGTAACCTGCTCCATGGCAGTGAGAAGAGGAAATAATAATAACAACAACAGTAATAATAATGATAATAATAATATCTTCTGCCTTCAGCCTCTAGCAGTACAACAGCTGAAAATCTGTCCTAAAAGGGCAAATAGCATCCCCCACTCAGAGAGGGAAAAAACTCCACAACCTTGAACTCAAAATGAATGTTATATGACCCTGTGGAATGTTAAAAAGAAGCTACATGTTGAACTGGTTTGGCTTTGTCTTGTCCACCAGTGGCAACAATAAATAGCGATACCTTGAAGTTATCTTTTTTCTCTTCTTAGTTACCCCTCCAGTGAAAAAGATGACTCTGTGGTATGCCTACTCTCCTGTTTCATGAAAAATAAATCAGTCATTTTGGGATAAAGTTATAAAGTTAACTTTCTTTTTATCAGCCTGTATGATTTTGTGCACTGCATTTGTGGCTGAGTGTTGTTAACACCAGCGCACAGCATCAAGATTTTATCTTTCTCTCTCTGCCCTTTCCCAAAAAGGAAGTAGACTGGAAGTTGGCAAGGCTTGGAGGGGACATAGCCAAAGCAGCTCAATCACCAAAAGGGTATTTCATACTGTGGTAATCAGCAGTAAAAGCTGGGGGAGAGGAGGAGGAGAAGAGGGATGTTTGTGGTTATGACATTTCTCTTCCCAAGTAGCCATTAAGCGTGCTGAGGCCCTGCTTCCCAGGAAGTGTCTGGACATCTGTCTGCCAATGGGATGTCTTTTCTCTTTGATTATGTGCACAAGTTTGGTTTTATTATTAAGCAGTCCTTATCTCAATTCCAAAGTCTTTTTGCCTTCCTTCTATATGTCACCCCATCCTTCAGGAAAGGGGAGTGAGAGAAAGGTGAGGAGGGTATTTAGCTGCTGTCTGGGGTCAACCCACCACAGAAATTCACTTGAAGCTTAATGGGTTATTCTGCGTATGACAGGAGACCTGTGAGCTTTATTTAGCAAGGAATAGCTAGACCAAAAGTTTGACCTGATATTTCTGTTTGAATATCCAAGCAAAATTTATATATATATATATAAAAAATATTTTATAAGAGCAATAAGAACTGTACTACTTTTAAGTGATCTATTGAAAATTAATGCACAGGAGATAATATATCTTAATTATTTTTATTTTTTTCTATATAATTCAAAATTCATAAATAATATTTGGTCCTTATCCAAACAAAGAAATTTTCAAGGAAAGAAATGGCATTGCTGTAGTATTCAAAGTGTAACTTTTCAGTTTAGGGTTACATAGCTCAGTGTTTAAACAACTACTTCACAAATAGCATCTTTATCTTTACAACAAGGTCTTATTTCAATACTAATGGGGATAGTGAGACTAAGACCTATTAGTTTTCATAATAATTTTACTTTTTCATCATCTGTACCAAATTTGGACAAAAACAGGGGAAGTTTAATGAGGACAGGCTGAAGTCCCTCAGTTTGTTAAGCCTGGAGAAAAGGAGACTGAGGGGAGACCTCACTGTAGTCTATGGCTTCCTGATGAGGAGGAGTGAAGGGTAAGATGCTAAGCTCCTCTCTTTCGTGACCAGTAATAGACCCTGAGGGAAAGGTATGAAGCAAGAAGAATAGAGGTTTAGTTTGGATATTAGGTTCTTTACTGGGTGGGTGGTTGAGCACTGGAACAGGCTCCCCCAGGGAAGTGGTCACAGCACCAAGCTTGACTGAGTTCAAGAAGCATCTGGACGATGCACTCAGTCACATGCTCTGACTTGGCTGGCTCTGTGTGGATCCAGGAGTTGGACTTGATGATCCTTATGGGTCCCTTCAAATTCTGGATATTTGATGGATTCTGTCCTGTGCAGTCTGCTCTAGGTCATCCTGCCCTGGGTGTTGGACTAGATGATCTCCAGAGGTCCCTCCCAACCCCTATCATTCGTTGATACATCTGTTCTGCTTATTCAAGTGAATATACTTAAAATACACAATTCCTTCAGTTCTGAACAGGTTAACAGGAAGTACAGACAATAATCTGAACATTTTATCAGTGCAGGTTAAGATTTCAATTCCAGACCCAAAATCAAGCTTCTTTATTCTTTAGGTATGCAGAAATCTTCCTGTAATTAGGATTGACATCTTTGTTTAATCAGCATACAGGAAAGAATGAAGTATGTTTTAACATATATGAACACAAATATTTAATATGGCATAAAAAGTAAAATACAAAACAAAATTAAAAAAGAGAGATGTTATTTTGTACTGCAGTCTAACACATGCATGGTTGTGGTGGTTTGACCCTGGCTGGAGGACAGATACCCACCAAGGTTGCTCTATCACTCCCCTTTTCACCTGGACAAGGGAGAAAATATATATTGAGAGGCTTAGGAGTCCAGATAAGGACAGGGAGAGATCATTCCACAATTAGTGTCATGGGCAAAACAGACTCAACACAGAATAAAGGAAAGAAAACTCTCTAATTTATTACACAACACTCCACACACAGTGAGACCAGAGTCAGATAAAAAGAACCACGACCAGATCTTAAAGCATCTCCCCCCACCCCTCCTCCTAGCAGACTTCACTTTAGTCATTTCATTCCCTTCTTACCAACCATTATGGCACAGGGAGAGGCGGGGACTGGGGAATGGGGGTTTTTGTTCAGTTCCTCATGAGTTGATTTCCTTCTTGTCCGTAGGGGCATTCCTCACACTCTTCCCGTGATGATGATGATTCATTATTTTCCCTCTTCACCACCTGCCCCACCTCCCAGCCCCCCAGAATGGGGAGGGGTGGGGAATGGGAGTTCCAGTCAGTTCCTTATGAGTTGTTTCCTTCTTAGTTGGGGGAGGGGGCATACTCACACCTGCAGCATGGGGTGCCACCCATGGGAGACAGTCCTCCACAGTCCTTTCCCACAGGGCTTCAGCTATTCATCAACTGCCCCAGTGTGGGTCACTGCTATAGGGTGCAATTATAAATCATAGAATGTCTCTGTCTCTCGGGCCCAGACTTCTCCAGCCTAGTCCCCTACGGAGTTACAAGTCTCCCCCAGCAAACCTGATCTGGCATGGATCTCTCTCTCTCGCTCATCTCTGTGTGTGTGTCTCTCTCCATGGGCTGCAAGTGCTGGCAGATGCTCTCTCTAATATAGGTCACAGTGTCTTCCATATGTCTCTACCCAGTTCAGCGTGGGGCCTATCCACAGGCTGCAGGTGAGATCTCTTCTCCCCATCATCTTCCATGGGCAGCAGGGGACAACCCACTCCACTACGGTCTTCTCCATCGGAAGGGGAATTTCTCTGTAGGCTGGAGCGCCTCCTGCTCCCTTTACTGGCCTTGGTGTCTGCACAGTTTCTTACATCTTCTCACTCCCTTCTCTGGTGGCAAAAAAGCATCTGCTGGAGGTTTTTGGTTTTTTTTTTCTCCTAAATGTGATTCCCAGAGGCGTGTGACCATTGCTGATGGGCTCAGTGGGTCTGGCCTTGAGCCTTGAGGTGGTGTTTACTTTGGCAGGCCTATAGAAAGCTTCTAGCTGCTTCTTGCAGAAGCCAGCCCTGCAGCGTGCGTGTGCACGCACACACACACACACACACACCCTGCCTCCATCAGAACCCTGTCACGCAAAACCAGAACAAAACATAAATTGTAAGAGAGATATGCTGTTTATTTGAAAAAGATGTCCAAGCTTAGCGAGATGACAGCTAACATGAGTACAAAGGTCACAAAAACAAAGGCAGAAAAGTGATTATTCCTTTGCAGTAACAAAAGTAAAGTGCATCTTACAGTGATGTGTATCTATTTTAATAATCTCTGTTGCCATGCTGATCTGTTTTCTCCCTTTCTGTCCAAACTACTCTAAAAGTGAAGGAAATGATAGAACCATTAGTTGTAAAATTTCTTCTGTATGACTCTGTAATTTCATGCTACTATCAAAGCATCCATCTTTGGAATTTATTTATGTATCACATTTTATCTTTTGCAGATAGCACCTAACTTTATGGGTTAAAAGGAAGGATCAAGGGTGGAAAGATGCAACACTGATAAAAAAAGTTTTGCTATGCAAATTCAAATGCATATGTAGTGCATTTATCTTTATAAACACTGTTCAGCATGAAGAATATGACCTGTGGAAAGAAACATTAAAATTGTGTCATGCACTTCCTATACTTCCAGACATGGTTGAGTTTGGTTAATCTCGTACCTTGGTAATGCACTGTTGGGCAATGATGGACAAGCAACATGAATATCTAATCAGCAAAACTAAGCAAAAATACTGACAAATCATCCAATATGTGTATTAAAAACAAACTATAAGAAAGTATTTTGTATTCCCTGAAGTTTGTATACTTCCCCTCTTTCCAGGATACGTTATCTGATTCTACAAAGCTTGGTTTATTAACTTCTTTGATCATCACAGCCACAACAGCACAGAGAAATTAATAATATTGCATATTAGAACCATAGAACAATTTACATTGGGAGTGACATCCAGAGAACATATTCTCCAAATCCTGCTCAAAACAGACCCATTTATATAGAGGTTGCGCAGGACTGTTTTCAGTCAAGTCCTGAATATTTCCAAAGACAGACATACCACAGCCTTCCTGTGTAACTTGTTTCAGTCTTTGACTACCATCATGGTGATTTTTTTCCTTATATTTAATCTGATTATTTTATGCCACATGACCTATTGTCATGTCTGGTTCCATCTTCTTTACAATCTT
Organism: Porphyrio hochstetteri; assembly: GCA_020800305.1. Lineage (NCBI taxonomy): Eukaryota > Metazoa > Chordata > Aves > Gruiformes > Rallidae > Porphyrio > Porphyrio hochstetteri. The sequence goes on along the minus strand of CM036905.1, from coordinate 181,205,469 downwards.
GTCATTACTGAACATTCAGCACTTAATTTTTTAAACTTTATGTAATTTATATTGTAAATCAGCTGTGAGCGTCAATAACATGGATTTGATGATGTATGGTTATCACTGACATCTGTGTTATTTGGTGTCACAGATCCTCTACATTGGCTACATCTGTTGTGACCAAAATGTACATCACTGAACAGCCTGCTATATCCATTTCAACTATTAGGTCTCTGATGGTCTCAGATAGTGTATACTTGTCTCCTATATTTTGTTATGTTGCTGTTAACTTGTCACATAATATTTGGGAAATTCAGCTTTGCATAGTTATTGTCACTGACAGTTTGGGTTTTTTTATCTCCCCACTGGTTCTTGTCACATTTTTGTCAAACCATCAATTGCATGAATGCAGTCCATTTCTGCCTTTCTTCACTGGCTCACCACAACCTGTATTTCATGAGCCTTTTACATCTAAAGTGCACATAGAGTATGTTGCTCTTTTTGCTGTGCTCTGCACGCGCAGAGAATAAAAGAACCCTAGGCATAAATGGTGTTACTTTGTAGTGTTCTTCCATCAGTACTGTCTCATACGTTCCTGGATGGCTCTACATCATGTCCATATGTTCAACTTCTGTTTGTAGGATTTCCTACTGTTTTCATATCAGTGTGAACCTTTATTTTTTTTCCTTAAAACCACCCACCCCCCCATTTAGTATATCCTGCAGGAGAGTTTTATGTAATGTATTAATAGACTACAGATTTAAAGACTAATCTCCCAAATATTAAATTTATGCTCCACCCAGCTAATTGTTCTTCTATTAGACTGTTTTCCTCTCCTTTGTTTTGTACACAACTATTGTGTTTTACTATCTTGCGCTTTACTGCTAGTATAAAGGAGTACTTTTTTCATTGCTGTAGCTCCCTAAGGATGGTGCAGAATGAGTTGCTTTGAGTTGCTTTGAGTTGCTTTGTATAATAGCAAGGGCATCTTATCCAGTGTTGATCACCTGTTGATACAGCACATATAGCTTGAACTGGTAAATTTGAAATCAAGCAACAAAGCAAAATGTGCTTCTGAACTATTTGAGCCTTATGTATAATTTCTGAGTCATCTTAGAAATAAAATTTTGGCAGGCTTCTGGTTTCTATTTATTGGCAGTAAAAATATTTGTAATCATTTAGTCATATAGTAAATTCTCAATTTGCCAGAAATTACCAGTTAATCAGTTAGTTCAGAAATGTACTGTGCTCTAGAACCCTTCATTCCATCATCTAGACACTGTATTAGACAAAAAACAAACATCATTTTTCAGAGTTATAGTATAGGGAAGAGCCTTGTAGAGAAAGTTATAGAAAGAATGGGAAGTTTCTAGGGACACCAGATGAGTCTACATGCAAAAATCATGAGGATCCACAGGCACACAGGAGGCCTTCTTTAACATGAACTTTTTACATATTAAACAAATAGTCCCTTAAAATTTTCTGTTAAGAAAAGGAACACTGTATGGAGAGGTGAGACAGAACAATAAGATCTGTCAAGACACATTTTTTGTCAACAGGCATGTTAGGCAATGACACCTTAGTGTAAGTACTGTCAGTTCACATCAGCATGATGGTGCGCTGCTTGGGAAAATGTTCAACTGCTGAGGGCAGAGCTGCAGCTGTAGACTTTATCCATGTATCTGTCAGAAACAAGAAAAAAATGTTTCTTTACAAAACAAAACAAAACAAAACAACCCTTGATTGAAGGGAATCAAGGAAATGACCAGTCTCATAAGACCAATCTGCAAAATTTTTTGTTTGTTTTTAACTGTATAACCCAAGGTCTTTGCATCAAAGGGCTTTGATCCATTCTTCCACTGATTTATTCACTCCTGACCTCAGCTGACATATTTTATATTATTGTATTTGTGTGTATAGAATGTATGTGGAGGTAAAACAAAAAACCCAAATTCTAAGCTGTCAGTGTAATCAGTGGACACCTAGTCAATATAGTTAGGAGGGTCTGGAGAGCTGTTCAGCTCACTGCTATTTCACATATTGACAGCTATATTTAACCTTTACTATTTGGAGCTGTATTTCAACCACGTTATCGTCATGTCATAGCTTCTCTTTCCCTGTCATTGACCAATAAACTCACAGGCAGCAAGGGTGTAATTTAAAGGAAAATGAAGTCATTATACCTATCCCATATCACCACATTCCTTCAGAATACACACTTAAACAACTTCATCTTTCCTCTGCTGCACAGAGTTACTGATGTCTGTCTCATAAAAAATATTTTTATTCTTTTTTTTTTCCCCTACAGGCTTAGAACCCCAAACAACCATGAAGCATCTTAAAATTTCTCACAGTTTTGAGCTCAATTCATGGGTTTTCCTGTTGAAGAGAAGAAGAAATATGCACTAAATCACACTCTGTGCATTCACTTAAGAATATCTCTGTGCATTTATGGAATAACTAGTGACAAATATGCTGTGAAGGTATAATTTACAATGCAGACTAGTTCTTCTCTTGGAAATCCTGGAAAAAAGTTATTAAAAGAAGAGAGATAAGAACAGCGATTTTGTTATATAAGACAAAGAAAAAAAAATCTCGTATTTTGGTAACCTAGCAATGCCCTGTGAGCCTATGGGTCTATGGTCCTTGTACTTGACAGCCCTTAATCTACTGACATTTATCTTTCATCAATTACATATCACTGACTTTTTCCCAATGTAATTTCCAATATAATTTTCTACATTTTAAAATGATCCTTTGCCAAAATGCCTTTCTGTAATTCAAGACTCTGAAGGTATTGTATTACATCTCATTTTTATTTCACAGATATTTACTCCAAGTTTGAGAGAACTTCAAGTTCTCTCAAATTGCATATTGACAGATAACATCCTCTGATACCCCAGCAGTCTATCATTATATTTATTTATTAGGAATCAGGGTAATTGTCAAAATGTGTTAGATAAGTGACTTGACTTAGATTAGATAAATGATTTGGATTATATAAATGGATAGTGAATTGGATAGAAAACTAGCTGAAAGGCTAGTCCAGATGGAGCCCAATTACCAGTGGTATAACTCAGGGGTTGGTAATGGGTCAAAAGTGCATTCTGGGAAAGATAAAAAAAAGATACAAAACTGGGAGGAGTAGTAAATACACCAGATGGGTGTGCTGTCATTCAGAGGACCTCAACAAGACAGGAACCTCATGAAGGGAAAGGCCAAGTTCTCTTCCAGTTCAACCTGGGACCCCATTGGTTGGAAAGTAGCTTTGGAGACCTGGGGGATTTTGGTGGACAGGAAGCTGACCATGATCCAGCAACATGCTTTCACTGAAAAGATGATTAACAGATTCCTCAGCTGCAATAGGAATGTTGCCAGCAGGTGCTTTAATCCTTGCACTGTCCTGGTAAGGTCACATCTGGAGTACTGATTCCAGTTCCATGTCAAAGAGTATGAGAGACATGGACACACTGGGCAGCAGGTCCAGCACAGGGCCATGAAAATGATTAAGGGCCTAGAGGACCATCCCATATGAGGAGATGCTGAGAGAGGTTAAACTGTTCAGCTTGCAGAAGAGAAGGCTCAGGGGAATCATATTCATGTGTATTAATACTTGATGGGAGAGCATAAAGAAGATGGAACCAGACTCTTTTCAGTGATAACCTGTGACAGGAAAAGAGGCAATGAACCTAAAAGAAAGCACTCAACTTTCCACCTGAGCATGTGTTAACATGATCTAGTTGACTCTGAGCAGGGATTCTGGACTAGATGTTCTCAAGAGGTCCCTTCCAATCTAAGCCATCCCATGATCCTGAGAAATGCAATCTCAAGTTCATTGAAACAGAAGTAAAAGTATTAAATTAAATAAGATAATTTAGTTCTGTATGAAACAAAAATCTTTCTTATTTCCTAAAGTTTGTCAGACATTTTATTATTTTTTTTTATTTTGACTATGTTCCACATCAATTTTCACAAAATCTCTGTCTCAGACGATGTTCTTAAAAACAAACACATATTACCATTTCATCTTTGACATCTACACTTGATCCAAAATTTCTTAATTTTTATCATTTTTGCATAATGCAATCTTGATTTCTCCCCTCTCCCAATTGGTTTGTGCTTCCAGTCTCATAATTTCATATTAACCAGTAAATACTAAAGCCTGAGAAGGAATACAGGATATAAAAATTTTATTTTTTAAATTACATTGAAATGACTTACAAAATTGTTGAGAAGTCTATGGTATCAGAATTTCTAATTATATACTTCTTCATGGAAGTGGGATTTTTAATAAAAATAACATGGAAAGTACTTTTTTTTACCATGTGTATAAATCTTACAACCATTCATATTTTTGCTATCAAAAATGTTCAGCTCTATTAAAGATATGTATTCTAATCTTCTGTGGCTTTATGCTCGAGTGTCTCATACTGATGTTCTAACTTATTGCTGGTACTTTGCTTTTGGTCAGTGAACTGGTACAAAGGTTCAAGACAGTTCACTAAGACGAGAAACCACTTAGAAAGCAGACATAGATGCAATCACAAAGGTTAATACAGGATCAAAACTCCTTTATTGTAGCTCCTCACAGTAACATACAGATTCCTGCAGGTTTTCTTATTATCCTCTTAGACTAAAATACGGTAAGCATCTCTCTTCTCCCTTCGTGAGACTTAATAACCTACTGTGTGTGTGAATAGGTACATGGATCTTGCTTTTCATGAGGTTTGTTAGCAAGAAGACACAGGAAGATATTTTGTTTCTCTAAGAAAAGCAATAAGTAAAAGACAGGAAAATAGCAGACAATTCTAGTAACACCACATACAGGCAACTTCAGGCTTCTATCATTGATTTTGATTTTTGCATGCGGGGCTATCCCGTAACAATATCACTGCATGGCATGTGAGCATCATTCTTTGATCATAATTAATGAACAGTACCAAGAAAACTATTACAATGTGAGAAAAGAGAATCATCTTCACTTGGATGGGGTGGAAAAACATTAATCAGTATGTCTACCTTTTGCTCTCTATTGACAGAAGCTCTAAGGAGACTTTTAGAAAGCCTACTGTGGACATAGACAAAACCTAACAAATTGCATAAAGTTATATAAACAGATATTTTGGGAAATTCAATTACTTTATTGTAAGTATCAGAGTTAGCATGCTACTGTTAACACAACAGACTTGTAGACATAAATCATTTTAGCACTCAAAATTAATCTCTCATTCCCACTTAGTAGGAGACAGAAAGTAATTTTATAACAGCACAGAAAAAATAATAAAGAATCTAAGTTTTCCTTTGAAATTCTTTGTTGATACTTACAGATAAATTACTTAATTGTCTGTGATTGATGTAACAGAGATATACCAGACTGGGGTGTAAAACCATTAACATTCTAGATCTTCTCTACAGAACTTGTAGTACATCTACATTGATATAACAATTTATTCACAAACCAAATAAATAAATAGCTAATTTCTACATTGTTTCTCTCAGGTCATTCACATGATATAGCCAAATGAATCAGATTTTTAAAGGAATCTTCAGTGAAACAGTTATTATTATCAGGCATTCTCATAGATCCCAATTGATTTTACTGAGTTCTGCAAAGATCTCTCTTCATTCAGGAACTCTTCAACATTTTCATAAGGATGACACACATTTAGTAAACTGAGAGATGATAAAATGTGGGAAAGTCTACCAATATATTGGAAAACAAGATTAAGAAAAATCAATAATTGTGAAAAATTTAAAAAAAACTCAAAAGCTCAAAAATAGCAATAATTGAAATTCCAAGACCCTACACTTCAACAAGAATAATTAAGCGAAAAAATATAAGATAAGAAACAATGACTACATATCAGGTCTGCAAAAAAGAATCTGGGGATTTGAGCACAGTGAAGTCTGAAAATTAATCAGAGTCCCCTGGCACTGTGGAAAGGAATAGAATGGTACAAATATATTTACATTTCTAATGAATATGACATAAATCTGCTTTATTCTTAACAAAGTGTTTTTCAACCGCACTTCCCTCCAAATACTTGGATCAAACAGATGAAACCCTCCCCACTCACACACACACTACATAGCCCACTGAAAGCACTGAATGAGCCAGTATAGTTTAGCCTACAAGAGAAAACAGATTACGTGATAACAGCTTTTAACTGTGTGCATGGTTGAGAACAAAACAGAAATAAAGCTTTAATTCTATACTTATTTTATATAGGAAAATCTGCAATTTGCTTTAACTGCAGAAAGGAAATTTCAGAGGAAGCATTGGGAAAGACTTTGTAGCAAGGACAGTGGAGTAGACTGCCTAAACAGACATCGGAAAGACAACAGTCTTTTGCAAATGATGCATAGTATAGTTAACTCAACATTGATGCATGAAAGTAGGTAAGACAACCTCTGGAGGTATTTTCCAGTCCTACAGATTTTAAGTACTGAAACTAAGAACTTAAAATACTTACTATGCTTAAAGTTATTTTTACATGGAGGCAATGATGGTGGATATTAATACCATCTAATTCTGAACAAGTCTATGCTTACAAAGATCTGAGAATGCCTGCCTCAGTAATTGTAGGGATCCCCTCTGTGAGGAGGCAGAAACCTGCTCAGCTAAATATTTCCTTTTTATGCCTTATCACGTCTATTTCCAACGTGAAAAAAGTTCTGCTGTCCTTATTTGACTTCTGATTTGATAAACTTATTCAACTACTGAAAAAAAAAAAAAAAGGAAAAATCACATAGGAATATTCTCAATTGAACCAGTCACTTTTTTTCTAATTCGTTTATGATATAAATACTGCCAACATTCTTTCCTGATTACAGAATGAAAGTTTTGAAACACATTAGAAAAAGAAATTACATCAGAAATCTGACACAGTATTTGAAAACCTAATCCATATTAAGTGAGAGTTAGAAATTTAAGTTCAGGATAGAAATTTAGAAAGAATTCTCAAAAATTATTCTTTTGCCTTCGTGCTTAAATTTTCTAATTTTTTTTTCTTGGACACATGACATTGTGTTACTGGGGATGCAGCTTTTGCTCTACTGACTCCCTGAAAGATTTCTAGGTGGTCTGCACTGACTTCCAGCTCTCACTTGTGGCTACATCGTATGAAAAAACAGGCATTCAAGTAACATAACTATTGTGAGTGATGTTTGTACTTTCATTCAGAGTATATACAATTCAAAGTATTGTACTACTATCTGATTTTGCTCATTGAACCTATTTATCAGCAGAATATTTACTCCAAGAGTCAAATTTCTAGGCTTGAAAGAAATCTCAACCTAAGCAATTTGAACAAGCAGTTTTCTCAGGCTAAGAAAAGGCTTTAATTTACCTGAATGAAGATTATCAGGGATGAATATGTTTTTTAGCTCTCCAGGTGAAACAGGGACTTTATGCAGAAAGGACTAAAAAATTCCAGGTCGCTGGAAAAACATGTGAAAAAAGAAAGCTGATTTTATCATGTTGCAACTGGGAGTGGGATGCGATTCATCATTATAAGTGGATGCTTCTTTTCACTAGATAAAAACTATTAATAAAACAGATCACTAAAAAGAACTTCAAATTCGACTCAACTTTAGATGCTGGAACACAAGTCTTTATTTTCCCTTTATAATCATTGCAAAGAAGATGATGTTCATAGTTTGGAATTCCTTTAATTTTTCTGTGGATGCTTCATTAAAGTTTAGATGACTTACACCCTACACAAACTTCATTCTCTCTGTTCAAGATAAAAAAAAAAAAAAAAATCAAATGACACAGAGCAATACATATAAACATACTGAAGATATCTGGATGCAATAGGATGATTTCAACTATTGCACAAATGAGAAAATATAAAGCACCATTTTGTCTAGACACTGTTCTGAATTTAAGTGGCTGAATTGATCTTACATGACTTCTTAGACTACTAAATTCTTTGGTAAATGCCTGCTTGAACTTCTTGCATATGCAGCGGTTTGATTCCTCCTCAATGCCATAAAAAGCATGGCCCACCTGTATTTTATAATTTCCTTGGTCAACAATAGATGAACAAAGGCCTGAAGTGCTGAATTACTGTTCTATCAGGCACAGACCAGGGCATAACACTTCCTCAAAGCAATTTTATTATCAAAGTAAAAAAATTGCAATCATTTGACTACATACCCTATTTTATTTTCCATGACATAAATTGTCACATGGGTAAACCATTAGCATCCTTTTAGCTATGGTTCTGTAATCTCTTCTTAACTAGAAAAATCTGAGATTAATAAAATCTCATGTGTTAGAGAGATTTCCTTATTTCTTATGTATTGACCCCTCTATCCAGTAATAGAAGCAAGCTGTTTTGGTTTGGTTTTTAAAAAAGGAAACTACAGTATTGTTGTCATAGCAGTATTGTGCCTGGAATATTGAATTTGCTGGCCAAGAAGAAAAGCCTAATGAAATGAAATTGAGAATTGTTTCTCTTTGAGACCAACTTCATCCTCTGACACTTGAAAATGTACTAGCTGATTTTGGGACTTATTATTGTTGATGATGTAGGCGTCATAGAGAAATAGGCACTTCTTATCAAATTGCTCAGATAGTCTGTGTGTAAATAACATTTAAAGGACTGGCTGAGCTCAGTTCAGTCACCCAGATGTAAGGTATTTTCAGGGGCTGTGTGGGGCTAATCAATATGCCACATGCCCTGTGGGAAGCTCTATGGGAGATCTTCTGAATAAGCAGGCTGAAGACTCAGAGGGAGGCATGTCTAAAAGAGCACTAGAAAATTAGCTTAAGCAGCTGAATCTCATCTCAGAGATTAATCAGAAAGCCACAGTGCAGAAATACCGGAAAAATAGCTACATGAGGAATTTGTTACTCTAGATGAGAATTGTTACTCGCAGCAGTTAAAACAACTTTAGAAAAGAAAATGTAAGTTAACCCACATTTAGTGTCAGATGACTGGTCTCACCAACTATATTCATTCTATCCAGGCATTCAGAGAAAATAGGAGAGAAGCAGCAGATCAAAGTAATCAGTTCCAGGGATGCTCCATATACACCAGGTGAGGTTCAGAGCTTCAACCCCCTGACTAGATCCAGGCTGATATCCCACACTCATGTAATGTAAAGCTGTCTGAAGTTTCAGAGCTTTGTTTTCCAATGAGAAGCTAAAGCATCTTAGACGCTATTTTCTGAATTAGCTCCCTTTCACAGAGATCAACTTTGTGGGGAGCAAAACTATTCAGTAAATTTATTCAAAAAACAGTAAGTAGGGACAATCAGAAGATTCACTTCCAAAAGCTACAGTCATTTTGAAACAAACAAACAAAAAATCTAATGAGGAAGAAAACAATTCTGGGAATAAAGAGACTTCATTGCATAATCCCAGCAATTAAAATTACAGTGAATGGAGCTATTTTAATTCCTAAATACGAGTGTCTCTGCAAGAGTTCAACACATTTCACCTAAGCATTAGTATACTCTTCTACCTACTTTCTCTTTACTATATTTTCCAAAAGTCTATGGCATCTAAGTTTGTCAGGACATGCTAGACATTTCTGTGTATCTCATCCAGTCTATCTAGTAAGTTTATTTCCACATTTTTCTTAAAATTGTCATGGTGACAGTATGTGTGTAACAGTCTAATGGACAGAAGATTGTGCAGCATACTTCACCCTGTAGTGGTGAAATCCAGATCTCAGGATGGGCCCAGTCATGTGTATTTATACTCACATATTAAAACAAACAAGCAAACAAATATCCCCAGCCTTAAAACATTGCTTCAAGCCTAAAACCTCAGACTTTTTATTGTGATGACTAAAACAATGGTTTCATACTTATTTCCTTAAACTGCAAGCAATTATGTTAACCATTAATTAGAATCAGTCTTTATCTTACATGGTCTCTATCTGATAATGTAACACCTTATTGCATAACCCTGAATTGCAATCAAAACTTAAAGACATGTAGGCACCAATTACCTCATAACAGATATCTCTGCCTGTATACAGGCAAAGAAATATAATCACCAAGGATAATTTTAGGTGGACTTAAGTACTGCCTCTTATCCCAGGTAGGGTTCATTATTCAGGAAGTGCCACTGATTCTTAGGGTGTGGACTGCCATTTTAGCTTTGAATGGCAATCAGTATTTTTCAACATTCCAGGTTAAAGAATCTAAATTTTACTGATTTGGTTCATTGACATCTCAAATCTAGAATTAAAATGTTTATAAATTACCCAGATTAAATAAATAATTTTATTATATTTTAAGTGAGAATCTTGGTGAAATTGTGATTATAAGAAATGGTATGGAGGGGGGGTGAAAAGATGAAAACCCCTAAAATCAGACTGTCAGCAGACACTGTCATATCATACATACAATATACCAGGTAAGGTTAAGATCTAGGCAAAATGGATGCACTCTGTAAGCTTTATTGTATTCAGTGACTGTGTTATTGTTTGGATGTGCAAGTCTCTTGGGAGAAACTGAGTTTAAACACACAAGTTTTAGCCTGGTTCCTCATTGTTCTTTATAAACCAGCCAGTGTTTCAGTGTAATTCATAATGAGTTAGTACATAACGTTTTCAAGTCAAAGTAACTCCTAGCTATCAATTCCTTGACAAACTTATAAGAAGAATGTACACTGTAATTAAAGGCAGCAAGAAAATTTTTGATTGGACTTATTAAAGTATACTGTATGCACATGCAGAGAGGCAGTTTATTAAGAAGATATAATCTTTAAAATAGAATATAGTGAGCTAGAATAGATTAGTAATGATACTGTCATGAAAGACTCAGGGAAAACTGTTTTCTCAGATTTAGAAGAAATTCTACAAAAAAGTTATATTTGTATACAGACACACAAAGTGGGAAAATATTCTGTTATTCAACTCTGGCTTCCCTAACTTCAGTCAGCAGCAAAAACATTGAATAAACAGTTATATCAATGCCTATGGCAAACAATATAATCTCTAGTTCCTGGCAGCCACTGTTCCTGAAACTGTCTGATAATGGCTGTGGGTTAAGCTCTATATTCTGATAGGAATAATTTGCACAGTTAAAAAGACTTCTTAGAGAATGAACCTGTTGATTGAATAGGTAACTGTCATAAACAAAGCTGCCTATCAGAAAAAAGAAGTGATCCTTTTTTTTTTTTTGGACCATTAGTATTCCAGATGTTCACTTCCTACCTACCAAGGAAGATGCCATATAATAGGCGGGATGGCATCTACTGCCATCTCAAGTGTCCTACTGTACCCATCCTGATCTGCTGAAATGGAACAGTATCTATGAGACAGCCACACATTTCTGGAATAATGGCTGAACTCCATGTGGAGGATGTCTACTTGGTTATATTTTACACTACTGTGAAATTAGGATCATTTTATAACCTCCTACTCCCTTCTGTTTTCAACATTTTATGTTCCACAAAAAATACAGTTTTGCAAAGCATAGGTTAAATATTCCCTTAATAGTAAACTGTGCCATAAGTGTCTGAAAATGTTACAGTGTATGGATAGTCTTTTCTAAATCCTAATGACATACTGCTCTATGTGATAAATTTGTCAATGAATTCCAGAGCATCAAACTCAGTAACACAGAAATAAGATTGAATAAATACAATTTTGTGGCTATATGTTTTGTTATATAGTCCTTCCTTCCGCAGATTGAACAATCGTGTTACATACTTAGCATTTGACACTTTAGTGTTTAAAAGTTTTATTCAATGCAATATTTGAGATTTTAAAATAAATGTAAAACCAAAGCCCTGTGTCTAATATTTCTCATGAATATTCTGAGAGATAGAGCAATAGAAGTTTTGTTACTAGAGTTCTCCAGCATAAGCCAGCAGATAAATTTAAAAAAAAGAAAAAAACCAAAAAAACCCCTAAGAAACTGGAAAGAAAATTGGAGATATTCCCTGGGAAACTATATCTGTGGTTGCAGTAGTGGGAAAAGCAGAAAGACTGCTTTGTAACAAGGAAGGTGGCTCCCTCCCAGCATCCCCCTATCTCCTTTGTATTCAATACAAGTCTAAGGGAACGGTTTTAAGTAAACAAGTCAGCTCAGCATTCTGGATATTGCAGGGAGTGAAACATTTCAGATATCAGAAGAATTCAGGCAATTTAGATACCAGTGAGTTCAGTACAAAGATGAGAAGTGCAGATACTTTGATACATCTTGGGGAAAAAAAAAAAAAAAAGGGAAAAAAAAATAAAATAAAGAGAAGGATGACCTGAAATCTGAGTGAAACTCCAATGTGAGTCCTTCCCATGGCCTGCAGTTTCTTGCCAACTGCTCCAGCATGGGTGCCTATCAAGGGGTGCAGATCTTCAGGACCGGACTGCTCCAGTGTGGGTTCCCTCAAGGGGTTGGTTACAAGTCCTGACAGCAAACTGGCTTTATTGTGGGATCCTCTCTCTACAAGTACCACCAGGAGCCTTCTTCTGTGTGGGCTTTGCACAGGGTCACAACCTCTACCTGCTCTACCATGAGGTCCTCCATGAGCTGCAGATGGATATCTGCTCTACTGCTAACCTCCATGGGTGGCAGGGCAACAGCCTGCCTCACCGTGGTATGAGGAGCATTAGGGAGCATTAGGGCATGCAGAGGTGAAAATCAACAGGGAAATTTTGCCCCAGAATGGTGGACCCCAGCCCTATTAGGCAGAACGGGGAAAAGTGAGAGACCAGAAAGATGGAAAGGGCTGGAAGATAGTCCCAGCTCGGTGCTGTGGGAAAACCTCTTCCCTGCCTACCTTGGTTCCCCTGGTCCCCCTAAGCAATAGGTTTGAGGTGCTGGGAGTTGAAGAAGGAGATAAATGGGGAGGTGGGGGGGGGATAATCCCCCTAAGAGGACACCAAGAGTGAGGAAGTCAACTCCATGCCTCAAGACTGCCTCCACCAGGAAAGACAGAAAGGTGATTTTCGTTGGGGATTCCCTTCTCAAGGGAAAAGAGAGCCCCACATGCAGACCAGACCCTACCCACAAATTCTGTGTGTGAGTGATTTATAATAAATCTTAAAAGATAATGAAGCTAACTCTCTGTTGAAGTACTCCTTTTTAATCAGCACCCGTTTAAGTTTGTTAGCCGTCTCAAACAGCATGGTTTCTATTTATCTTTTACTTGGAAGGTTTCCTTTTGAATTACAAGAGCCAGAAATTAACTTATCTTCCAGAAAAAAAATTCCTAGAATAATACAGTTGAAAATAAACTTTTGCTTCAATGGTCTGATATGGAGCCTGAAACACAGTCTGAAAAAAATTCAGTTCCAAAGTAATTGAGTTTTGTACCTATGGAAGGGATATAAGCATTTATTTTTAATTTAACAGCTGCATTGGAAGACGTTCAGAGTCACTTCTGTAAATATTCTTATCTATTTGAAAAATAAATAATGCAAATGATCACTGATTGATACATTTTCAAATTCTATTGATCTATAAAACATTTCCTCATTAAATGCTGCTCCAATAATATTAAGAAAATGAAGACAGAGAACAACATTGATGATAGAGTTATTCTGCATGTCATTCATTGTGGGTGAAAATTTTTAGGTATAACATATATTGCCTTTTTTTTTTTTTTAATTATACATTATATTTACACATGTAAAAGATATTAATGTTTATAGCCAATGATGGAAAAGTAAAACTAACCACAAACCTTTATGTAATTTTACATATAATTATTAGGATAATAAAATCAATCTGAGTGCAAAAGACAGGCCTAACAAGATTAATCTTTCGTTGTTTAATATTAAGTTGATTTTGAGGCACAGAATTTGGAACTTTATTCATGCTTTACTTCAAAAGTGTCATGACAGCATCTTTTTTTACTAAAATCATTAAATGGTACAAATGCTTGTTTTGTCTTGGATTCATGGTTAATATGGAAAACTAGGAAGGACCAATGAAAGGGAATTGAACTTACTTCTAAATATTTCAAAATATATTTATAATTTAAACAAAAGTATATAATAAATGCTAAAAACTGGAATTGGCCAGGAATGCTATAAATTGAAGTATTACAAATTAATTTTCATAGAACTTCTTTTCAACTTGTTCTGCTCAGAAATCCCATTTTTGGTGTATGATCACTTGATCACTCCCAATTTTTTGAGTTCTGTAGATAGCAGATATCAAGGGTTATGAGGAATAATTCTTGTACTTTTAAGAAAGAGTTTACAATTTAGGACTCTAGTCTAGGGTTTTTTTTCCTGCAAGTAAGGCCTTAGTACACTTATGTGTACTTTTGACCATACGGCAAAAACTCCACTTTTACTAGCACTCAATTAAAAATACACTATCTGTGGAAGAAGAAATAGATATCTCTTGAGCTTACACTAATGAAACACTTTCAGCCACTGAAGTGCAACAATTTCAAGGTTTTCACACTCACATAATTTTTACATTTTGTTCATCTGTGGTCACAGGGGTTCATCTAAATATTATCAATTACATGATAGTACAAAGGGTGTGATTTTTGATGAAAAAACATTCTTTAAGAAAAAAAAGAAATACTCTAAATACAGTATTTATGTTTACATCTGCTCACAAGAGCACTCCAAGCTCGTTCTCATTGTAAAGCATGTAAATATGCTATCTTGCTATAAAACAGACAACATTATTACTGGCTTGCTTGCATATGTATTGCTCCAAATACCAACTTGCAGGAACTGGAATGAGTGGTCTGTCTGAAGCAATCTGTCTTACAAGATAACAGAACCTACAGTGACAGGATGATGTTTTGTGGACTAGGACCTCCATCTTCCGAAGGCTGTAAAGGCCTGTAGAGTCTTGGTCTCAGAGTAGCCACTCTGATAAACTGGACATTATGCTTAGGTGGGGTTCTCATTCAATAAACCAGGTGGACATTGTCCTTGCAAGGGCAGCCCCTCATTCAGTTGTCACCCTGATAACCAGGATCCTGTCCTTATCTGATAAGGAACAGTGACAGGAACATAGGGCCCTGTGGAGGCAGAGTGCCTTCTTACTAAAATCCAGTGTGAGGTTCCTGAATGGGTCATAATGACTTTCACTCTGGAGATTGTTGCCTTCAAGATTCTGTGTAGAAGTCATCTACCTGTTTACTCAACATCCTCTAGACAAAACAGGGACATCCTGACACTGTAAGTCGCCCTCCTTCAGCTGTTTCTCATACCTATCTTGAGGGTCTCCATCTTCAGTGTTTGCATGAGAGGCAAGCAGACCAGTGTGCACCTCTTATGTGAAATTGTCACAGTTGTGTACCGTATCTTTAGTTTTCTGATTTTGGAAGGAAAAATAATTTGAAATATCCAGCTTTTAACAAGCCCTTCATCTAGCCATCCTGGACACATACTCCTTTATGCCCAAGATGTTTCCCACATAAATTATGCAGAAGAAATCCCATGTGAAATAAGATACAGACCTTGTCTTAGTTTCCACCTCTCAAATTGCACATTCTCATGATAGAATCCTACCTTCATGTTTCATAGTTACTGTTTATAGATGTAAAAATAATTTAATAACACAGATAAATTAAAATTGGACCAAATTGTGTATGACTAAAACTTGAGCTTTAACTTAGCTTCCTAGCCAATGGACTCATATTTCTTAAGTGAGAGGTGTTCATGTGGAGGTTCCGTCTTCTCCTTGACTACAAAGGATGTAGTGTGACTGGGTCAAATCTATACATATATCTTATAGATATATGAAGCTAGTTGATGCAATTTTTCTCACCAAAGTTATGGTTTCCATGCACAAGCAGAATTGCTTAGAACTTCCACTCAAAGGCAATAATTATTTTAATGGATTTTTTTGTGATTTAATTACCTGTAGAGAATTTTATTGACTTTTACAGGTCATGTGAACAGGTAAAAAGCAAAGGAACCTTTACAAATGCTCTGTAAAATACCGAGCTGCAGGGAAAAAATATCTGATCTGGCAGATTTCATTTCTACCTGCAAATATTGTAACAGAAGGACATTAATGGCAGATAATAGTGAACACTAACTAGAAAGGAAATGACAACCTCCTCTCCTGGTCCTCAGAGTGAATAGAAATTGTAAGAGGAGTACAACAGTCTAAATATTTGATCTATCATCCTGAAAGGAATACAAATGAAAGTCAATATTGCTGAATACAAGTAAGAGTCATTCTTATTAATGCCTGCCCATTATCATGAAGATAAGCAGTGAAACAAGAGCAGTATTTATACCTAGATCTTGTCATTTGGGAAATGACATCAACTCTAACCAATTGAAAATCAGTCTAAGAACAATTCAAGAAGGCCTGGAGAAACAAAACATTGTTCTAATGCTTAAAAAAAATAGCATCATTCCATCATGGCTAAAAACCTAAAAATGTCTTGAGGTTTTAGAGCATATTCCATTTCTAAAAATCCTAAGAAGACAAGTTACTTTGAATTGTAAGTCCCAGAATAGATGTGTCTTCAGTCTTTTGCGGGTAACAGAACTACATTTCCTTATAATTCCATCTGTGCCTCACATTTGCTTGATTTGTCCTTCTCAGACAGATCATGATACACAGGTCAAAAAAAAAAGGAACATCTTATTTTCTGATACTTATCATTCTTTCATTTATCTTATAAATGTTGACATCTTTGATGAGAAAGCTTGAAGAAGTTACCATGTGTTAAAGATGGATTCATAGTTGCTATAAAGGTGTTATATTTAACAGCTATAGTGGTTGGTTTTTTTTTTTTTTTTACATGAACAGCCTACTGCATAACTTGGTAACTTGGGATTTCATTCTTAAAGAAAATTTACATTTTGGATATGTATCTATTTTCATTGAGTAAAAAATATTTTTGATGTCTTAAGTCTTCTAGAGTCAGGGTATTAATAGTCCATTGTTTATCTTCATTGAAGTATAAGAATAAATACACAAATATTTAGCCAAAGAATACTGAGTATTTCATGTTCTGACATCTGTCTGTTGTGTCACCTATTTTCATCTGACACAATTTTTCTTCACAGTAACCTTAAAATTTACAAAACTATTTTAATACAATACCTGCCGTCTTTGCTCCAAACTGGTCTTACCAAGGTATCTGCATCAAAAATAGGTATCAAAAGAGGATTTGGTATGATATTAATGGAGAGCAAGAGAAAGACTTTCAAAGACAGTTTTGCTCACCAGAGATCTGCGTCAAATCTAAGAGCTGCTAATTCTTCTCTGTTATCTGTGTAGGAGAATACAACAGATTAATTCCAAGATTTTGTCTTAAAATTTGGTGGCTAAATATACATGAAAATTTGCATGGATCTCTTTCAGCTTCTTATAACATCTAATTAAGCAATGCTCTGATAAATTTATGATATATTTACAAAAAGCACGGTTAATATGCCTATTTTGGATCTGAGTAGGAATTATTTATTTTTTAATATGCTAGGTACCCTTATTGTATAAAATATTTTATTGATAAAGTAAAAATAGAAAAGATGAGCTATCAACACCTGTAAAGGAATACAATCAGCTAGGTCTCATGAAGTTCTGAGGAAGAAAATCCATGTAGCTAAAGAATCAGTATCTAAATTATGGTCAGGATTATATAAAGGACAAGAGGGAAATAATTATATTTAGTTCTTGAGTTTTAACTGAAAAGTGAACACATTTTAAGAAACACAATGGAATGATAATGTCAAACATTCTGCTCTGTTTGAAGTTATGCTTTGCCTGCTAATGAGAAACTAAAGTGCCTTCAACTGCACCATGCATAGACACAGGCACATGAATTATTTAGCAAGAAAACAAATTGATCAGTTTGTATGTAAGTAGTAGCGCAGTCAGGCTTTTCTTTCTGTGAGAAAAGCTTATACAGCTAGCATATATTCAATTTAAAATCTTAGTGGAAATCATGGATATTTTTGCAGATGAGAAAAACTAAGAGATGTGCTAAATTTAGTTCATAAGGCTGAAAAAAAATTAGCATGTTTTGTTGGGTTGACCCTCACTGGATGCCAGGTTCCCACCAAAGACCTGTCATTCCCCTTCCTCAGCTGAACAAAGGAGAGAAAATATAATGAAAAGTTCATGGGTTGAGATAAGGACAAAGAGAAATTACTCACTAATTGCCATAATTGACAGAACAGAATCAACTTGGTGAAAATCACTTTATTATCCAATGAAATCAGAGTAGGATAATGAGAAATAAACAAAATCTGGAAACACCTTACCCCCACCCTCTCTTCTTCCTGAGCACAAGGATAATTTCCATCCCTCCTTGCTACCAGCAGCACAGGGACATGGGGAACAGGGGTTGAAGTCAGTTTATCACAGTTTTCTCTGCCACTCCTTCCTTTTCAGGAGAAGGACTCCTCACACTTTTCCCCTGCTCCAGTGTGGGTGCCTCATGGAGTCACAAATCCTGCCAGAAAACCTGCTCCAGCATCAGTTCCTCTCTCTGTGGAGCCACAGATCCTTCCAGGAGCCTGCCTCTCTGTGGGCTTCCCACAGGATCAGACCCTCCTTTGGGAGCTTCCACGTGCTTCACTGTGGGGTCCTCCATGGGCTGTAGATGACTATCTACTCTACTGTTAGCCTCCATGGGCTGCAAGGGAACAGCCTGTCTCACCATGGCCTTTGCCATGGGTTGCAGGGGCATCTCTGCTACAGCATTTGGAGCATCTCCTCACACCTCCTTCTTCATTGACCCTGGTGTCTTCAGAGTTCTTGATCTCACATATTCTTACTCCTCCATCTCAGCTGCTGTTTCTTTTGTGCAGTTTTTTTGTTTTGGTTTGGTTTTTTTCCCCCCTTCTTAAATATGCTATCCCAGAGGTGATACCACTGTGGCTGATTGGCTTGGCCTTAGCCATCAGTATGTTTTTCTTGGAGCCAGCTGGCATTGAGTCCCTTGGACATAGAGGAAGCTTCTAGCAGCTTGTCACAGAAATATTTCTGTAGCTCCCCCACTACCAAAACCTTGCCATGCAAACCCAATACATATGTCCACTAGCGTATTCCAATTTCTTCTATTGCACTGATTCCTCTTTATCAAGAACACATGAACAAAATAGTGCCTACCCTGAGATTGTGACAAATGTGAATTTGGATTATTAATGTTTTGGGTTTTTTTTCAGATTTCACCTCAGTTTTATTACATCAAATATTGTTTAAATACATGTGTATTTATGTATTCGGTAACCAATGCTATAAAATGAATTATGGGAGAACAGTAAAGTGGTAGGCAAGAAAGACTTTTAGGGAGGTAATTTCTTCAGCTGCCTGAACAAGACTGAATCACAATCCACTGAACCACTGTGCAAAGGACAATGATGAGGGTGCCCAGACCAGGAACAAGACTACATTGGTACCTCCTCGTAAACAAAGATGTCTTTTGACTATGAATTTGAGAATTTATTTGGACCACAATTTATTTGCTTTTCATGTTTATATTTCTCTATATAGAAGGAAGAAAGAGGAAACCATATTAATCTGCCGAATGTAATCAAGTACACAGAAGGTAAAAAATACTAAGAAAAAAACATACTAAAAGACTGATAAACCTAAACTGAAAAACACTATTCAAAGAACTGATAAATTGCCAAAAAATTATCACCTCTTCAGTGTTTTTTTATTATAACATTAATTTAAAAAATCAGTGTAAGTCCATAAAAAGGTATGTTAGACAACTGAAAGAAGAAATTTCTGTGAAGAAATAGATATTTATGATTCCAAAATAATGATGTAATGTAGAGAAGTACAGGCCTGGTATGACATCAGAGGCCTTGAAGAAAGGATGTAGGAAGGATGCATGAAACAGCATGAAGGAGCAAGTGCAAAAGGATAAGGCATAAGGTAGCAGATGGTTGGTACTGGAGACTCCACAGCTATAAACAACTCCTCCATGGTCTGTTGCAGAAATGCAAACCTCAAGTTGGACAAAACTGGTCTTAGGGGTATCAAATAGAACAATGACCATGTGCCAGCAGTTTGCCCTGGTGGCTAAGAGGGCCAATGGGGTCCATCAAAAGGAGCGTTGCCAGCAGGTCGAAGGAGGTGATCCTCCCCCTCTACTCTGCCCTGGTCAGGCCCTACCTGGAGTATTGTATCCAGTTCTGGGATCCCTGGTATAGAAAAGACAGGGATCTCCTGGAGAGAGTCCAGAGGAGGGCTACAAAGATGATTAAAGGACTGGAGCGTCCCCCTTATGAGGAAAGGCTGAATGAACTGGGGCTGTTCAGCCTCAAGAAAAGAAGACTGAGGGGGGACGTTATTAATGTTTATAAATATCTGAAGTGTAGGACACAAGGGGAAATGACCAGCCTCTTTTCTATGGTCTGTGGAGACAGGACAAGGGGCAATGGCTTCAACTTGGAGCATAGAAAGTTCCACACCAACATGAGGAAGAACGTTTTCACAGTGAGGGTGACAGAGCACTGGAACAGGCTGCCCAGGTGAGTTGTGTAGTCTTCTGTGGAGATATTCAAGACCCATCTGGACACCTACCTGTGTGACCTGTCCTAGGGAACCTGCTTTGACAGGGAGGTTGGTCCTGATGATCTCTTGAGGTCCCTTCCAACCCCTACGATTCTGTGATTCTGTGATCTGCAAACTGCAACATATATAGTTAATTCACATATAACATGTAGATGCCGACCAAAGAGGAAAGACTAAGGTGTAAAATGTTTTAAAAACTTTTTAAATGACTGCAATGGACCCCAGCATGAAGAGGAAGAAACCATTAACAGAGCCACCATTATTTCTCTTGGCAAAAGACTTCAGGTGCTGATGGTGATTCAGGACACCTCGTTACCACCAAGATAACAGTCAATGTTATAACCCTGCGAGACAGTGGAACAGAGAACATAATGTTGGGAAAGAGAGGTAGAAAATAATGTGTGTGTAGATAAGAATTTTTGTTTCTCCACAACAATATCTGAACTAATTATAATTATATTCTTAAGATTTCACCTATACTTACTAAATTTTTCAGTTTAGCTGCATATAAGCAACGTCGATTCTTTGCCCATAAATAAGATTTTGAGCATAGCAGTTTAGATTATGATGGTGATTTTCCAAAAATAAATGGAACACTTGACATGGCGGTACACTGCCTAATAGACCAGTATGCTTTTTGAGATAGGCATTTCAAATACAAATGGGCGAAATTATTTCATCACTTTCTAGATGCTCATGAAAGCAATTACCAATAAGTAGCCTGAGGCTTGCTGTGAGGAATACTTTTTCTTATTGTGACATCTGACATTGCATCAAATGTCGTGTTTCAAGGTTGAAATTGTGAAATGTGTTAGGAAGGATGTACAGTAAATTATTATTGGTCACCTTCTTTATAGTATTAATCTTTTGCTGCACCTTGGTAAAATGAGAATGCTATTCAATTTATCTGACACTAATGTTTGAAGGACTCTGCAATACCAAAAGAATCATCTCTATATAAATCATTAACCACAGTATATTCTATCACACTGTTTGGGATGTTAGCCACAGAAGGTATGTGTGGAGACCTGACATTTTTTCTGCTCAAATCGGTAGGTATTTTGGCCTTATGTTTAAGTAGGACTAGGAACATAACAGCTTGTGAAGAAAGAAAAATTTATACCATAGCATTATTACGATTTTATGACAGCTAATTTGTACATATGCTATGCTGCTGGGATGTTGTTTTATTTTGGTTAAAAACAAGCAGCTGTTTTTCATGTGATTACTACTTTATTGTAATGTAGCTTTGTTGGTATGTTTTACTAAAAAAAACCCCAACCAACTAAACAAACCTAGCTACTAACAGCTCAATACTCAAATGAATTTTCTCTTATTTTATTTGTAAATGAGTTAAAAGACCATACTAGTGTCATGGGTAGGTGTGCCAGGTGTACTTTGTAGACCCTTAATGTAAATGTCTCCAGAAAGAAGCATGTTTTCAATCATCATACTTCCATGATGGAATGATAGTGAACAAAATTTCCTTCAGTTAAGAGAGGACCAAAATCTTGGGAAAACATAGATTCTTCCAAAAACTAAAAGAATATTGACAGCGAGGAAAGTGGAGCACTTTCCATTAGAGAACTCCTGTGTGATATCATTTGTACCAGTTTTCAGTGTAAAAAGCTTCTATAATCTGCCATATCCTCCTTTAAATATCTAGGACTCATATCTTAATAGAGGCTTAAGATTCATAGTGGAGAAGTCAGATTAACATTTTACTGGCATCTTAGAATAGTAATTATATATATATACACACACGTTTCATTATCCTGAAGGACTATCTTTGAATTTTTCCATTTTAACTAGATTGTCTGGAGTATTATCTTTTCTGACAGTTTTTCTGGAGCTGACATGGCAATAATTGGGAACTAATGTGAGAATTTTGAGATGTCATTCTCAGAAATTAAGGGTATAAATTAAATATAAATACTTACATTTATCTGTGTTCAACAGGAGTTTAATCCAAGAATATTGTGGTTTATACCATTCCAAAGCTAAGCACTATATAGGCACGTTATATGTATTTTTGGTATGTGTTATACTGGGATCTTATTAAGACATAATCTATTATTTATTACAAATATACAGTAAAAGCTAAACACTCATCAAAGAATTATTGTTATTATTGCAGTGATATGGGCTATTTGCCTCATAATAACTACAATATCTCCTCCAGAAGTGATATATCTGAACTCTGAAAACAAAAGTTCTGCTTTTTAGAGATATTTCCATAATAAAAAAACCAGAAGGATATTCAATACCAGAACAATACACATAAGGAAGAGACCACATAAAGGTAGTAAGCTGTTTATTCTATGGACAATATAGTAACCTTGCATATTTTTCTGCATTTCTGTTTTATTTCTTGTCCATCTTATTTAGTATCTGATCTGAAATTATTTTTGAAGAACATATGTGAAACAAGTGAGGCAGACTAAGTAGTCACCATCTTCAAAAGGAGTGTTTCAAACAATGAAGTATCCCCTGAAAGTGAAGGAACATCTGGAATGGATGAAGAAAACAAAAGACAATAAAGACACAAGAAAAATTGAGAGAAGAAACACTATTGCATATAAACCCATACTGAATGTAGTTACTAATCAGCGATATGAGACCTTCACTTTTAAATGAAAGCAAATCCAGAGGGCAACAAAGATGATCAGAAGGTTGGAGCATCTCTTCTGTGATGACAGGCTGAGAGAGGTGGGATTGTTCAGCCTGGAGAAGGGAAGGCTCCAGGGAGACCTCATTGTGGCCTTCCAGCAACTAGAAGGGGGTCTACAGGAAAGATGGGGAGGGGCTTTTTACAAGAGTATGTATTGACAGAAAAAGGGATAAAGGCTTTAGGCTGAACAAGGGTAGTTTTAGATTAGAGTAGAAAAAAAAAATATTCTCTATGTGGCTGGTGAGAGCTAATTGTGCCCTATCAATACTTAAAGGGGTCTTACAGGAAAGTGAGGGAGACGCCGTTAATCAGAGAATGTAGTAATAGGACAAGGTGTAATGGCTTCAAGCTGAAAGAGGGCAGGTTTAGGTTAGATGTTAGGAAGAAATTCTTTATTGTGAGGGTGGTAAGGCATAGGAACAGGCTTCCCAGAGATATTGTGGATGCCCCTTCCCTGGAAGCATTGAGAGCCATGTTGGATGGGACTTTGGGAAACCAGGTTTAGTGGAGAGTATCCCTGCCTATGGCAGGGGGTGTCAGAACTAGGTGATCTTTAAAATCCTTTCCTACTCAAACCATTCTATGATTCTATGTGCATATAAACTCAAAATATTCCTAAATCATGCATATGCCAAGCCTCCTTTCATATCTTTTCCTCTTCCTTCATTCCAAGGTCTTTGTTTCAGCAAAAAGGCTTTTTAGTCTACAAAACATGGAGATATTGCAACACACCCTTGTCAAGTTTCTGATCTGTATAAACAGAAATAAGGAATCTATAGTCCTTCAAATCTCCCCCGTAAGCTGATGTGGCCTTAGTTTGATCTATCCTTTGTGGTCTTAGAGGAAAATGTTATCTGCTTGTACAGCTAATATAATCAGGGGCAAAAAGGATGAAATTTAAAAGTTAAACTAACTGTTCAGATATGATAATTAGGTCAATTAATATTTTTGTGTTAATATTAGAATAAAAATATTCTGAGCTCATTTTGATTACACAAAATTTATATATTTACATATATATTTATTAATACTTAAATACATATTCATACAATGGAAATTGAAATAATGATATTTTGTTCTACAGAGTCCTCCACTCTGCTATGAAAATGTATATGGGAATGATATCAGAGTCCTGAATGCACCAAAAGTCTGTGATTGCTCTGTCCAGTCTGTAACACTCCTTACCTGTGATCCTGCTCATTACAAGGTCTTTGTGTGCCAGGACTTTGCTTACCTGTGTTCAAGATCAGCTGAACCAAACTGCTGGGAGAGAAGGCATGAGAAACCACCCCTAAGACTTTCCTCCACTGACCCTGAAGCTGTGCTTTCATCTCAAGCCCTTGCCCTGGCTCCTTGCCAGGGCTGCTTGTGCTGTAGAGGTGCTCTACCGTCGCTTGTGCCTTGTTGGGCCTGATCTGCCTCACTGCACCCACATCGGGCAACCCTGGTTACTACCACCACCAGACCTGCTCTGCTCTTCTTTCTTGGGTGCTGCTGGTCAGTCTATAAAGGTACTGTACCACCTGCCTTGCTGTCACTCTTGGCTTACTTGTCCTTGCCCAGAACATCAGTGAGGGGCTGTATTAATTAAGTGGTTAAAAAATCTGAAAATAGTATGCAGATGTGCAGGATAAGAACATTCAGCATTCTTTAAACTTCATATTATTTACCAACAGAGTAAGACTTTAAATGTATTACGTAAATAATTGGGGACTTGTAAGAATGTATGTAATTCACATTGTAGTGCTTACAATAAACGATTGCAATCTTTGCAGATGTGTTTATATTATGATGTTAATCATTGGGTTACAGGCAAGTAAATAGATCTCTGTTGTCTTGTGGAAAATGAGGCAAAAATGAATCCTGTAATGCAGTCTATCTAAAAAACAACTGACCAAAGGCTGTCATTAAGGTTGCCTAAGAAATTATGATGAAAAGTGGCTTGGAAAAAGTCATTATATAATTTGCAGTGACAACAATCTTTTATAGCCTGAAAAGTGTTATGACATACAATATGAAACATAGAATGTAATTAAACATATTTAAAAGTATACATTTAGGACAGTATTCCGATCCATACTTTGATAGCTAAATTTGGTGTCTACAGGTATATAAACCTGTGGTCACAACTTTCATTGCATTTAATGGAGATCCAGGACTAAACTAGGTTACCCTAGTGGGAAATGTTTTTGCAGTTCCTTTATATACTAGATATATCTATATAGAAATGAGAAAGATGACACAAACTATGGGAGATCTTTCTGATGTAGCAACTGTAAGTCAAGTGAGGTATTTTAAAGATCCTAAATTGCATCACTAAGCTCAGTCTTAGATATCTATTGACTGTAATGGTAATTTAGACGTTCAGGTCACATGTCAAAATATTCCTGCTGTCACCGCAATGAATAAATATGATTTGTTTAATCCCATCTCTGGAGAGTTAAGCATCCCATCTGAAACAGTGGTCTAGGCTCCTTGGATTCATTTAGCTTCCCACAGACACCTTGACATCATGCTCAGTATATAAGTAGCTGGGGGAAGAAGGAAGAAGAGGGGGAAAATTTGGGGTGATGGAGTTTGTCTTCCCAAGTAACCATTGCCTTTAGTGGAGTCCCGCTTTCCTGGAGATGGCTGAAAACCTGCCTGCCATTGGGAAGTGGTGAATGAATTTCTTGTGTTGTTTGTTAGCATGCAGAGCTTTTGGTTTATTTACTAAACTGTCTTTATCTCAACCCATGAGTTTTCTCACTTATGCTCTTCTGATTCTTTCCACTATCCCTCCTGGGGGGAGGGAATAAATGGCTGTGTGTTGCTTAGTTGCTGGCTTGGGTTAAGCCACAACATACTAGAAGTTTATAGGACTAACAGATTGTGAGAACTAACTTGGATAAAATGAGTCATTATCAGAGTCGATATCTGAAAATTAATTTAAGTTTCCAAATAGGACTTGATTGACTAGATTAGTTTTTTGGGTTGGTGTTGTGGGGTTTTTTGGGTGTTTTGTGTTTGGGTTTTTGTTGTTGTTATTTTGGTTTGTTTATTTGTTTTAGTTTGGTTTGGTTTGATTTGGTTTCTAAAGTGAAAAAAAAAAGAGAGAGAGTTGTGAACACACTTAAAGTATATATATTAATACGCTTTTCTGGCCACAGCTGCTTTTCTCTTTTTTTCTCCCCCTCCATTCTCCACATTTAGCATAGTAGAGCAAAAATCTCTCTTGGGATGTTAAACTTTTCATCATAATTCTTTCTTTAAAAGCAGAATTGTGTATTCTTTTCCTTCTGTCTTAATTACTATGTTCAAATGACATCTTCAAGTCTCTTTTTAGAAACAGATTGAGGCGGAATTCTACATTCAGGTCTTAACTAGTGTTCCCATTTGGTTAGAAAACTTATTTTTTAAATACCTATATATGAAGATGTAAGGAAAAAAGTAAACATTAAAAAGATTGTAGAATTATTTTAGAAGATGACACTTGTGTTTAAAGTTGGGGTATTTTTTAAAGAAATATAAATTTACACATTCTAAAGAATTACAGCTCCAGAGATGTCTAAGTGTAATAGTTTGGAAAGTTTTGAAAGATGTTCTTCAGCCAAGAAGAATGTTATATAGGAGATAAAACTCTTTGAACTTTGCATTATTTGTGCATGACCCAAAACTATTCTTGGGATCAATATAACATATGGAAATGAACTCAAGTACAGTTCCAAAAATCATCCCACACCTCAATATTCCTTCTTCAAATTAGTGTAGTTTTTTCAGTCTTCCTCTCAGTAATAGCAGAACATAGAAGACCAGAGATATGTAGTTTTGCAATATCTTCCCACTGGAATAAGTCAAATCATGAACTAACTTTTTTTCCCCCTTTATATTATTTTAGATAAGAAATATTTTTTATTGCTCCACATGCTTAAACTTAGAATATGGTGTTCTAAAAATACGTAAATCACTTCCATTTCTTGACCAAGAATTTTCATTTGTTTTACAAATTTGACTTGGCAAGAACCACAGAAACACTTGAAGTATGTGACAAGCAAAAGAGAACAATTTCTGATTGGTAAATATACTGTTTTCTTCCAGAACACCCTATTGCACAGTGTTTTATTGTCCCCTTCTAGATTAGGAAGAATCTGTAAAGTAGACTGCAGGGAAAAAAACCACAAAAATACCCCTTAGATATCTAGGAACTGTGAACAAACAAAAATATTAGAAGATGCTTATGCCAAAACAAAGTATCCTTTTACATTTTGCATTCTATATACTGCAGTACAAACCAATTGAGCAGATCCTAATCTCTTCATTTAAATTTCAGCATTCAGTAGTTTCTTTTATAACAAAATCTGCATGAATGCTTTTCTCCCTACCCTGGCTGCATGGTTACTAGCTTACATCAAGTATCATTAGAATACAGCATATTGCTAGAGCTTATCAACCATGGACAGAATGAACTGCAGTATCCCACTCACATCCACTAATTCATAACCGTATCTATTGACAATAAAGCCTTCCATTTGCATTTTTGTCAATTCTATTCAGTCAATAACATTGTATCAGATTTTTCTCACTCACCAGTTTATAACAAGAAATACCGTGGCCCTCTATAACCCAATTTGTGAAAGTTTTTAGCTTTAAACTTCAGTTGTTACTAACATACCACTAAAATTTCAATGTAAGACATTGAAGTAAGGAAATTAAGAATGTACCTAAGAATTTCTGAAGCAGTTTTTTAGGCTTAAAATAATAAGAAGCAAGGAAAAGTTCTGAGAGTTTGCTGTTCAGTCATTTGTGAATCAAATAATACAGCAAGATAAATGGCTAAGGACCAAATAATGCTGCAGTTTTTAGTTTAATAAACAGCAGAACCAGAAAAAATAAGTATAAATTATATCCCACTGTGTAAAAAGAGATACAAGAAATAGAACAGGTTTTCACGTCCAGCCCTCATGTTAAGATAAAGACATGAGTTTTCACTTAATGAAGTGTAAATGGAGGAACAGATTTTAAAAAGAAATATGGTAAATCATTTTAAAAATCCAGCCACCCCCACTTAATTCATAGAAATAATTGTATTATTTCTAACATCAGCCCCTATTTGTGAAGTTAATGTTCCTAGGGTTCTTTTTTAGTTTGTCTTGTTTGGTGGGTTTGTGGTTGGTTTTGGGGGGTTTTGTTTATTCATTTCTGTTTGGGTTTTTTTCCTCCAATTTCTTTCCTATTTCCTATATTTCTGATTCTTTCTCTTTTTTTTTTTTCCTCTGTATCTTGTCAGTCTATTCATCTACATTTTCCTGTGAACATCCGTTTTATATTTTCTCTCTAACTTTATTAATTATTTTCCCCCAAAATTAATTTCTTTATACAAATAATGCAGGTCCCCCGTGAATTAAAATGCTGCCAGTGATAATGTAACCCTGCTAGGGCCTTCCTGTACCTTCTGCTTTTATGAAGAATGGACTTGCACGCCAAATAGGAGAAGCAGAAGATACCCAGAATTTGCCAGAATGGGAGACCAGAGGAATTAATGAGATTTTAGATTTTTTATCTTAACTGATGTCCTAAATTCCCCTTCCTAACCTGTTACCTCTTTCACCTTCCCTCAGTAACTAGCAAAGTACTACTGAAGAAATAAGTATGTATCATGCATTATTTTTATCCCCACAGCTCCCACATTCACTCTGTAGTAGCATGTGCAATCCTCTCATACAGAGTCAGAAATAACACCAAAAAAAGGCTAAAAAGTGACCCATGGAAAATTTAAAAAAAAAAAAAAAAGGAAATGTCTTGGAAGGAAGGGAAGGAAGTTATCTGCACCATTGAGGGTCTGTATCAGAACTAGAGGCATGTGGAGTCTCTCTGACACAGAGTAGTAGTCCTAAGACCAACAAGCTACGGATGGTCTATGTCTATGCATCTCTCCTAATCTTTTACAATGGAATACTGGCTTGTTGACATGTTGTAGCAATTTTTATACTATTTACTTCTTTCGTCTAGAAAAGAGATCAAAAGCAGGAAGGGAAAGTGTGGTCTGGACAACACTGCATAAAAATCTGGTACCTCCTAGGATCCCTGTGGCTACCCAGTGCAGCTCTTTTTGAGAAGTATCTATCAATAATAGGTGCTGTTGATATCACCCCAAGATAAAAAATTGTACCCTTTCTGTCAGAGAAATGGACCTGAAGATTTCATTTCCTGATTCTAGGAAATAGACACATAATCATACTATGTCCTTTTCTTCCCCCAGCTTTAACAAGTATTATACAGCCATGATGAAAGCTGTTAAGTCAGAAAATGAAACTTGAGGTGCTTTATAAAACAATGAAATTTTTGTAAAGATATTCAATTTTGTATTTTATAAAGCTACAATTACACGGTGGTTTGACCTGGCTGGAAGACCAAATGCCCACCAAAGTTGCTCTATCACTCCCCTTTTCAGATGGACAGGGGAGAAAATATATATTGAGAGGCTTAGGAGTCCAGATTAGGACAGGAAGAGATCATTCCACAATTAGCATCACAGGCAAAACGGACTCAAAACAGAAGAAAGGAGAGAAAACTATCTAATTTATTACACTGCACTACACACACAGTGAAACTAGTCAGATAATGAGAAGTGTGACCAGATCTTCAAACATTTCCCTCCACCTCTCCTTTCTTAGCAGATTTAACTTTATTCATGCTTTCTCTCCTTCTTCCTCCTCACTGTAGCATGGGAAGGGTCAAGGAATGGGGGTTTCAGTCAGTTCCTTACAAGATGTTCTCCTTCTTAGCTGGGGGGACACAAACAGGACATTCCTCAAACTCTTCCCCTACTCCAGCGTGGGGTCCCACCCACGGGAGACAGTCCTTCACCAACTTCTCCAACATGAGACATTCCCACGGGGCTTCAACTCTTCACCAGGAGCCCCAGTGTGGGTCACTTCTATGGGGTGCAGTCATAAATCATAGAATGTCTCTCAGTCTCTCCACCTCAGACTGCTCCAATGGAGTCACAAGCTCTGCCCACCCCACCCCCCACCCCCCTCCCCAAAACGCAGCAAACCTACTCCAGCATGGATCTCTGGATCTCTCTCATCTCTGTGTGTGTGTGTCTCTCTCTCTTTCCACAGCTGCAAGTGCTGGCAGTGGCTTGCTCCAACATGGGTCACAGCATCTTCAGCATGTCTCCACCCACTCCAGTGTGGGGCCTCTTGACAGGCTGCAGGTGGGGTCTCGTCCTTTTTCATGGGCTGCAGGGGGACACCCATTCCACTATGGGTTTCTCCACGGGCTGCAGGAGTATCTTTCTCTCCAGCACCTGGGGCAACTCCTCCCCTCCCGCTCTCTTCACTGACCTTCGTTCCTGCACAGTTTCTTACACCTTCTCACTCCCTTCTCTGAAGGCAAAAAGTGTCTGCTTGTGGTTTTTTTCCTCTTAAATGTGATTCCCAGAGGTGCTGTAACCATCGCTGATGGGCTTGGCCTTGCTCAAGGAACGACTCCGGCCTTGAGCCAGGTGGTGTTTGCTCTGTCGGACCTGCAGAGAGCTTCTGGCTGCTTCTTGCAGAAGCCACACCGGCAGCTCCCCTTCTCCACCAGAACCCAGCCACACAGAATTACAAAAATTTATTTTTCAATAGCTATATATGAATATTCCAATCTTAGAGTTGGAGTGACAGGTGTGCTCTATTCCTTAACCAAACTAGTATTTTGGTACTGGCTCCAAAGTATGTAAAGGCCTGAGCTGTAGTTGTGACAAGAACTCCTCTAGTTTGCATTTGTTCTCTGAAAATCCACAAAGGAGCAGTCACACAGTAAGCATTGATGCATCTGAGCTTGGATCATCATTCATACAATTACCACATGAATAACAGTTGGCTTTTCCAAAAGTGTTTTATCAAAGAACAAGAAAGTTGTGGGTACGAGTCTCATGCACACCTTTTGCACTGCATGTAATCTGACTATGAGCCAACCACTTTATTCCATAAATATGACAACCTAAGTGAGCCTTCTTCGAGTTCTCCCTGCTAGACAGTCTGGCTGTATGACGCTTATCTCCTCTTCACCTGGGATGCTTGTCGGGGTTGCTTCTTGAGGCAGAGAAACACTTGATAAAAAGCAGATCTTTGGATAAAACAAATTTGATCTCTGCCTGAATTGCAACTAGTCTGTACATCAGATGACTCTCCCCTTGAGTAGGATGCCTCTCAAAATTAGAGATTCCATACCTGAGCCTAAGAGATCCTTCCTTGCCCAAGGCAGAGTGATCACTTCCACACAACAGATCCTTGTTAAGTGTTAAGTGACTGATAGCATGCTGAATTAATACTAATGAAAATTTATAAATCTAAATGCTCTGTATTAATTATTACAAACTTTCATTAGAAACAAGCTGTCATCCAAGTGTGAGACTACATTTGGACGTGGCACATCTAAGCTCCATCAGGAGTTTAGAAAGCAAAGGAGTCCACTCTGAACCTTGCTACATAATGGGAGGGTCTTCCTTGCTGTTTACACCTTCAGCCTCTGTAAGAATCATTCTAACTTGATTCCAATTCAATTTTCCTTTGTATGTTTTTTTGATGCAGTAAGTAATAGGGGGAGTCTTGTCATCAACCTTTGTTAAGTCATACTTTTACATCATCTTAAACTCACTTTTGCTAATATCTTTGACAGTGGTTCTTTAAGGGATCCTAAATCAGGATTAATGATTTACTGAACCTTGGTAAACCAATGTTAAACTTTGTTAAATTCCATCAAATTTATTAAACTCTGTCAAACTATTATTTTTACCTCAATAAAACATATTGTTTCTTCTCTGTTTTGAGTGAGGTTCATTCCACTTATTTGTGATATATTGGCATAAATGGAAGGATCCTAAATCACACATTTGGGACAGCTACACTCATACGTCACTGACCGATGTGTTTAATTAAAATAAGGGATGAAAATGTAGATGTATTGTGAACATACCTTTAACCTCTGAGATAAACCTAAATAACTCACTGCACACAAAAGAAAAAAAAAAAAAGAAGAAAAAAGAAAAAAAAAAGAAAAAACCTGTTTTCTTCATTTCTAAAATAAATAGACATCGAGACATTTCCAGTCTTTTATCTTCCCTGAAGAAGCAGTTGTCCGTTCAAAGCACTGGTGGTAATTTAAGGGTTGCTCAATAACAAGTCTTGTCTTCTGTTAAAAGAGAAGACAGCACTGATACGTCTCAGAAAAAGCAGAATGTGAGTCTTACATTTGCACTTTCTAACAAATTGAATTAGTGCTGTATCATATTAGTGCTTCTCTCCATTAATGTGTCATGAGACTTGCTAATACAATTATATTTTTAAAATATTAGATAAAATTAAGACTCATTGAGTATGATGAGATTTGGTTACTCTGATTAAAAAATGCTAAGATGCGCAAAAAGTCTTATATTATATATAGGTACTATAAATTTATTTTGGGGGAGGTGTTTTTTGTATTCCATGTGAAATCTATAGTCTCTCTGTTTATAAGGATTTAAAAGAAAGATTAATTACCACTGAGAAATTCAGTAGTTTCATTCTTCACAACAGAATATGTTTTTAATCTTTTGGTCCTTCATATTTATATTTAATCCTTAGATGCTTTTTCTACAGAAAGCAAATAATGGGTCGTTACTTGCTTAGAAAATATTCTTGGTTTTTATTCCATCTTTAACTTCCAGATAACAAAATCTGGAGCATTATAATGTACAAGGAAATCCTGACCACTGCATTTCCACACATAAAAGACCCCTTATCAGGAATAAATCTAATACATCAGACATAAAGTAACCAAGCCATAGCTCTTGCTCTCTCTGACTTTTTGTGCATGAGCAAATTGACTGATCAAACAGTGCAGAGCATGAACACCAAGCGCGGCAGGTCTCATAGAAAGTCAAATGGGAAGCAGAAGATCCCAGGCTTGCCTGTAAAAGTCTGCCTTGTTGGAATTTACCCTTGAAATCAGGCTCTGAATACTCTGGTAGTTGGTGTTCCACAATTCTGAGTGCTAATGCCTTCACAAAATCAACAAATGAAATGAAGGCCTGTTCACATACAATAGCTACAAGACCTCTGGGCATTATTAGCATTTACATGCCTACACTCAGTGTTCTTTAGTCTTCATTACAATCTTGTAAGTAACTGAAATAGGAAGTTCCACTAGTTTGCCCAGGACTACACACAAAGTCCTACTGTCAAAAAAAAAAAAAGGTACTGAAATTCTTAACTATAATTCTTGTATCTCTAATATAAGATATAATTCGCTACAATAAAAACTAATGATATACCTAGGAAATGCTCAGAATTAAAATAAATAGCCAATGGGCTCAGGTAGAGTACACTGAACTTAAGAAAAATACTGTTTGATTCATATGGCTACTTTATTCTTTAACAGAGTATTTAATAAGTAATGCTAAAATAGGTAACTGTGGGACAAAAACAATAGCAATGATGGAAAATCAGAAACATGAAAATGTGGCTATTATGTTACACAATGTACCTAGCAGAATTGAACCTTGCAAGTTTTTATTGTTGGGGTTGGGTTTTTTGTTGTTCTTTGGTTGGTTGTTTTTAGTTATGAAACTAGAAAAGGCAAAATGAAAAATATATGAAATCATTATTTTCTCCCAGCTACCTTTACTCTTAAAGCCACTGTAAATCATAATATCCTGGGAAAGTGTGTGTGTGTGTGTGTATCTATGTGCTAGGAAGGAGTATCAGGAAATATAAAGAGCAAATGAAAAAGGAGAAAATCAATACAAACAGAAAAAAACCCAGTGTTGCATAACATTGTCCTGTCTTCAAGAGGGATAGTAAGAGGTAGCAAGAGAGACTTTTATGGTAAGTACTCTGTTTTGTGATTTATAACACTTGCCTATGCTTTTCATACATTTCAAAATTGATAAATGAAAGCATTCTCATTATATTGCAGGAAACTGAGGCACAAAAGCATAGATTATCTTGAGATATTTATTTGTTCCCAAAGTAACTAAAAGTAGAGCTAGTGAATAAAAATAAAAATTCACCATTGCCTGTAAATCTGGACCTATTTGAAAAGCAATATGGAAAGGGATGGAAAGCAATGGGAAGTTGGAAGGAACATACAATGACCACCTAGTCCAACTGCCTGACAGTTTCAAGGCTGACCAAAAGTTAAAGCACGTTATTAAGGGCATTATCCAAATTAATCTTAAATATTGACTGGTTTGGGGCATTGACCATGTCTTTAGGAAGCCTCTTCTAGTGTTTGGTCACTCTCTAGGAACAAAAATGCTTACCAAGAACTAAGTCTTCTTACATATTCTGTAAGGCCTTTGACACAGTGCCCCACAACATCCACTCTCTAAATTAGAAAGATATGATTGCAATGCATAGAGTGTTTGATGGATAAGGAATTGGCTGGATGGTTGCATTCAGAGAGTAGTGGTCAGTGGCTCAACTTCTGGACAAAAATCAGTGATGAGTGGTGTCCTTCAGGGGTCTATACCGGGACTAGTACTGTTTACTGTCTTTATCATTGACACAGTATAATTGAGTGCATCCTCAGCAAATTTGCAGATGACAGCTGAGTGATGTGGTTGACATACCTGAGTGATGGCATGCCATCCAGAGAGACCAGGACAAGCTTGAGAAGTAGGCTGATGTGAACCTCATGATGTTCAACAAGGCCAAGTGAAAATGCCTGCACCTGGGTAAGGGTAACTCCCAGTATCAATACAGGCTAGGGGGATGAAGGGATTGAGATCATCTTTGTAGAGAAGGGCATGGGGGTACTGGTAGATGAAAAGTTGGACATGAGCTGGCAATGTATGGTTGAAGCCCAGAAAGCCAATTATATCCAAAAATACATGAAAAGAAGTGTGGCCAGCAGGTTGACAGAGGTAATTCTGTCCATCTATGCCACTCTGATGAGACCACACCTGGAGTACTACATGCAGCTGAGGAGAGCAATTAGGTCACCTGTCATCCTCCTTTTCTCCAAAGCAGAAAAGAACGAAGTAGTCACCTCCTCCTTATCATGCCTTCCAGCCCTTTCACTAGCTTTATTGGCCTCCTTTGGATCCATTCAAGGACCTTCTCATTCTTCTTAAATTGTGGGGCACAAAATTGCACACAGTAGGCAAGGTGAGGTGACATCAAAGCCAAATTCAACAGGATAGTGAATTCTTTTGACTGAATGGTTATACTACTTGATATACTCCAGAATACAGTTTGCCCCCATGCCTATCAGGGCATACTGCTGACTCATACTGAGACTGCTGTTGACTGGCACCCCCATATCCCTTTAGGCAGGGCTGCTCTCCAGCCACACCTCTCACAATTTCTATTTGTGCCTGGCATTATTTTGTGCTAGGTACAGAATCAGGCATTTGGACTTGTTAAATTTCATCACATTAATCATAGTCTAGATCCCTCTGCAAGGCCTACTGTTCCTCAAGAGAGTCAACAGTACCTCACAGGTTTGTATCAGCAGCAAAGTTGCTAATGTGATAGTGCATTCCACTCCTGCATCCAGATCATTGATAAATATATTGAACAGAACTGGCCAATATATTGAACAGAACTTATATATTGATAAATACATTGATCAGAAATATATTGAACCCTGAGGAACACTGCTAGTGACTGGTTGCCAAACAGATGTAACCTCATTCACTACCACACTTTGAGCCAGTTTTTGACCCAGTTCACCACGAACCTGCTCATTCCACAGTTGGACAACTCCTCCAGAAGGTTGCTATGAGGGACAGAATCAAAGACCTTAGTAAAATCAATTAGTTAAACAGCATTTTCCTTTTCTGGATCCATGTTGACTGTGCCTGATGATTATTGCTCCATGATGTAACCTTTTTCCACTCCTCTTTATCTGTTGTCATGATGCCTTACCTCTAGCACAAATCAGATCCAGGACCTACCTCTGTAGTGGCCATGTTGAGTTGGCTCCGTGCATCATAGATGGCAGGGTATAGCTCCATATATCAATCTCCCTTTCACTCTCTCAAACACTCTTCAGTCTGCTTACCTCTTCCTGAAGCTCAGCCACCAAGCAGAGTGGTTCACCAATCTGGTCACACCTCCCACAGGCTTGCTTGCAATCACTTCCCACCTCTAGGAATGTCCCTTCACACATCCCATAGCTGAAAAGTTTGGTGGTCGCATACTTGAGCAGGAGCTCTTTCTCTGTGACTGTGCTGCTTCTACCAGCTGCTAGAAGCTCAGGAGCAGCAGAGGACACTGTTTTTTTGTGAGGTGCTCACCGTGCTGCCACGTGCCTGCCTGCTGGGAATATATATGCTTGTCCATTCAAATTTCTTAAGGCATTTAACACAGACTTGCATAAAATTAGTAAAGTTTATATCCCATTAACATCATAGCACCTTAATAAAAATATTGTAGAACACTGTCAATGGTTATATTGAATCAATACCAACAAACATTTGAGAGTTTCTGAGACTTCTGATGTATGGAACTATCAAAAATCTCCACCTGAACAGACTCCAGCACTTGAGTGTGCCATATGGTATAGAAGTACTATTGCAAAAAGTAGCATATTGCCCATTAAGCTCACCAGACAAATCTCCATTGCTTCCATACATACATTATTGTTGCACTGTGCCAGGAAAATGAAAAAGAAAAAAAAAAGAAAAGTATATTGCTAAAGGAAGCATAAAGTTCTCACTTGATGTTGTTACCTTCTGCTGGGTTCAATACTGTGCACTAACAGGCTCTACAGAAACAGGAAATATTCTGATCCTCTAAAGTCCATACTTATGTCAGCCTTCCCTTCACACCACTGAAAACTGGTACCTGTTTACAAGGACTGTATGGAAGGAAGGAAAGGTGAGTAGAGATAGTACAGTAATTTCCCTGCTTGCTGTATGTGTCACTACTGTGCACTATGTATGCAATGGGCCTTAGAAATGGTCATACCAAGACAACATAGAAAGTATCTATGAGGCTTTTGTTGCCATTACTTTGATCTGCTTTTGTTTCTTTATTTGGTTAGGGTTTGTTGGTTTGGTTTTGGGTTTTTTTTGTGTGTGTGGTTTTGGTTTTTTTTCGGGGATTTTTGAGGGGTGTGGGGTTTTTTGTTTGTTTGCTTTTTTAGGGTTTTTTTGTGGAGGTTCAAATCACACATTGTAATTACAGCTCCAAAGCTTTTTAGCTGGTGGGAATCTCCCCCTCACGGAAGACTACTGTACAGTCATAGTTTATTTTGTTCCCAAAGTGTATTTTCTCTTCACATGTGCTGTGGTGCCAGGCTTCTTGCGGGCATGTGCACGACTGCTGTCTCTATTTACTGTAAGAAGAAAACAACTCAGGAAGATTTTACCAAAATAATGCTTGGTAAAGTTATAGTGGAGATGGGCCCTGGTGTCCCCAGAGTAAAAGCTGACTCAATCCACTGTAAACATGGCATTTAGTACTTAGATCAATGTAAATTATATTCCACCACACAATTAGAATTCTAGAACAATGATACAAAGAAGTATAGGATTTAAAAAGAAAAATAAAACAAACAAAACAACAAAACTACAAAAAATAAGCACATTTGTTATTATAATGGAAAGAAATCACTGTTGCTAATATTTGATTTTCTGTACAATAGAAAATTAACATAATTGTGCTAGAAGACCCGAATCATTGTAGTCACCATAAGTATCTTTTTGTTATTGAATGTGAAATAGCTTCTAAAAAACCTCCAGAATTATAGCATTAGAATCGGTCGAAATGTCTGCAAGTTGCAAGACACAGGAAAGCAACACAGACAAGTGAGGTGGTATCACAAGAGACCTCTGTTAGCTGTTTTTTTAACATGAGAACATGCCATTTCTGCCAACATTCCTTAAATAATAATTGACTCTATTCTCATGATGTTTTTGTTAGACTAAAATGTAACTCCTTTTGATATATTCTGTGTTCCCTAAAATATGCATTAGAAACAGTAAGTGATGGTGCAGAACTATCCCTGGGGAAACTGCCCTTAAAATATTTAACATTACCTGCCAAGAATACCTCTGCTCTACCTTACAATTGCCAGTCATTGCTGTACAGCAATATCCAAAAGTGTCATTTATGCTTGATTTGCAGTCATTTTTACTTCTTAAAACCAATTCCAAGTTCCTCATTATTTATACAAAGTGATAAGTATGCAAAAATTCTTTTTTTTCCTAGTGAGTTATTTATTACAGCTGTTTGCAATAGTAGTGTTATCCCTTATATTCCCTGACTCAATAATTTTTCTAAGAGTTGTTTAGATCAGATGAGAGGTTAAGTGGTACTCAGAGAATAGCAGTGGCTATTGTAATTATTTAAGACAATGTTTCACCCTGATGAGCTGGTTTTGTAAAAAAACAAAACAAAACAAAACAAACCCCAAAAAACACCACTTCCCTTTTCATTTTCAGCTACTTAAAAAAAAAAAAAAATAGTACAAAACTATAGCTCTTTGTTTTAAAATTTTATTATGTGATCTATGCTTTACTTAGAGACTCATGTTTCTTTTAGCTGAGTTATCAAAATACAAAATCTACTGTTTAACCTTATTTTTTCTTTTGACTCTTTTTTTTTTTTTTCTTTTCTAAGTTGCTGAAGGAAAATAGTATACCAGAGTTCCAGGCCACATTATGATTTTTGGGAAGAAATTGCTCTAACAGAAAGAAAAGAAAAAAAAAAAAAAAGAAGAAGGAAGAGAGATTACTCAAAGTTCACTATGAAGTAGTGCTTTGGAAATGAAGAGCACTTTTTCATTTTTTTACTTTTCCATTTCCTAATCAATTTTTAATGATGTCCATAATGAGGCCTTCTGCACCTATTGTAGTGAGTTCCCAGCAACTTTCAATCCCACAGTATTTATTATGGTGTATATATTTTATATATGAACAATACTGTTATTTTGATCATTTATTTATGTTAAGCGGTGGCCATTATAGCAAAGTGTAACATCTGTGGTTTCATTTCTGATGCAGAGGCAAAGTGATTACGGAATTATGAGCCAACCACACTCAGGGGTATTACAAAACATGAAATACAACAAAGTTCAGTAAGTTCTTCTAATTTTACAGGGCTCTGATTATCTCACAGGAGCTACATCTTGTAGTTACCAGATGTTTCACAATAACTAACTGTGGAGTTGCTTCATTGTTATAACAAGAAGATTTTACTGCAGAAAGAAAGGTTGGCATTTTCTCTGCTGGATGAAGATGAAATTGGCAATTTGGAGCAGCAGTTTCAACTGAGCTGTGTGGTTTACATTGATTAATCTATCACATTAGAATATTAACCTACCAATCAGAGCTCCATTCTAGAAGTTTTCTAATCTGTGCCATATGTCTGGAGCTTAATAAACATTTTCTTTAATTCCAGCTATGGCAAAGACTTTTAAAAAAGAAAGAATCCTGACCTTTTTGTACAATGTTAGACACTTGGGATCTTAGTTTTATAAAGTTAGGTTTTTATTCATGCAATCCCAAGAATCACCATCCATCTAAACCTGAAATAACTCAGATAATATGGATTTGGATTCTTACATTCTTCCTAAGCAATCAGTAGATCACTAGAGAAGCAGCCCTGTTAACATGAATGAAGTACTTGGAATTGTGTTCAAACTGAATGTTGGGGGTCAACTTCTGAGACTATTATTCACTTTGGATGACATCTTCTTCTGCTATTAAGACCACTGTGATGATGCTATCTAGTATGAGTCAAATCTGACCATGGGAAAGCACAGGATCTTTACAGAAATTAACACATTCACCCAGAAGGCTCTTGAACCATACACATTTAAAACAGCTAAGGCAGAGCAACGCTGCTAGGATTTTCATTAATCAAAACTTATGTACTTCAGAAAAAGGGTTCATAACAGGCAGCTAATTTTTATATTTATTGGAAACCTCTGACATTAGGTCAAATACCAAAACAAAACAAAGGAAACAAAGAAAAAAAAAAAGAAAATATAGCACTGTCTTGCTCCAATGAAATGGCATATCTGTAAAAATTCTGATGTAGTCATAAGAAAAGTAAAGAAATCCATCAGCTGAAAGTGAGAAGCCTTTGCTTGGTAAGGTACACAGAGATTACTTACTGGCTATCTTATGAGTGCCAAGAGAACCAGGGATTTTAAAAGTTTATAAATAATAAGAGAAAGCAGGGATGTAAATTATGAATATGAACACATTAGTGTGGACTTTCAGCTAGCTTACTAGACTGCCACAGTGATAAAAATTATGCTGGCTGAACAGTGGGTCTTATTTCTGTTTTAATTATTTTGAAAAAATGTTACTGTTTATGATTAAATGATTGAAATGTAAGTTGTTTCATTATTTCGAAGTGTAGTATGTGATTTCTTTATGTACACCTTAATTAGCAATAATTACTTCTTCTGTAATTGTTACCTAAACTTGAATGTATTGAATTCTCTTCTAATCAATGTGTCTAATGATGGTTTGTATTTTTTTCTTTCTCTACTTTGTTAGTGGAGGTAAAGCAGAACTTCATTTCTGGACTATGGATTTCTTTATCCTGAAGGAAAATCTGTAACTCAAGATTGGAAACATTATGTCCTTTAAGAAAAAAAAAACACAAAAATTACCCAAAAACCCAAACCAATTCCCAAACAAAGAAATGTATTAAGATTGTTTTCGTTTTGATTTGATTATTTGTAGTTCTTGACTTGGTTTAAACCAGAATAATTAATTTAACTCAAAGGAAGTTCATTGATGCACAATAAAGGATAGCATAACTCAACAGAACACAATTCTTTTTAGTTATTAGCCTTGCTTACACTTGGCAAATTTGTTATCTCAAATTTCTATGCATTATTTTGGTAAAATAAAATTAATCTGCATATTTATTTGAGTTCATGACTAATTAAGGCTAGTGATACAATGTAGGTAGGTAGTAGGAGCATATCTTAGTACATATATCTAAGTAAAATTTCATTTTACAATCAGTAGAGAGAAAGGCATTTTTGGAGAAGGACTCAGCCTGAGCAGAGTTTTAAAATAGAACAGATGAACTACCCTCTAAGGGTATGCTTTCCCTCTCTATATATCTTGAAGGTAGACTTAAATGGTCTAGACTAGCTCTAGATATCTGTGTTGCAGGTATCTATGTTTGGCAAGACTATTTACATCGAAAGCAACCACACTACTTTTACATGCCTGAATGGAGAATAATAGCCTCCACACAGCTGTTTCCCTTCCTCCATCAAGGAAACTCTTTTCGAAATATCTACAGATTAATTAATTCTTTATTCCCTAATAGCATCAGTCTATATACTCAAACTATACTCTTTTGAACTTAGCACATCTTTTTGTATCGGCAAAAATATGGCTGATTGACAACATACAGCAAAGTCCCATCTGGTCCTTCTTAGTTCACAATACTGTCTACACAGAAGGAAGATCAGATATAGTTTTGTCAGTTAATACGGCATCTGGTCAAGAGCTTTAAGATCATATCATAGTTATGCCATTAACAGTTTGTTTCATGCTTTTTTATAAAGACCCTTTTGGAAAACTAATAGTCTTTCTGCCTGAACTTCTACATAGATGTTTATAGTAAAGATAATACTCTGAGTAGTTTTCATGTCTACCAAAATTTGCTTGAATTTATACCCTTTCCTGTGATAGGTACATTCTACCTGTTTCCAGGGTGAAATGGTTAACATCTGAAAAGTCTCATCTTTACTAAATCTGTGTAAGTCCCTCAGAATCAGGGGAGACATTCTGACTGTAAAAATGCTAAGGGTCAGTCATGTAATTTGGAAGACAGTCGTTTCAAGGATGAAGCTCCTGTGGTTCTACGACACAGGTACTTTATGATTAGAGATAGAAAGGTCAGAGGTTTTTCCATTTCAAAAATCTTGTTCAATAAAAGGTAGTCAGCACCTTTTTTTTGTTTTTTGTAGTTGTCCAATTTGCAATAGAGCTGTAGTGTTTACTTGAAGATCTTGTGTTGCTTCAAATTTACTGAAGAAATTTACAAGAAAGAGGACATCCCACCTGCATTGCATTGCTGCTGCCTCCTGCTCCCCTAAACTCATCACTTATAACTCATATGTCTCTGGTGCTAAAGCATTGCTTTCCTGATTCTATATCCTAATTCTAAAAAGCTAGTGGAAAGTCATGGCATTTCTCAATATGCTTATGCATAAACTAAAGTATAACCTACTACTGGAAATGTGTGCTCATATACATTGTAAAAACAGTAGTAGATGACTGTCTTCCACTCAAGTTTTCTGTAATAGAAAAGAAATATAGGGAGAAAACCTCAGACATTTACAGAACATGTATTACATTTCCTACAAAGCTTCAAAAAAATAGAGTACTCCTAACTGCTCAGAGAAATTTCTTTAGAGTCTTGCAAATTATTTGAAAGCACTGCATCTATCTAGCATAAAGGGGAAAAAAAAAAAGTCATTTGACACAGAAAGAAAAATAAATAAACTTATCAACTGATAAATTGCAGAACAAATTTTACTTTAGGAATCCTTAATGCATTCCTTATTTCCATATATTTAATAGAGTATTCCTTCAACAACAACACAATCATTAAAAGTTCAGTCTCATTCAAAATATTTGTTAAAAGAGTTTAGAAAATTTTACACAGCTTGTCACTGATATAGTTTGTGTCCAACTCTCTCCTCTCCATAAAAAACCTGAAAATACTATGGAGATGGACTAGTGGGAATGGAAAATTGACAGTTAAATAGCTTCTGTACATGAATGACCTAAAGCTGTAAGGACAGACACAAGGGAGCTATACACTTTGATTGATATAGTTCATGTCTTCATTAAATACTGAAGGAAGTAATTCATTCCTAAGCACAAACCCAGAAGGACATGGAAAGACAAATGTAAAGTAAGGTGATAGAAATCTTCAAGCAGGCCAAATATCCAAGGATTTAGAAGAAGGACAAGTATTTATGTTACTTGAATAGGCAGAAGTTATTGAAGAATTGAGATCCAAAGGAAAATGAGGTCTGTATACATCAAGCTTTTGAAGACAGTAGAAGAAAACTATCTGGACATCACTCAGTCTGATATATGAATTTTATGTACTCTCTATAAAGATTTTTGAAGGACGTCTTCTAAGGATGTTATGTCCTTTGATGTGCAAGACTTGTTAAAACCATGATGGGTAAAATTTACTTTAGAGATGTCTCTTTGGCCTTGTTATGGTGATGAAAGTTCTTTACTCACATATTATCGGATGAGGAAACTAGTAGCTTGGATCCATGTTGCCAAAATTAAACATGTAAACCAAAGGCTTTCATACTGAAATTACTCATGACAGGCTCTCTTTAAAGTTAATGATACTCCAGGGAACAATTAATTTCATTTTAAGTTAGGTCAGGTAAAATATTCCCTGAAAGTATCTGTTGCTTGTCAGCACACATGAAGGATATCTTGCTCAGTAGCAGACATGCATACTGCATGTGTTTGAAACCAAAGTAAATTAATTTCACCCAGTCATGTATTTTCCCATTATGTATTCTACTATAGCCTCTCCACATTTTTTCAGACATCAGTAACTTCTGTCCCTTGAAACACCTATTATGCAGCCATCCCTCGTCAGAATCGGTCTTCTCAGAGCTTTCACAACCTCATCTCTGTTGACTTGCTTTTTGTGGCACAGCTGCCCAGAATCTCTTGCAGGCCCATCATTGATAAGAAAACTTGCCCAGTGGCAAAAGTCTATCTGGCTTCAGCAAATGCCATGCAGGGTTTTTTTTAGCTGATGGATCTTTTATTTTGATGATTTCTGGGTGTTGCTATTCCTATTAGGTAAGTTGCTTCAAGCATTTATTGTTTGAAATAAGAATTGTCAATCTGCAAGGTGTAAAACATTATGGTCTTTCTCAGGCAGAAGACATTCATTAAATCATTTTGTCCATCTTCTTACTACTTCTTAATTCTGTCAGGTAACAGAAAAAGCTTAATTAATATAATAGCTCTGAGATGCTATTTGCTTGCATTTCAAAACCAAATATAATTTATATCTTTATGAAATGTTTTATTGTTCCAATCTCCCTTTACGGTACAATGTCTTACTTAAATTTTTGCACTGGGACATAAATGACTATGTAAGAAAATTTCTTACTAGTATTGCCAGAGACTTACTTTCTGATACTGATAAAAATCACAGAGGGTGGAATTTTTACCGAAAGTTAGAGTTCCTGGGTTCACTTTCCATAAACAGAGAGAAATAACTGCTTCAGAACTCAATTCACTTGGCCTAATTGATCCTTATTCATATGTTTTTTAAAAAAAGATTAAACCTGAAGTACCTAGCTTTAGCGTTAGTGCTGTG
Source organism: Porphyrio hochstetteri (assembly GCA_020800305.1). Taxonomy (NCBI): domain Eukaryota; kingdom Metazoa; phylum Chordata; class Aves; order Gruiformes; family Rallidae; genus Porphyrio; species Porphyrio hochstetteri. The sequence continues at coordinate 181,161,072 of CM036905.1, read as the reverse complement.
CTGAAGACAGACTATAAAGAGAACTTATCTATGTCAAACACCCAAGATCACTAGCTCAGAGTGATTGAAAGTTAGTTGAAATGAATGACACAGCCTGTGTCTCTATACCTTCCTTTCATCATTTTTAAGACTTGGCATACATGTAATTAAAGAACTAAAGGATTTTAGAGATCTGTACTAGAAAAAAAAAAAAAAGACAATACAAATTACTAAACATTTTAGTTAATTAAATATATATATGGTTTCCTCTTAACACATACTACTTTCTTGTTTCATTTTGTACCATCCCCACAAACCCAACTTCCATCATGTCAAGATTTTTTCTAGCTCTAAAACAAAGATGGTGCTTTGGTCTTTTTTTCCTCATTGTACAGAGGGATTTCATCATTTATAGCTATGGGCCTTAAATATTTTCTTACATAAAAAGACTTGCTAAATGCAGAAAGAGTGTCTCTCATATCTGCAAAAAACCCCAAACTTCTGAACTTCGACTTTGTATAGGTAAATATTTCATCTCCTTTTTATAACTTTATGAAGGAAAGGTTTATTATCTTAGAGCTTGGACATTAAGAAATCTGTGTAGCATATTTTATTTTAGCATATTATAGTTCCAAGTGATTTTTCTGTTCATATACTGTAACTGAAAAAATGCAAATCTGGATATGGAAAATGATAAAATTAATGTATAAAGTGTTAAAAGGCAAGATAGGTTTTAAAAGTTGTTGAAGAATAAACATTAATCTTTATATGCTTTAAAAATACTCACTAGAATTTTGCTGATGAATCTTATCTGCATCTAAGTGAACAATTTTTTTTGAAAAATGAACATTACTTTAAAAGAAATTAGCATATCATTTAACAATAAAAGGAAATAAATACCCTACTGATTGCCTCCTGCCTTTTGGTGTTTAGTTATTGCATTCTGTCTCTACATTCAGCAGGGCATAATGGAAGGGTTTATTTCTTATGTGATTAAAGTCACAGCTGTTCCCACTTATTGGATTGCCTTAACCCACAAAGTGTATGAAAGAGTTGATTCTCCATTTTATAACACAGTTTTTAAGTTCCTCACAGTAATGCTGAAAGAAAAAATATCACTCTTAATGAGGTCCCTCAACAGTACCTTCATTACATTCACATGATGATGATCATTTAAGGGAAGACTTGCATTCATCCCTGGAGTAACCTCACTGTGTGCATACTTTTTTTCCCTCACAACACTTTAGGACTATATTTTGTAACTCTATAGCAAACAGAGCTTTACTGTTTTAATCTAAGTGCAGATTTTTCTTTCTAATGTGGCATATTTATTTAAGCTAGGGTAATGTACAATAACCTACTTTAATAATGTGGTAAGGTAACAGATGCCAAACAATGTGTTTTGGAATCTAGCAAATAACTTAAGAGATTATTACTTCTTAGCTAAAAACTAGTCCTGGAAACCAAGCCAGGGCAGCCCAGAACATGTACTGGGAAAGCATGGCAGGTGAGGTCATTTGTTACCAAAGGTTTCAGAGTATCTTCAGGTCTTACCAGTAAAGACTTCTGTAGCTAAATATGAACATTCACAACATAAACAGCTCCCAGGCATTAAAACACTCTCTCAGAAGTCTGGATAATGGTTGAAGGCAATCAATAAACAAAGACAGGCAGTCTACAATCACCTCTGAGTGATTGCCTCAGAGCAGATGAGATGGGGAATGTAACTTGGACCACTGAAACACATTATTTGAAGGGAAAGTTGTCTTTCTGTAAAATCTACTTATTTTATTACTTGTTTTCTTCATGACAACCCTTCAGCCATTTACATTTTCTTTTGGATTTTAAGATGAAGATTCTGATGTCTATAGTTCTGAACAACTTCTCAAGCATTTGAAATGCCTAAAAAGCTCTTTTAAAAAATAAGTACACAGGCTCAAGACATACTTTCAGTTATCCTGCTGTCACCAGCCATTCCTAGCCTATCCTATATAAAGAATAATCATTGTGAAAAAGACTAGGAGTTCCTAGAAGTTGACAAAGAACTCTTGGAAAATATGGCATAATTTAACATGGATGTTAAGGAGAGCCTTGGACCTATTTCTGCCCCATGCTCACCACAGGGAAGAAATGTCTCACATCCATCGCTTCCTCCTAGTCCTAGTCAAATATCAGTTTGAGCTAAAAAAACTAAAATCCTTTGATCAAGCTCAAAAGTAATTCCTAAGCTATTTTTCCAGGAAGCCATATTTTCTGTCAAAACAGTTAGTTAGTTAGTTACTTAGGCAGGTGAGTAGTTGGTTTGTTAGATTCTCAGATTAGAAGAGAAAATGAAAGGAAATAAAACCCAGTACAGACAGTAAAGTAACCCTCAACCTTTAAATTTCTAGAACAACATTTTATCTCTGCAGGGTGACACCTTGAAGTGCATGCTCTATGTATGTTGACATAAGTATTGGGAAGGTGCAGAGATTGATTTTCATTGACAAAATAAGTCTGTTCTACAAGTTTGCCTTCATTTTCAAACTGATCAGTGAAGGTCTATCAGAGCAACACCTCTACTTCAAAAAGCAGTGAGCATTTTCTAATTTCTTCATAAAAGTGCAGCACACTCAGAAACAAATTAAGGTGATGAGTAATATCCTGTTTATATGTAACCACTGTTGCATATTGTCTGGATAAATTGTATCTTATGATGAGCACTTCAGTTTTAGTGGAGTCCTCAGGACTATTACTGTAGTCCAGTAAATGTAATTACTTTTACAACAATTTAGGCTTTATATTGATGTGACATTACAGGATGTCCAGACTGGCCTGGCTTTGGCTTGGTCTTAGTTAATTTTAGCTTATTGCAAAAAATTTCCTGGTGATCAAAAGACTATTGCATGATATGTTGCACCTGAAGCCTTGGCAACGCCACATATGGTAAAAGTTTCATAGAGAAAAATGGTCACTGTGCAAAACCCAAGAGACTCTTGTGTTAGCTGAGGCTGGGAGAGGCTATTGGAGAGTTTCTAAACTACACCTAGGAGAGCATAAGAAAGAGCAGGAGTGTGACAAGAAAAAAATGCAAAAATAAATTCAAGCGGATGCTACCACTCAGGAGGAAAAACACACCCCCCTCCAAACCTGTGAAAATCATATTCTTCTCAGGGAAAACATTAGGGGTGCTATAAAACTAACATTACCCGCGCTCTCATCCTGTTTGAGGTAGATTGGAGGGCCAGCTTTAGGATCCAGAGTAACACTGAAATGGTAAAGCAAAACACAGAAAAAAAGCTTATTACTTTGAGCAATGCTTTTGTATAACATTTTATTCGTAGGTCACTCCCTGTATTAATTAAACGATTTGGAATGTTATACTGCTGAAACACTAAGCAAGCTAACATCCGTGGCGCCAAGTTGCACATTCCCTTTGGCCTGCAGCAAGATTTTTGAGTACAGTCTTGTCTCCAGACTAACTTTTAGAAAGATGTTGTCTAGTGTTATTAAGAAACTAGCTGTGGCATGAATAATATATTTGTTTGTTTGTTTGTTTTTCCCACAATGATTAAGACCAGGATTCAATGATATTTTCTTCAAAATACCTACCAAATATATGATACTAAGGAACCTCACAGAGCTGGAGGAAAGAGGTATGGTGATATAGTTGCCAAAAGAAGAACAAAATCACCCCATAATTTCTAGAGCAGTACAGAAAACTGCATATGATAATATTCAAATAAACCACGAAAAATCAACAGCAATTTTAAAATGTCTAGGGAGAGATGTCAAGACATTAAAGGTAGTTAAGTAGTACATTGGGGATAAATTAGCAGTACGTTTAAGAGCAATGTTCTGCAGGCACTTCATCTCAGCTTTTGAATTGATTTTCAACAGAAACAATTTCTCACAGTTGAAGTTTCTGAATCAAATGAAGACACCAGTACTTTTTTTCCTATAAAATATTATTTGACTAGCATGATTTTTTAAAGATAAATATAACAAGATTAAAGCAAGTATTTCTAAATATGAAAAAAACCCCTACATTTCCAGATTATTTTAAACAGTCGTCTACCTAAAGAAAACCCCACCTTATTCCCCAAACAGCTTCTTTTATTGTTCCCATTTATTCTAATATGTCAGATTGCTCTAGAGGACTGCCTTAGTGAGACAAATACCCAGAGGGAATTTGCCCAGAATACACCAGTTTATGAGCCATCCTCAGGCACAGCACTTATATTACAAGCAAGGGTCTGGATCTCTAGGCAATCATCCTTTTCAGTTTCCTCCCTGGAGAGGGTTTAAGTGCCTGTTAATAAGGAAGAAATGGGTAGAAGATTAGGTACTGCTACAGGTGTCAGTCAAGTAGCTTGCTTCTTTACACACACACACACACACACACACACACACACACACACACCCCATCCTCCCAGGCCTTGCAACCTCCAGGCAAATGCTGGTTTGCTAATTGCAAATTGTGAATGCTTGAAGAGAAAAAGTTCAGTCTTATAAAAAAAGTGCTGGATGGAAGGAACTTTAAGAAATCCATTGTTCCAAAATACCTATAGAAGCATTCCATACATGTGTTTATTGCTAGTGTGCAGACAGGTCTGGGAAAGGTATGGAGGTGATGGCAATGAGAAATAGCTCAGAAATAGTAGGAAGGGTTGAACAGAGTTCTGCAAGTTGACACTGCAGTCCCAACACTGGGAATGCCTTGAATGCTGTCTTTTCATGTTTCATGTTTTCTAACATGTAGTCGGAGAAGTCTGCAGTACATGTTACTGCACAGTCAGTGCACAGATTGGAAGCGAATGACTTCTGAATGAACCACATGAGAACAAATCTGACAGTGTTCCATTTTTGCCCATCTGATGTGCTAACACAGTGGCTAGAAATTTGCAGACAAACCAATATTTCCCAGGTTTTTAATGCCCACTCCTGTTAAGCTTCTGCCAAAATATATATGCATCAACTAACACTTAACTCTGGGCAGTACTACTTACTGGTTATTCACAGATCCTCCTCAGATTTTGGGAAGTATAAAGGACCTGAGCAAGTAGGGAAGCAGGTAGAGCTAGCAAGAGTAATTGTGATAAACTGGATTATGATACAGGTGACTGTTAGGCAGACCTGAGTAAACTTGGAACTCTGTACATAGTGTTCACTTCTCCCTAGTTTTATTGAGCTTGCATGGCAAGATTTGGGGGAGGTGGGAGTGGAGGAGTTGGGGGAGGGAGCGCTACATGAATGGCTTCTGTGAGAAGCAGCTAGAAGCTTCCCCATGTCTGATAGAGAAAATGCCACCTGTCTCTGAGATGGATGCACCCACTGGCTTAGGCAAAACCAATCAGTCACGGTGGTAGAGCCCCTGTGATAACATAGATAAGAAGGGAGAAAAAGAAAAAAACAACCAGCAGCAATTGCAGCCAGAGAGAAGAGTGAGAATGTGTGAGAAGAACAAATCTGAAGACATCGTAGTCAGTGAAGAAAGAAGGGGATGAAGTGCTCCTTACACCAGAGCAGAGATTCCCCTGTAGCCTGTGGTGAAGACTGTGATGGGTCAGACTGTACCCCTGCAGCCTATGGAGGGCAATGGTAGAGCAGGTATCCACCTGCAGCCCAGGGAGGACCCACACTGGAGCAGGTGGATGTTCAAAGGACCTATGACCCCTTTGAAAGCCTGCACTGGAGTAGGCTTCTGGCAGGACCCATGGATCTGTAAGGGGAGAGGAGCCCACAGCGGAGTAGGTATGCCAGGAAGACTTGTGACCCCAGTGGGGGACCAATGCTGGAGCAGTCTGTTCCTGAAGGTCTGCACCCCATGGAACAGACCCATGCCGGAACAACCCATGGGAAGGACTCACATTGGGGAAGTTCATGGAGGACTGTCTCCTGTGGGAAAGGCCCCACAGTGGAGCAGGAGAAGAGTGTGAAAAGTCCTTCCCCTGAGGAGGAAGGAGTGGCAGAGACAACGTGTGATGAACTGACTGCAACTCCCACTCCCCATCTCCTTGTTCTGACGTGGGGGGAGAATGTAGAGAAATTCTGAGTGAAGTTGGGCCTGGAAGAAGGGAGGGATAGAGAGGAAGTTGTTTCAAGATTTGGTTTTATTTCTCATTATTATACTCTGTTTTGGTTGGTAATAAATTATTTTTTGTCCAAGTCCAGTCTGTTCTGTCCCTTATGGAAATTAGTGGGTGATCTCTCCCTGACCTTATTTCGACTGTTTTGTTATATTTTCTCTTCCCTGTCCTGCTGGTGGGCACCTGGCCTCCAGCAAGGGTCAATACATTAGGTAGTATCAAAACTGAGTAGATAAGAAATAGACTATCTTGCCTATGTCAGAGACTTTTATGAGAGCTGATGTGAATGAGGGCATGGGGGAACAAGTGCATGACAGTAAGACCTGGTGACGGGATTATCTGTTAGGACAATTCCAAATGAAGTTACTCCTGAATCTGGTCATTCAGATATAGTAGGGGAGTCTATAAGGACTTAGATGTTTTAGATTTCATGTGTGATCTATAAATTAGTTTTCTATCACAATGCTCTCTGTAATATACCAGTGGCAAAATAGTATTATTAACAAAGAAATTTTCTGCAAGTGACACTCCTTTTGGACAATTTTCAATTCAAGTGTTGATTTGTTAAAGACTTAAGCTTCCTTTATATTCAGAGAAGAAGTTTTCAAGGACAAATATCCCTACAGTAAAGAGCAAGAAAATTAAAGTCAAGTGCAACAGAATGCAGAGAAAGTCTATGAGAACTAGCTCCTGCAGCTTTTTATTATCATATTGTAATATTGCTATTACTATGATGTTTATGAAGAGGTAACATGGGGGATCTACCATATTTGTTTAACCACCAGCTAATTTGGTCACTTGTACTTTCTGTAAATGGTTATGAAATTTACGATTTCACTTTCTCTTCAATATTAAATATATATGAAAAGGAAACAATAACAAAGATTTTCTATCACTGTCCATAGTTTAATTCATTTTAATTTGAGCAAAGAGGATGTACTGTTCATTTAGAATACTGCTTTCTTTTTTTTATTTAATAGGTGTTTGCTCCTACTTAGCACTATGACATAGGAGTGCTCAAGGTAAAAGTCTGAAAAGAATATAGTCCATAGCCCTTTGGGGGTTTAAGGTTAGTTTTGGGGAGCAGTTAGTTTCTATGTAATTACTTTATTTAATTTATCTAAGTATACGCACCTGAGGTAGTGATTTTTTACATCTTTCTTCTATATGAACTATATGCATACCCATAAATGTGTTATCCAGAAAGCAATAAAACTGTTAAATATTTAATGTTTTTTGCATTCTTTGGAAGGAAACAGCTACAGAAGCATCAAAGCAAGGGCAAAAATGTCCTGTGCTGCTCAGGAATGGATGGAAGGAGATGTTTCCCTAGACCATATCTGACATGCCATTTCCCTTCAATCTATCTTGATATCGCATAGAAACTGGTTCTGATGTACAACTATCAACAATTACAATTTTAACTGTAAATCAGGCATTTTCAGTAAGAAATCAAAGCAATAACAAGCAAAGAACATTTAATTAACCATAATAAAATTTAAATATTGATTTAAATATAGATTGAAAGGACTTATTTTTATTTTGTAATATAATTTTTTCTTAGTATCTTCTATAGATTCTGAATCATAATCCACAAAGCAGTTCATCACTCTAAGTTATAAAATTCCATTCCATAGGAATGGAATATACTTGATTAGAGTTGGTATGAGGGGCTTGGAACACACTACATATAATCAAATATTGTGAATTTGTGTAGGGAGTATGTTGCGATCTATGTATTAGTGAACCAGCTTATTATAAGCCTTACCCTTGGCTTTCTTCCTAATGTCTTCTATGGATTTGTCTCCATTTGACCCCTCATGCTCACGTATAGAAAAAAAAATGGTCTTTCTCCAGAACTAGTCCTTAAGCAATACTAATGTCTTCTTATTCTACATCCACAGAAAAAGAATGACTTATCAACTGCTGAAGATGAACACAAGAACAGCAGAATTCATATGGTACTTTATTTGGTGTATTATCTTTGAAAAGCACTATAAGAAGGGGTTTCCTACTGGGAAGAGAGAGTTTTACTTTGCTTTTATTATGGATTCATAGGTTCTGTAGGGTTAATAATCTACATCCTTCTACAGAAAATGAGCATGAAGATCTCAGAGAGGTCTTTCCTTCTTCATTTTTTGTTATGAAAAAGGAATATTGAGACCTAAATTACTTTTCACGCAGTCCACACAAGGACTAAATTCAGAGATGAAATAGAACTGAGAAAGCTGATGGAAAGAGTTTCATATTAATTATCAGAAGATGGCTGCAAAAAGCTTCCCAAAATCCAGTGCACTTCAGCTTTAATCCATTTGTGTCATCTGTTCTTGACACACCAAATGAATGATTTAAAAAAGAAAGAAAATGAGAAGGCTGAACTATAAGATGGGACAAGTGACAAGAGGTGTAATACAACTGCAAACGGAGGTGAGAAAGTAGAAAAAGTAGAAAATTGGAAAGACAGCCAGTCTATTTGTAGTAAAAGGATCAAAGGATAAGTACAAAATGTTGAGAAGGAGGTGAGAAATGCTGGTGGGTATTGGGAAAAAAAAGTAGGGGAAAAGGACCAATAATTGAATGAAGAAGAAAAATCTTTAGTGTTGCAAGTTTAGCCAGAATGAGAGGACAGGGAGAGAAAAGTAGACAGAGATAAAAAAATCTAAAAAATAATTTAAAAAAATCAATTAAGCCATCATATGAAAATAGAACGAATTCACTTTAAATGAAACAACTGAAAATGAAGTAAAGGTAAAAGCGTAATGAAAATTATTGATATAATTGGTAGTTACTCATAGCAGTAAGCATATGGCCATAATATTCAATCATTACATTGTAAACTAGACAGGTAATCTTTATAGTACTCTGTTTCAAGAAAAAATGACTAATAGGAAGCTCAGGATACACTTCCAATTAGGAGAAGCTGGTCCAAAGCAATTTGTAGCAGTTGAAACCTTTGCACTGATTTTAGCTTTTCATTAGGTATAGACTACAAAACCGCTTAAATACAATCCATGGAGCAGATCATTAGCTACCTAAATTTGTCAGAACTTCATTTGTATCTTGAAACTCAGATCAGCATTTCTCCTTCAGTTAAAATCAGTGCAAAACTTGTTTAATAAACAAAACAAAACAAAACCCTGCAAAAAACCCCACCAAAACAACCCAAGCTTGGTGGAAAAGGAGGGGGTAAGGTTCCCCAGGTGCCATAGCAGAGATTGCCCTGTAGTACATTGTGATGACCATGGTGAAGCAAGCTGTTCTCCTGCAGTCCTTGGAGGACCAATGACAGAGCAGGTGGACATTCCCTAAGGAGAGCCTGAAGAGAGTTCACAGTGGAACAGGCTTATCCTGAATAACTGCAGTGCATAGAGAAGACACACATTGGAGCAAGGGAAAAGTTTGAGTAGGAAGGAGCAGTAGAGAGGATCTGTTATGAATTCATTGCATCCCCCCATTTCCTATCTCCTTGCACTGTTTGGAGCGTGGGTGGGGGTGTGAAGTTGAGTGTGGGAAAAAAGTGGAAGGTGGGAGGAAAGTGGTCCTAATACCCAAATTTCTTTTAATTGGCAATAAATTAGTTTTTCCCAAGTCAAATTTGTTTTGTCCATGATGGCAACTGGCAAAAGATCTCCCTGTCTGTATCTCAACCTACAGTTTTTTATCTTATTTTCTCTTCCAGAGAAACTGTGTCCAGTTCTGGGCTCCCTGGTATAAAAAAGACAGGGATCTCCTTGAGAGAGTCCAGAGAAGGGCTATGAAGATGATTAAGGGCCTGGAACAGCTCCCGTATGAGGAAAGGCTGAGTGAGCTGGGACTGTTCAGCCTGGAGAAAAGAAGACTGAGGGGGGACCTAATTAATGTTTATAAATATCTTAAGTATGGGATGCAGGGGGAATTGGCCAACCCCTTTTCAGTGGTCTGTGGGGACAGGACAAGGGGCAATGGCTGTAAACTGGAGCACAGGAAGTTCCGCACCAACATGCGTAAGAACTTTTTCACAGTGAGGGTGACAGAGCACTGGGACAGGCTGCCCAGGGAGGTGGTGGAGTCTCCTTCTCTGGAGATATTCAAGACTCGTCTGGACGCCTATCTGTGCAATATGTGCTAGGGAGCCTGCTTTGGCAGGGGGGTTGGACCCGATGATCTCTCAAGGTCCCTTCCAACACCTACGATTCTGTGATTCCTGTCCTGTTGAGAAGGAGGAGTGAGAGAGCAGCTGGATTGGTGTCTGGCAGCTGGCCACAATCAACCCACCACAGCAGCAATATTTGCATAGTGACTACTTTCCACCCTTCTCATGTGTAAGCCTGCTTGATCTCATTCTAGGTAGATAAATGCATGTACTAGAGATTCAGAAAGCATTTAGATATGTTTTGTCTCTGCTTTATTTTATACAAAGTAATCCAAACCTTTGTTTACATTTACATGTAATAAGAAAAATATATCCCCTGACTTCACAAATACTCTTCTCCCACACCTGAGGGTAAATTTATCCCTATTTTAAGAATGACATTTAAAGATGTCTGCACAATTATTGTGTAATGACAGATTAGAAAAACTAAAATTAAATATCTTAAACCTGATTCGCTACTGTTCTGTCCGTAGTGTGATGAAATACACCACACGAAAGAGAGACCACAGGGAAAACGCAAAGTAGCCAAATGCAGCTTCCCATCCTAGCTGCAAGCTGTGTTTCTCAATTAGATCCTATAAAATGATCTATATGGATCTGAGTGATAGCATTATTAACTCACAGCTAAATTAAAAAATATTTATGTTGGTCATCTGAAATGAGAGTAATACATTTTCTACCCATTGGGGAAAGAAACACTGTCTTTTCTTCAAATGTGTTCAGCATGCCTAGCCTAATCCCTGACTGGGGACTCTACACATTACTACAATTCAAATGTTGAATCATAATAATTATGTTAGAGAATTAAAAACCAGTATTGGGACTAATTTTGTATCCTTCCACTTGAAAATCCAGGCTCCCTTAGTTATCTTCAGTCAAACCATACAAGGCTCAGAAGGAGCCATAAAAGGAACTAAAAATAACCTTACATAGTTTTTCTAGGCATAAAAATGTCATACTTTCACCTCAGAATCTTCCTGGGACAGAATTAAATTCTGTGTATGTCCCACTTGGACAATGAAAAATGTCTTTTCTAAAACCTTTTTTCTAGAATTAGGTTTTATGCACAATTGAGAATAAATGCACATAATCTGCTTTAAGATTTGTGTGGGCTCATAAGTAACCCAGCAGTCTGAGCAGGTGTCAGTAGTGGATTCACAAGTGTAACGCGTCATAAAATGTTTAAGTGGCCAAAAGCATGTGGGCCTCTTCAGCAGGGGTGTGTAAGCAGAGATGTATGAGACTTCAAACATTAACTGTTTTGATTTTATTAATCAAAATTAAACTGATTTTACATTAAAAGAGAGGAGGTTTTTGTGTTATACCATGATAACCTCTATGTAAAACCTCTCAAAGTTTAAATAGAACAATATGATTTATGTTTTTCATAGATAAATTTATGTTTTCTCTGTTTGAGGGCTAAATAAGCACTACTGTTACAAACTAGTTTTCCATTACTATAAGTCCTTCAAAATTGTGGAATTATGGCAATCATATGATGAGGAAAATTAACCCCTTATTGGAGCACATGTGCTGAAATTTTCAATTTTACCATACCTTCGGAGTATAATGTCAGGAAATACTGCAAAATTGATGTATTCCTTTTCAAAGGTAAAATATGTTAGAATATTAATTATTTAGTGATACTAATAAGAATTGTAATAATCATGAAAAAGTAATCCAGAACCATATAAAAAAACCAAACAAACAAACAAAACAAGCAGCAAAACACACAGAAAGAGAAAAGGAGGACAAAAAAAGGGACATAATATGACAATCTAATACTCTAAACACAAAACAAGAAATACTTCACACATATATACACCACGGTAATTTTATAGATATCTCAGTTTTCCTTCTCATGGCATTTTGTACTACTCAAAATTAATTTCTATTCTTCAATTGTGCTTCATTTTAATTTTGAAAGATACAAAGAATTTCTTAAATGAAGATACTCTGGAAGGATTTCCAGGGTTAGCTTTATAATAAAGATATTTTCAAATCAAACACAATTCTTGCAAAGTATTCCACACTGAATTGTGGTACTTCTGCATCTAGATTAGCGTCAAATTAATTATATTGAACAGTTTTATTCTGCCCATTAAAAATTAATCAGTATTATTTTGTTGGTCTTTATGATCCCATAAATAGTGCACGTAGTGATACAAGTAAACATGTCTCTTCAGGCTGAATAGAAAATGGATAATATACACAAACTTCTTAGGTTTTTCTCCCACCAAGATCAACAAAAGTACTTTGAAAGTTTCTTCACAAAATGCAAAGATGTTGAGATGGTAGAGGTGATTTTAGCAATATTATTATTCACAAAAATATGCATTGCTGAAACAAAATCAACTATTTTACATGTAGACTGGGAGATATTCATAGAAATGTTTGAGTGGGTTATTTACATACAGAGTACTATATTTCCTTATTGGTTTCAAATTCCTTTGAAGTTCGATGTCTTATGGGTTACATTTTTTTATGTTTGTTGGGGTTTTTCTAAAGAAAAATCTTGTTAATTTTAAAAGAAAAATGAATGCGTGCAACCTCCTTGAGGAAGAATATTTGAGTGAGCTTTCCTTTTTTATTTCTTATCAGATGGTTTTCACATTTGGAGCTATAAAACTTTGAGACCTTCTTAAAGAATTCAGTCTTTTATTTGCAAATTCTGGGAATCAAGCAGTCCTGAAAAATATAAGACTTGATTTTTTAAGGCCCTATGGCTTGTGTAGTAATTTTCATGTGTAAAAAAGGAATACAATATTAGCTTCTGGAGAATAGGTTGTTTGGTTTTGGGTTTTTTTTTGGAGTGGGTTTGGGGGTGGGTTCTTTTGCTGGTGGTTTTTTGTTTGTTTGCTTGCTTGTTTTTACAGTTATTTGAGAGGAGTATGTTGCATCCACTTTGAAATCTGCCACAGTGATAATGAACACTCATCTAGCAGTCAAACCTGTAATATTTAAAAAAATGGTAGGTCCATCATTCAATCTATTAATATTTCTTTGCTGTTTGATTCACATTCTGACTTTTAGAGATTTGCTAGGGAAGGTGAACAGGGGTGAGAAAGCAGAAATAAAACTTTTATAAAAACATATATGCAGGCATGTATATATATGAATTTACAAATGCTACCTCTACAAATATCCTTCCTGATGTATGCAGTTTTCTACCACAGCCAAGTGCCTGCATCTTAAGATCTAATCAATTGGAACATATATTTAGTGTTAGTCAATTTCCAGGGATACCATCGGGATCAATTTATCACAAATTGTTCACTGATTCACGTAATTGACATGCTTTCCCCAAATCATGAACATGGGAATTACATTACTAGTGGCTTCAATAATTTGAACTGATTTATGTAAAAATTAAAAACCCAAAACAGTATAAATAAATTAGCGCTAAGACTATTTAAAAATAGTATCACTATGGCTTGGTGTTGGTAATACATGTGAGTCGTTGTGAACATCTGAAAATAATGCTACAGCCAAAAGGGCCTGGATTCATTTGCTCACAAATATGAACTTTTATTATGGTAGGCTGCTTTCTTGCCTTTTAACTTCTAGTTAATAGTCCGTTAGATTTGGGTTTTTTTTTGCTATCATCTCGTTATGTTTTACCTATCATCTTCTTACACTGGAAATCTTGTGGACAAAGAGGAAAATAAATACAATGACATATTGCTTGTATGATTTAAATCATAACAGTTCATCCAAATAGTTATTACTACTTTACATTCGATTGTTACAGAACAAAGAAAAGAAGAAAAAAACACAACAAAACAAAGAAAACCCAATGACAAAACCCCAAAACCAAACAACACAACAGAAAAGAAGAAATCAGTAATAAGGTACAGAAAAAGTTTCAATGGTAATAATAGACAACAGTTCTTTTTTTATTCTTGATTAACCCTGAACTGTGTTTCATCCAACTGTATTTATGAGATTCCTTAATTATTTGTCAGCTGTATAAAGGCACTGTGTTGCCAATGCTAACTTGTGCCTCTGACATAATTATCTCTTCCCTATACTCCTCTTTACAGCATTCTATGTTCCTGTTTTTCAAGGTTTCTGCTATCATAACAGACCTTTATTTCTCTGTACCACATCACCACATAAAAGTTATAAATGTCTCATTCTGTACAGAACAGTTGCTTGTTTCTCCTATTAAATACAAAGCTATGGTTCTGCCATACAAATGTAAGCAAAAATAAAACATCAGCCACAGTTAAACACTCTGTTACAGATGAACCATGTAAAAGCGAAGTTCTGGGTATAAAACAGAAGCTCAGACAAAGCAAGTCTAACAAGCCTTAATCCTAATGCCTTGAAAAGGCAATATTACTTTGTCTACATGGCTTCACAGCCTTAAATTAAGTCCTCTCCATTTAGAGGTTCTCAGGGGGGTTCAGTGGTGCTATCAGTGTCTGGATAGTATAAAATGCCCATACACTGGGGAATATTTGGTTTCAGTTAGTTAACTATGTCCTCATTACTTTAAGAATTAAATAATTTTTAATATGCTCTGTGGTAGATATATAGGGCTTAGCTCAGCTGTCTCAAATGGGGATTTAGTGTTATCTCAGATATCCTGGATTATGAAACTTGTTATCTACCTGCAAGTGTAGAGGAGTGTGTTGGATGTTGTGGTTCAGCACCAGCTGGCAGCTGAGCACCATGTGGCCAACTTGCTCACCCCTCCCCTTTGAGAGATGGGGAACAGAATGGGAAGACAAAGGGACAACATGTGGTTGGGATAAGGAAAGTTTATTGGGACAGCACAGAAAAAGGAAAATAACAGGACTACAGCAGAATATGAACAATAGTGATACACAATGCTATGTCTTACTAAACCACACTACTCAGACTGTATGTTCAGATCTGTCACAAAGCCGGACTGTCCTCAAGCCATGCATCCCCTACCTGACTAGATCCTTTTTATATTGAACATGATGTCATAAGGTATGGAATACCCCCTTTGGTTAGTTTTGGTCACCTGTTTTGACTGTGTCCCATCCCAACTGCTAGTGAAAATTAATGCTATTTGTCGTGGTTTTGCCCCAGCTGATATCTGAGCACCACGCAGTTGCTTGTTCTTTAAAAGGGAGTGCAGGGGGAAATTGATGGGGGATGGTAGGTGTTGGGTTGGGGAAGGGAAGGGGAAAAAAAAACAAAACCAAGGAACCAAAACCTTATTGGTTGGGATAAGGACAGTTCACTAGAATAGCAGAAAGATAGATATAACAATGACAACAGGACTTTATAGCAAAAAATATATGAAACTGGTGATACACAATGCAGTTTCTCACCGAACCACACAACTCAGGCTGTGCAACCCAGAGCCATCCCAAAAAAACAGACCATCCCCAAAACCACACGTCCCAGAGCTGCCTGATCCTCCCCCCACCAGCCCCCTTTATACCGAGCATGACGTAATTGGCATGGAATACCCCCTTTTGGCCAGTTTGGGTCACCTGTCCTGGCTGCGTCCCCTCCCTTCTCATTAGTAGGGAAATATGAACAACTGAAAAGTCCTTGATTGCTTGGCAACAACTAGAAACATCAGGGTGCTATCAGCCCTGCTCTCATCATGACTCCCAAACAGGGCATTCCATCCACTATTAGAAAAGAAATTAACTCTATCCTAGCCGAAACCTGGACACTATCCTAGACGAACCCAGACATGGGTTAACCTTGGTTAGCCACTCCCCCTCCTCAACAGGACAGGGGACCAAATACAAAAAGAGCTTGTGGGTCAAGGTAAGGTCAGAGAGATATCAATTACTGTCACAGGCATAACAGATGTGACTTGGGGAAGATTAATTTATTACAAATTAATAACAGAGTAAAATAATGAGAAAATAATAACAAATCTGATTAAAACAAATAAACAAACAAACAAACCCCAAAAAACACAAAACCAGATTCTCCTCACCTCTCACTTCACCCTGGCTTCAGCTTCACTCTGGACTGTTCTAAATCCTGCCACAGTAGGGTGCAGGAGAGTGGGGAACAAGGAGTTGTGGTCAGTTCATAAGGTCTTGTCTCTGCCATTCCTTCTTTCTTTCACTTTTCCTGTGCTCCAGTGTGGGGTTTCCCAGTGGCCACAAGTCCTGCCAGAAAATCTGCTCCTGCATGGGTTGGTCTCTATGGCCTGCAGTTTCTGCCAGAAACCTTCACAGGCGCTCTACAGGTTACAGCTTCTTTCAGGTACATCTACCTTCTCCAGCATGGGGTCCTCCAGAGGCTGCAGGTAGATATCTGCACTATCAATAACCACCAGAGGCTGTAGAGAGACAGCCCACTTTACCATGGTCTTCACCACAGGCTGCAGGGAAATCTCTGCTCCAGGGCCTGGATCACCTCGTCCTTCACTGACCATGGCGTCTTCAGAGTTGTTCCTTTCACATATTCTCACTCTTCTCTCATAGTTGTGAGCACAGGTTTTTTTTTTTACTTCTTCTTAAATCTGTTATCACATAGGTACTACCAATGTCACTGGTAAGCTCAGCTCTGACCAGTGGCAGGTCCCTCTTGGAGCCAGCCTGAACTGGCTCTATTGGAAATGGGGGCAGCTTCTGAAATATTCTCAGAGAGGCCACCCCTTCAGCCATCCCACTGCCAAAACCTTGCCACATGAATCAAATACAAAGAGAAAAGGTTTCCATAGAGGCAGTGTTATAGCAACCTGTGCTAAGCAGATGTCTCCAACACACTAGATCATTTTAATTAGTGCTTGACACTTATGGTAAGGCAATGAAACAAGGACCATAGGCACTATGGTTATTGAAAACTGTTGGGCTGACTAAGCATATTATATGATTAGACAAATGACTCTGGAAACTCTGTTAGTTGGCTGTGTTTATCAGAGTCTTGGTTCACTTGCCTCCACTTTGGAGGCTAGTGTCACTTCAGATGCACTGGGGAAATACAAGGTGCCACATAAAGTTGGTAGATACAGCAGACGATCCACAAAACCAAAGCCTTTGATAACGAAGAGTGAAGGTTTGTACTGGAACAGCTGAGTACTGTAGGTGCCAAATAATTTGCAATAAATTATTCCTACCCCAAAATTATTTTTTTCCCTCCCCCTCCCCCTCAAATACTTAAATCCAATTATAAAAAAACCCCACACATTAGAATTAAAGCAGGTTATGCATCTCTTCTATTTTAGAAGAGTACTCTAACCACCAAGTTATAAAATCAGGCTTATATACGCTCACAAGCCAAGTTAATATTTAATTACTTTATGCTTAGAGGAGCAACTTTGGCAGAAGGAATTGAGAGGATACCTCTCTCCTGAATAACCTTCAGACTAATAATTAGTTAATCTCAATGGAAAGGCACTCTCAAGTCATTGAATTCAAGAACAAAGTGAGCCTATGTCTGTCATGTCCTTCATGACAGCTATCAACAGGAACCTATTGGATAAAAAGATGGTAAGTGTATCACCATGGGATGTTTTGGGGTCTTTTTTTTTTTTTTTCCAGAAAAATAAGGAACAGGTGCAATATTTGACTTATACTAGGCAGCTGAAGTTCTTCTAGACATTAGTTTGCATGACTGCTTTCCTCACCAGTGAGTTTTTTGATGATAAAACAATCACAGAATTACAAGGTTGAAACAGACCTTTAAGATCATCAAGTCCAACTGTTCCTGTCCTGTGCTAAACCATATCCTTAAGTACCTCATCTACCCTTATTTAAAACACATCCAGGGATGGTGACTCAACCACCTCTCTGGGCAGCCTGTTCCAGGCTCTGACAACTCTTTCAGTGACATTTTTTTCCTAACATCTAATCTGAACTGGCACAGCTTTGTGCCATTTCCCCTTGTCATATCTCCTGTCACCTGACTGAACAGACCATCTCCCACCTCTCTACAACCTTCTTTCTGGTAATTGTAGGTGGTGATAAACAATAGATACAAAATAATAAGGTTCATATGGATGGACTGCTCTTGAGCAGCATACTTTGTGCATTAGGAACCAGCAAATTTTTATTGGTAGTCAATGACTCATCTTTCAGAGAATTGTTCACACTTTACTATTTTTACTGTACACAATTCATATGTAATTTCCTTTGTGAGTCTCCAGACATACTATCAGAGATTTATTCAGCATGTTACTCTGTCTGAAGACACTGGCAAAATATAAACTGATTTGAGAAACAACACATCAAACTTTTAAAATCCTTTTTCATACATTAAATATAATCATGTAACCCAATGTTTCTAATTCTTCAGTGTCTTACACACTGTCACTATTTGCATCTACAGAAAATGAGTGTTAAGTGGAAGAAAGAATATACTATCTTCACCTGCTAGTGTGCACACTGACTGTGTTCAGGAATAAAAAAAATACATGAGACAATAGAAGCTTATGTTCACTCTATCTGATTCTGTATCATCTCCCTAGAATTTGTATTAGATCTTGTAATAATGGATGAGAAGGATCGAGGAACATTAGTCAAGATTGTCAACATGCAAGGAATCACCAAGGCAAGGTATTATATCCATATTTCATTAAGATAAAAATAGTTCCTTTACACTAAAACTTGTGAAGATTGATCACTGGAGGCGAACTATTTTATGAAAGAGATTTTCAAAGGTATAAGCAATTTTATGCTACCAGTTCCCATTTACTTTCAATAACAGTTGGGTGTCTGGCTCGTCTTTGTGTCCTATAAAAGCTTTAAATGACGGTTGCATTTTTGCTCTCTACTGATCCACTGTCTATTAAATAAAATTTAACTGTCATTTTTATAATCAATCCAGGTAATTTTGGACAATTATTGACTAACGTACTGCCATATATTTTTAAGATTTCTATATGAATATTCCATGCATACAGCAGATTCATCTAATTCTGATAAAGAACATTTTACTGACAAGAAATGTATGAAATGTCTGGTTTAATCTAATCTGTTTTAATGTAATCTGGTACTTCAGAGAAAGATTACTTTATGGCCATTTACTGACTTCATTTTCTATGCATGACTCAAAGGGTGTGGTGAGAAAGCAATAAAGTCAAGATTCAGAATGCTCCTTAGATAACTAGTGCAAAGAACACAAAGACCATGAAAACCCATGATACAAGTGAAATAAAGGAATCAAATAGATGAAAGTACAAGTAAAAATATCCCCTACTTGCATAGCTACATAGAACATGTTACTAAGTAGCATAATGTATAGAATTTTAGTGCTCAAGTACTATAGGAAAACACATATGAAACAGCTTTTCTTCAGCACGTTATCTTCCATTGATTATTCACCTACCATATATGAAAGTCAGACAGTGCAGAAAGGGGAGTTGACAGTCACTGGTGACATGCTTTGAGGCACAGGTCAAAAAGAATGAAGATTAATACAAACATATACATTGAAAACTAATCATCTGTCTTTAGACCCACAATACTAACATATTTATTTAATGAGAGAATTCCGGTCTTGATATCTTGATACAAAAATACATTATTTCCCTTTTTTCCCTTCTTAACTGAGAACAAAAGGAAACTGTGAATGACACAGTTGTCTTTTTTTCTGAGTTGCCATCTCATTCCAATGCTATCCATCAGGCATCTTACTTCATGATAAAAACTAACACAATCTGTTCAACCAAATTTATTGAATGCCCTCTAAGACTATGATAGGTTGTAAAGGATGGCATGACATAAATGAGTCCTGTGAAGTCACAGGTGCCCAAAAATTATAAACACAAGGAAAGAAGAAAGACACAAAGTGTATAGGCACAAATCACAGGTGGTCATTACCTAGACAACAAAGGAGCTGGGTAAAACTGGCTTTAGTAAGAACAAAGAAAACACAGAACAAGTCTTCAATATATGCAAAATACAGTAACTTTGGATATAACAAAGTATTTCCAAACTGTGTGGAAAGAATAAGGAGATCATGTTAACAAATATAGAAATAACCTCAAGCAGACCTTATGTGAAGAAGGATGATGAAGGCACTGCAACCTCCCACATTTTCTCTCTAAAGAATTAGAATGCAGAGGAGCTGTTTAGAGGTCAGAATAACACCAAAGAAAGGTGTAAATCTTAGAAAGTCTCTGTTTAGCATTATTGAAAAATAGATATATTAACTGGATAATTTGGAATAGAAGAATTAAGAACCTTGTAACTGGACTAATAACTATTTGATTAAACTGTTAAAGTTTTTCTTATGAATTATTCTTTTCTTTTTTTTTTAATTAGCCTAATTGTAAATTCATGGATTTTAATATGTGTATTTCTTCATCTCACCTTAATTTCATGTGTTCAGGTACCATGCACTTTAACATTAGCTGTTAAAATTTGTGAGACAACACCTGAGTTTTCATAAAGAAAGAACGTTATGACCTTAAGCACTTCAATAATAGAAGCTAGATGAAAGTAGTACAAAATACAAGGTCCCAGGAATCTCTGTTGTAAACCAGAAAAAAAGGTCAGGTAGAGAACACTGGAAAGTAAAGAAAGGCAGCTACTAATAAAGATGCTAAGAAGAATTACAGAGACACTTCCAGTAACAATAGAGAGTACTCAAGAAAGTATACAATTTGCTGGTGATTAAATTGGAAAAAGTTACATTTTTTTGTCAATTTCATTGTGTGTACAATGAAAATAAACTGAAACCAAAAGTGAAGAGGGCTAGTAAATTACTCTATTTTATGAGAGAAGAGAATAAAGCTTTGACGTAGTTGAACAGAACAAAGACTGAGATGAGTACAATAATTGTTTATAAGCATTCATGGAATGAAATATGTTGAGAGAAAAAGCTATTTGTACTTAACAGCAGTGACGGCACAAGGAGAAACTCATATAAAATGCATAAATTCAGCTCTAAAATCAAGAGCTTTAGAGATACAAGGTTGTGGGAAACTCAGGAAAGGCAAGGAAAAATATCTTTTTCAATAAGAAGGATGAAAAATTATGTTTGCTATTGCAAGGTACTGACTTGATTATTAAAATTTTCGTCCTCACCTATTTTATTTTTTTTTATAACACTACAAATTGTTGCATTTGGTCCTATAATTACATTCAATAATTTTCTTAAATATTTCTACAACAAAGCAACATTTAGATGCAAAGTATATGTAATACCTAGCTTAAATATGGATATGTTTTATGCAAACTCGGCAATATTCAAACTATCTCATACATATATAAGAAGCAACACCATATTTCTATGTGATGTGACAATTTGTTTCTTATAAAACTAACAGAGCTGAATAAAACCTCTTCTTTGTTTCGTACCTTATCACGTACCTATTAATATGATAATGGAATTGACTTGGCTTGTCAGAGAATTTTAAAATATTTACAGCAAAGGAGTCTGTATAGTTTGCATTCTACTGGTACACAAATGATGTTACAACATCTCAATTAATCCTGTATTCTAATCTCTATTAAGCCTATGGAAAAAGACCCTCACTGAAAAATAAAGATCTTTTCGAGAAGCTTAAATTTATGGTATCTTTACATATATCTTGTTTGGGTTTTTTTTCCTCCCGACTCAAAAATAATAATGTTTGTTATTATCACCGTATTGTGTAGCTTTAAATTGTACTTCAGATATTTATCTATTCTAAGTAATGAATGACTGTTTTCAAGAGAGCTAAATAATGGTATTAGAGAAGTCAACAGGGAGGACTTACCTTTCAAGTCCTGTCAGAAGTGCAAACGGGAATACAGGAATGACATAGATTCCACACCAGCAACATCCTTTTATTAATTTCATAATTATTTTAATTGTATTAAATAGTGAGTTCTACTTTGCTTTTGATAACAGTTCAAGATTTCTGTTCATTCTAAAAGTAGTTATCCTTAAATTTTTTCTTCATACATTTAAAATTACTTAGAATACATTATACCAAGGTCTATGAAACTGAAGCTATAACTGTGTTACAAAGATGAAAATCATATTTATCCTAACAGTATAACTGTGTGCCTGGGTGTCTGTGTGTAAGATAAGTGCTTTTAAGCCAATTCCTAAGGTGGCCCGGGGAGCTATGCAGCTAGCCCCTGCACAGATGAGACCATGGGTAGATTTGCGACAGTGCACAAACTTCAATCAATTTTCAATACAACTATTTCTATCACCTTTACAGCAAAGCATGTGGCTAGTTTCAGGAGCTCTCCAGGCAGGGATTTCAGACTACCCTGGAGTCTCCTCAGACAGGGCCTACTGTTCTTATGCCAAGTGATGACATCAATTGAGTCATACATGTTAACTAACATCCTGGGTAAAAAATCTGGTCATCCCAAGAACTCCTTGATATAGAATTACTGAAGCTATATGCAGATAATTTTAAACAACCAGTAGAAATTGTGTATGCAGACGTAGGAGTGATCATGTAGGAGTGTATTTTGGGTTTTTTTTTAATGTAGATAGGATAGCAAGAGTTTTGGGTGCAGTTTAAGATAATAAATAAGAAATTCGCCATGTAGGAACATGACCCAGCTGAATTGTAAGGATTTGGTAAAACATTGCAGTCTTGTAACACAAATTATCCAACAGAGTCTCTGGTAGCTATACAGACAGCCACAAGTTGTCCTGTTCAAGATGTTTTATTCCCAAAATGAACATTTCCCTATGTAAGGAGTCCCAATATATATATTTTTTTCTTTTTACAAGCACTTTTTCTATGAGTCTTTGTGCAAAAATATGGACAGTATATAATGTATTATTTCATTATATATGTATACATTTAGAGACATTGATATCCTTGTACATAAGGAACCTATGTAGAGATTTTTTTGGTAAGATTTAAAAAGACTTTGGATAAACTGTGAAATAATAGGTGTATCTGAATAACACAAGAAATGTAGATTGAAAAAAACAAAAAAAAACCCAAAACTGGAAATAATTATAAAAAGACTAGTTAGCAACAAAGCTTGATGTCCAATGTTATGCTTGACATGGGAGAATATATGTACATTTTGAGTGAAAACATAACATATTCTTTCATTAGATGTTTTGTGACTGTCGCTGGAATTAAGATCGATCTAGCTAACGCTGAATAGAGAAGGAAAATAAGATCTCACAACACGTTTATACACTTGAACCTGACATTATTATATTCTTTGCCATTCCTTTGTTAAGTTTAATAATTATCAGTTATAGAAATAATTAATTCAAACTTTCAAGAAGTTTAGCCTATCATTCCTAGGCCTTGTACCTCTTGCTTTCCAGAAACTTTTAAGTCCCCTGGCCCAGACAGCTAGGCAGTGTACAATGTAGGACCATGAATTAAATGAGCAAGTTAATCCCATTAGGAAAAGAAGTCTGATGGAAATCACAGGAAAACATGTATAGCTAACCACCAAAATAAAGAAATGCAATTGCATTAAAAACAACATTCACTTCCATAAACGACTGATGCTGAACTTTTAGTCTGAGATATAGATGCAGCCTGGGATTTCATTTCTTTCCACTTCTATGACATTATTTCTGTTTCTTATTGCTGTTAAAAGTGTGGCCTTAAAATATACATGTACAACCTACATGAGTAAGTAAAAAAACCCAGTATTTTTACATGCTGCTATTTATTTTGTATCTTTTTCAACACTACTATTAAGATAGTTTATTGCTCATTACCTAAATAGGTTTCAGTCCACAGTGTTTAATCCAACAATCCTTTGGGCCTCTGGAACTAACAAAGGGATGCAGAGCCTGACCATTGGTACCCAGAGACTTTTTAAACACCTATGAGTATCCTGACTGCTCTCCAACTGCAACATGTTCCTAAGATATAGCAAAGTGTACTAGAGCAGGCAACTGATTCGTTCTCTAACAGTCAAAACACCTCCTTACACCTGAAAATACCAGCTTCACATTTTGATGAGGAAAACTTTCCCTCAAACTGTAATTGATCCAAAATTCTGGATTTATGTCATGGGTTTTTTTGGTGTTTTGTTTTTTTTTTTTTTTGGTTGTTTGGTTGGTTTTTCCCCCAATAAAGAAGGAGGAAATATAATGGTACAAAATAAAGTTTATGCATGATGCTTCGATGCCTCAACATATCTACATAGCTGGTTGATTACCCTCAGTTCTCTGTAATCCTGTTAACCTCATGTAAAACAAGCAGTTCAATATCTAAAAGAGTGGTGCTGTACGTACAAATCCACAGAGGTTCCAGTGAAACATGTTTCTTTATCCAATGTGGTTATTCTGTATTTATATCTTTAAATATTTAAATATATATTAATGTCAACCATACATCCTCTCTGGAGCATAAATCTTTCTCTAAATGTTATCACAGTTCCTCTACTACACTTTTTTTTCTTTTTTTAGCCAGTGAGTTCTGAAGTTAGCATTTACACCTCCATAACAATACCAGTAAACACATTGTAATTTACACAGTTAAGTTCTTCCCCAGCCCTCCTTGCTCATACTGAAATGTATCCACACATGGACCAGGAAGAAACATTGGTAAACTGGGAAAAAGTCCACCACCCTGGGCTTTAAGGGGAGAGGTATTTCAAGGGGCACTATGGCACATTTTTCTAAAACACTTCAGAGCATTGTTTTAATCTTTAATGATGATGAAGAGATTAGTTCATTACTTTAAGTTTCCTGCCCTGAGACTCATTTCAAAATCAACCCTGACCTAAGTGGCACCTCTAAGACCTCTTCCATGTACACTGTACTAGTAGTAAAAGATGTGAGCACCTCAGCTGCTTCTTTAATTCACAGCTTTCTACACCATATCCATATGTATCTAAAAGACAGTGGATGGACAATTAATGGCATATATGATCTTCCTGGATAAAATATATGTGGATAACTCTGCAGTGTGGAACTGAACAAAGTAACCACCATGCATCTGACTGATGTGTCAAATTTATCTCAGCCCTCTTTGCTGTATTATCTAGTGTTACTGTCCTTCACTCCCACAGCAATATTGGAATCATAGAAACATAGAATCAAAGAATAGCTTCGGTTGGAAGAGACCTTTGTAGGTAATCTAGTTGTAACCCCCTGCAATGGGAAATGACATCTTCAACTAGATCAGGTTGCTCAGAGTCCTGTCCAACCTGACCATGAATATTTTCAGGGATAGGGAATCTACTGCCTCTTTGGGCAACCTGTTCCAGTGTTTCACCACTGTCATCGTAAAAACTTTTTTCCTTATACCTAGTTTGAATCTACCCTCTTTTACTTTAAAACTATTACCCTTTGTCATACTGCTACAGGCTCTGTTAAAAGGTCTGTCCCCATCTTTCTTATAAGTCCCATTTAAATATTGAAAAGCCACAAAGGTCTCTCTGGAGCCAACTTTTCTCTAGCCTGAACAACCCCAACTCTCTCAGCTTTTTTTCATAGGAGACATGTTCCATGGCATATCATTTTTGTGATCCCCCTCTGGAACCCCTCAGACAGATCCAAGGATGTTGCAGGTTAAACTGTCTTCACCTGCAAATTTATTTAGCACGATCTAAAGAAGAGCTGTTCTCTAGCCGTATCTGAAAAATTATGAGAGATACGTACCCTTCCTTACATCCTCTGTTTATATTAGCTGTAAGAATTTCTAATAGGTCTCTTTTAGAGAGATGAAAGTTTATGGTAGTAAAAGTCCAATACATAAAGAGTATGCATGACATTTTGTGGAATACGAGTATTTATATTTTGGTAATTTTCAGACTTGACCCAACACAAGGATTGTGACTGGTTGAAGAGAGTTAACATTTTTAAAATAAAAAACCTGGATTCACAATAAACCCATCCTCAAATCACAGATACATTTAAATCTCTATACCTGAGTGGTAGCCTTTCATATATACTAGCTTCTCAGCTTTCCATTTCCTTTGGTATTTTCAAGGTCAGAGGGTAAGAGAAAAAGTACAGTTCTGTACGCAATTCTGAGAACTGAACACCACATACTGCTTTTGAATAACAGATGATTTCCTTTGCAGGACATAACTGCTAAACCCTTCCCTTCCACCCTGGCCCTCTGGCATTCCAGCTGAGATAATCAGTAGAAAGGGACTTGGCATCAAATGCAAATGTGAAACAGGATGGTGTGAAGCTGCTTACCAAGCTGTTAGAGACAGAGAAAAAACAAAGATCTGTACCAGATAAAAACTTTAATCTTATCTGCAATGATATAAAGGAAGAAAAAGGCAGATGTTAAGATGATAATTTTGGTGATCTGGAAATCTGGCAGTGAGTTCAGAAATGGTAAATTAAATTAAGTACAGGAGAATAACTACGTCTTTCAAAACAGAGCAGGACAGAAACTCCAATAGAGAAAGCATCATTAGAATTTGGATATGTTCACTCTGCAGGCAACTTTTCCTTTCTGCTGAGGTCTATCTTGCTTTAAATTATCCATTGTATCCATTCCTCAATTCTGTTAAAAGTCACCTGCAGCTCTGTAGAATTTGCAGTCTTGTGGAGATAATAGCGAAGAAAAAAATGAGCTGTTTGGAAATGATGAAGGAAAAGAGAATAAGCTCCCCAAGTATAGGGGAGAATTGTTCAGTTATACAATATATTAGTTAAAAATGAGTTCAGGAGAGAAATGCAGATGGTGGCCTACTGCTTCTGCACAGCAGAATTTTGTCAGCTGAATGTTTTTTGAGTTGTTCTGCTTTGGACTCACAACAATAACTACCAGTGAAGCACAGCTGGTGTTCAGGAGGCAGAAGTGCAGTAGTCCACTTACGTGAAAGAAGTGATGGTATATGAAAAATTAGAAAAAAAGAGACATCAATTAAAAAAAAAGTGTAAAAATCATCAATAGAGGTGAATAAAAAGTAGTTACATATGTATCTTTTTTCTTATTTTTTTCCTAGGCCATAGTGAGGTACATATTTGGAATATGAAGGCACAGGACAAAAAGTGGTCATCATTACTGGCCCAGCAGTGATGTGAATTACTTCAATGCATGTCCTGGTTGAACTAGTTTTGAATGTATTAGAAATCTCTTAGCTATCATCTGTTATTACATTTTTTAAAAATCCATCATTTAGATATTTTTTTCCTTTGTAAAAATAAAACTGTAGAATTGAAATTTGGATTTCATAAAAAAAACCCCTCTGAATACTACTGCAAATATGAAAATTGATCACTCTTTTTGACTTAGAAAACATGTGGGATGAAGCATGTCATTTCACTGCTTTGTTGTTGTAGGTTTCTGTTTTGGTTTATTTTTTTTAATAAATAAACTAACTTAAATAATTTTAAAATACGTTTTCAATTCTGTCATGAAGTAGTGCTTATGCATGCAGAAATTATTGTATTGTCAACTGTTAATTTTCCAAAGTCATGGGAAAACCCCTGGTGTCCCAGGATCAGTTATGATTTTGGGAACTTAAAATATAAATATGTGTATGTGTGTGTGTGTGTGTGTGTGTTCCCTTCCTTAGTCAGAGAGTATTTAATTGTTATTATACTGAGTATGTTTGCCTTAGAAATGTGCTTTATTAACATGACTCCAGAATTTAGACCCTTAAGGAAAATACCACATACCCTTAGACTTGTTATTTAATGTACAGCTTCAGTGCAAAATATATTTATTATTGAAGGCACAAAGAGATAGATTTATAATGGTATATTTTTAGTTTATTTCTGAGTAGAACCTAGAGGTAAATTAGTAAATTTTTATTTTATAATAATAATTATGTTAAAAATCCTAAAAGAAAACCAGAGACATCTCAGTCTCAGAGCAAAGACTGAAAAAACATTGCTAACCTAGCCCTGTGGGATATGTTAGTGTTATCACTGACTTTTATTCCAGAAGAATGACAGCATACCCAAGTTAAAATGATGTTTTTCCATCAAAGTGTTGAGGGTTTTAAGGATTCCTAAAATGTAATTTTAAACACATTAACATGCTCAGTGTTATCAAGTTAGTGGGAGGATTCAGAAATTAATTTTATACTTGTTTTGGTTTTTTTGTTTTATTTTCAGAGCATCCTGAAAAATAAGAAAAAAAACTTGCCAAGCATCCTTCATCAGGACATTTCAACATGTTTTGAATTCCACTAAAGTCACTTTTAGCCTTCAACCATGTGAAATTAAATTCAAGCTAAAACAAAGGTCAATTGAGAATCTCCAAAATAATGAAAAAGGAAAAGTCATGAAAAGGAAGGCTGGTCTCAGTGACTTGGATTCTTATACCCAAAGGCTCTGCAGATTCTATTCCATCAAGTGTGGCAGACAAAATATTTGCCTGTCTCTCCAGTTCTTTATTTCCCATGGAAACAGGAAAGTAAAATTTATTTCTGGAAAACAGATTCCTATTAACAATGTTAAGGATGATTGATCTAGAAGACACAAACATATAGGTGTAAGGATCTTCATAACCTAAATTACAACTATCTATAGAATTCCATAAGTTGTCATATTTGATTGCTAGCACACTGTGGCTTGAGAGGTTAGAATATTATGGTACTCCTAAATAACTAAGAAAAGGAAAAAAAAAATGGACTATGATCTGATATTAAAAGGCCTTTATCTGGCAATGCCAGCATAAATAATTCTCACCTACCTAGGTCCAGGCTTATCACTCTAGCTCCTCCTTCCAACAAAAGGTCAAAAAGGTTCACTATTTCTCCTTAAAGGACTAATACTTTGAGCACCATACCAACTTCCATTGTATCAACCAAATGGAAAGAACGGGCTCCATTTTACATAAGGAGACTGGATTCCCAGGGGCAATGTGAAGTATGGCAAAACCTAATCCTCTGCGATCTCAGTTGGGTTGCTTCATTGCCCTTTTTGGCCATTTAGGGATGCTGTAATATTTTCACAATAAAAAAAATATATTCTAGATAACTATCAGCATATACCCATGACTAAACCCATTAAATTATGTTGATAACAGAAGTAAAGACTTTTGTCTTTATGATATAGAATGAATGAAAGAGTAAAACATTTTAGTTATTTCTAACTCAATTTCAGCACAATAATACTTAAGCCTTTGTATCACTATCAGAATCCTTACAAGAACCATCAAATATAATAGTTAAGTAAGAAATAGTAGTAATATAAGTTATAAAAGAATCTACATTTTGTACTTTTGCCTACTACTGAAAAGCCATTTTAAAGACCCTGGGCTAAACTTATGTGGGACCAAAGGGAAGTTGTACCTTCCTTCTCAAGTTTCTTTGTGTCCACAAGTCTTACTTCCAATACTGTTGTATGACCAATTCAGACAAAACAGCTGCCACCCCATTTGCAAAGAACTTTTGCCTGATATGAGTTACCCTGAAAGTAAAGCTAGATGGTGCTAGAGCATATTAATATACTGCTGCAAATTTACTGCTATTTGACTACTTGGGTTACATTGTCTCAGTCAGGTCAACAATAAATGGAGGTGCTACTGCGGTTTGAATTAGATTACTGGCCATGAAGAAAGAAGTGGTGTTCTTTTAAAAATTACTGATGGAAAAGTGTCCTATTCACAAGTGGAGTTTTGTTACATTCAAAATAATTCATAGCAGCATCATGCTAATTGTTATATATATATATATATATCTTACGATTTTATTTTCAATGTCATAATTCCATTCTGACCAGACTAACATCTTCCATTTGAATCAAGTTCAGTAAAACATTTTCACAATGATAAAAACAATTCCATCAGTATTCTGAAATGTGTATATAAGAAATATCTAAAGACAACACTTCAAATTTTCAATTCAATGTAATACTAAATATCTGTTGCATTATTACTATTGTTGTTGTTGTTATTATTATTATTATTATTATTATTTAGAATGAAACATTCACAAAATAGTGGCATTTTTAGTGCAATATATATTCTATTTTATAACTTGCTCTGAACATTACGTATTTTACTTCAGAGGTTTGTTCACTGCAGGATTCAAATCAGGTCCAGCACTGATAAGGAAGGAGGCATGAACACTGCAGAAGCATAGTAGATTGCCTGTCATATGACATAGAATGCATATCACAACATTAATGGGAACAGAAGAAGTTAAAGTTACTTTTAGCTTCCAGTGTTGTCCCTTCCCCCTTACCTGTCAGTAAATATATCCCTCGTTCATGGCATATATGCAAAATGAGAACAGCTTTCTTTAGCAAGTTTTAACTGATTGACTTCCTTGCAAGCACAGAGTCAGCAAATCTTTCCAAGAACATTGTAACTGAAATACTGTGCTTGTATATGCACCAGTATCCGAAGTATATTGAAACACCCAGTGTTAGAGGGGCTTTTGGTAGCCTTGACCTATAGCATACGGTAACAGACAAAAAATAAAGAAAAGTTCTCTCACTAGCACTTCTGTGATTCACAGCATTGCAACATTGTATAACATCATATATTTCATGTGTATAATCACAAATTTTCCCCTGCATCCTGATTAATTAAACTTACACAAACCAACTGGAAAAAAGAAACCGTGTCTCATCAGTAACATCAAGGGCACAGAAAACATCTAACCCTTTGCAAGCATGTGCCAAGTATCTACAGAAACAAAACATCATGCTTTTCTTTGGAATGTGGAGTTCTGGTCTGCAAAAGCAGAACAGGATGACACAGACTGCAGTTTACAGCAGACTCTCATTACAGTGTAACATCTTAATAGAAATAATTTAATTATTCAATACAAGATGTCCTTGCCTTCCTAAAAGGTTAATGCTCAATGTCATTAGTCGACAGATTTTAAGAACGAAGAAGAATTTTCATAATAGTTCCAAAAGCCTTAGGAGAACATGTACACCTAGAAAGGACAGACAGTCTAAAAATCTAACAGAATTATAGATGCACATTTTATTTTTCCTTAGTGGAAAAAACCCACAAAAATAAACAACACAAACTCCCCTCCCCCAAACCTATCCCCAAAAATCCAATACAAAAATTTATGTTTGAGGCATTAATTTTAATCATAGCACCTCTTCAATCCCTTAAAAACATCTTTCACCACTGAGAAGTCCTGAATTTTACAGAACCTAATTTAATGTACACTTAGGAAAAGAATAAAAGCATGGAAGATCTTTCTGTTACACTAAAGTAGAGAAGCCATGAGGAAATCTAAAGACCACTGAACACCTGAAACTAGGAGTAGCATTTTTGCAGCTTATTGGGTTCCCTGGCTCGGGTATCTAGTGTAAGCACAGTAATAGAAAGGCATAACAGAATTTTGTCGATGAATGTAAATTAATCCATGCAATTCAGTGAAGCAGACGAACATGAATAGTGTAAAAGTGCTGTCAAGAAACTGTATTATGAGAACAGTTATCTCAGAGGTTCAGTTCATTTACTATGCTCCCTTGTTCAGTAGCCAGATGTTTCCTGTGGAAAAAAGTATAAGAAACTAGTTATATATGTCCTCGATTTTCTTCCTAGTGATCAGCAACTCAAAGACATTCAAAGACAAAGATGATTTGTTCATTCATAATGGCAATCAATGCTTTGCCCTCCAATATTGTGTGTTTTGCACTTGCTTTTTGAATCTATTTAAACTTCTGTTTTCAAGTACATTGTTACTGATGAGTTTCATAGTTTACCTTTATATGTTTGTGTGTTTTTTTATCCAAAATACTGTTCTGTTTTCTTTGAACTCAAGATTTGTTATTTGTGTCTTATTTTTGCTCTTATGAGAAACTGTATATATCCATTCTCCGCTATTTCTTTTTTCATGCCAGCAATAACTTAATGAATTTCAAAGTAAATCTCCCATCTCTTTTCTGGTTTAAAAGTCATCAACTTAATTATTTCTACAGTGAAAACTGGTTTATTTCTTTCAACAGAAACTCTGTCACTCATCTATTTAAAACCTTTAGTTCCACTTTTTTCAAATGGACACTCCACAGCTAACTGTTTATATTGATTTACTACTATTTCTTCTTCCCTTATTTCTTTGCTGATAAATTACACTGCATAATGAGGTATTTTTGCAATTCATTGCAGATGCTAACATTCCTAATATCAGAAAACTTTGTTACCAGTTTTTGTAAGTTATTCTTAAATTTCTTCCATATTCACCATCAAGCTGACCACCAGTTAACACCTTTGACTACTGTTTACTAATTATTTATGAAAAAACTACCTCAGATAGTTCACTATGTTATTCTGAAAAGGCAATAGATAACTATATATGAGATAAAACATCTGAAATCAATTGATATAAAGATGGTCACTAAAAGCTTGTCGCAAGCTGGTACCTCAGCTGTCAGTGTGGGAAGTGTAGAAGAGAATATGTATGTGTTCAGCATTTGCATTTGGCAAAGGCAGTTTGACATAAATGTAATCATTTTGGAAGAAAAAGCAAATAAATGTAAATTATGAAAGAATTTGTGGTAGCTCCATTACTGAACACTTCTTTCCTATCAACAGTGAATTGAGGATACTGAACCCACAGGATAGACATATAGCCAACTTCTCATTGATTTGGGAATGATTTTATCTTCTTCTTACCCAGGGAAATATTTGGTAATGGTAGAAAAAATTTGTACATCCTATATACTTATAATGCCAAAGGATGTTAAAAAGTTCACATTTGTCTTATACAACATTAATTGTTTAATTGCAACACCTACTGTCTGAATCTTGCTACGTCTATGATATTCCCACAGTCTAAACACAAGAAAGAAAGGTGGTTCAGACATTTGATAAAAAAAATCCTTAATTGTTTGTACTTTATTTAGAGGACATTTCTGAGTTCCTCAGGGGTCTATCTTGTGTCCTATCCTATTTAATACCTTTTCCAATAACTTGGAGGAGACTGTACCTTAAGCACATTTGTGGATTACTTTACACTCTGTGGGTATATGTGTGTGTGTATGTATGCATGCAGTCAGTATGAAGAAGGACATTGCTGCCATGCAGAGGAACTTAACCACGTCAGTGGAATGAGGCAACAAGAACTAGATGATAAGCAAATCTAAAGTCCTGCATATACACATTATCTGGAGGGAGGTTATAGAGAGATAGGTGATGGTCTCTTCAGCCAGGTGACAGGTGATAGGACAAGGGGGAATGGCATGAAGCTGTGCCAGGGTAGGTTTAGTTTGGATGTTAGGAAAAAATTTTTTACTGAAAGAGTTGTCAGGGCCTGGAACAGGCTGCCCAGGGAGGTGGTTGAGTCACCTTCTCTGGATGTGTTCAAAAAAAGGGTAGATGAAGTACTTAGGGATATGGTTTAGTTTAGGATGGAAATGGTTGGACTTGATGATCTTCAAAGGTCTTTTCCAACCTTGTGATTCTGTGTGATTCTGTGATTCTGTGACACCAGTCCCGTATTGGTATAGTTTGGTGATCACTTTGTTTGATAGTAGCTGTAATGGAAAAGGCTTAAAGGTTCTTCTGGGGTTCCTTATGCCCTGGTAGCAATGAATCTTAACAGCTTACTGCATCAACATAATGTAATCAGTAGAGACAGGGTAGTGATTATTCTCATTTATTCAGCACTCATTAGCCTGAATCAGGAATATTTCACTCAGGTTTAGTCATACAGTGTAAAAAGACAGAGATAAACTTGAACAAGTCTAGCAGTGATCAACATTAATAGAATTTATGGTGTTTAGTAGCTGAATCTGGTTACAATATTGAATCCTCCAAGCAGAATAAAACCTGTAGATTGAAAAGATCAAATCTACTGACATGATAACAGGTGATCCATGTCCCACAACTGTATAGGAATGCTGTGAGCACAACTGCTCAATAGGCCTGAAACTTAGTATTGCCATGCAACATCATTCCAAATTCACAGCTAGCCTTGGCTACATAGCGTATTTCAATGTATGACAATCTAGCACCATGGCATGCTTTAATGTGTGACTGTGGTGTAACGCTGGGTGATAATGAAAATACTTGGCCAAGGTTTGATTATCTCTGCCTGAGAAATTCATCTGAGCAATAAACACTACTTTTTGCCTTCTCAGTTGGTGACTAAAATGATTCACTTACTTGAGGTGCTTGGAAAATACTGTGGAATATTTTGATTCTGGTCTATTAGTGAATTAAAGGCAGTTCTTGTTTCTCTTGGCACTCTTAATTTAAGGTTGTATGTAGAATTTACAGATCTCTATTAAAGATAGAAAGTACACCTCTACTAAATGCTACATTTAGATTGATCAACTAGGTATTTAATTTTCAGGAGTACAGCTTCCTTCAGCCTCACAGATGATTCCTTCAGCACTTCTACCAGTATTGTAAACAACTGTATAAACAGACTGACAGCCCTTCTGCTTCGGTTGGAGAAGGTAACTTTTTTTTCTTTTTTTTCCTTGCACACATAGTAATTGGAGTGCTTAAAATTCAAAATGGATTGATCAAACATCAGGCTAGAGTCTGCCATATTATGTTTTTATCCAAGGTAAGTTTCATGTCACCCAGAAATCTCTGTCACTTAATCAGATTCTCAGATTACACTGCAGAAAATGTATGTTTAAAATAAATTAGAAACAGTCCAGCCACTATTTTATTTTTTAAAAAAAGTCATATTTGTTTGACCATTTGCTATACACCATTTTGTGTGAAAAGAGTTATAACAATGTAAACCTGTTGAATAGCCAACCAACATGAGCTTTAGAAATTTTAAAACTTAAGTACTGCTTTCCCTTTAAGAAGAAATATTGGTAAGATCCAGACTAGTCCAGTTCTAGAAGAAAAAAAAAAAAAAAAAAAGACACGTCTTCAGTAAGTATGTAGTGAAATTAAAAAATTCCCATTGCAAGATTTCCCCCAGGAAAAAGAAAATTCTTTCCCCAAGGGAACAATCCAATTTTACAGTGATTAGAATATCTATTACAGATACAGACTTCTACAGTATAACTTTCTGTCCAGTAGATTAACAGAAAGCTTTTATAGGCAGAAGAAATCACTTATGATTACCTAATCTGGCTTCATCAGTGCAAAGGTCATGGAACTCTTTACAGTATTTCCATGGTTAACTTTATTTAAATCTGATTAGATACAAAACTGTCTTTCAGAAGGAACAATGGTCTTTCTATAAAGGCATCAAGTGCTAGAGAATGCACTGCATTTTTAAGTAATGTCTTCCATTTTCTGTTTATTTTTAATAGTCATTCTTACTGATTTAGTTTTGGAGGGGTTTGTCGTGGTTTTGCCCCGGCCGAGGGCCGCACCCCACACAGTCGCTTGTACTTTTAAAAGGAAGGGGGAGGGAAAGTTGGGGGAGAGGGGGAAAAGGGAAGGAAGAAAGGAGGAAAAGAAACCACAACCTAGAAACCAGAACCACGCAGGTTGGGATAAGGATAGTTTACTAAACAATAACAGAAAACTAGATATAACAATAACAGAAGTTTAAAGTACAAAATAGATGAAACTGATGATACACAATGCAGTTTCTCACCAAACCACAGAACCCAGGCCGCACAGCTTAGAGCCCGTCCCCGTACCCAGAAAACCGCCCGTCCTGGCGTTGTCTCCTCCTCTTCCCCCCAGTCCCCTTTATACTGAGCATG
Source organism: Porphyrio hochstetteri (assembly GCA_020800305.1). Taxonomy (NCBI): domain Eukaryota; kingdom Metazoa; phylum Chordata; class Aves; order Gruiformes; family Rallidae; genus Porphyrio; species Porphyrio hochstetteri. Next base: position 181,125,495 of record CM036905.1, on the reverse strand, counting down.
ACGTAACTGGCATGGAATATCCTCTTTGGCCAGTTCGGGTCACCTGTCCTGGCTACGTCCCCTCCTTTCTCACTAGTAAGGAAGTATGCAGAGCTGAGAAAGGTCCTTGATTGCCCGGCAACAACTAGAAACATCAGGGTGCTATCAGCACTGTTCTCATCCTAACACCCAAACATGGCATTCCATCCACTGCTAAAAATAATTAACTCCATCATAGCTGAAACCAGGACATTATCCACCCCTTATTCCATACCATTTACGTCATGACCAGATCCAACAATTTTCTTTGGGTACAACCAGTTTCGTGTTTCACACACCCATATATGTATGTACACATGTATGCACACATACGTGCATACAGATCTTATTCCCTCAGTCTGTGAATCATCCCTCTGAAGTTGTTGAGTTCATTTAGTCCATGATTTTCAGGCTCCATTTGTCGTAACAGTTTCTCAGGATAATTGTATGTTCCATTGGCTCGTTGCATGCTGCATCTCAGGCTCTTGACTGATACACCTGGCATGGTCCATGCTCATAGTCTGTGGGTCAGAGTTTATTTTCAAAGGGAAAGAAGGGAAAAAAAAGTTCTTGAGAGGCCAGGCTTTAGTTCCATCATCATGGCACTCATTCTTCATTAACTTGTATGACTCCGGCTATAATACTATGGTACAACATACAGCAATCATAACAATAATGAATATACAATAATGGGTTATTTGGCAATTATTATAATTTTCTACTCTATTAATTATATTGGCTATTCTCACCCAAAATCAAATCCCCTTGAGGTACGCATTCCTGCCATTTTATTCCTAAAAACTGGATTTCTCACGTAGGCCCCTTGACTTTACTTCGTTTTATAGCAAAACCGGCTTCTAAAAGGATTTTAATTACCCTGTTTCCTTTTTCAAAAACTTCCTCTGCTGTGTTGCCCCATACAATGATGTCATCAATGTACTGCAGGTGCTCTGGTGCTTCACCCTTTTCCAGTGTATTCTGGATTAGTCCATGGCAGATGGTGGGGCTATGTTTCCACCCCTGGGGCAGACGATTTCACGTGTATTGGATGCCTCTCCAGGTGAAAGCAAACTGTGGCCTGCACTCTGGCGCCAGTGGGATCGAGAAGAAAGCATTCACAATGTCAATTGTGGCGTACCACTTGGCTGGAGGCAGGGCCCCTCTATTGCTGCTGATCATATTTGTTTTCCACTGGTTGCATAAAGGACTTAGAGGTCCTTTCAAGAGGATCAGACACATCAGACATATAGGTAGGCCTTCCAGTTGGTCTAGGGAACTGCCCAGTAGAAACTGGTGCAGCCTTCTTCCTGGCAGAATCTCGTTGTGCGAATGTTTTACCCCGCAGCTCATTTACTCGTGCTCGAAGGGCTGAGGTGGGCTGCATATCCCATTTCCTCATGTCCTCTCCATGATCAAGCAGGTAAAACCACAATGTACGTCGTGGTGTGTATTCTCCCTCTTGGAACGATGGACGCTTTCTCCCAGTAGCTGCAACATTGCTCCATACGGGTTGGGAGTTGGACACATTGTTGTCAAGTCGTTGAACCAGTTTCTCTACCGCTGCAATGACGGAGAGGGAAACATTGTCTTGGTATTTCCGGAGTCGGCAGGCCACCTCATTTACGGTTGGTGGATCCATATCAGTCCAGTCAATTACTGCCAGTGAATTGGTGTACCCTGCTGGTGCACTTCGTACAACCTTACGCCACATATCTGGAGTGCATAGGACTTCATCGGGATCAGCGGGAAGCCGTGAATTGTCCAGATCATAATAAATTATCTCCCGTACAGCTAATTCTCTCAGGTGCTGGATAGCTGTCTCTATGCTGTTACCCTTGGGTGTCTGGCATGTAATATATTCCTTTATGGGATATCTTTCCTTCACACTTGACAGTAGTCGCCTCCAGAGGCTGAGGATTTCCGGCCTCCTCCCAATTGCTTTGTCAATTCCTCCTTCTCTAGCTAGGGATCCCAACTGCTTGGCCTCTCTGCCTTCTAACTCCAAACTATTGGCCCCGTGATCCCAACATCGGAGCAACCAAGTGATAATGTGCTCACTTGGGTGGCGAGTGAAATCTTTTCGAACCTCACGCAGCTCACTCAGAGTCAGGGATCGGGTAACAATCTCTGGTTCTGCCTCCTCCTGATATCCTCGAGATGGCCCTGGTTGATCATCATCATCATCTGTCACTATGCGAACTGATTTCTTTGTGCATTTTCTCTTTTGTACGGGAGCAACAGACACTGGTGTGGGTTGGTTTTTCTGATCATCTGCAGTGTCTGCTGTAGAGATTACAGTAGCTGCAGTGTCAGTCACAGGGGTTGCAGTAGCTGCAGTGTCAGCCCCGGTGGTTGCAGCAGCTATAGTATCTGCCAGTCTGTTTCCTTTCCCTTCTCCCTCACAGTGCTGACAGTGCTGACAGTGCTGCCTGCTATCAAGCAGTGTTTGATAAATAGTGGCCAGAGCCCAGCACAGTGCAGTAAGGTGTCCATCTCTGGGAAACCTACAGCAATTTTTCTTTAGGTATGCAGTCACTTGATCGGGGTCTTGTAGCTGTTCAGGAGTGAAGTTCCAAACCATCGGGCGTGAGAAAGTACCTAGGTACTCGCCCATACTTTGCCACATGCCCTGCCACTCGTGATTATTCTGTCTCGGAGAAAGCTCTTCAGTGGTATTCATAAACCTATGCTTGATATATAACAAAACCTGAACCATCTGCACCAAACCTACCAATAGCAAAATGCTAGTTTGAATATCCCAGAGATATTGAAGATTTTCAAAAACTGCCCTAAGAGCTGTTGCATTTAGCCCAAAGGAAAAGAAAGCAGTGCCCCCACCATACTGGCTGCTGTTATTAACCCCTCCCTGTCTAAAGAATGGACAGGACAGCAAAACCTCATACAAGTACCAGCTTAAACTCATGATCATCGATATTATTGTATCATAGACCGATATCATAAAATACATTATAATGAAGTATGGGAACAAATACGGGAGCCGCAGACCTGAGAGAGTAAAGAATCCTGCCAGGATTGTATACAGCATGCGGTGGTTTTGCTGCCACAGCCTTGTGAATAAATACCACAACATCGTGACCAGAGATTGCTTAAACAACAGTGCTTATCTTAATTGCGATAGTTAGGGTCAGATCTACCGTTATCCCAACCGTTCGTGCCCCACGTTGGGCGCCAAAATGACTGTCGTGGTTTTGCCCCGGCCGAGGGCCGCACCCCACACAGTCGCTTGTACTTTTAAAAGGAAGGGGGAGGGAAAGTTGGGGGAGAGGGGGAAAAGGGAAGGAAGAAAGGAGGAAAAGAAACCACAACCTAGAAACCAGAACCACGCAGGTTGGGATAAGGATAGTTTACTAAACAATAACAGAAAACTAGATATAACAATAACAGAAGTTTAAAGTACAAAATAGATGAAACTGATGATACACAATGCAGTTTCTCACCAAACCACAGAACCCAGGCTGCACAGCTTAGAGCCCGTCCCCGTACCCAGAAAACCGCCCGTCCTGGCGTTGTCTCCTCCTCTTCCCCCCAGTCCCCTTTATACTGAGCATGATGTAACTGGCATGGAATATCCTCTTTGGCCAGTTCGGGTCACCTGTCCTGGCTACGTCCCCTCCTTTCTCACTAGTAAGGAAGTATGCAGAGCTGAGAAAGGTCCTTGATTGCCCGGCAACAACTAGAAACATCAGGGTGCTATCAGCACTGTTCTCATCCTAACACCCAAACATGGCATTCCATCCACTGCTAAAAATAATTAACTCCATCATAGCTGAAACCAGGACAGGTTTTATTGCTGTATTTTATCCCTTTGTTTTAAAGACCCCTGCAATTTCCAGCACAAATTATTCTGCAGTTTCTTTCCCCCTCTAGCTTAATAGAGGGGAATTTTCCTTTCACAGAATATATTTTTTTCTTTTATTTGACCTCTTGCCAAGATCTGATACCCGAGAACTTTAATTTGCTTAGAAAAACAGTGATCCAGAAGAATCAAATATAGTGATAATTTTGGTACGCAGTGGCAACTAGCAGATTGATTTGGTTGTCTAAATGTACACATCCAGTGCCATTTGAAATGCCTTAAAGTATTTAATCTGACCTCCAGCTGTCATTCCAGAAGAGCTCAAGTCATATCTTATGCCATATCTGCCAGTTCCACATAGATATGTTAGGACATCTAAAAATGGCACTAAGCACCTAACTGTGAGCAACTAAATCCAGTCACAGAGAACTGTTCAGCTCATCCTAAAATAGACACCAACATTTGGTCAAATATGTAGCTTTCCAGACACCACTGGGAGCTATTCAGTTATGTGAACATAGATGTCTAAACCTATTTGAAATGCTCTAGTGTATCTCAGATGTCTGCCAGGACTGACAGACAAGGCACTAGACTTACTAAAGACTGTGATCTTTCTGGAGTGACAGTGGAAGGCCATGGAGGGTGTTCTAGGGTCTCTGAAAGAGTAGAAGTAGGAATTTCTAGAAGCTGATTTAAATAGTGAAAAATAGTCTCCTAGTGATATTACTCTTAATCTCTACTACAGCAAAAGGCAGCAGTGACTCACTTGCTCTTAGATACCTAACTTATGAAGCTTATGACCCTTCTGTGTTTGGTTTTTCTTTAAGTTCAGTGAAGGAAGTAATATGGACTATTTTCCTAGACAACTTGGGCTTCCGTGAGCTTGCTCCTCCGAGGGGTACTGTTTCCACACATAGTTCTTTCTAATTCGAATGGTCAGCATGAACCACTGATGGTCTCACTTCAGACCAATCTCTTTGATTTCCCATCCAGTGGCCATTACCCAGGTTACTATCATGTTCTGGCTTCCTTCCCCAAATGTGCTGTTATTTCTTCTGTGTTTCCTTCTTTTCCATGTGCACCTAAACCACTAGAGGAGGACATGTGTAGTCCAGAGCTCATCAGTATACCTTCATTTTATCTGCGTTTCTTTTGTTTTCCCAGTACACACCAGAATCATCTAGTGAGTTAAGTGCTGGGTTGAGGTAGCCAAGGTCTCACTTAACAGCATGGGGCTATTTTGCCTGTGACTGAGGTAGCAATATAGCCACTGAAAGCAGCAACAGCAGAGAGTGATTTTACTATTTTGTTTTTCCTTCCTACAGTCTTTTCATGGTTTGATACATTTGACAAATTTCACAGGTGATTTACAAACACTTGAAACAAGTATTTTACAGGCCATGTTTTAAATAACACTGTATGTCGTACTTAAATACACAGTTTGCAGACAAATAAATGAATGCATTGTGCAGTAGACAGAAATTACTGCCTAATCACTTCTCTTTGTTCAGGGAAATATATTTTTCCATTAAAAAATATATTTACCAAAGATGGCTACTATTAATGAAAATAACATAGGTGAAGTCAGTACTATATTAGTCCAGAAACATATCCCTGACACTAACTCCATCTCTATCTTCAACTTAGAGATAGATGTAGATTTTTTTCTATGAAGTTATGCAGTAATAAGTCTTAGTAGCTTGTAGGTTTTCAGTCTTATGTTCCAAAATGTTTACTTTACTGGTAAACTTATTCTTAGCCACTTGCTTGAGGTTAAATCTAGTTTAAATCTCTGTTTTAAATTGTGATAATGAATACCACAAATCAATTAAACTTAGTCAAATAAACATAATGCTAATAATGAAATGAATGAACTCAAAAATAATACTAATAATGAAATGAATGGACACAAACATACCACAGTTCCATCTGTGACAATTCATGTTTATCAGATTATTGTCTGTTCCTACACTTTTAAAAATAAAAAATGAAGGAAAAATAAAAGAAGTACATGAAAATTATGTCCATCAGCTATCAAATTGCTTGCCATTTTAATGTTTTCTTCTCTTGCAGTTAATAAAAGCTGTTTAGCATTGTATTTGCTCCACAAAGCTCAGAGAACCTTGTGAAGGACAGAGGAATCATGAATTCTTTTTTAAAAATGAAGAAATGTCGACGCAGAGCGGCAAAGCAATTTACTTTAGATCACTCATCAGGCCACTGACAAAGCTACGTGTTATCATTTGATGCATCCCTGAATGCCTCTAAAATGAGGTGTTAGACATTTAAATTATTTGGAATTACTTCCACGGCTGCTTGCAGACACAAGGTTAAAGGTAAGTGTTAAAACTGAGGTGTACAAAGAGAGCTGTTATTAAGGTACAGCTAAATACTGCTTTCAGTAATTTATATCACACATACACATGTATATGCTCGTCCATGCTCTGTCTCTCTCTCTCTCTCACACACACACACACACTACAGGGTTTTTTTAAGATTTCAGGAAGAAGGATTCTTCCAGTCACTCTTATTTGATGTAATCATGCTGTTCCCTGGGGGTTTTTGAAATGAGAATGCATCTACAGATTTTAAACGCTGTGGTGAGAGTTCCCATAGTTTTAATTGTGGCAGACAGAGCAGGTTATCAGCCTAAAAAAGCAAAATCAAGTGAAAGTTGACAGATTTGACTCAGAAAACAGAGGTGACTGGGACAAAGAAACAACATGGAATAAAAAATTAGTATGAAGCTACTAAAAATTTCTGAAACTGAAATTTGAAGAATTCTAACAGGAATTTAGCCATGAGCAATACTGGAAAAACACTATGTCTCCCCATAAAAAGAAAAAGATTCTCTCTTCTGAGAATAATTATTATTGCACCCCATATAATTCTGAAAGAATCCTTACATAGTAAAATAATTAAAATTAATCATGTTAAATCTTTTGCATTTTCTAAAAGACATTTGCTTCTATAAGACTTTGAATCAATTACACATAATGACACATCCATCCTGTCACCACTGTTTTGATGTTTTATTCAAGTCCTGCATTTTCACGTCTTCGATATTTCCCTATATTTCTGTAGAATCTAAACATTAAGACATATGATTTGCTTTATACAAGCATATGATTTATATTCTACTTTTCCAGTATTCTGTGGCACTTTTTTTTCTATTTATGAAACAAAAAATTATTATTCCAGGTATATAATTAATAAATACTTAAAGACTAGGGTTGTTATACTTGGCTGTTGCCCAAAAGCTTGGACTAGGTAGAATTACTTTTTAGGTCTATAAACATCTCATATTTCCTGCTTTTTTGGCCCAGGATAACCACTAAGCAGCAAGCTGCAAGCTACCACGGTGGTATCCCCAGCACACGATCTGGCATGAATAAAAAAGAGAGGAACTGGCTGGAAATAAAGGGTGAAATAAAAATGAGAGTCAAGATACAGACAAAATTATAGAAAACAGAGGTTTAATTAGTGCAAGGGAATTGGATTGTGAGTCACAAAGTAAAGAAAATGGTCCTTAATTGCTATAAGGTACAGGAAATGCTCTTTGAGCAAAGAATGGGAGCATAGGTAAACCACGACTTGAAGCTGAGAGAATCACAGGCCTTGGTCTCTTTCTTTTTTGCATGCATTTGTCAAGCTATGTAAATAAATCTAACCTGTAGAATTTATTAAAACTTATGAAGGGAAAGCCAGGCCACTTAATCTAGGCACCTAATTATATCTGATATCTAAAATCATAGTGGTCAGTAAGCAAGAACCTAGATGGCCTTCACTGGAAAGATGTAATAATCATAAATAGTCTTCAGAGAAAGATTCTGCCTATGTTAAAGCACTAAAGTTAATTAGGTAGTTTTATCCAGCCACTACATTTGGCCTTAAAGGTCTTTCCTGACCTAAATGAGTCTATGATTCTCTCATTCTGTCCTCAGAGACATTCAAAGAGGAATGTCTTTGTTAGTAAATGGAGCTGTAACCTTTCACAGATCTAGTCCTAAATGTTTTTTAAGCTACAGTGAGGATTTCATTGTCAAGGAAGCTGAGCTTTCTTGCTGATCCAGAGTATACTGTATATAATTTTCACAATTCTCTGATTTTTTACTATGGCTTCTTTGAAAAATTGAACTTTTTTTATGACAATGAATTCCCAGTTTTTGTTTTTCTCATCTTTCTATACTTAGCAAGTGTTCTTTTATTTCCAATATAGAACATACATTTCTGATATAAGAACTTGACTCAAATGGAGATAAAGTAGAAAAATCTGAGGCATGATTTTCAAAAGTATTTTAGTTACTTTAGTTGCTGAAATTTAATTCAGAATCTTGAAAGTTATGAGAGCTTATTCCCCCCAAAAAAGTGTTCAATTCTCTCAACCCAACTTGTTCCATAATTTTCCTTTGCACAATACTAAAAAGGTTTGTTTTGTTTTTAATTATTTCTTCCAGGTGTTACTCAGTGGCTGACTGGATTTGTTCCACAAATCATTATCCTAAACTAAATCCTTCTTCTACCTGATAATTCTAGCCCAGCATGGTTTTGACCTTTACTCTTGGTTAGGAAGGTAACCTAGGTGCCTGCTAAATGGTTCTGTTGTTTAAGCAAACAAACAAACAAACAAACAAAGGGTTACATGGTAATGACACAAAGATTCATAACATTTATTCTGTACCTTTCTCCACAAAATTTTTCTTAAAAGGCAGTTGGACCTGTTTTCTATAATTTGATGAGATACTGAAAGAATATATTATTCAGTAATCTTCCTTAGTGTGCTACTTAGCATACTTTATGAACAATAAAATCCTCAGGTTTATTTCCATTCTACAAGATTATCTCCTCACTTTTTTTCTCATTTTCATAGAATATTTTCTGGGCCTGCAACGAACACCTCAACATTTCCTATTACATTCACTTAATTTGCTAGATAATAGAAATAAAGCATTTTGATATCTTTATCAATCCTGCATTTTTTATTGCAGGAAAGTGAACTGATAGACGTGAAGCTAATAAAATGATATTAACCTTTATCCTTTTTATGTTTACAGGGATTAAATTGTAATGTCTTTATGTTCAATTAATCTAATGAAAAATAAGGAAGATTTTCCCTGTTATTGCAGAGGTTTGGAAGATGAGACCCATATGAAACTCTATTAAGCCTTTTGCACCAACTGATAGGATGCAGATGGCCTGTGACAATGATGTAAATTGAGATTGGTACCTAATTGTCAATACTAGCAGTATTGTTATTAATTACCATAATGCATAACCTGTAATCTCAATGTGCATTAAATTTTGTACGTGTGTTATATGTTAAATGTTAAAAGTTAGGGGTCTTGTTTCATTATGTATGTTTCCCCTGCCCCGAAAGAAACAATACAAAATCATCATGTACACAGGAACTGAATCATACTTTAAGAGTAACGTGATGTGAAATGAACTGAATAATGTTTATGTTACAGAGATTTTTAATTCAAAAGTGAAAAATACTGTAAAAATTCTTTTAGCACTCGTATTCCTAACTTTGTAAACTGTTCAGTATTGTCTTAGTTATTTCGGTAAAGTAATAGCCACAAACCTGCAGACATTCAGGACAGTGATTTATTTGTTAAGAAACGTATTTTCTTGCTAGATATATTCCTTTTTTTTTTTTTTTTTCATAGAGTACATTAATTTCTCCAAGTGCTTTTAGGTTTTCAAATGCCTTTATTATATTCCATTCTGATTTTTTTTTAGTCCCTAAAAATTATCATAGTAAGGCTTTTATAATCTGTGGTTAACATTTTGACACTCAGGGGCACATTTCCAACTTTTAAGTCACCGTTCTTTCCCTTATGACTATTTTGAGAGAGAAAGTTCACTATATGTACTTTTTATTCTGTCAAACATTGGACTATGATATATTTGTCATGACAATTAACAGGAGAACTGTCATTGGTTTCACCTCAAATGCTAAATCCACAAAAAAATACTTGTAGTTTAGTTCCTTTACTGAGTACACTGGTAACCTCAGAAATACTCAGACTGTAGTTTAGTTTGTCTACATGTCTTCTGTGAGTTAAAAATGCAGGGGAAACAAGTATTCTAATCCTTATAAATTGCAAAACACACTTTCTTCAATGGTTGTCAGCTCCACTGGCCCCTGTAAGTTTGACATGTTAAATGGCAGCTGCTTCTTACCTTTGTTTCTCACTTCATTCCCATAGGATGCAAGCAATCTGACATTACTACATCAAATCTCTCATAGTGTTTCATAACACACACAAAATACATATCTTCTTTTTATTATGAATAGATGGATATCACACTCCTGAGGTAGAAATATGGGTTCAAAGTATCTCAGAACAAATCATCCATGTTTTCAATAATGTTACAAAATAAACTTAATAAGATAAAGAGTTCAAACACAAATGTTTATTGATAATTTCTTACACCTTTCTATTATAATACAGTTTAGATTAAGTACATCATTTGCATAGTAGAGTATATTAGTGAATTTCTTTTGCATAATCTCTGTGGTAATACTGTAATTTAAAAGCCTTAAAATATGGAATCTGTGGATAAGATTTTTTCTACAGAAAGAAAACAAAAATGAACAAACTAAAATGGGTGCTCTTTCACTTTTCCAAAATATGGAATCTGTGGATAAGATTTTTTCTACAGAAAGAAAACAAAAATGAACAAACTAAAATGGGTGCTCTTTCCCTTTTCCTTGGAAAGTGAATTCATGACTTCCAACATACAAGTTGTTATATAAGAGATTGACTAGAAGTATTTTTAGAAGACAATAAATCACCACGATTTATCACGAAATAAAGACATACACTTAAGAGAGGAATTGATATTTGATTCTCAAATTTTCTGAAGGAAGGGAAGGTCTTAAATCAGATGTGAAGCCTTCTGAAAATTGACAAGTACTGTGGCACTTTGAGGCACCTCTATTCTATGAACAGCTATAGTCTTGTAATACATGATGATAAGACACTACACTATTTACTGCACTGTAAGGAAAAAATAGTGACATGATAGATCTAATTGAAATCAACACAGTGCATTAAAGAAGTGGCTATTGATATATTCTGCAGGAAATATAGAAAGCCAGTGATGAAAATGTCTAAAGAAAAAAGTAAAGACTAGAGTTCTAAGGTAAATAAGGACAATATACAGGTAACTATGAGAACAAACACAAAACAGCATCATACACTAATTAAGAGATTAATGAATAAAGGGCAAAATAAAATTGATGTATGTATGAATTACAGACAAGAAGCAGGTCTTTGTCAATGTGGGCTTTGTACTAGGTAGAAAAAAGAGTCTTGTTTCTCAAGCACATGCAAAGAACAGAAGGTGGCAGTTCCTTTCAGGAGCAAGGTTAGAAGATAAAGTCTTGAGATTAAAATTAGACACACTTGTTTGCAATTAAAAAAAAAAAAAGAGATTAAAAACAAAATGTAATACAAGAGCTGCCATAGTTGAAACAGTTCAAGAATTATAGTTTTAAAACCAGTAGAATAAAATATTTTCTGGCACACTGAACTGTTTTAAAAAATCCCACATACCAACATTGAGAAAACATCTAGGGTGGGACAAAGGCAGGAGTACTATTGAAAGGAGTGGGGAAGTTAGATACGGAAGTATGAATACTGAAGTTATAACATCTGAGCTGGAATAAAACTGGAAAAAATTTATCATATTGGATGAATGGTGTTGTTTATATTTCAAAACAAGATAAGGACTGAATATTCCATTGATTTCCTTTTTGTAAAATGAATAAAAGATGGGTTGCATTCTATCTGGAATATGGGAAAAATATTTAGTATGCTAGCAGAAAAACGCAGAAGTGGACTTATTGTTTCAAGTAGATAGAAAAGAGAAGACTGGACGTTCACTTACAAAATTTACTGGGATGGCCTTAAAACAAAAAAGCAAGGTTAAAAGTAATGAAAATTATAGGAAGAGAGAACGAAATATATAAAATATATAAAATATAACGCCTTCTTTAAGGCATTATATTTTTAAAGACTGGACTAACACAAATCTTCCCCATTAAGGCTCCCCTATATTATTAGTAGAGAAATGGAGCTGTAGAGATAGTGCCTAGCTTGATCAAATAAGCACAGCAACTTGGAAACTGATCTGGGATCATATTACCCAGTTTCAGTGGATCATGCTTCTTCTTAATCTCCTTTGTAAATTAGACCTGGCACCCAACTTGTAGGTACAAAATTTGACAGGGCTGCTTTTCCCCCAGCTATGATCTCACTAGATCTGACATCCTAATTACAGTCAGGTTATGTAAAGTATTAGGTGAGAGAAACATAAATATTCTCCCACGAGTTTATTTCTATGCCTTCATGTGAAATGTAACTGAATGAATCATATCTGCTATTTCTTTTACAAAGTGTTGAACTGTGTTTAGAGAGTGGTCTGTCCCAGATGTTGACCTCAATGGCACAATTTCTTTATTCTGTTTTGAGGAAAAATAGCTTTTAATTAGAAAAGAGAGAACTTCTTATAGCTATATAAACATAGCCGGACAAATAACTTGGGCCTTACCTCCTGTCCTGGTTTCATCTAGGATAGAGATGGGTGGAATGCCATGTTTGGGAATCAGGGTGTGAGCAGTGATGATAACACATTGATCTGATTTATTTATAGTTGTTGCCAAGCAGTCAAGGACTTTTCAATTGTTCATATTTCCCTCCTAATGAGAAGGCACCCAGGAAGCCAATTACATCATGCTCAGCATAAAGAGGAGCTCATAGGGGTAGGAGCACTCAGCTTCAGGATGCAGAGTTTTGGTGCCGGTCCAGTTTCAGGACAGTTCTGAGCTGTATGGCCTGAGTTGTGTGGTTCTGTGAGAAACTGCATTGTGTATCACCAGTTTCATATATTTTGCTATAAAGTCCTATTATCATTATTATATCTATCTCTTTGCTGTCCCAGTAAACTATACTTATCCCAACCCACAAGGTTTTGTTTTTTTCTGGTTTTCTTTTTCCTCCCTTCCCCTTCCCGCAATTCTCTCCCCCCACGCTTTCTTTACAAAAGCTCTGTCTACACAAAAGCACCACATAGATAAAATGGCCCAGCACCCTGTATAGCTGAATTTTGGAACTGTCCAGTATTGGGAAATCCACTACTTCCCTGAGGAGATTATTCCAGTGGTGATTGTTCTCATTGTGAAAAATAGTCCTTTTGTGTCCAGTTGGAATCTTCTGAGGAGTAATTTGTACCTGTTACCCCTCCTCTTTTCCTCCTTGTAAGTCTTCATCTTCTCTGCAGAAACAATTTAAGTACTAGAACATGGTGAGGAGGTCTGCTCTCAGCCTTCTTTTCTTAAGGCTGAACAAAACAAATTGTCTCAGCCTTTCCTCGTATGACAGGCTTCCAAGGCCTTTGATCATGCCGTTGACCTCTGCAGTTTGTCCACATGTTTTTCACATAGTAGGGACCAAAACTGAATATCGTATTCCAAGTATGGCCTGCCAAGCACTGTTTATTAGCACTATTATACTGCTAAAGGACAAAGAGCAATTGACAAAGAGTTGATCAAATTTCATTTTTTGTCATACATTTGTTTAAAATAATCCAATAAGCTTTATTTTATTTTTTAAGATCATTAATTTTTTTTTTTTTTTGCTGTTTCTCCTGTACAAAAAAAAAAGTATATCAACTAGGGGTTTTTTTGTTGTTGTTATGTTTTTTTAAATTTTAGTGTTATATTTGAGTTTGTTCAAACACTGTTACTAAATGAAACGTAAGATTTTGGCTTTTCACTCAATACAGTTTAATGCTGTTTGTAGCATAAGAATACCCATACATTCCTTCTACTTCATTCTATATAGCTGTTTCCATGATTATTTATTATTATTATTATTGTTGTTGTTGTTGTTGTTATTATTATTATTATTACTCAGTTAATTTACACTAGTAGGTTTTACATTCAAGACTGACATTTTTCACAAAATGAGAACTTTACTCTCTGATAATGAAACAAGGTCACACTTAAACTTTTCTTGAAAGATACAATGCTTGATGGAGTTTGCAGCTCTGGTCTTTTATTCTTTCTTTGATCGGCTTGCTTTACTTTTGCTGTGATTCTGAGCAGCTATAGTATTAGAAGGAAGTTATATTATTTCTTCAATTGTAGAACTCTGTGTTCTGGTCCTTAAAAGTGTATCTCATGGTCTTCAAAAGGAAGGTCAACTTATGTATAATGTTGACTGAAAAACTTACAGAGATCATTTAATCTACAACTATACTTCAAGTTTTAGCATAGGATAAAGATGTTGGAGGTAGCTTTTAGTGGTATAGGTCAGTTAAAAGATAGTCTAACATCAGAACCATAAAGATCAATTAGTTAGATAAATCATTTAAAACTAAATATAGCATTTCCATATTAATTTGCTGTGCATACTCAGAGAGTTTTTTCAACAGATCATTACGTACATTTCATATGTCATTTGGATACAACAGGAAATAAAACTATCATTTCCAGTTAAAAATTATTGACACATTTTGAAACAAGTGATGCAAGCATTCAAAAAAAATACCTATGTAATCTTCAGTAACCCACTGAGCTGTGTGGAAAAAAAGGCACATGGAAGAGGCAAAGGTATTTGGTTTAGTTCAGATTGGAGGTTGAGTGAGGATAAAATGGCTTTCTTCAGTGATCTGGAGCGTGATTACAGAGAAGATGCACTCTTCTAAAACGCAAAGGAAATGGACAAGAATTAGTGTGCACGAACTGCAGCAACAAGAATTCTTACCAAAAATAGGGGAAAAAAAAGTCATCACAGGGTGGTAGCTAAGTGAAAAAGCAGGTTGCTAAGGACCATGAAATTGTGTACAGGATAATCAGTCAGCATGGGTTTGTGAAAGAAAGGTCCTGTTTAACTAACCTGATCTTCTTCCATGACAAGGTGACTGGCCCAGTGGATGAAGGAAAGGCTACCGATGTTGTCTACCTAGACTTTAGTAAAACTTTGATGCCATTTCCCACAGCATTCTCCTCAAGAAACTGGCTGCTCATAGCTTGGCTGGCATATTCTCCCCTGGATAATAAAGTGTTTACATAGCCAAGCCAAAAGTCAATGTGGATAAATCCATCTGGTGGCCAGTCACAAGGGGTGGTCCCTGGGGCGCAGAGCTGGGGCCAGTTCAGTTTAAGATCTTTATAGATTTTTATCAAGGATCTGGACAAGGGTATTGAGTGCACCCTCAGGAAATTTGTAGATGACACCAAGTTGTGTGGGAGTGTTAATCTGCTTGAGGGTAAGTGTTCTACAGAAGAATCTAAGCAGGCTGGATCAATTGGCCAAGGTAAACTGTATGAGGTTGAAGAAGACTCAATGTTGGGACATGCATATAGGTCACAAAAATCCCAGACAATGCTACAGGCTTGGGGAAGAGTGGCTGGAAAGCTGCCAAGAAAAGGACCTGGGGTTATTAATCAACAGTTGGCTGAGTATGATCCAACAGAGCCCAGGTGGCCAAGAAGGCCAACAGGATCCTAGCTTGTATCAGGAATATTGTGGCCAACAGGACTAGGGAAATGATTAGACCCCTCTACTCAGCATTGATGAGGCCACATCTCAAGTACTGTTCAAGTTTGAGCCTTTCATTATAAGATAGATATTGAGGTGCTCAAGTGTGTCCAAAGAAGAGTGAAGGATCAAGAGAGTAGGTCTTTCAAGGAGTGGTTGAGGAAACTGGAGTTGATGACTCAGAAAAAAAGAAGGGTGAGGAAAAACCTTACTGTTCTCTGCAATTACCTGAAAGGAGGTTGTAACCAGGTGGGTGTTGGTCTCTTCTCCCAAGTAACAAGCAACAGGACAAGAAAAAATGGGCTCAAGCTTCTTGAGGGGAGGTTTAGATTGTATATCAGGGGAAAAAAAATGCACTGAAAGGATTGTAAATCAAAAGAAGAGGCTATCCTTGGTTTAGTGGTTGGGCTTGGCAGTGTTAGGCTAACAGTTGAACTTGATTATCTTAAGGGTCTTTTCCAACCAAAACAATTCTATGATTCTATCTCTATCCTTACAATTTTTTCAAAGTTCAGAGGATGGGACCCTTTGCAACCTGATTTTTCAGGAACGGGTTGGACCAGATGACCTGTAGAGATCCTCTCTCTCTACTCTGCTCTGGTGAAGCCACATCTGCAATAATGTCTCCAATTCTTGGTTCCCCAGTATAAGAAAGACAGGGAACTACTGGATAGTCCAGCAGAGGGCTGAATGTTTAAAGGACCGGAGCATCTGTCATATGAGGAAAGGCTGAGAGAGCTGGATCTGTTTAGACTTGAAAACAGAAGACTGAGAGGAGATCTGATTAATGCATATAAATATCTAAAGAATCTTCTCAGTGGTTCCCAGTGACAAGACAAAGGGATAACAGATTATGAACTGGAACACAGAAGTTTGATCTCAATATGAGGAAAAACGTCTTTATTCTGAGAGTAACAGAACATTGGAACAAATGGCCTGGAGAGGTTCTCAGGAGCCATTGAAGACCTGCCTGGAAAAAAGTCTGTGCAATGTGCTGTAGGTGATCCTGCTTTGGGAAGGGAGTTGGACTAGATGGACTCTAGAGGTGCCTTCCAACACCCACATTTCGGCAAATGTGTGAATCCTGTCCTGTTTTCAGCTGAGATAGATTTTTCATTCTAGTAGGTGCTATACGGATGTGCTTGTATTCAGTGTAAGAATAATGTTGATTTTTCATTCTAGTAGGTGCTATACGGATGTGCTTGTATTCAGTGTAAGAATAATGTTGATAACACACTGATGTTTTAGTTATTCTTCATTAACTCAAGGACTTTTCAGCTTCTCAGGCCCAGCCAGCTGCACAAGAAATCAGGAGAGCACAGCCAGGAGAGTTTACCCAGCCTGGGCGAAGGGGTATTACATACTCTATGTAGTCATGCTCTATATATAGCTGGGGAAGATAGCTAGGAGGCAGACTCACTGCTTGGAAACAGACTGGGCAAAGGATTGGGTTTTTTTCTGCATGTGGTGAGCCATTGTTTTGTATTATATTTTTATTGTTATTACCATTATTATCTTCCTTTGTTTTCCTGTTAAACTGTCTTTATCTCAATTCATGAGTTGTTTTGTTCTTTGGTGCTTTTTTCCATTCTCGTCCCCATTTCTTTCTGGGGGGTAGGGGTGAATGAACAGTTGTGCTGTACTCAATCACCAAATGGTGTTAAACCAAAACACAACCCTACTAAACCGAATTATTTTATTTGTATGTTTATTCTACAATTTACTTCTTGGTACTCCTCAGCATCAAAGTTCTGAATTAACTTTAGTCAATCCTTAAATGAGAAGAGAGATGCAAAAAAAAAAAAAATCTTTATTCAAACCTAAAAAGAAAGAAGAGGTATTTAAAAGCCTGATGCTAGTATGAGAATCACACAAAACATGTTTTTTGCTTTTACTAATGGAAATTAACAGACTTTTTATGTCCTAACAGTCCAGGGTCTTGGGAATTACCTGGACTTGTCTTGAATTGGGATTTGGTTGTTATTGCTGTTGTTGTTTAACTGGCACAGCAATGTTCTAGTAACAGTAAACCATTATTTACATCAGTTTAGCTCAAACTTCAGTTAAACCAGTAGGAAGCATCTATGTTCAGTTAACTGAATTGCATGCGACTTTAGAATAACTTGTGGAGTGGAATAATGTAAAATGATACCATAGACTATAAATAAGAACTGTGGTGCTTTGTGACTTTATATTGTTCAGTAAAAGCAGTAACAAAGATAACAGAGAACAGTAAACCTGAGTTACAGGGAAACAAGCATCATGTAAGCAGAGTCCATCAAGAAAGTACATTAAAATAAATCTTAGCAGATTGAAGACTGAGGAGAAGGAAGAAGTCATTAACATGAATATTTTGAGTCTCCCAGCAAAAAGGAGAATGAAAGAGAAGATAAGGGGACCACTATCTTTGAAGAATGAATGTTCCTGAACAGAAAATAGTTAAAAAATAGAACAAAACAGCACAAAACCAAAACCAAAAACCTTAGTAGTTAAGAGTTATGAAATAACTTTCAAAATACAGAAGTTTTATCAGTTCCTTCAGCTAGTGATTAGATTATGTGCTGAAATCCTTCCCTAATGTGGCTGTGAGAGTTTTCATTATCTACATAAGTGTCTAATCCTTTTATCAATCCAACTAAGCTCTTGTCTCAGGGATATCTTGTGGCAATGAAAACTACAAGTTAATTATGTATTGTGTAAAGATGTATTCTCTTTCATCAAGTTCAAATTTGTTGCTTTTCAATTTCATTCCGTGTCTCTGCTCCCATATTATGAATTTCTGTACATGTCCTTTCATGGATAAGTGTTATTAAAATGCAAGATATTTCATTATTGTGTGTTTTAAATGTATTATAATCTCTTACAGTACATCTGAATAAATATTATTCCTCCTTGTCCCTCAAGAGGACCAAAACCTTTTATGATATGAATGTGAGGGTTTTTTGTCTTCTAAACAGCCTGCTCAGTTCTATCCAATGTAAAATTTTGTCTCTGTTGTTTAGAAATTATAGTGATTTTTGTACTCTTTAACGTTTAGAGAGAGCCATTTATTTCATCATAGTAAAATGTTTAGGTATGTAATTATAAACCAATTTTAATTACTATATTGCTCACAATATATTTGCTTGATGACATGAACCAAATCTACATTTTATACCAACTGCTACTACACCATTGAATACATGGAACAATAATTTTTATAAGCCCAGTTATGTATCTCAAAGTACAGTTCACCTCTACATTAAATTATTTTAATGCTATTAAAAATTATTAAAAATAATATCATGAACATATGCATTTTCACTGGAACTGATGACTTAAAAAGCAATTATTTAAATTGTTATGTTGTGTCAGCTTCAGTCATGAGATTCACTCTCCTGAGAAAAATAAAGGGCAAATCCAATTTGGCATAAATATAATTTCTTCTCAAGCCAACAGATGTGTCATTCAACTCAACATCTGCTTGGCTTTTATTTCTAGTGATAGCTCATGTTTGTGAATTTATAATTGATATGAAATGATCAAAGTGTCATGCTGAAAAATTCTCAAAACCTAAATGTAAGCCTCTATGAAATATTATGAAACCTACTTAGTTTTATTTCACAAAAGGTAAAAGAAAGTAAGTATTTGGTCATTGGGTTAAAAGAAGCAAAATGTTTGAGGCAGTTCTATTAATAAAGACAGACTAAGCAGGGAGTTGAGAGTTTGCTTTAAATGTCAACTGTAATATCTAGGTCTATCATGATGAAGACAGAATTTAAACATCAAACATAAAATACACATAATACAGGAAGCAGCAAGTACATGACAGCTGTAGCTAAAATGACGTGTGAATGAACTTGCATAAAATTAAGCAAATTTATATTAGGTGTTTCTCATATTTATATTGGTGTTTTCAAGTCAGATAGATAATATCTGCATCATGCAGTTTATGCTCCAGTTGACATAGATGGTATGAACCAAATAGAAAAGTAGTATATGAAATTCATGCATGTTTCCATAAGCATCTTCTAAGGCATTTTTATGTAAAATTTAGGGAGCAAGGAAGAGACTTAGCTAATTGCCCTTTTGCTCTATAAATCATTTAAAATATTTGCCTGGCTCCAAATGCGTTAATTTCATAACATCTAACATTTCAGGAGTAAAATCTCAAGTTGAGATTCAAATTCCTGATCTAATCATCTAAAAATCAGATGTCATTGGGTGAACTAGCTATCCTAGTCTCCAGAGGGCAATTCTTCTCAAATCTATTTTAGGTGTTTAACATAGGTCAAATGAAACACCTTCTAGAGACAAATCTTCTTGATTCTGAAAAGTAGCCCAAAATAAACAGCTTATGATTATTTTATGTTAACCTCTAGAGTACTATTTGATGAATCCTAGTCTATATGTCACTTGAAGCTACATGAAAAACTACTTGAAACTTACAGCAACTAGCTGCTTAACATTCACAGCTACTACAGATTACAAAAATTGTCCTCTGATCTTCTTTAAAGGAACTAAAATGATATGAATTGAAACAATGAATGTAGGTAATGCTGATAATTTAAGAATGGATTTGGAAAGCAGCAACGTATGGCTTAGCAGATCTTGTTAGATTAGCAAAATTCCAAGGTAAAATGGTTTCACTATGACTTCAAATTTGTTTTTAAAAGGCAGTCATTTGGCTAAAAATAAAGCAGTCTAGACTACAGAAGATTGCTACTTTTCTTCCATTCTGGTGTCCACTTCAACAAAAATGCTCTTGTACTAAAGGAAATCAAAAGAGCATGTAATGAAATTATTCAAAATCTTGAAAATAAGCTTTATAATGAGACTCTCAAAAACCTCTACATTTTCATCTTAGTGAAAAGTTAAAAAGGTAACTTGATCGCTGTGTATCAGTACTTAAGCATGAAGAAAATGTGTTTCTGCATGGAGAAAAGTTACTCACTTCCCTGCTACTGTGGCAGTCAAGATCTGACAGTGATGAACACTTGCATCTTTTTTATACTCCTTTCAAAATGTCATGTTAAGAAGCAAAAAATAGCCTAGATAAAACTGTAATTGAATAGTGTTGTTTACCTTAGTAGGCTATGATACCAAGATCAAATTAGCCAGTTAATTTCTTCCAGTTCTTTTTATTCTAAAATATGTGATAAGGTTTATGGTAAACAAAGGCCGCATCTTCGATATGTTATCCTCCTGTTCCACTCAGCAGTTTATTGGGTCTGTATTTTTAAATCAAGCAATTCTAGGTTATAGTCATCATTCATGTACATCAACAATATGGATAAAATATGTGGGCTAATTAATAAATATGTAATTTCTACTATTTCTTATACTTTTGCTTGCGAGTCATATATCATTCCTGAAAACAATAGTAGTATAGAGCATGTTGAGTTGTTCCATTGACTTCCAAATTACCTTTACACAGCAAGAGGGGATTAAAAGCTTATACATCTCATCCTAAAGGATAATTTCTGCCTGAGATATGTATACTTCAGTATACCAAAAAAAAAAAAAAAAAGAATAAGAGAGAGAATGAAAAGGGGACTATAAGCACCTAACTAGAAAAATAGCCCTAAAACAGCTAAGAATCAACTTTTGTTTACAAAACAGAACAAAACAAAAGGGAATTATAAAATGTTACCACTGAAGACTAAGTTTCTGGGCATTTTGTGCTTCTGTTTTGAGGTTGTTTAACACTGGCTGGAGGCCAGATGTCCACCAAAGCTGTTCTATCACGCCCCTTTTCAGCTAGACAGGGGAGAAAATACATATTGAGAGGCTTAGGAATCCAGATAAAGACAGGGAGAGATCATTCCACGTTAGTGTCATGGGCAAAACAGACTCAACACAGAATAAAGGAAAGAAAACTCTCTAATTTATTACACTACACTGCATACCCAGTGAAACCACAGTTGGATAATGAGAAGTCCAATCAGATCTTAAAGCATCTCCGCCCACCCTTCCCTTCTTAGCAGACTTCACTCTAGTCATGTTTTTGCTCCCTTCCTCCCCTCTCATTGCAGCATGAGGAGGGGCAGGGACTGGGGAAATGGGGATTTTGTTCAGTTCCTAGCAAGTTGGTTTCCTTCTTAGCCGGGGGGAGGCATTCCTCACACCCTTCTCATGCTGCACTGTGGAGTCCCATCCTTCACAAAGTTCTCCAACATGAGTAATTTCCCAAAGGGCTTCAGCTCTTCACCAGCTGTACCAACGTGGGTCACTTCTATGTGGTACAGTCATAAATCACAATGTGTCTCAGTCTCTCAGTCCCAGACCAGGACTTCATCCTGGTCCTCCACGAGGTCACAAGCCCCCCACCCCCCACCACAGCAAAGCTGCTCTGGCAGGGATCTTTCCCTCCCTCATCTGTGTGTCTCTGTCTCTCTCCACAGGCTGAAAGTGTTGGCATAGGCTTGCTCCAACGCAGGTCACTGCATCTTCTGTATGTCTCCACCTGCTCCAGCGTGGGGCCTCTCCACGGGCTGCAGGTGGGTTCTTGGTCTTTTCCATGGGCTGTGGTGGGACACCTGTTCCACCTTATTTGAAAACTGTGTGAAGACAACACTAACATGAGAAAACAGTGGGACATATTCTCAGCTAGCATTGGTTACAGAAGTTCTGTTGAAGGTTATAATAAGTGCAACTGCCCTCTCTGGGCTTAAAACCATGCAAATGCCTGGGGAATAAATTATTCAATAGTGACCAATATGGGTGAGCAGTGAAAATGCTGAATATTTTCAATTTATAAACACACACACAGACACACACACACAAAGAGACAGAACAGCATATGATACGTATGAAGATGATTACATTCTGTATTAATCTAGATACATTTTGAATTATGCTTGATGCCTCTTATTAGCTGGGGAAAGGGATGGGAGGAATTATGTTGAATCATAGTAATTAAATATTGTCTGGACAAAACATCAGAATTCCTGTCTCTTCCAAAGGGTGGATTACTCATCTGTCCCCATTTTTGTTGTTTCTTTTTTGGTCACCTTGCTCTGTGCTCAATTTGTAACTGTATAAGGAGCGCAAATACTTAACTTAAACCATTATGCAAGCAACAGTGCTGAAATCAATGCCATATCTGCAAAACAGATGCATGAAGCCCTAGCTTCATATTGAGTATTCAAGATGTTCAGGTACAATGTAGTCCAAAAAACAACTTCTTATATCCAATACTTAGCATAAAAATTAATATTTTCTTTAACCCATGATATTTTAAATGCTGAAACAGACAAAAGCATTCTCACCAACATGGTTTCCAGGATGTTGACAGTCTAAATCACTGAACCAAAAAATGTTACTTCAGCTGGCATTAATATTCTATAAGTTGACATGCACCACTGAAGCAATATGCATTTCATCCCAGCTATATATCCAGTTGCAATTTTATTATGCTATTATACATAGTAACCCATATTCACATAAACAGTGTGTTAGTTTAATAATATGATAATAAAACATGCCCTTTATACAAACAATTATTTTATGAAAGATCATAATACACCTGCAGGAATGCTTAGCATTTCTCTTCTTTCTTTTCCTTCAGTGTCTGTCATTTTAGTATCCTTGGACTCAGCCCTGTGAACTGATTCTGAAAAGCAAACAGCTTTTATGGAGTGCTGATACTTTTGTTCGGACTTTTCAAGGACTTTCATTTGCAAATGCAAGTTGCATTTGATTCTAAATGCTTGTAAGTTAGCTGAAATAAATAGAACAAAAATTTGTGTTACAGGAACTTTTATCATGCTATGTATGTGGCACAAGTTGTGTTTTTTCTTATCAAATGTGGATAGAAAGAATTGTATATTTGAAATAAATTTCCCAGACATACATGGAAATATGAAGAGGGCAAGAAAAAGTAACTATAAGTTAATTATATACTTTTATCTTGTAGACTGAACTTAGAAGTGCTACACTTCCTTAGTATATTTTTGCTTCAGTTTTGTGCATTAGAAATAAAAACTGCATTGTTTCTGCTTTCTACAATTAATTTGCATTTTATCCAAACAGAAAATGCCCTTGTGTCAAGAAGAAATCCATGCAGTTTCATTCTTTTATTCATTGTTTTCTTTCCAAACATTTTTTTCTCTCCCTTTATTCTAATTAGGTATGCAGGTTGTAAGGAATAAAATCTATTGAACAGTCATACTGTCATAAAAGTAATTATTAATTTATCTATGAGGGTGAAAAAATATTTATGTTAAGAATGTATAAGCTGCATACACTAATGTCTATATAGCTCTACACAAAGAGGCAAATATTGTCTCAGATGCATTTTAAACCCTTTAAACCCAGAGATAGACGTTTGAATTATTCCTTCTAGTCGCTTTGGCAAGATATCTGCAGTTATGTAGGCCTGATTGCAAAATGGCAGCCAAAAATCTGAAATATTCTTTAAGACTCTTGTTAGTGTCATGTAATTGAAACAAAAATAAAATATCAGACTTCATGACATATAGAAAAGCTCTGGTACTAATAAAATTTGCACATTGCTTAACTTAAGAAAGAATACTAGAGGTTTAAGAAATTGAAAATAAATAGTTATTTTTCAAGCTCCAGTGCTCAGTAAAGAATATTTTCTGAGGGAGGATAAACTACGCAAGATAATATGTATTTTTAAAGCTTGTGTATGGAATTACATATAGAAAATACATAATTTGCATACCTTTTTTTGAGTTCCAATGCCATTTCTGTTAATAAAATACCAGGAAATTTGAATTCAATGTTGTCATGATCCACTACCAGACAAGACTAATTTGGCAGAGGTTAAACCCCCTTGTATTCCAACCGACCTCATATCTCTCTGGGTGGCTGGAGGCAGCTGGGCTTAACCCCAGAGTGATGTCCAATTATTAGGTGTTTTATCATGACCAGATCTTTGCATTTCTCAGAACAGAATTAAGCCTTGAAACGGAGTCAAGGTTCAAGTCACTTTATTTGGCTCACAACAAACATGCAAGGGAAGGGGGGAAGAAAGAGAAAAGAGTGTAACAGAGAGAGAGATAGAGATAGAGAGAGAGAAAGAAGAGAAGAGGAGAGAGAGATTGCCGTATCTGCCACCACGGAGCTATGGCATCCCATCAGTCCGATGACCTCAGGTCCGATGGCAGAATATCTTCTCATGTCCCCTGATGTCTTCCTCCCTTTTTTTCTTCTTGTTTTTTTCCATGGAGGAATGCTCTCTTTTCGTAGTCATCCTGGGCATAGCCACACCTTCCACCTGGTTGTGTGAGTGCTTCAGGGTGGATGACGGAAGGCCTGATGTGTGAATGGCCTGATACCTTTTGGGTGGAATGCAGAAGGAATGATCTCCTGATGTCTTGGAAGGTTCCCTTTTGTAATCCTCTCCTGATGTCTTCAGGGTGGCTCTTTGCATAGTCATTAAGTCCTTGGCAAAGCCACTTTAAGCCTGATGGGTGGTGACCTGGTGTTGTAGGAGTGAGGTTTTGTAGGAATGAGGTTTTACAGTGATTGAGAGAGAGGGAAGAGGGGGGTAAAGAAATAGAGGGTATGGTTCTGTTGGTGATTGTTAAGGCATATTTCTAGCACCTTACAAAACCATCTCAATTCACTCAAGCCAGAATTTCTTCTGTCTGTGTTTCTTTTCTCATCTAATTTTTTTTTTATTGTTCTTGATTTTACCTGAAGATAATAGATTTGTTGTGCAATAATACCTAATCTGTCTTGTGTAGACTACAGATATCCTATCCAGTGCAGTGCAACACAGATATTCTTAAATTAATTTGCCTGGCTAAGTAGTCAGCCTGGTTGAAGTGGCACTGATCATTTTTCTGGCATGCACTTCTGCCATACTGTGTGAATCAAAAGGAAAAGTTTTAATGACTTTGAGAGGTTTGGGTGCTGTACTGCATTTCATAGAATGTTCTGCTTTGGAGAAATTAGTTTCCCTTATTGGAATTAGAACACAAGGAACCAGGCAGAGAAATATCCCCAAGTCTCAGTCCTGGGTCTAGGTCTGTTCAACATCTTTATCAATGACCTGAATGAAGGGATTGAATGTTCCCTCAGTAAATTTACAAACAACACTAAGCTGGGAGAAAGTGTCGATCTGCCTGAGGGTAGAGAGGCTCTTCAGAGGGATCTGAACAGGCTGGATCTATGGGCTGAGACCAACAGGATGAGATGCAACAAGGCCAAGTGCAGAATCCTGCACTTGGGACATAAGCTTATGCATCACTACAGGCTTGGAGAAGAGTGGCTAGACAGCTGCCTGGCAGAAAAAGACCTGTGGGTGTTGGTTGACTGCTGCATGAATATGAGCCAGCAGTGTTGCCAGGTGGCCAAGGTGGCTAATGGCATCTTGGCTTGTATCAGAAACAGCATGACCAACAGGTCCAGGGAAGTGGTTGTGCCTTAGCATTGGTGAGGCCACACCTTGAGTACTGTGTTCAGTTTTGGGCCCCTCACTAAAAGATAGACAATGAGGTCCTGGATTGTGTCCAGAAAAGGGCAACCAGGCTGGTGAAGGGGCTGGAGAGCTAACTGTATGAGGAGCAGCTGAAGGAACTGGGGTTGTTTAGCCTGGGGAAGAGGGTGCTGAGGATACCTTATCACTGCCTCCAATTACCAGAAAGGAGGTTGTAGAGAATCATAGAATCATAGAATGGCATGGGTTGGAAGGGACCCCAAGGATCATAGAGCTCCAACCCCCCTGCCACAGGCAGGGCCACCAACCTCAGGCCTGTTTGTCTCAAAGCAACAAGTGATCGGATGAGGAGGAATGGACTCAAGCTGTGCCAGGGTAGGTTCAGACTAGACATTAGGAAAAAAATCTTCACCAAAAGGGTTTCCAGGCATTGGAATGGGCTGCCCAGGGAGGTGGTTGAATCACTAACCCTGGATATATTTAAAAGACGGGTAGACGAGGTGCTTAGGGATGTGGTTTAGTAGAAGATGGGTATGGTTGGACTCGGTGATCTCAAAGGTCTTTTCCAATCTAGTGATTCTGTGATTCTGTAATACAGATAAATCTTTTTTGCTTCTATGCCTTTTTTAGTGAATGCTTTTATTTAATATTTGCTACTTTACATTCTGTTATACTGAACATTCAGCACAGTACACCCCCTTACTTAGGGTTCTTTTTCATGTAGTCAAAATATTGCATAGCATCAGAAGTGAAGTTAAAATGAGAAGGGTAGAGGGAAATATGGAAGAAAAGGTGTCAAATACTATGAAATCCAACTAAGGAATCCAATGCAACTTAACATCCACAGGGGTAAGAGGATGACCGAAGCATCTTGTCTCTTCATGAGGCTATGTGGAATGATTGTAAGTGAAGAGAAGCAAAAAGTGGTTCTTTCTTTCTTTTTTTTTTTTTCTGTGTCAGAAGGTGAACCTACACAATATGCATGAAGAACCATTAGTTTTAATAGCCTGGAGTTAGTTTATATAAAAACAAAAAGTCAGTTATCAGACTGCGTTACTAGGTTTTGAGAAATACTGCACTTCCAGCAGAAGTGAAAGTTTGGGAACACAGCATTTTCATAGAAGAATTCAAAATGAGAAAGCAATTTCAGAAGCATTTATAATAATATGAGACAAGCTGTAATTTCAGAGTTAAGGACTCATAATTTTGAAAGTCTGATTTTGACTTAAAAGAAACAAATAGATTTTTTCAGGTAATAGGAAAATACAGGAGCAGATGGACAGCTATAATTACTAAAGATGGGTCAGCTAAATACAACTATTTTATGAGGTCTGTCTTTCTAATCTGACCAAAGTGATTATAAATTTTACAATAAAAATATTTTTTACTTGTACACAAGAAACAGACAAGACACGCATTTAATACTCTTTCTTCATAAAAAGCACCCAAAAAAATTCACAATGTAAAATCTATAATTATTTCTTCTCATATTAATAATTTTCTTGCCGCAGAAGGAAGATGAATTACAGATGTTAAATGCTTCATCCTGTGGAAACAAGTCCTGAACAGAAAACACAGGCATACCTTTTTCACTTCCTGAAATTATCCATGCTCTGTATTCAGTGCAAGCTGTGGCCATTTATCCTGTAATATAAGTGCAATACATGATTTTGCTTGTATAGTAGTACCTGTATATTACCTCAACAGTATTAAACTTAGAAATGCAACATTACCACAACCTCATCTTGCAAGTATCTTACAGTCTCTAGAGTCATCATGGTATTTGGCCTATTACCTAAAAACTGGATGCTGACACACAGGTCAGAGAGATATCTAAAACTTAATGATGTTATGAAGAAAAGGCAGTCCTGTTCCACATTGACATATAATGCTTAGAAATGCTTAGAGCATTTAATGATGAAACTGTTCCCCTGGTGAGTATATATGGGCAGCAAAAAACATTCTTGAAAAGATAAGCTTTATGAAGAATGAAGATAAAAGGAAATAAAATCAAGCTTATATATAGAAACTAGAGAAAAAAAATTAAAAATCAAGAAAAATTAGACAAGTATCAGGAGAAGAAATATTTTTTTTTCAAAACCAATTATTTAGGGTTCTGTTATCTACAACTCACAAAATGTCAGTTAAAAGAAAGTTTAAAAATAATGGGAAGTCTTATGCAGATCTCTGGCACTGAAACAGATGGGAAAGCACCCTTTGAAACTATGTTTGTCTTCTGCTGAAATGTTTGACAAATTATTAAAATCCACATTACCCAGTCATACACCCAATAGTGTCAAAAAATAAGCAAAATGAAGAGTTGATATGATAAGAATTTGGAAATACTACATAAAACACAAGTGGCAACATTAGAATGGCAGAAGATTATAAGGAAGAGACTTCACTGCCATAGGACACCTTATTCTTGAGCACATAATGTCTCAGGACAGTTTTCTCTATTCCTATGATTCTTAAACAAAAATAGAATTATGGGAAAAGAGAGGTAACACTTCCAGCTTAAGGCATCTCAAAGGTGCCATGGACCTTGTTGTCTCCTCTGCATCTGTCATGTCTACAGCGAGTATTCTACCTCATAGTCATTCTGTATATTAACAGCCAGACTGACACTTTGAATTTGTCATATGGGAACAGCTTGTATAATCTATCTGGCTTCAAAATACTACAAACTGGCAGTGAGACCCGGGTCCAATGACTTCATGCTTTCAGATGCTTCGGCTTTCTTTAGGAAAGGATTGAAAAAGGTGGATTCTCCTAAAATTTCAAAGCATCTTGTATCACACATGAGCCAGTAGGCCACATAGAATCTAAATGGCTGAGCAGAGTAGAAAATGACTGAAAGAGAAATGTAGAGTAAAACCCCGTGAATCTATCCTTAGGGGGATGGGGAAAAAGAAAAATAATCAAAAGAGCAAAAAAAAAGCATCAATCAAATAACCAATTTTAAGTGTGTATGTATGTTACATTAATGGCACAATTACGTTTCCTCCTCTTTATAGAAAACAAATGAGTTACTTATCCACTAACTGTTCCATGCTGAAAAAATTGTAATTATTGGAACTTTAGTCAGTTCAAATGGAGACCACTTCTTGCCATTAGTTTTAGTAAACAAGCACTCTGTCTGAGGGAAATACAGACCACTGTTTCTTTACAAGTTCACTTCTCAATGATTGGCACATTTAAAAGTTAGTGTGATTTTTTTCTTATCAAAGACTCGCTATAGTTTGAAGTTCAAAGAGCTTTCATTATTTGTCATTTAAGGAAAACTTACCATTAGTTCTCTCAGTAAGTTACTCTTATTGATCCAGTTGATTTTCCCTTTCAGCCTCCTGAGAACAGGAATATATGTTCCAGTATGAGACTTTGTGTTTTCTTCTCTTCTTGACCTGATGGGAAATTAAGAATCCTAATAGAATTTATAAAACCAATTACTTCTTCCCATTCAAATCTCTTGTTCAGTCTCACATCTGCTGTGCTACCAGAACACCAAGTGGCACGATTTCTTACAGTATATATATATCCCTGCACACACACTCCTGTGTGATCATGAGATCATCTCCCCATGAAAGCTTCATTTCCCCTATCCTTCCAGCAGCCCTAGCAGAAGAAACACCCATCAGTTTTCCCTGAGAGAAACACAGTGAGAAAATACTGTAAGTGAAGAAAATACTGTAAGTGAAAATACTGTAACACTTTTCAGTAATACCCCATGGAATACAGTACTTGCAAGCATGCACTGCCTTGCAACTGTTGCATGAAAGATATAAAACCAGCTAGTTCACCTGAGGAAAATATTCTTTTAATTAAATTGTATAACATTTGAATGGCCAAGTATATTCATTCATATCTTGATAGAAATTTCCCCCCATGTTAAAAAAACCCCCAGATATACTGACCTGATGTAAAAAGCATCCCTTGACCTATGGGGACATGACTCTAGAAAAAAAAAAATTAAGAAAACTCATTTTCAAAATTTAAGCTGCAGAAACTTACTAAGTCAAATATGTTGTTAAGAATAATAAAAAATACTTGGAAACAACATTTGAGAACATGACAGCAGTAAGACAGCTCAGCTTATTCATTAGAGGCTGAAGTTAGATTACTTCTCTTTCTCATGAGCTAAGAATATGTACTTGAAAAAATAACACATCAGTGTGTATACATGGTAAATTGTTACAGCCTGTTAGCTCGATTAGGAGTCCGTTCAGTGTAGTTACAACCATTCTACAAGGAGAATATTTTATTCTTTCTGTACAGAATATAAGTCTTTAAACTGTCCAAGTATAATGAAGGGCCCAAAGCCCTTCCAGGCTTTGCCTGCACTAGAAAACTCAGTTGCTTCAAAGTACTAGCAGATGCGCAAATAAGCCACTTCAGCAAAGTTAGTAATTATACAGCCAAGAACTAAAATAATCACAGAAGTACAAATTGTGTCCTGTTGTACCAGAATAGTCTGAGGTGTTTTGTGTATATATTTATGTTCACAAGAAAAGTGCTACTGCAAAAGGTAAGATATACGTGCCCAAGAGATTCATATGTCCATGTCCCTTGGCAAAACAATATCAGAGGCAGGAGTCCTTCACACAATAATGTTTATTGCTTTTCTAAAAAAAACCAATATGGATTAAAACAAAACAAAACAAACTTACAAATGTTTTGAATAAATCTCTTTATTTCATATACTTACAGCTGAGATAGTAAAATAAAGGATAACAGTCAGAAAACTCCCTGGAAAAATTATTTAATTTATTTGGTTAAATAATTAGTTCCCACAATCTCTATCTTCAAAACCCTCGATCAACGCCTAGTAAACCACGAGTTCAAAATCTACCTCTTTTAGAGTCAGTCATGTAACTTTAGTTTTCAGAA
The DNA here is from genome assembly GCA_020800305.1 of Porphyrio hochstetteri. Taxonomy (NCBI): domain Eukaryota; kingdom Metazoa; phylum Chordata; class Aves; order Gruiformes; family Rallidae; genus Porphyrio; species Porphyrio hochstetteri. The sequence goes on along the minus strand of CM036905.1, from coordinate 181,094,828 downwards.
TAAAATCCCATGCTAGGAAAAATAAAAGGCAGGGGAGAACATTTCTGTTTCTTAAAATCTATAGCTTTTTCTGACATAAATACCTCTACACTAACTTCACAAACACAGCTCTTCAAAATACTATGTAGGAGTCAAACACCCAAATAATAAATGAAGTCATTTTGTTTCTCCACTCTAGAGAAAAGACATCAGAATCTACAGTGAAAGCTATATAATTCCTTTGGGTCATATATGTAATAAAATTCACACCTGAAGTATTTTCAAAGAATGAGATAATACTGGTTTATGTATCCTTTTCTGCAGTTAAGGAAATCAGGTCTGTGAGTGTTGGCTACTCTGTCTAAATCCATATAGCAGCTATGATAATTCAATGCAGTTCCAGTGACATAAAGACAGTTATATGACTTGAAATTAATCAAGTGACCCTAGACCCTGACCCTAAATCTTCGCACACCTTTTGCAAATTTCTTGTTTCTTGTTTTCTGTGTCTGTAAACCTCATCCAACATAAAACCTGAGCGGCAAAAAACAAGCCCCCTAGACATCAATACAGACCTTCCTATTAGGTCTTTCTGCATCCCATGCAGTACACAAGCCAGGTCAGGTTACCACTAAACCAGGCAGCACACTGAAGGTAACCACCTCCAGACTAGGACAGGAACATAGAAAACAAGAACAAAGTACAAGAGGAGAGCTCTTGGAACATAGAGATGTAGGATTTCAGGTCTTTGTGAAACTTTTTGATTAAAGAAGTATGGCATTTATGAATATTTAAGAAGCAGAAGAGTGTTTGCAAGATCATAATTTCAGACTAAGTTTTTAACATTGTATTCAAATCCCACTTAGATTCATAAGTCTTTTTGATGGATGAGGCCCAATATTTTGTTTGTTTGTTTTTTTTAATTAAAGACCTTTTTTCAATTTTCTATTTGAGAAATCCCTAAAATAGCTACTGTGTAATTCACACAGAGGATTTGAAATTCAGATAAATCTGTTAACTGAGTTTTTATATTTTGATCCTGTGGTCACAGAGCACCTAATATATATAATATTTTATAAAGATATTTTGAATTCTTTAAAAAAAAAAAAGTAATAGTTGCCTAAATTGGCCAGAAATTTATCCTGAAAAACATGTCTTTATTCAGTTTTACTTCTTTCTTTCTCACTCAACTGAGAAACATTTTTGAAATTACATGTTAATCCCTGATGTCCCCGCTGTAAAAGGTGGGCATAGATCTTAATTCACAATGTTAAAATGTTCATTCTTGGTTCTAATCCTATCAGTAAGTCCATAACTTTTTTTTGCACCTTTTATTCACTATAATCATGCTTCCTTTTCTAGAAAATCTAATAAATTCTCCTATTGAAGTATTTTGGTTGAATTATGTCAGGTACAGAGTATTGTCAAGCTTTATTGCATTCAGCTGGATCTCTGAATAAGGCAGAACCATTCCTATTACAGCTAGTAAAATAATTTCTTCTCTTTTATAATTTTTTAAAAGATATTGTGGTTGTTACATGTTGACAGTCAGAACTTCATTTCCAACTATCCTCCTGAAATTCATGGGTATACTTTAAAAAAAAAAATTGAGAAATATATGGAGCCACTAGGAGATATGTATTTATATGAACTAAAAAAAAATAAACAAACGTTCCATTTCATTTTCCCAAGTCAACTAAATAAAGATGCTTTTTTGTCATTAAAAAGATAGATATTTAGTAGAAATGTACATATGTAATTTCATTAAATGCGTCTAAAAGAGCCTAAAGTTACACAAGATCTGTAGACTTCTAACTAGATTTTTCAGTGACATATAATGGCAAAAAGCTATCCGTTGTTTGTCTTCCAAAACTGCTTCGTGGTTAGAGAAATATCTGCAGACATTACAAGACAGGAGATCTGAAGGCCAAGAGGTTAATTATACTTACTGCAACATACATTCTTTAACTGACTCGTAGCTGCAGAACTCTCACTTAATAGGCAAGGCTTAAAGAGAAAGAAAAACAAATTTCTTTTAATGGTAGTTGAAATCACTATGGTTTACTGAAGGAAAGGAAGACTAATACTGGGGGAAGGGAGCTGCTGTATTTTCATCTTGTTCTTTCTTGTCTTTATGTTCAGAGAAGGACAGGAGAGTGTTTAAAAGCATTTTTTTTCTCACGAGGTATCAAAGGAGAAATAATGATAGGGAAGGTGAGCTTTTATCCTTTAAAAATAAAAACTTCTACAAAAAGCTAATATCAGAGCCATGCACGTACAACAAGGTGAAAAGCAACACAATCCATTTACAAAGGAAATTGTGGAAATAACAAGTTCCCAAATATAAGCATCATTAATCTTAAAAAAAAAAAGTGTGGGCATGAACCATTAAATGTACTATAATCTAGTCAGTGAGTTTAATGTAAGGGTCATTATGAATTTAGTGCTTATTAATGATTTATAATGCAATGGCAGCCAGAAGTCACTCCTGGGGTAGACAGACCAATGTGCTATGTTGCTTCTGCATACTGATTAAGTGAAAGACTCAATTCAGAAAACAATTGGCTAACTAATCTAAAGAATCTAGAACACTCCTCCAGGAGTTTTGCAAAGGATAGCTGTCAGACTGCTCTTTTCTATTTCCAAGTTAAGTGGATGTACAAAACCCCATGCAGATCCTTTTTATTCTTCATCATTTTTCCTATGATTTGGGAAATGCCCAAGATAATATTTAAATATTTTATACAATGGGTTGAATGTAAGATTAAGATCATATGTCTATTATTGCAGTATACGGAACATTACTTTTCTCATACTTTACACAGATTTAGATTAACAGAGCATAGCAGCATTTGCACATCATGCTGAGAAGACATTCAGAAGCTCCAGCAGGGTCATCTAGCTGTGCATATATATGTTTCATACTATGCTTGACAGACACTTCTCCTTTTTGTCTTCTCCTTTTTGCCTTCTTACATGTCATTGTGAAGTGGTAAGATCTGCTTTTCTACTGAATACCCAGTAAGCAGCCATATGCCCAGGCATGGTCCTGAATACTTATTTTTTTCTTATTTGTTTGTTTAGGTTTGGGGTTTTCTTTCCTTTGGTTGGTTTTTAGGTTATGTTTTGGGTTTTTTTATTTTCTCCTGAATTGCTTGCTATCTGTAATCTTGTGTCAAGTGCCTAAGGTTAGCAGGGGAGTAGAGGCTTCAGGAATTGTGGTAGTTGTACCATGAAAACAAAATATTTTCAAATGTAAAACCTGACAGACTTAGTAGTACTCAACAGGAAGCAGACCCTTAATTTCAAATAGAATGTCATGATATGGTCTTTAATGAAGAATTACTGAGTAGAGAGATTTATTATAGCTTTCTCTAAATCACCATTAACAGGAGAAAGAGACAAAAGTGCCTCTGTTGCTGAGTTTCGGCTTTTACTGCATTGCCCCTTGTAGACATTCACACTTGTGCAGAGGCATCATGAAAGAAGGAGGATCCATTAGAAAAGAAGATTTCTGTGGACACCAATGAATACCTGGCTAGAAATTGATGCTTCCCTCTCTCCTGAGCACACGGCATACTGTAGGAGTTCAGTACCTCATACACTAACATCTGAAAATAATTATCTATTTTCCTCCTTTTATGCTTTCCTTACTTTTCTCAATGAACTCTTGTCTTCTGTGTAGAGGTCTGCTACTCATTAGTGTCTACTATCTAGCTCTCATCCTGTTGAACTTGGCAGATATGATGATAGGATAGAGCTTTACTATACTGGCCCTCAATAAACGGGATAGTCTTCTGCTTGGATAGATCAAACTCTGGGATTTCTTTTTTTTTTTTCTTTTTTTTCTTTTTGTCTTCTTTCCAGTTTTGGTTCTGAATTTGAAAAGACAGCATGGGACAAAATGTTCTGAAAATACTAACTGAAAAAACTGTAACTGTGAAAATGCCAATTGTGTAGAGAGAACCCCTTTAGTCCTCTTTAGTCTTTTTACATACCTGCAATGGTAATGAAAATGTAAGAAGAACCAAACATATGAAAGCTTATACATTTCTCTTTCAACTGGGTAGATGTGGAATGCAATGTTTCATTTGTGCGTCTCTGTTCCAGTAGAGTATTCAGGTACAAAACCTTCAAGATGGAAAACTACCATCTCCAGAACCATCAGGAAGTTATACTTAGCCTTGTGGTTTAAATTTCTGTATGGTTTGGCTTAGAATGAAGTTCAATGACTGTAGAAACTCAGTAGCTTCATGACACAGAGCGCAATTGCTGTAAGGTTTTCTAGAGTGCAGGTTGCCTGTAAATACCATCTGTCTTCATAATAACTAACACTGAACCTTTCGAAAAAGCATATGAAGTTGCAGAGGAGAGTGGTCAAAATAAGCCATTCTGTGCCTAGTCTGTTCACACTGTAGAGAAATTTTCACACAGACCTATAAGGACATAGAATACATCCAAGTTTTTCTTCCTGGAAACATCAGAGCTTGTATAATAAAGATATGTATATATCTCTTCCTCAGTGTTTAGTTTGAGTGAATTTTGGTCATTTAACAATAACAATGCCTAATTTACCTATTCTAGAGACTTCCTGTTAATATAAACTTGGTAAATGACACAGGGTTTCTTTCTAGCTTTGTACTCTTGCTGCAAGAAAAAATAATTCCCTGACCTCTAAATGAACATGCCTATCATTAAAATATTTGGGAGAGTCACAAGGATAAAATTATAACTCTGTTATGTATTCAGCTTTTTAAATCTTTACAAGTATAAAATGCAATACTTAGTCTCTTTCTAGCTCTCCTGACATATTTAGTGCCATACCAACTGCACATCACCAGCTCCTGTAATAAAAAAGATCAGTCAGAAAATAAATTACAAAATGCATTCCACACTGTACTTTTCTAATTAAGTGTCATGTGGCCATCATCATGATCTATGATTTAAAAGACAATGGAGAACAGTTTTTCCCTTTGCTCCTGAGAATATTCACTCAACCAGGTGATCATCAGATTAAATTGGAAGGAAGGGTATGTCACAAAACGTTGTCTAGAAAGAGTTAAAGGATTCTAGCAGGGCAGTGAAAATGCCATTGGCATTAATGACTATGACAGATTAAAGGCCTTTGGGTGCATGCTTATGTAAGATCAAGCACCTTTTTTGTCTGACTGGTACTAGATCAACAAAATATCTGCCGACTATGGGGATCACAGAGGGAAATAATTTCTTTTCCTTTTCACTGTGTATTATTCAGTGCAATACAGTTTGAAAAATGGCAGTGACACCTTCTGTAATCATTTGTTTGTGTATTTATCCAGATCTCTGCTGAGAGGAGGATGACAGCACCTATCGCTTATTGTTTAACTTCTATTTCATTGTGCTGTGTAGAGATAACTGCATCCCCAGCTACATCTCCAGATGTTGCAACTGATACAGAGCTTGAAACAGGTTTATTTAAAAAAAATGCTCAGAAAAAAAAATCATTTAATAAATGTAGTGACTTTTTCTCAACATTCAGTAGTCTGAAAACAGCTATTCTAGAAACACAGATGTACCTGAGTTTTTTCTCTTCTGGGTCCTTGTGAAAATGTTGGCATTGTGACCTCTGAAGTCTGGATCTCGTTCTGTTCTACTTCTCCATATTTTGTGAGTCTACTGACCTACCCATATCCCACTCTTTCACAGAACATAGCCCTACATGCATGTATGGCACCAAACACTAGCCAATCGATTCAAACAGTTTAATTGTCAGTCCCCAGGGGAAATAACTTGCACACTGTTTTACTGGTCTCAGTGACAAGTGAATGAAACTCGAAGAACAAAGTAATAGAATAAAAGAGACACACTAGAGGAATGTGACCAATTGGATATTGAAATCTGAATTTTATGTGGCATATGTGTTAAAAATGGGAAGGTAGGAGGGAATACAGAATGCCATGTTCTCCTAAGTACTTAGACAAATCATCACATTAGTATTTCTTGGATCTGGAGTTATTTCTGAGGAAAAATGAGTAAAATATAAGGGATCAGGGTAAATAAAAATGGAATAAAGTAAAATAATCAAAGTACACTGAATTACTAAGTAACTATAAAATCATAGAATGGTTTGGGTTGTGAGGGACCTTCAAAGGTCATTTAGTCCAAACCTCCTTCAATGATCAAGAAAATCTTCAACTAGACAAGGTTGCTTAGAGCCCGATTCAACCATGAATGTTTCCAGGAATGGAGCATCTACCATTTCTCTGGGCAACATGATCCAATGTTTCACCACATGCATCATAAAAAGATTCTTCCTTATATGTAGTCTGACACAATATTACTAAAGCTGCAGCTGCAGCTATGGCATCTGTTGGAAGAGGTCTGACACTTCATTAACTAATCCTGAAGACCTATTTCTGAAATAGCAGAAATTTATGATGCAGTTGAAACATTTGTTTTAGATCAAACAGAGGCAACATATTGAAGAATATCATAAAAGTATACTGTGCTAAATCTAAAAACAAATAGAACCCTATGGAAAAAGGTTTTTTTTGAAACTAAAGGCTGTTATAAAAAGAAAAATAAATTTAGTGTCTCATTTAGAACAAAGAGGATTTGTGCATTTTAAACGTAGTTATTTGGTTTTAGTATGTCTATCTACTTTACCTACTTATTTAAACCTTAGGTGATGCTTTCTAGAAAATATAAGGAAATCAATTAGATGTTTCTAATCAAGACAATATAGAATACTGAATGAAATACCAAAGGCATGATACAATCATATCCTGAGTTGGAAGGGACCCATAAGGTTCAGCAAGTCCAACTCCTGGTTCCACACAGGACAAGCCAAGTCAGTGCAGTCAATGATCCAGAACAAAAGTTGCAATGTTACTTATCCTGCCTAGAGAAATGTAGTGAAAGGAAAACATCTTGATCTATATTTCCTGTTGCTTTCTTGACTATATTGGTAGTGGTAGCCATTGACTGTGTGGAAACCAGCAGTGCATCTCTATGCTAGAAGCACACTACCTGAATTAAAACACATTCCAGAGCAGATCAAACTATTACTGTGTCTTCCTTGTAGAAATTCACCATCACTGTCACATTCTGTGTGACTGTTATGACAAGGTTTAACATAATTTTCAGTCCTAAAAAAGTGAGTAGTATTTCTATGACTAAATACTGTAAAAAAACCCGAACCCAACCCAAAAAACCAAACCAAAAACCAACCCCAAAAAAACCCAAACCCCATAAAACCAAAAACCAACCAAAAAAAAACCCACAAAAAACCCCCAAAACACATAGCTTTGAATTCTGTCACTTTTCTCCTGACAAGTATAATGCTGTATTGTACATTTTGTAGGTTGATAAAATGTTAGAAAACAGACACTGAAAATTTGTAATGTTGTATCATGATGCTTTCACAAATGAAGCACATCAAGGAGTCCATGGTAAACAACTACTTAAATTAATGCATGGTGTCATATTTTATAATTAATTTATAAAACTTTTTCTGGTTTAAACCTTGTGAGAGAGGATCTCCTTTCTGATAACATAAATCCATTTCTTTAAATTCTAGGAATGACATGAGGTCAAGTGATTTTTCCAAAATGCTAGTGTAAGTTTTCCATTCCTTGTTGCTTGTTATGTTTTAAATTGAGGTACATAAATATTAATTAGTTAAAAAAAAAAACAAACAAACCAAAGTAATTCATTTTGGAGGGTAAAAATATTAAAAAATTTTTGGGGGTTCTTTTTTATGTATTCCTTTGAGTCAATTTTTCATTTAATACAAGTGACTATAAAATATTACAATATCATCAGGAAGCTTATTTTCTCACAAACATAAGTCCACTTTTCTATATATACTATTTTGCAAAGTCTTTCACAAACTGTCTTTCAGGATGTCTTTTTCACTTTCTGTCTTCTCTGGATATTGTGCTTAGGAGTGTCATCTACACAAGGACAGAACTGCAAATATGATAATTCCCTTCTTTCCTCCTGCTATTTTTTCTGTCAAGTTTTAGCCCCAGCTAGCAGCTAAGCAGCACATGGCTGTTTTCTCACCCCTACTCCTCCTTCCCAGTGGGGTGGGGTGGAGAATTGGAAGAAAAACATAAAACTTCTGAGTTTGGATAAGGACAGTTCAACAGGACAGCAAAGGGAGAGGAAACCAACCGTGATACTTACAAAAGAATATACAAAGTGGATGATGGACAATGCAATTTTCTCACTGCCTGGAACCTAATGCCCATCCCCTCCCTGAGCAACAATCCCTTCTACCCAGCCAGGTGCCCTCCTCTATATGTTGATCATGATGTCATATGGTATGAAATATCCCTTTGGCTAGTTGGATCACCTGTCCTGGATGTGTCCTCGCTCAGCTTATTGTGAAGATTAGCTCTTAACCAAAAAATAGGATATTTCTCAGAAAATAACTGAACTCTGATAAATACCTGACTGGAACTCAGAATGCCAAAGCATACAAACCATTATGCTCCTTAGTAGGAAAGTAAAGGCAAAAGATTTCCTGCAGCTATCATTAGTCAGCCCAATAACTGACGTCGAGCTATGGAAAGATTGTATGTAAGTTAGTGTTATTTAATGTCACTTTACATTCCACAGGTCTCTTCTTTCTATGGAGGCATACAAATAAGACTTTTGGAAGGTGAGTGCATAAGGGGATCTACTGGAAGTATGAGAACAGTGACTAGTGAATGGTATGCCAGCACAAGATGAAGCCTATCCAAAAAGACTATTCAGGTAAGTGGGACCTTGTCACGGTTTTGTGTAGCTGTGCTGCCAAGACAGCTTCTGCAAGGCAGACAGAAGCTCTCTGCAGGCCCCGGGGAGTAAACATCGGCCGATTCAAGGCCAAAGTTGCTGACGACCAGAGCTGAGCCAATCGGAGACAGTCACAGTACCTCTGTGAATCACATATAGGAAAAAAAACCCTGCAGGCAGACGCATTTTGGCACCAGAGAAGGGAGTGAGAAGATGTAACAAGCTGTGCAGACATCAAGACCAGGCCCGAAGGAGTGGGGGGCGGAAGAATGAGGCCCTTTGGTTGCTGGAGAAGTCTGCTAAGAAGGGAGGGGGTGGGGGAAGGGTGTTTTAAGACCTGGCCATTCTTCTCATTACCCAACTCTGGTTCACTGGGTGTGCAGTTGTAGTAGTAATTTCTTTTATTCTGTGTTGTGTCTGTTTTGCCCATTGCACTAACTGGAAAGTGATCCCTCTGTCCTTATCTTGAATCCTAAGCCTCCCAATATATATTTTCTCCCCTTTTGGGTTGAAAAGGGGAGTGAGTGAGTGGCTTGGTGGGCATTTGGCCTCTAGCCAGGGCCAAACCACCACAGTCCTTCATCACATCTTCCTTGTTGGAAAACAGAGCTATACATGAACTTTGTTTTATAAATCTTTCTAAACTCACACTAACAGAATGTATTTGGGGCAAGTACATGTTTAGTAAGACCTTCAAAACTTAAACTGACTAATTTAGAAAATGGTAAGTACTTAAAGTGATAGCTACTTGGTCAGGGGAATACTTAAATGGTTGTCAAATAGTGTAAAAGGCTGAGATGAGTTGAAACTGTTACACCCGAGGCATTCAAGTCGGGACAAGTGGACATATCTACCAGATTGAGGGTCCTCCTTGGCTGAGTCTATGGTGCTGGTCTAAACTGGACCAGAGGGGCAAGGACCTTGATTTGTGTATGGTGTGTGGAGAGTGCGCGTTACAGCAGTATTTATATTATATGGCACTGAATGGTGTGGTTCTGTTCTTGTAGTCACCCTACCTCAACTCCCGGATGGCATCTGGTGGCTCCATATTAGAAAATAATTGGTTTTCAGTCATTTACATGAATGGCAAAGAGGTTCTACATCTAGATGTCCCTTTTCATTAAAATGTATTTTTCAGATATATTTATATATGAATGTGTACATGATTTTTTCATTTTATAATTTGGCTTACTCAGCAGTTTTAATTGAGGAAATTGCCAGTGCATCAATGTCTTTATGTTCTTGATCACATTGCTTGTTTCCTTACAATCTCACAAGACTTGAGACATTTTAAGGAAAGCAACTTCACCTTTTCATTGATATTTCCATAAAGCAGATTGACTTCCAATATTCTCTGTTTCCACTTTATGATTTCTTTCTGAAATTTAGGAAGGGAATTCAATGAATGAAAAATTACATAGAACTTGAACTTGAGGGACAAGGGACAAGAAAGTTTTGAAAAGACCACAATAGAACGAATATGGACGTGCCCCAGCAGTAAAGAAGACTTCACACAGACTGAAAATCAAATTAAAATGAAGAGAGATAGGAGAATCATAATAATAAAATTCAGACCCAGATAGAAAAGTAAATATTGTAAAAGTGTACCCCATTTCAAATATTTATTTTCCTCTTGGAACACTGGCTGGAGGCTATTAGATAGATTTAAACTCATCAGAACATGGGGGGTTGTGTCTATATATGTGTGCGGATATTTAAATTTACAAAGTGACTTTCATTAAAGTCTCCAGACAAAACAGCTATGTTATCTATAAATGTATAGAAATGTATCCCTTGAACTATTTATAATCAAGAATCTGAGCTTGCCCTTAGGCTTTAATATAAACCTCACAAGTGTTCCTCTGAAGACGAAATGTTGTCCTTTAGAATGCAAACCCTGGAAATTGGGTTCTGTTGCCTTGGGAAATTTCCTTTGCACTAAATATATTCTGTATTTTTTCTTTAAAAAGGCAAGTCATAAAAGCAAATGACAATAATGTATCATTCCATAGCTTTTATGGTTTGACAGCTAGCAATGATTAAGTCTTTCAATCGGTGCGAGCATCTATCATCTCTAAGTCTTCAAACAGTCAACAATATTTAGGAGTTTCTGCTATGTGATTTGTATGTGAAGGAGTGGTATTCCAGAAATTGTTTACATTAATATGCAATGTTATATATTCCTCATGACAAATACTAAAATTCAGCTAGAACATGCAGATTTACATTGAGAAAGGACAAAAGAATTTCTTTTTTAAGTTCTCCTTTTCCAGAATAATGCTTTACACTGAGTCAACTTCTAATGACATTTGAAATCACAAGATTCCACTTAGCTGTGACAGCACCTAAGAGCATTTTTGCCCAGGAAACAGAGTTTGAAAATTTCACCATTCAATGGTTACATATCATAGGTACAAAAAGATAGTTGGATGATAGAAGTCTTCAAAATTTGCCAGGAAAATAATATTTTACTACATATATGTGAATCAAAAAGGAGTTGATGGCACAGAAAAGGACACTTTTTCTCTACTGTATTAATCTTTCTTCCTAGGGATATGCTAGTTTTGGTCATTACTTTCTGAGCTGCATAATGTCTTTGAAATAGGAAGATTTTTTTTCCACTATAAAATTAAATATAGTTCTTATCCCTCAAATTGACATACAGATATTCTTACTTTGTAGGAAGTCTATAGGTAGTGATAACTTGCCCCTTTGAAAAGAAACAATTGTATTATTTCATTCTTTCTGAGATAAAGTTGATTTTAACCGTAAAGACAGTAATCAAGCTTTTCTAGTGAGGCTCTTTACACCATTTCATCATATAACAGTTAATGTTTACCTTAGAAGTTTTATTCTACATGTGGAAATAAAATTGCAAATGAAAAAAATATTAGAGAAGTTATGATATTTACACAACAGAATTCACATTTCTGTGTAAAGCTGCAGTGTATCTACAGAAGAAAACCAGACATTATGTATCCGGAATTTTTTCTGCTGTTGATACAGACTTCAGCACACCAGTACCTTCTTATTTGCCAAAATATTTAGAGAACAAGTTAATTAACTTAACTGGGTTTTGATAAGATCTAAGCACAAGTTTCAATACTTTTTTTAATGTAAAACTTCAGAATGACCTGTGAAGAGAGAGGGGGCAGTGAAATTGAACGCATTTTTTCTAACTGTATGCCAGATTCAGTGAATCTTACAGCAACCACTCAGGCAAACTGCATTGCACAGTGATCTTAATCTTATGTTTCGTATTATCTATATGCAGGAGGATAATGATAAAGATAGAATGCAGTGCTATATGTGTGTGAACATCATTTGAAAAAGGTAAAATATTCTTTAAAATACACATAAATGAGGTACAGAAAATAATTCCTTTACATCTTAAAACCACACATTAAATTGTACTACAGTAATGTTTAATTAATAAAATATAAAGAAATTGTGAAATTTCATTAAGCTACTTGCCACAAATTAAAAAAAATATAAATTCTTTGAGCTCATATAGCAGCACCTTCTCACAGGCAGAACACCATGTACTCTGCAGAGTCATTCTCATTTGAAGTAAATTATAAGATCATTTGATTTTATCACTGTTAAGTGAACTTCTTTTCATTGTGTCAAATTTTCAGGTGTGCTGCATGTTACCCAACTCTCCTTGTAATCCATAATGGAAAGCCTTCAAATGTATGCATTAAACCTGTGCCAATATAATCACCTGAGGGGTTAAAGAAAAACACATGTTCTTATAATCAATTACTTTGCAGAGCATGGAAGCAACAAAAGATATTCATTTCATGTTTACTGACATGTCCTCCAGTAATTCCATTTCTAGTCCATGATTCTCTTTCTGTTTTTCTCTTCAGAAAACTTACCACTGTCTTTCTCCTGCCATGCCAAAACCTATCTGCAAATATTGGTTTGATATTTAATATCCCACTTCCCTGAGGCTTCTTCAAATTTCTGCTCAGCTTAGCCCAGCACTGTCAATCAGTGAGTTGCCTATCTTGTGTGTTAGTAACACCATAGTATTCAGGCAAGTGTGAGCATAATGAGCATCAAAATATCATGACAGACAAAAGCATCACAATCCTCCAGCACCCACTATTGTCTATAACACAGTTCTGAACAAGGCTTATTTGATGTTTCAGTGAATATATTGAAGATATACGGTGAACTTAGCAAACATAATTTTCACAACCATGGTGCTGCCCAAATTTTATTTTTCCCATAGATGTGATTGCAGCAAAACAGAAGGATTTGGGAACTAATGGCATATAGATTTTTTGTTGTGGAAGCACTGCATGGAAACATTTTGGTTCCTGATGGAAACAGATTATATTTCTTTTATTTTCCCCCATGTCCATCTTTCTACTAACACTTATGATTCAAGATAGACTTCTAGTAGAAAACTGAACACAAAGTTCTTGGTTCACATATCTTTACAGTTACTGAATTGCAGTAGTAATTAATAAGTATATATGCATATCCTTGAATGCTTTGGTTTGTTTGGGAAGCTGAAGGCATCAGGGAAGACAATATATATGAGAAAGAAAATATAGCTTTGTTTTTCATTTAACATCTAGAGAAGAAAAGAGTCTTCTAATATCACTGACAAAACTCACATGAACTGTCTTGGTACATAATTATGCTATGTAATAGTAAATAAGGTTAATTACTCAATTTTGTTGCAATTTTCTTTCAAGCAAATTACAGATAGGACATATTGTTCTGCAGTTTACTAAGATCCAGTCGTTACTGAAATTTACTGTACTGATATGATCTACCATACCTAGATAACACTTTACCTATTAGCTGTGTTCTTGCATCATTGCCCTTAAGTTAATTGTGATTGCCAATGACAAGTTGAATACCTCCATAGGTGTAAAACCTATGAGATGCAGAAATCCATCTAACAAGTAACTGACATGAAAAATAAAAGATCTTCTCTATTCTAACCTTTCCCTTTCCAGTTCTGTGGAGAACTTGTCCTGACAGCCCACAGCAATGAAACAGACTGTGATAAGAAAATATTAAAATATATCTAAGCAGACCTCAAGACTGGGGACAAGAAAACTGTTATCTTGAACACTACCCTGTTCCCATTGCTAATAGCTAGCTTGTTAACAGCTCATCATTGGATGAAGTCATGAACAATTGTTCACCTCTTATTTCTGCCACATTATAATTTTATAAATTCTTTCTTATTAATCCCTGACTGGTGGGGTTTTTTTGGTTGTCTTTTTCTTTTTCTTTTTATTTTTCTTTTTCTTTTTCTTTTTCTTTTTCTTTTTCTTTTTCTTTTTATTTTTATTTTCCTTTCCTTTCCCAGACTGAATGGTCCTCACTTGTTTGGTTGTTCATTTGAATGCTTTCTTATTTTCCCGTTCTTGGGGAGAATATTTTTTGGGAGATAAGAACTATAAAAGGCATTCAAGATGTTGAGAGGTCATAGATTTGTAAGTAGTGATTTGATTACATGGGTGTTATTTTCATTTATTTGCCCTTCTTAATAGTTTCTATGAGTAAATGCGTTTTCTTTACCTCTACTGAGCACTGAAATGACATTTTCACTGAACTAGTTACACCAAGGACATGGCTAAAGCCTAGCCTGAATTAAATAATGGGATCATTTCTCTGACCTTTTTTTCAGCTTCAGGAGTGACAACGTGTAAAGTACTAGAATTGAGGAGAAAATATTGTGCAAATACTGAAGCTACCTTTTGTGATTTACTCTACTGATACAAAATACATTACTGAATTAATAATTTTCTATATTAAAACATTATTTTTAACATAGTAGTCAACATACAGGACTTTTAAAAATAATATATATTATATGTATCCTTATAAAAAAGCCATTCAGGATCCAACATAATTCGAAATAGTCATGATAAACAAAACTGTAAAAGAAAGGTTATATGTGTGTTGAAAACTGAAAATTGTTGTTGAAGTTTATATATATGAACTCAGTATAATTCTACAGAATTCTTATAGGATGGCAAACAAATTTATTTTAAAACCTTCATGAACAGAATTACCAATATGCTTTGGTTGCTTTGTGCCAATTCAGTAAACACAAATTTATTAAAAGAAGCTTAAATGGTCATTCACTTCAGTTTATGGATATTTTGTAACTTCAGAATGGCAGAAAGAACGTGGAATTTATAGATAAATCATGCACAGTTATTCAGCAGAGAATAATGTCCTTCTTTATATATCTGCACCATACTAGTGAACTTCAAAGATACAATTTTTCTCATTATTATTTTATAGAATGTCTCCAGAAATCCCAGTGACAATATATACTTGTTAGTTTTATAGCTATATACCACAACTGAGCCTACAGCAGTATTACAGCATCTATAGTAACAGCTCACAGGGAGAGCAACGTTGCATTTAAATATAATGTTCTTTCATTAATACATGGGTATAAGGTGGCTATGAGCAACTTTGTAAGGAAATTAGAAAACATTCAATGCCTAAAAGAATGAGTTTCTACATAAGTAATGCTGCTGTGACTAACTACCCAGATCTAAGAAGTAACATAGCAAGTTCTTAAGTTTATATGATGAGTATGTTATAAAACCAGTCTGCAGTTACCCAGAGAGTCCTTCTAGTGATAGATTTTCTTATGTTTCCAAGAATACTTTAATAAAAAAATCAGAGGGTTTTTTTTAAATGCAGGTGATTGTTCTTTTTTATTCTTTCAGTAGTACTCTACTTACTTTTGAATTAATTTATTCAGAACAAACAATGAACTATGCATCTAAAATATAATATTTTACTGTGACAGTAATTGTATTATATCTTTTCCCCTACATAAAGAAAAACATCTTAAATCTAAAAACTCGATAACTTAGTGTGGATATGCAAAGTAATGTTCAAAGCATTAACAAAGAAGATTCTTTTGTCTAGTTTTAAACTGAGATTTCTTTATATGCAAAAATCACAGTATCTTATGCAAAAGTACTCGTATGGTTATGCACATTTATATTTCTTGGTCTGCCTTTCTCTATTTTAGCTGCTTTGTCTACTAGACTTTGATATCAGAGAGAACTGTAAATTTTGAGTCAATTGGTCTTACCACAATGTTTTAAAAGATAAATATTCTTTACATTTACATTTATGAATAAACCATTTTGGGTTACATTCATTCACTTTTGGCTTTCACAGGTATCTCTTATCCCATTTTATGATTTTAAAAGAAAAACAGTTCTACTTTCCCTTCATCTGTCTAATTTATTTAGAGTATATCCTTTAAAAGATATTGGTTTTCCTCTCAAATGAATATTTAAATTTTCTCTCTTAGCTGTAGCATTATTTTTTTTACAAGCCAGAATGTCCCATAGCTAAGCTTCCGTCTCTAATCATGCATTTTAAATATACACTTTAAAAAAAAAGTACTTTTTCATTTATTTGGAAATGGTGTGTCATCAAGTTTGTTTTCCTTTATAAAGGTATAAAGGTATAATTGATCTTTTTTTTTACTTGCTGTAAGATGTATTGTTGCTATTGCAGAAGAAAAAAAAAAAAACAACACCCCCACCCACCCCAAAACCCAAACAGACAGCAGCAGACAGAAGTTATAAATGCCTGTGTTCCTCTCAGGTAATGTGTTTCAACACCATACACCTACAGCTTCCATTCCTTTTTTGTCAGGTGCTGTGAGGTGATGAAGTCTTGGTTCATGAGGGATCTAATGATTTAAAAAAAAAAAAAATCCCCATTTTCCACAAATATTTGTTTTTCCATGATCAACCTTTTATGCTGAAGAGAAATATGCACAGGCCATTAATCAGAATGATACTATTTTTCACTGAAAGCATTTTCATAAACAGGCATTTAATGCCACAGTGCTGTGGGAAGCAGGTTCTTAAGGACATCAAAAGGACTATTTTCTCTTCAGTGACTTTTCCTTTCACAACTGCAAAACATGTTAAATATATAGTATGTACATCAAATTGTCCACTGGGAGGTGGAATTGAGCAAGTTGACCTGGAGACCCTGGGTAATCTGCCAGATAGAAGGAGGATCTCCATTGCTAGAAGGGTTCACAGAGTTTTCTGGGTGTTCCTTTATGATTTTGAGAAGAACCTCCATGCAGAAAGCATAACTGTCATGCCAGCATGCCCCTGGCTTACCCTCAGGTGTAGAAGGGAATATAGTTATGGGATTTTCTTCATTACAAAGTGAAGTGCACTCTGTCAAGAGAAACAGGTTTGTAGCCTAATCAGTGAGAAACAGCTCTGTACTCATCTGATAGGACTATTGGCAGCTTCTAAAGGAATACACAGGTAAGATTTTTCAAGGAAAACTTGCAAAATATAGAAAAAAAAAAAAAAAGAAACATAGAATCACCATGGTTGGAAAAGACCTTCAAGATCAAGTCCAACCATCTGTGCTACGCTACTGTAACCTCTAACCCATCTCCCAAAGCACCATTATCTACCCATTTTTTGAACATCTCTGGGGACAGTGACTCCACCACCTCTCTGGGCAGCCTGTTCCAATGCTTCACCACTCTTTCAGTGCAGATTTTTTTCCTAATATCCAATCTGAATCTCCCCTCGTGCAACTTAAGTCCATTCCCTCTTGTCCTGTACACTAGTTATCAGGGAGAAGAAGCCAACACACAACTCACTATAACCTCCTTTCAGGTAGCTGTAGAGAGTGATAAGGTCTCCTCTCAGCCTCCTCTTCCCTAGGCTGAACAGCCCCAGCTCCCTCAGCCTCTTCTCATAAGACCTTTTCTCCAGACCCCTAATCATCCTGTTTGCCCTTCTCTGCACCCTCTTCAGCATCAAAATGTCCTTCCTTATACAGTGGCACCAAAACTGCACAGTACTCGAGGTGCAATCTCACCAGGGCCAAGTACAGGGGTAAGATTACCTCCCTGGCCCTGCTGGTCACACTGTTCCTCATACAGACCATGATGCCGTTGGCCTTCTTGGCCACCTGGGCACACTGCTGACTCATGTTCAGCCGGTTGTCAATCAACACCCCCAGGTCCCTCTCTGCTGTGCAACTCTCCAGCCACTCTGCCCCAAGCCTGCTGGGGGGTTGCTGTGGAAGAAGTGCAGGGCCTGGCACTTGACCCTGTTGAAGCTCAAACAATTGGCTCTGACCCATCAAACAAGCCTGTCTAGATCCCTCTGCAGAGCCTCCCTACCCTCAAGCAGATCTACACCTCCACCCAGTTTACTGCCATCAGCAAATTTAATGAGTGCACTCTATCCCTTCATACACATCATCAATAAAGATGTTAAAAAGCACTGAGCCCTGGGGGACACCATTCATGACCAGCCACCAACTGGATCAAATTCCATTTAACACAACTCTTTGGACCTGGCCATCCAATTCTTCTTCATTAAAGTTGTACTTATAAAATTAATATCATTCTGTAAGGATATAGTATTAATATGAAGATTAAATGAAAAAAATGTTCTTACAATGGCAGAAATTAGAGTTTTCTCTGAGAGGTTTGAAAAGGGAAAAAAAAAAGCTAACATGGGAATAACGCTTTAAAATATGACCTCAGTTATGCCACATACATAATTTTAAGCCTATTGGAAACATATTTTCCCTTCTTTAAAAGGTTCTTTCAATCTGTGGAGGCAAAGACAGTTGCTGGTGGGGAGTCAAAGGGATTGCTTTTTTGAACCCCAGATTGCAAGCTATAGAAGAGATCAGGTATTTTCTGGATAGGGTCATCTCAGAAGTTATTTTGCTGAGCACACTGGCTGATTACACCCAGGTGACTGCATGTTCTATTTCTTTCAGTTATCTTTGACAAGGAGGACACAAAATGGATTTATAACAATCTTACTTCCTCATGTAGAGTGAAAAACCTGTTTGTTGTTTTTCTTTTTCAATTGATAACAGTTTACATAAATACATCCAATTTATTCACATTGCTTTGGATTTGATCTTATATTTTGGTAATGACTTCAGAGAAAGGCATTATTGTGTGTAGCAGGTACAATATTTATTTTACCTACCTATCTGTACAAGCAAAAAGATAGTCTCTTTGCACAGGTGGTGATCAAATCACAAAGACTGGTTTGGAAATCTTTTGAAAATGTAATCTTAAATCACATGGTCCTTATTCCACTCTTCTGTGTTATACTGCCTGTCAATAACTGTTCTCTGTCAAATATATGTGTAAGTGTAAAGTACATATTCATTAGTATTCTGCCATATGTTCCATGGACAACTATCCAGACATGATTTCTGCATATAGATTCCTTCAGTTTTCCCTAATTAGGAAGAATCATCCGTGACCATCTGTCAGCCTCTGTACCCAAGTCCTTCAGTCCGAAGCAGGACTTGGATCCTTATCAAGTCAAAATTCAATCAGCAATTACTCATCTTGCCATGCCAATAAAGCTATTAATGCTGAAGGTAAATTAACACAAAGTGTTCCCTCCATTTCTGACTCACAGCTAAAAAGATGCTTTAGATTCAGGCTGTCTTCCTGAGTGGGCTGTGAAGTGCACTGAATTTAACATTTAATGCAGTTTTTTTTGCTTACAGAACTTTACCCTGGGAGAGTAGATGCAATAAAAGACTTATGTCTCCTTCCCTACATCCTTCATCACGCATTTTCTTGTATAAAAAGTTTTCCGATCTTCTTCAGAGTTTGGGATTGTTGTGGTTTTGTTTTGGGGTTTATTTGGGGGAGGAGAGTTTCTTTGTTTTTAAATAAAAATTTGTGATTACTTACTGGCAGGGGTCTAATAATTTTACAAGATGTTTGTACAGTACAGTTTACTTTTGTATTTGCTTTAAGTGGCAAGGTTTTCTTAGCAGAGGGAGCAACAGGGGTGGCTTCTGTGAGAAGCTACTAGAAGCTTCCCCCATGCCTGATAGACCCAATGCCAGATAGCTCCAAGATGGACCCATCACTGGTCAAGGCTGAGCCCATCAGTGATGATAATAGTGCCTCTGGGATAACAGAGTTAAGAAAGGGGAAAAAAATAGTACGCAACAGTAGCTGGAGAGAGGAGTAAGATATGTGAGAGGAACAACGCTGCAGACACCAAGGTTGGTGAAGAGGGAGAGGGAGGAGGTGCTCCAGGTGCCAGAGCAGGGATCTCCTATAGCTCATGGTGAAAACCATGGTGAGGAAGGCTGCTCCCCTACAGCCCATGGAGGTTAAGAGTGGAGCAGATATTACCCTGCAACCTATGAAGGACCCCATGCTGGAGCAAGTGGAGTCACCCGTGGGAGGCTGTGACCCTGTGGGAAGCTCATGCTGGAGCAGGCTCCTGGAAGCTCCTGTGGACTCATGGAAAGAGGACCCCACGCTGGAGCAGATTTGATGGCAGGACTTGCAGCCCTGGGGGGGAACCATGCTGAAGCAGTCTGCTCCTGAAAGTCTGCACTCTTTGGAAGGGACCCAGCTGGAGCAGGGGAAGAGTGAGGAGGAAGGAGCAGCAGATACAACATGTGATGGACTGACCACAACTTCCATTCTTTATCCTCCCTGCATGACCTGGGAGAAGGAGGTAGAGAAAATCAGGAGTGAAATTGAACCTGGTAAGAATGGAGGGGTGAGGGAAAAATATTTTTAAGATTTGGTTTTGTTTCTCATTACTCAACTCTGATTCAATCATTAAAAAGTAGTTAATATGCCCAAGTTGAGTCTGGTTTGCCCATGATGGTAAATGGTGAGTGATCTCTCACTGTCCTTATCTTGACCCATGAGCCTTTCACTGTATTTTGTCTCTCCTGCCCAGCTGAGGAGAGGGAATGATAGAATGGCTTTGGTGGGCATACAGTATCCAGCCAGGGTCAACTCACCACACCTGTTTACAAACACAGGTAGCACACAGTTAGCTGTTAGCATAAAGTATTGTTTCTGCAATTATGCAAGATGTTATATTTCAAAAAAATCTAATGAGTTTTAGGGTTACATTATTGCTTTTGATAGACTTCTTGGATGATAAATAGCTTGTCATGACAATTTCCTACAGAGATCTGAAAAACTGTAGCTTGGTTAGTTTTATTAGATAAATAAGACACGTTGTTGTTTCTCTTTCTTGCTAGGATAATTAACTTCTAGACTCTTGTTTAAAGTGTATTCCCACTGATCTGTTCAACCAAAGCTATGGAGATGTTATACATTTTTTCTTGTATTTGCATGTTGTTAGTAGTTTTGATGATTGGCCTGGGATCCATATCACAGCTTGAAAGGCAAGAAAAAACACACCAAGATAGATGAGGTTATCCTCATTTTTGTATAGTCTGATGTTGGTCTGAATTAGGCTGGCATTTATTTGAATCTCTTCCCTCATGTTTTAATTGCTATTTTTCCACCTGATTTTTGTCACTTCAATTATTTTGTGGGACAAATTGTCTGCTGATACAGATACATAGAGTTGAACTAATTTCTGTGATGCTTCTATTTACCCTACCTGAGAATCAGCTTTTGTTTTCAATGGACTACGTGAAAATTTCTGCAGTCAAAGCTGGGAAGGTTTCTATATATGTTTATAATGGAATTCCAAGTTCATGTTTTATCCTTAAAATGTCAAATCAATTTCATTTACAACAGCAACAAAAGTATAGATTGGGGGTGGGGAGAACACACACACATTTGAAAAGGATATATCTTTAAACTCTTGTAACCCATTATCTGTGTTGAAGAGTATAGGAATTATTCTATCAGGAACCACCTGAACCAATGGCAGACAAACCTTACATGAAACAGTAAAAGTGCAACAGTAATCAAACCTGAGCTGCGTTTGGTGCCCAGTAACTCCAACCAACACACCACCTCTCCTGCCTTGAGTGACCACCGTAACAGGTAGAACTGAAATAATGGACTGAGTTAACTCACTGGATATTTTATGGAGAATTTATGGACACTTTACAGGAGAGGACCATAGACTAAGGGAATGATGTCTGTGTACATATCAAAGGATTGGAAAGGATGAGGTATCTAATGAGGATGTATTGAGTAGTATGGAATCTGAGCATTAAGGAAATTGTATGGAAGAAAGTAGAGATTGTACTGGCTTTGGCTGGGAAATAATTAATCTTCTTCAAAGTATCTCATATGGTGCTATGTTTTAGCTTTGTGAGCAATTTTAGATTTGCCAACATTTTAGCTGTTGCTGAAAAGTGCTTATACAGTGTCAAGCAAGTAATTTTCTGTTTCTCATGCTGCCGTACCAGCAAGTAGGCTGGGGGTACACAGGAAGGTACACAACCTGGATAGCTGACTCCAAGAGATCAAAGGAATATCCCATACCCTATGACATTGTTACATTACCTGGAAGATCAGGGAAAGAAGGAAGAGGGGACATTCAGAGTTACGGTGTTTGTCTTCCCAAGTGGCTATCACACATGATGAAGCCCTGCTTTCCTGAAAAGAGTTAAACATCTACCTCTCGATAGGATGTAGTAAATGAATTGGGGTTTTTTTTTGGTTGTTTTTTTCCTTCTGTGCACATAATTTTTGCTTTACCTATTAAAGTGACTTTATCTCAACCCATGAGTTTTTTGACCTCCTGATTCTCTCCCCCGTCCCACTGTGGGGGAATGAGCAAGCAGCTGTGTGGGGTTGAGCTGCCTACCAGTATTAACTGACAACAAAAATTTATGTACAAAACCAGAAACTTGAACACATTTAATAAATGTTGAGAACTGGGAAGGAAACACTGGACTGAGAAGGGACAGGAACAAGTTCTGTCCATGGTAGTTCATTGGTCAGATTCTCAGGTTTAAAAAAATGCTGTCACTTTCACTTGCAAAAAATTTTCTAGTTCTCTATGTGTTTTCTTTTGTTTGCATTATGGACATAATAACTCTTCATTAGGATTAAAATGTACAAAGAGTCATAATAGTAATGTGAAATGTAACAACCACTGAAATCCAGCATAATTCCAAATTATGCACGAATGAAGAAAAAACACCTGCTTTTATGCCTGCAAAAATATCAGTTGATTAGATACTTTCTGTTTTGCTGAGCTGGGTACTCATTTTTTCTGATAAAATTGTCTACATCTTATATGAGAAAATCAACAACAGAGTTTGAATTAAGAGCATGAAGAGAGCAGTTTATAGCTAGCTAAGGGAAACAGCACAGATGCTTACAGCCAGTGCATACTGTTGACAGTGCTCATCTCAAAACAACATACCACAATAACCAGAGGTTATCTTGCAGACAAAGCGGGAAATATAGGATCCCGCAAGAAATATGACACAGAAGCTTTCACTGCTCAGAGGCTGCAAGCTGAGAACTTCTTATGGTTAGAGACATTATAGACAATTTGACCTTGCCTCTAGGCCCCAAAATTTTCATATTTCACATATGCCGTTCCCTGCTCTTAACATCCAGCTTCAGTAGTGCTCGCTCTTCAGCCGCTGTGCCTGCATGTCTTTTTGCACTACATTTTTCTTAAAATATGTGATTATATAGCACTTACTGATAAACAAGTTGAGCATTTTATTCACAGATGGCTCTTTCTTACTGCCACAGTTTATTACTCTAAAGGCTTCACAATTTTTTTCATTTTGCTGCTAAGATACCAATATGAAGTAAGTTTTGAGAGGTTATGTTTTTACCAGGCCAACAGATACTAATTCTTACAATTCTTCACACATTTTATTGTTCAGGAAAAGGGGGTGGGGGTGGGGTGGGAGGGTGGGTGGGTGGGTGGGTGGGGAATGGTTCAGTGGTCATACACACATTCCTAGACATGTGTGACAGAAGAGAATAGCTGAATTTGAAACTGTTCCTATCCTAGTATGAGAGTAATTCTTGATATGCCAAAGCACTTGCCCCTTATTTGTTGTTGGGTTTATGGTAGCTAACTTCTTTTAAAAATCTTGGTCCAGTTGTAGCATTTTGCCACTTCTGACTATTATTGCCAGGCAGATAAATTAATGTATCTCTTGAAATAAAGCATCGTTTCTCTTTTTTCACTGTCATTGATTGGAGTGGAATTGATTGCTGAAATTTGAGTTACATTTGTATACATCTATGCCATTGAATAAGGCCAGATTTCCAAGAGTATTTAAGCACCCAGCTTCCTTGATAGCAGTGGGTATTAGGCATCTAAGCATATGCATAAGCCTGCTTCAAAATTAAATTGAAAAATTGAGGAATAAACTCAAAAGATAGGAAAGACATTTACTGGAACATCTGTTGGATCTCAAAGGTATAATTGCGACACACACCACATGTCACCTTCAGTGACTATGTCCCACCAGCACTGAAAATTTAGAGAACTGGAAGATGGCCATATGCCAGACAGAAGAAAACATAGATTCTTGAGCAATAGTAAACACAGACTTTAATTTTATCCAGTTTGAATAACAGTTTGTATTCTGTTTATATTGGAAGATAATATTTTGTGGTTTTTTTTACTTTCAATGTGCTGCTACATTAGATGACATTACCAAAGTCCTTGAAGAAGATGTTTGTAAAGACACAAAATAATAAAACCTATAATAGGTTTATTCTTCAAATAAGTTTAAAGGAAAAAAAAAAATTCATCAACACTTAGACAACTTCGAGACTATTTTCAAAGCTAATAGTCCTCTAAAAAGTATAATCTACTAAGGAAGCAGGGAGAGATGTGTTTTATGCCAGAAATGATACTGTAAAGTCTTCTCTACACACATAAGCTAGATGGTATCTTCTGAAAATGTATTTAGCAAACAGTAACCAAATTTACCCTAAGAAGACAGTAAAGAAAAATTTTTCTCCTACTTCCTTTGAACAAGACATTCCAGTGCTATGTAAATGTACCCCAAAAACATTTCGAGTTTTCACAGGTTTAAATATATCTAATTTCAGCCTCTGGACACTGAATTTTTTGCTTTTGTCAAGCAGTTAAAAACACTTTGTAATCAAATATTTTCTTTCTATAAGTCTATATACAGTGATCTGCTCCCAGACAGCCTTTAGAGTTAATTCTCTTCATAAGCCTAATTTATCTACCTTGTGCCAGATCTGAACTACAGTGGTTTTGATACATGAAGTATAACACATGGTGGTTTGATGTTTGCTTTTTTTTTCTTTTTTTTTTTTTAAATGACTGGGTATATAATTTATTTTCATCGAGAAATTTTAATTTCCACAGGAAATTTTGTATTATACAAAATAATACAAAAATGTATTGTTTTGTGGTGGTTCAACCCCAAGCAGTGGCTAAGCACCACACACCACTTGCTCACTCTCTGAGGAGAAACAGACAGAGCCTCCGTGGATTGGGATAAAGGGGAAAAAATAACAGCTCATCCATCGCAAAATTACACTTCCACCTGGTAATAAGAGAATACCTTACACACACAATAGCACAAGGACCAACCCAACACTCCAGCCACACTGAGACTGCCTTGGAGGTACTCAGGACCACCCCTGCCCCAAACAGCCCGTTTTATGGGGAAGTGATGTCAAGTGGTGTGGAAAACAGCCCAGGCTGAATCAGCTCACCTGGGCTAAATCAGCTCACCTGTGCTAAATCAGCTCACCTGTGATGACTGCTTAGGGAGGTTAACTCTGGCGTGAATGGAACCAGGACAGGTTTATATATCTGTCTTCTGAAAATATTTGGAAAATGAGTATAACTATTTTTCAGGACTGTCATCTAAAGATAATGACCTAAAAGCTGCTCTAGATCCCTACTGTTTAAGTCTGATCAAAGTCAGTTCAAACAATGCCATCAGTTTCACTGGGATTTAATTTGCCCCCTACATCCTTTTCTTCAGATCAATAAATCAGGAGTATTTAATGTTTTCTAAATGCATACAGTCCTGGATCTGTCACCGTTCAGCTGTTTAACTTAAAGCAGGACAGTTATCCATTGAAATAATTCATGGATTTATAAACAATCGTGTTATAAAATTATAGCAACACTGATAATTTATAACATTCTTATAATTTATAACACTGTTATAATTTATAACACTTTATAATATATGTGTTATAAATTATAACAACACTAATAACACTCTAAAGCATACACAAGTATGCTGTTCATACTTGTCTGTAAAGATAGCTAACAAATTCCTGTTTAAAATGTAAAGAACAGCTCTTTCTCAGACTCCAACAAATTGCAGCTCAGGAACATCATGATCCAGATAAATTGCCTTTGAATATTTCTTTTGTTAATCTATCTGGTTCTTAAATGACTGTAAACTTTCACTAACCTCAATATTCTGCAGCAGAGAGGCCCACAGTTTAATCATATGTTACATGGAAAATATACTGTGGGTGTGGTGGTGATGCTGCTGTGTTATATTTTTTTACTTAGTTGTTCCCAGTGTGGAAGATGTTGAAAATATTCAGCCATCTATGTTGTGTTCTCTGAACATTTTCCTGTTCTACAATATCCATTTCAATAGGATATCAGGACCTGGACTGCACACAATATTCAACATGCAGGCAGAACAGGGACTTGCAAAGTGATGATTCTCGGGTTTTTGACTTAGTGTCTGCTCATGTTTTGAGGAAAGGGTATTTGCTTTTATCCATTCTCCTCAGGTCATTTTAGATAAGCTATTTCCATGAAGTTATCTAAAATAACACCGACATCTCTAAGTAATGACTGTGAAGAAATCAGGACTTCTCTTGTGTTAATGATGTTGGACCTAACCAGTTCCATCTCCTTACCACTCAGACTTCTGCAGTCTTCCACAGTCAGCCTTCCTCATTATTGCACTGAATAACTTATTGATATAAGAAAATTTGTACACCTTACTACCCCATGACCTTTTCCATACTTTATAATGATATGTACAGGAGCATTACATCTAACACAAATTTCTGAAGCACTCTATCAGTGTCAATCTCAGAGGTAAAAATCAATCATAAGGTCTTGCCTTGCCATTCTCTCTATTCCATTTACTCTCCTTTATCCCCTTTCGCTCTATTTTCTCTTCCTTGCCCCCATCCTTTTTTTTTTCTTTTTTTTTTTCTTTTTTCCATTCAAGGACACATCTCTTGTCCTTTACTTGTTTAGTTTCTTCAAGAACATTTGGTAAGGAGCTATATTTAATGTCTATGAGGTTTGAAAACAGATTATGCTAACCTATATATTTTTTACGTGCCTGATTTTCTCAAACAAATCTAGCAACATTTTAATGCATAATTTCCCTGTAGAAAATTTGATGTTATTTTTCCTCTATATATCATATTTATCTGGCCACCTAGTGATTTTATCCCTTATTGTACATTCTACTAATTCATCGGGTACAGCTCTCCAATATCCAGGTTTGCATTTCCCCAGATCTTTTCTAGGAAAAAAAAAAAAAACAGATTATCTAACTTTTATATTATTATGACATCATATTTTCTAACTTTCAAGCATGTAGGACAAAGTTGCCTTTAAGCGAGAGGTTATAAAACACATTTAGTAAATTGGCTATGTAATCCCTGAGCTCCCATTTTTTGTGTCTAGCATCTCTAGAGGGCTAGAACATTATCTGCAATCTCAAGGAACCTCTGATTATTCCACTGCATCTACTCCTTCAATTAATACTCTCCAAGGATAACTACTGCATTGCGGAGTTGCTGAACTCTTTGTAGTGTAGGACACAGTACCAACTATGAAGCGTTGGTCAATACACACCATTTAAAACATTAGATCACAGAAACCAAACAGTTGAAGGCTTCAGTTACCTGGATTCTGCATGAAAATAGAAGCAAACAAAACAAAGCAAAACAATTAAAAACAAAACAAAAACCCCAACCAAACAAAAAACAAACCCAAAACAAACCAACACAACAGAGCAGTTGCCATCTCTCTCTTCTTCCTCTAAATTAATCTTCAGAAATCTGGAAAAAAAAATAGAAACTAACAAAAATAGATATCTGAATGACCACTTCTTTCCCTGAGACAGACCTTGAAATGTTTATATTCAGAAAAGTGATGTAGATTAATTTCATAATATTTTTCCAAGTTCCATGGAAAATATAATGCATCATGCACTTTATTTTGATTTTAGTTTTAGAATTACCAAAGCCGTTCAGTTGTGAAACTCAGTCATAAGAGACAGGCATTCTTACTGCTGGTTTGTACTGCAGATGCCCACGAGTTGTGCTGAATCTAAAGAAAAAAGGACTTCAAGATTTTTAATCCAAAGTAGAAAACAGATTGACCTGTAGTGATTATGGAAACAGGTACTATTGCTGCCTTGGCAGTACTAGTGGCACCCCTCCCTCATTCTAAAATCTGGATCCATCTTTAAAATATGCAGGAAGGAACAGGGTTTTTTTGCAGAAATAGGTTGTTAACATTGAGTTAAACAGTTCAGATTGTTCACACGCTGTGTCATGGTGAATTTTAAAACATTTAAATTGGAATAATTACAAAGAACAAAAATATATTTTCAATTAGCAAACAAAATTGCCTGTGCAGGACATAAATGTGCCAATCAGTTGAAAATATTACAAGTCTGAATTGCTTTTTTAAGAACTCTGCCTTTTGGGACATATTTATTTCATTTGAATTGAGAACCACTGCATTTTAATTTGCTCTACTGCATTGAGATAACCTTATATTTTGCTGCTGGAATATAGTATTCCACAGTTCTATATTTATCTATAATAATTTCAGAATGCTTTATTACTTGCAAAAATCAGGGATATTTAATTTAAAATAGTTACCATACCAGGTTCCTTAAAACCTGAAATTTGAACAGATTTTACCAGATATGTATTCTGGCCAAGTTACATTTACCTGTTCTATTTTAAAGTGCAGTTTGAATAGACCAGTGAAACGTGTGTTGACGTTGTATCAGGTATATTGAATTAAATATGATCTTCAGAGTATGAAGAGAGTTCATCTGTGCAATCTGCAGGTGTACAGTATGATTTGAAAAATCCCAGATGTGGCATATATTTACTTATTTACTTTAAATAATTTCCAGCTAGGTTAATATAGTTAAGCTTTCTTCCAGTCCCCATGAACTTCAGTTCTCCCTGTCTTAAAGAAATTGCTTTATTATTTGTATAGGCACCACATTGGACTGATTGGAACCTATGACTTGCTGCTGAACTGTGGTACAGTCACTGCACCTCCTCTGCTCGACTGATCGCAATAGGCAAAGCCCTAGTGGGATCTGCTCCTTCAGATACAATCACAGAAACATAAAACCATAGAATGGTTTGGGTTGGTAGGGACCTTAAAAATCATCCCCCTGCCACAGGCAGCAACCCTCTCCACTAGAGGTAGATGCCCAAAGCTCCGTTCAACCTTCAATGCTTCCCAGGAGAGGGCATTCACAACTTTTTTGGGCAATCTGTGCCAGTGCCTCATAACACTCACCGTGAAGAATTTTTCCTCATATCTAATATAAATCCTTCAGCTTAAAGCCATTACCCCATGTCCTATCACTACTTCCCATTGGAAACCAACCCTTTCCATATATATTGTACGCCCCCTTTAGGTACTGGAAGGCTGCAATTAGGTTTCCCTGGAGCCACCTCTTCTTCAGGCTGAAAACACAAAACTCTCTCCGCCTGTTTTCTCAGGAGAGGTGCTCCAGCCCTCTGATCATCTCCGTGGCCCTCCTCTGCACTCACTACATATAAAGGGAATGCAGGGAAGGAACTTGAGAAACAGAAGGCTTCCAGATGGGGGGTTGTGGCATGAGGTATAAAAGTGTAATAATATTAAGGTCCCAGTTTGAGGAAGTGAAATTGCCAAAGAATGCCTAAGATAGCTAATATCTTTGCAGGAGAATCTGGATCATGTCAAAACAAAATAAGAGGAGATCACAGAATGAAAATAGTAATTTGAAAGGACTTATGTATGTTCAGGAAAACTTCTTTTAAATCAGTTAAGAAAAAATCAGTAATTTTTCTCTCGTTTTATGTGTTTATAAAAATCAATATTTTTTTCCTGGCATTGTTATATATATTGGAGAATGGTCTGCATTGTCTTTTATGTGTGTATATATATATATATATATATATATATACACACACATGCACACACACACATATAGTATGGTGTTACTTGGTTTGAGTCTAAGATGGAAGGCTGTGCTTCACTTACAGCCACAGGCTGAGAAACTTGTATTGAAGCTATTGTGTCTATATCCTCTTTCCTACATGCTGTAAGTAAGAGGTATAAGGACTGTCCAAAGGATTCTGACAGAAACAAGTACCCCCCCAGTATACTGTAGTGTGTAGGATCCAAATCCAGTCAGTGAAGTGTTTCATGGAGGCTTCAAGTCCACCATTTTCCCAACTGCTGCAGTAATTATCAATTAACTAGAAGAAAGGAATGTCTTCAGTGTTGAATAGATCTACCTCAAATCACCTAAAAAGCTACATATATTTAGCAATATTTTTTCCATATGGAAAAAAAAAAAAACAAAACTTCCTTACCTGAAACTGGAAGTCAGCTTTGGCCTTGTCAATGCAAGAGATCTAGCAAAGAGTGGGAAGCAGTAAAAGAAGAACATAAAACAGCAGTGATTCCCCTTCACAGTCACAGATCATAGAATCATAGAATCATAGGGGTTGGAAGTGACCTCAAGAGATCATCGGGTCCAACCCCCCTGCCAAAGCAGGCTCCCTAGCACATATTGCACAGATAGGTGTCTAGATGGGTCTTGAATATTTACAGAGATGGAGAATCCACCACCTCCCTGGGCAGCCTATTCCAGTGCTCTGTCACCCTCACTGTGTAAAAGTTCTTTCGCATGTTTGTGTGGAACTTCCTATGGTCTAACTTGCAGCTGTTGCCCCTTGTCCTGTTTCCACAGACCACTGAAAAGGGGCTAGCCAATTCCCCCTGCATCCCATACTTGAGATATTTATAAACATTAATAAGGTCCCCTCTTAACCTTCTTTTCTCCAGGCTGAACAGCCCCAACTCACTCAGCCTTTCCTCATACGGGAGATGTTCCAGGCCCTTAATCATCTTCGTAGCCCTCCTCTGGACTCTCTCCAGGAGATCCCTGTCTTTTTTATATCAGGGAGCCCAGAACTGGACACAATATTCCAGGTAGGGCCTGACCAGAACAGAGTAGAGGGGGAGGATCACCTCCTTCAACCTGCAGGCCACACTCCTCCTGATGCACCCCAGGATCCCATTGGTTCTCTTAGCCACCAGGGCACACTGCTGGCTCATAGCCAACCTGTCATCCACCAGGACCCCCAGGTCCTTCTCCACAGAGCTCTTCTCCAGCAGGTCATCCCCCAGCCTGTACTGATACAGACGGTTATTCCTCCCCAGGTGCAAGACTTTACACTTGCTTTTATTAAACCTCATCTGGTTTCTCCCTGCCCAGCTTTCCAGCCTGTCCAGGTCTTGCTGGATGGCAGCGCAGTGTTCCTGCGTGTCAGCCACCCCTCCCAGCTTTGTATCATCAGCGTACTTGCTGAGGGTGGATGCTATTCCCTCATCAAGGTCATCAATTAAGATATTAAACAGGACTGGACCCAACATCAAGCCCTGGGGAACACCGCTAGTCACAGGCCTCCATTCAGATTTTGTTCCACTGATCACAACACTCTGAGCCTGGTCCGACAGCCAGTTCTCAACCCACCTCACTGTCAGTCATCTATCCCATGATCTCTCAGCTTTTCTATCAGGATGTCATGGGAGACAGTATCGAAAGCCTTGCTGAAGTCAAGGTAGATGACATTCACTGCTCTCCCTCCATCCACCCAGCCAGTGATGAGATCATAGAAGGCTATGAGGCTGGTCAAGCACAATCTCCCCTTGTTGAATCCATGCTGCCTACTCCTCATGACCTTCTTCTCTTCCAGTTGCTTGGAGATGGCATCCAGAACAAGCTGTTCCATCATCTTTCCAGGGGCAGAAGTGAGGCTGACTGGCCTATAGTTGCTTGGATCCTCCTTCTTGCTCTTTTTGAAGACTGGAGTGACATTGGCCATCCTCCAGTCTTCAGGGACTTCTCCTGTTCTCCAAGACCTATCGAAGATCACAGAATCACAGAGTCACAAGGTTGGAAAAGACCTTTAAGATCATCAAGTCCAACCATTCTCATCCTAAACTAAACCATATCCCTAAGTACTTCATCTACCCTTTTTTTAAACACATCCAGGGAAGGTGACTCAACCACCTCCCTGGGCAGCCTGTTCCAGGCCCTGACAACTCTTTCAGTAATAATTTTTTTTCTAATGTCCAATCTAAACCTGCCCTGGCGCAGCTTTGTGCCATTTCCCCTTGTCCTATCACCTGTCACCTGGCTGAAGAGACCATCACCTATCTCTCTACAACCTCCCTTCAGGTAGTTGTAGGTGGGGATATGGTCTCCCCTCAGCCTCCTCTTCTCTAAGCTAAACAGCCCCAGCTCCCTCAGCCGCTCCTCATAGGATTTGCCCTCCAGCCCCTTCACCAGCCTGGTTGCCCTTCTCTGGACGCGCTCCAGGACCTCAATGTCCTTCTTATGCTGAGGAGCCCAGAACTGGACACAGTACTCGAGGTGTGGCCTCACCAATGCCGAGTACAGGGGCACGATCACTTCCCTAGACTTACTGGCCACACTGTTTTTGATACAAGCCAAGATGCCATTGGCCTTCTTGGTTGCCTGGACACACTGCTGATTCATATTCAGCCTGCAGTCAACCAACACCCCCAGGTCCTTCTCTGCCTGACAGCTCTCCAGCCAGTCTCCCCCAAGCCTGTAGCGCTGCATGGGGTTATTATGTCCCATGTGCAGCACTCTATACTTGGCCTTGTTAAAGGAAAATGATAGAGAGCGGCTAAGCAATCACTTCCGCCAGCTCCCTCAGTACATGTGGATGCATCCCATACAGGCCCATTGATTTATGTGCATTAATCCCTTTCAGACGCTCATGGACAACCCCCACCTCAACTAGAGGGAAGTTCTTTATTTCCCAAACTCTCTTACTTTCTTCCTGTGTCCAGGGGTCCCCAGGTGTCTTTGAAGTGAAGACCGAAGCAAAGAAGGCATTCAGCATCTCCACCTTCTCAGCATCCCCCGTCACCAGGGCACTCACCTCATTCAGCAGGAGACCCACATTATCCTTAGTCAACCTCTTACAATTCACATATCTAAAAAAACCCCTTTTTTATTATCCTTTATGTCCCTTGCCAGTTTAATTTCCTGGTGGGCTTTAGCCTTCCTAGTTGTGTCCCTGCAGGCCCTGACAATATTCCTATATTCTTCCCAGGTGCTCAGACCCTTTTTCCACAATTCATAAACCTTCTGCTTCCCTTTGAGTTTACCCATGAGCTCCCTGTTCATCCACACAGGTCTTCTGCCTCTCTTTCCTGATTTCTTGCTCAAAGGGATGCACTGGTCCTGGGTTTGGAAGAAGTACTGTTTAAATGCTAGCCAGCTCTCATAGGCTCCCTTACCTTCTAACAGCCTAGCCCATGGGACAGCTCCTCTTAGGTTGCAAAAGAGATCAAAGTTAGCTCTTCTAAAATTCAGGGTAGCTATCCTGCTTTTTGGCTTGCTTCTTCCACTCAGGATCTTGAACTCTACCATTCAATGATCACTTTGTCCCCAACCTTCACTTCCCTAACGAGCCCATCCTTGTTGCAACTTGATCATCATTTCCTCTTCCCTAATGTGATAGGCGTCCTGCTGCTTCACCCGAAGTCAAGCACACAAAGACTATCAGAGGTGGTTGCCTAAGAAAAGAGAAAAGGAGGAGGATAGGATGTCTGGAACAATGCCTCAAGTACTTGCAATTGGTTTGTCTTCTAAGACTCAGATGATGTTTTCTTCTTGTTCAGTATCTTCTTGAAGTGTGACCAATCTGCTAGGTTTCAGAGAAAGCAGTGACTACAGTATTATCAGTACATGCATGAGAACTGAAATATGTTATTTATGATTTATATCCAGGGCCAGAACACAAAAATTATTCTGAGGGAAACAAAAAAGGTCCATCCCAGAAAGCTTGACACTGCGTTTGGGCAACCACTATAATGACATATTCAGTTTCTGATTTCCAGATGAGAAAAAGTCCTCAAGTAATTTTTATGCAAATCATAACCCACATCTTTGTGATACAACAGGAATCTGCAATGGCACTTCATACTGCCAGAGGTTATTTGTGTTTTTATCCTAATTCAGTATTCAGCTAAAAGTATGATAAGAGACAAATTCTATCTTTTTCCATGAGACTATAGTCTCCAATATATTATCTGAAAGTTTTACAGGTCTTAAGATTATATATAATAGTAGATATTATACAAAGTAATTTTCAACAATGCTTTAAGTTTGGGTTTTTTTAAAGATGGGTAATTTGCTTTATAAATATTTATGAACATTATAAACTGCAAGGAGCTAAAAAATCATTCTATAATTTTTCCTGTCATCTTGTAAATTATATAGCTTTAAATATGAAAGTAAGTTTCTTGACTTCAAGGAAGTTGTTCATAACCAGGCTGTAGGATGAATGTTTTCCTACATTTTTTAACAAGAAATATTGGGAAAAGGTGTAGAAAAACCAATATAGTGATAGTTTTTGAAATGGTGGTGATGCTGAGTAGAATTTAATTTAAATTTTTCACGGTAAAAATTTCATTTAGTCAATGTATAAGGGATTTATTGTTATTGTTTCACAGAAGATAGTTTTCCAAATATAAAACTGATTAGATGAAAGCTGCTTACACTGTAACATTCAAAACTTTTGCTTTTGTCTACTTAGCTAAATAATGGATAGGTTGTTTATCCTTTTCAAACAGCAAAGCAGACCTACATGAAAATGATACTATACCAAGTAAAAAGAATCAATATGGTCCTTTATTTCTTAATGACCATAATAAAATATGTCATATCTGCTGTACTTATTCATACAAGTTCTAATCTGAAAATCTGAGTATTCTATGAGAACAGGATTTGAAGAAATTCAGAACTATTTATTCATCCTGGAGAAAAAGAGGCTGCCTTATGAGCGGGAGCGAAGGGGCAGGCGCTGTTCTCCTCTGCTGACCAGTGACAGAACCAGAGGGAACAACATGAAGCTGCAACAGAGGAAGTTTAGTTTGAATATTAGGAAGAGGTTCTTTACTGAGAGGGTGGTTGGGCATTGGAACAAGCTCCCCAGGGACGTGGTCACAGAACCAAGCTTGACTGAGTTCAAGTGTCTGGACAATGCGCTTTGTCACATATTCTTAATTGACTGGTCCCATGTATGGCCAGGATTTGGACTCGATAGTCCTTATGAGTCCTCAGGTTATTCTATCATTCTATTTTGTGTGTTGAAGTTTCATTACGTAATTTGAAACTATGCTTCATAATCTTGACAAAGAATATGCACTTAAATTGCATTTGAACATAGAAAAGACTCTAGTTAAAGTGATATAATTGACAGTTCAGTGCTATCCTGTGGGTCCCTCATTTGTTTGTTTGGGGTTTTTTTTCATATCAGATTACTATCTTACAGAAACAAGCTGCTCTAGAAATGTGCCTGTCAATACATACACGTATGGTTATAAGATTTTTTTTTTTTTCCTGAGAATGTATGTTGCAACTGTGTCTTTTCTGTTACTACTCTGGTATGAGTGATGAGTCATATTTAAGTGACCATATACGACAAATGTTATTTCAGTGAAAGGCTTTACAGTTTTGTTCAATACATTTAATATGGTGGAACAGGTTAACACCAAGGTTAAATGTTGTTAACCATTTTCCCTTAGAAAGAGACTCTAGATCCTACAGAGGTGAGGGATATCAACTAGAATTAAATGTGATATCAGTTTCAAAACCTTGAAATACTACAATGTATCATCAAACTTTTGTAAATACAAACCCATCAATATTAGCCTAAAATCGTATGTGACAAAAGTTGAATATTGGTTAAATATAATAGAGTGGGCTACATGTCAGTCTTCTGTCAGAATTGCTATTTCCATCAGAGGCTTGACAACAGAGTAGCTCCTATTGAAAAAGGGTTTAACTAACTGCGTTGATTTTGCTTGCTTTCCTTACTTGAACTGAGATTGTACTATAAATGTGCATGCATGCTTACATATCTAATAATGTAAGTCCATAGCAGAGCTTTGCCATTTGATTTGTGTCAACTCAGGGAACTCTTAATTGACACGGTATGTCAGAAAGTCAGTACAAAAAAAAAACCAACTCTGATACTATTCCACCTGCAATGGATCATTAGTGATATTATTTCCATAGTGTTTTAGATACAAATACTACTCCTCAGCTTGACAGATCTTTCAGCTGGATGTTCACTTTGTTTTTTTTAATCAGAGCTCCTTTTATTATGACTTTAAAAGTTAGGTATTTAGCAACAAGAATCACAGTCACAGAATCACAGAATCATAGGGGTTGGAAGGGACCTCGAGAAGTATAGCATTTCTCCTCAAATCTTGGTGGGACATTGATTTCTCTAAATTACAATGCTGCTAGTTATAAATTGATGAAATTCAATATTTCCCCCAAGATACCTCTGTGCTGTCTTTAATAGATATTACATTTGCACACTGTAGACTTTCTTTTTGTCAGTGCATTTTGATACATAAGCTGAAAAGTATCTCATCCTCTCACAATTAAGGAAGCAGGCCTAAGTAGTTATCTTCTAAATAGTTATAAAATATTTCAAAGTAAATTATTTCTGTTTGGGGGCCTTTTTATTTGTTTGCTTGTTTTTTCTCATTAAAAAAAATACTTTGAAAGTAATAAAGGGAATATTTGTTGGGAATTTCTGTCTTGCATTGAAATGACAGTACCTTTGCTCAAAACTTGTTTGGAGACTTCAGTGTGTTATGGAAAAATACTCATATACGTAGTTAGAAAATGGAATGAGAATTAACAGAACCAATAATTACAGAATTAGATACTATATGAGCCATACTGCATATAAATTTATTATTTTTGGTCTCCTATCAAGTACAACTAAAGTGCTGGCTAACATTTGTTTATCCACCTGGCTAATAATTAAAAAAGAATAAAAATCCTCATCATAATGATATGTGATTACATCAATATTTTACCTGTTTTCTTGATCATAAATGAGTACAAGAATGAGTCAAATGTGAACAGCAACTGTCTTTTAGCTATAGTTCTCCACGGGTTTTCATTTGGGGATTTTTTTTTAGCAATTTTTTTCATTGTACATATTTTCCTTTTTAGAAATCAACTTTCAGTTTGATTCATTGACATTAAAAGAAATTTGTCTTCAAATGACTTTTCTGTATATGTCACCAACAGTAGAAAGGAAAGTTAAGTGGGCCAAAACTCCTCAACAATCATAAACTGGAATTGCCTTTTTCTTTTCACATCATAGACCCTTCTGTTTCCCCAGTGGTGCTTGTCTAAAGTCTCTTGGGGAAATTAAAGGGTCTTCATGTTGCCAACAACCGTTCTCAGACACCATCCTCCTTCCCTTTCTGCAAAGTGTCAATCAGTTTAGAAAAAAGCAAATTAATGACATGATCGTGTTCACCCTTTATCCATTTTCTTTTTTGCTGCCATAAACCACTAACCTCTTTGCTGATTTTTAAAGTCCATCTTGTCTCTGACTCAGTGTCAGGTATTTGCAGAGGCAAGTATAACACTAGAAAATAATTTACATTCATAGAAAATGGAATACATCTGTCCATGGTCACTAGCTGTATCTTAGCTGGGAAAAGCAAGTCAGCCTCAATGTTTTCATAAAAGCGATCACATTCTTGAAGTTTTATCTGGTCAGCTACTGCAAAAATATTCTTATATAATTTTAAATATCTGATTTTTTTAAAAAATATTTCAGACTTCAAAGACTATGTCTTAACCCTTATAGCTATAAGATTAAATCAAAATGGGAATCTAAAATTAAAAGCACATCCTTATAAATTACCCCTTTCAGGAATTACCATCTGCAGTCCCACGTGATCCTGCCTTGCAGTTATGTCTCTCAGCTATTTGTACACAATATGCAGCTGCCTGTCATCTGACAATTGTGCCAGCTCAGATGAGACTTCCAAACAAATGTTTCATATGTCATTCTTTGAAACATAAACTGAACTTTGTAGAGATCAGCAGCCTTCCATGAGATCTCTTGCTCTTTCCTCAGGCTCTGCTGTGACTGTAACACCCTTTAAAATGTCCCATGGAAATAAACTGCCTGATGTTTTCTGCAGTATGTCAGAAACATGATACCTGAATTACTGAGACAGCAATTTTAGCACAAACAGTTCCATATGTAACACCAAATGAAATGAGCTCCAAATTTGTAATAAAATCTTTTAAAAAAATCTATCAACAGCAACAACAAAACATTCCCAAGCATAAAAGCTTATAATATTTCCTACGTATACATTGCAGCAATGTCCTTTACCCAGGAAAACTAAGTTCATCTCCTTTTCTTTCTGCTTTCCTCTCTGCTTCATAAAAATACCACCTGCCAAGTTGCAGAGTATTTACAGATCTACAATAAAATCAGTATCTTCTTTAAATTTGTTAGCAGATGCTGAATTATTCTGGAATTATCTGATTTTTTTGTGTTTCCTTGTAGCAATTAAATGTTTAGCAGTTCTCTGAAGTTTTGAAGGAAGTAATTTTTCATTTGCATAATTTTTTGTTCTAGTTAGTAGTTTAAAATCAAATCTTACAAACAGCAGCGCAAGAGAAATGAAAGACTGATAAATTAGTAAGTAGCTGTACAGCTGGAGAGAGACTAGTTAGGGCTATTTATGTACTAGCTAAAATTCAAATTAAGATCACAGAGATTTCAGAAGATGAACTTTTTATGAGATTAAATTAGACTTATCTCCAAGTTACACATGCAGTCTTTAATTGGAGAAGCAATAACGAGGAAGAAGAGAGATCTGCATGTCTGACTGAAAACCTGGAAAACCTAGAGATTCTTTAGAATATCAAAATATACCTTTTCATACCTCTAAGTCTTTCTTTCAGTCCTTTTTAACCAATATCTACTTCACCCACTGGTTCCATTGGACTTTCAGTTCCTGTAGCATTCCTGTTGGCTAGAGACACAGAGTATTAAATTTTCATAAACATACCGATTTCTTCTGGGGAAAAATAAAAGTTTTAATTTTAATGTTATAAAATTTATTTTACTACCATCCAGATTTTAAGCACTACAGGAAAGGAAGGCTTTCTGAAAATTCAATCATTGTATTAATAAAAAAAAAGCACTTATAAAGTCACTTTTGTTTAACTGAGTGTGGTGGTTTAGCCCTGGCTGGAGGCCAGATGCCCACCAAAGCCACTCTATTACTCCCCTTCTTAGTTGGACAGGGGAGAAAATTATATATTGAGAGGATAGGAGTCAAGATAAGGACAAAGAGAGATCATTTTATCAGCAACGGCGTGGGCAAAACAGACTAAACACAGAGTGAAGGAAAAAACTATTCTAATTTATTACACTACACTAAAAAGAACAGTGAAAACCAGAGTCGGAAGCATGACCAGATCTTAAAGCATGTTCCCTCCACCAGTCCCTTCTTAGCAGACTTTAGTCAGGGTTTTTTGCTCCCTTCTTCCCTCCCATTCGCAGTACAGGAGGAGGAGGGACTGGGGAAAATGGGGTTCTCTGTAGCACCTTTCCCCCCCCTCCATTCTAAGCAGACTACCCTTTAGCCATGATTTTACTCCTTTCTTCCCTCCCTGCTTGCAGTACAGGGAGAGGCAGGGACTGGGAAAAAATAATGGGGTTCCCGGTTACTTATTCATGAGCTGTTTCCTTTCCCAGATCTTAAAACACCTCTACCTCCCCCCCCTCACTCCCTTCTTAGCAGACTCCACTCTAGTCATGATTTCACTCCCTTCCTCCCCCCCCGATCACAGCACAGCAGGGCAGGGACTGGGAGATGGGGGCTCCAGTCAGTTCCTTGTTCTCTTGCTGTTCTGATCCTCAGTTCTTTAACATGCTCAGAATTTGATGGTACACAAGCTAAATCGACTTTATGCTCTCTTAATATGCAAAAGTTGGCATAGGAGCCAACCAGAAGTAAGATAAACTTATCATGTGTGTCACTTAAAGGCTATTGGTCTCATATTTATTTTAACTTCTCTTAACTTTCACTAAAGGTCCAAGTGAATCCTTGTTATAGTAATAGTAACAATGATACTCCCTTTTACATAAACACACCACGGCTTTACATTTTCAAAGTATTATTCAAAGACCAGCCGTTTAAGCTTCACTATTTGCATAAATGTAATAATTCAGTTTCAATTTCTGAGTAAACAGTGAACATATAGATATTTTATCCATCTTCCTCTAATATTCTGCCACTAGCAAACCACTTAACATCCTGATACAAAAATTTTGGAGTAAGCCAGAGTATCTTTTTATAGACAATCAAATAAAAAAAGTCCCGCTGACCTCATCCTGTTTATTCCAAGGTACTGCTTCGGAAAGTCCAATTATTTTACTCTACTTCCTAAATTAGCCACCATTCTGATACTATGGAGCTAACAGTTAAAGTTCTATCATGTCTTCGACAGTAATTGAAATGATCTAATGGTGTTGATAAGTTGGACTTCTCACTGGTATCTTGGTCTAGTATGCTCTTTTGCTCTTTAATTTGTATCCACAATCTCTAGTCCCGATATCTTGGATATCTGAAGCCCTTTGACTACCTAATACACTGCCTGTAAGTACAATTGGGTCTGGAATTTGAAAATTCATGCAAACATATTATAACAACAACTTCTTTCCTCTTTTTTTTTTTTTTTTCCTTCTTTTTTTCTTTTACAAGCCCACCGGCTCTTATACTGCAACAAATATCATTACTTGTTACTCAGTGTAGCATATCTAATTTTAGATTGCAAACTGCTTGGGGCAGGTGTCATGTCTCTTATGCATTGTGCAAACTGGATTGTGAACATTGTATAACCCGAACAACAACATGGGGCTGGATCGTACCCTTAAGTCATATGCACAGCCAGCCTTTTTTACTGAGATTGCTTTGTAGCCCAGTCTAGGAGAAAAGGATATGTGAACTGGTTCTTCAGTGTCACGCTGTAACAATGAAACCCTACTTGAGATCACAAAAGAATTAGCTGTAGGGTTGAAGGACAAGCAGTTAGATGAAAGAGCTTAAAAGGACACATCATTTATTATAACAACTAAATACAGATTATCAATAAATTCTACTCAAAAGGGAAGCCCTGAGAAAAATTCATTAGACCATAAAATTATAACTTACAACAGTTATTATTACTTATTTTCTAATGATAATAATAAAAGAAGAAATTATGCTTGCTACGTTCAGGATTAGCTATCTATTTCAGTGGAGTCACTCCAGATTTATGTTGGTGTAAATGAGAGCAAAAATTTCCCTAATTAATTCTCCTGAGTTTCTATCAAAGTCACTTGGAATGGTTTCTGTCTCACCCTCTAGCTATTTTAAAGACACCGCAATACAAAGATTTCTTTTTTGCCAGTCTGCCAAAACCTTGACATTTGCTCCTGTTTAATAACAAGAGCATACATTTTAACACTTATCTAGAGGCAACTACAAACATTCCTAGTGACAACAAATCCTACAATCAAATTACCAGAATATATCCAGTTACTTAAGAAACAAGTATCAAGAGAGGCTTCCAGCTTTATAGCCACAGATTATTTGATCTGTCCAGCCTACTTGACCAGTTTCTTGCATAATCCAAATAAAACAAATACTTGATCATTTCATCAAAAACATAGAGGTAGCAGAACGGAATAAAGTTCTCGTCACTGTACAAAGTAGTAAAAAAATTCCTGCATATCTCTATTATTCTATAATATTGGTGGATTAAATTTCTAAGCCATTATTTCAGAAGTCATGCCAGTTCAGTGAAGTTCTCACTGACTGGAATAAACTAAAGGGGAAGTGTAACCCCCATTTTTAAATAAGGAAAAAATGGAAGACCCAGAGAACTACAGACCAGTCAGTCTCACCTCTGTGCCTAACAATGTCATGAAGCAGATCCTCCTGGAGATTACGCTCAGGCACATGGAAAATAAGGAGGTGATTGGTGACAGACAACATGGCTTCACTAAGGGCAAATCATGCCTAACAACATTGTATGACCTTCTCTGACAGGGTTACAGAGTTGGTGGATACGGGAAGAGCAGCTGATGTCATCTACTGGGACTTGTGCAATGCATTTGACACTGCCCTGCATGACATCCTTGTGTCTAAATTAGAGAGGCATGAATTTGATAAATGCACCACTCAATGGATAAAGAATTAGCTGGGCAGTCACCATCCATAGCTCAATGTCCAAGTAGACATCATTGACAAATGGCGTTCATTGGGGTTTGATACTGGGACCAGATGTGTTTAACATCTTTGCTGATGAAAAAGACAGTGGGATAGAGTGCAATCTCAGCAATTTTGCTAATGAAAAAAAAAAAAGCTGTGTGATTCAGTTGACACACTAGAGGGAAGTGATACCATCCAGACAGTCCTTGAGAGGTGGGTCTGAGCGAACTGCATGAACTTCAACAAGTCCAAGGGCAAGGTCCTACACATGGGTCAGGGAAATCCCAAGCACAACTACAGGGTGGGTGGAGAATGGATTGAGAAGGAGGACTTGACATGAGCTGGCAATATCACAGAATCACAGAATTGTAGGGGTTGGAAGGGACCTCGAAGGTTCATCAAGTCTTGAATACCTCCAGAGAGATATGCTCACTTGCAGCCTGGAAAAACAACCCTACCCTGGGCTACATCAAAAGATTTGCTACCAGCAGGTCAAAGGAGTTGATTCTGCCCTTCTACTTCACTCTTGTGAGACCCTGCCAGGAGTACTATGTCCAACTCTGGAGTCCCAAATACAAGAAAGACAGTAGCAAGTCCAGTGAAGGGCCACAGAAATGGTCAGAGGTTTGGACTATCTGGTTCAAGGCCAGGTTAGATGTGGCTTTGACTAATCTGGTCTAGTGGAGGGTGTCCCTGCCTTTGGCAGGCAGTGGTGGAACTAGACGGTCTTTAAAGTGTCTTCCAACCCAAATACTTCTATGATTCTATTATTCTATGAGTCTATGGCTCAAAATCAGCCTAAAGACAAGAACTTTAAAAAGGGGATATGTACTTTCTTTTATTTCTCATACCTGTGAGCCTTTTAAAAAATGCCCATCAATGTAAAAAAAAAAGAAGGAAGACATAAATATTCCTTAATAATAGACTATTTTTAGGTTGCATCTTAAAATCTTGAGCAGAAAACAAAAGATTTAAATGCATTTCTTCTTGTTCCAAATGAATCTCTTTTATTTATTTATTTATTTATTATTCAGCTGCCAAGTGTCACCTTGTGTTTCAAACTTCAAAAAAGCAGGACTCGAGCCTGCCACTTCTATTAATCTTCATTACATAGCTTCTGGACAGAATTATGTATCACAATCTTAGTAATCAAGCTGCTTTTCAGCATCACAAAGTTAATTTATATTCATTTCATTCTGTCTTATCTTCAATTCAGTGACCTTTCCATCCACTTTCTACCGTTAGGTTAGAGCAGAGCATTATGAGTATTTGATGTTTTATCAATTATTTAGAGGTTCTGCTTTAGTTTCTGATACCCGCAGGCCCTCAAAGTGTATTAAAGTGTTTATAATATTAGCACAACTTGACATAACGAAGGAATATATATTTCATGTATCTTGTAAGAATTAACCTGTAAAGATACAAATAGCAAAGCTCAAATCATCTTTGAAGATATGCATTTTTGAATATACAGCTTTTTAAACTTTTCTGGGATTATGCTCAGGTGCAATGTTGAATTGCAGTGTCCAAAGTTTCAAAACAACTTCCAAATT
The DNA here is from genome assembly GCA_020800305.1 of Porphyrio hochstetteri. Lineage (NCBI taxonomy): Eukaryota > Metazoa > Chordata > Aves > Gruiformes > Rallidae > Porphyrio > Porphyrio hochstetteri. The sequence goes on along the minus strand of CM036905.1, from coordinate 181,051,402 downwards.
CTCAGATATTTGTTAGGACATTAAAGAAAGAGAGAAAAGAAAAGAAGTATTGAACAACATGAGATCATGTTATATTATCAACACTTTATAATGTAGTGTATTTTTACTTCTTATTCAAAATACAGAAGCATAATTTTATCTAGCCTGTCATAAATGGAGAGTTTTAACTATTTGAAAAATTAAGGATAAAGGTACTACAAGCAAATAAGAATTTTACTGACCATTTTTATGTTTCAAATTATTCTCTTATTTTTCAACCTAACGGGTATGTTAATCAAAACTGTTCTATAAAAATGTACTTTGCTTTTAAATGTGGGGTTTATTTTATAATGTTGTGCTATAAAAATAGGCATTAGCTTTCATCTCTGATGAATCAGAATGAAATATTAATAGGTCTTCTATTCTCATTAATTATCCTTTAAGCACAGAAGTTCCATTAAGTATTGCATGACAACATTAATTACATTGTTTTGATGCATGTTGTGATAGAAAAGAGCTATTTACATTTTGTGAATATTTTATCATGCTACAATAGATATCCTGAATATCAAACTGAATTTATATAAATGTTTTTAGTTCATATCCTATTAAAAAAATGTGATGTCCATGAATGAACCAAATGATAAATGACAAGAAACAGAAAACAGTGTAATATCATTTACTCTTGTTCAACAGTCAAGTACTGCCACTCCAAAGCATTTTTCAACTGTGAACAAAAGTGTTTCACTCCAGTATGATTTCTCTTCTCTGGTAAGGAGCAGACAAATTCAGTCTGTTCTCTTGTATCTTGGTTTGTTTGTCCTTCCAGGAAAAAAAACCAACAAAAAAAAAACCCCAAAAAACACTACTGCTCTGTATTTCTGAATTTGAGGTTCTAATGATCTCTATAGTGAATAACATCTGCACCTACTTGAAAGTCCATTTTTATGGGACCTTAGCAAAAATAAGAGTCAGGCTATGGCACATTCTTCAAAGATGAAATAGGGTAATACAGCAGTGAAATAATTATGGCAACTAAAACAAATTAGGGATCAATAAATATCCTCCTGTAGTGCATTTTACAGGAGCATGCCTTCCAGATATGCCATCAGCTTATGTTTTATGAGTTGCACTAAGTTGTTCTGAAGATCTTGCCTCTAGGACATTATATATACTTACAGTCATGATGTGCATTGTTGAACATCCAACAGAGCCTTAAATCAGCTGTTTTTACTTTTTGTGCCAATGCCTACTAGTGATAAAAGGATGCTTGCCTCTTCTGTTTTAACTGGCACAGTTAGAAGCCAGAGGGCTTACTGTTAAGCCACTACACATTTCCTTTCTATCTTTGAAACTGTTAATACAACATGGCATTCCCATTCTGAATCTCAGATAGTCCTAATTTTTTTTTTTTTAATTTTATTTTTAGAAAGTCTTCATTGTGCTCATTTGTGAACGGTTACTTTCTGTACCCATATGGCTTTTTAATATTGTCTAAGTTTATTCATATACTTTATTAAAAATATGATTGAAAAAGGCAAGGCACTCTGGATAAACAAAATGATGTTGTGCAACATGTTAGCACTTTATTGAGCCCCTTGAAGTAGGGAAAGTTGGATAAAAACTCTAGTTTTCAATTCAGCTAAATGCTTCTGCTTTTACTGTGCAGAAAAAGAACACTTTATTTTCTTTGGTTACCATATTATCAGCTAGTTTTTTATTCACAGAAACTGCCCTACATGACTTTCAGCAATGATAACTGTCAGCAGGGTGATAAAAGTACAGAATGCATGTCACAAAGGTGTAGTAGGAGTAGTCATACAGCATAGCCCCATGAGCAAGAAAACTGAAAGGTAATGAAAGGAAGGGACTTATGCCATTTGCTGTGACTAAACTTGTCATCTAAAGCTTACCATACCATCAAATCACAATCCCTCCAATTCTCAAAGTTTTCCTGTTATAAGGGTGATTTGAAAGATTTTCATTGCTCAGAGGGAGTAGTATATTCTGCAGAGGAAACAAAAAATCCACGACTCTTTATGCTAGACTTCCTCCAGGAACAATAGTCACTGCAAAGCAGAAGATGCATATGACAACAGAAACTTCGTAATGAAGAAATCTAGTACTCTATTTGGCAGTAGATAGAATTAGGCAACTTGTAACACATAAGATAAATGCAGCCTGAACATCTACTCAATCACATTAGCAACTCAATTACTAAACTCACATCTTTAAGCTTTTGGATTATATTGATGTTACAGTTATTATTGTTCTCATTCTTTCACTTTTTTATTATTATTATTTTATGTTTAGTGTATATTATTATTATGTATATAAACGAACAAATGTGTTTTGAAGACAAATTTGACTCAGAATAAACATCAGTTTCCTCTCAGTGTACTTGACCTTACTCCCTTCTCCATTAGAAAACCTTCTTTTCCTTTTTTGTATTCTTTTTTAAGTTGTTATGACAAGAGATATTGTAATCAGTTCAGTATGCCTCCAGAAAATAGATATAAAATCATAGAATCATAGAATGCATTAGGTTGGAAGGGACCTTTAAAGATCATCTAATCTAACCCCCCTTCAGTAACCAGGGACATCATTACTAGATCAGGTTGCTTAGAGTCCCATGAAGCCTGACCTTGAATGTCTTTAGGGATGGGGCCCCCACCACCTCTCTGGGCATCCTGTTCTAGTGTCTCACCACTCTCAAAGTGAAGAACTTCCTCCTAATGTCTAATCTAACTCTGCTCAAGTTTAAAACCATTTCCCATTGTCCTATCACTATGTGCCTTTACAAACTGTCCTTCCCCAGCTTTCCTATAGGTACTGGAAGGCCAGTATAAGGTCCCCCCTCAGCCTTCTATTCTCCAGTCTGAACAAGCCCAACTGCCTCAGTCTGTCTTCATAGGAGAGGTGCTTCAGCCCTCTGATCATCTTTGTGGCCCTCCTTTGGACCAAGAGGTCCATATCCTTCTTGTGTTGAAGGCTCCGTAGCTGGACACAGTACTCCAGGTGGGGTCTCACCAGAGCGGAGTAAAGGGGTAGACCCCACCTCTCTCTTTTTGCTGGCCACATGTGATGCAACCCAGGATGTGATTTGCCTTCTGGCCTGTGAGTGCACATTGTTGTTTCATGGCTAGCTTTTCATCCATCAGTGTCTCAAGTTCTTTTCTGCAGGGGTTGCTCTCTATCACATCAACTGCCAGCCTATATTGGTAGTGATACATGAAATGTGGTTGTCTTAGTTGATTCATGACCATCTGACAAAGGTAATTAATGAAAAAAATATATTTTCAAGTAAAATGTAATCAATATATCTCTAATCTCAATAAAGATGAGATTATAATTGGTTCAAGTGTGACAAAAATAAGAATTTAAAAAAGAGAAATGCTGTTCTGAAATGTTCCAGAACCAGACTTGATTCCTGTAAAGATAATTTCTAAAGAATATGTCTTTTTAAAATCATTATATGATTCACACACATGGGGAGCAATGGTGGAAAATAGTAGCATTTAGGGAATGATCATAGAATCATAGAATCATGGAATGGCATAGGTTGGAAGGGACCTCAAGGATTATAGAGCTCCAACCCCCCTGCCACAGGCAGGGCCACCAACCGCAAGGCCTGGATCTACACAAGGTTGCCCAGAGCCCCATCCAACCTAGCCTTGAACACCTCCAGGGATGGGGCATCCACGACCTCACTGGGCAGCCCGTTCCAGCACCTCACCACTCCCTCTGTAAAAAACTTCCCTCTAATATAAAATTTATACCTTCCCACCTTTAGCTTTAATCCATTCCCGTTGTCCTGCCATTATCTACCCTTCTAAAAAGTTGATTCCCCACCTGTTTCTCTGCTCCCTTCAGGTGCTGGAAGGCTGCAATGAGGTCCCCCCACAGCCTTCTCTTCTCCAGGCTGAACAAGCCCAGCTCCTTCAGATTCTCTTCATAGGGGAGGTGCTCCAGCCCTCTAATCATCTCTGTGGCCCTCCTCTGGACCTGTCCAACAGTTCTACATCTTTCTTGTATTGCGGGCCCCAGATTTGGACTAATGATATACTAATAAAATATGTATCCTGATGATATGATAATAAAATGATGATATAATAATAAAATGAGGGTCCTGATGGAATGCACCCATGAGTGCTCAGGGAGCTGCAGAAGTCATTGCTAAGACACTCTCCATCTTCTTGGAATGATAGAATCATAAAATCATAGAATACACTGAGTTGGAGGGGACCCATAAGAATCATCAAGTCCAACTCCTGGCTCCACACAGGGCCAGCCAAGTCAGAGCATGGGACTGAGTGCATCATCTAGATGCTTCTTGAACTCAGTCAAGCTCATGCTGTGATCACTTCCCTGGGGAGCCTGTTCCAGTGCCCAGACACCCTCTCAGTAAAGAAAGGTCCTGGAGAACAGGTGATAAAGCCAATGTCACTCCAGTCTTCAAAAACAGCAGGAAAGATGACCAAGGAAACTAGAGGTCAGTCAGCCTCAACTCCATCCTGGAAAGATCTTGGAGAAGCTTATTCTGGAGCTTATCTAAAAAAAATTGGAGGAAAAGAAGGTTAGAAGAAGTATTCAGCATGAATTCACCAAAGGGAATATAGGAAGTTCTCTCTAAACTTGAAGAGGAACTTCTTTACTGTGAGGGTGGAAGAGCACTGAAACAGTCTTCCCAGAGGGGTTGTGGAGTCTCCATCTCTGAAGACATTTAAAACTTGTCTGGATGCTGTCCTGTGCAGCCTGCTCTAGATGATCCTGCTCTGATAGGGAGGTTGGACTAGATTTCTCCAGAGGTCCCTTACCTCTGTAAGAATTACAGAGGTCTCACCATTCTGTAATTCTGCTATCAGTTAGTATACTAACTGCAGACTTAAAAAAAAAAAAAAAGTATTATTCTTGGCCTCTATGTGAAATACAGTAACCTATTGAAGCTGTAGAGTGTTGTACCTGGATGTCATCCAGACAGTTCAGTTCTTCAGTACTTGAAGTAGTAAAAGCACATTGTTGCTAATGGAGAATTTAAATTTAGTGAAATATTTATTGTTAGGAATAAAGTTTAATTTGAACCTTTGGAATGTATTAAAATGCACAAGAAGATGAAACAATGAATTACTTTTGTATAATTTTTAAAGCATTACCAGTAGAGCAGCTGCCAAATTGCAGCAGTGCAAAGAGAATGGAAATATTTTTAAGTATTCCACTGTCATAGAACTCAAACGCACATTTTTTTTCTTAAAAAACATAATGAAATTTATTTGAAGCAGTGTTTCATGTGTAAATAGTTTATATGTTACATATGCACATAATCAGTAGGAAAAGCTTTTATTCCTTTGAAGCTCTTGAAGTGACTTTTAGCAACAAATGACTGTCATGAAAGTTCCATCTAAGTTTCTGAAGGTTGTACTACAGAATTTAATAATTTTACATGTCTTGTGAAATGTCCAATCAAGTCCAAATATACCTGGGAATGTCTCCTCTGTTAATGTTCAGTTCTTTAGTGCATCCCTGATTAGTTAAAATTATGCTCAGGTGGCAAATTTTGTCACTGCACAAGGTACTCATTTTGGCAACTTGGACTTAGTGTTCTGATGCAGTTCACATGTATGTGGATAGTTGACTGAATTCCATTTCTCATCACATCAGGAGTAAAGAACTACTGTGATACTAGTGTTACTTTTTGCAGAGTGATCAAGGTCACAGCTACAGTCTTCCCAGCAGAGAACTGGTCACACTGGATCATCATGAATAGAATGGCCCGAATATACAGAAGGTCACCTAAATTATTCTTGCTGGACATTCTTCTTGCAGAAGCTCCTTTTGATTCTCATTTTTTTAATATTTTTTTCCCTGATGACATAAACTCCATTTTTACTATCTTAGTAATGCATTATCATTTCCTGGACAAACACTCATTTCAGTATAGCATATTTACAGGAAATACTCCAGAGTCTTGACACATTTTGGGATAGCTGTGTTTATTCTACACACTGGACTCACTGCCATTATTATACAAGCATTATCCCATCATTCTGTATGTTTCAAAAACATAAATCTATATTGGATTTGTCTGCTTCATACTCACTTCCTGAAAGACATACCCAGTAGGTCTGTTCAGGATTCATGTTAAAGTCAGAAGGGCAAAAGCATCAGCCACTAGCCAAGCCTAGAAACAGTATATAGTGCTTTGTTGTTCCAGGAAGCCAGGTCTGGATCAGAAATCTGTATGCAGGTGAAGAGGTCTAAGAGGCTCTGTCTACCAGACTGCGTTAAAGTTTTGTCATCAATATATCTCCTCCATTTCACACTGATGGAAACAGCATGAATTAATCTATATGCCACACAGATAAAATACAAAACTTGGGACCCTAATAAAATTTAAAGTTCACTCTAACTTAATAGCACATATATGTCCTTGTCATTTATACTTGATTGACTGAATACTTTTCCTCACTCAGTGGACCATGGAATAAAAAATCAATGAGGCAACACCTCAACTTTAATTGTTTTGGTCCTTTTATCCCAAAACCTTTTATTTAAAAGAAGCACACTCATTACAAGTTTAGTCAGCAATCAGATCAGCAAAGTAAAAGCATACTGTTATATCTTTTGTCATTCTGTAATTTCATGGCATATTCCTTTTTTCTTTTAAATTATACAAATAAATATTAGGGTTTAGGGACATATTCTATATATTGTTAGTTTTGTCATGTGTCTTTCAAACAGATGATACTCCAAAATAAGCAGAAGGCTTGCTTTCTGTCTTGGAGTGTGAATGAGGTAAATTTTTAAGATGCTTTGTGACCGACATTGCTCTCCAAGAAGTAAGTATTGAGCTTTGACTAAGATTTACTTTAGTGGCTTTTGATCCATGTGACAATGGCATGTGTATATGTGTGCTTGTGTGTCTGCCTAAGTGCATGCAAAGGAACCATACAGATATAAAGAAACTTCTTAGATGTTTTAAAAAGTGCTTATTGGTCTGCTTCTGTTAACATAATACACATTTCTTTCTTTAGCTGTATGCTTGCATATGGAAAGCAATATCCACATCCATATAAATAGAGAATTTTATAAATTTGAGGAATTAATGGCATATTACTAAATAGACACATCTATGCATAATAGATCTATCATACACAGATGAGGGCTTAAATTGTATTTGAGCTGTTGGGAACCATATTCTTTTAATAATAGTATCTTAGCATTATTTCCATAAGAATTTGCCATCCATTGAAACACAGGAAGTTTAAAGCTACAGAAATGCACAAAACAAGTGCAGAACCCTCAGTACAGCCATGCAACATTAGGCTGAGGTAATTGGATCTCATATATTGCTTGGTTATGAGACAAGAAGAGATATAAAGAGACTACAGGAAATGGAACTCATATCTAGTTAATATATTTCTGCTTCACAGTTCCATACAAAATCCTGTTCTGGCATGATTCTGAGAAATGGTCATATCACCTTCTGGAGAAGCCATGACATACAATACCTGTGAACTGTCAGTAATCATCGGACTCTTTTCAGTTAAAGCTGATGTTTTGGTCCACATTTATAGGAATATTAGTGATTTTCATTCCTAAATCAAAGTATCTTAATTTTCATCTGGATTTGATTACTTTGATTCTAGCTTTTTTCTCTTGAAATCAATTTCATTGTTCTTCCAAATGTCATTTGAATCTGGTATTGAAGTTTTCACCCTGTAGGAATTTTAGAATTTAGGGTATTTTTTCATTATTAATTGGAATGAAAAATGAAAAAGGTGAATTTATAGCAAAAATTATGTTTTGATAAAAAAATGTTTCAGAGAAGGCAGAGTGTATATTTTCTATCATTTGTAGGCTAGCAATCCCAGCTAGCCCAGCTAGCTTGGGGAACTGGGTCCATGCCTGTTTTCTGGGCAGAGATCCAGAAAAATAGTCAGCCAAGAAATGGTCTGACCAGGAAACCATGTAGCCTAGGTTATCCAGGGAGCCGTGGCATTCCTGTATCCTAACAGTTGTACTATAAATTAGCCAGAGCTCCCAGGCACTTGGGCAGCCTACAACCAAACAGGTGGGATTTCAGGGAGCCAGGGAAACCACATCAGTCATTTGACTGGTATGTGAGTTGACAGGAAAAAAGGCATTCATGTGAGCCTTCCAATGGACCCATCTGCTTTGCTTTTTTAGAAGTTTCTGCTAAATAAAGAAAGTTTCAAGGAAAACTCTTCATTTCATGAGATTATTACTTTTTGTATTTTTTTTTTTTTTTCCTGAGAAGAATTATTAAAGTTTTGCTTAGTTCTGAGTTTAGAAAATTTATCAAGGTAGGGAAAGAAATTTTGTACCATTTCAGTGGCACCCCATTTAAATCCTACAGCAGTGATGATAAATTAGAGCATGCTAGAGTGCAGACAGGATACACTACACTTCAGAAATTCACACTCAGCAAAATTATTCTTAGGGTTGTTTCCATATTGGTATAAAATGTAGTAGTCCCAAGATTATAAATTAGCTATAACTATTTGAGAGCCCCACAAAAGTTGGTGCAGAATGGTGGTTAAAAACCTGAGCTACTGTTGCAATGATTGGACCTGTGGCTCAAAAATGTACACAGACCTCAACACGCAATTATCCTTACAAGCAGTGCAAGGCAATCATTAAAATATAATAAGAGTACACTAAGTGGAAATAAAACTTCTTAAATGCACTTTAAATTACCTTTAAATCATACATTGGTAAAAAGTATTTCAGGCACATTTTTTTTCCTTCCTCCCCCAATTGAATTTACAAGATAATCAAGGGACAAATAGTTCCTACAGTGTTATTACTTGATATTCCTGCTTCCTCCTCATTTTGACACATCTGGGGCATGCAATTATTCACAAAGGTCATTTTCCACACAAGAAAAGGACAGTGACCAGAAGGCAGCATTTAGGCTGTGAATACACCATGACAATTTAATCAATGAGAAAACCCTAATGTCAAGAACCAGCTTATTTCCGGGTTGACGAAGACTGACGTCTCATCAGTTGCTTGTAAAAGTGACTAAAGGCACAAAGAGGTTGGAATTTGGTGCAGCACCCAACGACTATAAATGTTCAAATACGGTTGTCATCTAATCTTTAGATGATCATTTTATAATTAGCTTGAAGAAGAAAGTATTTAGAGAACAACAGTTGACATGCATTTGTAGTTTATGCTCACAAAAAATAGTGTCTGTCCTTCTTAAAAAAAAAACTTTTAAAAACTACAATTTTTTTTTTTTCTTTCTCAGAAAATTTAAACAGGAATAATTTAGCTGTGGTTTAGTCATCTAAATGACACAAGATTAACACAGAAATCCCAAACAGAAATCCTAAAACAATCTATAAAGTTTCTATCTAGTTATGGATTTATTTTAAATGAATAGCATCTGGGCATGTCTGAAATGTGTTCAAGATACTAAACTTTACAACTTTCAAAGTCCATCATGATCCACAACTTAGATACTTCTTCACCTCCCTTGCCTGTTGCTGTCAGCCTGATGATGCTATGTGCCTCAGGTAATATATAAAATAGACTCAGCTCAATACTTACTGGAAGGTATAAGGATACATTTCAATTATCTTGAGCTAATTAACCACAGCTAAGCTAATTTGAGCCACATGTGTACTTATTGGCATCTGTGCCATGAGGTTGTGCTAGTGCAAGAGTATGGAGGAAGACAAAACCAGTGTCACTGCAAGTAGTGTAGTTTTACACCACGTTGTGACAAATGCAAAACATTTTTGACCTAATTTTTGGTCCATCTGGCACTCTATGAACCAGGGAGGTTGTGGAGTCTCCATCTCTGGTAATATTCAAGACCTGTCTGGATGCCTATCTGTGTGATCTGTCCTAAGGAACCTGCTTTGGCAGGTGGGTTGGACTCGATGATCTCTTGAGGTCCCTTCCTACCCCTTCCATTCTGTGATTCTCTGATTCTGTGATATTCTACTCCAAGAAAGAAATGTTAAAATGTAAAACCTAACTAGACACTTAGAAGAGAAACGGCCCAAAGTCCTTTTCCACTGACTGTTAATTGAATTTTGGAATAAGTATTTCCAAACTAACTTAATTAATCTGCAATGATTCTCAGGTTACACGAATCAGGTATCTTTGTTGACACAAATGGACTGTACTGATATGCTCTGATTTCTGTGTACTTTTGAGGTGCCATGAGTGTCTAATTAACAAAAACACAGACCAGATCCTCTTTTATTTTAATTTATCTTGACCTTATTTTATTGCAAAACTCTTCACATCTTTTTTAAATTTCCTTTTCATTCTGTGAAAGCAAATAGTAGATTTTATCTCCACCCTGGATGCACTTCACTTTTCCCATTTGAAATAAGACACTTTTTGGTGAGCAGAAATACTCAAGTGGCTTTTTAGGTTTTTTTGACTACTAGAAGCTATATCTGCTCTTTTGTGGGGACAGTAGGTTGAGGCAGTTCTTAATTAAGTTTATGGAATTGCTCAAACTGATCTATTGCCATAATCAGGTGCACCACAGATACAGGAAATACATACATACAGCTCTGTAGTTGGAGAGGTGCCCAAAGACTGAAGGAAAGCAAATGTCACTCTTACCTTCAAAAACATCAAGAAGAAGGACCTAGGGCTGGTCAGTCTCTTCTGGATTCTGAGAATGTTCTTAAACAACTAATATATATAAAACTATTTCCATGCTCATGAAGGACAAGGGGGTGATCAGGAATAGTCAGCATGGATTCACCAAAGGTACATCATGGTTGACAACTTGATAACTTTCTACAATTAAAAGACAAGTTTGGTAGATGAGGGGAAAGAAATTTATATTAATCTACCTTGACTTCAGTAAGGGTTTTGACATTGTCTGTCATAAGATCCTTATAGATAAGCTGTTGGAGTATGGGCTAGTTGAGCAGACAGGTTGATTTAAAACTGGCTACGCAGCAGAGCTCAGAAGGTGGTTATGAGTGATAAGAATTCTAGTAGGAAATTAATAAATAGTGGTCTAACATAGATGTCCATACTGGATCCAATCCTTTTCAACATGTTCAGCAATGGTGTTCCCAGCTGGGACAGTGTACCCCTTGGCAAGTTTGCTGATGACACAAAACTCAGAGCCGTCACTGATACACTGAGGTTTTGTGCTGCCATCCAGAGGATCCTCAGCAGGCTGGAAAAATATGCCATAAGGAGCCTCTTGGAGTTCATCAAAAGAAAATGAGAAGTCCTACACCTGGGGAAGAACAATGCTTTATATCAGTATGTGCCGAGAGCAGATTTGCAAAATGTACTTAGGCAGGGACAAAGGTAGACAGAAAATTGAACATAAACCAGCACTGTGTCCTTGTGGCAAAGGCAGCTACCAGTATTGTCTGCTGCATAAGGAGGAGTTCTGAAAGAAATGATCCTTACTTTCTCCTCAACACTGCAAAGGTCACCACTACAGTACTGTGTCCAGTTCTAGGCTTCAAGAGTACAAAAGATGGAAGTACTGGAGAGAGTCCAGCATAGGGTCATGTAGATGATGATGGGGCTGGAGCATCTCCTGTAGGAGACTGAGAGATCTGGAACAGAAGAGAAAATTCAGGGCAGATCTTATTGACATGTATAAATACCTGAAGGGAGACCACAAAGAAGAGATAGACAAAATCTTTCAAGAGGTGTCTAGTGACAGGACTTGAGGCAGTGAGCAGAAACCAAAACATGGGATGTTCTTGCTGAACAGAAGGAAACCTTTTTCACAGCAAGAATGACCAAGCATTGGCATGGGTTCCCTGTAGAGGTTGTGGAGACACCATCTCTGGAGATATTCAGATGCTGTTTGGACATTGTCTTGCGCAACCATATCTAGTGGACCCTATTCAAGCAAAGGACCACCTCCAGCAAACTCTTGTAACCTCAACCATTCTGTGAACTGTCTTATTTTAGAGACCTGGATGAATTCAGTAGTGGAAGTCTTGGGGTTCTTTTAGTTGGTTTGGTTTTTTTTTTCCCTTCTACTTTACTTGACAATTATTAATCAACCATAACCTGTTTACCTGATTATTTTTGCTTCACTTCCATTAAGATGACTGCACACATGCATGAACATATGCACTTCCCTACAGATATGCCTCTAACACTCTTCTGCAATATTATCCTTCAGCTATATAATTTATACATTTTTAGAAACTTCATAAGAGCACAAATATAAATAGGAATATTTTATATTTTATTACAAATTTGTTTCTACCTTGTCAGTAGATATTTTCTCATGTGGCAAGCCATTAAATATTCTGTCATGAGTATTACTTAGCAACCTACTTACATTATAGAAAGTAATGCATGATCTGGTAACTAAATATACAGAGCATATATCCAGACTTCACACCTTCAGTCTTCCCAAGAAGTACGACCAGATCAATGACACAGAATACACAGAAGATGAAAAAAAATTGCAGGTATTTTCCTTTCTCCATCTGTTGATTTACAAATCCAACTTTAAACAGTATGTTTAGCATGCTGCTGGAACAGGCTGCCCAGAGAGGTGGTGGATGCCCCGTCCCTGGAGGTGTTCAAGGCCAGGTTGGATGGGTCTCTGGGCAACCTTGTGTAGATCCAGGCCTGAGGTTGGAGGCCCTGCCTGTGGCAGGGGGGTTGGAGCTCTATGATCCTCGGGGTCCCTTCCAACCCAGACCATTCTATGATCCTATGATTCTATGTAAATAAGACATTAGGTAGAGACAATATTTTAACTTTCATTTAAACTTTCGATTTACATGCAAAAATTGTTCTTTTGCTGAGTATTGCAACCCTTTGCATATAAGATTGTGCTTAACATCTGTACAGGGGAAAAGGACAAGTTGGTTCTTTTCCTTAAGAAAAACAAGGTGGAGAACCAGTTCTAGTTCTGGTAAAAATATTTTTTGCAACATATTTCACAAATGTTTGCATCTTTTATTTTTATCCCTGTTTGTTCTGACGGTTCTTCATGATTCCAGCAATTATAAAGTCTTTGTGACTTTGCAGAAAAATTTAATTTTGTCAGTTTCTACCGATCTCACTATGCACAGTAATTACAACAGAAGATACAAAAGATAGTGATAGGAAGATGAATAAGGGGATATATGAAGAAAATTAATGTGAATATTAGATATAGGCTATCCATGCTGAGTTTTGATCTGTATTATGGACATTATTTCTCTTTTCTAAGTACTATAGATAAAGACTGAGAAGGCTAAAGATTACCAGAGACTGAGGTGAGAAGTAAGAAAAGTTCATAGAGCTTTAATATTGAGCAGCTTCAGAATCAACACTGATATAACAGGGAGTGTAAGTATATACACCTATGTAAAAAACTAAACAGTGTACTGGAAAGAAGAAAAAATCCACAACAAAATAGGAGAAAGAAAAGTAAAATACTTAAAATACAACAAAGGGAGAATAAGAATAAAGTCACAATTTACATGTTCTTAGTGCCATCCTAAATTATTATCTGGTGTTCACAAAAAATAACAAACAGCATGTCAGAAATATCAAAGAAAGTGGAAAACATGTAGGGAAGAGGAATGAAGTATTTCCATCTTGAGCCAATTCAAATTCCTCATACTCTCTTAAGTATAAAAAGGACTTTGGAAGACTAATCCATTCTTGACAGGCATTTGTTTCATCTGCTTTACAGTACCATCAATGACAGTTCAAGAGGTTCCTTTCACAAACTTTCCATTCTTCTTTAGTTTTTACTTCCAAAAGTGCTCTCTAGTATGTCTTATATTTGACAACATTTTTTTTTTTCAATTAAACCCATTACTTCTTTTCTGATACAGAGAGCATATTATCCCCTTCTTTGAAAGTCTTTTCTTTTGAAATCTATTATCATATAACTTCTAAATCTTTTCTTTATTCTATCTTTCCTTGCAAGTCATAATCTCAAGACCTTCAATCAGTATTTCTGCTCTGATTGGCAGTATTACCAATTGGTACTTACTCATTATAAATCCTTGTAGACAAATATTACATATAATAGGCAATTCTATTAATAAGTTGAAAGCATGCATCTTGTAGGCCAGGCAAAATATTTAGCACAATGTCCACTTTTTAGTTTTTGGGATTTGTTTTTTGTTTTTATCTTTTAATACTATGAACTTGTTCACTCATGCTTACCTTGAAGCCCTTTCTAACTTGGAGACCTGTAGAACTTACACTTAGTTGTTTGCAAATTCATATGTGTGTAATTTACTTCTTCTGCCTGAGTATCTTGCAGTTGTCTGTCCCTATCAAACAGCATCCTATTATTTCAAACCTACGTCAAATTTTTCAAGATTTTTAATTTTATTCCTGTCCTTCAAGACACTTGCATTCTCTTCTGAGCTTGGTATCATATGTAAATATACTTTATTCCAACATCCAGGATATTCATACTGAAGTTCCAGAATGGCATCTTCAGAGTACAGATTCAGTCCTTTTGAAAGCAGTAATTATAACAGCAGAAGAAAACTAAAGTTATCTGATATACAAAGCAAGTATTTAAGAGGGGTGGGGGGGTAGGGATGGGGAGGAAGTGGCATTAGAATCAAAGCAAGACAATATACAGATTATACTGCAGGAAGGAGAAGTTTGGATAGTTCTGTCATTAAATATGAACCCTAGTAAAAATAAAATTTGTTTATTTGTTTATTTCTATAATCAGTACACCTTTAAAGTCACCTTCAGGCATCTTCAAGCAAAACAACTTTCTCATTGTCCAAAAGCTTGTAGATTATCTGTGTCAATGTAGACTCATGCAAGAGAAATCCATGTGTTCCAAAATTCTGTATAATTCACAGAATCACAGAATCACAGAATCACAGAATTGTAGGGGTTGGAAGGGACCTCGAGAGATCATCGGGTCCAACCCCCCTGCCAAAGCAGGCTCCCTAGCTCATATTGCACAGATAGGCGTCCAGGCGGGTCTTGAATATCTCCAGTGAAGGAGACTCCACCACCTCCCTGGGCAAAGGGATAGTTCAGGTTTTGACATAGTAATCTCTCTTTCTCTTTACCTTGTGTGGCAGATCATCGGATTCTGCCTGTCTTTTCTTAATTTTAACCTCCAGAGTGAGTAGATGTCAAGATGTTGCCTTCTCTACCTATAACCATAGCAAAAAGAGGAACTATGGAAATGTCACTTCGCTGTTTCAATTTTCATTCCAATCTTCTTCCTTTCCCAATTACAGGATATTAGTATAGTTGAAGTAGATGATCACTGCAATGTCAGTGAATTACACATTGAATAAATAAAAATATGCTGTGGTACAATCAATAAACAGTATTCAAAATTTTCTCCTCCTTCTCCAGAGCACAGATTGTAGATCCATAAGTCCAACCAGATGAATATTCAATAATCACAGTGATTAGATATGCTTTCTATTCCTCTCCGAAAAGTGATCAAAAATTACTAAATTCATAGAGCTGATGGAATGGGTCCAGAGGAGGGCCACACATATGATCAGGGGTCTGGAACACCTCTCCTATGAAGACAGAATCACAGAATCATAGAGTGAAGGTTGGAAGGGACCTTTAGAGATCAAGGTTGAGAGACTTAGACTTGTTCAGCCTGGAGAAGAGAAGGTTCCAGGAATACCTAATTATGGCCTACTAGTACTTAAAGGGGTCCTACAGGTAAATGAGAAAGGGACTTTATCAGGGACTGCAGTAATAGGACAAGGGGGAATGGCTTCAAGCTGAAAGACAGCAGGTTTATATTAGAGGTTAGGAAGAAATTCTTTTCTATGAGGGTAGTGAGTCACTGGAACTGGTTGTCCGGAGACATAATAGAAGTCCCATTCCTGGAAGTGTTCAAGGCGAGGTTGGATGAGGCTTTGGGTAACCTGGTCTAGTAGAGGTTTGTCCCTTCTTAAAAACAATGGTTATGAAATATACTTTTCATCCCTAAAAACAGTGATGTGCCAAATAGTAAGATCCTAAGAATGTTGTCAAATTAGTACATAATACATTAAATAAATTTTTAAGTATAATTTAGGAGCTGGTTATTCATTTTTGCTTAATCATTCTGTACTGAGTTACAAAAAGACTTTTTCCAGAACGCATATATAAGATTTAGCTTGCTTTATATTTTCTGAATTACTTTGAAAATGTGTGCATCTTCGGCAATTTATTTCCTATGCCTGAACATATTTATCAACATTATTTTTTGTTAAGTGATAAAAACTGTAAAGGGATTAATTGTGCATAAGATATATTTACATTGCATACTATTTATTTTTCTCATAATTTTAAAAATCTAAATTCTTACTGAGATCTACGGAAGTCTTTAAACATGAGTAACATGAGTTAAGGAAGCAGAAAAGTCTTAGAATTTTCTTGTCAGTTTCATAGCAAAGAATAAACTTTTGAAATTTCAGATAAGGTGGAAGACAGAAACAAAAAATATTGGAGGAAGTATGCAACATTTCAAGAAAAATTTCATTCCTACTCAATGTCTCATTTTCCTAGTTTCTTTCACTTTGAATTGCTAGATTTAGTCCTGATTTTTCCTAGATTTTAGAACAATAAAAACCTGTATAAGACCTAAATTTTTCTTCAGTTATTAAATCAGTTTTCGTTTTCAGTATCAATCTTCTAAACAAAGGTAAATTTCACTACATGTAGCTCTAATTCTAATATCTATTTTTCTTAGTAGAAACATCCTCCATCCATTTTTCTCTATCCAGTTAGTCTTTCTTTGCTATGAAAGCTTTTGTAGGAAAATGTATGAGTAATTTCACATTTTATCATGAGGTTTGAGAAGAAAGTTTAGATGCATTAAGAAGGTGGGATGCTTCATATTTGTCTTCTGACATATTTTTTTACTGTTCTCTATTTGTTTCTGATTTCATATTTACTGGTATTTTAATTCTTTTGATTGACTACTTTTTCTTATAGTACTTTACTACTCCTCTTTTTATGTCCTATGTATTTTCCTTCATATGTCCATTTAATCTTGAATAATTAATGAAAATAATCATAGCTCTCTAGACACTGATTTTAGCATGCAGTCTTTCTGTTACCTGTCAGCTTACAAAATGTAATGCTCCATTGAGTGCAGTTTCATGAAGTCACACAATTCAATTATTTATGTCCACAGAGGAAGAATCACAATGTGTTAATACTTTCCTATGGTGGATTTTATATATTTTGGCAATAGATCACAGTAGGGCTGCAGCTTTTCAAAATCTGGCAAAGTAAAGGAGAGTCACCAGATGGTAACATACTGAAATCAATGTAGTTTATTAATACAGAAATGTTTGGGTAGGCTGTGTATTAATCTCAACCTTCAAAAGCAGACTGACAGTGCCTTCCCAGATTTTGAAGTTCACAAAAAGAGGCCCTGATAACTGATGAAGTTATTTCACATATTTGCTTAGATTTATTTTAAAGAGTCTTTTGAAGGTTTATCTAGCATGTGCCACTCTATTCCTCAGTCTTCCCAGCCAAATAAAGAGTTCAGCCTACCCATTTAAAAGGAGCCCAGGCCGAGTAATTATATAATCCAATTGTTCTCCATCTGCTGCTTGCTTGATCTACAAATGCCTTTTCTTGTACCAGGAAGCAAACAGCAGAAACTCAGCTGTTCAGAATTTCCATCTGGGAAAGTGCAAGTTGCTATGTTCCAGTACCTAGAAGAATCTTTTCCTACATATGGTTAAATATACATTAAAATGTATTGGAAAGGGAAATAACTTTAAAAAATAAAATTATGTCATTTCTACTGGACTAATACCAAAGGGAAAGCAGAAAAAAATCCTGTGTCAGATAAGCTGCCTATGACAACTTTTTATAAATTAGAGCTCTGCAAGTTGGAACACATGCTACACCCTTGGATGAGTGGAAGATATCTATGTCTATATGGTACTGGAGGATTCCAGGAAATAGTTCCTAGGATCATGTTCATAATTCTTCCCAATTTATGTGCTACCAAGCTTTTTACAAGAGAGGCAATTATTAAAATCACCAGGTAGTGCCCAGATTTTAACAGTAGCCTTAAAAGGATAGAGAAGATTGCTGCTTCTAAAGCTTGGAACAAAGTGATACAAGTTTAATTGATTTTAAATGATTATTTGGCATAAAACAAATGTCTAAAAGCAAATGTATAGCTATCTGTCTTTTTCTATATGTTGCAAAAATATGCAATGACAAAATTTTCAAATTGAAAATTTTTACACCTTCGGCCTTTTAAAATTTGGGGGGTTTTATTATATAAACGCATTTCCTAGTTGAACTAAGTATTTTCCTTGAATTAAAACAAAACAAAAAAAAAAGGGGGATGTATGTATTAAATAGGAACATTGTTTTTTTTGTTGATTGGTTCATAACGCTTTTTTCTGGATAAAACCTGACTTTCCAAAATAAATTATTTTCACAACAAAAATTTAATTTTGTTCAGAAGACACATTCTAACATTTTGATATACCGTATATTGAAAGATTTATATGACTGGAAGGCATAGTGAAGCAAAATCTTCTAGTAACAGTATTTCTGGAGGACAGCAAAACCACAGATGTGTATGTGGAAGCAAGGGGAAATAAAACCCCACAAACCTGATCCTCATTATATTAAAAAATAAAGAAAGAAAGAAAGAAAGAAAGAAAGAAAGAAAGAAAGAAAGAAAGAAAGAAAGAAAGTACCTAAAGTGGGAGAAGCAAAGAAATAATATATATGATAGATATTAGCCCCTTTATTACAATATATATTTAATGACTGATTTTATTTGTTGTACTTACATAGAATACATGTCGTACTTACTCTTAAACTCTGTTTTGGTTGTCTGTGCATGGGTGCAGGCAGCAGTGGGGGCTGCTGTGAGGAGAGGCCAGGGCTGCCCTGAGCCAGACACAGCCGATTACAGCTGGCTCCAACTCACCCACCCTGAGCCCCCTGACCAAGGTGGGGGCATCTTGGGAAAAACATATTTAAGAAATGTTAGAAAATACTACACAAAAGTGTGAGGAATAAATTAAAAAATTGTGACAAAGAGTATGTGATAAGTCTTGCACCTGGGGAGGAATAACCGTAAGTATCAGTACAGGCTGGGCCTTCCTCACACCCTTCCCCTGCTGTACCATGGGGTCCCACCCACAGGGGACAGTCCTCTATGAACTTCTCCATGAGTCCTTTATGTCCGGGCTTCAGCTCCTCAACAACTGCCTCAGTGTGGATCATTTCCACGTGGTTCTGACCTTCAGTCCCAAACTGCTCCAGCCTTGTCCCTCATGGAGTCACAAGTCCCTCAGCAAACCTGCTCCAGCATGGGCTGATGACTCCATGAGCTGCAGGTTTCACTGCCAGGAGCTTGCTCCAATGTGGGCTTCCTACGGGGTAATAGCGTCCTTCAGGTGTCTCTACCCACTCCACCATGGGGTCCTCCACAGGCTGTAGATGGGATCTCTGCTCCCTGTCATCATCCATGTGCTGCAGGGGGACAGCCTGCTTCACCATGGTCTTCTCCACAGGCAGGTGCAGGACATGGGAAAGGCCCATGATGGCATGAGGAAATAGTTTTCGGAGGAAGGCATGTCAGAAAAAACCTGTTATGGAGTGAGACAGTGGCTGGGTGGGCATCTGGCATCCAGTCAAGGTTAACCCACCACAGTACTGCATTTGGGAAATGCCAGCCTCAATAGCTCATGCAGCAGGATGTCACGATTAAAAGTGTGACAACATTCCTTCTGTAAAACCTCTCCATTCAGTGGAAAAGGAAAACATGACATTAAAAATTCTTTCCCATCTAAAACTACATGGTACTAAGTACTACAGTACTTAGGCTGTAACTGCAATGCTGATATTGTGTGAGGGTCTTGCAGCATGACTAGTAATATCCATTCCTCAAACATTTAGTTCTGATCATCTCAGTGCTAGACCTGCAAAATTACGTGGGTACTGTAACACTGAGCTTTGTGATGCCTCGCTCCCAGAGGAGAATCCACCCATTGGAGCAATGTGCTTATGCTCCCTGTAGAATATATTGGAAATTTAAAACACTCTGAAGAAGGATCCCAGTTGTCAGCATGCTGAGCAGAAAACTGTGAAGATAATGATTAGGACACACTGCAGAAAGGGAAAATTTTTTTCAAGATACACAGAAGGTAACATTTTTTAAAATACATGTGGTTTAAGTAACAATATTAAAGATGTCATTTATTTACATAGCTTTTTTATGAGAAATTGCTTTTAATATGGCAATAATATTAAAAATATTTTTAAAAATCTGGGGGTTTTCTTGATTGTGTTTTTTTTGTTTTGTTTTGTTTTGTTTTTTAATTAAGCAGGGATTTGGACATCATGGAATTTTTGTAATAGACAGTCTCAGAATGACTAGCCTGATAAAGTAACTATTGCAGAAAAGCTATCTTTCAGAAGTTTTTGTAGAAGTTTGTTCTGTCCTTAAATGTTTCTAATTTGAGTACACGACATGAAGTGTTGATAAGGGGTTTTGTTACAGCTATTCTCTTTTGTTTCCTCAAGGACATTATTTCCTAGTCCTTGAAGTTGTATGTAGAGTTCTCAAAAAAAATTTAAATTTTCTTCAAGTGAAAAGCAAAAAAAAATAACAAGTTTGATTAAGATGTTTATAAGAGCTGTTGATACATGGTGAAGGTATACTAAAGATGGTAATAAAGTGTTTTATTAAACTTGTTCTCTGTTCGATGCCTTTCAGCTTGTCAGAAGAAATTATTGCTACAGGTGTTTTCATTTTAAGAATGAAACAAAATGATGAGGGATTAGAGAACAAAATCCTTGTGGGAATGTATCTTTTAGTTACTGTATTGATGTTACTGCTGTCTGCTGTGTGATGCAGCAGATGTAAAATTATTGCCTGTATGTTTTTTAGCAATTTATGGAACTAATCACTATGACAGACAATCTTAAATATATAATTCCCTTTCTGTCTTTTTAGAGTAATATATAGACAGTAAAATCCCCGCTGAACATTCCCAAACAGAAATATGTAATAAGCACTTCAATCACTGCAGCATGGGAAACAGTCCTTCACACGTTAGGTGTTCAAGAACAAAGTATGGTATAAATAAATTTTATGCTACTTATGCCCTGATTATAACACTAACTACTAAATGTAACATAACACAAAATGTTGGTAGACATCTATTCTCATCCAGTTGGGACTGTAAGTCACTGCTTCAATAGATATAATGGAAGGATTACAAAATCTATCTATTGAGAAAATATTTTTAAATGAAATCCAAGAATCTTCAAGGTTTCAAAAAGATAATAACAATAATCATAACAACAACAACATCAACAATAATAATAATAATACACTACCAGCAAAATAGACACACTGAAGAATATGAAGAACAGAGTACAGAAAGCTCAGGTTCAATGAGGTTCAAGTCTCAGAGCAGGTCATGGTTGAGTCTCATTGTGTCCAGTAGCTTTGCAAAGGCATGTGTAGCCATGATCACTGATTCTGCTGCAGATTTCAAAGAGACATTAAGTTCCCTTTTTATTCAGAAACATATTGACAATTAACAAAAAGCCTAGTTCCTTCTGTGAAAGAAATAGGTTGGCACAAACAAATTCAGTTTCTCAGCTTGTGGTCAGCAAGTACCACACAATTATTTGGATCCTATGTTTATTGAAACTGTCACTGTCTTTTAAGCGTTCATCACATCTACTTGTATGCAAAAGTGTTACTAAGCAAAATTTGGTTCTTGGCATATTTTATACTCTGAATGTTGGTCAAGCTGCGGATTACACAAAAGCAGCTTTGAAATTAATTAATGTGGACTTAATAATTAAAACAGCAGTATCAGCACCCAGTAATTTCTGTACATTAGTCAGTTCACAGAGTTTATTTAGTTTATCTGAATTAATTAATTCTCTTTTCAGCACAGTCATTTTCAAGGTAACTGCTGTCTTGAACTGTTCAGCCATCATAGTGAAAAGAATTCAGTATGGTATTCAGGATTTATATTGTGCCTCTTTTTTTATCTTAAAAGCCTCTAAGTGTGTGCTGTGGTCGTAATGGGAAAAATATGTCTGTTTTCCTAATAGAATGACATTTCCTAGGGTACATTTATGTGGTTATGAGCAGTACATTGCATCGTGTATGGCAGAAGCTGTTAGAACTGGCACATTAAAAGGTTTGCCTGTTTTGCTTAGAGAAAAATAACAGGGCAAATCTCTGTATAACTCCAAATTTCTAAAGGCAGACCCAGAATTACACCACATCTTCACTTACTGTAATTGAAAAGAATGCAAGCAGAGCGAGATCTTGGCCATCCTTCAGGTCCCAGTGCATTGAACAAATCCTAAGGCAATATTTGGATTATTTCCATCAGGCAAACACACTCCCACAGGTCTCCCACCTTTACAAATGTTATAAAAATAACCAACAAACCAACCAACCAAAAAAACTCAACCCAAACTAGACCAACAAACCAACCAACCAGCCAAAATAAAAAAAAAGAAAAAAAAAAAAGAAAATAACAACCTCAGACACTTCCACTTAACTATTGGCATTTTAATGTGAAAACAGTTTTGCTTACAAAAATTTTTCTAAACATTTTATTATAAGGAATGCTAATTACATTTGCTTTAATTGATTTTATATATATATATATATATATATATATATATATATACACACACGATATTAGTAAAAGGTAAAATTAATGTGTGACCTTGTCCTTGATGAAACACAGAAGTGTTTCTAGCTGGAACTGATTATGTTTAATCTTCTGTTTTACAGAGGGAAAGTAATCCAAAACACACAGTAAATAATTTTGTTTCTACATTGGGTTCATTCTGTATTATCAGTGTTATTGAAAGATATAGATAAATATCAGAAGATAGCTCATATTGTCTACATAAGTATTTCTTGATACGAATAATATTTTCCTCTGTGAGGCAGGATATATTTTAGTAGATGAAAGGTTAACAGTTTTAAAATTCACTGAAAGAGTGAATGGTATTGTTCCTTTGTGTCTTCTGAAAAATGTTTTCCTTTAAGTGATATTTAAAATAAATTGTACTGTCTAACCTTAAAGAAAGGACAGAGCACAATAATTAACGCTGGAGAGTGTGTCTTTTCTTGTTTAGTTTTGTTTTTTTCTTAAGGATCTAGATCACTAACAGATTCAGATAATTGCCCTATTACTGTAGTGAGGAAAAATATTGTAGTGCCACATTGCTGATGGAAAAGACCAGTTAGGTTACCAAGATCACAACCCCTTGGACCATACTCACTTTGTGCATTTCTACTTTTTTTTCTCCTGCCAAGCTTATCTACTAAGATCCATTTACCAGGAAATATCCTATCAGTATGAGTGGGTGATCTGAACATAATTCCTAGGGTAGCCAAAAAGGGAAGGGAAGGAGAAGGGGAGGAGAGGAGAGGGAAAGGGCAACAGGAAAAGCATAGCAATAGGAAAATGAAGAAATGGTTTCCATAGAAGTATAGGGTTATTACATAGAATTACCATGAGTATGCCCTCATACTCATCATTTCTCAACTTTATCCCTCAGCAGTCTCTTTTTGTGAGACTAACATCTATGAAAAACATTGCATTCTTAGCTTCTTTTTGTTCTGTTAACCTCCAGAAGGATCCAATTTGGGAGATATTGGAACTTTGGTATAGGAGAGATCATTTAAACTTTAGAATAGCTAAGTATTCCTATATGAAATTGCCCTTAGTACAGGCCATGGTTTAATGCAGGACATACTGAATTCCGTGTATCCAAGCCAAGATTGCTTGAAGTAGTATACTTAGCATTTCCACAATTCAGACCTTGAATGATCCCAAATCATCGTAATCTAAACATTTAAGTGTTCCTACATAGATACACAGCTCTGGTAATTCACTGACCATAACATATTGTGCTATGGCATGGCTCATTTTTGCCCCAGAGAATTGATGGCTTTTCATCATAGACTGCATTCCCATAGTGTCAAGGCAGGAAAATATTTTTGAGTTAGTAATCCAAAGTACCTACCAATTCCATCTACTTAATGTTAGGCAGCAAAAGTCCTTGGAGACACCCATGTAACCACAAAATTCGCTAGAAGGTGACGTATACGTGTTTGGGTCAGACACAGTGTATATAACCCATCTCAAACCATGGATAAGTAACACTGAGGATAATAATACCACAGGCTTGAATTTCCTGTAAGAGTATTCTCTAAGGGTCACGAGGCTGTGGATTTTGTACATAAAACATTGCCAAGGGATGTATTTGAATTTGTGCCCACACCCATGCTCAAGATTTGTGTTGCATAGCCTGAGTGGTACCCCAACACATGACACATTCCTAACCCGTTCTGACAACTGATGTTTAATAGCTTTACCACAATGTTAGGAGAGCACATTATGGTTGACAGGGAGTTGAACATGACCAGCCAACTAATCAGTAAATACTTGGTTTGTATCTTAACTCAGAAAAGGCAGCATTACACTTCAATGTTCACTCAAAGATTCAGTTGTGTTAAACATCCTTAAAAGCCATTAAAATGTCATGCAATTTTGCAGAAAGTTCTTTAATTTCTTATTAGTACAGCACAGTGAAAGTGTTGCTGTTACTACGTATCTTCATATTTCTTAAAATTTCCTGTATGTGGGTATCACTAGATTTCCAATTAACAACTGCTTAAATACCTGCACATTAAAAATGTTGTCATACATACAAAATAGACATAGGAATTATTTTTGCTGGGTCAATAAATTCTTCCCTATTCCTGTAGATTGTGTGGATATTTTGCATAAAATGTTTTATATTTAACCAGTAAATAAGGTATATTCACTGTGATTCTTTGTGTGAAATTCTAAATCATCATGTTGTGGGTTCTTTTCTTTTCCTTTTTTATTTTTCTTTTTTTAAACTCAGTGGTATAAAACTTTGAAAAATAGAGAAGGATTTTTTTCATTGAAATGCTTTCAGAGCTTCGACTACAGCAAGTCTGTGACATTGTTATGTAAGAATTAAATAAATGTGCCATCTCTCTGCACCGTGAAACACAGAATTCCCAGAGGGGAGTTTCAACTAGATCACTATCAGGTCTTGGAGAATGTTCATTGATGATGTGAGAATTGTTATTCAGGGCTCTTTCAGCAGATCTTCTCATCACTTTAGAATTTTAAAATCCTCATTTGTGTCAGCAGGTCATTGAAGTAGAACCACATTTCTTAGGGAAGAGGTGATATATACAATAAAGTGGATGAATACATTTCACTGAAGAGTAATGCAACTTTCACAGTGTCATCTTTTTGCACTTTAAGGCATTTCTGTATATTATAAAGGCTAAAGTCATGATAAATGCAGACAATTTAAAATATCTGTACTAAGATCTCCTGCCAAATTTTTCAGGAAAGAACATCAAACAAACCAGTAAAAGAATTTTTTACAGTTTCACTTCTAAATGTAGTGGTTGCTTGTGTACTGCAATAGATCCCAGAATTCCTATCTGACTACTGGAATTTCTCATGCTAGTTAACATAGAAATAATGTAAGATTAGACAGTATAAAATCTAACATAGTTTTCCCACAATCACCACATGCACAAGTAGAAGAAATGATCAGAGGGCCAAATATAATTCTGACTGAATTGTTTAACAGATTATTTTTCACCATCTGAGATTAGATTTGTCTTTTTACACGGCCTTTTACACTATTGCTATTGAAAATAGTACAGAGAAAAACATGGAAAAGGTTTAAATGAAACTGTCATTTTAATTTAAAAAGTACCAAGTATTCATATGGTCATTCACAGTGTTTCAGCCAAAGGATTAGCTAACAGCACTCCCAGTGCACATCTGTTGATACCTAAAATACAAAAGTAAAAAAAAAAAAAAAAAGAAAAAGAAAAAAAGTACAATGTTCTTGATCTGTTCAAAATTGATCTGTGCTTCCTTATGGACAAAAATTTACTTCATCTTCATCCCGGAGGTGAAAAATTCAAAAATTCAATATTGTATTATTGTCAGTGTTAATGAGAGAGAGAGGAGTAAGGTTAGGAAACTTAAGCTGAGGGTTCTGAAACTGCCAATAAGGAATAGAGAGAGTGGAAAGGTTCAGTGGAAGTTTGCAAGCTTAGATGGACATAACAGAAGCAGGGTGAAGTGGGATAAAGATCAGGGAACAAGAAAACACTCCAATGTTTTTAAGGAATATGGTGGTCAAAGAAGTGTCAGATGTCAACAGAGATTTGAAGACCTGTGGATATGGGATCAAATGATACTCCATACTTATTTCCTTGATTGAGGAACAAGCATCCTGTTTGCCAGCAACTGCTTTCCCCACAAATATTCCCTTTGGCCCCTCCTCTCACATCATTATGTCTCTACTTCCTAATCACAACAGCAGCTCCTTCTCAACCTGCTATTTCAGGAGGGCGGAAATTGCCTAATGTTTGCTACTGTTGCAACGATGGGATGAACTGAGAGAAAAATAAGCCCTAGTGTAAAGCCAAAGATCCAAAAGTGGTTGATCCTCCTACCACTGTCAGAGACTGAGATGATGACGATGACTGCAGAGAACATACACCTCCCACCCAAACAGAAACTTCTGTTCTCCAGATCCCAATCTCTCTGTCAGTGATGGCAGAGGGTTACGCAGATGGCACAGAGGAAAAGGCCTTTCAGGACATGCATGTTCAGAGATGGTCTTTAAGCTTTGTTGAAATGAACAAAGCCAGAAGTTTGACTTGGTTAGGCTTATCCTGATCTGACCTGAAACCTGCAGAAGATGTCTTCTTCATCCATGTAGAGGAGGAAGGTAGGCAGCAATTTTGGAATCCGTAATGATTGATCACATACCCTCAAACAAAACAAAACAAAGTCATATAGACATATCTAGATCACATTCCCGTGTAAATTAATGATGTCAACTACAGAAATATTTAGACAGGCAAAGTAAAGATTAATACTTTTGTCTGCATAAACTCTGGACTCTGCAATTTGCTGGTTTGTTTTGTTTGGTTGGTTTTTTTACATTTAGATCACATCCAAGCATCATATTCAATTACCCATTATGACTTTGTCCATTTTTTTCTGAATGTATTTTATTTTTTGCACATAAAAAGATATAGCAATAGATATGCTGCTTGTTAGCTGCTTGCTCTCACTGGGTGTCATCCAAATCTTAACTTTGTAAATTTCCATTCCTTATCTGTCTTCTGTACATTATACATTATATCATGGATCCCTATTATTTTCTCCCCTTTCTCTTCCTTCTTTTCCACAGCAATGTCTTTTACAACCTTAGAATTCCAGTATATTTCATGTTTCCTTGTACAGAAACTTTTTCAGACCTCTTTTCATCTCTCTCTGTTGTGTAGTTCTATTGCATATACTTCTATTATATAATATTCTGGAGAAGAGAAAGCTCTG
This sequence comes from Porphyrio hochstetteri, assembly GCA_020800305.1. Lineage (NCBI taxonomy): Eukaryota > Metazoa > Chordata > Aves > Gruiformes > Rallidae > Porphyrio > Porphyrio hochstetteri. The sequence continues at coordinate 181,024,049 of CM036905.1, read as the reverse complement.
GAGAGACCTTATTGCCACCTTCCAGTACCCGAAGGGGACCTACAGGAAAGATAGGAAATGTTTACAAGGGCGTGTAGTGATAGGTCAAGGGATAATGACTGTAAGATGAAGGAGGGTAGATTTATATTAGATATGAGGAAAACAATTATTTACTGTGAGGGTGGTGAGGCACTGGAACAGGTTGCCCAGAGAAGCTGTGGCTACCCTCTCCCTGACAGTCTTCAGGCCCAGGTGGGATGAGGCTTTGGGTAGCCTGGTCTAGTGGATGGTGTCCCTGTCCTCATCAGGGAAGCTGGAACTAGATCTTTAAGGTCTCTCCCAAACCAGTCTGTTTGTCTGTGTTTCTGTGATTCTATGATGTATATCTACTTAGGTTCATACAGTTAAAGAGAGGAATAGACAGAGACAATGTCACCAGATCTGCATACAATATTCAGACTTTTAAGTATGTGTGAGATTTATGCAATGGCATATTATGCTTTTGTTTGATTCCTTATTCAAGTATTTTTCATAATCTGTTTTACATAGGACTGAAAAGAAAAAAAAAATTAAAAGCAAAAAATTGTTCAAAAAATGCCAACTTCATTAATCAAGACTTGAGAACTGTGTTAATTACTCTTTCTGGGACCAAATTACTGAAAATATCCCTAGTCTGAACCATTTAGGCAGGAATACAATAGGAAGCAAATAAATACAAAATCACCTGTCGTAAAGAACAATGATGTTATAGTCTCTGTATATTCCATGCTTCCAAAGTATCTGCAACTAAAAATTATAAATGAGGCAACTTTAAGAGCTATGAAATCAGACAAAATTTCTGATCTAATCTTTGACTCACAGACGTGAGGCTCCTGGGTACCAAATGTGCCACTCAGAAGTAATGTAAGTACCAAAATTCACATCTGTAATCCTCAGAACATCCTGAGAAGGGATTGCTGACACATAAGATTGCCCTAGGAAAAATCTCTAGATAAATAGCATGCTGCTGCCGTGAATGGCCAGGACACTTGTTTGATATGCATTCCCATTAGTAATCTGTGTAGTCACACTTTGTTCAAGTTTTCATTTGAAATGGGAGATATTATTTAATACAGCTAAAATACATTTAAACATCAGGTCAACAAGACATTCAACAAGCATTACTACTTTCATTAAAAATGTGGAAGCAAGGATTGAGAAAAGAAATATGTAGTTATCCTTAATAAATATCACTTATTTTTACTCACTCAGAAATTGGGAGATCCAGCTTCAATATCCTTAGCCTAAGGATGTTCAAACTTAGGTTTCCATCCCAAGTGTGAAGCCAGTGGCAAGGATTGACAGGTTAATTTATTACATGCTTCTGAGGAACCTGTGCTGATTAAAAGTAAAGAATGTTATCCTCTTCATTCAATTTATAAAGCTTTCAAATGAAAACCAACAATCTATTTTTGTTTTCTGGTCATAAAGAATGACTGTTAAACCAGAGAAACATGTTCAAGAGAATTCCCACAGAAATAAAACCACAGTTGTCAGCATCTCTCATAAATTTGACAAATCAACATTTCCCTCTTTTTCTCCTTAAAACTTTGTAGTTGTATAGTCTTCTTCTAATCCTTTCAGCTAACAAGGACCTTACTTTTCTCATTCTGAACAAGAATGTTGAACAACCTGTATCTAGAGTATTTGTGGCCATACTCCTGTTATGTAGAAAAATAAATTATTCCAAGAACTTGCATAGATTGCTATAATCTTTCTCTGCTTCCTAGCCATCCACTACTAAACACATTTAACATCACAATACCAGGCTTCCAGTCTGGTACAACTGTTATTGCAGTCTCACAGGAAATACTATTCATCTATGTGAAAGTAATTATTAATGTACTACTGCTAGTACCCGAAGGATAACATTCATAGAATCAAGAATGTTAATTTTTCACTTGTTTTTTGGGTTTTTTTAAACACATCTAACTTGACAGTTTTGCTAAGTTATTTATGATTAACTAATGCAGAAATTACAGACGTATTCTATTAAGTGAGTATTAACTTACAAGTCTGCATCTACTGTATCTGTTCTAGTTAATGTATTTTTTTCTCCATCAGAGACAACAGGAACACAAATTCTGCCTGAATGAATTCTGCAACAATCTCCTCCACCTTTTAGTTTAGTCTTTAACCAGAACCATCACTGTAATCCCATTTCCCCAGAAACATCAATAAAGATTTTAGCTTGTCTGTATTAGTTGCTTTGATGTGGCCACATCATTGCCTAACAAACATTTTTCTCTTTTAACCATTGATGTGATGCACTTTGAGTTGGCAATCAGTGGCTTTATATTTATAAATTTGCAATTAGAAATTAGTTGTTGGTTATGAGGAGCATCTGTTCTGCCTATATTTGGCATGGCTGTAATTGGGATAATATTTGCTAACCAAGAAAGACAGAGTAGATTACAGCAAAGCAATTCTGAGACCATACTAGCCATCAAACTGAGTTATAAACCAGTTTTCAGTGTCATTGATCTTTATATAAAACTTCCATCACTCAGTAAAATCACTAAGGAATGCAATTAACCTAAGAAAAAAATTGTACTCCTGTCTCTCTACCTTTTTTCATCATTTTACACACAGTAGAAAAGTGACCACTTGTTGTATTTGTAGAAGTATCCACAAAAAAGGCAAATTCATGTAGTATGAAGGTTCAGAAGTTAGCATGTTAGTAGGTAATAAGTTTATCTTAGCTACAGGCCTATTCCGGTCCACATATACCTTGCTGAACTTTCACCTGTATTTTTCTCTGAGAAAATGTCTTTGCAGTTATCACAGGTACCTCTAAAGTTGGATTGGAAACAAAGTCCATTTATTATAAATATGTTTCATATATTTATCTAGTTTTCCATTAATTAACAAGTTGGGACTTTTACATTTTTTCACAGTATCTCCTTATTTACACAGTTATATAAAATTCTCTTGTTCATTTATCTTAAGAAAATATGCACACATCAATGACAGTATCCATAAACAAGGAGTAGTAATAAAGAGAACAAAAGACGTCTTAGGGCAATCATTCACCTAGAAAGCAAACTAAACAAAATGAGGTACATTATATGATGGTTGGAAATCATCCTGAGTAGCCTTCACTTCATCTAAATCTAAGAACTCTATATCTCTATACATTTACAGTACCCAAAGATGTCAAAGACATCTTCATGGAGATAGTAGACACTGAATGTCACCGTCTGAGAATTTGTTTTCTATGTCTGGAGATAAGCTAATAGCATCCTGAATGGCAATAGATGCCTGATTTGATCAACTGAACTCAGCACTAGCTGTCTGAGAAGTCTAAATATGAGCAAAGTGTCTAATTTCTCATGATAGGAGGTCCCTTATATATTATACTTCCATAAACTCCTTCACAACACATGCCACAATGACTTTTCAATTAAATGTAATCAATTTTGTCTGATTAGATGATTGATGTCACAGAGTACTCAGTAAAGAGTGGAAGGTAAATAATGGAACTATGTGTCATGTAGGTATACTAGGAAGAAATGAAGCACTAGTTACATCAGGACTGCTACAATAAATTCCGATCATAAGAAAAGGTCCAGGCCAGAAATTTATACCTCCATTGCCTTTACAGCATATCTCTAGCTAAGCAGGATTTCCATTGATAGCCCATCCTGGCACTGCCTAAAATGCTGTCTGTCATGTAGATACGTGATAATTATGTCTTACAGGGATGATCCCACAGGCAGCTAGTCAATCTGAGACTGGTCACTTCAAAATACATGGTGACTGATTAGTTATTCTTAATGCTCACATTGTAGACAGGACTGTAACAGAGACTATGATAAAGTGCATCATGCACATAATGTGTGCTGGATTGTCCCATAGTCCCACAAGGACTAAACATGATAACTGGAATGAAAAAAAAACAAACAAAAAAAGAACACACTGTAGACAGGAAAAAAGATTTCAGTTCAAAAGACATTTCAGACATAGCCAATTAAATCCACCACTCTGGACATTATCCTACAACTTAGCACAGTTCTAAGCATGGATATCTCCTGCTTTGTTTATAGCATTCATCTATATGTGGGGTGGAAAGATAGAGGGTGAATAGAGAGTTGTGAGGCTTCACTTTCTATAAGTAAACCAATGAAGAAAAAGATGTGAACAAATATCTTACAGATATAGGCGGCCACTTCTAGTCCTAAGTTATGTATTCATATCTTTACATCTAAACAAAACAAAACAAAACAAAAAACCTTTCACCAAGTGACATGGTCCATCACATAACCCAACTTTGTTCTCCGTTTTACCTCTTATAGTGAATAGCCACATTTACACTTTCTTAATATTAACAGTACCTGGAAGAAACGTTGCTCCAAGCTGTGCCAAGGTATTTTCTGGAGAACTTCTTCCCAAAAGCTTGAAATGATTGAGCTAATGCTTTGAGCCAGCTTTATGTAGCTACCTTGATTACTAGTTCTAGGCATATACCACTAATTCCAGCTATAGTTTATAACTTATCTATTGTTGTGGCTTTGCGTGTCAAGGTTCTAGTAGAGGAGCAGGGGCTGAAGGGGTGGCTTCTGCAAGAAGCTGATAGAACCTTCCCCTAGAGTAAATACCAGCTGGGCTTAAGACCAGGCCTGCTGCTGACCAAGGCTGAGGCCATCAGTGACGGTCATAGCGCCTCTGTGAATCACACTTAAGTGAAAAAAGCCCACGAGCGGATGCTTTTTGACATCAGAGAAGGGAGTGAGGAGATGTAAGAAGATCTGCAGACACCAAGGGCAGGGAAGAAGAGGGGCAGGGGATGCTCCAGGTGCCAGAGAGAAAGATTCCCCTGCAACCTGCAGAGAAGAGCATGGTGAGGCAGGTTGTCCCCCTGCAGCTCATGGAAGATGATGGGGAGCAGAGATCCCATCTACAGCCCATGTAGAGTCCCCAAGCTGGCGTGGGTGGATACATATGGAAGATGCTGTGACCCATGTTGGAGCAAGCACCTGGAGGACCTACAGCTTGTGCATCTGGCCTCCAGCCACATATATAGAAATTTGAAAAAGCTTTATTTAAAATAAAGGAAAAGCTGTTGAACTACTGGACATAATGAGTGTCCTGCATGTAATATAACATGAAACAATAATGCTTTCTGATACTCAAATATCTGCAGAAGGCAAAATGTTGTGGTCAAGCAAGGTACGTGAAATCTACTCAAGAATATATGACTGAAATGGGATGAGAGCATCACTGAGAATTTCTCAGTTTAAGTGCATGATTAGAAGTTCAAGTAGAGGAATAAATGATCATGGATAAATACAGAAGCCAGGTAGTAACAGAAGAATTCAGGGGATAGAGGGGGGAAACTGTTGGGGAATTTTATGTTCACAAGAAAAAAACCTGTAAGAAATAAAAGTAAGAAGTCCCCTGTTTGATTCATCTTCTACTCAGGAATAAAGAATAATTACATCTCTTCTATAAATAATCAAAATTGCATCAGAAACTTCTAATTCAATTTCATCAATTTCTTCTCCTACCAGAAACAATCCTGTGCTTTACCAGTTGCTCAGGTCAAATGGGATTGTGGGGAGTTGACCCTGACTGGACACCAGGTGCACCAGGTCTACCACTCCCCTCTCGAAAGGTTCATGGGTCGCGATAAGAACATTACTCACCCATTAGCATCATGGGTTAAAAAAAATCAGCTTTCTTTTGGAAATTAATTTAATTTCTTCCTCATCAATATCAAAATAATGAGAAAGAGAACTGAATCTTAATAATACCTTCCCCCCGCCCTCCCCTTCTTCCCAGGCGCAGCTTCACTACTGATTTTTTTCTTCTTTCTCCCCCCAAGCAGCACAGGGGGACAGTGAATGGGGGGGGTGTGGTCAGTTCGTCACATGTTGCCTCTACCACTCCACAAACTTTAACATGGGTCCCTTCCATGGGCTGCAGTTCTTCACAAACATCTCCAGCATGATTCCCCTGCAGGGTTACAAGTCCTGTGAGTAAACCTGCTCCAGTGTGGGCTTCCCTCCCTAGGGATAAAACCTCCTTAGGGTGTATACACCTGCTCCAGTGTGGGGCCCTCCATGGGCTGTAGGCAGACATCTGCTCCACTGTAAACCTCCATGGACTGCAGGAGACAGCCTTCCTCACCATGGTCTGCTCTAGGCTGGAGGGGAATTTCTACTCCAATGCCTGGACCACCTCCTCCCCAGGGTTGTTTCTTTTATGTGTTCTCTTTACTTTCTTCCAGCTTCAGTTTTGCAGCTGTTTTCTCCTTTGTTAATTATGTTATATCAAAGGTGTTACCACTGTTCCTGATGGCCTTGGCCTTGGGCAGCTGTGTGTCCATCTTGGAGCCTGATAGCATTGGCTCTTTTGGACATACGGGAAGCTGCTATCAGCTTTTCACAGAAGCCACCTCTGTAATCCCCCACTACAAAAACCTTACGATTTTGACCCAATGCAAGACTGCGTTCAAAGTATTATTAAAAAGCCATGATAGTTAAAAACAAGACAACAGATGAATAGTGAAAGTTTAAATTGTTCTGCCATAAAATCAAGCAGATTAATAATTTTAACTTTGTTGAAAATAAAATTATTAATGTAGCATATTTGTCATGTTTGTCTAATTTGGATTGGGAAAAAATGGTAACTAGAAATACTATATTATAAGTGAAAGATCTTGAAAAGACCATATTGTCTGTCTCACAGAGCACATCAGCAGCAAAATTATTCTGCCCAAGGCACAGGAAACAAATATTGTTAAGTACAACACTATTTCTGTTATGATCTCTCTACTGTCCTCAAGGACTGTGATGTTTCTGATATCAATTTCTTTATATGTTGTTTTTTTGTAACAAGTCTTAGTGTCCTTGTACACACTCAGCCTGTTCATCTGCTTTCACAGCTATGGACTTTCAAGACTGGAGGTACATCCAAGGACAATAGTTCTTCCCGAAGTTCTAGTGCTGTACTAAGGATAAACTACCTGATTTCCTAAGAACCCTGGGCCTACTTGTATAGCAAGACTAGATGATGAAAATAAATATATTACTGTCTTTAACTTATTCTCAGTAAAATTCAAAACACCTCTCATTTATATATCCTCTCATCTTGGTTTTGTTATGCTTTATAGAAAAGCCTATCACTCAGGCTCTCTATGGAACACGGGATGAATTTCAAACTTGGTAAATATTAGCACTAACAGAAAATATAGCGGTATTATTATTATTACTAACAATCATTTATACAAAACTGTAGAATGTGCTATGCTTTGCAAAGAAAGAAACATTCTGAGCTGCCAGAATTATTTAAGCTAAACAACAGACAAAGCAAAGTACAGAAAACAAACCATAGGACAACTGTCACTAAAGCTGAAGAGTGTTAATTTTTACAAAACAAAGAGAAATATCTTATAGTATATATCTTTGATGAAGTCTTAAAAAAATTATTATTATAAATAAAAGCAAGCTTCGTTCCATTTGTACAGATGTGGTGTGGACAGTCGTTGATCCCTCCATCCAATTTTACTTGTTGACCTATGATGATCTCATTAGTCTAAATCTAGGTACAAACATGTAAAATTAAAATCACACTATGGAGTTTAAAACAGATAATCATCTCCAGAAAGTGAATTAGGTTTCAAAAAATTCTAGAAATGCATGCTATTATTTATATGGAAAGAAATATTAGAAAATATAGAAAAATATAGAAATATTTTAAAATAAATTTTCTGTTTTATTCTAAAGTTTATGAGTTGTCAGATATATATTTGTAAGCACATCACATATTTTGGCGTGTATGTCAAAATAAATTATTAACTTGGTTTGTCTAGCTCCCTAAAAGAGGGTTTTGGAGCAATCTAGATTGCAAGTATGTCTATGGTTATTTTGTCAACAGCCTGGAATTTAACCCTGACCTAATTTATCCAGAGCCTTCTAGACTTTGCACTTGTATTATGGTACAATTACTACACAACAACATTTTTACTCTTTGTAAATTAATTGATCCAATAAATTGTTGATGAAAGATTCAGCTTGTTCTTGGTAGTGGAGCCAAAATTTATTCTCACCTTAAAAATAATTTGTGACCTATTTTCTCCCAAAGCTATGTGTCTAATATTTTGTTACAGCCTACATGTACCAGGACATATTGGCAACCATGATAAAAGTAAGTGTACAGAATTTCTAGAAATATTTCATTTTTAACATGAAGTGCATGATGCTACTTTTACTAACCAATAAAAATGTAACAATTTTTTAAAGAAGTTGGAATCTCTAAACCCCTAATACCCATAATTGTTTATGTATAAATAATTCTTAAAGCCAACCACATATTAGATTTATTATAGCTAATAGCATTGAAAGTACTTAATCAGGGTTGACTCTCCCATAGGGGTCCTTACGGGCATATTTAATATCAAGTAAGAAGACTAGTTCTGGACTTTATTATATATGATTTTAATATACTAAAAAGTTACAACACAATAAATGATTAGTGAGACAATTTCCAAAGATTTATACATCTCTGGTGAGTACTAAGATGTTCTATCCAGCACTCAGCTTGGTCTCAAGAAAATGTGTTATTTTGCTACTTTTCACAAAAGTAAAGTGTTTAAAGGTTGTTTGTATTCCTTTCTTCTAGCTTTCTATCACACACACACACACTACACACATTCCTACACAGATTGCTTTGCAAAAACATTTAAAAAATCCCATACTAAAACTAATGAGTGAACATAATAAAAGGTAAAAAATACATCCCAGATTTTGTCCCAGGTAAGTTTCTGAATAAGGTAGCCATCAGTGGGATACTGCCACAGTTTTGCATAGATGGGTACTGGTAGAGAAGAGGGGACTGCAGAGATGGCTGCTGCAAGAAGCAGATGGAGGCTTACTCCAGGCCCCAGACAGTAAACATCAGCCGATTCAAGGCCAGAGTCATTGCTGACCAAGGCAGAGCCAACCGGCGATAGTCATAGCAGTTTTGTGAATCACATTTAGGAGAAAAAAATGCAAGCAGCTGCATTTTGCCACCAGAGAAGGGAGTGACAGGTAAGGAGCTGTGCAGACACCAAGGCCAGTGAAGGAGTGGGGAGAAGGTGCCCCAGGTACTGGAGAGAAAACTGCCCCTGTAGTGCCTGGAGAAACTCGTGATGGAGCGCGTGTCCCCCCGTAGCCCATGGAAAAGGCCAAGACCTCACCTGCAGCCTGTGGAGAGGCCCCACGATGGAGCAGGTAGAGACATACAGAAGACATTGCGACCCGTGTTAGAGCAAGCTCCTGACAGCATTTGCAGGCCATGGAGAGAGACAGAGACACAGAGATGAGCAAGGGAGAGATTCATGTCAGAGCAGGATTGCTGGGGGCAGGCTTGTGACCCTGTGGAGGACTGGGACTGAGAGACACATCGTGATTTATGACTGCACCCCATAGAAGTGACCCACACTGGGGCAGCTGGTGAAGACCTGAAGCCATGTGGGAAAGGACTCATGTTGGAGAAGTTCATAGAGGACTGTCTCCCATGGGTGGGACCCCATGGGGCTGCAGGGGAAGGGTGTGTGTGTGTGGAATGCCCCCCCCTCCCCCTGCCAAGAAGGAAACCAGTTTATGAAGAACTGACCAAACCCCCCATTTCCCCACTCCCTGCCCCTCCCTGTGCCACAATGCGGGGGAAGAAGGGAGTGAAATCCTGACTAGAGTGAAGTCTGCTAAGAAGGAGGGGAGGGGGGGAAATATGCTTTAAGGTCTGGTCACTCTTCTCATTATCTGACACTGGTTTCACTGTGTGTGTAGTGTAGTGTAATAAATTAGAAAATTAGAGAGTGTTATTTTTCTTTTATTCTGTGTTGAGTCTGTTTTGCCTGTGACACTAATTGTGAAATGATCTCTCCCTGTCCTTATCTCAACTCCTAAGCCTCTCAATATATATATTTGCCCTTGTCCAGCTGAAAAGGGGAGTGATAGATCGACTTTGGTGGGCATCTGGCCTTTTCCCAGGGCTAAACCACCACAGATACAATATATGAATCTCTTCTATAGTATTTTAATGTTTTCCTGAGAAGATTTTACAGTATTTGGTGTCATGAACACATCATGCAACAGCAGATAGAAATTATTTTATGTGATCTAGTCATCAAAATGATAAATTAAAATCAATAAATCTTAGTACAGGAATTGTATATTTCATTCCACATATTTCAAGAGCATCTATATTCATTGAAACACATTTTAAAATTATTTCAGGATTATCCTTTTCATGGATTCATTCCCCATTGTAATAAAAAGTTTTTCCTCAGAAAGGTTTATATTAGTTCATACTTTGTCAACCTTCTTTTTTCATAAATTATGTCAAAATCAGACACCTCTTTGTATAAATGAAAGAGGGTGAAGGTACACATATACATCTAAAAAGACGAAGACTTACTCTATATTTGCTCCAAACCATTTGGGTATGAACCAGCTTCATTTCAGAAGGGCTACAGTCATATCAGCCCAGGATATAGACACATCAGAGCAGAGAAACTTGCATATATCTACACATACCCACACAACAGTGCTTTCAGATAGCCTCAGAATATAATTCACACAACAGGGAAGAGTAAGGAGTGTGATGTATCTGAAATTATACTCATCTATGAGTAGGTGGAAGTAACCAGATTTCCCCAGCCTTAATCCTGGAATCCAGAATGAAAGCCCTCTCTTTAAGAGAGTTGACTTCAGCTTTCTTTCTGTTACATCAGTAGTGGGATTCTACCGTTAAAGCTGATTAGCTATCCTGTCTGTGTTCCAGTTGCTACTACAGGACACAAGCCTCCCACACATCCCAAGACATATTTCTTAGCCACACATGGAAGTCTTTGATTTCTTATAGCATTTGAAACAGTGATAACAAGTTATGTGTTGGGTATTTAACTTCTGAGAAAATCACCTCCTGGTCAACTTATTTTCATCCAAAGAATCGTGTCTCAGACAGTTCAGATCAATTAAAGAATCATAGAATCATAGAATGATTTGGGTTGGAAGTGACCTTAAAGATCATCTAGTTCCAACCCCCCCTGTCATGGGCGGGGACACTGTTGTGGCTTTGTGTGGCAAGGTTCTGGTGGAAGAGGGGGGTGGATGCAGGGGTGGCTTCTGGAAGAAGCAGCTAGAACCTTCCCCTAGGCCCAACAGGGTAAATACCTGCTGGGCTCAAGGCCAGACCGACTGCTGACCAAGGCTGAGCCCACCAGTGATGGTCATAGTGCCTCTGGGAAACATATTTAGGAAGAAAAAAGAAAATGGAAGTGGTCACTTTTTGCCATCAGAGAAGCGTGTGAGAAGATGTAAGATCTGCAGACACCAAGGGCAGGGAAGAAGAGGGGCAGGGGATGCTCCAGGTGCCAGAGAGAAAGATTCCCCTGCAACCTGCAGAGAAGAGCATGGTGGAGCAGGCTGTCCCCCTGCAGCCTATGGAAGAGGATGAGGAGCAGAGATCCCATCTACAGCCCATGTAGAGTCCCCACGCTGGAGTGGGTGGAGACATATGGAAGATGCTGTAACCTGCATTGGAGCAAGCGCCTGGAGCACCTACAGCTTGTGGAGACACCAACCCACACCGGGGCAGGTTTGCTGGGGGGACTTGTGACTCCATGGAGGATGAGGATGGAGCAGTCTGGGCTTGAGAGACTGAGAGACATTCTATGATTTTATGACTACACCCCATAGAAGTGACCCACACTTGGGTAGTTTGTGAGGAGCTGAAACCCCATGGGAAAAAATCACATTGGCAAAGTTCATGGAGGACTATTTCCTGTGTGTGGGACCCTACACTGGAGCAGGGGAAGAGTGTGAGAAATTCCTCCTCACCCCCCACAAAGAAGGAAAACAAGTCATGAGGAACTGAGCAAAACTCCCTTTACCCACCCCCGACCCCTCCCCATGCCAACGTAGGAGGGGAGAAAGGAGCAAAATCATGACTAAAGTTAAATCTGTGAAGAAGGGAGAGGTAGGGGAGGTCATTTTAAGATCTGGTTTTATTTCTCATTATCCTGCTCTGGTTTCATTGTGTATATGTATGTCTGTAGTGTAATAAATTAAATGTTGTGGGGTTTTGAATTTTTTTTTCTTTTTTAGTCCATGTTGCCCATGACATTAATTGTGTAATGATCTCTACTTGTCCTTATCTTGACTCCTAAGCTTCTCAATATATATTTTCTCCCCTGTCCATCTGAAAAGGAGAGTGAGAGAATGACTTTGGTAGGCATCTGGTCTCCAGCCAGGGTCAAACCACTACAGACACCCTCCATTACACCAGATTTCACAAAGCCTCATCCAACCTGGCCTTGAACACTATCGGGGAGGGGGCATTCAAAACTTCATGGGCAACCTCTTCCAGGGCCTCACCATCCTCATAGTAGAGATTTTTTGTTCCCTCATATCTAACCTAATTCTACCGTCTTTTAACTTAAGTCTCCCATGAGACTCTCTCTAGTGATTGATTTTAAGCATCTTTGGAGAGCCTAGGGTATCCAAAACATTTAAAATATAGATATGTCAGAAGACCTGTGAAGATATACACCTGCTTGAGCCTGTAGAGTATACCTCACAACCAGACAATTGAAGGGCATGACAAGTGACCCTTGGTGTGCATATGTGAGCACTGAACTGGTCACTGGAAGAACTATCTCAGACAGAGATTACTAGTTTTTAAAAATCAAGGACATAACTTAGGCAACATTTAGGCACAATTTAGATTGTACTATAATGTTCAAGACATCCGCAGAGGCTGATAGGTATGTTGCAGCTAGAGGTGGAGTTCCATAGAACATGTAAAATGACATGAGTGTTCTGCACTGGAGTAAATTAAAAAAAATTCTAATGTAAAGCCTAGTGGCTCCAAATTCCATTTAATGTTTTGACTTTGAGATCTATTCAGCTACTTAAAATTTAGTTATCTGATACAGCTTGGAATGCCCATGGGTACATCAGACACCCAAACAGGCTGGCAAATAATACAGGGAGCTTAAAGGAGGCACAGGACAATAGATGCTCATGGTCCGGCAAGTAAAGTATGTCCTGAGAAAGTAAACTGAGATGGTAATCCAAAGTTATCCTGGTGGCTCCAACTAGATTCACAGTGCTCTATCTAGAGTTCTGTTAACCAACGATTCCATGATTCATTTGATCTTGATTTTGTTTTAAAGCAGGGACTTGAAATTTTTGGCTTGATTCTCTGCTAAGTAAGGATCCCTTTGAACTATTCTGTAGCCTATGAATGATCCATAATCAGTTCACAAACTTTCTGGCAGAAAATTCCTTGGCAACTGTCCATTGAGTCCATAGTGTTATTCAATGCTCTTCTGGCAAAGGGCCCATCAGAAATCTTCATAATGTAGAGATGTCCACTGCCAACAATAAAAATCTAAGTCTGTAGAAATTTTACCAGTTGCACCAGCACAGTTTATGATAGCATTCTTAAAACTCAGAATTTATATCAGTATAATTTTACATTTCAACATATTTATACGAAACTAAGTGTGGATATTTGGTTTACCTAATGCTGCTTTTTAGACAACTATGGTGGGTCGACCTTGGCTGGATGCTTTATCACTCCACTCCTCAGCAGAATGGGCAGGGGGTCAATAAGATGGAAAAAAACTTTGATGGATCAAGATAATGAAGGCACTTCAATAAAGCAGAAGCAAAAGGATACACACAGAAGCAAAAAAACCCAACCAAACAAAATATTTATTCTCTACTTCCCATCAGCAGTCAATGTCCAGGCACTTCCCAGGAAGCAGAGCTTCAAGGCACCTAACAGTTGCTCTAGAAGACAAACCTCTTAAATTACAAATGCCCACCCCCCTTCTATTAGCTTTTATTGTTGAGCACATGTCATATGGTAACCCTTTGGTCAGTTTGTGTCAGCAGTCCTGGCTGTGTCTCCTCCCAAGACCTTGCCCACCCACAGCCTACTGGTGATGATGAGGAATGTTGTAGAGAAAGCCTTGCTGCCGTGCCAACATTGCTCAGCAGTAGCCAAAGCACCTGTGTGTTACCAACACCTTTCTAGCTACCAGTACACACCACAGCACTGAGAGGGCAGCTGCTGGGAAAATCAACTCCACCACAGATAGCAATACAAGAACTTCCAATTGTGTTTATGTAAAATAATCATATTTTCAATCGTACTGTAAAAATTTTGTGAATATCTCTTTTTATCTGGATCCAAAGAAAAGGAGTCTTTGTGAATATTTACAACATAAAAGAACTATGCACTGCACTAGGCTTCAGACTTAGAACAATGTTATTTGAATTATTGTAGGGTAAAGATGAACAATAAGCTTTTGTGCTGTTGGAATGCAGATCACCATAGGTTGGAATTGTGGGAAGTAAATAAGAAAATTTTGGCAGAAATATTAAGACACTCTGGTAAGCAAGTATTCTGTTTCAGCTGTATAATGTCAAAAGATTTAAATTTATTATCATTTTCCACCAGCATGAAACTGAAATTTATCAAAAAGCAAATAATCCCTTCCAGGACATAGAGGGATGTAAGGTATTTGCTTGACTTTGGTAAAAGCCAAACTTAATTCTTTCTTTAAATAACTTAGGGTAGACATTAAGATTTTGCTCACTCTTGGGATGATTAACTGAACAACTAAGCCTGTGGCTATTCTACAGAATGGCCTTCTATATTTAATAATTTTACCCGGGAGCCTAGAAAGTTTTATCATAGCTAGTATTTTCCATGAAAACTTTTGACTTCCATGAAGAAATGTGTATCTTGGCAAAAAAAGAAAAAAAAGTAAAAAAATCTTAACAAGCTAAAGTGGAAAAAGGTTAGAAGAAAGGTGAAAGAAATCTCTGGCAACAGTTATTAGCAAGTGAGAAGAAATGAGTATATGAGCAAAATATCAAAAACTTTTCCTGAGTGATACTTCTGTACATTTTGGTACAATCTGACTTTTGGTGTAATACAGCTGTATTATTCCCACTAGCTAACAAACTGCAGAACGACACCAACCGTGAGCAGGCTGAGAGACCTCAATTATCACACATGACTAGGCTAAAGATACTAACCACCCCCACCAGAGAAACAGGCAATGTTCCTATGACGTTCTTGTCAGATGGCATCTGATGAGAGTGCTTCCTCTGTGTAAGAACTGTACTTAGGAATCTGCAGACAATGGATCCCTTATGGAGATTAGATGTTGTTTTATGGAAGTGAAGAGCTGACTGTTACTGAAGGTGGAGAACATGGAAACCTGCTGAGAAAATTTAATAAGAACCACAAGATAAAATCTCATAACCGAGTTGGGTGGCAATGTTCCTAGGAAATGCAAGCAATATTTCTGCTGGACATCAAAAAAGGTCTTTTTCTAAGCTCTGAGGGTTTTTTTGTTAGTATATACCGTGAACAAACTACAAAAGCAGAACCCCAAAACTGCCTATGAAAAGAAATTTCCATTACTGCGTTCTCACTCTATACAGAAACTCACAATGCTAAAGATGAGTCCCACTTGAAAACATACACAAACATGTACCAATTATTAGCTTGGTTTATTAATTTGGCATTTTCAAAATTAAATTAATTATTGCCTGCTCCTTTTCCTATTCTGGAGTTTGGATACTTTTTGAGGGGGAGGGGTGGGAGGTGTTCTGTTTTCTATTTTTCCTTTTTTAGATGGGTGCTATGCTTACAATTGAAAATCTATTTAAGTATATGTGACAAACAAGCATATAAATATGCATATTTATACTTCAGGGAAATAATTATTTTACCACCTTCTTGATGAAGACTAGACTTGCTAGTGTCTGTTAAGCATTACAGGAATGCCAGAATTTTAACCAGGCTTCTTGTTGCTGAAGCAGCTTCCTTTGCCTTTAATTCAACCAATCCTTTTATCCAAGAAATCTCCTTAAATCATATCAACATTAACTAGATCACCTGAAACTGTACAGGATTTCCAGCCTATTGAAAAGCATCTCTAAATCAGATAGATGTAGAAAACTAATTCAAAGCTGGTGATGAAAATAGTCAATATATTAGTGTCATTAAGACACTTTGTCAAATCACAAAATATTTACAATTCATATTTTTAAAACTTATTAGAATATTTCATAAGAATATATTTATGAATAGATGCACTGAACAACTTGAAAGATTAATTTGTAGATAAAGAAGGATCTGAGATGGTTTTAGTTGTAATGAAGAAATTATTAATGAAATAACATTCTATAATATTAAACCTTTCTACTAAGTGCTGTATAAATTTAATTTACACCTTTGATATGAAAATTAGTAGCATCAGCATCATGGATGATAACAGTGATGAAAAGACATGTCAGAAAGTAATTACATATGAAAGTGCCATCCCACAAGATTTCCAAATAACATTTTTTTCACATTTACTAAATACTTAGTGTGTCCAAGACCTAAAGAGTATACTTAAAGTAAAAAATGGCATCTTTATTTATCTCTTATAGTTACTTTGCAGTATCTTTCTACAGAAAGTTACTCTACAGAGCTAAAGAACGACTATCAGATTGAAGGAATGTGTACTTTTAAGCAAGGAATATAACAATTGTTTCCCACAGGTAAAGGAGCTAATATTTTTAACTACAGTACTCTGAAAACACATAAAATACTTGCATCTTATATTGCATTACCTACCATAACCTGAACCAAGAAACCTGGTAGTCAGAAAAACTATTCTACCAAAACAATAAAGGGTTTTAGCTTTATTATAATTTCACTCTTCCCCACACACACTCAAACCCCTCCCCAAGTTTTTGCTATTAGCGATCTGTGGCAGATAACAGGTGAGAATGACAAACAGGTAATAAGAAAACTATGTTCTTACCACTTCTATTTTACTCAGCCAACTTTGATGCTTTTGTCAGAGGAAACTTGAATTGAGCTCACAGAACTGACATTGCAAGTTTTGTTGCTCTATAAAACCTAATCAGCTATCTTTGAACTGCTGACTGGAGTAGAGTTTTCTCATTTTCACCTATTTACGCAAAAGCAGAAAGATCTTGAAATTCAGTTGAAATTGTGGAACCTTTGAAATTAACAGGATAAAGGTTCTAGCCTCCCAGGTACTGTATATTAAACATCTAAGGGAATTAAATAAAATGTTGGGGCATATAACACTTGCTTTTCTGCTTTAAGGACAGAAAAAGTAGTACTAAATAGAATTCCCTTTCCTTATATATTAAAAAAGTAGAATCAGGGTAGTTATCTGTGGGAAACTGTATAGAGAGTATCAAATTTGAAGTAAATAAAGTCTCCTTAAAAATAGCACTAGAAAAAAAATCCTAAAAATGGGTATTCAGGCAATGCCTGTGTACTAGTATTGAATAAGATTTTACCAAGCTGGAGTTCCAAAGAACTACTTCATTATTTAAAATATTTGTGACAAATACTGATAGAAAGTGCTACATTTTTGAAATCAATTTTCAAATTAACTCACATACTAAGAAACAAATTTACTTGTAAATTATAAGGCAATTCTATCCATACTCAGAATCTCAAAGAGTAAGTGCTGGTTGTAAACAATATTTTCAAGGAGTATAAGATGTACTTTGAACACATTAAGTACATTCCTTTTTTAAGTGCAAAACGTCCTTCGTCATAAGCTCCTGTCGATGTCTTTCTGTTCTCTTTCCTTCCTTTGTTTCACTGATTCAGAATGGGCACAGATGAGGAGTAGAGGAACAAAAAACAAATACTTTGTTGATTTCCATTTTTAAAACTAGATATTGTTCTAAAAACAGATATTATTGTGTATAGATTTCACATAAACTGTTTCATAGAATCAGGTACTCTCCTTTCTGAACAAATTCAGATAAGAAAATGCGAGGACCCATAATGTATACCAACTTAAGTTTTACTTCGGATAGTTTCCAGTAAAGGATGCTTAAAAAGAAATAGACAACCTATAGAACTCTGTTACCATGGAATGTTTTCCTTTTCTGGTTAGAAAGAAAAGGAATTTTAAATCGATCTTTTATGGTTATCTTCACAATATTTAATTTTCTTGTCTTGCACCTTCTATTCTCTCTTCTTTTCCAGTTACATGCAAAAAGTATATGTGTGGTAAATTGACCCAAAACAGGCACACAATTTTATTCAGAGTTAAGTTCTTTCCGATCACATTTAAGCAGCCCTCTCCAACTCCCACAAGCCTTCATCCTTCCTTTTCACCAGTTAACTGTCATCTAAGAGAAGTATAATTAACAGAGAGCTATAAAGACGATGAACATCAGAGAGAGTAAAATGCTCAAGCACAAGGAATTGTGCCATATCTGATGTTTAGCCCACATATATAGAGATTGTATTACTGAGTTAGCTATACTGTGGAATGATAAACATTTTGTTTCATAACCAGGGGAACAGATAAGAAAAAAAAATGCTGTAGTCCTCCAGGGATGCCTCAGGCTAGATAAATCACTTTAAGACTGACAAAGATATTCACATCTACAGTGACCAAAATGGAACTACTGCCATTAATGCTCTATTCCTGACCTTAAATAATAAAAAGAATGAAATGGGAGCGTATTTCATGACTCAGAATAGGTATCGTGTACAAATAATGGTTTATTGATGTACTGGTTTCCTTTAGAAGGAAAGACTCAGAGATACAGTGGCTGCTATTCTAGATAATACATCTTACAATGAGAAAGACAAATACTTGATAATATTTGCAGAATTACATGAAAGAAAGAACTTTCAAAGTTTCCACGAGGCGTCACCAAAGTCTTTACAGAAAGTTTCCATAACATGCAGAAGATATAAAATCTGAGTGGAACACTTTGTTTGTTATGAAGGTACTTCATGTGCAAAGTAGGGGTGTTTGATGTTTAACTGATCTAGAAAGCCAGATTTCTTAAAGGAACCTCTAGCACCGTGTTTGTACTTCAAATAACATGAATTAATTTAGTCACAGGAAAGGTGTTTTTGGTGTACTTGATCTGCACTTAATGTTTCAATTAACAAGAGTCTATGACAAATACATAGTGTAGCTTCTGTACAGCTGCATAGAATGGAATTATGTCACCATCCTCTTTTTTTTTTAGTAAGTTGAAGAAACAAATATGATATGAAAGGCTTTTGAAAACTGAGGTCATTTAGGCTTAAACCTAAGAGAGGAAGACTGGCCAGTGATAGAGTAAAAACTGTCTCTCTGTGCTATGTGCCTGGAACAATATTTAATCCATCTTTGTTACCTAACAAGTAGTTATGCCATTTTAGGTGTTCTTACCATAACATTGTGTTTGAAAGTATAAATTCAGTTTGCCAACCTCCATAATAATACTGAACTGTCAGAACTATCAAGTACTCTCTTGTCTACTCCTATTCAGAATTTATGTCAGGAAGATTCAGAACTATCTTGAACTGATATTCATTTATAGTATATGAAGGGGTTAACAAACATTTCTGTAAAAACAACATAACCAGCAGATGCTTTTACCTCAATATTTAGAAAGATCACAACAAATAAAGCCTAGTGTAATAAATACAGAAGGTATTTAGGCATGTATTTAAAATGTATAGTAGTACTACTTACTACAGATGCTAATTCTCTATACATTTAACTAGTGGCCGCAGTGATTGTAAATATAAATGTATTTAAATAGCCTACCAGGATATTCTAGAAATTTGTGTTTAAAAAATCCCCAAAACATTTAGTAAACCCTGACCTGTTTTACATTCTTTTTGAGATTTTTTTTTTTGCTTTAAAATAGAAGATACCTCACAATCCTGACAAAATGCTATCCTCTTACTCCTTCAGAATTGCAAGTTCTTGTTTTATCTATGCACACAGAAGTTTGTAAGTATCTGTCAGTTTATCCATCTGTCCAGAAAGAAAGAAACAAATCCCCCAAAAACCCACACCAACCAAACAAAAAAAACCCTACAGGATCTATCTTATGTATTGTGTGCATTAGGGACTTAAGGTGAAATCCTCCTCTTAACCTCTGAAGTTAAAAAGGAACTATCACATCTGAAAAAATGCAGCCTCTTGGGAATGTAAATAAATGCTTCATTTCTCATTAGCTCTTTTTTTTTCTTTTTCTCTAGCTTGACGGATTTTGCCCATGCATGCATGGTAGTGGGAAATGAGAAAGACCTTGAGAGTTTGTTTAATGCTTTATTCAATATACAGCAATCTTAAGCACAAAACAGCACTTAATTACACACGGATAAAAATCACTTATTCTATAGTATATATGATTCTTTAAAACATTTTCTTAAAGAGTCTGTACTGTTTGTGCATCAATCCAAGATTGGATTCCTCATGAATAACAATTTCCATACAACATTCACTCGACTTAGTACATTACATATAAAAACAGAAGGCAGAAAAAAAGCTCAAGGAAGTAGCTAGACTAAGAAAACAATTTTTTTTTTCTTAAAGTGATTGTCCAGACAAATTCCATCTCTGATAACCAGTATATAATTCCTTCAGCGGGTGTTAGGTTATTTTCATTTGAAGATAAAGTTCAGGACAAACCTATTAAACTTAAATAAATCTGCACTTCTAGACCAAAGGCATAGGGAACCCGGGAAAGGAACCAAACCACAGTTTGATAATATCAAAGAGAAGTGTTTCTGAGAGAGTTCACAGATGGTAATGTTCCTTCTCGGAATGTGCGTTTAAGTTACATTTATTGTCACACCTTTGGTATAAGGCAACAAGCTTTGACAGAACTTGTAACCCATTTACAGGAATACCTTGGAACAAGGAGGCCATGAAAAAAGAAACTATTGAATACCCCAATTTTTAAAAGTTTATTATGTTTACAAAATGACTTATTATATGTTTGCAAAATCTCATATAAAAATTACCTTTGAAAAGACATGAGGGATTTAGAAAAAAAAAAGTCATAATTCAATCTTTAATATTTCTTGTTATTTGGCTCTTGAAGAAGATATTGGACATTTGAACCCATATTCATTCTGAAAAAATATTTTAAATTAGAATCTAAGTCATATTTTCATCAAAGAGAGAAAAAGAGGAAAAATATTTCAGAAATGATGGTCAGAGGTTGACTAAATCACTTGTAGAAATATGCTGTAGTCTTTCAACAACTGTAAAAATAGCTGTGGGGTTTGACTACAATCCCAAAATAGATGGAGTCTGAAAACACTGTCTTTGAATCAAGTATCTGAAATCAGAATAAGCATCCTGTGTGAAAGTATCATTTTACCCCTTTCTGTGTCTGTGTAATGGAAGGTAGCTTGATGGAAGGTCCTGCATATATGTAGTCAACTGAAAAGAGAAAGTCATTTGAAACCTGAATTGCTGTTAAAGTCTGTCATCAAGAGGTGATATGTTACTTCATGCACTTGGAAAAGCAAAAACTAATTATAGCACTCCTGAGAAACAAAAACTGGATTTGCCAGAGCCCTTTTATTCCTTTCATATTCAAGGAGAATGTTATGAATTTGGGGAAGTAATAGATCCTGACTGTTTTCAAGGAGATTTTGTGCAATATCATCATAAAGAACAAAAGTCAACTCATCTCGTAAATTACTTTATATGGGATTTTAACCCAAAGCAAATTTTTCTCCTCTTTTTTTTTTTTCCTAGTTAGTGGGTAGAATTAAAATATTAAAAGAAAGTCAATGCTGACAGTCAACATTTGAAAATTGGTACTGTTCTCATCTCAACAGACAAAAATTTAGTGGAAGTCTCTAATATTCCCAAGTATAAGAAAGCAAAAATAAATGTGTGTCTACTGCATCTACTAAAGAAAAATGAATTCACTCCTTTTGGGTGAACAGTAAAAGTAGATGCTATGCAGAATCAACCAAAGAAATAAATGGCCTAAACACACCACTGACATTTCTGAAAAATGCTTAACTGTCATTTCTTTTTCATTGAACACATTACCACCAGTTTTTAGTTTCTTTTCCTATTTTTTAGAGGAAAAAATCATAAATAAATAGAATCTCAACGCAGCAAAACAACTGAATAAAAATTTTTTTAAGTCAACATATAATTATGTGTCTATAGCTCTTTTCTTCCATCCAAACTTTGTGTTTTGTCTTTCTGTCTCTCAAGGTTTGGCTCAGGTCCTCCTTACACACACACAGGGATTCTCTCATATCCTCCTAGAGGTCTTTATAGTGTCCACAACAATATTCTTGTTGCTTCTTGAAAATAGTACTATCGTCCTCTACTTGTACATGTTTAAGGGCCTATTTCTCCCTTGTACTGATAAAGACTTCTCACACAGCATGCAACTTTACCCTTTTTTATTTCCTCGAATCGTTACACTTTCATTCTTGTCCAGATTTCAAGACACATTCATAATGTGGAACAGTTCCTAACCTACAGATTTCTCTGTGATTCTCTTCCTCATTTGCTATAATATTCTCAAACTCTTACCTTCCCTGAGGCAGCTATTGTGCAAGAGTTCATAAAGGTGTGGAAAGGTAAATGTAAGAATAGAATGCATGGTGGTTTCATGAGAAGATTTATTTGACATGTAGAAACTATAGTGATGTGGAGATTTATAGATTTCAGGGATGATTCTGTCTGTAATACTGTCTGGCACAATTTAAATTGCAGAAGCAGAACAAGGCACGTGTATCTCATGACACACTGTACAGATAAGTAAAAAAGTACTTCTGAACTGGATAAATTATATCTAATTCTTGTAACAGGAAGAAATAAATAAACAAACAAACAAGCACCTAAGTATTGTTATGATGAGAATTGAACAGGATTGTTTGATAGTTCAGGCTGGAAGAACTTCAGGAGGTCTCTGGCTGAAAACAGGATCAACTACGAGCTTGGTTAGTTACTGAAGGGCTTTTTTCAGTCTGGATATACAATTGCCATCCTGTATTATTTTAACAACCCCTTTGATCAAATAGAAAGAAACTTACAACTGAAACTAGTTAAAAGACATTTTTCACTGAAAGAAGTTACCCAATATTATAATCTGTAAAGTTTAATACTTTAAAACTACAAGATAGCTGTAAAATAGGCTTCTACATAACTTGGGATATGAACGTTGTTTATCTGAGCTGAACAACTATGAGAAACACATGCTGAACTGTTTTTTCTTTTTTCTTTAGTTCTTCAGAGATTCATGTATGAGCACAATTTTTTATCTAACACAGCCATGGAAAAGTAGTTTGTAATAAGTGGCTGGGTTTTCCCAGTCCCCTTGTTTTTTTAAAGTTTGATGCTTTATAAGTACTCCTGCAAGTTATTCTCTTTCCCTTTGAGCTGTCAGCAAAGTTGAGAAATAAATCTATTCAAACCAAAAAGCATTTACTACATCAATAATGCGCAGGTTTTTTGTCTGAAAACAGGTAAAATATGTCATCTATTGTATTCTTAGTTTTGAAATGTCTTCTATTTTTCTGACATTTTAATGCACTTTTCTGGTCAAAAATTGTAGAGTCTACAGAAATGCTGTGAAAATATCAGATCAGAAACTAGATCAGACTGCTTTCCCTTAAGATGTTTAATGTCCAAGCTATATTAGTGAGTGAGGCAGTTAATGCTCTACTCTAAAAATACAACAAATTTAAACTCATCCTGTAGATTTCAACACAGTGCAAATAAAACAGGAATAATGTAGTATAAAGGAGTCAATCACAGTATTTATTTGACTATTGCAGCTCCATAAACAAGATTTTGCTGGCATCATCTGCGCTGAAACCAAGTGTAACATCTCTCCTTAAACATATGCATAGAATGGGATTAACCTTAACAACCTTAGACTTCTGCTATATACGAACTAATCATCTAGAATCCTTTAAGAATCCAAGAAAAGAAATAGGAATTTTCAGGGTGTACTTGACATGACCTATCTTAAACTTCTACCTCAAGAGTGGAAAAAATGCTGTCTGGAAAAAAATATTCAGTCTAGACTCATGACAAAACAAAAATGTTGTCCAGAGTGGCTACATATCAAATCCATTCTCTCTCCCACACATATCCACACCCTCAACAAAACCACAACAGAAAACAGCACAAAACAATTATTTTTAGTGAGGTCTTTTTAGATGTTTACAGCATTTTATGTAGCTACAATTTAAATGTAATTTATTTACTTTTTTAATAATCATTCCATTTCATTCTTGTCTATTCTGGTTAATGTTAAAGAATTATACTGGCAGAATTATGAATACAAAAGCCCATACATAAATTCTTACACTAATCACTTTTTCACATAGATACATAGAAATCAAGTCCAAACTAAATATGAGTATTTACAAAGTGACTCAAACTTTGAATCTGGTGATTGTCCTATCAGATTTTCAATAACTCCACTTATTCCCAAACTCAGAAAGTTAGGCATTAGGTGCATAAAAGGTGCAATAATTCAATCACTTCAGTTTCTAGTTCATACAGAAAACTGATGGATAGACAGCATCAGGCTTGGGAATCTGTAGAAACTCATTCACGTCTTAAGTCTTTGGAACCCAATTTCTTAAAATATTTTTATTATATTGAAACAATTAGCACTGTGCTTTTTTCTAATGGGGTCTAATTATATTTCTCAGCCACATACAAAAAAATGTGTGCAAATATGTGCAAGTTGCTTTGACAGTTTCATTACATTTATTTTGGTATAAATATCTGTGTACACCTCAGCGATGCTTCACTTCAGAAAAACAGTATTCTTCACATCTCATGCAAGGGGATGTATGACATCGGTTCATTGCTGAGTTTCACCCTGGAGGTTGATAAATTTATTCAGCACCTACTGCTTCAGTGGTATATCCATATTAATATGAACCTGTTGTGTGATTTAAAAATCAATTTTCTAATTATAAATAATTACTAGATAATAGCCCAGTAAAAAGTCAAATACACTGGAAATCATGTATTCTAGTAAACAAATGTGTCATGTCTACTCCAGCTCTTTACACCCACTATGATACCATATACATTTATATTATATAAACACATAGAAATGCACATAATTTTATATTGTATGAAATAATATTGAAAGAAATTTTATAATGTACATTTATATTTCATAGTAGTTGCTGCTATTACAATGTAATATAAAAAGAAATAATATCTAGAAATACAAAATAAACTCCAAGGAAATATGAAAGTCTAGCGTTACACTAAATACCCCAAGCCAGTAAGTGTACTGTAAAGTCAAATGTCATAATATCATCTTGCTTTCTTCTCTGTGAATAGACGATAGACTGAGAAACATTAGAAGATAATTACTCACCAATAGATTAAAATAAATTGAGTGCAAACTTTACCATTTTTATGTGTTCAGGTTAAGCTTAAAATGACACATTGCATTTGTTTATCATGTATGTATCTGTGCTGGTTTTGGATGGGATACAGTTAGTTTTCTTCATAGTAGCTAGCATGGGGCTGCATTTTGGATTTGTGCTGAAAACAGCATTGATAATAAAGGGATGTTTTTGTTATTGCTGAGCAGTGCTTACACACAGCCAAGGCCTTTTCTGCTTCTCACACCACCCCTCCAGCCAGTAGGCTGGGGCTGCAGAGGAATTTGGGAGGGTACAGAGATGGGACAGCTGACCCCAATGGACCAAAGGGTTATTCCATACCTTGTGATGTCATGCTCAGCATATAAACCTGGGAGAAGAGGAAGGAAGAGGGGAATATTTGGTGTGATGGTGTCAGTCTTCCCAAGTAACCTCTATGTGCAACGGAGCCTTGCCCTCCTGGACATGGCTGAACACCTGCCCGCCGACTGGAAGCAGTGAATAAATTCCTTCTCTTGTTTTGATTGTGTGCGAGGTTTTCATGTTACTTATTAAACTGCCTTTATCTCAAATCATGAGTTTTCTCTGTTACTCTTCCGATTTCCTCCCCCATCTGACCAGGAGGGAGCGAGCGAGCCGCTGTGTGGTGCTTAGTTGCTGGCAGGGGTTAAACCAGAACAGTTTGAGTATGTAGTAAAATTAATCCCCTATTCATGTAAATCAATTAGCATCAGAAATAAGTATTAAAGCTTTTTTTCCTATCAGATCCTAGGTAATATTACCCAAATGAATTTGAATCACACTTCATGGAACAGACATTGGTTCAAATAGATAAAATCCAAGTACGCAATTTCTGTCACTCGAGATCTAATGATTATACAATGAAAGGTGGAAAAACTTTCATTTTCTTATTTTCAGTGGCATTAACACGACTCTAATTTCCAAAACATATTTTCTGATATGTTACAATGTTAAAA
Source organism: Porphyrio hochstetteri (assembly GCA_020800305.1). Taxonomy (NCBI): domain Eukaryota; kingdom Metazoa; phylum Chordata; class Aves; order Gruiformes; family Rallidae; genus Porphyrio; species Porphyrio hochstetteri. Next base: position 180,997,857 of record CM036905.1, on the reverse strand, counting down.
CTTATTAAAGTAGCTCTTTTAAATCACATTTTTATGTAAACCTTTACGCTTCTCAGAAGTTAACTAGAACATCACTAAATTAGGCTTCCATTTCATGTTATATAACTTTCAAGCTCCTGAAAATAAGGAATTTAGGCTGAAAAAATATATCTCTGTCAGTAGAGAAATAGATGCACTTCCAGGGCACAAGTGATCCCATCCAAAGTTTTAAGATAGGATGTGTCTGTCTTTCTAGAGATCTCTGCATCTGTTTGATGAGGCAGTTTATAACTTTATTTTTCAGGTACCTGTGTTAGCATAGATAAAACCAAGGATAAGCAAGTGACCTGTTTTGAACATTGTGTTAGATTTAGGCTTTTATAACTTTAACTCATGTCTACTTACTTGTGACTGCTCAGAACACAAGTTACTCCTTCACCACAAAGAGTGGCCATGCTATTTCAGAAAAGCAGCAGTCTGTCTTACACTGGAACCAAGCTGAGGTGGCTTCCCACCAGATTAATTGTCTATGCAAGATTATACTGATGTTTTTTTAACGAATCCTCATTCATAAGTCACAGTCCAGCTGTTTTTCACAGTAGGATGCCATATTACTGAAGAGCTATTACCAGGCTAGCACCTGCCCTCGTCACTTTACATCTTACAAAGTCATTTTGATTACAGTTACTTTCATTTATTTTTGAAGTAGTTTACAGCAGAAATGATATGAAGATGGTCAGAAAGGTCCTCAGAATACTCCACTAAGTTATAATCACAGTATGTAGGTCAAGGAAGTACATATATGTAAAACTACATACAAATACTTGAAAAGCCTTTGTAAAAGAGAACAGGGAAGTTTAACAGAGAAATTAGTCAAAGAGTTCATTAATATAAAATTTCATATATTTCCAATAATTGATAAACAGCTGGTTCACTTGACAATTACTTCTTATATCAACTCAAGCAGCTTCTAATCTCAATTAAGTTCATATTTACAACAAAGTAAAGATACATGCTTTTTCCTAATCTCTTTTCAGCTTTATAGTTTACATGGAAGACAGAAGAATCTTGGGAGTTTTCTGCACCCTGAAATTTATCTTTACAGGTCGTCACATGTTTGTTTGTTTGTTTTTTTTTTAAATGTACACACATGAAGTTACCCTATCTAATATTATAAAACAAGGCTGTCCATTTCTTGCGGAGAGAGACATACAGCATCTCTAATCAAATATCCCTTTGGATTTATATCAGCCAGAATTCTAGGAGTTCTTGCTTGTAGCTCAACATCAGACAAAAAGATGAGCCAAAATGTTTCTAAACCAGTATGTAGGTTGCAGGACCTGGGAGATTCATTCCCCTGACATGTGAGATTTCTCCTAACGCAGGAGATCAGGCACTGCTTGGAACCCTCCTCGACTGTGCTCTGAGGTTTGCTTACAAGAAAGATCACAGAGAAGAAGGAGGAAGCTGCACACTTCATGTTGACATCCACTTAGGGTACAGTATCCTGTTAGTATAGGACCCCCACAGAAAAGAAATGCATAGTTTGACTGGCTGTAATGCTTTATGTGGTCTGATAATAACCCATATATTCACTTTTCCACACAAGCATGAAGTAATATATTATTTTTCTATAAATATTTGAAAATAAACAAATATTTAAGTAATTGCATGCATAACAGTATGAATTGCAACAGGAAGAATCTACAGCCCATCTTCATAAAAAAACAGAATTATAGAATCCTTTAGGCTGGAAGGAATCTTTCAGATCATCAACTCCAACCATTAACCTAGCACTGCCATGTTCACCACTAGACCATATCCCAAAGATCCACATCAACATGTCTTTTAAATACCCCCAGGGATGATGACTCAACCACTTCCCTGGGCAGCCTGGTCCAATGCTTAACAACCCTTTTGGCAAAGACATTTTTCCTAATATCCAGTCTAAACCTCCCCTCATACAGCTTGAGACAGTTTCTCTTTGTCCTGTTATTTGGGGAGAACAGACCAACACTCATCCAACTACATCCTCCTTCCAGGTAGCTGTAGAGAGCAATAAGGTCTTCCCTCAGCCTCCTTTTCTCCAGGCTAAACAAACCCCATTCCCTCAGCTGCTCCTCATAAGACTTGTAAGTACTAAACACACTAAAAATGTAAACACTTTAAAATGCTTAGTTTTAACAGTGTAATCATCTCAAGCAGAAGAGTTTTGTTTAACTTCACAGTGAACAAGAAATTGCAGGAGGACTTTTTTATTATTATCTCATGTAATTTAGACAACAATTTCACTAACTCGTTTACTACTGTTATTTTCTTTCAGTTTATAAGGAAAATAGTTTGACCTACAATACAGATTCTCTTGGTATTTTGTCAAATTTATTTTATGCCAGCAGCAGTCACTGATTTTAATTGAATGGAAACAACAGCTCTCATCCTGTGTGTCACATTGCTGGATTTTGTATCATTGAATTTCAATCTGGTTTCACTGGGACCTGCCGAATGTGGCTTACACCAACCTCTGAGTCTCCTTGCTATACTCCTTTCCAGGGCAGCATTGTTTGCCTTTTGTCTGCTTTCTGATTAAATTGACACCACTTTACCTTTTGTGACTCCTGTGTTATTTTCTGTTGACAGCATCTAGTAATGGTAACAGACCAGTGTCCTTGTGGAAGGGGCAGAAACCATTGATTGGCTGGGTGTATTAATGCAGGCTCTTTAAAAGTCATGCAGACGTGTCTTTGTGCTAACTGGCAGCTGAATGGGGGCTAGTGAGAGATGTTATTAACCATAGATAACAGTCAGCACCCTCTATTCACTAGCAATGTCACTTTCCACCATTTGAGGAACAGTTGGTACTGAAATTTGTTAAAGCAATTCTTTCCCTCCCTATACACATCCTGGACTGAAGCTATTTCAGGAAGAAGAGTGGAAATAGTGTTCTGATTAGGCTGATGTTGGTAGGATGTTCAGATAATTTCCAGGGAGCTGAAACACTTAATACAATCCATCTGCACTTCACAGCTAAAAATCTCTTTAGGACAAGATAGGCTCTGCTGACATGAGAGGCTAAATGTTTATCATAGATAGGGAATTTATAATTGCCTTTTCAGAAATGAATGATTAAAAGTGGTTACAAGAAGCACCTGGCTATATAAGTTGTATCCATAAAAACACAAGAGAGATGTAATAGTTATGTCAAATCCTTCTGCTATGGTCCATTAAAATGTGATAGGAAAATTAAAATACCAAAGCCTTAAGTTACGAACTTTACAAAGCATCAGTATTTAAAGTTAAAATGTAAGTGTAGAATGGGCTTCATGTAAGCACATATACTGAACATGAAACTCTTCTTCAGCCCCAGCTCTGCCCAGCAACAGTCAGACTTGTTTTTTTTCATGTTTTCAAGATTTACATACAAATTTCAGAGATTTTTTTTCTAGATTCAGGAATTTGCCAAGAGTTAAAGTAGAAACAACAGCTTCCTTCTGCTTAGTTTGCGTTATCATGAATAGCATAGACTAACCAATATGATTTTCATCAGTATTCTGAAAATATAACTGTCCTTATATTTTCCTCAGAAACTGAGAATTTCATCCTGATTCTAAGTTACCCTGTGAAAAAATTAAAATGCTCGGCAGGTCAAAATTTCTGACAAAAAATGTAGGATATACTAGCTCATGCACAACACCACATTAAAGTCACTGGCTTCTACAATATAGCTGTCTCACATCCAACCACCTCTTAAGCACTACTCGAATAAATTCAGCCCATCTTCATCCACTCATTTAAACATTGCCTAGTTATCACAAGACATTACAGAAATTGAATGGAAGTGCAAATCCCCACTGATTCTCCTAATACAAGTAGGACCCGCACATGCATAACCATAACCCACGTATATATGAGCAGGACCTGCAAAGAAGTACTGATTAAGCCAAAAGATGGTATGTGTTGTGTATTGTTTTGAGGATAATTAAAATGTCACCTCCTGTGACATTACACATGTACTATTCCATACACTCAGTAGAATGATATTTACTTTATTGAGTGCCTTTCTTCACAACAGTTATTGTTTTGCTCCACTGTGGCACAGTGCTGCCTACTTAGAATATTATTCACTACCTGTGGTTTCCAAAAATATGTTTCCCATTATAAACAATGATGTTATTAGGGGTTTTTTTTAAGATTTTTATTTTAAATAGCAAACATAGAGAACTCTTATATGTAGTAAGGACAAAAAATAAAACCAAAAGGAATATTATGTCATTTGTATTCATATTCAGCATGATAAGATTCATTCCAATTTTGACAAGGTGTTTTTTGCCTTTTTCAGAAAAATGTGGCAATATGCTGTAATACAGCATATATACATGTCCATAGGCTATTACCAGGCTATTACTAGAATCCTACCGCATTGTTGTCTCTTCTCAGCAGTGGAGATTCTCAAATAATTCAGTGGTGTGTCTGTTGTCTTCACATATGTGCCAAAAAAAAAAAAATAATAAAAGTGTTCAGAGCATCATTTTAAGTAAACTACATCATTAATTAGGCCTTTGCATACTGACATTTTTTGCTGCTGCATTTTTAAATACCCCATCAGGTATCTAAAAATATATGTCCCAGTAATAATGATATTGGAATATTTTTCAATTTTTAGTGACATAGATGAAATAGCATCTAGTTGGAATCATAAATGATATAGATCTGTCAAACTAAGTCCTGATGGATATTTTTGTTGCTGTGTCTCCAACTCTGAAAGAACAGTAATGTGGATGACACTCAGAGGCTGCTGTAATTAAACTCTCAGTCCATCTGTGCAGAAGATTTCATAATATTTTCAAGAATAGAATGCTTTCAATATTTGTACATCTTTATTTTGGATTTCTAAGGAATACATGATACCGTGAAACTTTGTATGGAAGTTTCCTTCAGAATGTTTCAGTAAAGTAGAAGGCAGCAACTACCTACAGTATTTAAAGGTTAACCTACTTTTTTTTTTCCTTTTACAATACCTGTGTGCAGTCTTTGCTTCATTTGTAAGAATTGGTGGTACTACTGGAAAATAAAATGGAGCCGAAAGGGTGTGTGGGGGGGTTTCCTTCCTTCTCAGGCATTAAATATTCTATGGCTATGAAATGTGTGGGCAGTGAAACTACACTATGGCTAGAGGCCAAAGAATTGTAAAGACAAAAGAAATGGAAAAAAGAAGTTTACTGATTCAGTAGATAGCTGCATATATATATATATATATTTTTTTAATGAGAAATCATGTCAAAAAAGCTGTTATTGTGATTTCAACAACTGTAGCAAAAGATATTTTGTAAACATGAGCTCATGAGTTGGCAGATATATATAAAGTCCTCAGAATGATGGAAAACCTTTTTGGACCTCAAATAAGAGTTAATATATACAAAAATTTTCATTGAGTCTTTAAAGAAACTCTACAAATAGCACTAGGAAGTAGTGGTGACTAGAGACTGACAATTCCATTTCTCTAGAAACTTTTAAAATCTCAGTATCTGTTTAATCCCATGTTGGGAAAATGAACAGACAAGCAAAACCACCAACCTTCTTCCCCCCCCGCCAAAAAAAAGACAACCCACAAAACCAAAACAAAACCAAACCAAAAACCAACCAAAAATCCCACAAAACTAAAAAAACCCAAAAATATATTTTGTGACAATTAGGAGCATAGAATTGTAGTGTCAATATCCAATACAATCAGTGTAAGATGCTATGTTCTAAAATATTTACCTGAGCATTCTGTCTACATAAATGATTTTAACTCCTTTTACTGTCTCACACAGTTGTGCTTTCAGTATCCCAGGTCAATTTAAGTCATGCAGAGTACAGATACGATGCTAGTTTTCATAATTCTTGCTTAGCATCTTACAAAGAAAAGTAGGGAGTTCTTGGTTTTCATTGAAGCCATCAAATTTCTGCTGGGTATTTCTGTTTCAAAAATATATTTTGCCAAATATATTGAATATATTCTAAATTCTTCCACTCATGAAGTAATAATCAAATGTGAAGTATTCTGTTGTTTTTCTTGTAGTAAAATAGATTAATTTAAAAAAAAAATTGAAGGATATTTTTTAAATGAGAAGGTTAGATATAGTTTAAAAATGTGAGAGCTGAAGGTTAGATACAGTTTAAAAATGTGAGAGCTGTTTTGATGACAAAAGAAGTGATGGTCAGGATCTTTCAAAAAAACACAAATAAATGTATTTTACCAATCCTAAATACTTTGTCCCTAAATTAATACATTCCTGAATATGTTTGTAATTCTATATTTGATAGTCAACAGTTGTGAGTTGTTTGGATTTTTGCCAACCTCACTAACCCATCTGTCCTCACTTCTGAGGGCTCAGCAGCACTCCAAAGCTTGGCTGCTGCTTACTATTGCAACTGTTTTTGAGTTCCTCACAAGCTAAAGTTCTGCACAGCTGCTAGCATCATCATTTGTCTGCCACCAGCTCTTGCAGTCTTGTGTAGCTGATCACTTCCACTATATGATTCAAGGAAGGGAAGGAGGAAGTAATGGGAAATAAAATTACTATCTGAAGACAAGAAGCTACAGACATCACTGATTTGTCCTTTTGTATTTTCTTACTTAACAAAAGGCCACACAACTAATGAGAAACCAGAACATATAATGCAGCATGGACAATGAATTACCAGCTGGAGATTACATCCAAAATATTTAAACGTAGAATTAAAAATACAGGGTTTTTTGGGAAAAAAAAAATATATTCCACAGTTAGAATTGTTTACATTAGTCCCAACAACTAGTTTAAACTGTTCTGTTTCATCACTTATTTTCTACATATTTTAGGAAAGTCTATTCCACTTAGATCTCACTAGTTTTTCTACACTACATTTGGCCAGGTTTTTAATTCCATTTGTAGTCAAAATACTTACAACATTTTTTCAGGTATGTTGTATTGTAGTAAGTCAGTAGAACCTGAAAATAAGCTAAAAAATCCCCAACAAACAAAAAGCTGTTTTCAGTTTTGTCCTCAGGGTATTTGGGACTTATTAAAATATATCACAACATAACAAGAGGTAGGAGGGTTGTGTTAAAAAAAAAAAAAAAAAACACAGAAAAGAAAAAAGATTTGAGGAATTCAACATCATGCTTAAGCTTCCTATGGGCACTCACATAAATATAAGCTGACACTTTATGAAAGGCCACTGTAGTTCATAAAATTATAAGTTTAGAAGGGAACCCAAAAGACAAGGTCTACCATACACCAGGTGTTGTCAGTACTGAAACATGCATGCCTGCTTTTCAGTTAAAGAAGATCCAAATTCTCTGCCATAATCTATTCCAGGATTTATAAATTAAATTGGGGGCGGGGCAAGGGGGACAGGTATCTCCACCATTTAGTTTTCCTCAGTGTAGTTAAACTTCATTACTTCTTAGTTTATGCGTTTGGAACAAAGGAAATAAAATTCTTGTTTCCTGTCTTACAGTTCCCTTTTTATGCATATGAAACTGTTTACTGCATTCACTCTTCAGCCTACCTTTTCTCCTTTTGAACTACATATACTAATTTATTCAGGGCTTCCTCACTTGATCCTGTAGCCTAAACACTTGATATTTAATTCTTCTTTTAACTATTTCCCCTCTATTCACAATTTCATAAGTATTTCTAGAATATTTTGAGAAATGTGCCCAGAACTGGAAGTAGTATTCATAGTGAGTTTATACAGTACTAAGCAGAGTAGAGAGATTGTTTCATATCCTCTAGGTTATAGTTCCTGGGTATTATGCTTGCATTCTTTACGGTCTTGCTCAATTTTATTATGACCTTACTAAAATCATAGTCTGTTACCTTTATTACTCCTTTATTTACCACTCCTCCATAATTTTATAAATAGAAACTGGTTCATTCTAATAAATTCTTATTGGCTATAATATTGTTTTCTTTATAGGTGTCTCAAAATATTTCAACATATGTCCTGGATGTCAAAGTTAAGGTGACAGGTGAGTAATTCCCTACTTTCCCCTTTTTGAAGATGAGACCAATGCTACTTTCCTCCAGACATTTGAAAGATCATATACTTTCAAAAAGACTTCAAGAATAATTGCTAATAGTTCTCAGGTTCCATCAGCTAATACTTTAAATAGTGTGGGCTGAAACTCATTTGTCCCAGAAAATCTGAAAACCTGTCATTTATTAAAGTTCTTTCTAAACTGTTCTCATTGAAGCATGAGATCTCATCTTCTGCTGATGTTGTTGAGAGACTGCATTAACCACATAATAGATGATCTTTTTGTTAAAACAGATAGAAGCCCCCAAAAATTTCCAGTCTAATATCTGTTGCTAAATAAAATAGGGCATGAAGCACCTATTGCTCATTTTGATGATTATTTTCACATCATTTGGTAGTGGTTTATCTCACTACATCTCATACTGCTTACGGCAATACAAAGGCACAATTCAGTAATTTGAACTATATTTGATTTTGTTCCCTCAGTTTTCTACAGTTCCTCAAAACTATTGCTGTAAGCTTTACACTGTTCTTCCTCACTACATTCATGTCATGCACCATAGCCCTCAGCACACATCTTCGGACATGTGTTGGACCTGTCTCAGACATGGGAACAAAATTCTCTGCTCACAAATTGCCAGAGAATCCCCTGGCAGGGTTTTGGCACATGTCAGCTAGCACAGTTTGTGAGTTATAAGTTTGCTGGGGCCATTTCCAATAGAGAATTTTCTGAATCCACAGTTTTGGAAGTTCACTTTGCAAACTATATGTAAGCTACATGGTGTTAGTTAGCGTCATGGCCAGGAAATGTTCCTGGACAGCATTACTTTGGTGGTGTAGACACAACATCATCTTCCCACTGCAACAGTCTCTATATTATACAAGATCCATAGCTAAGGATTGTATATTGCTTATGTGGCCAGATTGTTCCTGAAAACCAAAGAACAGTTGCTAGCTCCTTTTAGTTAGCAGACTTTTTAGGTTTGTTTAGGGTTTTTTTTGGGTTTTTTTTTTCATTTTTATTCTGCATCACCATACTTATTTTTGTATCAATAAGACAGTTTCCATTGTATAAATGTTTTCTTCTTTTCTTTGAGATCAGTGAAAAATATGCACTTTAGCCAGGCTTATCACTCATAACACTTTAATTTAGGACAGTTTCACACAAATTCATATTTCTCCTTTTCTGTTTCAAATGTAATGCATTTCCTCTTTCCTATTCTGAAGATTATGAATGTAATCATTTCATACTTCATGTCTTCCTAGCTAGGTCCCACCTCAATATTCCCAATCAGTTCTTCTCTATTAATTAGAATAAAATCTATTAATTAGAACCACATCCTCAAGATGTTTTCTACACCTTCTGTATAACTAAATTGTTACCTATGTCTTCCAAGAATTTGTGGATCAGTATGGCCAGGGGATTTATCTTATCCAGCTGTTGAAATCAACAACGCAGACTAAGAAATCTGACTGTGTCATTGCAAAATTCAATTATAGTCAGTGGAGAAAAAGAAGCACTTGGAGTACATAATTCACCTTCTGCATACCATGTGAAGGATTCTGTTATTTATCAGTCATGCCAAATAACTGAGGAAACAGTTTTGGTTGAGGGACTGTTTTTGATCCACTCACAAGCTGGATCTTAACTACAGCTGCTGTCTTCACATAATGAGTCAAATTACTTTTGACTAAATAAATAACTTCAGATTGGTCACTGGAAAGCAATGAAATAGTTTAGAGTTTTCGTCCTACTGTATCATATAACCAAGTTAATTTAGCTGATTTCACAGAATCACAGAATGGTTGGGGTTGGAAGGGACCTCTGGAGATAATTTAGTCCAACCTCCCTATCAGAGCAGGATCATCTAGAGCAGGCTTCACAGGGCAGCATCCAGGAGGGTTTTGAGTATCTCCAGAGATGGAGACTCCACAACCTCTCTGGGAAGACTGTTACAGGGCTCTGTCACCCTCATAGTAAAGAAATTCCTCCTGATATTTAGGGGGAACTTCCTATATTCAAGTTTATTCCCATTGCTTCTTTTCCTGTCACTGGGCACCACTGAAAAAAGACTAACCCCATTCTCCTGACATCTACCTCTCCAGTATTTATAAATATTGATAAGATTCCCCCCTCAGTTCTCTCCTCTGGGCTAAAAAGGCCCAAGTCCCTCAGTGTTTCTTTGTAAAAGAGAGGTTCTAGTCCCCCACCAATCTCCATAGCCCTTTTTTTGTACCGTCTCCAACAGACCCATGTACTTCTTGAACCAGGGAGCCCCGAACTGCACCCAATATTTCCTTTTAGGTCTTATTGTACAGAGTCACTGATCATAATTTATACATTCACATGGAATTTTAACACTGATAGTGACCGTTATTGTTCTTCTGGTTCTCTCCAATGTTATACCAGAAAGCTAAAAACTTTCTAGTTGCAATGGATCTGGAAATGCTTTAGTAGTTTTGTAAACAGCTAAGATTTCTTTTGTCCTTAAAGTCATATTGGAAAATTGTACTTTTTTTTTTTGAGAAAATGCCAATTATGAAAGCAGGCAACATGAGCAGTTAACCAAATGGGGTTGAACTTTTATTTTTTAAAACTCTTTGTCAATTAATCTACTACCCACCGCCTTCTCTGTGGGTGTATGTATATGCACAGGGTATCTTTCAGGGCTGCTCAAATTCTGCCTTTGAGATAGCATGGGAATCATGTTCTTCATTTATTTATTATTTAATTTTCCCAATCTATACATTAAAACTTCATTACAAAATCAAGAAATAGACTATATGCTTGGATTAGGAATTCTAGAATGCTATGTGAACAACGTGCTTGTGGTTTTATTAAACAGAGACTTATGTGGCCTGCAGTTCATTGCATAGTGAACTGATCCTATCATAATAGGGTCAGTTTTGTGTATTCAGTAACTTTTGCCTATTTTCTTTCCATGGTAGTGCATCTGAACTCCTCTTCCTTCTTTCTAGATCTATTGTACATTTTTGATCTATTACAAAATATTACCCATTCTTATAATGCTTTATTGTATGAGACACTCTCCTCAAATAGTAAGTTTGACTATAGAATCACAGAAGAGAGGGTATGCACAATTTCTCTAAGCAACATCTTACGGGGCCTCAGCATCCTCACAGTAAAGAATTTCTTCCTAATATCTAAAGTAAATCTCCCCTCCTTCAGCTTAAGGTCATTATTCATCCTTTCACTATACTACTACCTGATAAACAGTCCCTCTCCATCTTTCCTATTGGCACCCTACAGGTCCTGGAAGGCTGCTCCAAGTCCAGGCTGAACAAACACAACTCTCTCAGCCTGTCTTCATATTAGAGGTGCTTCAGTTTCTGATAAACTTTGTGGACCTCCTCTGGACTTACTCCAACAGGTCCACGTTCTTCTTGTGTGGGAGGTCCCAGAGCTGGATGCAGTACCGTAGGTGGAATCTCACAAGAGAAGAACAGAGGGTGTAGAATCACCTCCCTCCACATGCCAAACATAAGTAGTAGCTTAATATCACTCCAGTATTTCAAGTTCCACAATAATGTAATAACTGCTGGCATTACATAGGCTGGTATTTTTTCATCCAAGAATGATAAAAAGCGATAATGATAAGTGAGTCTTAAAGGAACAATTTTGAAAAGTTTTAAATCTCATCAACTACTATTTACTTCTGACTAAAATAAAAGTTACCCTATAAACACAAAAGGGTAGATCTATATCAGAAGAAGTCAAGATAGAATTTGTTGGCTAAATACTAATTGCAGAAATCACTAAATGAGATCCTATGGCACATGTTATACAAGAGGTCACACTAAATGACCACAACATCATGAATCTACAAAAATAGCTGTTGCTGCTTTTTATTTAATACAACTGTAGCTTCCTAAAAAATATTTTTTTATTCCACAGTTTAGCCTTTTGTTTTGCACTGAAAGCTTCTTGTCTTCAGGCCTTAAGAAACTGATTGACACATTTTTTTCTTATACCTTTTATCTTTGGGCATACCATTACTTTTAAGTAAAAGAAGCATAGTTTGTCAATTCATGTACTGCACAGCTGGTTGGATACCCTGCTTCATCATCTTGGTGTGGTGATCTGGGCCAGCTGCCAGACACCTACCCCGATATTCTCTTACTCCCCACCTCCTCAACTCAACAAGAGGAGAAAATAAGGTGAAAAAGTTAACTGGTCAACATAAAGAAAGGGAGATATCTTGCTAGTTACAGTAACAGGCACAAGAGACTCAACTCAGGGAATATTAATTTAATTAATTGCAAATTTAAAACAGAGTAGGGTGGTAAGAAATTAAGACAGAAACTAAAACAAAAGCTAAAACACCTTCTTCCACATACATCTTCTTCCCAGATTCAGCTTAATTCCTTTATTCCTCCTGAATAAACACAAACACACACACACACCATGAACGGCACACAGGAGAGAGGGAATGGGCTGTTTTCCATAACAGTTTCTCTGCTGTTCCTTCCCTCCCAGCTGTCTGCAGGGCACATTCATCTGCTGCAGTGTTGGAGTTCTCTATAGGTACAATGTGGATATCTGCTCCATCATGGTCCTTCATAGATGGTGCCTGGACCACCTATGGCCTCCCTCCTCCCCTACCTTCTTCTCTTGCCTTGGTGTCTGCAGGACTCTTTCTCATTTTTTTCTTCTCTCTTCACTTCCTGTCTGTGAAGTATTTCTAATCTTCCTTAAATATGCTGTCACTGAAATGTCACCACCTTTGCTGTGGGGCTCAGTCATACTCTGCGGTGGGTTGGTTGGAGCCATCTGGAATTGGCTGTGTCCAGCATGGGGCAGCCCCTGCCTCTCCTCACAGAGGCCCTTGAAGCCTCCACTGCCAAAACCTTGCCACCTACAACTAGTGTTTTTAACATCATCCCTGACATTTTCTGCATTTTCTGACTACTTTTTTTTTTTTACTTTTTTAATATTTTTTTTTCCTAGAATGAGCTGACTGCATTGGGACATGAGTCTGAGGATTCCACTAGAACTCAGAAAAGAAATACTATTCCTTGGTCCTCCTTTATTTAGCAGTATTGTGAAATATCACTACTCCAGTTTCACAGCTTTTTCCATTTAGTTGTTATTGCCAATAGAAAGAGGTGATACAGATCGCTCACATGCATTCTGTAGTCCTGGTATACCATCCTTGCATTTAAATAAGCTAAGTAAATGAAAATAAAGAACTGTGAGGGACTGCCTAGCACCAGAATATAGCATGGTCATTATCTAAAATGCAAATCAATATAAACAGGTGATAATGTGTGTATCTCGGAAATCTGTTGAAAGTAGTGATGTGCCAATAAACAAGTTTCATGCATTTTATTTTTTAGATACACCTGTCTGCAAGTTTTTCAGTTTTGCAGTTTGAAGATGGCTGGACTTGCAACAATTTAACTCCAATCTTCTCTGTATAGGGAAAAAAGGTTAAAAAAAAACCCCAACAAATTAATCTACAGACCACATCTCCATAGTAAAATAGCAGGTTTCTTTTCTCTTATCAAACGAGTCTCAAACTTTTCACAGATATTCAGTTTTTCTTTTATTTTTCCTTTTTTATTGTTTTTTTTTTTTTTTTTTTTTTGAGTGATGTAAACAGCATTACCATATTTTTTAACACCTATTTCATCTGTTCAAGCACTAATATTGAGGTGAATATGTCCCTCTGGGATACAACTCAATTATGCATCAGTTTTATCTCTAATTCCTACAAAGTGTTCTGTTTTCCTTGAAGTTACTAAGTTTCTGTTTCTATATACCTTCAAGCTAGAAATATGCTTTTCTTCTTTTGCTTAAGTACATAATTTATTCCCAAGTGATTTTGTTTTTTTTTTTCTTTTTAAACTGCATGCTGCTATTGTATACTGGGGTTTGAAACGTGCCAATGGATGCAACAATTCCATTAGGAGATTCCACACTGGCAGCCAATGTAAATACAGTTGGGCTTCAACTTGCTCATATGGCTAAAGTGCTATGGTGATACTGCAGAGGAAGAGAAGTTTTCATCAGCCTATAAAAAGCTACAAGATGCCAGTTGGCTAACTGTCCTAGAGTATATGCTGCTTCTCAACACATTCTTCTGGGTCAAAGTATTTGAAATACTTTTGGCAAGAAAGCCTATCAGTACTGCCATCATCACCATCATGGAGTCACTACTCTTAATCAGTAATACATTTCTGGCAGTCAGTCTTCTCACATACAAACCTTTGAATCCACACGATTTTGTATTTTAACTATGAAAATCAAGAAATTAAAACAGGTTTGAACTGACTCATATATCCAGACACTTAGAATTATTTTCCTTCTTGAATTCAGATTTTAAAATAATCCTTTAGGCTGAAATGCTCATGTGACTCCAGCCATATAAAACTGAAGATCCTAGTCTAAAATAATCACTTTAAAAATTGATAGTGTTACAGGAAAGTTCTACACATCACATCTGCAAATGGCTGCCTTTTTACTACTGGCAAAAGAATGTGCCAATACAGCTACTGTAAACTAAATATTTTAACTTTAGACTGTTAAAATTTTATGTGAAAAATATAATTTGTTGTCTTAAAATGCCCACAGTAGAAAATGACAGGCTTGTTCATCACTGACTTAAAAATATCCTGTAGCTTGGTTGCTACAACTATTATCTGCCAAGATTTTTATCCTGGGTATTCTGAAGTTCGTATCCATGGTTTTGCATATCTAAAGAATATATCAAAAAGTCCCATCTTCCAGGAAGAACTTCCGGGCAGTAGTTTATGTTGCTGCATGACCTGGTGTCTCCAATACCACTGTTTTATAAAATACTTGGATTGATTTTTTTTTTATTATTATTATTATTTTTTGTTTTGTAAAATATTTTTCCCTGTGGGAATACAAAAGAAAACTACTGCTGAAGAGTTATAGTGTGGCTTTGTTGTTTGCTTTTTTTCCTTTGTATCAATGGGCTTTGCGCTATGCTATAACCTTAAGCAATTTGTCCCATCCCTTACTTCCTTGCCTTTCCATTCCTTTTCCTTTCATGCCACTGACAGTCAGACTGTAGCTTGTAGCACTTTGAACACTACTGTAGTTCTTTGATCTGGTGCTTAGCCAGTGAATTTACACTGCATGGTGAACTGAAGCAAACCGCCACAGTATCCTGAAGTCGGTAAAATCCCGGCACTAAAAATGAACTCTATTCTTCCATTAGGCTGAGCTTGTCGTCTAATGGGAAAACAGCATCTATTTTATAACTGTTTTAGGAAGCCTAATAAGATGCTCACTATAAAAGAAATAGTTCTGAAAGTATGAACATATATGAACTGAAAGTACTTATCACTAACTGATTCCTATTTTCTGTGTGAAACTGGTATTTCTTTCCGAGCTTCTCTCTTTATTATTTTCCCCTTACGGAATTTCTACTTTTCTTGGATCATAAATCCATATGATTGCACAGATCATCTGGGTGCCTTGGCAAGTCTGATACTGCAAAAATTGGGTTAGCCTGCTTTACTTAGGCTGTTACGGAATGTATGTGAAGCCTACAGAAGCCTTTTAGGAGATAGCTCTGAGCACTTCCAATATCATAAGCTTACAATCAGTTACTCAGTTTAAGATTACTTTTAAAGGTCCTTTGGATTCACTTTTTGTTGATAGGCTTTTTCATATTTTCCATATTTCAACTTGTGACTAGCTTGCACTAAAATATGATGGCTGGAAAATGCAGTCCCTGAACTCAGGTATTAGATTATTATTCTGAGTTTGAAAGCAAAACATGACATCTTCCTAGATAACAGAGGAAAAGTCCTACATTATTGGACAAATCTGTCACAGTGTCCTGCTAAACAGAAGCTTGGAAACACATTGTTATTGTTTCAGGGCATAATTGGTATGTTGAAATTACAGATATTGAAGCAGCTATTTTTCAATTACAATTATAGTCAGTTTTATTTACTACTTTAAAATATGAATAGAATTATCCTCTGAAATTAAGCAAAAAAATAAATCATTGCTTTTATGCAGATCTCTATAAGTTTCTATACAGAGTGTAGAGGACTGGCTTGTCTATATGAGAGAATTGCAAAACCAGCTTACTATTTTTCTAGCATATTAAAGAAAATCCTATTGACTTCAGTTAATACATGCTTCAATGAATATTCAGTATTCCTAAGAAGTGATTCATTCCTCTTCCAGAGAATTTTCCCCATAAATAGGAAACAAAAGCACAGTATTTTTATTTCTTGACGACAATAAAATATTTAGGAGATATTCACAAGAGAAATATACAAAGGCTCAAGAATAAACAATTTGTGAAAATCTCTGTAAAACAGAGGATTTATAAACCTTACAATATTATCTTCCAGACTATTTGTCATTGTACTATACCTTGAAATATAAAGGTATTTATTATTAATTGGACCAATATTCTAGAAAGACAAACCAAATTGTCCTTCCATCTGAATTTCTGCTCAAGAATTTAAGATTTATTTATATAAAGGACTCTGATATCATCAGTAGATCATAAACATATTTTGCTTCCTTTAAACTTCAGCTTTACTTCTCATGGATTACACTTTATGCTGGAGTTAAATGTATTATTTATGCAATCGTGGTTTTTATATGTCAACTAGACCTTACATGTGTGCTTGTCTTGTAGTCCTTGGTCTTCAGTGGATTAGACTCCCCAAGCTTTAAAACATCAAAAGACCAATGAAATTTTAAAGTTTGATTCCTAAACTGCAACCATGTTTACATTTTATACCCCAAGTTATGGTGTAATATTCTACAGGGAAGATAGATAGAATAGGACAAATTGGAAGCTTGTAGGCAGAAACCAAAATACTCTTCAAATGAATAGGCATCTAACAGAACAAGTAAAAATAAAGATGCTACCTTGTAAAATGTATTTGAACCCTGTGTGAATTTAGAATGAAATTGGTTGTTCTGCTTGAGGAAAAGAAAACAGGGAACAAATGCTACAAGAAACATCCTTTAAACCAGCATATACTGGACTGGGAGTGAGAAGTACTGTCTATGTCTATGCTAGCTCTCTGAACCACATACTTCTGTTATATAAGAAATCTGATACAGAAGATGTCCAAATCCCTTAAAAAATTACTTAATGCGAGCTTACAATGACAATTTTCAGTATGCATTACACACAATAATCTTTACTAGAAAATATAGGAATAATGCTTCGAAAAGTTCTCCACTGTAAATAAAAACCCTCGGAAAATTCAGTTAGTTCTTAATTTTGATCTTCACTCAATTCTCTGAACTGTCAAATAAAATAAAACCCACCCCTACACAGATCTTCAAAGTCTACCTCCTTCAGACAACTTCAGCAGTGTTAATTTAGGAACACAATCTTAAATCCACACACACACACATATATATAAAGCAACAAGCTAAACTATACTTCCTTCTGGTGTTTCACTCTGTCTAAACACACCTGTTAAAAAAAAAAAAAAAAGTAAAAGATTACATTTAAAATTATCTTTTCTTTCAGAATTATTGAATATCTAGTCATTGCTTCATTGTGTGATATACCTACAAGATTAATGAGCTGTCATGGTTCTTTTTTATGTCACCCGTTGTCTCCATTGTGGTTTTGATGTATTATTTAAACACAGTACCTGAAAATCTGATCCTTTTTTCTAGATAAAATTCTTATTGTCCTCATTCCTACTAAAAAAAATTCATTTGAAAGTCGAAGCTATTTCATCTTCAATCCTAACCAAGGAAATAGGACACTACTTTACTGTTAGTAAACTGGAAGGTAACAGCTTTTAGAAAGTAAGGAGCCTATGCTCCCATGAGAACCTACCTGTATTACTGCATCCAGCTCTGGGGTACCCAGTACAGGAAAGATGTAGTGCTGTTGGAGCAAGTCTGAAGGAGTGCCATGAAGATGATCAAGGGGCTGGAGCATTTCTGCTATGAAGACAGGGTTCAAGAGTTGGGCTTGTTCAATCAGAAGAGATGGCTCTGGGGTGACCTTATTGCAGTGTACCAATACTTACAGGGTTCACACAAGAAAGTGGTAGAGGGACTGTTCAGGAGGGAATGTATTTATAGGACAAGGGGAAATGGCTTTAAGATGAAAGAGGGCAGGAATAAATTCTTTACTATGAGGGTGGTGAGGCAGTGGAACAGGTTGCCCAGAGAGACTGTGGAAGCCCCCTCTCTGGAGGCATTTATTCTGTGATTCTTGATGTATGTACATATATTTATAAATAGAATAATTTATTTAATATTATTGTAAAATTTTTGCAACCATTCTCAGGTGAGTCATGAGTGGCAGTATTAATATACTCATTAATATAATGCATATATTCAGAACTAGATATTATATACCTCCTGTTAATATATTCCCTGATTTCCAGCAGTGACTCCCTGAAGACATACGCATTCAAGTAATGAACTTTCAACGGCATTTATCTGTACAGAGAATATATATATTTTTTTATTCTTCCAGTGTACTCAACCCATCACCTTAGCTGTTCACATAAAAGAATTTAGGATCATCTTTAGTAGAAAAGCAAAGAATTTGGGATCATCTTTAGCAGAAAAGTGAAGAGACACTTCTATATGTAGCAGATGGAGGATTTATGCTCTTGTAAATCACACCTGGTATCTCTGTGAGGGGTACCACTTCAGAAAAATCTTACAGGTTTTACCATTTTTGTGCATAGTAAACTAGGAGAAAAAAAGTTTTATGTGAAAACAAAAAGCAAACAAACAAAAAAACCCATAACAACAACAAAAAAGGTGGTTGCTTATATGCTGCTATATTGTATGGTTTTAAATGGCTTCCTTCATGAGCATTGTTTTTCTTTTTTTTTTTTTTTTTTTGCCTTATACTAGTAAACATAAAGTAGAGATTATTCTTTACTGCATAAGGCTCACAGTGCATAATTATGTATTTATTAGTAAAAAACACATCAATATTGTTTTCACTTGGGTTTCTCTCTAATTAGCTTTTTTTTTCCTCCTCTCTTTTCTTTCCTTTACACTTTATCACCTTACATGGAAATGGAATTCAGATTCACACACATTAGGCAGGATTTAGTTCAGCTGCCTACTCACAGAATACAAGTGCCATTGTTGTTGTTAGGTGTTTTTTTGTCTGTCCTTCAGTTTCTGTTTCAGAACTATATAGGTCTCCTGACAGCATTGTAGTCAAAACACCATGCATGTGAGATGGCTTGTATACTCTAGGGCAAGTAAAATTGAGGTAGGTACCTACATTTAAGTCAAGTTATTACATTTATGGTCAATCCAGTCACTGAGACTCAAGGAATTTGGTTAAATGTGTTCATCTCATGCCATTTGTAAATCCTCCCTCCAGCTGCCACTCCAGGAAGATAGAAATCTGCTTTACATCCCATCTGTCACTTCAGTGTGTATTTCTTGGATATCCTAGAATATCTCAAATGGCACCAGAAGCTTATGTTTAGGCAGTTGAATTAAGTCTATGCAAGCTACAAAGCTCTTCAGCTGACTGCATTACATGTCTCCTAAAGGCCCAACTGAATAATTCCTCAAGTTTCCTCAGCTCCATTTTAATATAGACTTGATTCTTTTTCCCAAAATAGGTACACAGTCCATTTGAAATGCTTCTCCATGTCCTGTTTGACCTCAAGTGCCAGTACAGTACTACACAGGTCTCCTATACTGGTCTTTTGTTATATCTGCTAGCTCCACACAAAGACCTTGGACATCATGAAAGATCTCATCTGACACTAAACACCTGTACGTGGCAAGCTGACAAATTTCCAGATCCCGACAGGCTATGACAGCATAGATATCTCACATGTCAATATGCACATGTTGCTCACTTCAGGTGCATACACTTATGTGCCTGGGTGGCATAGGGAACATACTCTGATCCATTTTTGTTGGTGCCAAAGGCTACATACATTTCTGAAGCTCTTGTTTCATAACTGTTATCCCAATGGAATATCTTGACTACTCCAGGATGTCTCAAATGCCAGTAGATGTCTATATTTGAGCAAAACACCCCCAGTCCCATCTGACTACACAGATGACACCAAAATGAGATCTGTTCATAGCCTAGAGACTAAGATTGCTAATCACAGGGACCTGAACAGTTCAAAGTGAACAGAAACCTTAACATGTTCCAGAAAGACAGATGCAAAGTCCCATACCTGAGATGGAATAACTCAATGAAATAATACAAGCTGGGAACCATCCTGCTAGAAAGCCAGCTAAGCACCACACAGCCACTCACTCACTATTACCACAACAGAATGTGGGAGAGAATCAGAAGAGTAAAATTGAGATAAATACAGCTTAATAAGCAAAGTAAAAGCCATGCTCACAAGCAAAGAAAGACAAGGAATTGCTTTGCTACTTCCCATTGGCAGGCATGTGTTCAGCCATGTCCAGGAAAGCAGGGCTCCATCATGTGTAACGGTTACTTGGGTATACAAATGCCATAATTCCAAACATTCCCCTCCTCCTTCTTCTTCCCCCAACCCCTTATATGCTGAGCACGACATTATATGTTATGCACTATCACTTTGGTCAGTTTGGGTCAGCTACTCCAGATGTGTCCTTTCACGACTTCTTGTACACCCCCAGCCTACTCACTGATGCAGTGGTGTGAGGGGCAGAGAAGGCCTTGACTCTGTATAAGCACTGCTCAGCAGTAGCTAAAACACCTCTTTACTGTCAACACTCTTCAGCCCAAATCCAGTTGGCCCATACAACTAAAAATAATCTTCTGGAGGAATTTTGAACCTGTTCCATTTAGAGCTATGGTAGACAGTGTCCATTTTTCATTTGGGTTTTTATTCTGAAGTTCTCATAGTTTAAATTGGAAGAAAACACTGGTCAGATATTACCCCCACTGACTGTGAGATTTATAGTCAAAGTACTAGAGCCTGAATACTTCAACATTCACATTTGCGGTAACCATGTCATTAGAATTTGATGTTTGATCTGTGGAGCAAGTAATTATTAGGGCAGGAAGAGTAGCGAGGGAAGTGATATTGAGTATTTTATTATGAATAGTAACATTAGCTAACAGTGCTCAAAGCATGAACGTAACAGGGGAATAAGAAATAGCTTCAAGTACAATTGCTCACATTTATGAGTTCACACTTCACTGTCTAGGCATATTCTCTAATACTTGCTCTGAATATATTTCAACACAAATTCCAGAGAGTAAGCTCATCGATGAAATATTTATACCCAACAAATAAAGAAGCATGCATTTTTGCAAAACCAAATAATTTCTTTATTCAGGATTATCTGAAGTATTTGGTGAATTTTTGTTTATTTTTCCCTAGCAGATAACATAACATGTGTGTAGTCAACTGGTTCTATACATTCAGTCCATTTTTTCCTGAATATTATGGTCAGTCATGGCCCATGTTCTAGTACCACAAAAACTTTTTGAGACCTCACAGGTTTGGTTATTTTTTTTCAAACATAACAGTTACAGCAGTTCTTCAAATAAATTTCTGTCTTTTATAAATACCTAAGAAAGAGTCCTTATTTTCTAAATGTATTTGAGATTTAACTCGGACCTACATACTGCATACTGCCCTATCATAACAAAAATCAACTTTCTATAGTTTGTAAATACAAATAGCATGATTAAACATAAATGATCTTCTGGGAATACACAGAAGATATACAAAGGTAATGCCATGTCCCTAGGGCAGCTGACAAAAGGACATGATATAAGTCATAGACACAGTAAAATTCACTTCTGAATTTCAGACATCCAAACACAAGCATGTATAGCTATATGAGATGTCCTATCACATCTTGTACTATTGCAACTTTCTCTCCTGACCTGTTATGCTACATCATTAATGTATGCACTTTTTTGCCATTATACTGTTGTGCAGCTTTCCCATGGATCCAGTCTATCTACACTTTAGGTTCCTGGTGATTCTAAAATGTCAAGTTTTTTAGAAATTAGTGGAACAGACAATAGCCCTTTAATTGCTCCCAGAAACAGGTACTGTCCTCCTAAATTTAGTTTCAGGAAATGGGATTTTACCTAAGTCTTCAAAGTAACCACATTTTTCTTTATTGAATGCACATTAATTGAATGACATATTCACATTTACCAAACCCAAGGTGGATGGCATGGGGTCCTGGGTTAGTGTAGGAGGGAGCCCCAGAGAGGCTGGGAAGGGGCAGGGAAGCCTGAGTGCCCACAGGCCCTAGCAAGTGGAGCCCAATCTAATCCTAGAAAGCTGAAAGCAAAAAGTATAATACATTAGGGTATATTTCAAATCTATAATAATCTATAATTCATAATATAGCACTTCATATGCCATAATAATGTATAACATATAATTGTCTATAATTATAACTTTATAATAATATATAATATATAATTCTATAATTTATTCTAGAATTCTATAATTTATTATAGGATTATGTGTATCAAATTTATCATGTCTTTTTGGAAAGAAGTCATAAAGGAAGGGGGTCTTCTTGGGAAAAATAAAACTTTTTAAAATATTTACATGAAGAGGAGTGTTTGGCCTATGAGGAGGTTATTCTTAATAGAAGGTAAATCAATGAAGAAATAATATCAAATAGCTAGATGCTTCCTTCTTGGAGATGTTTTTTTTCCACATCTCCACTCAAGTAATGAAACATATAACTCATGCATATGGAAGTTTCCCTAAATCCTTCTACCAGTTAATCTGATTTTTACACTTGTGCTCTGTGCAGCTTAATCCTGTTCTTTGGAGAACTTCCTTTACCATGTAATTTCTCAAGAAATGCCTCAAGTAGCACAATGAACATCAATGTCACAGTGAACGTTAGTGGCACAATGGAGCCAATGTACCTGGCTATATCCAGAAGCGAAAAGCCTCTTTTTGTATTTTCTCCTACAATCAATGTTTATGTCTTCTGTCTCCAACTCAGAGTTTTAGTCTTCACTTGGTACAATTAGTTGGATTACAAAGTCAAGTTCTTTAAAGAACCAAATAAACCAAACATATTTTAAAAGCATACAATTTAATCTGAAGAAAAAAAAAAAACATTAAAAAATATAACTGCCAGTCTTATTATATAATTATGTTTCTCATAATTATATATAGAATTACATTTAAACTTATGAAAGAATGAACTTACAGAGACAATTTTGGAATATGCAACTGCATGCAAAAAAAAATATTTGTAGTAACTTTAATTTTGCTGCTTTAAAAATAGTAGTTTCCTTTATTATTAAAATCAGGAAAAAATAAAGAAATACGGAAAATTTTAAACAGATTCAGGTTTCAGAAACTTTTTGGGCAGCTCTTTCTACATTCTTTTGCCTCCATTTTAGTAGCATATTTACATGTATGAAGCTCAATAACAAAAAGTAAATGAGACATGCATTTGACACTTAGCTGAGGTAGGAATCAGCCTTCTGATGCTGAAAAACTGCCAGGAATAGAGGAGGCCCTATGTTTATTAATCATACTTCTGACAACTGAAGAATGAAAATGCTTCTTGAAAATACCAGAGCTATTTTAGGTAACACTAATCATCCATGATCTGGTAACGAAGACATATACTGACAGCCAGTAATCCTGCCTCACATCTTCCCAGTGCTGCTGTCCTGGAACAAGTACGAGAACCAATGCTGACTTCATCTGGTGTGCACTCTACTGGTATACCAATATAACACTTGCTTAATACTAGGATTTGCACTGAACTTCACAAAAGACTGAACCACTGACAACTTGGTTTGGGTTTTCATGGCAAGGTTTTGGTAGCAGAGGGGCTACAGGGGTGGATTATGCAAAAAAAGCTTCTAGAACCTTCTTATTGGTTTGATAGAACCATGACCAGCACACTCCAAGATAGACCCACCACTAGCCAAGTCAAAGTCAATCAGTGATGATGGTAGCAACTCTGTGACAAGATATTTAATAAGGAAAAAATAACCCAAAAATTAGCATCAGCTTTTGCAGCCAGAGAGAGGAGTGAGCAAACGTGAGAAACTTTGCAGACAGTGCAAAGTGAAAGAGGTCAGTGAAGAAGGAAGGGGAGGTGGTACTCTAGAAACCAGATCACAGATTCCCCTGCAGCCTGTGGAGAAGACCATGGTGAAGCAGGCTTTCCACCTGCAGCCCATGGAGGACCTCACAGTGGAATAGTGGAGCCACCTGAGGTAATCTGAGAGCTTGTGGAAAGCCTGCACTGGAACATGTTTGCTGGCAGGGCTTGTGACCCTGTGGGGGATCCATACTGGAGCAGTCTTGGAAGACTGCACGCTGTGAAAGGGACCCACACTGGAGAAGTTCATGAAAAGATGCAGGAAGGACTCACATTGGAGAAGTTTGTGGAGGACTGTCTCCTGTGAGAGTCTCCCCGCACTGGAGCAGGGGAAGAGTCTGAGGAGCCCTCCATCTGAGGAGGAAAGTGTGGCAGAGACAATATGTGACAGACTGACTTCAATCTCCATTCTTTGTCCCCCCGTGCCACTGAAAGGGAGTAGGGAGAGAATTCAGGAGTAAAGATGATCCTGGGAAGAAGGGAGTGGTGTGAGGAGGTTTTTCAAGATTTGGTTTTATTTCTCATTACCCTACTCTGATTTGCTTGATAATAAAATAGATTTTTTTTTTTTTTTTTTTTCCTAAGTTGAATTTATTTTGCCCATGACATAACTGGGGAATGGTCTCTCCCTGTCCTTATATCAACTGTGAGTTTTTTGTTATAATTTCTGTCCTCTGTCCAGCTGGGGAGGAGAATGATAGAGTGGCTTTGGGGGGTACCTGGCCTCCAGCCAGGGTCAACCCACCCCACAATAAAAATTGCTATCTTCCCAAAGCAACAAGACATCAATCAAAGTTTTTTTAAAAGAGACAAAAATTTTTAAAAAATGCTAAGGTTAAGACATAAGTCTTTCATAAACATAATAGTTCATTGAATAAATATATAAAATTAAACTAACCCATATAGCTGTTGCCCATACTGATCAATCAAACAAGCCTATGTAGTAGAAGAAAAACACTGGGCATGAAGTAGGGGTTTTTGTTTATTTTGGGTTTGCTTGGGGGGGTTTTTTAGGTGTTTGAGATTTTTTGTTTGTTGTTTTCATTGGGGTTTAGTTTTTGGGGTTCTTTTAATAGCAAACAGAATGACGAATGATACAGTGTTGTGAGTTGTTTTGGTTTATTTTTAATAGAGATCCTGCTTGTTTCTTTTATTGTACAGAAACTAGAGACTGGACACCAGTCAGCTACACCTTTACTCAAAATGTTGAGTGAGTCACAGAACAAGTCCAGACTATTCTACAGTTAGTGTAGCTTTGGTCCAGGTCAATCAGGGCTTTCTTGTAGAAAACTCAGGCATTCCTGAGACATAGCACAAGAAAGCACTATTGCTAAGGTGTTTGCTCCTATGTGTTTCAACAGAGCAAACCTATTTTACAGAGGAAGAGATTATAGTTATGTGTATAAAATTATTTCCATGTCATTTGGCCTCAGGGCCAAAGAACCATGCCATTCTTATTTTGCTAGGATATACGTAGAACTCATGGCTTTGGAGGGATAAGATACCAAATTTTCTCACAGCCTATTTCGATTCTAATGCTTAATATTTTGGAGAAAGATGTCTATCATCACATCAGTAGGATGTGTTTCGCCTTTGCTAGTCAGTAAGCAGAGAACTGTTTCTTTTGGATAACTAATTCTAGTAAAGAGAAACATTAAGAGCTGTAATTTTACCTTGTTTCGTACATCGCATTATTGCACGCACTATTCCTATATACCATGTAACTTGCAATTATGAATATAATGTTGCAGCTACTTCCACAAATAAAAGTCTGTCTCAGGAAAATAATAATTAAAAAATGGCATCTGAATAACATAACAAGGAATGATACATGGAAATTTTCAGTTTAGGTAAGTACAGGAAACTACAGATGTGCAGTAAGAGAGTATTACCAAAAATACCTGCCTGCTGGGCCAAACTTTCCACCTCTGCCAAATGTAGCTCTGCAGTAAATTGTAGACAAAATGCATATTCAAATTCAGTGTATATTTACTGTGATACCAAACTGTTTGGAGTCATATATACTGTAATGAACTGTTCATTGAGCTAAACTGTAGGCCTAAAATAAAATTGGAAGTTGTCCCCCTCACTGCCTCTAGACTAGAGAACTCAAAAATGCTTCCCAGCTTCTTTCTCTTTCCTTACTTCCACCCCTCAGTGGAAGGAGTTTTCCAACACACTAGACTCCTCTGCATCACACATATGTAGGGTTTTCTCAAGCTAGATAAACTGAAGTGAAACAGAGCTACAGAATGTAAAACCAGTCTGAGTGTTTAGTATCCTGAAGCATGCTGTGGCACAGCTCAGAAGCTGTGCACATGAGCTGTGATTGCCTATTGTTGAAAAATTAAGTGTCTACAATTAGATAGAATATCAGCGCTCTTGTGAGTACTACAGGAAAACTTCCTTAAGTAGCATCCAGGCAGTTCTGATTCTTACAGAATGTATAGCTAGCAGGAGTGTTTTACGTAAGTGGAATAAATTATATCAATATGTATTTGATCTTTCAAAAAAGAATTTGCATGAAACTTGTTTGCAAAGCATTCCTTCTTTGACAAAATTAACTCAGGCAGTCCATGTGTCTGCTATACTTATCCTGCTTTCTACACAATTTAGCGCTAAAAATGAGTAACAAGAAGAATAATGTAATCGTTATATGATTTAATTGGAATTTTTCTTAACTACAACAGATTAATTCTCATTTTATTTGAGCTGTCAAAGTTGGCAAAAATAAAATCTTTAAATTTTGTGGTTAACATACGAAAATCTGCTGTTATGATCAGATGGCATTTTCTAGGTACTTAAAAATAATCTTTCTTTTTCATATATATATATGTATATGTATAGGGAGGTTGTGGTTTGTTGGGTTTGTTTTTTTTTCAATTCATGGGCATACTGAGCCACACAAACTGTGCAGGTTTGAATTTAGAATTCAATAGATATGATAGCTCATGTTAGCATCTACAGAATACCATAATGCAAAGTATCACATAAAAGAGGAATATTTAAAGAAACAATCACACCTGCATTTGTTTGATGACTGGTTAATAAAAGTAACTAAGTAATGCAAACCAAAAATATTTGTGTAACTTTAAATATTAATACAAAGCTAAGCAAAGCTGAAATACTCAACATCTTTCCAGGTCCTTAAACAGTCTGATTACTGTAGTATGCATTTCCCAGTTTGCTACTATATTATTATTATAGTGAAATTATTCCAGAAGTATTTTCTAATGATGCATTCCTCTTAAACATTCATTTCTTACTCATATCCCTTATCAACATCAGTACCTCCTAAAACAAGTAGAAGGAATCATATTTTGTGATAACCTTTAATTTGAACTTTTTCTGATACACGGGCCTCCTTTATTCTATCTAAATAAAAACACCTATTTTTATTCTGCAGGGCTTTTATAGCATTCCCAAGAAAGTAATTTTAGTTCCCTCCCTCCCAGATCAAATTAATTTGATCAGACATTAATTAGCATCATTTATTTTACATTTATATTGCATGTAAAATAAATGACTACATCGGTAAATAAGTACATCAAACATCTAACCATATGTTATGAACTACACTAACAAAAAAAAATGTGTTATAAATTTGGCCAAAGCAGGTATATATTTTTTTTTTACTTTAAATGACTTCTTTCCTTTCTCCTTTATCTAGCAGTCATTAGACAGGTCCTAATGCCAGACCTTTTTTTTTTTTGTATGGCTGACATTACAGCAGTGTCAGCAATGGCAAAGTGTCTACTGCTGGCAGATTGCCAGGGCATCACTGCTGTTTCTGTTCTGCTGCACTGGACAGGCTGGAACTGCAGTATGAACTTGAGTAAAAAGAAATGTGACCTATGGATAAGTCCATGTGGGAGCAGGACACTGCAAAGTGTAGCCATCTGTAAGTCTACACCAGAGCGGATATATCTTTAAGTGTTTGTGGCCCTGATTATGTCTGTGCCACAGCAGGTATACCTCTGAAAGGATGGTGGCCAAAGAGTAAGTCCATGCTGAAGAAGGTATACCTTGAAGTATGGGGAGTATGAGACTGTGTATGAGATCGTGCTGAAGGAGCTCACAGCAGGTGGCTGTGAATAAATCCATGACAGAGCAGGTTTACTTCTCAAGGAACTGTGGCTGGAGAAGGTGCACCTCAAAGCAACTGTGGCTGTGAAAAATCTGTGTCACAAGCAGGTGAGACTGTGACTCATAGATAAGGCTCTACTTGGAGAAGTACACCCCTAAGGGACTGCCATCTGTGGATTAGTCCAAGCTGGAACAGGGGCAAGGGGAGGAGTTCATTGCAATGTTAAACTTGATGGTCTGGTTCAAAGGGACTGGGGTGGAGTGTAATGGACACTTAAATTGTTTTAACTCATGGTTAGAGTTATATATTGTATGTACCAAGTAACTCCATGAAACGCACCACCTCTCCTGTCCTGAGTGACCACTATAAGAGATGGAGTCAAAAGTCACAGCCTAAACGAAATCAGTAAACATTTTATGGACATTTGTGGACATTTTCTAAACATTTCCCAGGTGTGGTCCATAGATTGAGGAGATGATATCTATGCATTATGTCAAAAGATGGGGGCGGGGAGTGATGGTTAATCAGATTGTGTTGGACAGTGTGGGATCTGAGATGACATAAATACTATGGAATAAGGGGTGGAAAATGTGCTAGGTGTGGCTGAAATAGAGTTAATTTTCTGCTTAGTTGCTAGTATGAGGCTAAATTTTGGATTTGTGCTGAAACCACTGGTGATAAGAGTTATTTTAGTTACTGTTGAGCAGTGCTTATGCAGAGTTGAGGACTTTTCTGTTTCTTACAACACCCCATGAGTTAGTAGACTGGGGGTACACAGGAAGCTGGGAGGGGACACAGACAGAACAGCTGACCCCAACTGATCAAAGGGATATCCCATTAAATATGAAATCATGCTGAGAATATAAAGTTGGAGCAAGAAGGAGAAAGGTGTGGATGATGGTGTTTGTCTTCCCAAGTAACCGTTACTCATGATGGAGATCTGCTTTCCTGAAGGTGGCTGAACATCTTGCAGATGGGAAGTGGTGAATAAATGCCTTGTGCTTTGCTTTTGTGTGTGGGTTTTGCTTTACTTATTAAACTGTCTTTATGTCAACCCACAAGTTTTCTCACTTTTACCCTTCTGATTCTTTCCCTCGTCCTGTTCCGAGTGATTCAGTGAGAGGCTGCATAGTGCTTAGTTTCCAGCAGTGGTTAAACCATAACATTTCTGTCACATGCACGCATTACAGAGTTTTGTAGTATACATTTGTTTACCTTACATGTTATCTCTAACAACCTTAATTGAAACCCCAAATTCTGACCTCATTTAAAACTAAAGAAAAATATAGATTCACCTCTGAAAAAAACACACAAAAATAAAAAACCCAGACTTTTAATTTCTACACAGCTTATAGAAAAATGAAGTATGTTCTTAAAATTTTTGCCTTCAGAGGCAAGAGAAAAGCAACCTGGAAGACTAAGTTACATCATCACAGACCAATAATGGATAATTTCTCTTTTCATGTTCTTCAAGTTCAGCAAGGAACACAAAAACTTTCATTAGTTTATCCTGAAATTTCATTGAACAGTCAGCTGGGAACAGCTGAGCACAAGTAGATATCTGGTAAGATACACAAATACTTCCACTGTAGTGAAGAATGTCTTTATATTATTGTCTCTAACAGATATATGGGGGTCATCATAAACACACATGAATGTCTGTCTGTGTGCATACTATGTCTATTTCTGTTTCTGTGCATGTGGGTGTGCGGAACACAAAGTATCCTAACAATTGATATATTCCTAGGTAATTTGTTTACTAGATGTTACTCCACTTTTTTTCTTTTTTTTTTTTTTAATCTTTATCTGATATATGTATTTACAGAGGAAATCAAAGTGTTTTTGTAGTTATACCAGCACATGGCAAGAGCATCCTTCCTTTAAGTATAATAAATCCTTCATTAGGTGTCCATGGCACACATAAAAGAGATATCAAACAGTATTTTTCCCTGTATTTCTCTGTGTGGAATCCTGTCGTATGAAGAAACTCAATGTCTAAGAAACTACATAAAACACAGTCATATCCTGTCTTTTTTCATCTCTCTTCAGATTCTGAATATATTCACAAGTATTTTTTGTTAGCCTCTTTTCCAGTTTCCAAAAGATGTCATCTATTATTATCTTTATCTTTAATACTACATCATCTAGGTTGTTTCTATACTAATATTCTTGAAACTAATATTCTTGGACAATATTCTTACATAATTCATTGAATTAGTTTAATTCTATGTTATTCATTTATTAGTGAACCAATGTATTTATATATACAAAAATATTTCATAGAGCATTAAATGTCTTAACAGCCTCTATAAAAAAGAAGAGGAAAAAAGAAAATCCTTCATTCAATTTCATTATGTCTTGTCCTTCCAGAAAATTTTGTTTTTGAAAATGTTTATCTGAAATTTAGTGGGTTATAATTTTCAAATTATTTTTACATCCCAAGATGCATTAAAAAACCCCTAAAACTGGAAAACAAGAAACAGGAAGTTGAGCTACAAAAAGACTACAAAGATGTACGTGTCTTAAATTATTATGCTCAAACAAAAACATGCCCATCATCTTTTAAAAATATACATCAGGGAGAAAAAACCATTGTAGTGGTATTTCATGCATCATTGTAAGGGATCTTATTTTTGACAGGCAATAAGAAACAAATTTCTTTCTTTCATGAAGTAAAAATTCTTCTTAAATCAAAGAACTGCATTGATCATCTCTTTGAAGGTTATTCATTCTCAAGAACAACTAATTTTATTTTTTTTCTCCATATTGAACTTTTTTCCTTTTTTTTTTTTAAATGATGGAAATGGAGTAGATTTGACTGTTAGAATGTAGATTTTTTTTAAAGCATACACAATTTAGTTTATAAAATGGTTTAGGACATTGTAGAGATCTAGAAACCAAGACTCAAGTATATCTTTTGGATGTTTTTGTCAGGCAGAAAGGATTGGGTCACACAAACATTCAAACTGTGAAAAGGGGCGAGAGCTGTGCTAATGGAAGAGAAGCTTCAGTTACTGATTTTTACATTAATTTATACGGCTCCCTGCCTGTAGCAAGCCTAATAACTCAATAAGAGATAAAACATTTAAAATAAAAGGCCAATGGACAAAATCCAGGCTACTGAATGTAATCCCCAGCAGTCTTTTTAAAATCTAATACTGTTATGAGACATCAAATAATCAGCTCTGCTGCCCTTAGAAAACAGTACTAACCAACAGAATTTGACAAGAGTAGTAACTAAGTTTCAGTTCAGTCCAAAATCCTGGACTGAACTGAAAATGAAGGTCTAAATATCTACAAAAATATAGGCTATATTTTCCAGTTCATTCCCCCACTGCAGGAAAGCAAAGAGGTGACAGAAGACAGCAATAGCTTTAGGAGGAGGCAGTATATAAAATCTAATTCCTGTTAATCTACAGAAATAAAAAGTTTCAGATATTTTATATGAAGAAAACCTCTGTGTTCTGTATCTTCTAGTAGATTATATGAGTTAGACCCTATTCCTCTTTTGTATTTTTAGGAATAAGAAATACAGAAAGTAAAAGTAAAATTTGAATATTTTGTTAAATTTAATTTCCCATTTTCAAAATAAATCAGGTTAGAGTATTCATCTAATACAAAATGCTTTATTTCAAGACATTGGTTAGCTCCCACTCTTAAACTTAGAGATTCTCTAGCACAGATAATTTTGATTGAACTGAGTTAGGGAGTGATTACACAAGCAGATCCAAGGGCACATCTGAGGGTGGGGGAATGTCTGGTGGGTGGAGAGTAGGAGATGAGCAGCTGCTCTTGAAACACGAGACAGCCTTAGGTGACTTTCACCGCTGTTTGTGCTGAACAAAACTGAATTTTTTGCACCTAATATTGTATAGAAGGAAGGACAGAGGAGTGCAAGGAAGGATAGGACATATGGGAGAGCAGGAGGACACTCTCAAGTACACATTTAAGCAGTTAATCTCAGACAAAGGAGAACAACATACAGTGGGGTTTATTTTAAATCTCTGTCAATGAAAAGTACCAGAGAAAGTAGGTAACTTGCAAAACACTGACAAGTATTTCACTTAGTATTTATTCAGTATAACATGCAGAATTTTGCATAAATAAATGAGGTCTGGAGAACACATTGGTCAACTGTCATTTCCTTAATCTTTATCAAAATACCAATTAACACTGAGTTATCAGGGCAGGGGGAGGGAGAACAGAGGAAGGGTGAAGGCAGGCAACCCAAAATCAAGATACCAGTGCTTGTGTTCCAATAAAATACTCTCTTTTTGACATGGCAAGGATGACATTTCCATGCCGAAGAATCTTTCTATAAACCCTTCATTTTTTGATCATATTTTTCACTCATTTCTTCACCAATGCAAACAGAGGTCGCTATGACTGACTTGCCTTAAGTTAGAAATTAAAATGTAAACCTGATTTGAAACCTTTTCGGTTGTCTAGAGAAGATTGTTGCCTCAGGGCAATATACTATGCTGAAAGGCTCATGGAGTCTGCTGTCACACACTGCATTCGTGTATTACTACGTTGTGGCTGTTGACGTTATGCCCTTGGGATTTTCATAGGCCTTGAAACATGATCTGTAAGATTGCTCACAGTTTAGCTTCTGCACACTAATATACTACAGCTATAATACTCTTGGGCAGGCCAAAAATGTAAGCCTTTTCTTGCATTGGCTAGTAAGAGTGTCAAATTACCAGCCTAAACCAAGCGAAAGGGAATGCTAATTAAAAGGGCAGGATGTGTTCCAGTTGTTCTAATCAAAGAGAGCTTAATCCCTTCGTAAGCTGGCTGGCTTTGTTGGAGGAAATTCTGAACAACCTTGTTACTTTTGATAACTGTAAGCCACTGACTCATGGCCCCTTGACAGCTAGCTGAGCATGTAATAATATTTCTCTGTATTTGGGGACTGGCTTAGCTGGCTTTATAATAGATTATTGTGGATGTTAAAGTGAAATGTTAGTCTTTCTTTAAAGCTCTGTATTCCCTGGTAATTAAGGTTATAAAAAGGGCATTGAACACAATGCAGCCTCAAGGTCACCAAACATGGATACAAAAGTCTTCAGTTTGTGTAAATAAGGTATTAACCATCGGTTTATTCTGCAGTGCTAATAACTGAAACACGGTTCTTCCATTACCAGTACATGACAAATTCACTGAAAGCTATTTTTAAGTGCAAACAAGTGCCTTTGACTTCAATTAGAACACCCAGGAAATTGTAAATACTTTTATAAGAAGACAGAAAAGGTCAAAATACACTGAAAAAACCAACCAACCAAACAAAATACTCTCATGTAAGTAGAGCACTACTGGACAGAGCACAATCAAATGACATTGGAAAACTACATCTGCAGAAGTGGAGGCTACTTGGTGTAACAAGAACCTTAGCGAAATCTCAGCTTTTGGCAAGTCTAGAGGGACTGTGAAAACCAGGATTTCATTTTAACTTTAAGGGCGATGATGCTTATTTTCAGTTTAAGTTTTCCAATCTGTGTATTCCACTGTGAATTTAAAAGCTTGTAGAAAAGAATCTTCTTTAAGTATTAAATTCCTAACAGGTAAGAATAGTACAACAAGAACTACATAGCCTGGGAATGCAAAACCCTTTAGAAAAATAGGTTAAAAAAAAAAAAAAAAAGAGTCTTTGCCATTTTGGTGAAAAAAATATTGAGGGATGAAAAAGTTAAAATTATGTATAAGGGCATCCATTTGGAATGACCAGTGTAGAGGCAATCTGAGACATCTGTGTGCACCTGCATTTACTAATAAACTATAACTGTTTTTGACAGAGCCAACATAAGGAATTCCTTACTGCATTATGCCCTGATCAGAAGATGGGTGCTACCTTTCAGATCTGTTAATTCAATTGTCTGTCTGATAGTACTCTAAGAGAAATGTGTGAAATTACTTAAAACAGCTCCAAGTGTGCATACAAAAATACATCATACAAGCACAATGGGAAAAGGAATGGGTGTAAGCTAAACTAAGAAATGATCAGACTTGGTAGAAGGAAGTGTTTTTCATGATAAGGAAAGTAGTCAACCAATGGAGTAGTTTGTCCAGAAAGACTGTGGGGGTTTTCAATACCTGACTGCATAAAGTCCTCAAGAACCTGATTGTCCCCATAAGCTGACCCTGCTTCAGCCAAAATCCTACCAAGGTTCCACCCAACACTTAAATATTTATTCATAGTAGAACTGCTTCTATAAAAATGTAAGCAATGATTAAACCTTTGATCATTGCTACAATCACTGCCTAATTATGATTTTTTTTTTTTTAACAAAGCAGGTTATCTCAAGCAAAATTCAAAACAAAGCACTTAACACCTGTTTCTTTTCTACGAGTTTAAAGAGAGAGAAGGGAAAAATACCCCAACAAAACCCTATGAAAAAGAAATATATAAGTGTTTAACCTACAAATAAATCAGTACTGTGTCAGAAAACAACTTAAATCTTAACTGTCTGGCAAATCATAAAATCACTAAGGTTGAAAAAGACCTCGAAGATCCAAGATCCAACCATCCCCCTACCACCTGTATTACTTACAGAAGCATGTCCCTAAGTAACTCATCCAAACTTTTCTTAAGCACCCTAAGGGAATGGTGACTCCACCACCCCCCTGGGCAACCCATTCCAAAGACTAACCACTCCTTCTGAGAAGAAATTTTTCTTAATTTCTAAGCTGAACCTTCCCTGGTGCAACTTGCAGACATTCCCTCTTGTTCTGTCACTAATTATCTGTGAGAAGCAGCTGACCTTTCAGGTAGTTTTAGAGAGCAATAAGGTCTCCCTGAGCCTCCTCTTCTCCAGACGAAACAGTTCCAGTTCCCTCAGCCACTTCTCGTAAGACTTGTGTTCCAGACCCTTCACCCCACAAATATATAAAGTTGTATCTTTGCATTCAAAAATTTAATTATGATGTTCATAAAAAAGACATCATGTATGTAAGTTGAAAAAAACCAAAATCCCCCAACATCATGTAATCATCCAAAGTATTATCATGAAAGCATACGTATACATAGTAATAGCAATACATTGTGCATGTATGCTTAGTTATTAAGAATAATCTTCTTCCCCAAACAGAAAAAGAATGCTGTCTCATTCCTGATGTGTGCATACAGGACCTGATTCTGCTTTTCAACCAAATTAAGTTGCACAAAGACAAAACATTGTTATGCAGAATAGTATATAGATGTAGTTGCTCTGAGAATTGCAGTGAGGACTCAAAACAGTAAGCACATAAAAAGTGAGTAACTCTTTTTGTAACACTTTGAAAGGAATGGTACAGCTGCACATTGTGAAGGGCTCAGTCTTCTTGCTCTGTGTGTTCTTAAAAGGCCTCTGAGTCCTTCAGGGGACCTGGAGTCTACTTGATTTCAAAATCCTGTCTGAGACTAGAAGCCAGGCAAGCAAGCGGCTCTGTTGGGGGTAGCTTTGTGCCAAATTATAAGGAGTAGGACACAGCTGAAGTTCAAAATACCTGAATTTTTTGTGCCACCGTACGTGCTGACAAAGGCCTATATGAATATTTCGTACTTCCCATTCACTGCTTGTCCTACCCTGAGCAACAGAGCACTCTTCCCTGTGGAGCATTTCTGCTGATTCAAAGTCCTATGTCCAGGTAAAGACAGATGGTTTTCTTCTTTCTCTGTTGCTCATCATCGTAAATATTATACAAAAATACAAAGCACATAGATACTTAAATGGTAACCTATGATAATTTATCATATATATATATATATACACAGCACAGCATAAAGTAATAAAGTTATTTTCATCCATCTATTTTCATGCATGAAAAATTTCCCATTGCTTAGAATAAAGCAACACATTTTGAAGGCAGAACAAGTAAGCAGAATGTGGGTGTTTTTCATCAGCTAAAGTTACTACACATTCCCAATTATTCATCCATTGTATACCTCTAATTATAGTTGTGCACTTCTAAGATCTCTTAGTGTAGACTACATTTCCCATTTTGCACAGAAATAAACAAAAACTCCAGTCTGGATTGCTCATAGCAGGATACCAATGCACCAGGCTTGTATCAGTTTGCAATGCAATGTCATGTAGGATCCCAAAACAGATACAGCTTCTATGATACCAGGAGCCAAGCTGCCAACTAATATAAACAGGCATTTCTTCATTGACTTTGTTAGAGGAAAATTAGTTTACACTGAGAATTTTGCTAGAATTCTGTGAAAACTATTTGCACGTGCTTTTATTTATATAGCTGGGTTTATATGTTTTTGATAGTCTATTAGAAGTATAAGCATTAAATTAAATTTACTAATAAAACCAACACTTAGCAAGATAATAGAATATTCACTCTAAGGAGTTAATGAAGAATTAAATGATTCACATTGTACCTAATAGTTGTCTACAGAATCTACATAATTTATATTTATGACCCAGGTATTCATTAGTCAGTTAATAATGATTTTTCCCCCATGGGAAATTCATCAAGAAATAAAGAGACAAGCAGGGAAATCCTAATGAAAAGTTTCAACAGATTTAAGTTTTCCTAAAGGCTAGGGCAGGATAATTATTAATTATTTCTACCACTTTAGCCTGTGTGAGTTCACACAAAATAAAAGGTCAAACAACCCAGAAAAAAAGGTCAGTAAACAAACAAACAAACAACCAAAAAGACATTTTGCTTTGCCATTCTCTTAGAGTCTTTTGAAATATTTTAGGTCTATATCCCTTTCCTCTTCCACTACTAGACAGAAGCCAAATATCTGCCTTCTGGCCCGATCACTATTACTGAAGTTTATGAGATTGCTGCTTCTACTTTCTTCTAGAGTTATGCATGCATTTTCCAGATTTTTGTTGAAAAGCATAAAAATACAAAACATTTACAGTGAGATTTTACAGATGGCTCCAACACATTTTCCTTTAACTACATAATTGAGGAACATCTCACGACAATTTTGTTCTGCACCAAGATGTGACACAGACGGGAATATAAGGATTATATAGAGCTACTGTGTGATACTGTGTGAGGTAATATTAATAGAATCATATTTTACACCTTCTTGAACCAACTACATTTGTATCATCAGTTCCTAAGAGAAAAACAGTGTGGCATCAAGTATAAGCATGAAGAGTGCTACATTTCCCTTGCATATTAAATTTGAACTCTGGCTTTTGACACAGCAACTTTCTGATTACATACCATTATGTCATTCATGACAATCTGTTAACTCAGCTGAACTAATTAAACAAATTTAATATCATTATGTAAGCATATATGTATAAATATATATGTAAATATTTATATGAGAATGAGATGTGCTTGCTGCTTTCCAGGAAAGGACGAAAGAGATGTGGTCTATCAGTGAAGCTTCATATTCACCCAAGAAATAGCAACTGATAGCAAACAGGCATCCCAGTTATGTAACTCAGATATTCTTGTCTTCCTGTTACCATTATACCCATCAGTACATTCTGATGGTTCCTTTTTGACCCTGCAGTGTTTCAAGGAACCACCTAGGATGGTCCATCTAGGTCCAGCAGTTTTACAGTCAGTGACACAACGTATGTGCACTATGCAATTTAAAAAATTTTAATAATCCATGAATGGAAAGGAGAAACATCTGTCTGTATTTGTACAGCTTTCAAATCATCAATTATTTTCTCAAGAGTGTATGGTTAGAGGTTTATACTTATTTAAATTGTGCATTATGGCTATTCTCAGTAGCCAATGAGGGTGATTTTCTGTTAAATTAGGAACTTCATCCTTTTCCTGAGAAGATGACATTTCTCTGCCAGCCACCCACCCTAAAAACTGGGGTTTTTACTTCTCAACCTTCTCTATTCTTTTCTTCCCCTTATCTATATTTTCCACATTGTCCTACTTAAATTATTTTTTCTTTTCAATGTTTACAAATTCCAAGGAGTAATTCTCATCCTGGTATTTCCCTCCATCTTCTAAGTGTATGGAGTACCCTGTGTAATAGCTTAAGCCAGACCTATTTCCCTTTCTCTCCCAAAATTCTTTTAGATGCCTCAGATACCATCTCTTAGATGCCACAGATGCCAATTACTCTGTGGTGCAGTAAAAAAGCCTAGAGTAACTCCATTTTGTATGACAACCTAATCCAATAGGTGCATGATAATGCAGCATTCTCAGAATGCTTCACAGATTGAACCCTTTAGGGAGCGCAGACATTTCTCCAGTTAATTTCTGGAAGCTAACAGGGTTCAGACATATGGCTGCTCAGAATGGGGCAGGTTTTGGCATGTGAAGAGGTACAGTTTTAAGAATATGTGTTTGTGGAATTTAGCCATGCCCTGAAATTTAGGTAGCAGTCTTCTGCACATGTATTTTGGGGAAAAAAAGGAGAAAATTTTTTGGACAGTCTTTCAAAATGAAAAGTTTAACTCTTTCATCACTCATTAAAATAGCATAAAAATGAAACTTTTGGTATAATCCCTCAAAAATTCTCTGCTGTGTAGCATTCAGAACTTATTATTAAAGCACTGCCAATCCTGCTTGAATCAGAAAACATTAGAAATATCATGTTATTAGAGTGAGAGCTTCCTTTTGTGTGATTTACAGAAAGTAAAATGTCTGTATAAATACAGCACAAGAATAAAAACTCTGTGAGCCTTTCTGACACAACCTATAACTAAAACATCCTGCTATTTGCAATCTTATTATAGTGAAGAAAGTGGGAAGTCTTACTTCCTTGCAAAGTAGTATAAATGAAAGTGTGGTTATTAACATAAAACAGGAATGATACCCTTGAGTGAAGAAGGGGCAATCAGTAACAAAGGATAGTAATAATATAACAATCATGTTATCATCAAATGATGACTGTTTGATTGTGATGGATTAAACAATTGCAACATTTTATTACTTCATATCCCTCCTGCAGTAACATTACAGCAGCAATCATGTCATTTTTTTCCTGTAATTTTGGCACCTGCTGACTTAAAGTCATTTATAGGATGTTGTTAAGTTGGTTTCTTAATGCACGTGCTAAGTTACCATTAACACTCTTAATGACCACAAGAAATATGAAATTGGATCAATTAAAAGAGGGGGTTAGCCCTCCCACAGTTTCTAATCACATGTGGACAACCACTAATGAATTGGATCTCTCTTGGGTATCTATTCTGAAAATCAAATCTTCTAGACAGTTAATCAATTGAGATAGATATCCATTGAGCTTGTGCTCTGCTGGATTTCACTGCATCACTGCTACTTAGAGAAAAAGAGGCCAAGTGAGAAAGGAGCGGTGGTGGAAAGTAAGTTTAAAGGCATTTATCTGCTGTAATATATAGTAAGTAATTTTGCTTTGTGTTATTCCCGAAATGCCAGGAATGTTGACATAGAAGGAACATTCCAAACTTTCTGCTGACATTTTCCATGCAAAAGTAACAAAAAAATATATTCCACAAGCAAGGAAGTTCTATTCCTTTTCTCTCAGATCTTGGACAGTAATACTGCCATGAAATAGCTGTGGGCTAAACATCTTTTCTGGCACAAACACAGTAAACATTCTTTTTTTTTTGCTTCCAAAATATCTACTGCCCCATATTGCCAGATATATGCAGCATTACTAATGCCAGTACTATAGCAATGATTTCCTTATTTCCAGACTTAATCATATGTTGCAAAAAGGAGTATGTCCTGATTTAAGGAAAATAAGATGGAAAAAAAAAAGCCCTATAAACCCCTGAAGCCCTCTGAGATTAAAAATATTTTAGTGCTTTATCTTTGACTGCACTGTAATAGTGAATGCTAATTAGAACTGCCAAGTTGTGCTTTCAAGATTTGCTATTCACATACTACTTTATCCACTGGCTTGAAAATAAGTGTTTTGCCGGTATGCTGCCTTTTCAAAACCAAATTTTTTTAAAGGTAAGTATTACAGCAATGTCACATGCACAGACAACAAGAAAGCAGTGGCTGCATATGATCTCAAATCTTACTGTATTATATCAATTTCCACAAGGGACTGACTATGGCTCCAGTTCCATTCCGTTTATTTTTCCTATCAGTATATATGAAACACCAACACCAAAAACTCTGAAAAAGAAAAGATGGTGGATTAGCTGGCTATGCAGAGGTGATATACCCAGACCATTCCACATGAAAAGCCTTCCAATCTCTGTGGAGATTTGCCTCTGCAAATCCCTGTTCTTGAAAGATTGACTAGAACTGAAAATTACTTGGTGAAGGGAAGCTCAAGAGTACATAAATAAGCTATCCCAAAAAGAACATATGACTTTGCTTCTCAGCCAAGAGAGTGCTACTCAGCAAAAAGTGGGAATACAGCTCCATAGGGCAGCTTTTCAAATTTGAAAGATAAAGATATTTCCTAAACAACTTGTAGGAGCAGCCTACTATCTAACAGGATGGATCTTCAGACTTTCAGCACTACTGCTTCTTCCTGATCAAGGATAAAACGAAACTTTAATCTTTTCAGTTGTTAAATAAAAAAATTAATACCCTTACACTCATCCCAAATTCATAAGTAATTGAATTTTTAAAAGAAATTTCAGTCAATAAACTCAATTCCTGCAGCCATGTTTCTCCTGAATTTTCTTTCTGGGAATAAGACAATACATAGACATAGAAGAGGTATTACTTCCACTAGCCATTGTATTTCATAATTTTCAAAAATCTGGAAATAAGGAATTAATTACTTTTATTTTCTCAATATTTGAGACCAAATCATATATAAAGATTGTTGGAATTAGTAATTCACACCTGCATGGTAAAAACTTGCTTATTGATGCTTGTGGTATTGTAGCACTACATGTGCAGTACCAAAAGTTTTGGGTTTTTTAAAAGCATATTTTTATCTCTGTAACAAGACCATTAGAAATATGTTATCAGAATGTTTGTGTTTCTCACTTTGAATATATAATTCATATATTTTTTTTTTTTTCCCTAATAAATTACAACGATAACAGAAGCAGGGTACTCTACTGGTTTTTTGTTACATGTATAGACATTTGTCTGAAACATGGTATTTATATTCCTGTGGATATGATAAATGATACTCCCAGACTCCTGGATAGTATGTTCCGTGAACAAAAGTAGGATTTACTGTTCAAATGTCACAATGAGTTCAATGGGGTTTTTTCAACATATCAAGACTACCTTAGGTCTTTGATGTGAGTGAATTTACCAAATATCAGATAGATGGGCATCTTATCTCTCCAAGGTCAATGGTTAAGAGTGTATCGTATACTGACATGGTAAATGTATATGGATTCATGCTCACACATTTACTAGATGAAGAGAAAGGGAGGAATATTGTTATATTTCCAGAATAATTTTTCTTCTATTTCCTGATCTCTGTTTTCCTGGTTAAGGATTAGCATTTTTTTGCTTTAAAAGTTTTTCATCTGGCTTTTTTATGGGAAGTTATTCCCAGTAACTCTACTCACATTTTTCTTGTATTCTTTCTAGTATTTGCTTAACCTAATTAGTGTTCAGAGCTAATGCAATAGCCATTGGTGAGCATGAGCTGAAATAACCTGAAGAGCTTCCTGCAGCCCAGTCTTGTCAATATCTGGTTAAACCCAGCTCTATGTGGCAATCACTACTGAAAGGTCATTGTTGCCCAACATTTCAGTTTGCCCATCCTTTCTAATCTGCTTCTCTGACAATATCCTCACGAAATCATACCCAGAAGTAGGAGATAAGTCAGGAAGAATTAGAAAAATAGTCCTTTAGAAACAGTTATTGCAGAGGGGAGTAGGGGTTTGGTGGGTATCTGGTAAGAGCAACAAGAACTTTACTGATGCCAATTCCTTCTTGCCCTCCTTATCTCCACTTAGAGAAATGAGCAATGCACATAAGACAGATGTGCTTAAAGTAGAAATAGTATCATCTCAGTATCTCCTTCCAGAATGTCTGAAGGTCACAGACAAAATAATGAACAAGAAATACCTAAAAAGTTCAAACTGAAAAACTCTTATTAGAAACTAAAGTCTCATAATTACAATATTGAGGTCCAAGGATTTTCCCCTTAAGCATTTAAACATCATGCAAAAAAGCATGTTACCTTAAAATATTATGAATTCCAAATCATGATTCAGAGAACAAAGAATTCAAGGAGTATACATTTTCATTATACAGACAGGAAAATCATAGAAGCATAGAAGCATAAAATATCCTGAATTGGAAGGGACCCATGAGCATCATCAGTTCCAACTCCTTGCTCCACACAGGGCCAGCAAAGTCAGAGCGTGTGACTGAGTGCATCATGGCAAACTTCAACAGTGGTCAGTGATATCCTAGAGAGCTGCAATTAATTTCTAATGTATTCAGTACTTTAAAATGTTTTTATTGTCTTTATTTATTATTATATCAGAGAATAATAGTTTGTTTTCTTCAAAATTAATCTCCAGTTCCCAGAAACAAAATGGTAATGATATCCATAACAGATGAAAGCATACATTAGAAGCAACAAGGAACCACAGTCCTTGAAGTGGGAATTCAGCAAAATTTAGACAACACAGGCTAAATTTCTTAGTTCCTGAGCATCTGTCCCCTCAACTCAAAATCACTTAACCTATATTAGTACTTCCATTTTATCCCTGATGCTCATTTCACTGTTAAAGATGCACCTCTGTATACATCTCAGAAAAAATTACTTTTATGTCTCTGAATAGATAAAAGCCCGATATAATTCAGAATGTATAAATTACACAGCAAGACTGGACCAAAAGGAAATTATCACAATGTTTTTTGTTGGCAGAAATTAGGAGATTTTCCCATGGAGCAGAATTTAATACAGGTTATATTCTCTCTCAGACTGAGAACATGGCCTTTGGTCTACTTTTACAAAAACAATTCAAAATTTTCAATTCCATTGGGCAGTCCTCTTGGCAGCAACATAGGAAGGAATAATCCTTCTACCTCTATCTTTTCTTTCTTGAATGTTGTTTTCCAGATCCCATTTCAAGTTCCTTGCTGTTCTGCCATACTGCATAGGTGTTTAGGCACCTAAATTGGAGATGTGTTTCCCAGTCCAGTTGGATGCTTCAGAAACCACTTTTCAAAATTCTCACAGTCTTTATTAGATAAACCCATTGCTATTTGCTAGAAGATATGCTCATTAGCTCTATTTATTAGTCAGTATTACAAATAATAGGTAGCAATTTCAATGAAAAAATATCTATCTAGTTTCTAGGACAATTTCCATGTAATAAATGCTGTAGTTTGCAATATCAGTCATGCTGGAGTTCATTTAAATATATTTAAATAACCACCATTAATATTCTATGATGGGGAAAATGAAAATACATGGGATTTTTTGAAATTACACGCAAGTTTTATTCTCTAATTTAGTAGAAGGTTGTAGGATTTAAAATACAATAACATAACATATACTGGACTGAAAATTAAAAAGATAAAAATTGGATGACATAGGAAGAACATATTTACAATATTTAAAATATGCTGATATTCACCAGCAGACATACAGTTTTTGCTAAATAACTGCTAGATCTATTCTTGTGGTTTACTAACAACGTTCATAAACCAGTTCTTAACTATAAGAAATTATAGATTGCCAGAAATTCACTTTACTTTGAGATATAAAATGTACCTTCTGGAATTTCAATCTAATTCAATGTGAGAAATTCTGTCCTATATTCCTAGACAGGGCACCTCTATCTGTATAAATGTAATCACATTAATTGAAGCATCTGTCTGACATAGCAATTGATTAAAATTACAAATCAGAGCCTTACAGAATTCTCCATTGCACACCACTAGATGGAAATTTGCCAAGGGATATCTAACTGCCCATCAAGAAATTAGGAATTTGTAAAGGCTGAGACAGGTACAATAGATGGGTGGATATGGAAGATAGAAGGAAAGATTTATTTTTTTAATGGTTTAAGCATAAAGAATTGTAATAGGCTCAGGCAGTGCTGTAAAATTGTCTTCTTTCAAGGTATTATATTCATTATCGTACCACATAGGAAGAAAACTAGAACAAATACAAAAAAAGCAACTGGATTATTTTTTCCTAGAGACATTTTAGCTTGTTGTCTTGTTTCACAGAAATACACAATCGAGCACAAAGCAAAGAAATTTTTCTTCTTCAGTTTCACTGCACTTAAAGAAATCTAGAAAACTCTAGCTAGTTTGCTTTTAGTCTCTGCTTTCTCTTCGCCTAAATTTTCTTCTTATATGATTCACTCTCTGCCAGTGAGTACTTGCTGAGCCGTCAGCAAAGTAGAAAGTTAATGTCACTTTCCTTTCCCAAGGAGAGAATCATCAAAAGAAAAAAAAAAAAAAACAAAACAGCCAGGCAAGGGGGCTGGGGGGTGGGGTGGGAGTGTCAGATAAAGACCCCAAATTGAGAGCTTTTAGATTGTAGAATAGAAGTTTGTACTAATTTGTAGATTTTCTAACCAGAAGGGATCATAGTCTTAATCTGTTCAGATTTACTGTAAAAATCTATTTCACCTAAATAGATTCTCTGTCAAGTTCATAGCTTTATAATGAGACATAGAATTTCAGTGGAAAAAATGGCTTTATTGGGTTAAAGACTGCAAGTGAGAGATAATACTACACATCCAAGGGTACATTGTTCTGATGATTAAAAAAGAGAACTATTAAACAATTGTCTCCTAGTTCTATTCTAAATTTACCTAGTTTTAATTCTTACTATTGCATCTTAGAAAACTTTTCCTTATTACACTGGAAAATGTGTATCTTCGGAATATTTATATATATATATATTAGGTAC
The DNA here is from genome assembly GCA_020800305.1 of Porphyrio hochstetteri. Lineage (NCBI taxonomy): Eukaryota > Metazoa > Chordata > Aves > Gruiformes > Rallidae > Porphyrio > Porphyrio hochstetteri. The sequence continues at coordinate 180,953,016 of CM036905.1, read as the reverse complement.
AAATGGAGGGCACTCAGTCTGTCTTGTAAGGCTTAACTAAATGGATTACCTTCCCTTTTTATTTTTTTTTTGGTTCAAACTGAATTTTAAAAATCCTGCTCTTTTTTTTTTTTAATCTGTTGCTTCAAATGTTTTGGTGTTTTCTTGAGAGTTAATTTATTATTTAGACAATAGAATGATGCAAAGTATTAAAGTTATTGTAACACAGTCAGCGCTTTTCAGTCATTTATAACTATGGAGTAACGTAAATCATTAGTTTTACCATGAATTTCAGTAGGTTGGTGGAAAATTTTCTTTCTGGGTACAGACATATGCCACTTGCATTCCCATGACTGCACCATAATAAAAAATACCTTCAACAGTTGACGAACATGCTAGAAAAAGGCTAAAATGTATTTATAATAAAACTTCATTATCACTAAAACCAGAAAAACATTTTCAAACTTTATAATTTTAAAGCAAAATAAAAACCAACCAAAATTAAAAACCTCAAACTTATAATAAAAATACTTTCTACAATTTTTTAAAAGTAATTTTACTAGAAGGAATGCATATAACTTTAATTGTGAGTCCTATATGTCTGGTTATGCACATTAAAATATATATATATATAAGCAACACACACATGCACACGCACATATATATATATATCACATACTTGGAAAAGTTTTAATGCTTTGAAACCTTATACTATAATTTAACAGGCATTATGTTAATAAATATTGAAACTTACAGATGAAGGCATATTCCAAAACTTCAATGAATCATTCAATTTCCAGATATACTTCCTGCATGTATCAGTAGATTCCTAGTGTCATGCTGTCAAATTCTGGAAGGTTATGTTAGAATTAAAAAACTCCAACTCAGACTTTAACACAGGATGGAAAGCTTATCTAACCTGACAGTACTCTGGAAATAATCGTTCTGACTTGTCAAAGATGGTACATGCCAGGATCTTTACATTATTTAGTAATGAAGGAAGTCAAAGGGAAAAAAAACCAGGGGGAGGGGCATGTGTGGGAAAAAAGAAAGAAAAAAGAGAAATCTTACTATGTCCTAGGGTCACATTTGAACTGTGACAAAGGAGAGAGACATAAACCAAAAGAAAAACAACAGAAGAGCATAGAATCTCATGATATATGTAATTTATCACTCAGAGTTTAGTTTTAACCATTAGCTAGACCTAGAATTCTATTCAAATTGAAAGAGTAAATGATAAAGTATGTCTCAGTATCATTTGTCAGTGAGAAGCTCTTTATCATCTGTTTATCACCTGGTTGTAGCTGCCTTTGCAGAAGCAACCTTCAGTTGACAAAGGACATCTAAAATGTTTTGTCAAAGATGAAAAAGCTTGGCCTTTTTTATTGTTTACAAAGAAGTTAGGGAAAATTGTGGGAATTTTAAAAAAAATTTCTCCTTTTCATGACAGGGGCAACCCCTATTCTAACATCATCTTAACATTTAAAAGCCCATCAAAAGCAAAAGCCAAACTTCACATAGAAATTTTCTGTTGATATTATTTTCTTGCAAATATCTCTTATTCATACCAGTCCTCTTCTGTTTTTAAATATACGGTGGGTTTGATTTAAACAGACATTCCCAGCTGTGCCAGAGACCCACTAATTCTTACTTTTAGATACTTGGAAGCAGTTAGTTCTCTTGCAAGGTTTTGTTTGCTCTTCAAATAGTAAAAAACTTAGGTGTGTATGTAGGCATGTTGATTATAAGCCATTGTTCTCTATCAAGTACTTTGGTTTGTTGGATTTTTTCTTTTCTATGTATTCAACTATGTCATCTAGATGGATGATAAACTACTTTTGAATTTAGTTAGTCTTAGCTAACCAGAAGGATCCTTGATCACCCTCAAGAATCTCTCTACCAATTTTTCTCAAGTAATGACAGTTGCACAAACTCCTGTATTGCGCTTTTGTATTTTAACTACACTACATGCAAACTATATAAATTCTTTAGACATATACATTGATTCAGATGCTTAAACATAGGCATTGAGTGCCTTTTGAGACATAGCAGGGTAGCCAAATAGTCATATAGAGCTATTATATTTGACATAGGACATGCAAGAGAGCTGCAACCTTCTGAATCAGAAACTATGAACATACAAAAATACTCTAGGTAATCTCAAATGATGGTATACTAATAAGTGAAAGCAATTGAATGGAACCTCCGTTGTCTGTATTCAGATGAAATTGTTCTTTAGGCTTTGTTGGCTGTATTGGCTCACTTATAATGGAATCTTGGACAGATATGCTGTATAAGGGCCCCTATTATGCAGATATCTATGTTTGTGAATCTGGGTGGAAAGTTGTTGGAATACATATTTTATTTCAATATTTTATTTCCTTTCAGTTTCACTGCCCACAACGGAAGGCTTTTTCATAGGTCACCTTCCTGCCTAGAAATCCAATCACTTGTTTCTCAGAGGGAATGCCTGTATATCATGCAGACATTTTCTTACCATCTCATTGTCACTGTTCTCCACACTTGGAGACAGACTTGTTTCACTAGGGCATCTGGTTTGCTTTTGTGTAGACCCCAAAATAAACTGTTGGCTAAAGTCCAAAGAAATGCCTGGGAAGAACAGCTGTCCCTGGAGTAATTCAGTGTGATTTGCATTGTCTAGTACAGTGTTAATATAGACTAAAGGAAGCTTGTTTAGAGATTACTATAAAAGACAGGTATTGTTAATATAGTCCCATATTAGTTGACTGGTGGCATGCTGTGTAATTCTACGTCTGCTTGAGAGTCTCGTGATCAGCTGCACTAGCTATTGACCCTTAGCATGAGGATGGCCTTTCTCTGCTCCTTATAAGCAGTGACTGGTGAGCCTACAGGCTGTCCTTGCCCAGCTAGTTAAATTGTTCCTCATTGACTCTTAACATAGTCTGAGTATCACCATCCCCAATCAGGGTAGACCTTACTGATCCTCTTTATATTTTAGTACTTCAGTACAGACATACTACACTGGACACATACAGATGTTTCTTTCATATTGGCAGTGATCCATCAATATGTGTCTAATAATATTTTCATTGTCATAGGGCTGGGCTGGTCTTCAGCTGCTGATACGGAATAATTTGGCTTTTTCATAGGCTCATGCCCTATTTCCAGTCCTTTGTTGAGGTTTTAGAGACCTTAAAGCACTTAAATTGGCACCTGAATCACTGCTTTTGCACTAAATTACAAGTCCTTTGGGTTATAAAGTAATATTTATTTTTTGTTCTGTGTTATTCAGCACTAGCACAACTGGTGTCCTACTATATAACGGATTTCTTGGCCTTATGATAATACTAGAACAAATTATTGTGATTAATAACAAAGGAGAAAATGATAATAAGTAATGATAATATTACTAATAGTAATAGCAAACATTATAAGGAGATTAGGAAGAAAAGAGAAGTAATTGGTATAAGCAATGTAATTTTTCTGCATATATATAAGAAACAAGATAGCACTATAGTGAAAATGCAATACATGTGATAGTAATATCTGAAATATATAACCATGAGAAATTACACCGAAGTTTTGTGCATTGAAGTGTGATCTGAATCAAACTATTTCTTAGTAATCTGTTCTCTGAATCAAACTCACTACATTGAAGAGAGATAATTCCCATTACTTCAGACTGTTCTGAATGAAGATAGCACTGCAGGATGGAAATTGGTATTCCAGTTCTTTTGGTCTTTGTTATCACCTGCTGTCTTTGTTATACACTGGAGAAGCATTGGATAAAAAAGACAAAAAAATAAGGAAAATATTTTTTAACTTCTTTTGCCCCTTCCAGCTGCATGGATAGCAACGGTTACACAAGGGGCAATGGTTTTAAACTGAAAGAGGGTAGAGTTGTATTGCATATAGGGAAGACATTCTTTACAACAAGTGTAGTGAGGCATTAGTTTGCCCAAAGAAGATGTGGATGCCCCATCCCTGGAACTGTTCAAGGCCAGATTGTACAGGACTTTGAGCAAACAGAGTACTCAAAGTTTAGGCATCAAAACTTCTTAAAGGAGAAGAAGGCCTAAAAGTCTGGGTCTTTTCTGAAAGAGTGACCTTGCCATTAAGTGACTGTACAAAGGTCACCAGTGCATACAGAGAGACTGAAATGAGATCTATCTCAGCTATCTGAATCTTTTAAAGAGAGATTTGCAAGGCTATATATTTTTTTAACTGAACAATCTTTGGTTGAGGAAATTAACAAAGTAAAGTTGAACACTACACCTTGAATGCACGGTAGTTGAAATTTTAGCCCACAGGATAGTTTTCCATGGAAGTCTTAGTCACCTTGGGCATATCAGGTGGCTGTGAAGTCTAGGTAGCATTTTGTTGGGTTTTAACCTGGTCTTTCTTTCCCCTCCCCCCACCAAGTGGGATGGGGGAGAGAATTGAAAAGAAAAATGTAAAACTCATGAATTAAAATAAAGACAGTTTAGTAGGAATAAGAATAAGAGTAAGAGTAGCAGTAAAAATAGAATATATAAAAAAGTGATGCACAGCACAGTTGCTCACCACCAGGAAAGGAGGTTCAGGTAGTTCCTAGGTTGCTCTGCCTCCTTGCAACTCAGTTACATGCTAAGTATGATGTCATATGGTACAGAATATCCCTTTGGACAGTTTGGATCTGAAAACTCCTCATACTAAATCCAAAGCACAACAATATATCAGATGCTAGTTAGAAAATTTAACTGTATTCCAGTCAAAACCAGATCACATTTATAGATTGCAGTCCTGAATTTAGGCTTACAAGTAAAACTTCAGGCTTTGTAAATTATCCTAAAGTGCTCTTCTAGTGGTATATGTTCATCTAGGTCCTAGCATGTACAGATTTAAGCATGTTACAACTCTGTCTTCAGAAACTTTTGTTTTAGAGCAGAGCTCATATGAATAACCAGAGGCATGTGCCCCTAACAACAGTTAATTTGGAATTAAAAATCTGATATTGTAACTATGTTATCATGCACCCAGAACATGGAGCCATGAGAAGTACGGCCCTCGGATATAAGATCCTTTCAAAAATGCTACCAAAATAAAAAGGGATGGTGTCCAGATTTTTCAAAATAGCCTTCGAACTAGTTCTCTTCTACAAGCACCTAACTATTGCAATAATTGTACCAAGTCTTTCTCCTAACTCGTTTTGAAATACTTCAAGAATCTGTCTTAGCTGGAGTGTGTGAGGATCTAGAACAAAACCGCAATAAACAGTTTTCATCATACAATAAAATGTATGATGAAAAAAAAGTCAGCAAAGGGAATTCCAAGGAAATCTTGAGTGCCAACTGGTTATTCATTATCTGACATGTAAAAGCAACTTTGGTGTTACTTTCCAATGATTCAGACACATAAAAAATTTTCACTGAGGTGATTTTCCACCTGACTTTTATTCTTTCCTCTTTTCTTTTGTCTTCCTTCAAGAACTTCAAAGACATTTGTTTATTAGCAATTCACCCTATATCGTCACCAATTATCTGAGTGCCTGAGGGGTTCCAGGAATCAGTTTGAAACAATTAAAATAAGATGAAGCAAGACTGTCCCTTCCAGCTCACAGAAGCAAAGGTTTAGCTTGGACTGAAATTAGAAAAAATAAGTGTTGTGTACACTGTTTGACTGCTAAATAAATCTGCATCTAACAGTAAAGGCCATAGTTTAATCATGTGACTTTGAGCACTGACCAGAATTTTTTTTGGCAATGGTTGTCTATTGCTGACAATGTCTTACATAAGTCATATTGTTATCTCAGTTTAATAGGACAGTCTTTGCTGGAATGTTATCTAACTCAAGGTCATTAGGACCTAGACCTAGTTTCTATTCGATTAATAAAATGAAATAAAATAAAGCACACACCCTTGTAGGAAATTATCTAGCAAATGAGTTTCTTCAAACTCTAGTCTCAGGAGAAATATTTCACTCCCAGGCATAGCTAAATAAACACCTGTTAACAGACTGCAGCTAATGCCAGTACTTTAACATTCACTGAGAGAAGATCTAAACGGTGCTCAGGAAACTGAGATGCAACTGATTTAAATAAAAAAAAAAAGGAAAAAAAAAAAAATAGAATGGGCTGGGGCATTTATAGCACAACTAAGTTGATTAATTGCACCCTCGGGGTTCTGTATTATGTATATATGTGAAACTTCATGTGATCAAATATGACATCAGATAACAATATTAAATCTAAGTAGGTCTATCACTGTATCAGACCTTGCTACAAAACTTGAAATAAAAGTCATTGCATCAGGAGCTATCATATTATTACCATCTGCCTACATGTCCTGGTTCTGCCCAAGCCAGAGTTAACCTCCTCAAGCAGCCAGCCCAGGTGAGTTGAGTTAGCCTGGGCTGTTTTCCACACCACCTGACATCACTTCCCCATAAAAGGGGCTGGTCCAGGAGGTGTACTCCTGGGTGCCTCCAGGGCTGTCCAAGTGTAGCTAGGGTATTGTGGTAGTCCCCTGTGGGTGCAGCACTCTGTGTTATTGCTGGTTGTGAGTCTAATTGGCTGTTATTATTCTACATTCATGGTTATTTTGTTCATATCTCGACCCATGGAGGCTCTGTCTGTTTCTCCTCTGTAAGTTAGTGAGCAGTGTGGGGTGCTCAGCCACTGACTGGGACTGAACCACCACACTACACTACAAAAGATTGAATAACACTTCTTTCCCTTTCTATTTTTAACCAGAGTTTCCACTTTGCACCTTGATTAAGATGTCTAACTTTTTCTTTATGTTGCAAAAACATTTTCACTGCTTTCATTGGTTTTCTTCCTCTCTCTCTCTCAGTATATTTTTTAATTTTAATTGCTCAGGGTTTGGGTTTTTTTTCAATTTCTTTGTTTTAATCGACAGTTTTTAGTCTTTGTAATTTTTATCATGATGGCCTCTTAATAAATGTTTTATTTCTCTATGCCAGCTTAGGGAATCTAATTCTGCAACTAATTGAAGACTCAGTTCACTGTTTTTGTCTTATGATGATAATTGCTTGGGTAAGCTAAGGCCTGGGGAAGTGATAGCTTCTTTTTTTTATTTGCTTTAGATTATCCTTTTATTTCCTGCTTTACTAGAGCCTATGGTGTACTATTTCTTGGTTTCATTATTATCTGTAGCTACCACCCTTAATGTTTAGTATAATCTTTAATATTACATATTTTTATCCCCATAAATAGATTTAAAATGCAATACAATTTAATTGTAGCTAAACTTATTTCCTGAAAGATAATATAGAGATTATTACTACTTGTATAAATACGTACATTTGGGGAATTCAATTGTGGTGAAAGATGAAGCAGAATATTTCTTAAAGGTGCAACTAATTAAATAAAATAATACCATAGTAATGCACACAGCTTCTCAAAGGAAATCTATCTGATAGGTGTAGTCTATGTGTGGCTTTAAGATATTAAAAATATTTGTACCCTAAGTTTTAGATAGACGAGTATGGGAAGTCTGTGCATTCATATGCTATAAAAATAGGGTAAAACTACATAAACTGTAACTTGTTTGATGTTCATAGCAATGTGAATGTGGGCAGCAATTCTTTTTAAAAATTCACATTCTGTATTTAATATCTAAATCTAACTTTTTCATAATGTGAACTACTTATTCACTTATGCTTTATATGGCATAAATTCTTATCCAACATAAAAAGTAATCCAGATCAAATCAGTCACCAAATTATAGTAATTAAGAGCATTGGTTTTAGTTGTAATTTTGTCCTTTTGTTTACTTCTCTGTCATGAGAGAGAATGCTTTCAGACCCTTCCTGAGGTTATATACATAATAAATTCATAAAATACATCCTAGAATGTGAGGGGAAAAGTCAAATAACTATACCAGAATTTAACAAAATAAGGAATATTAACTAAACATATGACAAGAATTAGATTGCTTAATAATTTACAAGATTTTATATATTACATGAAGTTGCAAAGGAGACATATTTCATAAAACCTTGTAATAGGAAAAACAAAATAAAAGGCTATTTTACAATATGTTTTGGTATCTAAAATGATATTTAATTAAGACTATTCTATGAATAAGAGAAATCTGTCTGAAACCAAGCTCAGACTAAGCTGACATGATACTGGTGAGCTGGAGAAAACACCTGGAAATTATTGCAGAATTTAGATCAGCCTCTTAAATGAGTGAATATTGTCTGTTCTCATCACTGGTACTCTCATTTAAGGTTTGCTCCAGATTCCCAGCTTCTGGCAGATGGCCACACTTCAGTAATAGTCAGCTCTTCTTTGTTTTATATCTGAAGAGTCTGTATTTTCTCCATTTACATTATTGGTATGTCAATGGAAGGACTATACTATAATTAGAAAATGAAACAAGCCAGGTGCTATAAGGGCATATGAGAGCAATGCTCTGTGAAATACAGTAAAAACTAGCATCATTCCATCTTTGGTAATACCAAACTAAGGGTTATAGTGACTGAAAACTCCTTCTAAAGTAAGTGTAAGCTGATTTCCTTAGTTGCTTTTACTCTCTGGACTTTTTTTAGCTGTATGTCTTTAGGCTTGAGCACTACCATGACACCCACTTCTATGTCACATGAGACAAGAGAGTCCCAAACTAAATTAGGGCTAGCCTGAAAAGTGTGGATCAGTTAACCTCTGAAATAAGGAACTAACTGAGTATAATTAGGTGGGGTGAGCCTGGGACCTGACTAATTTATGTCTGCCCATACAGTTTGGCATCTAGTTGGCTTATCCTTTCTGAGAAGCAGTTTTTTGCCTCAGTAGTGATTTCAAATTCTTACAGGATCTGATTTGAAATGGTTCATTAAAAAGAAGAAACTGGGAAAACTGAAGGAAAAAAACCAAACCTCTCAGCGGAAGTGTGAAATCTGATCCTGTATTTGGTTTGAAGCAGAACAATATGAATTTCACTCTCACAAGAAAAAAATAATCCAAGGAAATAAGAAAATCAAGCATCTTGGACTTAAAGAGGTAAGTGCCATTTGAGATACCTTAGAGTATTTGATTTCCCACAAAGGTCTCTGTTGTGTATTGCAAATCCTGTACAAGTTTCCCAGAAATTTCAGAAATATAAAATTACTGTCGATGTCTATGGTTAGACAATTAAATGGACCTTTTCATTTCAGAAGAGTGGGGTATTTTTGCTTAGCATAAACATCCAGGCATATTTTATTCTTGTGGCTTTTAAATTTTATTTAAAATGATTAAGCCAACATGGAAACTTGTTATTTTTTGACTCTGTTTTCTTTAAAATTTAGCCCAAAGATTATGATCTCATGGTGTCAAATTTCATGAAGTAGAGGTTCAGGCAATAGCACAGGGTTTTTAATGACTGAGTTTTTGCCAAGAACAGATTGTTTCTTGTTTCTGCGATGAATAAAAAATGCAAAAATCGAAAAGAACATATATCAAACAGTTCTTGAAGGTCACCTGATGTAATAAACACATTTCTTCATTCATATATCCACTTCTTCAGAAAATGTCATTACCAGAGGAATGAAAAACTGACACTTTAAAATGAGAGTATTCCACCAGGCCCAGGATTTCCCTCAAAATCTAAATCTTCTTAAAATGAATGCAATAGTTAAAGGAAATGATTGAGGGAAACGGCTCTTTGACCATTATGGTGGTCGTGAAAAGATTTCTGTAAGGTCAGTTTTATACATGCAAGCTTGTACATCCAATAACACGATTGATGAGTGACTGTCTTGTAATCGTTTTGCTGTTTTCAGAACAGCACATCTCATGAAAGATGACATGCAGTCTCCCTCATCAGGAGTCTGCGGAGCCAGTTTAATGAAGGTGAAAGTGTGAGTGTTGCAGTTGGGCAAGCTTTTTCATATTGCTGCCAAGAAGACAGAAAAACCTGAAAATTCCTTGTTGGTCTTTCAAAACAATAGTCACAGCAACAAGAAAATCAACATCTGTTGTGTGTTCTTCCTTTGTTTCTTCTAATTGATCCAGCAAATCTTTGCCAAACATTTGCACAGTATGCCATAGAAATGTCACTTGTGGGTGAAAAAAGAGTGTCACTTTATAAGTAAATGTCATTTTGCAAGTAAATACCATTGAGTAGGGAAAGAAAAATGACACGGAGAAGCTCAGTGGCTAAATGGATGATGATACAAACGAGAAGCAGAGCATGTAATGAAGATTCCAGTTAATTTGTACACCATCTGTCTGATGTCTTGGTAATACTAGACGGTAAAGGAAGTAGTGAGTTTCCAAATCTTCTCAACACAGGAACTTTACCATTCAACAAGCATCTGCAGTAGACAATGTGCTTCCACCCTAGCCAGTCATGGTAACTAAAATGCCTCTTCTTTTCCTGTCATCAAGTTTTGTAGAGTTTTCATGTTACCTCTGCCTCTGTTCTCCTAGCTTCTTTTCTCCGTTCAACCCCTGTATCTTCTTTGCACTCACTTATCTGCTCTAAGCACTGAGGTCTAGCTGATCCAGCTACCTTACCTTGGAATATTTCAAAATCTTTACTGTGCCATCATTCCTATCTCACCCTTATAATTCTGACTACTTCTCCATTTCCTTTCTGTAATGCACTTTCAAAGAAAAGCCCTACCCTGGACGGAGTCAAAGAAGTGTCACCAGCAGGTTGAAAGAGGTGATTCTCTCCCTTTACTCTGGTTTTGTGAGATCTCACTCCTGGTATCCCCAAAAATATGGACATAGGCCTCTTGGAGTGAGTCCAGAGGAGGTCCACAAAGATGATCAGAGAGCTGGAGCACCTCTCCTATGAAGACAGGTTGAGAGAGTTCAACTTCTTCAGCCTGAAGAAGAGAAGGCTCCAGGGAGACCTTAGAGCAGCCATCCAGTACCTGAAGAGGAGCCTACAAGAAAGCTGCAGTGGGACCATTTACAATTGCATGTACTAAGAGGACAAGTGGTAATGAATGTAAGCTGAAGGAGGATAGATTTACATTAGATATTAAGAAAAAATCTTTATTGTGAGGGTGGTGAGACCCTGGATCAGGTTGCTCAGAGACTCCCACTTCCTGGAAATATTCAAGGTCAGGTTGGATGGGGCTTCAGACAACCTGGTCTAGTGGAGGGTGTCCCTTCCCATGGCAGGGAGGCTGGCACTCGATGACACTTGAGGCCCCTTTTAACCCTGGACAGAATCATCGAATTACAGAATGTTAGTGATTTGAAGCGATCTTGAAAGATCATATAGTCCAACTCCATGGCCATGGACATTCTATTATTTTATGATTCTATGATTTATTTACCATTACCAGAAAACTAATCACAAAGCTTGCTAAGGCTAGGCAAAAAGAATTCATGTCTTATACATTTAGTAGAAATAGAAGAACTTTGAGGCTTTATAACACATACTTCATTATTTTAAGGCTGTCTATGCAAAGCTACTTGGCAAAGCATCTATGGAATCTATATTCAATGAAATTATTAACTATAAGAATGAGTGTTGATATTTGATTTAGCTTTTAGGATAGAAATAACAATTTATAACATGAACTTAAATAGTTTGCATAAATTAGTAAGAAGGTGAATGAGAATTTTCTATTTATTTTAATCTTCCTCTCCCCGACTTTTCTGTTTTCCTTAATGTACCACCTCAGTCTTCTGTTTTTTAAAACCTTCTATGTAAGTTAATTGCTGCAGATTTTAGCAACAAGTACTTGTAAGTTCTCAAACTGACAGTATTATCCAGAAGAAATGAATAAAGGAAAGGTGCTAGCAAAATACACACATGGAAATAGTATTGTATTTAAGGCAAATTTATTCTTCAGCTATACTAAGGAAATAATATGTATCTGCAGTGCTTGAAGAGATCTCAATAAATATGTATGCTCTACCTTCATAACAACTTTTACCTAGGAATCTCAGTTCTTTACCTAGTAATTTCCACACAAATACCAAAATCAATATCCCTGTCTTATGATCTTGTTTTCTGACTTCCAGCCTTCCAGTCAGTTCTACGCACTTTTCTGCTCCTTGCACTTAAACCTTTTCTGCCTTAAACTTTCGCCTCCACTCTCTTTTACTTACAATCCTGGAGTGAAATCTTTTCATACCTTGGTAGTGCTGTAATCCAAGCTCCCTGTCTTACCCAAGCCTGGTATGAAGAAATGAGGCAGAGAAAAATTTCCATTTCTCACAAAAAGGAATGTGGGGTTTTTTTTTAAAATGTCATTTTGTTCCAAATTTGTCTTTATTCTTCTTTGATAAAGTCAGCAGCAGAAGATGGAAGCAGTGTCCCTAGCTCTTCTTGTCAGGAGTGTCAAGCAGAGAATGTAATTTACAGTTTGGGGTTTTGTGTGTGTGTTTGTTTGTTTTTCCTTGTTTCTCTCCCCCTCTATGCCCAGGTTATATTAATAATATACTCACCCAGGAAATTATGCTTTATTCCTAGAATCTGCCATTTGGCTCGCTTCAGACATGATACACAGATAAAATGTCTGTTTGCACAAGGGGAAACCATATAATTGGCAAATGAGAAGCAGAGGCCAGGAAAACTGTGGGTTTCTGGAAACTGTGCCAAACCAAAACATGTTCAATATTTAGTGCTGCTAGTGACATTCCCAAATTACACATCTGTGCTTTTGATTTACATTCCAGAGAACCAGGAAACAGATGGAAAAGACCATGAGACATTCAGAAAAGGACTATTCTCCCTTATAAATCTGTGTAGAACCTGCTAAAAATCCTGACTGCTGATAATCACATGATTTTATTTTAAATAAAATATTGAATGAAGCATTGGTGTTTAAGCACTTCACAATGCCAATATATTTCTGATATGGATGACAGGTATTTTGAAGATCAAATCAGTCCACTTGCAAGGTTTTCTTACTTCTCTGCTACAAGGCAATCTTTCTTTACTTTATTCTGAAAATTCTGTGAACTTATGTGGTAAGCCATCTAAGCCAGCAGAAAGGAGCTAAGACGGTACACATAAAAAAAAATTACTAAGCACATTTAGAAATTACCTTTATATAATTTAATGAATGTCATGCAATTGATTATTTTATTTATTTAGATTCATCCAGATCTTTATTTTGTGTATTATTTCAGTCTTTATCCATAATGCACAAGTTGTGATTCTCCACTACTGATGATGATAGGGGGATTCTTCATTATCCAGCTTCTCTATGACTTGAATATGACTGTTAGTGCTGCAGGTAAATGACTTGGCCCCCAAGGGACAATGCACTTCCTCTTCCTTTCTGATAGAGGTCTCTAAAAGTGAAATTATTTCATCCTGGTTTCACAACAAATTCCAAATGGTTGATTTTGAGTAATGATGAACTTGTTTCCAGACTTGGACTTTTAATTCCAATTTAAAGAATGTTTTCTTTAAGAGGTTGCTTTTTTTAAAAAAACTTTTTAAAATTGCATTTGAATGCATAATGTGCGAGCAGTATCCACCTTCATTCCATAATATGAAAACTTCAAATATAGAGCTTATTTAAAGGTAAAGAGATAACTTATTTAAAGATTACTGTAATTGAAATTACAATTTCAACAGTTTGGCATTGTTTCGCCTAAAGTTTCCTTTTGCTGTTAGCAGGAGGAATTAAACCTAAATAAAGATCAAGAGAATGGATCTTTAGAAAAATAGTTTTATGTACTAAGCATGCTGAAAAGTATATCAGCAAAACCTGGGGAGAAAACTTGACCCTATCTCTTTTATGTTACAGTTTAGATCCTCACAGCACCATAAGAAATTAGTTTTACTACTACTCTATGTAACTTTTGTTTACTGCCATATTTGGAACATCAACTGATATCAATTCAAACCACAATACATTAGCAGGCAACACAGAAAACTATTCTTGTTTACAATTTCATCTCTAAGCTCACATAGCATTGGAAGTACGTGCTGCTGTGTCAGTTTAAGACTGAGATCTACCCATACAGCTTTACTGCCTGTGCAGGATAAAATGTTTATTGAAGAACAGTAACGTATGAAATGAAAAGGATGAAAAAACACCATGATCTAAATTACCATATTGGCATATTCTTCTAATAGCAACATAACAGTAAATTAACACTGTAATAAACCAAATTTAACATCAGTATTTATAATCAGAAACTGCTAAAGACAATCAGAAAATCAGAATTTAATACACAAAATGTACTTCAAATATTTCTATGATTGTTAATAAAATTTTAAAAGCTGTAAACCTGGCTCTTTAATCTCCAAAATTAATTTTAGTAAAAAATATTTATAGACATTTTTCCTTCTATTTCCTTCTCAGGCTAGGAATAACACTTCTAAAAAACAATAATTTCCCTCAACTTCATATTTTTTCATAGCTTTAAAAAGACTTGCAGATAGTGTCTTCTGTGAGTAACTTTTTATAACCTTTATATACCTTATATCCTCTATATACAAAAGTTGCGAGTGTATGGTAATTGTCATCCAAGTTTTCTTTTCACTGTCTTTTAGTGTAAAAATTGCATTTAATAAATGCTACCACACTGCAAATAAACTCTCTAACTCCTATTCAAACTTTGTCTCTCCGACACACAATACCACTTGAAAGCTCATTTGACACACTATCCTCATAGAGAAAGCCTATATAATTCATATAGTTCTCTCTTCAGTTAATTTATTGAACATCTGAGGCTCTATGAAAATCAATGAAACAAAAACCAAAAAAGCCACTCCCCCAGAACAAAAACAATAAACCAACCAAAAAACAACCTCCCCCTAAAAAGCACATAATGAGAAAGACATTTTCCTGTTTTGTGACTGTGACTAAAAAGTAAGAGGAAAAAAGGTAAAAAGACATTTTTGGAGCTTATTAATGCAGCTTTGCAAGTCTGGTGATTAAAAGAAGCCAAGCCAGCACCTGAAGTGAAGCGAATTGGCCCAGATGGAGTGTTTTAGATGAGATTGATCAAGCTGTGCCAGAGTCTTAGAGTGCTGTTGTAGAATTCATGTTGACCTTTGGATAGATCTGATCACAATGATGATTCATTTGTACAGATTATCATGTGATAAACCAGCACGTTTTTCCTTCAGTGACTGCTCTGTACTGGTAATGGAATTCATACGTCAGCACCAGATCTGCAACTATGTGTGGAAAATTTCCATGCTAAGCAAATAGTTCAGTTGTCCCATTAAAACTTCTGACTTGTCTCAAAAAATAATTTTATAGAGCTGTGACGTGTGTGTGTGTGCATGTGCATGTACGTGTGTTTCTGTGCATATCTAAAGGACTGGAATAACCTCCTGTAATTAATATGTAGCTTTCTAACGAGACATACGAGGTTAAAGAAGGAGTTTAATCAGACTGTTTTATTTTCTGATAGAGATCTGTTCCTAGCTTAATATTTCTGTAAAAAGGGCTGAATGTTTTGACAGAACACTAAAATTACTGTATCCCTACAGTGTATAACAATAAAGCAATAATAACTATGCTAATAATATGCTAATACTAAAAGGCCAGGTTTGGTGGGATTTTGGGCAACCTAGTCTAGTGGAAGATGTCCCTGCCTGGGACTAGATGATCTTTGAGGTCCTTTCCAACACAACCATTCTATGGTTCTGTGGTTCTATGATTTTTTTTTTTTCTCTGCATTAATTGCTGCAGAGCACATCTGTCTTCAGAGAACAGCTGGTGAAGTTTATTCACAACTTTCCATCTTCTCTTGAGATTTCACTGGTGATCAACTTGCAGTGGCAACTATATTGTCATAGTGATCTACTATTTGGTAAAGTACACTATGCCATTGGAAAGCTCTTTACTGTATTCCATACGTACCAGAAATCCCCTTTTCTCTGTGCATCCTAGTCAAGTGGGAATGCTCATTCAACATGAAGGAATCTAAAATTATTAAAGAAAAAGTAACTGCTTAAATGGTGGTGCCATGTGTTTTATTGTGAAGAATATTGCCATGATAATTCTCCAATATTACTTTATGAGCATACAGTTATTTAAAAGATTCCCTTTAAAAGGTTTTACTTGTCTTCAGTTACAGGATCTAGTCCCTTTGTAAATGAAAACATTTATACCTTTGCTACTTATTTCACGAATACCAGATAAGAGATTTGCTGTGTTTGTATAGAGCTTGTCATTTTATATTATGACATAACATATTGCCTCTGTGGTACATTTTGATAATGTCAAATAAATGTACAGAAGACTAGAATTTGTAGTTAGACAGTTTTTTGGGGGTTTGTTTCTTGGTTTTTTTTTTCCCTCAACCTAAAGGCATGGAACCATTCAAACATGCAAATTATTTGTGAGAAAATATACTAAATAAGCTTTAGGTGACATCTAAAAACAATAAGATAAAACTGCAAAAGATAGATTTCTTCGATGTGCAGCACAGGGCTTACCTGTCGGTTACAGTATTTTCATGATGATATTGTATTATCTTGTCTTCTTGATCATCAAAAGCCTAACCATGCATACAAAAGAAACCAATCAGAAAAAAATAGTTCTATCAAATTAATTATTCACTAAAAGCTGCTCAACAGAATATCTTTTAGATTAATATATCTGTAAAGAGAATACACTATCTTTGTACTAAACCAAAACATACATAATAGTACAAAGACAACTCTTTAAGAAAACCTAATTGAGGATAAGCCTGTCACATTAAAGCTTGTTCTTGGCAATAAGGTTATGCAGAAAACCTTTCTGTGATTAATCTAAAAGTTGAAGCTAAAGGAGTACAGTATAATTGCTTATTATCATGAGCTTCTTACAAAATCTTAAGGGAGAATATAATTTGCACAAACATATGCTCCTTCTTAGATTACTAAATATTTCTTAGGGGAAAATTGTTAGAACATTAATGAATAATAACAACAGATAATTTCATTACATTTAACACAGACATAAGCATTTGTTTCTGTATCAGAAATATTAATTGCCACAAGCAGTGATTTAGAAATATGTTGTGGGTTTTTTTATTGTCTCACGTGTTTTACCACTTATTAAACCTGCCAAAAAATTATTGTGAATCATCCATTTGATTTCTCTCTTTTTAAGCTTTTTTGAAAATTCACATGTATACAGGGAAAAAAAAAAGTGTCTTCTAAAGATAAAACCATTGAATGTCATATTTTTCCTGTTAAAATAAGACAGTAAAATGTATGACATGACGTTTAAAATTTTGCATAATTTATTTAACATGAAAATATTCAGAAGCATAAGGAATGAAAAGGAAAGTTACATCCCTTGATGTTTCAAAAATAAGAAATGTAGGTGTAATAATTTTGTTATCAGTAAAAATGCCTTCCAGTATTGATTGTATTTTGTATTTTATTCATTTAGCAGAACTGAAAAAATAAATGCATTTGAAAACAATATTTTGCAAATTATGACAGATTGCATCATTAGCATTTATCAGCAGTATTGTTTTATAATAAAAAGTAACTTTCTATAAACCATTTGATAAGTGATATGTGGGCTCTGTTGTATTTTTTAATGCATCAGAATTTTTGTCATTAGGTAAATGTCTACCTAGTAAGACAAGTCAACAATACCAAAAAGTCTTTCTGTATCAATGGTCAATCCATATTTAAAAAAAAGAAAAGAAAGAAAGAAAGAATGAGAGAAAAAAATTCTTAGTAATAACAGGTCCTACATGCTATTTAAAAGATTAATTCCTTTTCATACATTTAAAAGGTATGATCTGCAGAAATACATGTCCAATCAGTTAGAGACTGGGCTGGCAGTCTAGTTTTGACATTTCTTTTAAGGCTGTATAATTGGTATTCACTTGAGTAAGAACAGAGCAGAGCTGGAATGTATCAGTAGGATTTACAACAAATGTAGGCCTTAATTTCCCTAAAAGTTTAGCTACCTTGGAAGGTTGCCTTACAAACTTTTGGTTTGAATTCTCTGTTGGGATGTGAGATCAAAGACCTGTACATAAATCTAAGTGCCTTGCATTGGTCTGTCTAGAACAATATACTATCTTGGATAGTGGCTGTGTCTCAGGTGTTATCACCATTGTTGTTATTTTTCTTATTATTACAGGGCCATATTTTTCTTAAATGTTCTTTTCATTGAAAAACACAAGAAGCTTACAAAATGCTAAATCAGGTTTTTTTTAATTGAAATGCACATGAAAATACTACTGACAATGTTCACTATTCAGGTACTCTAGTACTAAAAGAGATATACCTGTGAGAGAAAACAAATAGTTTTGTGTTCTAAATTCTGCAGAGTCTACTGGAACTCCAAGCAATAAATGGCCCTGTATGAGCATTAGTGCAAAATATTATTTTTTTTTTAAATCTATCTAGTTGCCTAATCATGTTTCTTTATTCATTTAAACTGTTTTTTAAATGGTGATATTCAGCACATTTTTCTATATTATAGCCTTATGTTTCAGGAAACTCGTAACTTTAAATTTAGTGATAATCACTCAGTTACTTCAGGACTATGCCCTCATCAGTTAGGTCACTATTTATTCTTACACTGAAGTCACCCTCACCTCCTGGTTCATTTTTGCAGAGCAGCCCTCTGTCTCTTGCTGCTGCTGCTTGGACCCTGTTCTAAAGAACATTCAAATGTATTATATTCAGTATCAAATATTTAACTTACCAAAGTTTTTGGGATGATGTTCTAGATACCTAACTTTTACTATATATGTTTTGTGTTATTTCCAGGTAAAGTAACCTTCAGAGATGCTTACCAAATTCAGGCTTTCACTGTCTCAGTGACCCTTTATTTGTTTCAAAATATTAACAAGCAACCTATGCCATTGATAATAGCACTTGCTGTTCCTCACTTCACTATTTATACTACTCTTTACTGTTGTCTTCTTTTGAAGTTTTACAACTCCTTTGTGTATCTGCTGTTTCTGTATTCAATAAAACTATTTTTGAAAGGCAGCTAAGTAAGTGGACTGTGGACATTTGACTTTATTGTCTTCTATTATTACCATAATTTACCACTGTTGCCTGGTCATTAGCTAAAATTCAATCTAGATTAGACAAAAACTATTCCATGTTGAACTGTTAACACAGTGGTTTAGGAAAGCAATCCTTTACTAAATCCTAAATCTTTCAGCTTTGTCTCCATTCTGCAGCATGCTTCAGAGATTTCCCAATTAACAGCAGGGAGTTTGAAATGGGTTGAAATCAAATCATCCATAAGCACAATCTTGTTAACCTAACTTGCCCTCCTTAAGTTTTCATACAGGTTTTCATTTCTGTTTCTTTTTCCTGTCCTTGGAGGTTCATTGTATAGTGTACCTGCTTGTTACCACTTCAATACTCCTATGTATACGATATCTTATTTCCTAAAGATGTCAATTCATTACTTCATGTGTTTCATTTTTCCTAACTTGTAAGAGTCCAATAAAACCTGAACAAAACAATCTTTCTTGGGAAACTTTCTGCCATAATAGAACACTTTAAATAGTATTAAGTCATTATATGTGATATAGATGGTTTTGCCTAAATAGTATTGCCTCTAGAATGGATCTAAGAAATCATGTTACTCTAAATCTTCTGGGAAAATGTTTAGCTTTTAGATTAGATTCAAATACATATTATTATTTCTTTTAGACACAGCATGTCTTACAGTTAATCATGGCTTTTGTTTTAGAGAACAAGGGACAATTTCTCATGAGTACTCTCCAACTTGTGAAATGAACAGAGATCTGAATCCACAGAAGCTTACAAATACAGCTCCCTCAAACACTCTTTAAAAAATATATATATATGTATATATATGTAATGCTATTATTTTTTCAGATTAGGGTTTTTTTGGTGTTGGGTTGGGTTGGGTTTTTTCCACCCTATGTGGATAAAAAGAAATATTTGCAAAGGAAAAGTCACTACTACAACAAATTTTAGTTTCAAACTGTTTTGTTAAAAATTGATAGCTGGTTTTGACCTCCACCATGATACAGAGCACACAAAAAAATGATTCAGTGCAAACATTCATTGGCACAATTACATCAGAAAACTACAGCCATTTCTATACTTTTGATTAGTACCTAAGCAGTCATTTCCCTTTCCTTTCCAGCTCTGAGAACAGAGTTCAGTTTCCTTAGAGAATACCAGCTGGTAACCTTTCCAGACACAGAAAATGAAGAACTCAAAGTGGATTAAAGAAAGAACAGCCTATAGAGAAAAGACACTATACCTATAATCCTCCAGCTATCTTCTATTCTGACCTCCCTTTACAATCAAGCACCTTAAAATGGTAAAGGAAAAGGGCCAAATCCTGCCTCTATATTATATACATTTCTCACTGTAGTTTAGCTGAAAGCAGAACTCGGGCCCAAATTTCTTACAGTAGAATCTATTCACATTTAATGCAAGACATCTTCCTTTCTCCTCAGGTCTTATTTCTCAAATTTTATCAAAATCATTTTTTTAAAAAATGTCTTATCTTCTATCTTTTCACATGAATGCCCTGACTCTGGCACTTTGCCCCTATCTAATTCTGTTATTTTCATTGTCCATTTCTAACTTCTGTGTACACAGTTTCTTTTCATCTGTTCCTTTACTTTGTAGACAGTTTAGCTTGTCCTTCTTGTTTCCTTTCCAGCTGTTCAAGAAGTTCCCAGTATAATTGTCAAAGCTCCTCCTTGTGGAATCCCAAGCATCTAAATTTCCCTGCTAGTTACTTGTTAATTTTAAGGAACAACGCTTTTAGCTGCCCTAGGCCTGAAAAAGTTACTAAGCACTCATGTCTAGGTGCTCAAGCATTTATATTATGTTGCCCTTTTGTTAATTCCAGTATGAAATTTAAATGGTTTGTGTATTAAAAAAAAAAAAAAGCACAATTTTAACAGGATATGTTTAAAAAAATGGACAAAAGTGGAACTTGTAAAAACATATATTAAGTTCCTTTAATAAAGTACATTCTAAGCTCTTGAAGTGTCACTAATGGCTCTATGAAAACAATAAGAAATAAGACAAAATCTTGTACATTCTACAAAACATTTATGTAACATTTCATAACTAATTTTAGGCTTTTTTTTTTTTAATACTTGGATGTGTATATATACTTTCCTGCTGTAAACAAGCTTTTCTTCCCATCTAGAGAAGGCATGCAAGGAAGACTGAGAAGATTTCTGAGGTATCTGCTAAAGTAATTTCAAAGATGCATTTTTTTCCTTCAGTAGACACTGCCAATTGCTGTAAATGATATTTCATCCATTACATCAACCCAATTTCTCAGACAGTAGATAATTAGCTAGACTCTAGTTCTGTATTATTATTTCTATCTTCTGAGGAATCTCATGTTATAATGGACAAAATGTCATGGATAATGTGCAATTATGTTGGTGAAAGCTACATCACTAAACCTAAAAGTTTATTGTCCCTTGTCTTTGAACAAGGAAAGACATTTTTATGCATTAGAGGTCTCAGATCTGTTTCCTTGAGAGTGTTAACACTACCTAGAAAATTAAAAATTGAAGATTATGTAGTGCTTATATCTGAAGAAGAAACTGAAATAAAAGGAGTGATGTAATTTTAAAAATCCTCATATGGTCAGACAAACTTTGTTATTTAATCATGCACAAAGAATTTTTGCCTCTGTACTGGAATAATATAAAATTATAATTGTATTAGGTGACTCACATTTATGCAATTACCTTAGGATATTGCATTATATTTCCAAGGATATATTTTTACTAAGTGCTGCCTATTGAGTTTATTCACATTATCTCAAAGATACAGATGAGGCTCTTTTATTGTCTGTTTTATGTGAGATGCTTAAAGTACAGAAATAGGTGCCTTCACCATGTGCTGCACGGTATCAACATTGTGTAGGATCCCCTGAACCACCGCACATTTTACACACAGCACAAAAATGGTGGAATGTTCTCCCTCATTTTCTTCTAAACTAACAAAAAACAGGAATATATTTGTGTTCAAAGAAGTTTCTGCAGAGCTTTGTACCACTGAGCAAGCAGCAAATAAAGCCAAGCCAATGAAAATTATTAGAATTTCACTGCTGAGTTCTTGTCTTCATGTGGCACATGACTTTTACTTGGAACTGCTTACACGCTGGAATACTAAGGGGAAAGCTAGCAAGAGAGAGAGATTGATTACTGGAAATACATACAATGGGAAACTCCTCTTGACTTTCACTTTGTTCCTGGACATTTTTTGTTCATTTTGATGCACTTGAGCACCTGAGGAGCTACAGGTGTTCTGTAAGAGAGACAGACATTTCTCTGTGTGAAATAGAGATACTGACATCCTATCTAATAATATGTCTTAGGTATATTTATCATAGTTTCCATATCTATAAGGATTTCAAAGAAAATAAGAAAAATAATTTTCTGACTATATCTTCATAACTGACCGACTTTGCATAATTTATTTAAGAGCTTTGCTATTCTATATAAGTGTAGGTGCACACAGAGGATAATTCATGCAGGGCTAAGTTCTTAAATTAAGTGAAATACAACAAAGCTGTTGATAATTCATTACTTGATATTAGAGTATCAATAGTGGAGAGGGTTCAGAGGAGGGACATGAAGATGATTAGAGAGCTGGAGTACCTACCCTAAGAAGAGAGGCTGAAGGAGCTGGGCTTCATCAGCCTAGAGAAGGCTGCGGGGGGACCTCATTGCATCTTTCCATTACCTGTAGGGAGCATATAAACAGGAGGGGAATAAACTTTTTGAAAGGGTAAACAATGGCAGGACAAGGGGGAGTGGATTAAAGCTAAAGGAGGGAAGGTTTAGATTAGATATTAGGGGGAAGTTCTTTACAGAGAGAGTGGTAACGTGCTGGAACGGGCTGCCCAGAGAGGTGGTGGATGGCTCATCCCTGGAGTTGTTCAAGGCCAGGTTGGATGGGGCCCTGGGCAACCTTGTGTAGCTCCAGGCCTGGAGGTTGGTGGCCCTGCCTGTTGCAGGAGGGTTGGAACTCTGTGATGCTTGGGGTCCTTTCCAACCCAGACCATTCTATGATTCTATGATAATGTTCCAGGATGTTCCATACATGAACCTCAACACTTTTAAGTGATTCTTGCCAGGACCTTGCACCAACCAGCTATTCCCCATGGGCTTGAGGAGCAGAAGCAGGGCATCTGGGGCACCAGGGGCAGCCACAGAGCTGCACACCAGGATCTTCCCTTGGGCCAGCAATAGGACAAAGCTGGGCCAGGGAGTGGGCCTGAAGGTGACCCTGGCTCAGGGGTGTCCATGACTGGGCAGGAGACTGGCCTGGTGGCAGTGTCACTGGGGAAGAGGCTGATGGCCCCAAAGGGCTCAAATACGGTCCTGCGTTGTTGGCAGGTTTGGGGGAATCCCAAGAGGGTGGGGAGGAACAGTGAGGGCAGTGAGTGTCCTCAGGGCCCTGACACTATTGTGGATCCAGGACTATCCTGTCAAATTGAATAAAGTTTCAATTTTCAGTCTAGCTAGAAATTATTTAGTAAACCAACATTCATACATTGACAAAATTACCTAACTAAAAATGAAAACTACTAGAATAAGGGCGGTGTCAATGAAGAATCAAGATACTTGATGATGGTCCAAGTGATGATGGAGAAAAACTGAATTTCAGCTGGTGCAGTCCTTCTTTTATGCCCCAAACAGAAGTGTTGTCATTACTCACAAGTGCCAAAAAGACAGGTGGTCAAAACAGTTATTTACTACAACCCACAAGATAAATGTAAATCATAAGGAGAGCGGGTATATGGTAATATTTCAAAGTAAAGAAATTGTTATATCTAAGGCTGACTCCAATATCTCTCCCTCATGCTGTAACTGTGCAGGCAACCATACATACCTCCCTTCTCCCTTCTGTCTCTTCACACTTCTTTACACATCCAACGCCCAAACACCTTTTAACTATACTATATCAAAATTAATACGTTGGACTTCTGAAATACTAGCATATCCTAGAGATTACTCCAAAGTAAAATTGAGTCACTATCCCTGGAGTTATTTAAAACACATGTAGACGTGGCACTTAAAGACATGATTTAGTAGTGGACCTGTCAGTGCTAGGTTAAAGGTTGGACTTGACAATCTCAAAGGTCTTTTCCAACTTAAATAATTCAATGATTCTGTGATTCTATGAAAATTACAAAGTATTCGGTGAATATCTGAGATTTTATTATCTCAAAATATCCTGTGTTCATGAATGTTTGGATTTTTTTTGTCTATAATTATTGTCCCATCTAATTATAAAATATATTTTATTTCAGTTGAAAGGAGAATTAAGAAGCACTCAGGTGCTAGAGCTGAGATAGTTAATAATGTCTGAGTGTTTTGTAGTTTAATGCTTCTAACTTGACTTTTGTAATGGCTTCAGGCTTTGCATTCTTTTTACTTCATATATTATACTTTTAAAATGGAGAACATCCTCTGTTGAGTACTTTCTTTGCCAAGAAATTATTTCAGATGGTGGTCACTACAAGTATATTGTCTCTTTAAGTGATTATAACCTTCAAGGCAAAAACATCACGGACTGTGTATTTGGGAATTTTTAGATCTCATTATTCTGTGTTTCCCATTCATTGGATTCCAGTCAAGTCAAAAATACAATATAGTATGCTGCAAAGTATCTTCAGACTTGTTTCTGACTGGAGATTAAAAGCAATGCTCTGAACATTAGAAAAGCTTTTATTTATTTTCTTTTGTTTTATTTTTAAAGGTGTTTTTAATGATGTGTCCTTCTTAATTTGAAAACAACCATGCACATGAGATCCATTTCATATTATTACTCATGAACTGGTGAACGATAGCTTTACAGGTAACCAGCAGTGCCAGTTACAAAACTACAGTGTCCAGTGAAGCACGCAGGTTGCAGCTCAGCAAGCTGAGCCACTGAGGACTCAAATTTAACAAACAAAGCCTCTTTTTGTAGCAATTGTAGAGTTTTTTAAATTAAATTTCTTATTAATAACCTTTTAAAAAGTGGCAAACAAGGATTTTAGCAGCATGTTTACCATTGACTTTAAAGAGAATCATATAGCTAAAAATCATTGCATATATTTAAAAACATGGCTATTGCTAGAAGGTATTATATGGCAAATAATTAACCAAAATTCAGACCACACACCAAACAATTCTAGAAATAAAATAGAAAATCGTGGATAAGACTGAAACAACAAGCAACAAATATGATAACAGAAAATGTTAAAAAATGCATTTTTGTTTGATGAAACATATTATTCCACTGCCTTCAGCAGAGCTATGACAAATTATAGGATCTGACCTATATAGATTTATGCGTTTATAGATCCTTCTTATTCACTAAAATTATGCCTTTGTAAAGGTTTAATGGATTTATTCTATAGATGCATTTTTTAGCTCTTAAAATTTAATTTCAATAATTTTGTTAATAAAAAAATGCATGTGTATAACTGACTTCACTTTTAATAAGCTCAGGGTTATTTTTTATCAAATAGAAGATATTAGCAAGAATAACAATAGCTGAGTATCTAGTGTTGTGACTGGTACATGTAAAATCTATATAAAACTTTCCAAATACATCTAAATTTTGTATCCACCAAAAAAATCTTATTTTTATGCATCTTTAGGATTGGTATAAATTATCTTGCTTTTTTTCTTTTTTTCCCCTCTTTTGTAGTCAATAAAACTGTGTGGAAAGGTGCAACATACTTCAAAGATTTTTAAAAATATTAAAATTCTATGCACAGACAAGTGTTCTATTCCTTCTCATCATAGCTGCACCTCCTTGAATGGGTAAATCCTTTGAGTGTAGAAGTGTAGAATCAAGGTGCCTAAGAAGGATTCAGATGGCCTCTGTCTCCCAATACCTTCTATGTTACAGTGTCACAGGGACAATTGGCACAGGCAGACTGCCAAATCAGAAAGGGAGCAGCAGGACACATCTACAGTACGTGGGGGAAATCTGTAATAATATAATTAAAGCAGCCATGAATTGCTTGGTCAAATGTAGATGTCTACATTAGGGTGAGATCCTTCGCTCTCTGAAGTCTGCTGGTTGTACTGATGAGCTAAAACCAGCTAGGACAGGACAAGCTCAGACAAGTGCTGAGACCCTGCAGTCAGGTCAGTGCAAAGTCTACGGCCTTCTACTACTAATGGCAAAATCATATTTACTAGGATGTACCACTATTTATATCCTCAGCTGAAAAAACCATTAAATCTGTGATCTAAGCAGTGACCAAGTCAGCAGGAGCATTTGAATTATGCATCACTCTTTAAACTACATGCTATTAATCCAAGTTACTTAGAAAACATGATGAATGCTGGAGACTTCAAATGTAGGGTGATAATTTAAAACCTATTCAATTTAATGACCTGATAGCGCACACAACCCGATATGTCCACCATCAGAATTCAATGCTGACAGCATTTGCTGTAATTTTTTTTTCTTTTATGGAAACCTTTCCATAAATCAAGAATTTTCCTCTTTAGTTTTTTTTCCCATGCATATGACATGCTAAAGATGTTATCTTTTCAGCATAATTCATAATAGCAGAATTAATTTAATTAATATTTCTTTGGCCTCTATTCTGAGAGTTTATACACACTATGCCTAAGATAGGTATTATTAATATAGAACAGATTGATATACATCAGCAGTTCCCATTCTTAAAAATACTACTTGTTATGTATGAACTTTAGCTCTGTTTTCACAGTATTACCCATTATTGCTATGTCCTTTTGAAGATAATTATTTACTGATTGTGTTAAAATTTCAATAGCCATCCTTCAAGATCAAAAGATGTATTAAATACACCAGGATACTCAATATATCAATTAATCCAATCCAGGGAATGAATCCTACAGAGAGCAATATTAAGATCTTCCACCATCACAATCTTAGAGTTTAAACAGACTGGATTCTAATCATATTCTAGTCCATCTTTAAACTCGTATCATACAATCACTGAAAGAATTAGAAATACTTTAGAAAAAGGGAAGTTGGGCACATACTATTAATGTTTTTGGGAAGAAAATTGGTCCTTCTTAAAACTTCTATTCATTGTTCTGTTGATGAATGAGCTGAAGAGGGCTTTGCTTGCCTGGAACAAAAAAATACGGCAAAACATACCCGCTACATCCAGTCACCTTAGAGTTTTGCAGTTCTTTGTGCCCTCCTCTTTGCTTTTCATTGTTCTTTCTCAACTGGCAGATAATGTAAATATTTTAGCGTGTATTTTTGAGAATTGTTGGTTATTAGAAGGATGTAATCACAGTTTGTTACTTCAGTGGGGGATATCCACAGGTTTACATATTTTTCATAATATTTCTGTTTTAAAGTATGACACCTAGTTTTCATTTTCAGGAGTTGTAATACATGTGTTTGGGTTACTAAATATTCCTGTTACAAGTTTTCCATTGTTTATATCTTACATTTTTAATTTTAATTCAATTTTAACATATTTTTATTATGTACTGAATTTTTAATAGATTACACATATTTTCATCGTAAGAAAATAGAACTAAACATAACATATTTTCATGCTATACAATATACATAGAGGAAGAAGGAAAAGAAAGGGAAGGAGAGACACAACTGCAAACCCTACAAGAAGTAGTTTGTCCAGGCTTTCTTCAATAGAATGCATTGATTTTAAAACACACCTGCACTGCTGCCGTTTTTCCACTTTTTTTTTTTTTAATGAGTTGCTGTAATTGCATATTACTTTTCTAACAGGTATTTTTTCATAATCTTGGAAGAATATTTAGATCATCATAAAGCCATATGTTCTAGGTAACACCCCTTAATTTATTGAGAAATGAGAAAGCAGCTGGTTAGTGTGAATGACATTTTCTGTTACATACCACATTTGCAAAACCTCAAGTATTTGTTTCAAGGTTGTATTTAGAGATGTCATTGTTATTGTTACAGATCAAAGAACTTCATTATGGGTAGAAAATATTTAATGTCTCAGTTTCCTGCAAATTGCTCTAAAAACTTCACTAACGACACATCTCCTCCTTTGACTTTCTTTTCATAGAAAGACTGTCATCCTGATAATGAGCATAGATTAATTATAGTAATGGACTATGACTGACTTTTGGTAACAGCTGTGAGAATCTAAATTGTTCTGTGGATAGTGCAATGTATATAAACAGGAGATTCAAGGTGTCACTGGTCTTAATTAGTGCATATAAAGTTTATGTATTTCTGGTGATTGAGCAATGTATTTGTTCTATTCTCCTTAAACTAACCTGAAAGATTTTTTCTTTGTTTGTTTAGATCTTTCTCTTATCTTTTGCAGCATCTTTGGTATGCTTCTGGTGTTGTATTCCACAAATTATGTTCCATTCAATTTGTTAATAAAATATCTTAAAGTTGTAGATTGCAAGTGAGCCACCTATTTGCTTTAATTTCCTACTTTCTTTCAAGCAAGACTGCCAGATTATTTTTACAGAGAATTAGTAATTCCTTTCAGTAGTGGTTAATAAAAGATAACTTTCTATCCCATCGTAGCAGTGATAGATCATCATCATAGAATCATATGGGCTGGAAGGGACCTCAAGAGATCATTGGGTCCAATCCCCCTGCCAAAGCAGGCTCCCTAGCTCATATTGCACAGATAGGCATCCAGATGGGTCTTGAATATCTCCAGAGAAGGAGACTCCACCACCTCTCTGGGCAGCCTGTCCCAGGGCTCTGTCACCCTCCGCATGTTGGTGCGGAACTTCCTATACTCTAACTTGCAGCCATTGCTCCTTGTATAGAATATTTTGGCATTCTCCTGGATTCATGTTAACATTTGGCTTTGCGGTATCAGCACTGAAGCAATTAAAAAAATAACCATATTGATTATGCGGGCATCTCCTTGTTTATATATATAAGAATAATAAAAAATAATAATCACCCTCTATTCTTGGAACACTGCATAATGCAACGCATCCTGAAGCGGACATCCCATATCAGCCACCTTCAAAATTGGTCTCTGTTGACCTCTAATGCCTGGGATATCTCACAGAGTATACCTATCCCTATAATGATGACTTGCATTTGCAGCTGTTTTCTGTAGGAGATGTCAGCCTGACAATAGTGGGGAAATTTAAAAAAAAAAAAAAAATGTAGTACAGAACTAGAGTAACGAAGCTTTATCTGACAAGACTAAAAAAAGCCTAAATTTAATACCCTTTCAATTAAAATATAAACTTCCACAAAGATCACTGAAGATGGCACTGCGGGATGAAAGAGGATTTAAAATAGAAGATGAGAAAAAGAAAGAGATAGGGTGTGGTTAAAATACAATAAATAAAAATATGTTCCTAGTTCTGACTGCCTTAAGAGAAGTAGAGAGAAAAAATTGGATCACTGTCCAGTTGTTAGAGCAGTTACAATTTCCTCAGTGACACTTAGATGCTGTGGTGATATATGCTATTATAAGAACTAGAAACTAGCAAGCTTGCTAGAAGAAATTAAAATAATATATGACCTGACTTCAGTGGCAGCAGTATTAGATCTTGAGTCAGTAGGTGTCTGATTAGAATTTTTTAAGAGCTGGCTGTTTAAAATTTATGTTTTAATTTATGTTAATTGCTTTTTTGTACAATTGGTTATTTAAAGATGATTGTGAATAAGGTTAGTGCATTTAGATTCAGTATTAAGGGTCAGTTCATGGTCATTTGGTGGAAAGCAAGACCACTTTTCGATTTTGATTCCAAAGAGAAGTCAGCATTAGAGTCATGATATTGAGAGTGAAATCTAGTGTACCTAATCTGGCAGACAGGCAAACCAGGCCACCTCACATAAGTGTCTAAGCTTTCGATAAAGCTAGTCTAGAAATATATGCATTTTGTAAACCTGCAAAGTGAAATCCAGGACATCTTAGTCGGCTGCTTAGCTCTTTTCATTACATACATATTAAGGCTTGGCCACCAGCTGATGACACAGTCTATATCTAATCTTTCTTAATGTAAATTGCATGTCCTTCAGATGACTGCAAGGCTAGACATAGGTAGAGTGTGTGTCTCAGTGCAGATCGGGTTACATGGACTTACTCCCACTTTTTTTTTTACATTTCAGTAGCTATGACACTAACCTAAAATGTGGAAAAAAAGACAACCACAAAATATAGAATATCTGTTCCATTGATGTTTATGCTTTTAATGTGTTGCATTTCAAATAAAAGTCAATGAGAGATATTTGCTACAGAGCACTCGAGTGCTTAATGGCTAACTTACCTAACTGAAACTGGTACTTTTCCCAGTAAATAACTCTGAAGAATGAAAAGTTTAAACATTCACATACTCCTAAAGGTAGTCAATACTGAAAGAGAACTTGTCTAGATGTATTGCATGGAAACTGCATCCTGCATAAATTTGTTCTGAACGTGTTACTGCATAAGGAGTCATGTTCATCTGCTAACACAAATGGGGCATCACTGTTTAAAAATCTACAGTGAAGTAACGGTATCCCTCAAAGCTTCAAGTCTGAAAATTCATTTAAAAAAAAAAAAAAAATCTCCTGCTGTTATTTGCTATACCCATACTTTAGAGAAAGTCATGGTGGAAGTTCAAGCACTGATAATCCACAGTACTCAACCAGCATTGGCTTAGTTGTTATGCACAATTTTTCCCCAACAACAAGCACTCCCAGAAACATGGCTAAAGCTCTGATGAGATGTCAACTGCAAGGGACTATTTTCAAGGGGGAGTATGTTTGTATCAGGGCTTGACTCCTTTAGTGCAACACAGTCTTCCACAAGTTTTTCTGTAAACTGCATCAGTAGACAACAGAAGAGCTCCATATGTCATCTATCTGGACTTCTGCAAGGCCTTTGACACAGTCCCCTGCAACATCTTTCTCTCTAAGTTGGAGAGATACAGATTTGATGGGTGGACTCTTCAGTGGATAAGGAATTGGCTGGATGGTCGCATCCAGAGGGTGGTGGTCAATGGCTCCAAGTCCAGATGGAAGACAGTGACAAGCGGTGTGCCTCAAAGGTCTGTACTAAGACCAGTGTTTTTTATCTTTATTAATGATATTGACAGTGGGATCGAGTGCACCCAAAGCAAATTTTCTGACAACACCAACCTGCGTGGTGAGGTTAATGTGCCAGGGGGAAGAGATGCCATCCAGAAGGACCTGGACAGGCTGGAGAAGTGGGCCCAGGTGAACCTCATGAGGTTCAACAAAGCCAAGTCCTGCACCTAGGTCAGACAACCCCCGTTATTGAGATAGGTTAAGTGATGATGTGCTGGAAAGCAGCCCTGAGGAAAAGGACTTGGGAGTACTTGTGGATCAGAAGCTGGACATGAGCCATCAATGTTCATATGCATCCCAGAAGGCCAACCACATCCTGGGCTGCATCAAAAAATGTGGCCAGTAGATCAAGAGAGGGGATTGTGCCCTTCTACTTTTCTCTGGTGAGACCTCATCTGGAAGACTGTGTCCAGCTTTGGAGCCCTAAACAAAGAAGGACATGGATCTGTTTGAGCTCATCCAGAGGAGGCCACAAGAATGACCAATGCACTGGAGCACCTCTCCTATAAAGACAGACTGAGAAAGTTGATCTAGTTCAGCCTGGAGAAGAGAAGGCTTCAGGGGGACGTTATAGCTGCCTTATAATACCTGAAAGGTGCCTATAAGAAAGCTGGAGAAGAACTGTTCATGAGAGCATGTAGCAATAAGATGAGGGGTAAAGGCTTTAAACTAAACAAGGGTAGATTTTGGTTGGATATTGGGAAAAAGTTCTTCACTATGAGGGTGGTAGATGACTGTAACAGGTCAGTGGAGAGGTAGTGGGGCCCTCATCCCTGGAGATATTCAAGGTCAGGCTTCATGGGGGCTCTGAGCAACCTCATCTAGTAAAGATGTCTGTGCTTACTGCAGGGGGGTTGGGCTAGATGACCTTTAAAGGTCCCTTCCAACCTAACACATTCTATGATTCTATGACTTTACATGCAGCATGTAATTACAGTTTTATACGTGCATAAATTAATTTTATTTTACATGAAGGAACATGCACAATGTAGTGGTTTATGGACATGTGGGCTTCTTCTGGGATACAAAGCTAAATGGAAAAAGTTCTGATGCATCCTGTTTGTCTTAGCTCTTTGACAATATGCTCTAGGCATTTTTGACAAAAGCCAGTCATTTACACATGAGCTCTGACACAGGGATTGGTAACTGACCCCCTTATATTTTGAAGTATAGACATTCCCCTGAACTGGGTCAGGATTTAGCATTCACAGTATGCATTAACTCCTTTTCCACATTGAAATAAATTATGTTTGTCAATTCACAAGGTCACACCAAATTCTGTATACTGTTTATCTTTCAACAGATAACGATTTCTTAATAGTTGAGTCAAGTGTAAGGTATGCCAGTCTATCAAAGGGTTCTTAGAATTTCTAAAGTGATTAGGACACTACATAGCTGGAGGTGATACCAAAAGTGCTAAATAAAGAAACTTTTTTTTTTTTTTTAAGAGGAAGATACCAATAGAACACCAAGAAAGGGATACAGTGCAAAAAGAAGTTTAATTTACCAAAATCTGTAATTGGAACCCAGGGAAATTAGCATTATGGATTTGGGTAAGCATCCATAGTCTATCAGTTGTTTACAGGGAAAGGAAGAAAAAGCTTTGGAAGTAGATCTTACGGTAAGAAAATTAGGTACATTTTAAAACTGATTTCTATCACATCTGTGACTTGACTGTACATCATATGTCTTGGATTTTGTAATAAATATTTTCATATAATAGAAAGAGATAAGGATGACTTTAATCTTAAAACAGAGTAATGCTCCAGCATTCTTAAATTTTGGATGTGGTAAATTATACTTGGAATTAGTGTAAACTGTGCTTGCATCACCTAGAATTTCAACAGGGATTTTTGTACTATCTAAATGTTAGGAGGATGTTTCTCAATTTAAACTATACAGATTGGAAGCTAGTGTAATGTGAGTCATTGATTACTGAAGTGTCCAATGGCAATGATTTGATTAAAGTCAGGGAACATGCCTGACATCTGTCACAAACATAGGTATTGTAGATACAAACTTGGTAGTAAAAGTGTTAGATACTGACCAGTCCATACAGCATCTCAGTGGTGGTATTAAGGATGTCAATATCTACCAAAGCGTGAAGACCTTCATCTAAAAAGCTTTTTGGCTTAACCTTAAAATGTGTTGCGTACTCCTATGAAAATATGTGCAGATTAATTTTAATAGCTGTTGTGAAATTGCATACTTTTTCATAATTAATTGTATTATTCATACATTATTCTGGCAATGTAGCACTGATTTCAGTAGATTCCACATATAAAAAACATTCTTAATCCTCATTGACATGTTACAAAAAACTCCTCCAAATTAGCTGCTAATATGGGTGATGTCAATGTCTATTAAATTTAACTCACCAAATCATCCAGATCTGCAGTATTCATCTTAAAATGTGTTCACGTATTACTAATTTAAGATATTTACTCTAGAGACACAGAAGGCTAAGCTGGACACTGGGAATGTATGTCCAGGATGATGCTGGAAATATGTCATAAATTGACAAGATTGAATTTCAGTTATAAGAATACAGCTGACATGCAAAAAAGTGAGAAACTTTTGGGAAGGGATTTGGTGCTTTGTAATTAGAAATGAAGCTACAGGTCGTAAAACATGTTCTGGCACTTATATGTATCTGCTATATACAAAATACTTTGGTAAACACCAAGGCTTCTTCCATGTCTTTTTTATCTCCCACATGCTTTCTGCATTTCTTTTATTTTTTATTACATTGGAATAAGTTTGCTAGTTTAATGCTATAAATTCCAAGACTGTAATTGTCTTGATGCTTGGGAATTCATAGGCTGCCTGGAATTCATAGGCTGGGAAGGTGTGGCACCTTGTTTAGGAATCTCCACTAGAAATCATCTCTTTGCAGAAAGAATTGGAGGCTTCTGCCTTCTAGGTATACGTCTTTGTTGGACAGTGCAGTAAGAATCACTGTCAAAAGTCAGTGACTGAGACATCTTCCACATTACCATTGCCTCAAGAAAAGCTAAGCTAAGGGTTATGAATCATGACTTTGTTTCCTTGCACCCACCTCTCTTACTAGTGGGTTTGGAAATTTTGATGATAGAAGGAAAAATCTAACCTGATAACTATAGATTTGAGGGCAAGAATGCATCTCCAGCATTCCCAATGTGGAGATCTGCAGTGACTTGAAACCTACAACACCTCTTTGAAATCAAAACTGTACAGAAGTTTACTTTGTGTCTTGGACCTTTGCCATATACTTTGCATGGCTGCAGAAGAACACAAAGTATGTTTCAGAAATAGAATTTCAATTAATATGAAGCGGTACAAGATCAAAGCTATATAAGTCAACCTGGAGAACAGGTGGCTCCAAGGAGAACTTCTTGCACCCTTCCAGTACCTGAGTGAGGTCTACAAGAAATCTGGAGACGGACTGTTTTAAAAGGCATGTAGTGATAGGATGAGAGGTAATGGTTTTAAACTGAAGGAGAGTAGATTTAAATTAGATATTAGGAAGAAATTCTTTCCTCTGCAGGTAGCGAGGCACTGGAACAGGTTGTGTCCAGGGAAGTTGTGGATGTTCCCTCCCTGAAAGTGTTCAAGGCCAGTCTGGATGGGGCTTTGGGTAACCTGGTCTATTGAAGGTTATCTCTGCCCATGGCAGGGTTGTTGGAACTGGGTGATCTTTGGAGTCCCAACCCAAATCATGATTCTATGATTCTATGAAATGCAAGTAACCAAAAACATAATCACAAATATTTAGCATTTTTTTTTTAAAAATACATTATATTTTAAAAATATTTCTCTTGTAAACTATTTTACATTTCAAGTTATTAAAAAATTCAAAAGGATGAGACAGATGACATCACTGATTTAAATAGTTATCATAATACCCAGTTTAGAGAATAAAGGGATTCTTAAAGGTGGCAAAGGACCCTTTTTCCCCCACATAGATGAGATTTTGCAACCAGTGGCAGAATCCCTATATTAGTTTTCGCATCTCCATTATGCTATTGGCAAAATGTAACAAGAAAAATCTTGAAAATCATGCATTCTTGCTTCCAGACTGCAATAAACTAGTTCCTTAAGAGAAAGAAAGCAAAGAATTTAGGTCTGTGACTCATTCTTAGAAATCTAGTGACTTTTAGTGTGATGTATGGATTTTATTAAGAAGCTCAAATGCATTTGGGTTTACAGTGTCAGCTGTCTAAATTTTAGACAAATTTGTTTATAAGCAGGATTATTGGCTCACTATGTCATGCAATAATTTCAATTTATTTTTTTCCATTTGGACTCAGTGTAACAGCTATTTCTTCCATTATGATTGCTCCAGTCCTTCCCCTCACACATTTGGTTTTTTAGGGGTTTATCTATCTATTTATATATTTATTGGGATAGCATATGTTTCAGAAGGATGAGAAATTTCTCCTTGCAGCTCAACTTCTTTCATAACTAAAGGTAGGGGGCAGGGGCAACGTGATAACATTCAGGGTTTTTTTATTTCTGTAGGCACATAAATGTTGGGCTATCAGTTTTGCTGAATATATTAAGAGAGAACAGTTATTGTTAAAAATGTCTTTCTGCTTGTCTTGTACTCCTGAGGTTGGTACAAATCAGATACATTTTCAAGGTCTAAGTACAATTTTGACAAGGTGTTGAGCCAGCAATCTATTCAGGATGGTCTGTAATTTTGGCACAGGGCTTTAAATAACTACAGCATTGACATGGCACCTTACATGCATTATAAAAAAACTCCAGAGATTCTCATATAGGAAATCAATGGTCATTACATTTAAGTTGGTACATAACAGAGTTATTTACATACTGCATTTTCACAGCCAGATTTTTCTGATATGGCTGGCAACATGGATATAAGGAAGAGTAAATAATAAAGTTCACAATAAGTTACAAATCTAAAACACCGACCAACTGCATCAAAATTGCAGTTTATAACAAATATATTTAAACTTTGTAGCCCCCATGTATAATTCCTATATAATTAATAAATTCACAGAACATTATGGGTTGGGAGAAACCTCTGAAAATCATCTAGTCCAACCCCCGTCTCCAAAGCAGGATCACCTAGAGCATGTTGCACAAGATTGCATCTAGGCAGGTCTTGAATATCTCCAGAAGAGACTGTACAACCTCTATGGGCAGCCTGTGACAGTGTTCTTTCACTCTCAGAATAAAGAAGTTTTTTCTTATATTCAGACAGAACTTCCTGTGTTTCAGTTTGTGCCCATTGCCTCATGTCCTCTCACTGGGCACCACTGAGAAGGGGGCTCAGTGACCCTAGAGTGCTCTAGACCTTTTCTCTAGACATCCACTCTTTATATATTTAGAATCCTTAATCAGATCCCCTCTCAGTCATCTCTTCCATGGTTTGAATAGACCCAGAGCACTCAGCCTTTCCTCATAATGTCCTGGTTTTGGCTAGGATAAAGTTAATTTTCTTTCTAGCAGCTGGTGTAATGCGGTGTTTGGGAGTTAGGATTAGAGTAGTGCTGATAACACACTGATGTTTTTATCAGTCAAGGACTTTTCAGCTTTTCATGCTGCCCTGATAACAAGAAGGTGGGGGGGGGGGGGGTGGCTCTCAGGAAACTGGGAGGGGCCACAGCCAGGACAGGAGATGCAAATTGTCCAAAGGGGCCCAAACCACCACTCATGAAAAGATGCTCCAGTCCCCTCATCATTTCTGTAGCCTTCCACTGGGCTCTTTCATGTAGTTCTTTGTTTTTCTTGACCTGGAAAGCCCAGAACTGGACACAATACTCCAGATGTGGTCACACCAGGGAGGAGTGGAGAGGGAGGATAACTTCCCTCAACCTGTTGGCCATGCTGTTCTTAATGAAGCCCAGATATTGGCTAGGTGAATAAGGATTCTGAATAAGTAATGGCCTAATTATACAACTACTATTATTACCGAAGTTGAATTCCAGGTTGTTCACTCAAATCTGTATGTTAAAACACACAGCATAACTGCTATGTAAAATTCATCATATTCTACTGTTAATTTTCACAGAATCACAAGGTTGGAAAAGACCTTAAGATCATCAAGTCCAACCGTTCCTGTCCTATGCTAAACCATAACCCTAAGTACCTCATCTACCCATCTTTTAAACACATCGAAGGATGGCCCTGACAACTCTTTCAGTGAATCTTTTTTTTCCTAACATCCAATCTAAACCTGCCCTGGAGCAGCTTAATGCCATTTTCCTTTGTCCTATCACCTGTCACCTGGCTGAAGAGACCATCACCCACCTCCCTATAACCTCCCTTTCAGGTATTTGTAGGTGGTAATAAGGTCTCCCCTCAGACTCCTCTTTCAAGACTAAACATCCCCACCTCCCTAAGCCATTCCTTATAAGATTTGCCCTCCAAAGGGAAAAGCCTTTTTTAAAGATCATGATACACATTCCAGCATCTTTAAAGAGTTTAGACTCCTATGCACTTGCAAAAGCTGTCAATTTCATTTTGAGAATGGATATAAGATACTCTTGGGGGCAAAACTGAGTAATTTTCTTTAACATATATACAGAAAAACCCCACAGTCTAGAATCATTTAGCTAGAAATACAGAAATATTCTTAAGTGCCAAGTAGCAAAAGCATTGTTCTAAAGGTTTTCTTATAACTTAGGAGGGTATATATTATTTTCTGCTACCTTCACTTTTTAAAGACTTTTCCAAAGTGTAGGTTTGTAATAAGGAGTGAAATTCAAACCTCAGAAAGTTTATTCATTGGTTATCACGCCAAAAGAATCATTAGAATATCTACTCTATCATTCTGTCTAAGATTGCATGCAGTTACTCTTGATTAGAACCCTATAACTTGTGTTTGTCTACAGCGTAGTTTTCAGAAGTTTGCCTTGGAGACAGCAGTTACAGATCATATCCAAGAATAGAAAGCTCTTATTAGAGGCTATACTTGCAAAAACTTTTGAATGGCTTTGTCAAGTGCTCATCTCAGTAACTGAAGCTCTTTGAAGCTTTTTGTCTATTTATGTAATAGATCAATGTTAGAGAGAGAAAAATCACCAGTTCCTACTAAGGATCTTGGAAAAAATTGCACAGCACTGTGGTAACCAGCCTTAGATTAACAGAAAATTACTGTATTTTTACATACACTTGTATCTTAGAAATACATGTTTCTTTAGCACAATTTTTTTTTTTTATTGCAGTGCATTGATTAGTTCTATTAATATGGCATTTGAGTAAGCTAATATAGTTGTAATTTAAACACATATACATCTTTAATGTGTATTTCAAGTATTTTGATCGGTCCTAGTTATATATGTATACACCAGTAAAAATATTCTACATTTGAGAATTCATAACAGTGTTTTAAGAACAAGCACATGACTTTGTTTAAATTGAAATCACAAAATGTTATCTTCTTAGAGTTGCAGTTTTGGGGACTATGTATTACAAAAACCAACAAACTGTAAGTCAGATATAAAAGGTTTAGTTCTACTTCATTGTTAAACCAGATTGCTTTATACGAAAAGAAATAATGGAAATAAAATTATAGTTTGATTACTTGAGCTGAAACTCCTCTACAGATTATGTTTTGGGATTAGGTCCATAGCTGACTGTAATGTCTCTTCAGCTTCTGTTTTCACAAACGTCAAAATCAGGATGCCAATATCCATAATAAATAAAATTTTAGTCCAGGATGTTGATAACTTTGGGAGTTTTTGTTTTGTTTTTTTTTTTTTTTAAGTTTCAAGACACTGTGGTTAAGCTGTTTTGAAAGCAGTTTCCAAAACCTTGGAACATTTAAACACTATCCACAATATGCCTGTGAATCCAAGATCTCATTTCAACAAAAACTGGATCCCAGAATCATCTTATTGACCAGTCTTTTGACATAGATGACTTCATCTTGGTTATTTGCTGTAAGCATATTTGAATAAAATTCCCACAGCTTTTAAGTAAGTGTTTAGTAATGACACTGACTGCAATGAAGCATGAACCATCTGGTTACAGTATTTTGCTCTTATCCTTGAAATGTATTTCCATCCCTTCAACAACGCTGTAATACGATGTGCTCATTATTAAAGTGCACACAGTTTGTAACTCTGTTCATCAGATAAATCTTGCAATATAGCATTGTTATATTGAATAAAATAACAGTTTATGATATTAATCTTCCAAGCATCTTTTTCTCTTCTTTTTAAATTGAAGTCCTACTTAAACCTCAACATATTTGATTGGAGCAACACTTTTACATCATACTGTGGATAGTTCCATTAAAGATAGTTCCATTTCAAGAGGAAACAGGTGAAAGTGAGAGCTTTTCACTATGCTGTTTTGCATGCTGGTGTCAGCGCTCTGATAATTGACACACTGTTTCAAATTGGATTCTTCAGGCTTTTCTGTACAACAGGGATTCTTTTTCAAATGAGGTCCAGAAAATAGCTAAGTTATTAAAACCTAAAATGAGGATTTTCATGACACTCTGCAACAGACATTAAGATACAGGAAAAGAATTCAAGAAAAGGAAAAAGAATTGTGGATGATGGCCTCCATGTACTTTAGATGACATAATTATCTTAAAATTGGGTATCTGAAGAGTCTTTTAATCCTGTTTTGCTAGTACTTATCTAGAGTAGAACGTAAGTAATATTTTATAGTAATAAAATGACTCCTGAATAAAAATTAAGGTCTTAGTCTTAATAAATACTTAATACCAAGTTGTTCAGTGTACAGAATTTTATAAGGTTCTTGTATTTCGTTCAATAGAGATGAAGCAATAGATGAATTTTATATTCTCAGATCATGCCTTTTAAAGTTTAAGCTTAACAGTGAGTAGGAAAAGAGTCAGATGAGAATATATGTTTTCAGAAAACTGTATTAATCTTTTAAGAAAACGAAAGAAAGAAAAGTCTGCTTCAAGGAAAACACTAAGGCTTGTAAATTTGTTCTCAGCTGTGGAACTGGGATTCCTCCATTGCACCAGAGATATGCTTTTCCACATACTGGAAAGAACATCTGCAAAGACTGCAGTAGATGGCGAAAAATCAGTGGGTGCCTTCCAGGTGATTTTGTTACAAGAAGAGAATATGTGGGTGAATAATATCATTGCATTCCATATACAGATACTGGTAAATTTATTGGAAGGTATTTTAAAGAATATCTATGATGGAAATCTAAGATTTGCAAACACAGCAAAAAAAGGAAGTAACATTTCCAGTAAGAACTTCTGCAATCATTTAAATGTCTGAGAACTAACCTAACTAAATGGAGCTGTAAATACTGAGTAGAATCACAGAACTATAGAATGGCGTGGATTAGAAGGGACCTTAAAGATCACCTAGTTGCAACCCCCTTGCCATAGGTAGGGACACCTTCTGCTATACCAGTTTGTCCAAAGCCCCATCCAACCTGGCCTTCAACCCTGACAGGCAAGGGACACCTGCAACTTCTCTGTGCAACATGTTCCAGTGTCTCTCCTCCCTCACAGTAAAGGGTGATATTATCTTCCTAATATCTAATGCAAACCTAACCTCCTACAACTTAAAGCCATTATCCCTTGTCCTGTTGCTACATTACCTTGTAAATGGTCCCTCTCCAGATTGCAGAGGCTGCAATAAAGTCTCCCTGGAGCCTCCTCCAGACTGTATAAGTGCACATCGTGCACTTGTGCATTATGCAAGTGCACATTGCTCGCTCATGTTGAGCTTCTCATCCAACACTCCCAAGTCCTTCTCCTCAGGGTTGCTCTCAATCCATTCTTCACCAAGAGTGTAGTTGTGCCTGGGATTTCCCCAAACCATGTACAGGACCTCTGTTTAACAAAAATGTATTTTAATTTGTTATAGGAAAAAAAAGAACCTGATGTCATATTTTCCTCTCAGGATTTCAGCAGGATTTTTTCAAGTAGCATCTCTTATTTTCTTCTCTCTCAGGATTTGTTGACAGGGTATACTGTTCTACCTTGTTTGATATAGAAGACATTGCATTACAAATTATTTCTGCTTGTTTGTTACCTTGTACTGCACATATTTCTCAGACACTAAGATCTCAGCACTGTTAGTTTTATATAGATATCTTCTGGTACAGTCAATTCCTCACCCAGTATGAACTAAAGACAGGTTCTCATTTACCAAACATACTGACTGCAATACTAGGCACTGGAACAGGCTGTCCAGAGAAATTGTGGAGATATTCAAGACCTGCCTGGACATAATTCCTGTGCAACCTGCCTTAGATGATTTTGCTTTAGCAGGGGTGTTAGACTAAATTATCTCCTGAGAACCTTTCCAACCTCTACCATTCTGTGATTCTGTGTTTCTGTAATAGGATCAAGAATAAAACAAACATGAGTTTATAAAAACAATCATGGAAATTAAGAAGCCCCACATCAAATAAACCTTTTTTTTATTATATTTTTTATATCTATACCTGTTGTTGGCAGACCTTAGCAAGCAGCTAAGCACCCACACAACTTCTTGTTCACTCCGCTTTCCTGCAGGATGGGGAGAAAGCAGAAAATGAGAAACCTCATGTATTGAGACACAGTTCAATAGGTGAAGCAAAAACTGATTATGCAGAGCAAAGATGTAGTTTATCCAGTA
Source organism: Porphyrio hochstetteri (assembly GCA_020800305.1). Taxonomy (NCBI): domain Eukaryota; kingdom Metazoa; phylum Chordata; class Aves; order Gruiformes; family Rallidae; genus Porphyrio; species Porphyrio hochstetteri. Next base: position 180,911,570 of record CM036905.1, on the reverse strand, counting down.
CACCCCATTAGCACATAGCCATCTCATTGGTAGGTGTGCTAGATAATAGTTGGGATAGAGTTAATTTTCTTCATAGTAGCTACTGTAGGTCTATGTTTTGAATCTGTGCTGAAAACAGTTTTGATAATACAGAGATGTTTTCAGAGTGGGAAAAAAAAAAAAAAAGTTCTGTACGGATTGTTCAACGACAGACAACACACTGTTTTAGTCACAAACCCAAAACACTGCACCATACAGACTGCAATGAAGAAAATGAATTCCATTCCACTTCTGTTTAATATTTTTATCAATGATCTGGATGAAAGCACACTCAGTGCACCCTCAGTAAGTCTGCAGATGACACCGAATTGGGAAGAAGAGTTGATCTGCTTGAGGTAGGACGGGTCTATTTACAGAGGGAACTGAACAGGCTGTATCAATGGGCCAAGGCAAAATGTATGAGGTTCAACAATGCTGAGTGCCAGGTCCTGCGCTGGTGAAGCTGCACCTCAAATATCGTGTTCAGTTTTGGGTCCCTTGCTATAAGAAAGACATAAAGGTGCTGGAGTTTATCCAAAGATGGACAACAAAGCTGGTGAAGGGTCTAGAGCATGAGTCTTACAAGGAGAAGCTGAGGGAACTGGGTTTGTTTAGCCTAGAGAAGAGGAGGCTAAGGCGAGATCTTATCGTTCACTGCAACTACCTGGAAGTTGGTTGTATTGAAGTGGGTGTTTCTTTCTTCTCCCCAGTTACTAGTGATAGGACAAGAGGAAATGGCCTCAAATTGTGTCAGGGGAGATTTAGATTGGATACCATTTAACTTACATTTCAACATTTAGCATGCTATTAGTCACATCTAATAATAGCATGCCATTATCATTCTCCACACCAGCCTCAATGAAAAATCTTACCTTGTGAGTGCACCTCTAACAGGTGAAATTCCACTGTATGACAATAAATTATTGGTGAAATCAACCTTTTATGTCTGTGACATGTAGGAGTCATCAGCTTCTCTGCCATTATTCATCATGCTGTTCTGTTTAGAACAATTTTCTTTCAGAGTATGTGATTACTCAGATTGATATAGTCTTTTCGGTGTACAAGCATAGGTAGAATTAATCTAAAAATGCTTATCTGCATCAATGTGGTCAAAGAAGGCTGTCATCCAGACTCCCTCTTACTCAGTGGGTGGAAATAAGCAACTCCAGACAGTGATTCATCTGGAGTTAGTTGTTGGTTTGGTTTTTTTTCCCCTTGTCTTTTGGAGGGTGTGTGTATCTGTTCAGATCAGGAAGTATTAAGACAGTACACAAATCTATTACCAAAAAAATTGGTTTTAAGGGTGCAGTTTGCAACACAGAATACAACAGGAACCTGGATAATTAGTTTACACTGGAGAGTTAACTTCTAAACAATGAAATTACAAAATACTTTTTCCATGCCACCTGTTTTCTCTTAGTATCTGCTTCTTTAGTTGATCCATACAGCAAGAAATAAAGCTGCCATTACTGTTGGTATCTTGAGAAATAGTCCTTCAATCGCTCCTGTCTGAATGGTTGGTCTGTTATGTCAGTTTAGTATGCTGATGTATGCAGCATCATGTGTTAAATTTTTTAAAGGAGCACTGAACACAATACATCAAAATGTAAAGGTACTGTTTTGCTTAATTAATGAAATTATCTATAATGTAAAAATTTTTAACTGTTATGTAGACTTTTATCAAAAGCATATACTAGTCTGCAATTTCTGCGTCATCCCTCTGTCACATCTCTCTTTATTTCTGTGTTTTCTAACAAAGAGTTGAACTAGTGGTTAGCAGATGTATGTGTCCTAGGACTGGTTGCTTTGGAGTCATTTGATTACTCCCATCTTGAAGACGCTGAGAAATTTTCAGGAAAGCATGTTCTACATATTACAGTTATATGCTCTTATTTCCAAGCCTCACTTGGTCAAGTTTCATATCACTGTTAATGAAATTGTAGATGAACAAATTCATCACATGCCACTTCAGTGTTCCAATTCAACATTCTATTTAGTTATCAAAAAACAAACCCTATCCTTAAAGAATCAATCTTTTTATAGTAGGTTTATTATCCTGCTGGGTTATTATTGCCTGTTATAAAAAAATGCATTGGACTAGCAAAGCTCAGGTCCTATTTCTTGCCTTGAATTGACTCTTTTTCATCCTACAGAAGGCATATCCATTTGTATATTGTTTCTGTCTTTATTCTGATCTATTTCATTCCATTAAACTTTGAGCCATTTCTCCCTTACCAGCCTTCTTATCTAACAAGTCAGAATGACTCATTTTCAATTCTGAGCTCAACAGAAACTTGGCTAGCTCCCCTCACCATCTATAGCATAACCTGAGGTTCAGATACTATCTTCCCTGCATGCCAGACAGGTTTCTCTCAACTACTTGTAGCCTGTCTGAGAGTCTGTGTCTATGATGCTAAGGGGAAGGGAGGCAGGGATACCCTTACCAATAGGTAATTATTATAAGCTAAAACTAGCTCAGCCAAGACTGGAGTCCCGAGCATCCTGAGGACTGTCAAGTCAGTGCAACCTCTGTTGTCTTGTATTAGAAATTAAAATACATTATTTACCAGAATGGAATTTCATTTGTAAATGTACTTGAAAACTGCCAGTTGTTTAATCAATTATGTGTTTCAAAAGCTTGCTAAAGAAAGCAAATTCAATTTGAAGAAAGTTTGATCTTGAGAATTTGTCTAGTCAGGTATTAATTTACTTAATTGGAGTTCTAAATATTTGGAGGAAAGTAATTATAAATTGAATTACAGTACAAAAATGTAGCACAAATTAAAAACACTAACTTTTATTTTCTATGTCTGAAAGGTACTTTTAGGTCTACTTCAGACTAATGCATAACTTGAAAATTTATTTGGAAACACTGGGTAAAAAGAAACAAAATGAGACCTTCAGTCAAATATTTTAAGTGGTACCAAAGGATTAACCTCAGCAATACAGGTGTAGCAATCTGAGGTGTAGGCATATTATAGTGTCCTCTGTCATGTGTGACTGTAGCGCACTGCTCTCATGGTGAAAGTGCCACAGAAATAAAGAAATGTCCTATTTGCAGAAAAACAACTTTGAAATACCTCAAAGGGACACGTGAAATCATCCTGCAGAGATCTCCATGAAGCAGTTCCAGACTTTCTGCAGAAGATAAGAGCAATAAAGAAGGGTAAGTGCAACATTAGACTTTTTATCTGGAGTTAATATACAATATATCATTTGAAAAGTCACTGCAGTTTCTCTGAAAGTAGTGGTCTAAGAATTCAATGTTGAGAGAATGAATTAGTCATAGAAGGCATAAGACTGGTAAATGTGCCAAAAATTCATGCAAATAGCCATGAAGTATGAAATAAACTAATGTGGTTATAAAAGATAGTATTGTGCATATAAATGTTATTCATTATGATTTCACGTATCAGTATTACTAAATATATTACAAATTCTGATAGATTAGGATGATACTGTTTCCAAGATAAGGCCTTTACGATAAGAAGCAGTACGCATTAAAAAACAAAGCAAGCAAAACAACCAACAACAATGAAAAAAACCCAAACTGGCAAAACCCAAACATGAAAACACTTATATCTCTTAATAGAAACTTTAATTTCAAGGTAAACTTTTAAAATGTAAACTTTCAAATGTATTTTAAAATTAATTTTAATATTTTAACAGTTCAATATCAATATTGTACAATCTATATACAAGCATTTCTTCAACATTTAAAGACTACTATATCAGAGAATATATCAGAGAATACTTTCTTTTTTTTTAGATGGATCTCTAACATATAATTTGTGTACATATGTGCTTATAAGTCCAACTGACTGCCTCTGTGACCCTCTTCAGTGAAGTCTGAACCCAAAAGTCTGGTTTTGCCCATACTCCGTAGAATGGTAGGTGTTTCAAAGATAATTAGGAAAAAAAGTTCTTCAGGAGAGAGGAGATACTGAAAGTGCTTCTATAATCACAGCTCATGGAAAAGCTGCAAGTTGAGCTAAATTCCTACTCAATAACAAAGAATCATTATGCGATGGGGAGAGAGAAGAGGAGGAAGGAGAGGAAAAGGACGAAGAAAAAGGGGAGGGAAAGGGAAGGTGTAGGATGAGAAAGTTGAACAGAGGAAGGGGAAGAAGAGAAGAGGAAGATGGAGAGAAAGGAAAATGAGAATGACAGGAAGAAGGAAAAAAAGAGAAAGGGAGAAAGGGAAAAGGAAGATGGGAAAGAGACCTTGTAGTTCAGTAATATGACGTTCACCATAATCAACATGCAGCCATAGGCCTTGTATTTATGTGACCCTGCTGGGTGTCAGGGCTTCTCTAAGCTTGTCAGGTAGTCACTGCATTGAACACAAAGTAATGTTGTGTGTAAGAAAAAGCTGGGGGGATACTGCTGCGCAACTTTCAAACTTCATCTGAGATAGGAGTCAATGACACCCCCAGAAACACACCATTGTCACCAACGGTGTTCCTCACAGCTACAACTCTGGTTGCCACTACTGATTGTGACACCTAGTACCTCTGAACTTGAAGAAGTGGCACTCTGTCAAACTTAGGACTCGTGGGCATACCACCAGAGAAAAGAGATAGGCAAAACTATAACAAGTTTAAGAGCATTATTATGCAAACCTGGTAACCATTTGCTGTACTTTGGTTGCAAAATTTTGAATGTAACATTATACACTGATCAGTTTGGGGAAATGCTCTGATCAGTGCTTCAGAAGCATAGAGCACTTCTGTTTGTTAGTGTTGTAATTTTGGACGGCTGGATTCTGGTAGAGAAGGGGGGCTGCAGGGATGGCTTATGCAAGAAGCAGCTAGAAGCTCTCTGCAGGCCCCAGAGAGTAAACATCAGCCAACTCAAGTCTGGAGTCATTGTTGACCAAGGCCGAGCCCATCAGTGATTGTCATAGAGCCTCTGGGAATTACATTTATGAGAATAAAATACTAGTGGCTGCTTTTTGCTAGCAGAGAAGGGAGTGAGAAGATGTAAGAAACTGTGCAGACACCAAGGTCAGTAAAGAGTGGGGGAGAGGAGGTACTCCAGGTACCAGAGAGAAAGATGCCCCTGAAGCCCGTGGAGATGCCCCATGCTGGAGCAGATGGAGACATACAGAAGATGCTGTGACCTGTGTTGGAGCAAGCCTCTGCCAACACTTGCAGCCCATGGAGAGAGACAGAGACAGAGAGATGAGAGAGAGAGAGAAGACGAGGAGTTGAAGCCCTGTAGAAAAGGACTCACGCTGGAGAAATTTGTGAAGGTCTGTCTCCTGTAGGTGTGACCCCACGCTGCAGCAGTGGAAGGGTGTGAGGAATGCCCCCCCTTCCCAGCTAAAGAAGGAAAACAACTCGTGAGGACCTGACCAAAACCCTCATTCCCCCATTCCCTGACCCCATCCTGTACCACCCTAGGGGGGAAGAAGGGTCTGCTATGAAGGGACAGGTGGGGGGAGGTATTATAAGATCTGGTCGTACTTCTCATTATCTGACTCTGGTGTCACTTGTATGTGCAGTGTAGTGTAATGAATTAGAGAGTTTTCTTTCCTTTATTCTGTGTTGCGTCTGCTTTGCCCATGACACTAATTGCAGAATGCTCTCCCTGTCCTTACCTGAATATATATTTTCTGCCATGTCCAGCTGAAAAGGGGAGTGATAGAGTGACTTTGGTGGGTGTCTGGCCTCCAGCCAAGGTCAAACCACCAGGGTTAGTTACAGGGCTCATTGAGTCCTTGTTAAAGCAATACTACAAAATAAAATAACTTTAAAATAGAGGATTACATTCAGTGCTTTATCCGTACAGTTTACTCATTTCCTGAAACGCTGTACATGGCATTTTTTTTTTTTTATGCACCAGAATAGAGAGATTCGCTCAAAAATCAATTTCTAAAAATACAGGGTTTCTGGGAAGAAAAAAAAAAAAAGAAAAAAGAAAATTAATATAGATTAAAAGTAATATTAGGAAAATACCAGGTACATATTTAAGTGTATTTATATTTACCAAGCTTTTGTGCTCCCTAGGAAAAATACAAACAGAAAACGACCCCACACTGGTTTCTTGTAGCTTTTGTTTTCTTTCTCTCATTTCTCAACCTTCTGTTGAGGTCACCTTTTTCAACCACATCTTTTCTTTTCCACATTTCTACAACCATCCAGTTCCACTATTGATCCTTAGTAGCAATTACTATATGGGCTGCACTTCCAGAGGGACTCACTGTCAGCAGTACCTTAGCAGGGCTTTTGTTGTTGTTGTAGTTTCTATCCATATTGATACAGCTTTCTTTTTAGGGTTTGGGTTTGTTTGTTTTTCTTTTTCTTCTCTCCAACTTCCACCCCTCACCCCAAGCATCTTCATCCATGGACAATCCACATTTAAGACCTGGAACTTGTAGAAGGCACTTATTGCAAACAGCAACCATCGCTGCTATAAAGGGCAAGTGGAATACTTGGTAGTGTCTTCTTATATACAGTGACATTTCTATATACAGTGACTCCTCAGGCCTTTCCCAGTGCTGCATTATACCATTTTCTAAAAATGTTTTAACTCACAATTTAATGCTATCAGTGGACCAAATAGACTGATGTAATTTCAAGCAAAGGGCAAAGAAAACCAGGCTATGTTTATAGTTAAAAGGGTACCCAGATTAAAAAAAAATCAAAAACAAAAAACAAAAAAAACCCAAAAAAAGCCCCAAAAAAACCAACAACTAAAAAAACCCCTTTCATTAAAAATACTGTATTTCATTCTGGAGTGTAAAATTACTAAAATATTACTTGGAAAGTGAGAAATTTATGCTGTTCATTGATCACAAACCATTTCCATCAGAATGTGGGATGAAGGATACAAATCACAGAATTATTAAGTGGTATGTTTCCATGCAATCTGATGCTTTAAATTGTAAGGCAATGCATTAAAAAAAGAAAAAAAAAGTATTTTAAAGCCAGTTGTTCTGATTCTCATTTCCTTCAGGTGAATAGAGAGGAAAAAGGCCAAACTAATGGCAGATAATATTCCACAGCTTCCCTTCCTATGAAATCAAGCAGGGGCAGGCATAGACAGGCATACTTGCACTAAATTTTTTACCTAAAAACATGAGCAGAAATGTGTCAGTCCATGACATCACTCTCATCGAACAGCAAGACATTCCTGTGCTTGGTGAAGCTGTAGAAAGAACTGATATAGTTTTTATACTCAGATAAGCCTGGAAGCTGAGAAATATATTTGCAAATACAATGGACTTTTTCTTCCATTGAACCATTCTTAGTCCTTCAAAGGGAAATACAGGCTTAAGTAAAAATCTCATTAGTATGTCTATTAAGTGCAATTGTGCATCAGATACAGTAAATAGTTAAGTGCTAATATCATAAAGAAATTAACTTTTCTCCATCTCTCTCATATATCTGGATGTATGATTTTGACATTTAAATAGCAGTAAATACAACATCTGGAATACCTTTTGCACCTTTAGTAAGTCTATTAGAACAGAGAGATAAGTTAGTTTGGTAATAAGAATAAAGCTATTCAGTCCTTCCTAATTACACTAGTTTTTTGTAAGTACAGGCCAATTTTTCCTTATAATGGGAAATTAAAGTCTTGTTTAGTTTAGTTTAGCTTAGCTTAGTTTAGATTAGTTTAGCTTCGGTTAGTTTCACTTAGATTCCTTAAAATTCTATTTATTATTGCTACTGTCTTGGTATAGATTCCTCAACCCACTCAAATATACTGTAGAATATTTCTTTAAAATTTTAATTTACATTAAAAGAAATTTTTAAAAAGCTTCTGATGCAATATATTTTACTGTAGTATCGGTCATGGTTTCCTTTTGTTCCCTCATTTGCTTGTTTGGTTTTTTTTTAATTTATTTTTTTTTTCTCCCACAAGGTTTCTTCATTATGCCTGAAGCATGTCCTTGTTTCCAGTGTCTTCTATGTAACTCTAATGTCCCTCAACACAGTAGGACAGGCCTGGGAGTCTGATGTTGTATTTACTGCAAGAACAACAACTTAATTAAGTGTTGCTTTAGAAATATCATCAGTGCTTTGTTGTTACTATTGCACTTGGGCATGTATCACATTGTTCTGACAACGTGTTGGGAGAATTGCTTTGTAGTTTCTCTTGTTTCTGCAATACTACTGGCTAAGGACCCTGGAACAAATTGTTTGTATTGCACAACTGGGGATAATGCTCTCATTTCCAAAAATGAGCACAAAAGAGACAGGAGGAGGACCAAAGTTCTTTCAAGGCAGTACACAATCTGAATCAGAATTAGACCTACTTCACTTTCTTTGATATCCTGGATGCTTGCCATAGGAGATTATATTACTTTTTTTCCTGTACTTTAATAATACAGAAAACCCAGGATCAAATTCCTTTTTCCAACCCTCTTTATATGTACAGCTAGGGAAGGCTGGAAAATACAGAAGAAATTGCTTTATTATGCATTCTATGAAAGCTGGACCTGCATTTTCTGTTTTATTCAATTGCCTTGTACTCTGTGTGGTATATTCACTTGCATAATGTGGGTGTAAGTGAAAACAGTTGGGCTTGAATCTCCATCAGTTTTCAGCAAGTGCGATTATTTGTACCTTTGTGAAGTAAGTACAAGATGAATGTGGACTATGATACAAAAGACATTTTTGCAATTACCGTCCGTAGATAATGTGAACAGACCATGGTGAAGGAGAATCAAAGTGGCAGAGCCTTAATGAAGGATGGCTAAAGCTAGTGTTCAGAGATTACCTATATTACATAAAAAAAGGATTATTATAATAATTATATGGAAAAATCAAGGATGAAAAAACCCCACAGGTTTCCTAGCACTGTAAACGCACAACTGCAAACAATATAGGTAGCAATAAAAGGTTTCACAAAGTAGAGTTTAAAGAAGATGTCGTTACCCTCCAAATTAATTTTGTTTGTTCATATGTCTTTTGAAAAGCCTAGTTAAAATTTCTGGTCTAAATTCTCTTAATGTATTTGCAGGGGTTTTTTGCATGTTATTGTTCCAGTTGGAACACTACACTCATAGAGTCACAGAATCACAGAATGGAAGGGTCCTTTAGAGATCACCTAGTGCAACTCCCCTGGCATAACCAGGGACTACTTTTTCTGGATCAGGTTGCTCAAAGTCCAGTCCAACCTGGTCTTGAATGTTTCCAAGTATGGGGGATCCACCATGATAAGACAAGGGGAAATGGCATGAAGCTGTGCCAGGGCAGGTTTAGATTGGACATTAGAAAAAAAATTTTTGCTGAAAGAGTTGTCAGGGCCTGGAACAGGCTGCCCAGGGAGGGGATTGAGTCACCTTCCCTGGATGTGTTCAAAAAAAGGGTAGATGAAGTACTTAGGGATATGGTTTAGTTTAGGATGAGAATGCTTGGACGTGATGATCTTCAAAGGTCTTTTCCAACCTTGTGATTCTGTGATTGTGTGATTTCTTTGGGCAACCTTTCTTCCCATCCTGATGATCTGAGCTCTGTAACAATGCCATTATTTCTCTTTTGTATGGGGGAAAAGATTACATGAGATTGTTGTACACATATTTAGATTTCCTTAATGATTTCTGCAATTGTTTCCCTGAGAGTTTTGAATATTCTAGAGCCTGTCTATTGCCATAATAGCAATAAAACCAACACTATATCAGCAGAAACTCTATGCCAAAAATTACTTTTTTCCTGTTAGAAATTTTTCATGTTTCCCCCATGTAATATTAGTTAAACCAGCAAAACACCTGGTTTTAACTGTTCAGATATTTTGCTGCAAATTGGCTATACTAGCAAAATCATACAGTGTAGTTCATGTCTGAATTATTTAGATTTTGGTACAAATATTTTCTACCAAAAGTATGATATGAGATTAAAATATTTAGGTCATATAATGCTGAATTATATTTGTTTGGTTGGTTTTTTGTTTTATTTTCCCTCATTCAATCTTTTGATTGTAGAAACATCTTCAGTGTCCTTAAGAACAGCTTCATTCTTTCCATTTATTTCATGACTCTTACACTGTCTGCACCGCAGAAGTGTCTGTCTGGCTTTCCTGGAAGCCTTTTGTACTTAGTGAAAGGAAATAGCCATGTATATGCTGCAGTACCTTTCACTTGGTTTAGATTTCTAAATTATGTCTGCACTTTATGAGTACCTGCAATCTTCATTGACTATGATGGAAGACGAATTTAGATAGAGCCGTTTATACTTGTGTTTTATCATATGAAGTGCATACCTTGTAGCAAATACTATATCCACCTGTTCTGTATTCAAAAGGTCAGCTCTGCAGAGAAAAGACAATGGTAGTGATATGTGTTTGTACCATATGAAAACCAGTAAAGTCTTGATCCACGGAAAATCTTTCTTAGGCACCATGGATAATAATAATGCAGTGATAAGTAGTGCTAACACTAAAATGAATAGGTGTAGAAAACTGTTGTGCGATATATATGGGGATGCAGGATCCAGGAAAAAACCCAAAAACAAAACCCTACATAAATTATAATAAAAAGCTGTCTGAAATTCTAACATGAGTGGATATGGCTGTTACATGGATTTACAGAAATGGATAAATGGTATACTATTAAAAAAAACGTGTACAGCAATTTTCTTGATCATGGGGCTGAAAAAAGCTTTTTAGGACTTTCTGTCAATGACTACAATTTCTGTAACACTATTTCTATATTTCCTTAAGAGTCTGCATTCTATGTCAACAAGCCTATGGGGCATTTCTGTGAATCAACATATTCTAAAAATAAGAAGTAATTTTGAAAACTCTGTCATTGCTTTGTCTTTCAGACTTTATTATCATTTTGGTTTTGTATTTGGCCAGAAGCATAAAAATAATTCCCTCAAACTGAAGAATTGTATCCTGTTAAAGTAATTATAGGTAACTATTTTCTTGGATTTCCTATGACTTAAATGCTCATGTTAGAACCTCATGCTTCTCTGAAACACAAAAGCAGAAACATATTTTAGCTAATAATATTTTGTTTCACATTATACAAACAAGATACACCTATTTTTCATTACTAAGTACTTCTTAAATTCATTTCACAAGTACAATAATAAAAATAGATTAAACTATTGGAGTATCAGCACTTTAAAAAATAGGATTATATTTAAAAAAATAAAAATGGAGGTGATTCCACAATATTAACAGGTATTTTATGAAGACAAGACTTTCTAAATCTTTTTCCTCCACTTTGCAAATATAATCTAATTTTTTAACACATACAGTCATTAAGATTTACCAGCAAATGCAACCTCTATTAATTGTGGTGTTAACCTTAGAAGGGTAACCTCCCCTTTGTACACCTTGTTCTTTATGAACTCAGAACATTTTTGATCTCTTACACATAATGTAGTGGTAATAGCACTGTAGGGTATTTTGAAGCATTAGTTATTGCAACATGCTGCATCAGTTACTAAAATTGTGTGATTTTTTTTGTTGTTTTTTTTTTCTCCTTTCTTTTAAGCTGTCTGGACAGATCTCATGTATGTATTCAAACATGCAGAAGGGAATGTTTGCAAAGCTTTTATGGTGTGCTTTAAACAGCTACACATTTTTGGTTTTCAGAGAGCATTGCCCTGGAGGAGAAATCCTTCAGAGATAAGAAGAAAGGGAACACAAGGACTCAGGAAAAAAAAGTTTGTAAATGGGGAGAATGATTAGTACAAAGGAAGGAGGAGGAGACATCTGTTGATTAAATGATTTTTAGAGATAATTAAGGGCATTCATCCAGAAATAACAAACATTACACATCGTTTGCAGGCACACATGGCTTTCCAGAAAACAAGAGAGAATTAAAGGGAGACTACAAATTAATCAGCAGCTTGGGGACAGTCAAAACTGTGTCACTGGGATGACCTTCCAGATTATGTACAAGCCTTTATGAAGCAGTAGTAGCAACCACGTGCAGAGTGCTAAATTAAAAGGTCTAAATATAGATGTAGGAAGCTGAAATGAGACAATCCTTTTCAAAAATATTTATTAACTTTTAATTTCTCAAGCAATCAATAGTTTCTATTCATATTACATAATTCTATTTCTGTCATTCTTACCTCAAAAAATTCATGTGTTTTCCAAAACACATTAAAGAAGCTGAGAAGCTTCTGATACTTCCTCTAATATAGCAGATGTATGAAGAATTCAAGCACAAGATACACACTGGTTTGGAGGAGTCATGTACTATGAGATACAGTTAGGGCTACTATATAACTTAAGGAGCAAAGAATAAACAGGAAATTACATTAGTGTGAATTTTAATAAACAAAAACTATGCTCGTGTGAACTCTTTTTGCCACCACCATGCCTATGTGGAACATTGGTGATTAGTACGTATGATACCTCTTCATACTATGACTTCACCTGCTGCTTCTCATGAGACTCATGTTCTAGACCCTTCACGAGCTTTGTTGCCCTTCTTTGGACATGCTCCAGCACCTGAATGCTTTCCCTGTAGCAAAGCGCCCAAAACTGAACACAGTACTTCAGGTGTGGCCTCATCAGTGTCAAGCAAAGAGGGACAATCACTTCTGTAGTCCTTCTGGCCACACTTTTTCTAATACAAGTCAGGATGCTATTGGCCATCTTGTTCACCTGAGCACAGTCATAGTCAGCCAGCTTTCCCAGGCTGGAAAGGACCCCGAGGTTCTCTTCCACCAGGCAGTTTTTCAGCCACTCTTTCCCAAGCCTTTAGTGCTGCCTATGGTTGTTGTGTCCCAAGTGCAGGAGGCAACAGTGAACCTTGATGAACCTCATACAGTTCATCTTGGACCATCAGTGAAGCCTCTCCAGATCTCTCTGTAGAGCCTTACTACCCTCAAGCAGATCAACACTCCCACAAAACTTGGTCTTGTCTGCAAACTTACTAAGGATGTGCTCAATCCTCCTGTCCAGATCATTGATAAAGGTATTAAGGAGAACTGACTCCAGTACTGAACCCTGGGGAACACTGCTAGTGACTGACTGCCAACTGGATTTTACTTCATTTAACACAGCCATCCAGCCAGTTTTTTTAACCAGTGATGAGTGCATATGTCCAAGCTGTGAGCAGTCAGCTTTTCCAGGAGAATGCTTTGGGAAGTGGTGTCAAAGGCTTTACTAAAGGCTGACAGTACCCACAGCCTTTCCAAGGTGACAAGCCTCTAGATCCTTCCTCTGGCTATTCTAGCAGATATATGGGCGTCATATTGGCTAATCGGTCAACTGGGACCTGCTCAGTTAGCCAGGACTGATAATAAATGAGGGTAAGTGAGCACTTCTACCAGCTTCCTCAGTACATCTGGGTAGATTCCATCAGATCCCAAAAACGTGTGTCTCAAAGTGGTATAGCAGGCTGCTAACCATTTCCCTTGCATTACGAGGGCTTCATTCTGATCCTCATCCCTGTTTTCCAGCTCAGGGGATGATTACTCAGAAAACAACTTACTAAAACAACCTGAGGCAAATAAAGTATTAAATACCTCATCCTTTCTCAGTGTGTTTCATTCAGTATAGGATGGAGATTCTCCATAGACCTCCTTTTGTTCCTAATGTCTTCATAGAAACATTTAATCTTTTACAGCAGTAGCTATATTGAGTTCTAGTTGGTCTTTGGACTTCCAATTTTCTCATTGCCTACATACTCAGGATATCCTTTGAGTGGTTTATCCTTTCTTCCAAAGGTCATAATTCTTCCTGTTTTCCCTGAATTCCAGGCAAAGCTCTCTCCCCAGCCAGGCTGGTCTTCTTCACCTTTGTCTTGTCTTTCTGCAGATGGGGCTAGCCTTCTCCTATGCCTTTAAGATTTCCTTCTGGAAGAATGTCCAGCATTCCTGGAAAACTTTGCCCTTCAGAACTGCCTCCCAAGGGACTATTTCAACTGGTTTTCTAGACTGGTCAAAGTCTGCCCTCTGGAAGTCCAAGGTGGCAGTTCTTAACTTGTTACTTTTTCACAGAACCATGGAATCATAGAGTTGTTTGGGTTGGAAGGGACCTTAAAGATCATCTAGTTCTAACTCCCCTGGCAGGGGCAGAGACACCCTCTACTATACCATGTTTCCAAAAGCCCATCCAACCTGACCATGAACACTGCCAGGGAGGAGGAACTCACAATTTTTCTGGTAAACATCTTGATTCAGTGGAATATAATAATTCTGAATAGATTGATGTAGACGTATGTAGCTTGAGACAATTAATATAACTTTAATTTGTGTATTTTAAGAATATATTTGGTTTGGATTTTAGTAGAATATGGCTGTAACTGTATGAACTGTTTTGTGAAAGCGGCTACAAAACTTAGCCTTGAAGCTAGTGAAGATAGGGGAGTCATAAATAATGAGACCAATGACCAATTAAGAGGCAGAATGTATCTTGTTTTCAGTTAAAAGGCACTCCTAACTAGTTTGTGTAGGAATGTGTTTTGAGCTCAGGACTGTGTTTTGGTAACTATGGATAAAACCGTAAAGAGCATGCGCTGAGAGAGAGGAAGACGTCCAGCCTTCATTCCTGAAGACCACCGGAAGGCTCCCTGAGTATCACTGAGCATGCTCTATCTGGGAAGAGTTAATGTAGATGACTTCCTGGAAATAATTTGCATAACCCTGCCTTTTCTTAGAAATAAGAACAAATCTGTATAAATATGAGAAATTTGGCTTTAATGGGCACACACATCTGGAGGAGCGATCCCCTGTGTGCCCAGAGCTGCAATAAAGGATACCTGCTTAATAGTCACCAAGGCTATTGAGTTTTGATTCCAGCTTTCCGAGGCATCAGTCTCCCAGAGCCTCACCACCCTCATAGTGAATAATTCTTTCCTAATATTCCTAATATCTAATAAAAACCTACCCTCCTTTAAAATAAAACCATTATCCCTTGTCTTCTAACTATCATTCCGTGATAAACAGACCCTCCCCATTTTTCCTGTAGGCATGGGGTCCTCCTAGGTCTTCCATGAAACTACCTGTTTCACCATGGTTATCCATGTGCTGCAGGGGTACAACCTGCTTCATTATGGTCTGCTACACAGGCAGGTTCTACTCTGGTACTTGAAACATCCTCATCTTCCTTCTACACTGACCTTGGTATATGCAGGACCATTTTTTTTACTTACTGCCAGTCTCTCAGCTGCTGCTATGCAGTATTTGTTTTACCCTTTTTTAAACATGCTATCACAGTGGTGCTACCAACATCACTGATTTTGTCAGCTTTGTGCAGCAGCAGATGTATCATTCAACAGTTTTTATTCTCATCTTTTCATTTGTAGGGTACCTTTATTTGTTTTATTATAACACAGGGAAAATTCTTCTTCCCTGTTTCAGAGAGGTACATTTTTTTTTCTCTTTGACTGAATATAACCAGATTTTATATGCTATATTCTGTCAGTAACTTATGAGCCAAGTGGGGCCATTTTCCCAATTTTCTTTACAGATTATATATTGATACATGTAAATAAATGTCAATGTACATGTCATGTATTAATACACTTTCAACTCAGGCAAACTATTACATATGTACTAAATCAGTATTTATGCAGGTTTACTTACCACAGTTAATGAAATACCACTGTAGGTCAAACATAGACCTTCTAATTTAGGAACACAATTTAAACAATATTATAGCAAAATTTTAGGTGCTTGCAAAAAAAGCAGTTATTAACATTCCCTACAGTGCATTGAAGATTCATATTCTAGTTTCTGCATAAGACATAGTAAGAAATGCTAGGCATACACACCATGTTCTCCTATCCAATTCATTTTTCTTTTCACCCTCAGAGGATAAGACCTAATCAAGTACGAATTTTTATTTCTAATAGAAAAAACAAAAAACAAAAAAGAGTTGAAAATAGCATCTGAACATTCCATGGTTTTTATAGTTTCTGTACAGATAGTCCCTTGCTTACATGTGAGCCATAACTGTTGTATAAGTTTAGTTTGCATTTCTTCGAACTCTCATCCATAACTGCACAGTGATGTAGTCTCAAACAAAAAAAAATGTAACATCTTCTACTGAGGATACTCTACAGATTGGTTGTCACAGCGGTGTCCTAGGAGATGCAAGTTCAAAACCTTTCCATCTGACAGGGTCAAAAACCAAAATTACAGATTTCTACTTCATGGTTAAGCTACATCACAGCTATCAAATGAGACATGATGTTTATACACAAACTTGACAGTAGCAAATCATATTTATGTTTTGGGGTTTCTCAGTGGACTTCGATCACACACATGAGCCACATATGAGTTCCTGCCTGAAAAGAAGTACCTGTTCCCTCAAAACAGGCACTTAGCAGGCATGACAAATTAACTGTCATTGGCAAGTGAGCATTCAGGTTAAGAAGAAGAGCAAGTAATGAATTTCAGGGTAAAGCAGTCCTAGAAAGTAGCAGATTGAGATGCTGTGTGGCACTAAAGAGGGTTATAGGTGACTAAATTCAAATTAATGAGGACTTCTGTTGATTGAACTCCATGACATGAACGATCTTGTCCTCTTATTTGGAATCTCAATACAATCAAAGCACCCTGTATTTCTGACTTGATTCAGCCTTAACATATATTTTTTAACTTTATTCCTCCTCCATTGCTAGTTATCTATGTAGTGAAATCACAAGTTTAGAAGTGCTTTATTGTTAAACAGTATTTTTTTCTGTCTTGTCTATCCCTTGAATTTATTCTTTGTACAGTTTTAAAGATTTAAATAATCCTACTGATACAGGTTTTTACCACCACAATTATAGTCTAAGACACACGATCTCAGGTTTGTAAATTTCTGATTTTCACACCAACTTTGACTGCTTTAATTTCATTGGAATTTTTTCCTACTACATATACATTTTTCTGTGATCCTTTCCATTTCTATCTTTGGTACGTATGTCTTTGAGCAATAGCCAGGGGATTATGAAATTTTGCTGCCTCTTGGCAGATCTGTGACTACTTAAATTATTTTACTTATTGCTTATCTTAAAACTGTTTAATTCCTGGCCACTTTTGTTGCTTCAATCTTTCAATTCATCAATGTATTTCTGTTAAAGAGATGCCTAGAATTGAATGTAGACTTGAAACTTATCACTATGTATTTGAAGTAGCTGTGTGATATAGGTTTAGAGTCAATGAACAAAGACCTCACAATGAAGCACTGGTCAAGTTGACGTATTATGAAGGTTACATTAGCTGCTGAGAATTTTGCATTTGCCTGCAAAATGAGACGCATACATCTTAGAGTTAAGGACAGCAGCCCCGGAACAGAAACAGATAAATCAGAGTTGACATCTTCTAACACTTGTAACCTACACACGTAGAGGGAGTACCTCAGCTCTAAACTCCAAACAAACAAACAATTTTTAAAAAAAAAAAAAAAAAAAAAAAAATAGATTTTAATAGCTAGTAATAAAAAAAAATACAGGAAAAGAACAAAATCACTAGAAATTACTTAAGTACTACTATACTAGCACTTCAGCTTGAGATGCTTGGGGACCTCAGCTGTCATTAAAAACAAAGGTGGTCGATCAGTTTATGAAAAGGACCTTAGATCACTCTCTTTCTTTTGTTCCCACTGTATATAATTCAAAAGATATGAATAGCCTAGCTACTGCCCCAGCTTTTAGTTCCATAAAAGGGCATCTTACACCTCCAGAAGATCAAGTCCTTTTCAGAATGGAAAAATAAGGTTTTACATTTATTTAATTCCTAAAGAAAAGTATTTATATGTATTTACATATTCTTCCCAGCTAGAAGTGGAGCTTATCTGTACCTGCTGGGTTCAGTTTTCTACTCATCTATCCATAAATCACATATTTCAAACATTCTCAAAATCAGGGATTGTTCTTACACATCTCCCTCATACATACACACCAAGAAACCTATTTACAAACTAATAAACTGTTTTTGCATCTACCAGACTAAACCCAGTGTCGTGGTTTTGCCCCAGCCGAGGGCCACACCCCACACAGTCACTTGTACTTTTAAAAGGAAGGGGGAGGGAAAGTTGGGGGAGGGGGAAAAAGGGAAGGAAGAAAGGAGGAAAAGAAACCACAACCTAGAAACCAGAACCACGCAGGTTGGGATAAGGATAGTTTACTAAACAATAACAGAAAACGTCCTGGCGTTGTCTCCTCCTCTTCCCCCCAGTCCCCCTTTATACTGAGCATGACGTAACTGGCATGGAATATCCTCTTTGGCCAGTTCGGGTCACCTGTCCTGGCTGCGTCCCCTCCTTTTTCATTAGTAAGGAAGTATGAAGAAATGAGAAAGGTCCTTGATTGCCCAGCAACAACCAGAAACATCAGGGTGCTATGAGCACTGTTCTCATCCTAACACCCAAACATGGCATTCCATCCACTGCTAAAAATAATTAACTCCATCATAGCTGAAACCAGGACACCCAGAAGCCTAGTAATGTCTTTTACTATTGGAATCACACACATATGTGCATGCAGATACCTAAAAATATTTAAATATCTATGTAGTATGTATAACTGTATATAAACCACATAGGTAATAGGTACATAATTTACTATCTAATTTATAAATTATGTCTGTAATTTAAAAATAGCATTTGAAAATAAGTCTTTGCTCCCATTTAACAGTATGGTGATGTAGGGACATATCTGTGACCAGTCTTCTATTCCATTTAATCTCATAAAATTGAGCATTAATTACTTTAACATAGCAAATCCCTTTTCTATAACGGGCATGCAACTAGTCCTAAAAAACATATACTGATGACTGTGATTTATTTAGTCATATATTTTTCTAAGGTATGGAGAATAAAATCAACTCTTTTTTACCTTTTTTCTTTGTTTAAGCCTGCCAATGAGTGATGTCAGCTCGTGACAATTAGTATGTTGTTTGGGTTTGGTTTTTTTTCCCTGTTTATTGTGAGGATTTTATTTTCATTTTGGCTGAAAATTTATTTTTTTTTTTTAATTTTTCATCTTCCACCAAATAGCCCTTATACAATAAGAACTTTGACTTAAACCAGCTCTAGGCCAGATTGAATTCAACTATATATAAAAGGGAAGATTTGTTGACCACCACAAATCCTAAAGTTTCAAAGTTCCATTATTCCAAGGACTCATTATGAATCACAGAATTGTAGGGGTTGGAAGGGTCCTCCAGGGGTCATCGAGTCCAACCCCTCTGCCAAAGCAGAACATGTCACACAGGGAGGCATCCAGACGGGTCTTGAATATCTCTAGAGACGGAGACTCCACAACCCCACTGGGCAGCCTGTTCAAGTACTCTGACACCCTCACCATGAAGAAGTCCTTCTGCATATTGGTACAGAACTTCCTATGCTCCAAATTGCCCCTTGTCCTATCCCCACAGACCACTGAAAAGAGGTTGGCCACTTCCCTTTGTCTTCCACACTATTAGATTCATTTTTTATAGAGAAATAGAAGTGTTTAAAGTCATTCAGCAAAAATGATTATGTTTGTGAAGTGTTAGTGACATTGAAGCAATTACTTTTTTCCATCACTTTTAGTGTTCATATTCAGATAGAGTTCATGGAATACACCAGAAGCCCACAACAAGCAAAAAGAAGACACATAAGATAAAAAAAACCCAGAAAACGAAAAACCAAAATGAATGTTACATCACGCTAACCATTAGCACTATTACTACAGCATTGACCCAAGTTATGGAAAATGTATCCTTTTCTACACAACAGGTATTTGAATCTCATTCTTCTGGTAAAAGGTGTTAGAAGTTCCGTACTAAAACCATTTTTGAAACTGTAGGTGGCATCTAAATAGTGCATAGTCTTTACCCATCTGGAGGAAAGTTTATAAAACTGATACAACAATTTTCTTCATAATACACAATCTAGTTGTGTTATTTCCACAGTTGGAAAAAAAAAAAAACAAACCAAGATCCTCCACAAAGAGTGAAATAAATTATTAATGAGAATTATGTTAATATTTAAGGAGCAAAATCAATGGATTGGACAGTAATGTGAAATAGTATACAAGAAGATCCAGAGCAGCAACAGCAATGTATGAGAGTGTCATCAAAAGAAGAGGTGACAGATTGATAAAGACAGTTCTGGAAAGGTTGCCAAGCTCAGAAATCCCAGCAGAAGAGACTAAAAAGAACTGCAGAGAGACAGAACCTGGTAGATAATCGAGAACAGCAGGGGTACAGACTAACCAGATACTGCAGAAGATGTAACACATGGGGAGCCCTGTGTCCAGCAGTGGATTGATAATGGCAGATATGTTAAAAATGTGTTGTATTTGTATTTCTAATGCTGTTGTATGATGGTACCATATTTGATTAAGCTGTTTCATGCTGTGTCTAGCTCACATACTCCAGCTTCATGTGGTTGTACACACCATGAAGAGACATAATGGAACGGAACTGTTTTTTTCAAATGGATTTGCTGTCAGTTTGGATAAAAGGCATTTATGTGTAATCTTACTTTATGAAAAACTATGGTAATGTAACAAATAGGACATACATTCAATTACTCTAATGAGTCTGTTGCTCAAGTCACTTCTTTATTCTAGGTTTTAGCCATGTACAACTCACACTGAGTCCCCTGGGAGCACTGTCTGAGTGAAAGCTGTAAAAGCAGACTCCTATGGTGACTGAAATCAGTGGGAAATTTTCCAAAGATTTTAATGGAATTTAGATCAGACCTTCTAGAGAGAAGGCCATTAGGTATTTCATCATTTAGCTTTTATGTACACAGATGTTAGTAGAAACTTCATCCTAATCGAGGCCCTCGGATTCACTCTACAATTCATACAGGTATCTCCTGTCATAAAACAAAAAACCTAACAATTCAGAGCACTTAACAGAGTAATGAAATCTCTGTTTTCTAGTGGTTATCCATGACCAGAAACAAAAGCTTGATCATTAGTATCCGACAGCCTTGTTAAGTGTCCTTAATAAGCTATTGGGGCTGTGTTGCACGTTCACTGACCCTCACTTGGACACAGTCCTGCAGTGTCATCCAATGTGGAAAATACTGTATTCTCCAAATATGTATTTGGAGACATTTTTTCTAGGCATATTAGTACTTGTTTAAGGAGGTGCTTACCTCCCACTGACTTTGATGGAACTCAAATTAAGTAATCAATTTGAAGCAGGTACTTATATGCCTAGCTGAATAAAGTCATTAACTAAGTGCCATTTTTTAGATTTTTTTCTAATGATTACATTACTTTCAACTTCAAATTTCAAACAAAGAAGTAAATAGTCAATACATGACTTAGTAAAGGAATTTGAGCAATGACTGTTGCAAATTAAGCCCACAGAAATATAAATTCCTAGTGAAACATTAAGTTTTTGCAAAATTTGATTTCAGATTATCCTTTTAGTTCTCAAAAGAAACCTGAAAACTCAGGAAAGTAGGCTTTGTAAGGCTTTTGTTGTTGTTGTTGTTTATGCAGATGCTTAAAGGTTTTCAAAGTCAGGACTCCTGGAAAAGGCAAAATACCTCACAGAACTGTAAACACAAATGATAGCAAATAACATTTTAAAGCTTATTTTGAACAGTTTTAACAGGTCTCTTTAGTTTTATAAAGTAAAACGTAGAAATGACAATGAAGTACAAGGCACCTAATACATTTCTTAACCCATCTCCTTGCCTCTATAAAAGATAAGAGGAAAACACCCTGCTGATACAGAGATTTAATTTGAAGTAAGATGCATAAACTTTGATACCTCCTTACGGGTTTCTTAACTCTGCCACAGATCTGCTACATTCTGCATACTGTATAAACACAGTTCTGAGGGTAATTCTCACACTAAAATTAGAAAAAAGAATAGCATGCATATTTAATACCTCCCTGAAGTGTTTTACTTCAGCAATAAAGCATAGCAGTGAAGTAAGAAAAAGCTTGCAGTTGCTTTCCTAAGCTGTTTGCCTGAACGGGATCACATTGCAGCATTTGTTTTATTATGTAGAAACGGATTCATTTGAATAGAAATCCATTTTTCCACACCCTTTTTCTATTTATAAATGAGAAAGAAAGAAAAAAATAAATATCATGCATTTTAAAGAGGCTCACAGACAGAGCTGATCATTGGCAGTTTGGATTCAGAAACAGCAATGCTGTGGAAAAAGCCATTCTACAATTGAAAGTATATACTATATTTTTAACAAGCCTTCATTTTTCAAAGAAAAGTGAAAATAGGTAGGTGGCTACCTTAATGGTACTGTAATATTTCAGGCAGTGTGATTTGATGTAAAGTAGAAGGCATATGCACTCATATATCATTTATTAATCATTTCTTTTTCTGGA
Source organism: Porphyrio hochstetteri (assembly GCA_020800305.1). Taxonomy (NCBI): domain Eukaryota; kingdom Metazoa; phylum Chordata; class Aves; order Gruiformes; family Rallidae; genus Porphyrio; species Porphyrio hochstetteri. Next base: position 180,889,342 of record CM036905.1, on the reverse strand, counting down.
CTCATTATCAAACTTTCAATGAGAAAAGTGCTAATAAGACAATAATGCAGTGAAATACTGTTCCCTACTATCATATTGTCATCATGAAATCACACCTGAAAAGTAACTGCAATTTCTTGCAATTTTTGATACAAAAGAAAAAAACTAACAAACAAAAGATTATAGAGACTTTAGTCTTTCAATTTTCCCTATACTGACTTTTACAGGTGCAAACACCTGTTGCTAATAAAAGTAATGCCTATCCTACTTAGAGTGTTGCATATGATGTTTTATATTATTATATAAAACTGTAGTAGCAAGGGTTATGTTTTAAATTCTTTGGGCAAACATATAATGAGATACAACAAAAGGAAACTGAAAGACAATTGTGAATACTGTGATCTCACTTAATGCCAGGCCAGAATCAAAATATAACTGCTTAATTTGTTTTTAAATTTTAAAATTACATTCTGAAATCTGATACACAACTAAAAATGTAGTACATTATCCTTTCATATGTATTTTGTGTCTTAGCAGACAGCAAAGAATATAACTATACTGAAATAACAACAAAATAAATTGCAGTACCAATTTTAAGGGTCAAATTTTGGTTTTGATTTACAGCATTTTAAGAGCCTAGAATCACTGCAGACAACCGATTTATTTAGTAATAAAGCTAGTGAACATCAGAAAAAAACTTAGACAATAATTTAAATGCAGTTCTTCAAGCATCACTTACAGTAATAGCAAATCTATTGGCGGATTTACCATGCCATGTTTGTCTTCAGTTGTGGTTGATTCTTTTACTGTGCCATTTATGATTTGTTCAGGTTTTGTGATATACATGGCGAGCAATATATGAATACTGGAATTAACATATGGATTATATGTATATGTATAATTATGTTTGATATATGAATATATGAATTAAAATAAGAAGACACTAAAATAAGCATGGGAGAGGTTTCAATGTTTCATGTTAGACATGAAAATTCACAACTATCTTGAGTTTTGTCAGTTTACTAATAGCCTAGATTCAACTACAAGCCAACACTGAGTGCAGATTAAATCAAGAATTTTCTTCATGAATGAGGGGAAGTTTGGGTCTGCATTAATTTGAAATAAGATTAAGTTCCAGTTAAGTCAACTGCATGAATTCGGCAAATGGCTGAATCTTTTTTGGGTATCTAGGCAGTATCATTTTTTTCCTTTTTTTTTTTTTTTTTTTTTTTTTTCCCCTGTTGTGGATTTAAATTCTGACAATGTAATACTTGAGGGTGTTTGGTTTGGCTTTGGAATTTTTTGTTGTTGTTTTGTCCTCTGGATAATTTTGCCAGCTATTTGCCCTCTTGAAGTGCAAACTCCTCTGACCAAATCTAAAATTATTACTGGAGGCAAAGAAAGGAAGGTAACTTCTTGAAATGTGACAGCAGTTTTCAGCTCCATGCAAAAATTTCTACCTAATGTGTTTTGAGCTGCTAACTGTCAATATTCTCTTTGGGCATTCTCTGGACTTAGCTAATGGAAGGTTTTAATGTTTCTACTGTGGGCAAAAATTTTCTTCCATTAAAGACTGTTTCAAAATTCTAGGATATCAAATGCGTAACTTTGGTTTTGGCACACTCTTATCAGACCTTCCTTTTTGTTGTGTTTTCCTACGCACACCATGCCTAACTTTTACCCTCTGATAGCACAGAAAGCAGATAAATTTCTTGTAAAGTTATGCAAACTTTTCACAGTGTAAACACCTGAATCCTTGTTTTGAATCTTGCTTTCAGATTGCTGCTAAAAAAAAACCAAAAACAAATCAATAATGACTACTAAAAACAAATAATGTTTTATTTTAATAATCACTAGGCATAGACATACATATACCTAGAAATCTTATGCAGATACATTTTAAGGAACCTGGCCAACAGCAGAGTTACACTTGGATCCTTAACATCAGTTTATATTGCAACAAAAGCAAAATATTGTTTGAAAGTAATGTAAGAAAACTGTTATGAACTAAAACATCAATTTTACATTGGAAATGTCAATTTGATTGTGAATATAGTGGTTAGGATTGGCAAAAACACTTGCTTCATTACAAATGTTGCAATACTTAAGTGCAGTATTTAAATCCAGCATGAACAAGATTTTGAACAAGGAAGAAACAAATCAAATAATAGATTTAATATAGCAGACGGTTAAAAAAATAAAAAAATATATGGACAGTCAAGATTCAGAATCACAGTAACATATGTTAGTTTATAAATATGCTAGGTGCAGGCAATGCCTTCTGATCTTCCACCAAATCAAGGGACCCCTGCTGAAAGTACAACAGCCGCAGTGCCAAGTTACAACTGTGAAGGAAGTGACAGCATCACACAGCAGTACTTCTGGCCCTAGCAGAGGTCAGCAAACACAATCAGCATTGAGGAAGGAAGTTCAGCTTCATTTGCTTCTTGCACTTTAAATAAATGAATGCTCAAGAGGCATGCTACAGTAAGATCTGTAACCAGTTCACCCTTTACCATATGGATTATAAGCTTTTCTCTTCATTACAAGAAAAAATACATAACACTATTTGGACAGTTTTTGACACTGAACACGTACTAAAATCTATTCTGAGAAATTTGATTTAAGAAATAATAGTGAAGGAAAAAAGTGTGCAATTTTGAAATGGCAATTGTACTTTGTGTGTCTAGCACTAAAACAAAATATGCTATGACTACATGTTTTTATTAGGCGAATTTAATCTTTTATCTGTGTAACTAAGCTCATATTTTTCCTTTTATAACCCAATAAATTCTTTCTCCAGCACAACAAGACAGGTACATTTGCAAAATAATTAAATAATATCATTAAATGACGAGATTTTAAAACGTGATCAGGAGAAAGCAGAGACAGATTCAACAGTGTTGCATTTTTTTTCTCCCCCTTAAAGACTTTTAAAGTACATATGTGGTTTATCTAGCTCCAGTTCAAATTAATTTTCTTTTCCAGAAATCTTATCCAACTACACAAGCTAATGTGAAAACAGCTGACATCTTATTATTGATTTTTTTTGCTATCATTGGAAAATGCTGCCTTTTCATTTAGTTTTCATACAATGTAGTATTTTCTTCTCTATAGATTCTTTTCTTTTTGACCATCAGCTCTATAGTAAAAAAAACAAACAAAAAAACCCAAAAACCAAATAAATACAAATAAAACCCGATAACTTTTTTTTTTTTTTTTAATTAGGATATCAGAGTACTTAAATGTCAGATCAGTCTTAAAATATTTGCTTAAGGATAATGAGTCTAAGGGTCACATAGTCATGAAGCCTATTTATGTTAATCAGACCCCAGTCTGTTAATAGCTTACACAGGCGATGAGGGAGTTTGAAACAGAATCCATACAGGATCCATTCCTTCCCTTTTTGACCCCTACAAGCTAATACTAAAGCACAATTTTACTTTCCTCCCTACTATCAATCAGCTAAACAGTCTTCACTATATTATAACTGTAGTGTCCGGATGCCCCAGTGGAGATACAGTAATACTTTCCATCATCCCTACCTTTCTGAACAATGCCACATTCATGTTTTGTTGGAGAGAAGCTTTTTATTAAGTAATGGCAATGATTGTTTTTACACTAGACCAAAATGATAACAGAAAAAAGTTGCAAGCAGACCTCACTTCTCCCTTCCTTGACTTCACCAGTCAGCAGCTTTTCTGTACTAGAATCCAAAACGAACATTCAATTCTTCCTATTGTTATTATTTATGCTTTACTCAGTTTGATATTCTTTGGGCTGACACACATTCACATTTCTTACATATATTGTCATTGATGTAGCCACATCTAAGAGGATAAAGTTTTGCATCAGGGAATGCTCAGGATGCTCATGTCAATTAAACTTACGGTGCCGTGAATTTTTCAATGACTCTCTCCTACATATAAAATAGATAAAACAGAGAATGTTTTTACAGGACCGTTCAAATGAAAGCTCTGTGGGATAAAGGATATCAAATGACAGCATTGTCTGAGACCTGCTTTTCCTCATAAAAGAAGACGAAAGTTGTCAGTTTACTCTGCAGAGAGAAACAGTTCTAAAGCAAGATTCATCTCATCTTAATACAGATGTCTAAACAAAGCTGGCTTACTGGCTCTGTGAAAGTGTCTATTTCTCTCCATTGACAATAAAGTATGATCGAAGTTGTTAGCTCAGATTTACATGTCTATGCTATAGAAATACAAAGAGATTAAATTAATTTTATATCAAAGTATTCTTCTCATTCCAGGTGTTAATCTATGGATGCTTTTGTCTATTCCCTTAAAAATGCTCCATCATATATGGGATTGCACTTACTAACGATTAACTAACTAATTAATTTTTAATTCTGCACTTTGTCATTCGGTCAGATGCTTTTTTTTCTGGTTATTACCTTCATCCTCCGTGCATTGTTTGGTTTAAATTATTTTCTATAAAGCTTTCTAGAAAAATCTAGATAAGTGTATACTCATGCTTTTTGTTACATGCTGCCTTTTCTGCTACTCAGCATCATTTCTCAAGAAACTCAGGCATCAATATTATTTATTTTTCCTCACAGCTAGAACTTTAAGGGCTTAATTAAATTGCCTAAACACAGAAGGCAACTATTGTTTTCTGAAATACTCTAGGTTACTTGAGATATCCCTACAGGGATGAAAAGTATAGTATAACATCTACAGGGGAATGATACTCTGGAAAAGCACTGGAAGTCAAAGTAGGCTGTGTAGGGCAACTAAAATGACATTAATTGCTGATCTCATTAGTTGAACTGAACTCTGTTAGTTCATTGGCTTTATGAGTATGTGAATTCAGATCTGCATTCTTTTTGGGTAAACTGGTTAGATTAGAAGTGCTGCATTTCTTCTTACTTTACTTCTTATAAATAAAAACTCAAATAAGGAATACTACTTGATCTTCTCTATCAATCTGGTTTTTGCAGACTTTATACAACTTGTAATATATCTGCTACAGGAGACAAAATTCCATTCTTAATTAAGAAACCTTAAAGCAGGTATCTGTACTTCTACATAGTGAAATTATAAGCTGACAATTCATTGATAATCAGCTCAGTTCATTGCTTACCTATGTCTATCCACTGCCATTTGTGCTGGCTAGCATCTACCTGACATTTGAGAGTGGTGCAGGGTTCCTATAGGTCCTGTGTCATACATGAAGATTCATGAAGCCTTCTTGATTATATTTGGAAGCCTCAGATTGGTTCTAAAGATCTATGTTTAGGTATTTAAATCAAGCCCCAAGTTAAATTTCTTTCTAGGCTCCATTGGCAGTAGTCTGTATACCACAGACACATAGAAAGCTAAATGTGGGTGTTTGGAGCTCAGATTTAGTCTTTATTTCACTGTTATTTTCATTGCCAGAATTTGTACCAGATACTATCATACTTTTACATGTCCAGGCTAACACACCAGCACCTACAAGTAAAGATAAAAATACACTGAAGATGAGAAAGACCATCAAAAGTAAAGCATCAAAAATGTATGTTTAGTTTCCTTTCTTGACAAAGTTATGTTCAGGATCACTGCTATATACAAAAGCCCACACTTCTCTCAACCTCAGAATGAAACCTATAGTGCTGCTTCGTATTAACCTAAATAGCTTTTTCTTGTTTGATTTTGAATTTTTCTACTCCTTAAACATGAGCAAACCCAAAACACAACAAAAACACATGTGCCATTGGAAAGCTAGACAAAGCCTGGGTCTACTTAGGCACTACTATCCTATTTATCACTACATTGTGAAGAGTCAGAGCTAATCACCTCAGTCAATCAACCTCAGGGTTGGTATTAGGACCAGCACTGTTTATTATCTTTGTCAGAGAAATGGACAGTAGGTTTGAGTGTACCCTCAGCAAGTTTGCCAACACCACCAGGCTGTACAGTATGGTTGACATGCTGGAGGGAAAGGATGCCATCCAGAAGGACTGTGACAGGCTTGAGCAAACTGCATGAATTTCAACATGTCTGGTTGGGGAATGGATTGAGAGCAGCCCTGAGGAGAAGGACTTGGGGGTGTTGATCAATGAGAAACACAACTTCACAGAATCACAGAATCACAGAATCGTAGGGGTTGGAAGGGACCTCGGGAGATCATTGGGTCCAACCCCCCTGCCAAAGCAGGCTCCCTAGCACATATTGCACAGATAGGTGTCCAGGCAAGACTTGAGTGATCAGTGTTCAATTGCAGCCCAGAAAGCCAACTGTATCCTGGGTTACATTAAAAACAGTGTGACCAGCAGGTCAAGTGAGGTAATTCTGCACCTTTATTCCATTCTCATGAGACTTCACCTGGAGTACTGCACTCAGCTCTGGGTTAGCAAGTACAAGAAAGACATTGACCTGTTGGAGTGACTCCAGACGAGAGCCACAAAGATGACCAGAAAGATGGAGCAACTCTTCTGCAAAGACAGGCTGAAGTTCAGCTTCTTCTACCAGGAGAAAAGAAGGCTCCAGTGTAGACCTAATTGCAGAGGACCTACAGGAAAGATGGAGAGGGACAGTTTATCAGGGAGTGTAGTGATGGGATGAGGGGTAATGGGTTTAAACTAAAAGAGGGAAGATTTAGATTAGATATTAGGAAGAAATTCTTTACTGTGAGGGTGGTGAGGGTCTGGGAGAGATTTTCCAGAGAAGTTGTTGATGCTCACTCCATGGAAGCATTCAAGTCCAGGTTGGATGGGGCTTTGCACAACCTGGTCTAGTGGAGGATCACCCTGTCCATGGCAGGGGAAGTTAGGACTGATGATTGAGGTCCCTTCCAACCTAAACCATTCTATGAGTCTATGAAAGGAAGAGCAAAAGGTCTCCAGCTTTTATATGCAATTGGTATACAAAAATTTATTTTTAAAAAACAAATAATAATAGAATAAATTTAGCAGAGTGTCAAGGGCCAATTTTCTAATATTTTATATAATCAGTACTATAAATATAGAGAAATCTCTAGAAATATGTCTGGAAATAAGGATAAGAGATTATCCTGAGTTGGAAGGGACACATAAGGATGAAGTCCAACTCCGGGCTCCACACAGGACCAGCCAAGTCAGAGCACATGACTGAGTGCATCCTCCAGACTCTTCTTGAACTCAGTCAAGGTCGATGCTGTGACCACTTCCCTGGGCATCCTGTTCCAGTGCTCAAAAACCCTCTCAGTAAAGAACCTCTTCCTAACATCCAGCCTAAATCTTTCCTGCCACAAGCTTCATGCTGTTCCCCTGGGTTCTATCACTTGTCACCAAAGAGAGGAGATCAGTGCCTGCCTCTTTGATCCCCCTTGTCAAGAAGCCACAGACCATGATGAAGTCTTATTTTCTCCAAGCTGAACTAACCAAAGGACTTAAGCCACTCCTCATAAGACTTCCCCTCCAGACCCTTCACCATCCTTGTTGCCCTCCTTTGGACACTCTCCAATACCTTTGTGTCCCTCTAATACTGTGGCACCCAAAACTGCACACAGTACTCAAGGTGAGGCCACACCAGTGCAGTGTAGAGCAGGATAATCCCCTCCCTGGAACAGTTGGTGATGCCATGCTTGATGCACCCCAGGATACGATTGGCTCTCCCGGCTCTGTGGGTACACTTCTGGTTCATGTTTAACTTGCTGTCAACCAAGATCCCCAAATCCCTCTCAAAATGCCTGGCCTCCAGGATGTGATCCCAGTCTGTATGTGTATCCAGATGTAGAACTGAAACCTAATGATTCCATTGTTGACCACACTGAAGAAGATACAGGTGATCTTCTTTCTTCCATGTGTGGCTTTAATGTGTTATTAGAATGAACCCTTTTTTTTTTTTTTTTTGCATATAATTTTAGTGTTTCTGGACACTGGATCCACTTTAGGAGCTTCCTGGAGAAAATTACACATTCAGATTCACATGGAAAAGGTTTATCTGTCATTTTGGGATTTTTGCTGCTTTTTTATCCAGTGAGTATAGAAACATATATCCACATGTACTTTTTATACCAAACTAGATGAGGCCAGAAGTTTTGAGACTTACAAGAAAATGAAAAAACAAAAAAATTAAGGTAGATGAGAGAATGAATAGTAAGGAGAATGAAATCTTCAAAACTCCAACAGAGGCAAAACTATGGTTAATCTATACATAGGGTTTTATAAAAAGGAGAAAATAATATAATAGTGAGAAAATAACCTAACAAAATAATTAGGATGTCAATGCTAATTGTCTTTGAGTAAAAAAAAAAAAAAAAAAAAAAAAAAAAAGAAGCTGCTATGTAGTATCATGAAAAGAAAAAAAGTACAGAAGAAGAAGAAATAAGATCAGAAAACTGTGCTTGTAAGTATAACACTTTCCTATTTTTACCATATTTACCACCACCCCCCGCAAAGGTGAATGGTGTCCTCATTACCATTTGTAATGTTCCTGTTAAGAAGAGGCAGTATTAGACATATTAATGTGTTTGGTTCTCCTTTAATTTATGATTCTCTCCCCACTTTAATGAGATCTGCTCTACAGCCCATAAAATAATTGTTATGGTAAACTGACTTTTTAAAATTAGCTACACACCAGTTGGTCCAGAAACCTATTCCTCTGGACTATTCATGCACAAAATACCTTTGTGTGAAGCTCTTTCCAAATGTGTAATGACTGGAGTAAGTCCAGAAGTTTGCCTGCAGAGTCTCTCTGCATGATTGCCATTGCAAGCAGTCTTACAGTTTCTTTTCCCAGCAAAGTTATGGAGGGGCTTACTGCAATATAGAAATACTGATATTGCTTTCAACCTAGCAGTGAAAACAACAGTGATTCTTCATATGAAATTAAAGCAGTATCCTATTAGAAAAAAGAGCTATTTTAAACTCCCCATTCTACACTTCTGGGTCACACTTTGCTGTTACAGAATCTTTTCAAGAAATCTCTGAAGGGGGAAAAATTATCAGATTTTCTGATTTTCTCTGAAGTCTTATTAAGTTACTTCAGTGCTATACAGCACTGCTGTTTGCCCCCCAGACCATGTGTCCCACTGAGACAGTTATTCTATACCAATGATTTCCTGCTGGGAGAATCAGTTTAGGTCGCAACCACTGTTTATTAACAATACTTTCTAATCAGCCCTAGGAAAAAGTATTTTATGTTCCCAGAAAATAGCGCATAGGGAAAAAGATCCCCCAAACCTAAGGCAACTGAGATATATAATATTTTAGAGACTATATAAAATAGAGATACTGAAGATAGTTTAATAGTCATAGCATGCCGGTAGGCAAGCTCCGTCAGATTTAGATAACATATAAAACTATGTGTATGCTTTTCTGTTGTCACTTGTCGAAATACGAATATTTCTTTGTGTAAGAAGTGGAACAAAAGTATAATGGAGAGCTGGTTTTATATCCCAGTGAAGGAGACAGAAATGTCTTTCCACTGCAGCTCACACATTTCTTGCTCTTCAGCTCTCTTAGTAACTTCTGTAGAAGACGATGACTGCAGATGAACAGTGAGTTAATGTGGTTGAGACGGTCTCATCAGTCCTCCTAAATGGCTGAGCATTTGACTACAGCGTGACAGCTCTCCTTTCTCAGCAGACAAATTTTTAGACAGGAGTTGTGATTGAAGATGGTGCAGGGAGTTGGAGTAATCTGCTAATGTTTCCAAAGCTTTGGCATTTGTAATGTTTTTAGCAGAAGAGAAACTAGTGTTCTTGGTATTTTTTTTCCCTTGGTTATATGTTTTTGGGTTGTTGTTTTTTTTCTTTATACATATCAGGAGTATGTATCTGAATTGAACAAGCCTTAATCCTTGTTATAACCCTCTCAGAAAAGAACAGAACATAATACATATGTACTATACCTGCACCCTAATTTGTGTGGCTTAGATCCTGGCTCATAGTACTGTTTCAACTTTTTATGACGTAACTGTAGAATGTAAAATGATTAAGGTGTTTCTGCATCTGGAAGCAACATCTCAGTCTTACACAAAAGAGAACATTAAAGTTTAGAATAAAAAGCTGTAGTTCTTTTCATAGAATCATAGAATAATAGAATGGTATGAGTTGGAAGGGACCCCAAGGATCATAGAGCTCCAACCCCCCTGCCACAGGCAGGGCCACCAGCTTGTTTTAGCAATGTTATTTCCTGAATTTCACCCTTTCACATTAAAAATCGGTAGGTATCATGCATTTCCTACCAATTAGGGAAGGTAATAGTTGCACAATAGAAACTTACCCCATTCTTGTATAATAAAACTTGCTTATGAATTTTGTCTCAAAATAATAAGGAATCATGAGATTACATCACAGCAAATATAAACCGGTGTTTAACTTTTCAGTTACACAATTTTTGCTTCTGTGAATCTGCTTCTCTCCAAAATAGCAGAAGGTTAAAATCAGAACAAAAGGCTTCTCAGAGGTGGAAGCATTAAAAAAGTTATCCATGCCTTAGGAAAAAAAAAAAAAAAAAAAAAAAATAAAACAACCCACACTCAAACCCCCCTACCATGGCAAAATAAACAAGAAGTCATTTGGAAATGCTCTCCCAAAAAGATGAAGATTAACAAAATGCCACAGCAAAAGCCCTGGAGAAACACACAGTTACTGTGAAATATTCAGCAAACAAGAAAAAAACCCAACCCAAACAAACCAACATTATAAGATTACCCGAATTGTCAATAAACATAAACATACAGCACTCTTACCCAACAAGACAGAAATCACATCACTAAACCTCTAGAAACACCACAGAATGACAGTAATCTATCATCATACTTTTAAAAACTGCCTTAAAAATGAAACTCAAATGAGTCAGGATTTTTATCATCTTCAGGCAATGAAAGAATTGGAAAAGTGACTCAATGAGACATTTGAAATTCTTCTTATTTGAATTGCCTGAGCCTTGAAAGCTGTTTAAATGTATAGAGTATCTGCCTTCTCTGAAAAGTTTAATGTCAAAAAAGAGTCTATCTTCAACCTACTCAAAAAGTGTGTTGAGATATGTAAAATATATTAAATATTCAACTGTAAGTAAACATAATTCAACTCATTTAAATTGGAGGTGATGCTCCCCTCTCCGAGGCAATGAAGCTCTCTTCATTTAGTGTAAAACTGGATGATGCATCAAGTCTATTGCATAGTCAATCAGCACAATTTTAGTTCCAGATGTGCTGTCTTTTGGTCTGTAGGTCTGTCATTGCAGATGTGGAAGGCTTAGGGAAAAACAGATGCAAATCTGTGAAGGATTAGGCTTCAGTATCTCCCTTCCTCATAAAACAAATGTTTCATTTTCTAAGGGCTCAATTTTTCTAAGTTTCTGGAGTAAAAACAAGCTATTGAACTTGATGTATGAACTTTGTATTATTGGAAGAATAGGCACAATCCATCGATATTAAGTATACTCTAATATTAATGAGATAACTAGAAATGAAATAATAGGAATTTCTGACATAACTAAGTTAAAGTCCTACAGTGACTATGACTGTTGAACTGCTATTCTGTATTTTAACTCTAAAAACTTAATCCTTCCTCTAAGACAGAGGCTTAAAAAATAGCACTTAAAGAATTTTGGAGAGCAAAGTCAGTCATAATACCCCAAAGCAGTATAAGCTAAATCTTTGCTTATGTCTACACAGACATGCCATTAAGTGGTTAAGCTCTGCCTTTTTCTTATCACAGATCAAGCATCAGAAATTTATTTGTTAAACCTATGTAGATGACTTGCGATGTTCTACAGTTAACACTGCAGTTCCCCTGCAGCTCATTGTATTTATGCTGTAAATTTCTGGTACATCCTCTGAGGATATTTTAAAAGTAGAAACAAAAAAGTATATACAGAGAAATTTAAAATTAGTAAATCCTTAGGGAGAACAAAAGACTTGTTGCATACTTAGAGAAGGGTTTCAATTCATTTGCAATATTTGTATTTGGAAGTCCTTTCACTCACTGCTGGTTTTGGTCCTAGGAGGATGGATGGGAAAGGAAGGGAAATGTTATTTACAAGCACTTTTATTCATTCCTTATGAGAAACAGATTCACCACTGTATAATAGGAATATTTAATTGAGAGTTGAATACAGAGGATAGAAATTAATTGTGTTTGTGGAGTCACAAAAGGAGAAAAAGCCTGAAAGTCAATATGGTTTCTGCTGGAGTAAGCAGTTAAGGATTTATTTTATTTTTTAGAAGGCACTTTGTTTCTTCTTTTCTTCTGTCAACTCACTTTAAAATTTTGCAGGGAGTACAAAGTGAGTGAAACGTTTCTGGCCACACCAACAAACTAATAGAGACAAACTAGTATTTATGCTTCCATCAGGGTTTCATGATGCCATTTGTGGACTTTCTATGAAGCCTTTAAGGAGACGTGATTAGGATGAGGATTAAAGGCTATTGCGGATAATGCGCTGTTTAGGAGATAAAACCTCAGAGCAGGGGGGAAAAGATCCATTGTCAGACTGGAAATAGGCTTACACTGGGCATTATTATCACTAGCATTATTTACTAGTCTTGACAAATGGTAAACAATCTGATGCCTACATCTGAGGAACACATGCAGATTATTAAGAATATGGTACAGTCATATTCAAGGAAAGGGCTGGAAGACAGTTATTATCTTTCAAAAGAACTAGTCAAATATGAAAAACAGTAAAAACCTAATTGACCCCATACACTTGTTAAGTCAATTCAATAAAATACATTGAGTTGTATGCTTACATCCTCTGAGAAGAATACAAAAGACAAGAACATCAGTGGAAGCTAATAAATTTAGACAAATGAGGAGGAGACTCAGTGAATAAAAGATAGAGTATGTTATAGGCAAAATACATCATAAGGAATAATTTGAGTTTAATTACTCATGTATGTTTCTAGGTTCTAAATTAACTGTAGTTACTGAGGCTAAACACCTGGGAAGCTCACTGGAAACATATGTTCAGTTTGTAATTTAGAATTAGGGGTTTTTTAAAGAAAGAAATCTTAAAATAGAATAGAAAATATTGCAAAAGGAAAAGTAATGTAGTAGCAGTATGTGTTTTAATGGTGCCATCATCTAAAACATCAGTCATCTCTGATCATCCACCATCATATATATTAAAACCAGGAAAAGAAAGGAAAAAAAATAGTGCAGAAGAAGACAACTCAGCTACCTAGAAGATGGTTTCTATATTAGAATTTGAAAAGCCTTACACTCTATAGTTTGTAATAAATCTGAAGAGAAAAAGTACCCTGTACACCAGTAATTGATATAAAGTAATTAGAAGTTAGGAGCTCTCTTTTACTGTTTCACATAAAAATAGATAAACAAGAAATTCCATCATCCATAAATAATATTTAAACTTTCATTCCAGCAGGATATAGAAAAGCAGGAACAGAGTTTCCAGACTTGTGTTTTTCCATTTCTTTTCAGGATGGTAAGTGCACAAAAAAATCTCACTGAAAAACACAGGGAGGTTCACTGCAAAAGTGTTCTTCATCCGTCTCCAGAAAGCTTACCACATATGTGATCTTAATGATAGATAGTGACAACAACATCAAGGTTTTGAAGCCGTATCACCATGCAAACTTGAGCTTTTATTGGTTGTCTTTTCCTTGAAGGCAAAGGAATGGAAGGCAGGCACCTGTTGAGATAGAACATTCACCTAAGTTTTCTACATAGACAAAGGGAGGAAATATGATCTGTTAACGCATGTGGGAGGGTTGTTTGTTTTTTTTAAATTTTCCTCTTTTTGTTATTGTACTGAACAATATGCACACGAGAGATAAGATCTATAACTGTAGTAACATATAGCATCTGTTACATATAAGCAGATGTCCTCTGTCAGTGTCAACCTACTTGTTTATCTATACAATCAAATGCATAAGACATTTAACTCCCTACTGCCTTCTGTGATCATAGTCTGGCCCTTACATGAAGCATGTATAAGTTACAGTGTAAATAAGAAATACAAGTGCTCTAGCTGTTAAGTACTGACTCTTAACAGACATGTAAAGTAGGTAACTGGACTACTTTATATTTCAAACTATGGAAGCCAAGCTAAAATAATCTGAAACAAACCTTTAGATGAAAACTATAATATTCACACCCCTCATTCTTTTACTATTTTCTTTTTTTTCTAAAACATACAAGAGAAACAGATTTATTTTATATATATATATATATAACAGCATGAATTTCAGTGTGCAGACTGCTATGAGGTCAACTAAAAGCTCGATGTTAAATGGTAGATCACATTAAGGGTCTATACAGCAGTACTGTTATCCAATTTGCTGAATGGTTTGAAGACATGAACTAGTGATGACATATATGACTCTTAGACAAATGTCATCTGCACCATCTGTGGACCATATTGTGCATCAGATGGCAGGATAAAATTTGCAATAAGAAAGTTTCAGAGCAGAGTTATGTTCCAGGGACTGAAGCCATGGTCATCATAGAACAGCTGCACTGGGCTGGTCACACATCTAGGATAGAAGACACCAGCATCCTGCAGCAGCTGGTGTGCTTCGTACTTGAAGAAGCAGTATAAAGCCAGGACAGACAGATGAGCCACTTAAAGGATACACTGAAATACAACTTCAGGTAATAAAAATCGTTAAGCCATCAGATGAGTAGGATTGCTGCACCACAGTCCAGGTTGAAGACACTAAATTGAATCTAAACTTGCTAGCAGAAACTTCCATGGTCCTGCTAACCCGTTATCAAAGATAGAGGTCTCCAGTTAATAAAGCATTACTGTTCCCTACTAAATTCCGTGCTTAGTTTCCTTACAGAGTACAGGTGGAGGAGGCTAATATGTCTGGATCTGGTTCCCCTATGGTAGCATAATACAAATCTGAACTTGGCAACTTTGACATTTCTGATGTTTATGATCCTGCTCATCTACGCAGAAGTGTTGCACCCCTAAAAAAGTAAGGAGACGTCAAAGGGAAAAAAAAAACACAACAAAAGCCCATCAACCCAAAACAAAGCAAAAATCCTTAGGATTGCACATGAAAATAATTGGAAAAAGACATCCCAGTCTGTCTGGGATAAAACTGTTTAGTTTGAGGGTTTTGTTTGTTGTGTTTTATTTTCCTTTCCACCCTTTACAATATTTCATAAAAATACCATGAGAGGTATTGTCTCCATTCATAACGGGCAATGTAGCATAAAGAATTTGGTAAATGTCAGAGAAGGGATTCATGTGTGAAAATCACCTAGTGGCATTGTCTCACACTTAAGTTGATGAGAAACTTAGTTTTGTGTTGGCATTAATTGCAGTTGAAGCAACAGAAGTTAAATGATTACATCCTAATTTCAAAGCCTCACTTTAATTAATACAATTACTTTCAAATTTTATCTTGAAATAATCAAACTAATGAATTAGTTCACAAAATTATTTTGATTTCTAAGTAATTATAGAAAAGGCTTAATTAACGTCAATAGATTTGAGATCAGAGTTTCAGTATCTCTGAATTCCTGGAATTAAATTATATGTTCATGTAAACCCTCACTTGCAATCTGGATTTTCAGTAAAAGTCTTCAGTCTAACAAGTAAAATAAGATATTTCTATGGCATTTTAATAATACGTCAAATTAGCCAGAACAGGAATTAATATATTGTCTCTTTTCACTATATGTTATTTATTTATTTACTTGTCTACATTTTGGGTTTGAAATTGTCATTGTGAAATTAATTATCAGTGATTGGCAAGCATATAGGGAAACCATTTGTCCAATAACTACATATAAAATCCCAAATCCAACCAAAGAAAAACTCCAATTTACTTCTCTTTCAAAATAATGGTCACAGTAGGTGTGACTTACCTGAAAGTAGATGTCCTTCAGGACTATAGATGTTCTAGTGCTCATCAGAGTTAAAACAACTGTTCTTTCCCACATTCACATAAACACACTAAAATGCAATAATGATGTGTCAGAAGGCATCTGCAGGTAGACATTGAGATTTAGAAAACAACAACACCTGCAATTCATCCTCCTTGCATATATTACAATCACACAGAATCACACAGAGGTATTCCTAATATTGCCTCACTAGCTACATAGTCATTATTTCAGTTCTACCTGGACTGTGAGTGCCAATCAAGACTGTCCAAAGAAATTATGAAAGTGGTATATCAGGATGTTCACCTAATTGGTGGCTCTTGTGTTGGAGCACCCTCCCAGAGTTCCTCCCAAAAGAGCGTCACTTAGAGTGTGCACACAGCAGACCACCTGCTCCACGTGTCTGACAGCCCAAAATTGGAATTCATGCTCCTTCTTCCCTTCTGTTCCCCATTTTTTTTTTTTTTTTTGGGGGGGGGTGGTGGGCGGGGATGGTAGGGTAAAGAGTAATAACATCTACATCAACATTTACTAGATGTAGTACACTGTGTCACTTATAACAGTCTCAGACATTACAGATATTCCCTAAGAAGATCATAGAATCATAGAATCACCTGGGTTGGATGAGACCATTCAGGCCATCGAGTCCAATCACAGCCTAACACTGCCTAGTCCACCTCTAGATCATGTCCTTAGCACTTCATCTACATGCCTTTTAAACACCTGAAGGGATGGTGACTCCACCACCTCCCTGGGCAGCCTATTCAAATACCTGACAACCCTTTCAGTAAAGAAATTCTTCCTGATATCTAACTTAAATCTCCCCTGGTGCAATTTTAAGCCATTTCCTCTAATCCTATCACCTGAGAGAAAAGACCAACCCCAAGGTGTCTGCAACCGCCCTGCAGGTAGTTGTAGAGAGTGATAAGGTCTCTTCAGTCTCCTTTCTCAAGACTAAAAAGCTCCAGCTCCCTCGGCCATTCCTCACAGGACTTGTGCTCCATGCAAGATCTTCATCCTGATCTTAGCTACAACAAGAACAAACATAAACTATAACATCTTTCTTTTCTTTTTCCATTTCCTCTTTTCCTTTCTTTAGAGACAGCCACACTCATCCCATCCTGTCCTGGCATCTTGCTCCTTTCAAAATAATCGATGAAAGCATATACAAGTATATATTCTCTTACACCCTTAAAAAGCAAGACTTTCCCTGCAAAATAGGGGATGTACTGCCTGCACTGATGTAAAAGTAATCTACAGCAAGCCCTGAAGCAAGTCAACATCATCTTTGGGATATGCTTTATTTTGCAAAACTGAATTCATGGACACTCTTGATTGCCTCAGAGTCTAAAGGAAAATGGGTGGTCTTTCCATCAATGTTACAAAGAGTCATAGAGGAGTTCCTGCAGAATCAGGAGGTTTAAAATTTGCTAAAATGTGCCACTAACCCCAGCTATCCTAGGACATTTTTCAGTGGAGCAGAGGTAGGTAGTCACAATGAAAGACTATACAAGAGCATTGACACTCATTTCTTGCAGCCAGAAGGCTGAAATGCTACTAGACTAACACTGTGAACAAGAAGGCAGATCGTATCAAAAGAAAAATGTGCTTATTTCACACACCAGCAGGAATTAAAGATGTTAAAGGAATATATTTCCCATCTAAGGAAGTCTCTCAGGTAAACTTTTTTTGTCTTTTATTCTCCAGTGGCTATATATGAATTCCTCATGGAAGTAGAATGATCTTGCTTGAGGAACACACATCAACCCACATGCCTATGCTCATCTTAGCTTTTTGATAGTGATTATAAGGATCCCCCAGGATGTCTAAAGGTGTCAGTAGCCACCAGTCATAGGAGAGGAGATGCTGAAATGTTTCTCAGTAGTGGGAGTCTAGACAGGTCCCTTTGGTACAGCTGTGTTGATGTTCAGGGGTGGGCTAGAAGAAGACGGAGGAAGTCCTCCCACATGTGGCATGTTCCCACCTACAGTACAGCCCTTTGCCGTAGGAGCTCATATAACGAACACCTTATTGTAGGCATATCATTTAGGGACAAATACAACACCTCCAGCTAATGCTAAAGAAAGTTGCCGGTAGTTCTTGCCTCCCATATTGCCTATGTGTGTTACTAGACAGGGCTAAAAAGCAAGCTGAGGACATTTTTACTCAGTTCATAGTGCTCAGTGTGATCTTCAGAATGTGTGTTGGCTGGAAGGTAAATGTGATTTAGCCTTCACCATTCTCCACTCCTTAGGAAGATATGAAGTTGTCCCCATTCGCTCACAATTCAGGCTCATATGTTTTATTTTGAGGATAAGAATCCTATTGATTTTAGACAGTGAACCTATCAATGAAACCAGCATATGTCTAAGTCCATGAGCAGCTTGCTGGATAGACATGTGTGAGGAGTTATGTGCAGATGCTACTCTGTAAGCACTAAAAAAACCTTAAAAACTGATATAGGTCAACCATTAATTTTAGTGCTGACGGGAAGAGATACTGTTGATGTACAGTAGGATGCTGTGTGGTAGATCTGCATCTTTGTTGTATGATTTAGGCAGTTTAAATATCTACGTTAAGATCTTGTTCTTTACTTCTCTGTGTAAAGTAATTGTTGGTTATGGAGCAGGATTACTTGAGGCCGTATGAGTTTAAGGATTTTATGATGTCTCTGATTGACATATCCTTTCATCCTTATTTGGTGTAGTGACCCCTGACATGAAAACTGCTGCTTGAGCTAATCCATCTCCCACTGAAATCACAGGGAGCTTTAATACAGTGAACTTTGCAGAATAAAGACACCTTCAAGAAAAAACAAAAAGCATTTTCACAAAATTTTACAAATTCCTCTCTAGACAGAACTGCCAGCTATTTACTTTTGGCAAGATACCAGCTCCACAACCTCAGGATCCCATCAGCTGCTGCCTATCACGCACAAAAAAATGAGGAGGCAAATGCAAGAGAAGGACAATGAATTCAGAATAGCTCCTCTGTGCCCATGACCTATTGTCATGTTTATTCTAGCATAATCACAATGCCATGAACATTCAAAATGCAAAAACAGTCACAAATGTCAGCTTTAGGTATTCAGTAGATTCAGCAGCAACCAGTTCATAGTAAAGCCTGCCAGACCACTGGAAACTAGTCAGGAAATAATATTTTGGTAACTGCATATCCTGAAAAATGCAAATTCATTCTCGTTTCAGTTTGATTTCACTTTTAATGATTCTTTTGGTTGGCAGTTGGTTTATTTATTGGTTCAAATGTTCAAAAGCATCAATGGGTTTTAAATGGAATTTCTGTATTTTTGGAATTGTACAGACTGAGACCTCATTAAATTAGTAGTATCCCATTTGAAATGATCCATGTCTACTTCCAGTGTTAATGTAGTCAAATTTGTAATTATGCAATTGTTGAGGACTAAAGAATTACAGTCTGTAACTGCATGTTTATTATAAACAGTAATCATGCATTTGATATTCTAAAAACACAGACAAACTCAATTTCTTTGTACTTCCTGTACAAGAACCATATATTAACTGAATGTGCATTTGTGTAGAATTATTGCTTGTAAGTTTGCTGAGTTTAGCCCTTAGCATCGTAATTGAATCATACATAGTAGGGCACTCAAAGAAAATGCAATGTTAGCAATATACTTCCCTGCAGCTACATGTTTTACAAAGAAAAAAAAAATTAAAATCTTGAACATATCTTTCCCTCATCCTTCCACAAAGTTTGCTTGCTTTTTTTTGTTGTTTCATTCGTGGGGTTTTTCAGGGGGTTACACAGAGGATGCACAGAGGATTCACATATTGGCTTCAATCTCTTTCACCATTGTTCTGCTTATAGGTTTTCATGTTTTCAATATTAGTGATAGGTAATTTGATGTGGTAAAGTACCCAGAGACAGCTGTCAGCTGCAAAGTTTGGAATAGGTTCTGCACTCTGATTCTCCATAAAGCAGAGAGCTAGTGTGTTTAAACTTGGAAATAAAAGGTCTATTTTTGGAGGACTTGAAACATATATTTACAATATAGATAATGTGACATTATTTTAAAAGTTTGCTCCACCATGCACCTTAAATGAAGGAGCCAGAGACCAAGATAAGATTGTTCAAATCCATATATCTAGGCTACTCATTTTCCAAATCATTTTCAGAATGAAAATGGTGGGTTTAGACCCACCATAAGGCAAAAATCTTCATTACTTCATTCCATGTGGTTCCTAAGGAAGGAACCAGTGTGCTGCTGAATCAGTCAGCATCAGTAAGAAGGTAGTTCTGGCTGAACGTAAATTTTGCTTTCATAACAGAGTATAGGGGGTTTTTTGTGTGTGAATAAAACAATTGTGGCTGCCTCCTTTTCTTTTTCAATTTTCTCTTGGGTGCTTAACACCACATGGTGGACAGTAATTATGCATGATCTTTTCAATAATGTAGAAGCTACTTCCTATTGAAGACAGCTTAAGAGTCCTAGGAGTACAAGATCATGCAGTAAAAGCACAGGCCTATGTCATTCCCCATGGTAAATAATATTCCTGAAAAAAATCTAAAAAACTAAACCAAACAAAAAAAACCAGAAGTACAAATATTGTAACCAGAATTCAAACTTTATCTCTCCCAAAAGAAAATGATCTCTAAACATGCATTATAAAAAATACAAGGTAATATATGTAAACCTGAAGAATACTCTTTTAAAGAATCTCCTTACCTAGTACTAAGAAGAATATAATTCATGTTACATAAAGATTAGTGATTTGCAATAAGAAAAAAGCAAACTTTTTTTTTTCTATTAATATGATACTGGGGTTTTTTTTCGGGTATTGTGACTGAAGTTCTTTAATCTCACATTAAGCTAATTTAAAAGTCAGAAGAAAACACAAATGTTGTCCCAACCCAGAGCATTCTGCAGAATGTTGCACATGAAAAGAAATCCACTCGTCACTCTGTGGCATTAAACCTGTGGTTTTTTATTACCTGTACCCTCTTTCAAGTGTTGTGAGGTTAAAGTGTCTGAATTGTTTATCAGGAGGGTAATGTTTTGTGCATCATCTTTTTTTTTTTTTTCTTTCACTTTGCAAATTGATAACAGATAATTTCTTATTGATTTTTGCCTATAGATTACTTGTAAGCTATTAATGTCTAATGATTTTATAAGTATTTGATATTAAGAATTCATTAGTCCAATTCAGTGCTGAATTACTGAAATTGTATAGTACTTTTCTGCTCTTTATACACATGTGGCAGGCAGAAGAGCAATGTATGAAAAAAAACCAAAAAAACCATTTCTTAGGAGTGTGAATACCAAACGGAAGAAATTCAACAGAAGAATGGTACAGGCTTGCCATAATTCTGAGTGTGCTGTGTCCACACAAACCTCCTCAGATAACAGAATAATTTCTTACAGTGTTAGAGATATGAAGATGCAGGACACATTTTTAAGGGCCTTCATAATAATTTTTCTCATCATAATTAAATTTACTGTTTTCATTGCTGCTGTAGTTTACTTCTTCCCTAATACATACACAACACATATGGCCGCCTGCTATCCCCTCCCTTTCCCATCTGTCTCCTTCACTCTCTCCTGTTCTCCATTGTGAAAGCAATGAAGTCAACAGCCTTCTTTTCTATTAGGACCCATATGACAAGATGTCAAGAAATTTCTGCATAGCTGCAAGACCACACAGATCCCACTTTCAATTTCCTGAAAATAAATTTTAAAAAAAAGCCTCTTTAGTTTCTAGGAAGGACATGATACAGGTAAATATTACATAGCAGCAGATGGAACTTAATTGAAATATTGGAGGAGTATGGGTGGATTCTCAAGATCAAGCAAAGGCAAATTGTTGGAGGGAGCCTTAGGAAGTGACTGGTAAAAACAGTGCCCATCTGGCATTCTCTATGGATGTAACCAAGAACTGTTGAATTGGGTAGGCACTAGGAACCCTCAACTGTCTCATGTTCAGTCTACCATTTCATGGCACTACTGCACATACATCTATAGAACACATCCAAAGCAATAAGGGGAAGGGAAAGGGGAAGGGAGAGTCTTTTTGTGTAATAGTTCAGTGTGTGAAACGAAAGCAGAAGATGAGTTACTATTGAACAAATACACATTGAAATGCAGGTGAAATACTGGCTTTTGAAATAAGCAAGAAAATTCCCATTGACTTTGATGTAACTAAGGGTTACCAAAATCAGTTCCCAGTCTTATCAACAAAATATTTTTGAGCACCAAAAAGAGGGGCAAACTCTAGTTGATCCCCTCTACAAAATAAAGATGCAAACTGACTGTGAAATGTGAAAAAAAACACTTTATAGTGTACCAGATTTCTGACTCATCTTCTGTTAAAAAAAGCTGTTCCAAATATTGTCCTCTATGCTCAGAGTCTCTCCCTCTCCCACCTAAGTCCTAATATATCTTGACCAGAGAGATGAAGAATGTAGGTTCACTTATGATAGCTTCAGTAAGCCAACCCTATATACTGTATTATGCATTTATTTTATGGCTGATTTAAAGTACAGATCTCATCCTAATTTCACTTGTGAATAAAGACAAAAAGACATTTAAAAGCCATTGGGGTATTCAGTGTTACACGAAGCAATATTATCTCAGCTTTCCTTTAAATTTGAACCATGTGTAAGGAGACAATAAACACATAAAAAGACACATTCTTAAAACTCAGATCACTAATAAATATTGTTATAGTTATATATTTAGACAATAAAAGAAACAGTTATAATTCCCGTACAGTACTTACCCATTTTAACATTATCACATGGTTGTACAAACAGGATTATAACAAGCAAAAGAAAGCACTTTATTTAATGAATAAATAATCTAAAGTATTGGTGAGGGTCATTTTAAGAATATGCTGCTTCATACAGTTTAAAGTACATCAAACAACAAAATCCATAATCCCAAAATTCCATTAAATAATACTGAGTAATTATGTGATTGATAATATTTAAGTATATATATATAATCTATATATATATATATGTATATAATCATATCATTATGAGTAATTAAGGTATCTATTTACATGCCATGCAATATCAGAATGTGTTGCAATACCTAGGCACAACAGGTAGATTTAAGAATGGCTGTGGTAAAAAAACAAAAGAAAACAAAACAAAAACAAAAACAAAACCAAAAACAAAACTCATTTTTGAAAATGAGGGACATTACTTTCTTTTAGTTCTTTTTTTTTTCATAATATACAGTGAGAATTTGAGATCCTTTCCAGTACTGAAAGACATACTTTTTGTATTTTACAATTAGGTAGCAGTATAAACTTGAAGCTGTTAGAGCCGTGAGATGCTGCAGCTAAAGAAAGCATTATTTCAAAAGTTAGCATATGACATGTCTGTCTGTGATAATCTTCTCATTGTGGACCCAGTCCTGTGAAATGTTGAGCTTCTCCTTCAAGAGGATGTTTACTGTTGTGTTCTAAAGAAATTGAGTACACTCAGTGTCTCGAAAGAGCCGCACAGTATTTGGCAGGATGAGGATGCATACCAGCACGAGTTTTATTAGCGTACAGTGAAGTGATGGGTCTGTATCAATTAAAAAAACCCAAACCTCATAATTTTGCATTTATTAGTATTCATTTCAGTTTATTAAAAATTATATACTTTTTTAAAACCTGGAAGTTACAAATTTGTTTCTTTTCAAGCATTTGGTAGTCCACTGCATAATGAAGGACTTGCTATATCTGTTACTAATTATGGGACTGGTGCTGATATTGTGCATTGTAAAAGGCTTAATAAAGCCTGAAGGAACAGAATGTGGCCATCTTTGCTATGATCTTACTATGCCTAACTGGTTGAAGACAAAGTATAAAATGGGATCTCACAAGAAAATCAGATATACACAACTGTGCTATGTAAGGCATTGTATTTCAAAGAAGCCAAACTGGGGCGGGAGGGGGCGAGGGCTTTTTTGGAACAAGAGGAAAAGTCAGAGGTGGCTTTGGATTATAGGGTAATATATTTGATGAGTATATCCACTAAGGTGACTCAGCAGTACAAGTTAATAAAACTAATATTAATTGAGTTAGGGTTTAACGGTCCACAATATACTGAGCTGATTCACACCTCTGTGTAATACTGTATCCTGTTTTTTGTACACAGAGCCTTGCTCTGCTGTAGAATCGGTTTCCATTTTGAAGTTTTTCATCACAGCAGCAAGTATTGCAAGCATATAAATTAAATAAAATCAGGACTTTGGAGCATTGTTCTGCTGAAGAAGTGTATTAGATAGGGAAGAATTGAGCATTCAGGGGTAATTCCATGAGTAGTCTGTTGCTTTTGCTGTCTGAATTTGTCCACGTGAGCACATGCTCTCTAAAGAACTCTCACTGCTTTCTTTTACTTTATGGCAAGGACACATGCCATAAGAAAGTTTTATCAGCTGAATCAGGTAAATATTTTGGGTCACAGGAAGTCATTCATCACAGATTACTCATTTGGGTTTGTTTTGTTTTGGATTTTTTGGTTTTTTTTTTTTTTTTTTTTCTGTCTGAAATAGATATGACACCACTGATGTGCTCTCATGCCAGTAGGAATACTTTTGTAACCTATTTTGAGGTATCAGACACAATTGCCTAAGGTTATGAGACCTACCCCTATGCCTTTTGTCAGGTCTGAAATCCTATGGATCCCCTGAAATCACTCACTGACATGTCCTGTGATTCTCTTTCTCTTTTGTTAAAGCAACTAGTGCCTCCTTTTGTTCAAAACATCACACAATTAAAATTCTCATTGATGTGATCCTCATTTCCCTAATTCTTTATCTTGTCATGCCAGGTATGTCAGTCTTTACCTTCCGGTTCTTTCCTCTTGCACAGGTATGCAGCTCCTGCTTTTATGCCATTTATGTGTCCAAAGCTTCCTGAGGTTTAGTCTGCTCAATGCTCAAGTCCTCAATATTTCTTCTGATCATGATTCCTATTAATAACTTTCCAAAAGGTAATAAATACAGTAAGCAAGCAATGTGAATATAATTTTCTTAATATCTATTTGTTAAAATAGATATGTATATTCTGCTCATGTATTTCTTTGTCTGACTTTGACAGTTCCTTGGGAAAGAGGTCCTGAATGCTCTATCTTTAGTATGAGTTGGGACAACATAGGATTTGCTATCTGAACAAAGGGCTTTGGTCAGCAACAATAAAATAAAGGACTATTGAAGAAACCTTTGTTTTTTCTTTTTAGGAATCCTTCAAACGTATGCACTAAGATATAAATAAATAAAGGGCACATAATCTTCCTAGGTGAGGAAAAAAATCTAGAGCTGGCATCAGAGAGGCATCCATATCATTCCAGGTTACCAATAATCTTAAAGTTTAACCTTGAAGACAGCTAACTTGAATAGTCGCCAATATTCTTCTGTCTTCTCATTCTATGCAGTGGGATTTTTGATTTTTGGGTTTTTTAAGCTCCTCATTTGATTAATAAGTGAATTCCTGTCACTATTTAGCTCTTTTTTTTTTTTTTAAATCTTTCTTAATTTGTGAGTTTTAGATAGTGCTATTATTATTTCTAATTGAGCAAACCAAATGGTTATAAAAAACCGGGCATTTGCTGGATACATGGTTAGGGCCAAATGCAGATTCCATGGAAACCTCTGTAAAACACTTCTTTGTCTTAAATGGGATTAAGATACAGTTCTCATTACTGTAAATTCTTTCTTTCTTTCTTTCTCTTTCTTTCTTTCTTTCTTTCTCTTTCTTTCTTTCTTTTTCTTTCTTTTTCTTTCTTTCTTTCTTTCTTTCTTTCTTTCTTTCTTTCTTTCTTTCTTTCTTTCTTTTTCTTTCTTTTTCTTTCTTTCTTTCCTTCTTTCTTTCTTTCTTTTCTTTCTTTCTTTCTTTCTTTCTTTCTTTCTTTCTTTCTCTTTCTTTCTTTTCTCTCTTTCTCTTCCTTTCTTCCTTTCTTTTCCTTCTTCTCTTTCCTTCCTTCTTTCTCCCTTTATCTCTTTCTCCCTTTCTCTCTTCCTTTTTCTGTCTTTTCTATTTCTTTTTTTTTTTCTCTTCCTCTTTCTCTTTCTCTCTCTTTTTTCTCTCTTTCTCTTTCTCTTCTCTTTCTCTTTTTCTCTCATCTTTCTTCTTTCTCTCTCCTTCCCTCTCCCAATCTCTCTTTCATCCCTTTTCTTTTTGAAAAGAACAAACAACCCACAAACTATTTCAAATTTGGGTAAGGCCTTAAGAATCTAAAATTGCACAGAATTTGAGAAAATAAGATGAGAAAATTTTCACCTCTTAGAAATTCTGATTGTATTTTTTGTGTGCCTTCTGCTCAGGTTGATGGCAGAAACCTGGTTGTTCTCTTTCTGTAGCAACAGTCACAGTATTTACTTTCTATCCATGATAGATTGTATTTTCAAATATATTTTGTTTAAAAAGGCACTTATAATTTAAATAGTTGGTGCTATTTGAGTTTTCAAATAATTATTGTGTCTCTGGTTTTAATATAGCCATCAGGGCACCTCTATTTTAAAATTCAGCTCGTTCATAAATAGGTTACTTTTATTGATACATCCTTTTCAAGGTTGTTAGGCTTTTTTTTACTGTTTTTTTTCTTTTTTTCATTTCCTGTGCTACAACAAAAGTGATTACATAACCACACCTATTTTCTTTGCAAGAAAGTATTTACTGTAGTTTGATATGACTTTATTCTACACTCAAAGGGAAGGATGAGGTCTGGTAAGTGCTGACTTTTCTATATGCTACCAACTGTACTGTTACAAAGATGCTTATAACATGTGCTCAAGTATGCCTGACAAATACGGGCTAGATTCGGTCACTTTTGTGCTGGGTAAGTAAAACTTTACCCAATTCAAATAACTCCTTGTAAAAAGTTCCTACTTACCATAGGAATGACAGAATATGGCCCGCAAAATTTATCAGTTGTTGTATATGCCATTCTTATACATATCTATATGAGCCAAATGGACCGTGATATGCTTAGAAAAATAACTGGAAATTCAGAATGAAACAAACAAACCAACCAATTAATAACAACAGAAAGAAAGATAAATTAACAGGAATAAAGTCCCTTAGGCACCTGCCCAAGAACTAACACAACACAATCAGGAATTCAGAACATTTATTGCAAGAGCTGAATAACTAAATAACGTTGAACTGGCAAAGCAGTAACAAGGATAACTGGTTAGATATTTATTCTGTCAAAGTCATCAAACACCCCTCACAAACTGACATAAGTACTGCAATAAGCAATGCACCCCTAACCCACTTTAATGCCTTTTATAATGTGGAGGGAAAGAAAAAAAAAAAAACCAACCCAAAACCAACCCAAAACCAACCAACCAAACAAAAAAGAACATAAAAAGAACTGCTATATACAAAAGAATAAAGTAGAAAAAAAAAAGGTTTGTGTTTTTGGTAAGAATAAAATCGCCTTCAGATTAGCTACGATTGTTACTTTAAGACTGACGTTTTACTGTGGCATAACTTTTGCTTTTTTTCTGTAAGGACTTTTTTTTTCTTTTTTTTTTTTTTCTTTTTTTTTTTTTTTTTTTGCATGCTACTTATTTGTGTAAATCATCTGTCATGCCTTAACAAAAACCATCTAAAAATGTTTGGATTTGGATTTGCTTTGCGTGCAACTTTTAGATCTTATTAACATCAGGAGTCACTCTGCTGGTTTGACTGAGGTGACGTGATACTGATACCTGCCAGGCATTGACCAACTATGATAACAAACAGTTAAACAGCAATAATTAGAGATTTAACCCTTTAGTTCCCCCAACTAGCCTACCAGGAGAATGCTCTGTTACATCATGAAGGCACAACACATTAAATATTCTGTGGCTATGGTCTAAAAACACTTGTGTTACTACAACATTAACGCAGATGAAGATCAACACAAATGCTGCTGTTTCAGCAATACAAACTGTCTTAGGTATAGACACACACCTGCCCAATTGGAAAAAACATGGATATTGTATTTTACTCCTGTAGAATTTCCTCCATATATATTCCAGCTGAAATCAATGTCAGCTACTGCTTATGAAATGACAGACTGAAGATAATTTGATCAAGGATTCCAAATTACCAGCTTTCCCTCTCACCCACCACCAGAAATTTAAATCCTCTTTTGTTTTGCAGTTTCCCTGTTTTATGAAACATAATGAAATTTTTTTAAAAAGTGCTAAATTATTAAGCCCTTACATAAGTCCTTTCATTTTATAATATTAAAAAAAATAAAAAGAAGAAATTCTACCTGAATGCTGGCATCATTTGCTACTACATAGAAAGAACACCTCCCCCCCCCCTTTTCTTTTTTTAACTTTCTACAACCAACCTTCCCTCCCACCCCATCACTCCTTATTTTTCACTTGTAACACAAGTGTTTTGAGTTCCTTGGAACATTGTGTGTCAGACAGACTACTAACACAGAAACACCATCACTGAAAATAAAAGCAAAACAACAGGAAGCAAGTGAAATAAAGTAAAAAGCAACTGTGAAACACAGGTATATGCTACAGTATATTTTCAAGTGAACGTTATAAGTACACAAAAATTGTAAGTAATAATTGTTTCTATTTACAAGTATTCGAACACTGATCGACTTTTAAGTGTCCACTAACATTGTTAATAGCACAATAGGTTTAATGTTTACAGTTTCAGTTGTTTTGTTTGCAATATGATCTCAAGTATAACGGTCCCAGCATAGATCAATGACAACAAAAGCACAATTTTTTAACTGGATATGCTTTTCAATCATTGCAATCCACCAAACTTTCTTTGTCTCTCACTCTCCAAATGCATCTTCTGTTGTTCATAGCAGCAGTCCAGGGTCAAAAAACAAAGAAACAAACAAACAAAAAAAAGGATATTTGCAAACTGGAGAGAGCTCTGCAGATTTTTAAACATGTCTATTTAACAAAATCACACAACTAGTAGAAACACTCTTTCATGTTGCAGGACATCATACCTTCCACGGTGCTGACATAAAGATATGCATATCTCTGCTAGGTGAAGCATAGTTCTAGAGGTCTACCCAGTACATAAAGCTCTGTCACACACACAGTATTAGCAAGTCTAAGTAGGCTAAAGTCATTGGTCCAAAGTAACTATTTCTTATAGCTGGTGCTCCTTTGGACTCTCAACAGCTCCTGAGGCCTGTTTATAAGACTTCAAGTTGGCCAGAGGGATGTCAGTCATGTGGTTGCCAGTGTTGAAATGGCCCTCACTGGAACCATACTGCTTTCGGTCACTGAACTGGTTCCTGTTGCTATCTTCTTTCCAGGTCCTGGTCAATGTGTGTCCATTAACTAGTTTGTCCTTCTTAACCCATTCTTTCTGAGGTGCAAAGGTGGAGAGAGGAGACTTTGGCTGTTGGTATGGGCCCAAGCTGGGAGGCATCCAACAGTTGTCTGAGTGACCCAAAACCAGGCATTCTTGAGTACACATCTCTGTAGCTTCAGCTAATCCTCGTGGCCCAAGAGGCCCATCTGTAGGAGAAAAACAAATAAGAAAAAGAAAGAGGGAGGGAGAAAGAAAGAAAAATAATATTAGATTGTGATATTCAGCATTAAATTTATACATACACCTCAACAGAAAATTAACAATTCTGTAGCAATATACTGTGCTGATAAATCCTGGATACAATTTTCATTTGGTTATAGAATAGGGTTGTCCAAAGTAATGCTTTTTATGTGGGATTATTCTAATGTCTATTATTTCACATATGTTGGTGCATAGTTCTAGACATCTACCTAGTGGATAAAACTCTGATGCACACTCACAAGTTGAGAGAAGTTACATTTTTCTGGATTTAATATGGAACCATAAAACACTTCAAAATAATGCAACAGGACAGAGAAAATAAATCTGTAATACTTCTGACCATTAAACATATCTCAGATAGCTGCTATGCAACCATAAAAATCAAGGTGTAATTAAAAAAAAAAAAAAAGCTTATATCAATCCTGCACTTGATAAAGAGCTTTTCTAATAATTCTTTATAAGTCAGGAATATATGACCACAGGAGACAGAAATAAAGTCTGCTGAAATATTATGCACATTAAATATCCACACAATTTTTCACACACTACTGAGGACACACTTGGACTGCTACAGGCATCTTGCAATCAAGCAGCAGATTATTCATGTCTTCAACAGTACTGAATTCCTCTGTCTTACTGTATTTCTTAATAACTAAATTTGCTTGTCTGATCAGAATGAAAGTATAAGGAAGAGCAAGCCAGGAAAAAGGCAGACAAATCACTTCATGTGTCTTTGTTAGATATTTCTCAATATTTGAGATATGCTTTGTCATGATTCTTTGCTAACTGCACTGTAATTTAGAGCAAGAAATTGAAGATGTCTCTTCTTGACTTCAGAGTAAAACAATTGGCTAGTGCTGTAGACAGCTGAAAAGTTAAGGAGACATTTTTCCTTGATTAAACAGTCCAGTGGCAGCAAGAAAATTATAGATTGATTTTTGAGAAAGAATCTTAGCAGGTAGTCATGAAAACTGAAGTTATGAAGCATGTTAGAAAGCATTACTAATCAGAAGAAAAATGTCAGTGGTATATCAGCAAAAAAGGTCTATCTTTATAATAATGTAATTGAGGCTCAGAATGATAAGTGAGGGCACTCTAACAAAGATTTCTTTGTTACAGTGCCAAAGAATATTTAATTCTCTTGTACTCCATGCATAGACAATAAATTTCCCTTAGTAACATCTTTTTTCTGAATACTGAAATTATCCCAATTAATGGAAATTGTTATTCTTTCCCACATTTTTAGGTTGGTTTTGGGGTTTGATTTTCTGTTTGTTGATTTTTTGTTTTGGTTTTTTTAACTGGCACATACAGCATACAGTACTAAATTCCACTCAATATCAACCCATTGATTTTACACACATACAGAAATGCAACCAGGTATATTTCTACATATTACAAGGTAATTAGTTAATCTTATATCTAAATAGCTCTTCATTTTTTAATATCTGGAGAATATGCAGTACACTGTTGATGTGACAGAATATAATAAATCCCAGCAACAGTTGTTCCTGCATTCTCCACATAAGAAAGTGTCCTATTGCTGAAAACTAGAACATGAAAAATATATAGAATCAATACTACTTTCCATTTAGGTCAATACAAGATGAAATAATTAAACCAGAAACATTGAGGAAAAAAAGGAAAAATGACTGTGAAGCAGGAGCTTACAGAGATTTCAGTGAGAACCAAGAATCTTTATCCCAAAATAAGAACTGATTATTCCTTGGAAGAGATTCTTTTTCCTACAAAACACTTCTTTGAATCCTCTAGCATGAAGTTATAATCAAACTGAGGCAGGTACTTAGCACAAAGAAAAACAATAATAAGTAAAAGAAATATTCATGGCATACTATTATATATATATTATTATAGATATTAACATTTCAAAATTTTAAAACGGATTTTATTGTGATTTATATTTTTTTTTACTGAAAAAAGAATTATTCTTTTTTCCATTTTCAGAAGAAAAAGTTGAGAAGTGGCAGAACTATTTTCAGCTTGTCTAATCCCACAGTACAGTACCATCTTGTTGACCAAGAAGGAAATGTTTGGCAGGGATTAAAACCTTCAAAACACAAAAGGAAACTCTTCAGCACAGAATGACACATTTCAAGAAATACTGTGGATGTGTTTTGTATTTCCAGTCCATAGTGGAATAAAGGTTAACAGGAGAGCCTTCAGTACTTCTGAAGGGGATAAATTACTTTTTCAGTTTAATTAAATAAATTTCCATTTAAAATGTAAATGAGTAATAAGTTGGTTTTACTTAGGACCAAATATGCATGTGGCCCTATAAGCTACATGTCAAACTCTTTGGAAGATTTAATGTGCATGTTTTGCTTTCTTTAGCAACAATTCTTGGCAGTTAATGACATTCATTTACGTGGTACTCATCACACCCGATCTCCAGTTAAGGACTTGAGATACAAGCATAACAATTTTGTAAATATTATTGCTAATAATGTTTATGATCATGATTTAGGGGACTCTTTAAATATCCTACTGTGAGACACAGGAAAAAGATGAAAAACAGATTTGGGGAAAAGAATCTCACTTACAAAAACAATTATATATAAAAAAATACAGTCTTTCAATAATACCTTTTTCAGCTTCTGTTTTGTGTAATTATGTTCTCAAGTACAGACAGTTTATTCTTTTCTAAGACTCCTTATTATTCAGGTTGCTATTCAGTAGCATAAACTGAAATGATCATGAGCAGTATGATGGGAGAGAGATCTTCTGGGGGTAACTTGCACTGAAGAGTTGGCTGCTTTGTATTGAGAAAGCATAATGATGCCTTAATGGTAATTATCTTTCTCCTCCACCACTGCTGAGCAA
Organism: Porphyrio hochstetteri; assembly: GCA_020800305.1. Taxonomy (NCBI): domain Eukaryota; kingdom Metazoa; phylum Chordata; class Aves; order Gruiformes; family Rallidae; genus Porphyrio; species Porphyrio hochstetteri. The sequence goes on along the minus strand of CM036905.1, from coordinate 180,857,195 downwards.
TAGCTTTCACCCAATTTTCTAAAGTTGTTTCATTACCACATACAAAGACATCACTTAAAAACCTGTTCCTGCTGCTTTAATTTTATAATTGCATTAATTTGTTTCCTTTCTCTTCATAAAAATGTCACTGAAATTTCTGTATCAAGTTTTTCCACACTGACGTACTTTATTGATATGTGGGCTTTTTTTTCACGAAGTATTTGTTCTCTGAACAATCCGTAATACATGAGGCTGGTTATCAGTCTTGGCTGCTTGAATATATAATGACACAAGTGCTGATAAAACTGTACAAGCCATCTGTCTCTGGAGTTAAATGTTTTGAAAGCAAACACAAAAGTGCATAACAAACACTCTCTTAAATTGTCTTTGTAAATATTTATATCAGATCTTACCCAAAAATGCTTTTTTGTTGTTATTTTATTCTGTTAATAGCTGTCAAGCAGATGCATGACTTGCCTACTCAAAAGCAGACAGGTGTAAGAAGGAAAATAATGTATGCCACTCAAGAGCCGGTCATACCCTAATGCAGCAATTTCCGTGTGGTCTTTTATCTCTTTTTATTATACCCAGAAGCTAAACTGCTATTTCATTGATTAACTTACTGCAGCAATTAGCAACTAGCTGCTGGTGTGTTGACCAGCTGCTTTTCAACCTGCTTCTTTAAAACTCTCTTAAAGCCAGAAAATGTATTCTTCAACTCTGAGAGACTCAAGAGCACAAGGGAAGTTCCATTCAGTGAGACTTTTTGGTCTCAGAAAAAAAGTGAATGGGTACTCTGCCTGGGTGCAATAATATTGCAGATAGTGGATTTGAACATGACCATAGGCACGTTCTAGGCAATTGTACTTACTTAACTTTTCATATTGTATCTTAAAAGTATAAAAGAAAAGAAAACAACAGTAGCAATGTTTTCAGCTCTGCTTAACATCAAATACAGAAAGCTTTTCTAAGCTTTCATGGGATACATTACTAAATGACCTTTTCTGAGACCACATGTTTTTATAGCCATCCCCACATGTATTAGAATTAAAATGACATTGTTATATTTCATAGAGGTTTTGCAACTACTGTATATAATAAATATAAAAACTGGAAATGAGTATATAATGAAAAAAGATCATTTTTATTTTTTTCTTCTTAAATAGCAGCCAAATAAATGAGACTGTTCTTTATTTCTAGTCTGTTTAAATAAAAATAGTCCAAGACCACAAACACAAATATATACTGTGCTGGATGTGTTTTCTTGCTAGTATTAATGGTGTGGTTTTGCATGGCTGGGTTCTGGTGGAGGAGAGGGGGGTGCAGAAAGAGAGGGGGCTGCAGGCCAGCAGGTCAAAGGAGGTGGTCCTCACTCTCTACTCTGCCTGTGCCAGGCCCCATCTGGAGTATTGTGTCCACTTCTGGGCTCCCTGGTATAGAAAAGACGGATCTCCTGGAAAGAGTCCAGCAGAGGGCTACAAAGTTGATTAAAGGACTGGAGCATCTTCCCTATGAGGAAAGGCTGAAAGAACTAGGACTGTTCAGCATAGAGAAAAGAAGACTAAGAGGGGATCTTCTTAATGTTTACAAATATCTCCAGTGTGGGACACAGGGGGAAATATCCAGCCTCTTTTCAGTAGTCTGTGGAGACAGGACAAGGGGTAATGACTTCAGGTTGGAGTATAGGGGGAAAAACTTTTTCACAGTGAGGGTGACAAAGCACTGGAACAGGCTTCCCAAGGGGGTGGTGGAGTCTCCATTTCTGGAGGTATTCCAGACCTGTCTGAATGCCTACCTGCGCGATCTGTCCTAGGGAACCTGCTTTGGCAGGGGGGTTGGACTTGATCTCTCGAGGTCCCTTCCAACCTCTGTGATTCTGCAAGAAGCAGCTAAAAGCTCTCTGCAGGCCCGTCAGAGTAAACACCAGCTGACTCAAGGCTGAAGTCATTGTTGATCAGCGATGGTCATAGCGCCTCTGGGAATCACATTTAAGAGGAAAAAAATCCCATAAGCAGCTGCTTTTTGTGGCCAGAGAAGGGAGTGTGAAGACGTAAGAAACTGCAGATACCAACATCAGTGAACAAGGGGGGCAGGAGGTGCCCCAGGTGCTGGAGAGAAAGATTTCCTGGCAGCCTGTGGAGAGGACTATGGTGGAGCAGGCTGTCCCCCTGCAGCCCATGGAAGATGACAGGGAGTAGAGATCCCACCTGCAGGCCATGGAGAGGCCTCACACTGGAGTAGGTGGAGACATATGGAAGATGCTGTGACCTGTGTTGGAGCAAGCCTTTGCCAGCATCTGCAGCCTGTGGAGAGAGACCCACCCCAGAGCAGGTTTGCTGTGGAGGTTTTTGACTCTGTGGAGGACTGGGCTGGAGCAGTCTGGGCCTAAGAGACATTCTATGATTTTATGGCTGCACCTCATAGAAGAGTTGACCTACGCTGGGGCAGTTGAAGAGCTGAATCCATGTGGGAAAGGACTCATGCTGGAGAAGTTTGTGAAGGTCTGTCTCCAGTGGGTGGGACTCCAGAGGAATTCCCCCCACCCCAGCTAAAGAAGGAAAACAACCCATGAGGAACTGACCAAAACCCCTGTTCCCCCATTCCCTGACCCCACCCTGTGCCACCCTAGCAGGGAAGAAGGGTGAGAAATCATGAATAAAGTTAAGTCTCTTAAGAAGGGAGGGGTGGCGGGAGGGCTTATAAGATCTACTTTTATTCCTCATTATCCTAGTCTGGTTTCACTCTCTTTGTATAGTGTAATAAATTAGATGCGGTGGTTTGTTTTTGTTTTTTTTTTTCCTTTTTAGTCTGTGTTGAGTCTGTTTTGCCTGTGAAGTTAATTTGTGGAATTATCTCAACTCCTACGCTTCTCAACATATAGTTTCTCCCGTGTCCAGCTGAAAAGGGGAGTGATAGAGCAGCTTTGGTGGGCATCTGGCCTCCAGCCAGCGTCAAACTACCACAATTAATTAACAACAAGATTCAATACTGACTACTAAAAATATATTTTTAGTGGCTTATTGCATGGTCATTCCACCTGGAGCAGCCTGTACTGATATTCTGTCCCCAGATGACCTCATTCCAAGGTCCCTGGATTGCTATCATTGCCCCTACCAGTTTTAGTAGACCTACCACCACCACCTTGTAACCTGCTGTTTTTCTCTCCTCTTCTCTTCCTTCCTGTGTACTCAGGCACAGATCAAGAAACTCCTGCTAGTTCCTCTTCTTTTTCTTGGTCCAAGTTTTTTTTCCACCATTACTGAATTAAATAATGCTATAAGGTAATGCTGATATAAGCTGCAAGAATCCTTAATTAGCACAATAACTGGAGGGAGAGGAAGATGTGTTTGTGGGTGGGGGTGTGTATAGATATGTGTGTTTTAAGGGTGTGTGGGATGTACTGCCCAGCACACAGAAATGCAACCTGAGTATTTTCTGAAAAGGCAGTTAAGCCTGACAGAATAAGACCTCATGCAACTCTGTGAGGTACTTAAGTGACCCAGATGGGTTCCACAGAAATGTAGGTGTCTAAGATCCAAAGAGTAATTTCAAAAGTCATATGTGACTTCTTGACTGGTTGTCTAAAGTTTGAAATGCAAGATTTTTCAACTACTTGATATTCTGCTTATATATAGAATTGACTCAGTCTTCTGATGGTGAAGATAGCTTCAAGACAAAACCTTACCAGAGTTAAGAAACTAAGTGTTCCCTTCATATCTTGAATATCTAAATATTTTTGGAATTTTAAGAGTACAACTAACATATGCCAACAGGCTGTAGCTTTGAAAAACATAGCAGTGGGGTAGGCTATTGCCCCTCACCTCCAGTTTATACTGATTATACAAAGGGTACCTGCCTTTTATTTCCAACATTGTGCAAAGGCCACTTGTAATTAAAACATTTCTGGAAATCTCAGCTCTAACCCTTTTCTTCCTGATAGATTCTGGCCCATCCCTCCTATAGATGTGTAAGGATCAACCTTGACCTTGGTAACAACAGCTCCTCTGATAAGTGAGACACATTTCTGTAATCCTTCCTGTAGAGAAGGAGACTATAGTATGTTTTCTTACACACCTAGAGAATGCTGAAATTACCACTAATCTACTACAGAATAGGTGCCTGTTAACAACATGATCACTACTAGAAAGTATTCTGTATTTCTTGAGTTCCTTTCATCCATAGCTGCTCCAGTACAAAAGCTACAAAGAGAGTGTTACTTAAATTGTTTAGGGGTTGGTTTTGTGGATTTTGTTTGTTTGGTTTGTGGTGGTTTTTTTGTTGTTTGGTTGGTTGGTTGGTTTTTTTTGGGGGGTGCTTTGTTTGGTTTTTCCCTGCTACATTTCCTAGGAGTTATTGCCATTTACAAGTTACTCCTCCAGGCAGTAATGGCTCTGATGCCAATATGTTATTTCTATCTGGCCTAACATTCAGTGCCCATTTCCAATTACATTTTTTTTCTGTGTTGGCATATATGAACATAAATCTGTAGGTGTCTCCAGGTGTCCATGTTCAGGGAGTACTCAAGTACCATACACTCCCCCTCTTGAAGCACTGGCAGCCTAGATTAATTGGTAATTCCTTGCATTTTCCAAGGCAAGACACCTTCCAAGAAGTGAAACCTTCCAAGAAATAGAATTCAGTTTGAAATGGTCTTGAGAATAAAGCCCTTGCTTTCCTAGACCTGCTTACCTACACAGTTATTGGAAGGAATTTTCTAGTCTGTTTCTGCAGATTGGAACAAATAGGCTGCTTTATCAACTGTCTGGCTACATGGAGAGTAGCTGCCTAAAGACTAGGTTTGCATGTTGCTATGCCTAAGTAATAGACTTAGAGAAAGCATATAAGGCATTTCAGCAGAGTTCAGTAGTTTAGCATTGTTAATGATCACCTGAAGTCTTCTAAAGCAGCTTGTTTGGAAAGGAAGAGTTCAGTCTATAGACATCCCACATGTAAATCTCTCTGCCTTTGCCATCTTAACAGAGCCTTTAAATTAGTCCAGATGTGTGTTACAGTTTAGCTCTGGTTGCTGGTTTTGGTTTGTTTTTTAATAACAGCAATTACTTAAAATTGATTTTAATTAGGGCTTAGCATCTCAGAGAAATAAATACATTTTTGTAGCCTAGGGATAGTTGCTGGAAAATTCACAGAAATTTAACCAAATTCTAGCCCTCATTTATTTGTAGAAGATTGCAAGCAGCCCATTTCCTAATCTCTGCTGAATACCCTTATGCAATTGCCGAGCTTGTGAGATACTAGGGGTCATTTGTTTAGCATTGTCTAGTCTTTATGAATAGGTAGATGCATTCTTAGACTTGTGATCGTTCTGCAGGGTAGGTACAATATTCTTTGAAATCACAAAGGCATGGTCCATGCAATCAAAGGTGTAGGAAAATGCCACAGGAGGCATTCCAAAGCAGCCATGGTCTGCAGTGATGCTGAGCTTCCCACTGAACAGCTCAAACGTGAATGATCTCTGGTCATAAAAATACAGCTCTATTGCTTATGGATTGCATATTGTCTATGTTCAGAATGCAACAATACCACCTTTTTTTTTCCTTTTTTTTTTTTTTCAGAATTACCTGGGTGAAACTTTACACATATTAGTGAAAAATCAGATTCACTAGATAATCTAGTGGTTGTTTCTGGTCTTAAAAATCTATGTTTCAGCAAATATTAACATAAAACTATTCTGTCTCAACTTTTACTGACAAATATAGTCAGATGTAGTGTACCCTTTAGAAATACAAAAGATACAAAATAGTATCTGGGATTGTTATTTGGGTTTAATGCATTCTCTCATTATAAACAAACTAAAGAAACTGCACAAACGACTGCAATTTGTATTCTCAGCTTAAGCACCACATTGTGGATGCAGACAGTCACCTTCCAAGGAGAGTGGAAGAAAAGAAGTGCAAACAGGATTTGGGAAAAACCCTCTTTTGTTAACAAATAAATAAAGATTAAATGTTTTACACATCTCTCATACAGATTTCATTCTTTGGTCACAGATGAAAAGTCAACATTTGCAAATGGAGATAGTCCAAATACAATAATACGTGGACAGCCAGAACAGTAGATTCTCTCCCTGAGAGGATATTGTTATTTAGACAGACTTCATGGCATACAAAGAGCAGACAGCATATCTTTATAAATTTGCACCCGTTTTCAGCATGGCATGGAACTCATCCATCTTCTCATCCACTGAACCTACTCCTATGAAGAATGCTAACTCATCTAATTGTATTTCCTCAAAATTAGCATTTTTTCTGCTATACATTTAATTTTAGCAGGACAATCTAGCAAATCAAAATTCCACAGAGAATTCCAATGAACCTTCTAAATTTGATTGGATAACTTAATGAGACCAAAGCACCAACAGTGTTCAAGTATTTTGAATAATATTAATTTTCAGCATGAGTATTTTCGGTTATGTAGCTCTTCATTTTGCTGCCTAAAAAAAGGTCTTTATTCCCAAAAGGTGATGATGGATGGTGATAATAAAATATTTATAAGGCATCCCATGGTCACGATCATTTACTATCTTTCTTTCTCTCACACCTAAATATTTATGGTACTTGATCAAAATATATTGTTGAATTGATTTACAGTCAACCTGCTGAGACAGCATTGCTTTTAACATGGTCACATTTTCTGTTCTATTAATATGCCTCAAACACAAACCTGTTGTCAGTCAAAAACAACTTAAGTCTCAATTTGGAATATTCTGTCAACTGTTTATCATAAAATCAAATTTTGGTGAGTAATTTCAACAAATTGTGTATTAGAAAATGTAGGATTCAGTGTGAAAACAGGTTTTATTCAGCATGAGCAAGACTTCTGTGAACTGAGATGAACAGTAGTTATTTCAACACTGTGCAGTCTGGTAAACTTTTCATGTGGCCACTATATGCCTGACCATTAACTCATGCACCACAGAAAAAGTAAAAAAAGTCAATCTGAATTTAATTTGATTTTTATGTTTTTAAAGGAAGTCTGTGTTAAAGACTTGTTTCTACTGATCATTCCAATTTACAGCAAAAGCCTGATCTGAGTTGTGAAAAATACAAATCATGCCTTGAGGGAAGGAAGGCATGTTACCTTTTGATTTTAACAAAGGATATTTGATTTACTTATATATACGATGAACTATGCTATCTGTACAAATATATCTCACGAATTTTACTTGTGAACAAAAATATTATAAATATTTTTTATATTTTCTTTTTCTTTTATGCATATTTATATATATATTCTATCTACCAGTCTAAGTCCTGTATCTTCATTTAGCAACAATATGGAATGGAGTGATGCATATTCCATAGTAAATGGAATCACTCATGAAATGGGCAACTTAATGGCTGTGGTCAAGTTGGGTACATAGTCATCCTAACTTCCTTCTGTTAACAATGAAGAGAGAAACATTTGCAGAAAGTGATTGAGCTCTCTGAAGACCTGACTCACTTTCTGGAGGTGTCATTCTCTCTCCATTGATGAAAAGGTAATCCATGTACAATGATTACATCTAGTATTTAAAATGTATGTGATGATTCTGCGTCTTTGTTGCCATTCGAGAAGATTTTAAATTAATTCACTCAGATATCTTTAAAATGTACTTTATTTTTTTCAATTATAAGCAAAAGGGCTCCAGCAGCCAGTGAATAAACTAGAAGACAGCTACACTGTACAAAATACCCAATGGCAGTGCATCACAAGCATACACAGGAAGGAAGATTCTGTGAAACCTGGAAGAGACTTACTGGAGGGAACCTGCTCTAGTCAAGTTATCTTTCAGAACATTAATATTCCAAATTATTCTAGTTTTCCACACTTTGAAATAGGCAGAAGACCCTGCAACACTGCTATTTATAACACAGAAAACTGTGATTGTTGACATTTCCTGAAATCTTAAAAGTAGGACAGAACATAAAATTAAAGCCTGGAAAGAATAAAACTGAAAAAGTGAAAATTATTAAGTTGATGGGCCAGATGATTAAGAAAGGTATCTTTGTAAGTTATTTACTGCACCATAAATATATTTGAGTTTTAAATTAGGGGAAAAATATATATTCAGAGACGTATATAACTTTATTTAGTCTACATATATCAAGGACATTCTCAGCCCATACATAGGGTTAATGAAGCCCAAACCATCTATTAAATGTTAGCAGTTTTGTTAGTTTATATTAATTTTTTTCTCCCTCCACTCTGCTTTCCCGAGACCCCATCTAAAGTAGTACTGCATTTCTGCAGTCCCCTGTACAAGAAGGACAAGGACCTGTTGGAGTAAGTCCAGAGGATGTCAGAAAGATGATCTTTAAAAGGACACCACACAATTTAAAGTTGGATAAAACTTTGCTCTTTCAAGCAAGTTTGAGAAACTGTAGTAGGCTGAGTGTCCAACAGAATGTAATGAAAAAGACTGGAGAACTACAGACTCTCCAAAAATTAAGCTTGATATTCTTATCCACCACAGATAGGTTAAAAGAGGAAACCAGGATGGGGACCACAGCAAGAGTTATCATTTAATCACAAATAGCAGTATTCTTCATTCAAACTAACTTTTTATGGAAAAGGCTAAGTTACCATAGGCATGCAAATTACTTCAGTGTTCTACAGCCTTTACAGACCAGGAAGCTGGTAACAGATTTCAGTATGTTTCTTCATTGCTGTAAGTTTCACTTTTTCTCAAATCAAACAAACCACAGTTTTATGAGGTACTCCTGGCTGGGGGGTTGTCAGTTTGTTTCTCTCCAAAAGTAACAAGTCCCTGTTTTAATCTTGGGAAAAACAGTTCTAAGTTACTAACTTTGTGATCTTTAGCAAATTTCTAAAATAAAGCTGCCACCAAGAACAATAGAAGGAAAGGAAGCCATCCAGAGGGATCTTGACAGGCTGGAGAGATGGGCCCAAGTGAACCTAATGAGGTTCAACACTGCGAAGTGTAAGGTGTTGCACTTGGGCCGGAAGAATCCCAGACATAGATACAGACTGGGAGAAGAGCTTCTTGAGAGTTGCCCTGCTGAGAAGGACTTGGGGATTCTGGTGGATGAGAAACTTAACATGAGCCAGCAGCGTGCTCTTGCAGCTCGCAAGGCTAATGGTATCCTGGGCTCCATTAGAAGAGGGGTGGCCAGCAGGGACAGGGAGGTGATTGTCCCTCTCTACTCTGCCCTCGTGAGGCCCCATCTGGAGTCCTGTGTCCAGATCTGGGGGCCCCAATACAAGAAGGATGTGGAACTTTTGGAGAGGGTTCACAGGAGGGCCACAAAGATGATTAGAGGGCTGGAGCACCTGCCCTACTAAGAGAGGCTGAGGGAGCTGGGCTTGTTCAGTCTGGAGAAGAGAAGGCTGCGGGGGGACCTCATTGCAGCCTTCCAGTACCTGAAGGGAGCTTATAAGCAGGAGGGGATTCAACTTTTTAAAAGGATAGACAATGACAGGACAAGGGGGAATGGATTAAAACTAAAGGAAGGAAGGTTTAGATTAGATATTAGGGGGAAGTTTTTTCCAGAAAGAGTGGTGAGGTGCTGGAACAGGCTGCCCAGAGAGGTAGTGGATGCCCCATCCCTGGAAGTGTTCGAGGCCAGGTTGGATGGGGCCCTGGGCAACCTAGTGCAGATCTAGGCCTGAGGTTGGTGGCCCTGCCTGTGGCAGGGGGGTTGGAGCTCTATGATTCTTGGGGTCCCTTCCAACCCATGCCATTCTATGATTCTATGATTCTATGATCAGTGTAGCTTCATTTCAAATTCTATCACTGGGTTGTACTTTTAAACATTCAGCCATATTTCCTAAGTATTGTTTTCTTAACACTAGATTAACCTCTGTACTGCAGCAAGTGCCAAAGTAATAATTTTTGAATAAAATAGAGGAAAAATCGATTGTCTACTTTAAGGGGAAAATGAGAAATGGAAAGATACAAAAAGACAAAACAAAACAAAACATACCTGCACAATATTAAAAAGCCACAAATCTTATGCTCCACCAGAATATCATCTAAGTGCAAACGAGAAATGCAGGCATACAGTATGGGCTTTAAAAATTCAATGTTAATTAAGAAATATAATTAAGACCATTTTTGCACAGATATATTAATTTCATTCTGTAATTAGGTTAACTAGAGCTGTCTAAACAAACATTAAATATAATTTTAAATGTAACTTTTTTATGAAGCCTTATTACTAACGTATGTTTCTTGTCATTTTTGTGTTTTCCTATTTTCCTTCAGTACAATTCAGGCCAAAATCAAATTTAGGTTAAACTGAATTTGTTGCAGATACGTGGCAGATGCCTTATGTTTAAGTGCATTATGTAAATAAGTAGCTTAACTGAAAAGGCCTTTTGAAGTACATTTCTCTTTGCAGAATTAGAACCTAAATTTTTGAACTTGTTCTCCTAACTTAAACTACATGAATCTGAATAACTGAGGTATGTAAATAAAGAAAGTGCATAAATTAGGTGCCTAGTAAGCTTGATTATATTGTTAATTTTTTCTTCCATTCTCCACAAAAGTTTATGCTTGATAAATTTCACAGGACACAGATGTCAGAGATGCCATTAAACTAATCCAGAGACGAAGGAACCATTTCCTAATTCTGCTTGTATAATGGCATCTCATTTAGTTCATTTTGTAAAATTCAGTTCAGTGCCAGTTGAGTTGTCAGAACTGCAGGCATATTACACGGAATACTAGAAAGTGTTTTCCTTCATTATGTCTGAGCTACACCCATGCTACCGTTCCTTCATTTTCTTTAAAAACTATGTCATTTACATAATTTTTTTTTCAGAAGAGATATCCATAAGTCTTTTAATGAGCTCATATAGTTTATAGTAAAACTCCCTTTAAACAAATGTTCCTGAGTCAAAAACACTTACATTTTACTAAACCATGCTTGAAAATTAATCTGTGCTGCATTTAGTCATTACATTAAATATACTAAAAATTAATATGGAAGTAATGTTGGTATACAGCATTGTCCAAATAATTTTGGTTAATTGTGCATTGCCATTGTAATCCTTGGCAAAAAATATATTTCCAAGCTTTCAAATCTTACCTGGAAGACTGAACAAAAAAATCTTTGTGGTCCTAAAGAGGAAACCAAACTATATTTCACATGATTAGTAAATTCACATTTATTTGACATTGAAAAGTTTATTTTGTCATCTATTTAAAAAAATTCTCAGCAAAAGAAGACTTCCACACCTCTCTTGTTTTTTACTGTTATATTTATTCATGCAAGAGAAGACAGAAAGTAGGCCACTTTAAATTGCATCCAAATATAAGTACACAGTAAAAAGATCATCTGAAATTACTGCATAAAATGGATTTGATGGGTCTCCACATACATTTAGAGGAATTTCCTGGATAGCATCCCCAGGTGTCTCAATGTTTTAATGCAAATATTAATATAATAATAATAATATTTATTTTAAAATTTATTAAAATGGATTGAGAGATATGCTGAAGGAAGAATTGTGACTATGAGTACAGATCATCAACACTTACATGCATAACAGGCTTTCCACATTCTCCTTTATGATTGTACTCAGGTCGGTTTCTTAAGTAATCAAAAAAAGTATCATTGGAAGCTTGGGAAATTTGGTTCATGTGTAAAACAATTTTGTGTCAGGTGCTTACCAAAGGAAACTGTTGTTTTGCTTTCCTTAAACCATTAGTCCTGTATAACACCAAAAGACAAGTTTTGAGACTTATAAAGTGTAGCTAAAATGTTATATTCCTTGCCCAATCATATAAGAATCTAAATATGCCTACGACATGAGAGTTGTGAATACTTGGCTGATCACTGGACCTTTTTTTTTCCCAGTTAAAGACATAAAGATATTTCACATATTTGAATTTACTGGGTTTATTTTCCATCTTGTAATACTACTAAAAAGAAAAAAAAATCAATGCTAATACAATTTTTGGCATATACAGAATAAGGTATAAGATTATCACATTCAAGTTTCTGAAAATAATGGGCACCATTAACAGCTTTGTGCTTACTGAACTAGTAGAACTGAAAAACTACAAAGCAACTCAGATTCACAACCTTCCTGCATTTAAAAAAAAAAAAAAAAAAAAAAAGAAGAAAGCTAAATTACCTAAATATGAAAGCCAAATGAAGAATCCCAGTCTCCAGTTTTTGTTCACTTAACATTTCCACTGTTTCACGTCCCTGACAGAAATTGCAGTGCACATGTTAATTACCATTTATATAATACTTTGTCAAAACACCTAAGAATGATTGTTTCATTAATAACTTAGTCCTACCTTTTTTTCAATGACTGATTAAGCTGAAAAGCCCTGAAAAGCATCACTGACACTTGGTTAGGACACCCAGTATTTCCCTCCTAACCCGGGTCAGTAACACATGGCTTTGTGCCAACAGTTTAGCTTTAGAAGAGAAACTACTACGAAATTGTAGCTATGGGGGAATTAAGTCACATTTAGAAGATTGTTATCTTTGTATCAAGCAAGTCGATTTATTAAATGGTGACTTCAGAGGCAGCAAGTCTTTTAGAAGCAATGCCAAACACTTAAGAGCATAATGATGGATCTGAAACACCAGAATACTTTATTGGTAGACAAAGGGAAGAATTCCAGGCAAATTTACTCCATAGGGTAACAGATGTAGGCTGCTGTTTGTCTATACATTCACTGGACACATACCACTTCTCCAAAATAGGTGGAAATTTTGCTATTTCTGCTTTCTGCTAGTTCTGCTTACTCTCTTCTCAACATGTTTTCAACTCAGGTCTCATTAGTATTCCTGGGGTTTTTTTTTTCCGAAACATGCTTTCCTCCTACAATCTTCTCAGATTCATGGGCATTAAGTCCTTCTCTTGCACATTTATATCACTGAATCTAGTTACCAGATTTCACTTAAAATGAGTAAGGTAGGATTCACTACAGTTCAGCTCTAGAGACAGTCATCTGAAATGATTTTGCAAAGAGAAGTTTTTGTCTTGTGTATTTGCAACTTAAAAGATCAAGTTGATGAACTGCTACAGAGGAGCAGAGTATAGGACTGAGATTCAAAACTGAGATGACTACAGTGTATATATCTACATGGGAACCACAGATAAATGACATTTTCTAATCTCTCATTTTAGTTAACGGAGATCCTCTTGATCCTATTGGTCCAGTCAATAAAATTTAGCAATTCTATAAACTAAATGTGAATCTTAATAGCTCTCTATATTATACCAATTGGATGTCTGTTAGCCTTAGGAAGAAATTAAGGCACTTAACTCTTCTGTATGTGCTTTCATTGTAGATAGCTAAATTTACCATTTGAATTTGGAGCTATGTCCTACCCTTGGCTTTGCCATAACTCTTCATGACTTTGATCTCTTAATATGTGCACACAGATGCTTTATTTATAGAACTACAAGGCTAAGTGCCAGGTCCTGCACTCAGGTCACAACAACCCCAGGCAAGGCTATAGGCTAGGGGAAGAGTGGCTGGAAAGATGCCTGGTGGAAAATGACCTGGGGATGTTGGTTGATAGCCATCTGAGTATGAGCCAGCAGTGTGCCCAGGTGGGCAAGAAGGCCAAGAGCATCCTAGCCTGAAATAGTGAGGTCAGCAAGAAAAGGGAAGTGATTGTCCTCTTCTGTTTGGCACTGGTGAGGCCACACCTCAAGCACTGTGTTTACTTGTGGGTCCCTCACTACAGGAAAGACACTGAGGTGCTGGAGAATATCAAAAGAAGAACAATGAAGCTGTGGAAGTGTCTAAAGAACAAATACTGTGAGGAGTGCTGAGGGAACTGGGTTTGTTTAGCCTGGAGAAAATGAGGCTGAGGGGAGGCTTTATTGCTCTCTACAATTATCTGAAAGGACGTTGTAGTCAGGTGGGTGTCAGTCTCTTCTCCCAAGTTACTAGCAATAGGACAAGAGGAAATGGCCTCAAATTGTGCCAGGGGAGGTTTAAATTGGATAGTAGGAAAAAAATTTCTTCACTGAAAGTGTTGTGAAGTGTTGAAAGAGGCTGCCCAGAGAGGTGGTTGATTCACAATCCCTGGATGTATTTAAAAGACTTGTAATGTGGCACTTAGGGACATTGTTTAGTGGTGGCAGAGCTAAATTAAGAGTTGGACTTGATGATACTAAAGGTCTTTAAAAAAAAAAATCTATTTTCCCATTATTCTATTAAAAAAAGTAATTGCTGTAACAAACCACTGACTTTTTTACTTAAGCCTGTTGAACTAATGAATTTTTCCTCAACTTTGTTACTTGTGAGTGGATTCCATCTGGACAGAACAGAGCCCCCCACTGTAGCAAAGCTTTCAGATGGTCTCAAAACACATGCTGAGGAGTTTCAGGACAATGGTGAGGGGTTTTTTTTTGTTTGTTTTTGGTTTTGATTTTCTGCAGTGTAAAACAAAACCAGAATGGAATTTCATATAAATACCAGGGACTGCATTCATTTTCACAGTATTGCAAATCTCTGTCACCATAGCAGTATGGATTTCTGCAGTACTAGGGGACCAAAGGTCTAGGACAGCTAGCCAGACAAAGAAAACTGAAAAACAGTCAACAACTGGAAACTTTACTAGTGCTTGTTGATTGCAAGGTGAGATAATAAATCCTTTAAAAAAGTTTGAAAAGCTGTATTACATCATAAATTGTATTAGGTCCCTCATCCTGGCATTAAATGCTAACAATATTCTTGATTAAAATGGAAAATGTTGTTCCCTGCTGTGGGGAGAAAAATAGCACTGAACGCAGAAAACACCTGGCAGACACCTTGAATATGAAAATTTTTATTAAGCACTGCATTTTTTTTTCTTTGTTAATTAATCTATTTCACAGTCTCAGGTAATCACTTTACAACTTCTCAGTAGTCTGACTTTCAAAGGAACTTTACGCTCTGTCAGTTGCTATACCTGTGTTGTCAAAGAACATGGGAGTGACACAAGCATCTTGGTAATTTGAACACTGCCTGTTTGCATATCCCTTCCTCAGTGCTCTTTTTCCAGAAGGCAGTAGCATTAAAAATGTGGGGGTTTTTGTTGGAATGGTTATGCATTGACAGTTTATTTTCTGAGTCTATGTCAGTTTATTAAATAAACCTTCAGGGTCCTACTATTTTACAGCTAAAAAATGGAGGGGGTAAGATCTCTTTGTTGACAAGGCTGATTAAGTGAGACTGCAACATTTGTCTGCACAAGCATGGCCTGCCTCAGTCACAGCATCAACTAGAAATACTTGCTTAAATTTCATGCTAACTCTGTTGCATATCACCTAAGGTTTACCATTCATACTTGATATGCTTTTGTCTGATACCTGCTGTTTACTAGAGAGGCATTTACTACACATAAACAGGCACAATTAATGAGTGGAAAAATCCAGGTTCAACACCAACCAATTTCATAAATACATGAAGTATGAGATGGGTACTACTTGACTAGGATGTCATAAATGTACAGCCAACCTTAGAGGAGAGAAAAGAGAGCAAAAGTTACCACAGATCTATAAGAACTGATCTGAAAGAATTAAACATAATTAAAAAGGAAAATATAAAAATGTGACAACTGAAATATGGGAAGATCTGCCACATCAATTTTAAGAATGGTAAATAATGTGAGATTACCATAGTAAATTACTTCATTTTTAGAAGTAGAGGAAATTGAGTAAATCTCATCTCTCTGGACTTCAGTAAAGCATGTGATGAAGTGTCATAAAGGAAATTATTTTAGTTTAGCTGGAATAAATGCTAATAGAACCTGTAGGTTGACTTAAGGAGTGAATAGACGGTGCTGCAACGGGAAGCAGGGGTTGGAGAGAGGTTCTACACAATTCAATATCAGAACTAGTCCTGAATAATATTTTCAGTAATGACCTTGATATAAATATCTGTGAAGACCTGATACAATTTGCTACTGAAACAAAACTGTTAAGTACTATCAGTAAAGACCAAATTAACTGCTCAAAAGAACTAGGTAAAAGAAAAAAAACAAACAAACAAACACAAAGCAAACAAACAAGAAAGAAACATAGGAGTCTTTCTTATTAGGGAAGACTAGGAGATTTTAGCTTGTTTCATTCAGAAGAATGAAAACAGAGAAAGAAAAAGGTGAAAAGCAAGGGTAAACAAATACAGATGTAAAATTAATTTGTAAGTTAAGAGACAGTGTGGTCATGAAAATAAATCTGATGACATTGTGTCTATGATAAAAGACTACTGGACCCCTTACTAATATTTAGATTCTTATAAGAGCAAAAAAGCCACAAGAAAAAAAGAACTGATTTTTTACTTTTCGTATTAGTGGATTTTATACTTTTACATTTTATTTCTTAATGTCTGAATACAGTCATGGCAGCTGATGTAGAATACAAGTTGGCACTGTAGGTACTATGTACAGTTTCCAATAGAAGACAGAAAAAAGGATTTATAATTCCATACAGAGACTATATGGAGCATTATGGATAAGAATTCTTAGGAAGATGGTGGCATTTTTTGGTATGAATGCTGTCCAGCATTCACATACTTTGGAAAAAAATATTTAAAATCTCTACTAAAAGAAGGTATGAAAATGATCTGATGACAGAAATACTGGCATTTGTAATTGAAGAATACCTTTCAGCTAATCATCTAGATTCTTTAAACAGGCTCCTTTACAATGTGACTCATCTGAAATCCTTTAGGTTTTACTGTATGATAAGATGAACTGTGCCCTGAAAGTGTGTACTTCTTGCTGACTACTAAATTACACAAAGTCCTTAGATGAGATTTATATGTGGGATCCTTAACTTTTACACCAGAAGCAACGGAAGGCAGATCTTTCAAAATATATATTGAATCAAAGACAATGTGTGTGACCTTTGCTATGTCATTTAGTTCCTCTGTGCCTTTACTGCTCACCTGTAAAACGGGGATAATAGAATTTACATAACTTGCAGGGCAATACAGTGGGATGCAGATTACAAGGTCCTTTAATACCATGGCAATGCATGGTGTTTAAGTACTTAGGCCTCTTCTGGACTATTACATGAAGAAACCAAATGAGTAAAACTCACAAACTTCTTTTTTGGGTTTTTTTTTTTTTGAGAGGGACATCTGACATCTCCCTGAATAAAGCACCACTGAAGGATGCTGTTCATGTAAAGCACACTATGTTTAATCATAACAATGTGATCGTTTTGAAAAAGGGGGTATCCTTCCCTCCTGAACAGAAAATTTGCACAGGATATATTTTTTACTTTTATCACAAGCTGTTCCATTTGTCCCATGATTTAAGTAAACAATTACTGCAACAACATAAGAATGCTTTTTGTTCGTTGCTTACTGATACATGATGCATCCTTTAAAATTTTCTTTGTCCTCTTTTAAGTCAGCTATCAGGGAAATGCTTGCCAGTGTTCAAATCTTCAGTGAAAAACTCATTGCAACACATTTCTAGTCTTAAATTATGATTCTTGTGTTACAGCATGTGCTTGCTTCATATATGCGATATCTGATTTTTTTACCTCATTTACACAAACACCAGTTGACTTCAACTAAATTACTCCAAATTTACACTTGAACCACTGTAAAAATCATCTTCATATTTCTGCCAGACCTTACAAATCTTCAGGAAAGTGCCTTTTTATTGTAAGGTTTAATTGGCATTTGTCCAGAATTCCCTGGGAGAAAAGGTTTTTTAACCACATTGATTTAGAGAAACATAGAGGCCTTATTTATTTAAAATCAAGGGTATAAATATTTTAACAGCAGCAGCAGCCATAAAGAGAAGGCACTCATTCAAAGTTGCTGCAAATAAAAAAATCTCCTCCTAGGTTATCCAGAGCTAATGGCTGGTGATAGAATTTGGGGAGTGCAGAGAAGTAGGTACAAAGAAGTACTTGTCAATAATAAGAACAACAGCTCTATATTTACAAGCGTATGTTTAAAGCCAAAATAGACATTCTTTTCTCTGTTTGATCTTAGGAAAAGTTATCTGCAGCTCACAGGCCCGAATTTGTGTCTTCTTATGTCACTCAAAAGAAGTACGGAGATAACTGTACTAGAGATGATAGACTAGTAACCCCTCTAAGCAAGCCAAACCTGGAGGGGGGCGGCGGGCTTTCTGGATCTGGGCTGAAAGCAGTATTCCTACTTAGAAATGCTCTCTTTTGTTCTCACATAGTGACTGAAATTCATTCCCAAGAGATATGAGAAGTTGAAATTCATCTCATAGAAAAAAGGTCTCTTCAATTTCCATAGGAACAAAGTATCACAAAATGAATGTAAATCTTTTTTCTTTTTTTTTTTTTTCCTTCTCTTTTTTCCCCTCAAGGCAGAACAGTTCATGGAAGTCAAAAACCAGATCCCCAGCTAGATCAATTGCTGTAGCACCACTTAAAGTTAGGTGTCCCCCTCAAGTATCTGTCTCTGTAAGAGACACATAAGATTGAGCTCATGTTATTCAATCTCAACATAAAAAAATAAAAAATGAAAGATTATTTGTAACTATATGTTTGCAACATAGATTATTCCTAAGTAGACAACTGCCACAACAAGAAAGAAAACTTGATGACTTACTGAGCTATAGTATTTTAATGGAAAGATTGTCTTTCTCTCAAACATTTATGCAGTATTTTACTTGTTTTAATAAATTATCTCCTTAAGTAAAATACAGCAAGTAGAGAACTCTTACCAATTAAAAAGACAAAGGAATTTGAGAGACCAAGCTCACACCTGTCAAGTCACATTATTCAAACTATATCCTGAAAGATCAAAACCAGAGCTCAAATTTGGAAGGTAATAATATTATCAGTTGAAAAGCATCCAGAACTACCTTATTCCAGTTTGGCAATTATCTTATCCAAAACTAAAATTTCGATGAGATCAAATATATTCCTAAATCAGCTAATATACATGGTTAGAAACATGGGATTTTTTTTTAAATATTTTTTTTTAGCAAATATCATTCAAGTCTGCATTGGCAAGATCATAATACCATACAGTTTCTACATTTAAAATAATGCTTATGCTATTTATAATATATCAGGGGACTAAGGACCTTCTGCTCTCCCCCATTCAATCTATGAGTCTTCATCTTTTCCTTCCACTCAGGAACTCTCTCATTTCCCACATAATTTTCAAAACCCACTTGTCCTGAAGACTCCCTTTTGTTGACCTCATCTATCAACCGTGAAGAAATAATGCGAGCAACTAAAAACAGCGTGTCCACCCACAAACCAACACTACTCAGAACTGGAGGTGTGCAGCCACAGCAGCGTCCACATGCCACTTGTACGGTGAGTGTGGCCCTGAGACCAGAACGCTGCACACGAGCTCCCGGCAGGGGCTCCACCAGAGCATGGATTTGACAGAGAGAGACAGAGTTCCTGTCTTGGTGGTGACTTTTCATATGGCTTTCTTTGCTTCTGATTTAGATCTGATTAAGTTTTGGAAACCGAGTTTAAGAAAAAAAAAAATAAATAAGACAGATGTCTTGAGGACTTTTAAATAAAAGTCTTTTATCTTTAAAGGACTTATGAGCTGTCAGCGCAGAAGACAGCTATACTACTTGAGCAGTCATTCCGTGCTTCTTCAAGTAGCCAGCAACAAGCATTAATTACTTTGTTAACGATTTCTCCTTTCAAGCATTCTATTCTTGGGTCACAGAGAAAGCAGCAAAGGGAAAAGTGACTTTTGCCCAGTCTACACAATGGAGATTTTATAGATATTAGAAGTGATACAAGCTTTTAATGACTAGCTTACAGCAGGGTAAAATGAGTGTAATATAAGACAAAAGACACAGGAACTCTTACACAGTCTTTAGAAATTCTGGTAAAGCTACTCTCCGAATGTAGTTGCAGAGCATCTGAGACAAAAGCAATAAAAATGTCTTTCAGCTCTGATAATGGAGATGCTGTTTCTTAGGCTTAGCTGCTCTGTAAACCTATTACAGCTCCCTCTCTGTTCACATGTAATTCCCAAACTCTGGACGCATAGACTTTGTTAGCTGGATCCTCTAAGGGTCAAGTCATTCCTTTTTTCATCTTTACAATCAAAAGGGTTTTTTTCTTTGGTTTTACTTTTTTGATTAGGTTACATAATATTTACACAACAGGGGGTCAGATTCTAAACCATTCATCTTCCTTAATTACTCCTTTGTCTATTGTTTACAGAATGATTAATTAGAATTTGATTCTGATTTACAGAGAATATACTGAACCCATCACCTTCAAAACTCTGGACAAAAAAAAAAAAGTAATGAAAACCAACAATGGAACAGCAAAACATACTTCCTTAAATCCTCTACTAGTCTATCAACATCTACTTTTTTTTTTAGTTTAATTTTAAAACACAGAAATAATTGAAATCTCCTACTTCAAACAAATGAAATAAAAGAGGGGACCTGATGTATTTTTCAATTACCTTTCTTTAGATAATCATGAAGAATCTAGCACACAGTCATATTGAATGCTATTGTACTAAACACACTAGAAGAGTGCAATTCTTAGATTTTGCCAACAGGTTTTATTTCTGGCTAAGTAGTATCTTAACTAGAAATATCATATGACTTTTTTCTTCATCAGAGGAATGGGTATGATTACTTATATTCTCAGCACAATCCAAATGTATAAAGAGAAGCAGTATCTGAAAATAAAAATGTAAAGAACACAAAAAAATGTTTTATTAGGCTAATTGCCAGACCATAGGCCTGGATAAGCTTTTTGGGAGATGAAAAATACAAAATATTATTTTCAAATCAGGAAATAAAAAAGATTCAAGACACTTCAGTACATTCTTCAGAGTATACATTTTATGTGCTATTAATCTAAAAAAAAAAAAAGATCATAGCTAAATGTGCAAAAATGTGCCAAATATGTCACTCAAATCACTCATTAATGGTAAGCTGATTAACACAACATATTTTATTTCGGAATGAAATTCAAAGCCTGTTATAGCAAAACAATGTAAGCTTACAGGATTGTATCGAGCACTGTTATGCTTGACCATGCTAATGCAGCCAGTTTTATTTCAGAAGCACTGGGGAGGGAAGCATGAAATCATTAGTAATTATATAAATATTAAGGCCTCACAACTGGATCTATTACTGTTTTCAAATGGTAGCATCTGCAAATTCAGCCTGCAATAAACACTAATGCATCCAGAGACGAGAGTGCTGACACATGAATGGGATGCTTTGTCAGACTTGCATAAAAATGTAGATGAACTGCAGGGAAAGAAAACCAAAGAATTCAAAGGCTTTCTTGATTGCCTTCTTTAAAATGCCAAGAACTTAAGCTGGCCTTTCTTATCTTCCTCTACATGCATGTGACACTTTAGGAGGTCTTTCTTATTGTACTATAATTCAGTAATTGTTCCAGCTCTGTGCACCATGCCTTCCTTCCAAAGGGCAGCATGAGATATATAATTCTGGTAATGAACAGCTGCATAATTTAAGGGTCGAACTAGCAAAGCACTGTTCCTTATTTGTGTTTTCTTAGCAGTTGCCAAGATATTCCAAGCCTATTTAGGAATACAATCCTTTGTCTGCCTTATTTCTCGTAGATGATATATGTTGAGACTTGGTCGTGTTCCAGAAAGCAGATTTTATCAGCTGAAGTACCAGAGCTAGCTTTCCTCTCATTTTGCTTCAAAGGGCAGCAGTAAAGAACTATAATAAGGTAATCCTTTTCTCTTTTTTTTTTTTTTTCCTTCCCCATCCATGAACATTCTCTGTTTTATCATGCAGACTTGTTCAAACCCAGTGCTATCCCCTTTCCAAAGCATGATAGACTTAATCACAGAGCTATCAAAGGCATTTCCACACAACATTTCACTCACAAAGGCTTATCTTCTAAATATTAAAAAGGTCCAGGGAGCTAGGCCCTTCAAGATGAAAGCTGCATGCTGATTAATCAGCAGCTTTTTTATTCTCTTCTGGCAAGTGTTCCCTATTTGTAAATAAAAGGTTTACCCTGGATTTCCTGTAAACTAAAGAGCATAAGGCAGCTTTGGACCAGACTCATAAAGCAACAAAGCCTTCTGCTGTTACATCTGCAGGGGTAGGTTGTTTGTTCTAGCACAAATATACTTTCAGGTGTCCTGGAGAGAATGAGCTAATCTAACACAAACATCATTCCAACATGAGAAAATTACGTGGCATCCTCAAGCTTGCCTGCTTATTAATTACGTTCTTTGGCTTCCAGCAGCACTTTAATTGTTGCTTGCTTGAGGAGACCTGTCTGCAATTTGTGTCACTGCAGAAGTTCAGGTTGGTTTATGATGTGTGGCACAATGTAACACAAGTCCCTCATAGAAACACTCTCATATTAAAGACGAATACATTTATTTATGTTGCAGAGTGCTGGCTCTCTATTCAGATGGTAAATAGGTAGTGTGAAAGAGATGTGACAGACCCAAGAAGACTAGAAATTGTCTGCAAACTGGCAGCTACTGTGGTTCACTGACAGCCCGAATTACTTTCAGGCAGTTTGGCATATCTCCATTTGTCACACTTAAAAGCTTAAGCCAAAGATACCCAATTAATACAGAACAGAGTATTTCTCTCTCCTCAGAGCTGGAACAGAAATGCAGATGTTTAAGATTCACAGCGCAAATCATGTCACCCAGATATCACAAAGGGATGTAAAATAGTTATAAGCATACGTAACTTAAATTGCATCGCACCCTCTTGGCCAACACTCAACCACAAGTTATCTTCTATGCTGTGCATACCACCGCTGTACTATTTATTCCAGACAATGATTTCTCATGTAGACTGAATCCCTTCTGTTGTAAATCATGCAAATAGTTAGCACAAGTAGTTTGTGAATACAACATGTATCAGGGAATGAGCTTTTGAAATAGCTGTCTAGATCAAGAAAGGCAAACTCTTCCTCCTGCGCTCAAATTTTGAAGACAAGTGAAGGTTGCTTATTTGGAATGTAGCAGAACCTTGATGAATCAATATCAGATTTTGACATTATTATAGAAGTCCATCAATCATAGCACAGCAATAGCAGCTGTATCTTTTGCTGTGACCCAATGCCAGTTTATATCTGATTTGATTGAAATTATTGGTAGTGTAGTTATGAGGGTCATGTTTATGTAGCTCTTGCATGGACAGAAATTTTTTTGAATCACAGGATTTTATTGGAGTATTTTCACTGTCCCTAAGTAAGTTTACAGAAGTCCTCTTACTATTTCAAGTACTATAGACAAAGGAGCTGTGAGGTGCTCCTTTAGATTCTCTAAAGCCAAATTCGACATGTGAAGTAGACACTTGGAAGGCTACACTCCTGGCAATCTGTCATCAAAAGGTTTGAAATGTTTTTCAAAGTAACTGATGATATAGATCTCAGTTTTCTATTCATCAACTGCACTTGGCAACATGAAAATGCAAGATGAAATAATAAGGGTTAAATAATGAATAAAGAATGAGAATGTACTTCCCTGCTTTCTGCTATCTGAAGAAATCTGCAGCTACCCCCTTCCTTTGCTCAGCCCCCTTGAAGCACCCATGAAAAAGTGTTTAAAAAAAAAAAATAATGTTCTCAGATACTGATCTGAGTTACTGCCTCTTCCCAGCCAAAACCAGATATTGAACTCAAACTGATAAAAGCTCCACTATCATTATTTCAAATTTAGTGGTGTAAATAATTGCAGAATCCCTAGCTTTAATTGCCAATTAATATATCTTGCCAACATTTTTCCTGATTAATGCCATGGCATTTTTTTGACTGCAAAGTCCAGTAATAAATATAGCAAAATAAATGTTCGTAATGCAAGGTATTTCAGGACAAATTTTTAAACTAATCACTGGAGTATAGTAAGTTTTTCAGACATTTTCGTGCTGAAGATTTCACATATAATTTTCTCTGCTAAACATTCGCCATTTAATATTGAAGGTATTCAGAAAAAAATAATCAGATGATAAGCATTAAATAAGAAGGAATACTGTTTAAAGATAACTTCTTAAAGATATTAATCCATTAGAAAGAAAAAGTACTCAAAATTCTGATGCAGATTTTTAATCTTTTAGTAACCAGAAGTAGTCTTTCACAATCAGTTAAAACTATTCCACAGCTTAAACCAACACCAGAATGTCAACTACAAAACAACTGTTATAGGTTTAAATGTAAAAAAAAAAAAAAACAAACAGACTTTTGTTGCTGCATTAAAATGGAAGTGTGAATTGTGAAGTTTATGAAAAAAATATAAAGTATAATACAATTTATTTTCACTTAATTGTTTGGATTTACATTGCAGATCTCTGCTATCATTATGAAAAGAGAGTCTAGCTCCTTTATTTTGCTTTATTCACAATGTTCATTAGTAAATAGTTTCAAATGGTAGTTTGCTTTCTATGTCACTGACATAGTTTGTTATGCAAAATCTTCAGTTAATTAACCTTTATGTATTACTTGATGGTATTCTTATATGAGAGAAATGGGTATGATTGAAAATAGGTGTAATTTCATGTCTAGCCACGTATACATAGATATGTCACTAATAGAGATTATTTTTGAATTGTGGTTATTTCTTTCCCTTTTATTTTTGGCAATCCAGTCAAATAGCCTAACCTATCAAAGGAAACCTCCTTAGTTATTTCAGTCTCTCATAACAAATGAAAATAAATCAGTGCCTGTGTGAGATTGTGCCTCTGGGATGGTTTTCTCCTGGAACAACCCCTCCGTGGCACAGTGAGGGGAAGAGCACAGGCCAGCATCTTTCCCAGCAGGCAGGAGGCATGCAGCCGTGCTCCTCCAGAGGAAGCTGTGCTGCCTCATGTAGATGCACAATATCCAGTTGGTCTCATTTCCTTCAGACAGTCCCAGGCATATTTATTATATAGGGAGTCTCTGTAGCAAAACCAATAAAATGCATCGAAGACTCTGTTGTAATTTGTGTAATTTTCTGCTAATAAAAAAAGAAATTAATTTTTGGTTTTCTGGAGACGTGTATGTGAGCAAACCATTAAAATCGTTCAGTTAATAAAAATAAACATGGACTGAGGGTAAGATCGTTTTGTTGGGTTTTGTTTTTTTGTCTTTTTTTTTTTTTTTTTGGCCAGCATTTGAAAACACATATAACTGTAAATGTATTTCCCACATTTAATGTTACTGCCACAAGTAGTATCCTGGCCTGTGTCACATTATATCGAGTCCTTGAAATTACTGCTTACATTTCAGTGCTCTGCCAAGACTTCCCCTGAAACACTTTATTTTATTTTATTTTGGTTTTAAAGGAGGGGGAAAAAAGTGTCTTCTGTTAGAAAAAAAAAAAGTTTGAGGCAACTTCCAGAAGAAAAACTGTAATGAACTACCTTGTCACAAATACCTAGTGGAACTGAAAAGTGAAAACAGAAGATGATTCATTACACTTGTCTGCTTACAGATGATTGTTTGAAAGGTCACCCAGAAGAAAAATGTCCTCTAAACCAAAAAGGTATGTCTGGTAAAGAAAATGACACTTGTAGAACAACAAAAAATTTGCTATATTTATTACTTACATTAAGAAAATAAGTTTTTCACTGTTCAAATACTCAGATTTTACTGTTAAAAAACACCATCATTCTAGTGAAAAAAAAAAAGAAAAACCACACATATAACTCTTTTCTTTGCTTCCTGTATATGTACATACACAGATAGTTAGTCTCTTTGTTGTAAATATTTTTTACTTCAGACAACAGAATTTTTCTGGGTAAATCTACTCAATTGCACTGTGAACACTGATTATGATATGAATCTACAGTCTACAAAACAGTCTTGAGTAATCAGCTGCCTTTAAAGCTTCCTCTACTCTTGTCTTATGCTTTGTAATCCATATTCCATTATATCCATTCTTTGCTGTAATTGCTGTCCCTCCATGTTTCCAGTGAAAAATAAGTCCATTAAAAGATGCAGCATGCTGTCCCAGCTGAGAACATCTTCTTCAGATAAAACCAGTGTTGTTACACAGGCTGAGTAATAGTAAGGTTACATGAATTTAACTAAATCTAACTGGAGAATCTAGATCAAGGTTCTGCTTCTCCATCCTAGAGGAGAGGTTTATGAAATATGAGGAATTTTAAGCTAATGTAAAGTCTATAAATAATAGAAAGAATTCCCTCAATTAGACACTCCTTCATGAGAATGTGCTGTAGGCTATGCTCTGAATTCATAACTGAAAAAGAGACACCACAAAGGATTTATGTGAACAAATTGTACAGTGTCTCAAAACCAGAAATATTCAGCATGCGATTTTTTCCTTTAAATACTGTATGTATGCTTCTTTTGTCCTAAATATGTCATGTCAACAGTTATGTGTTTATTTTACGCACTGCAACACTGAATATATTCTCAGCTGAAGTCATCGTGATTGCATTCCAGAGTATAGAAGCCAACTGGCTGTTTAATGATAACGGAAATGTTTTGCTGAATGATTTGTATAGTAATACATGAACACACAATTTAGATAATGAGTTCTTTTTAGGATTGCTATACTTGGCTGTGACATTACTAGAATACTTCTGAAGCTGGAGGTTTAGTAAGTAGAGGAATTTCTGTTGATGACAATAAAAGACAAACTTCGAAGGAAAAAGGGACATAAGGGAAGAAATCTAAAGAGCTTTTAATTTAAATTAATACATTTCACAGAAGCTGATGAAATATACTTAAGTTCATTGAAGTAAAAAATTGAACAAAGTTATAGGTAATAAGCATCAAAATTCTTTTGGGCAAAGTATCTCTAACTCGTTAATATCTACTGTCAGCTCGTAATCATCACCTGAAAATGAAGTCCTGAATTTTATTAATGATAAAATTAAAACTAGAATTGGAACTAAAATTTATTAGAATTAGAATTAACAAGAAAAAAAAAATCCTTCTTTATTGAAGACCATGTAAAACAAAAGGACATGTATATAAAATTGCTGGATCGTAATTCTACTTCCAGGACACATTCAAAGTTCTGTAGACACACACACACTTATGATAAGCATGTCTTTTAACACATGCCTGCATCTGTATAGCAACAGTGAAATTTAAAGATAAAACAAAACTAAGCAAAAGTGTTGACAGCTCTTTGTTGAATTCCATCAAACTTCACAGTTTACAAGTCTTTTCTACTTCAACTTCAGTCTTTCCAGCTTGATAACACTGCCTTATAAATTGTCTCATAGGATTGCTTCAGCATCATTCAGTTCTGGAAAAGAACTGAAGATCTGCACCACTCTCTGAACATATTGCAACTTATTAAAAGGTAACACCACTCAAGTAAATTCTTCCAATTGAACTATCCATTACAGTGTAATCATGACCATGCACACAGCCCTGATCAATAGGAAGGTACATAGTTGCTGTAAAACAGCAACACTAACCAGAGTAAGTAATCCACCATTTTAAAGACTTGAAGAACCAACCAATTAAACACTAGATAAGGTCAAATATTATTGATCGTAGATTCAAGTGAAATTCCTTTTGATGCTTTTCCTTCTTTTGATTTTGCTTGTAACCCAAGTATTATTTCCTTAAAAATACACTTTTTTTTCAGTGGCTGCACTTACATAGCAATAGGATATGAGTGGTCTCACAGAACAACATAATGATGCATTGACTTGAAGATCAATACTGCTACAAAATCTCGGAGACAGAAAAATAAAGAGGAAAATATATTTTTTTCAAAATCCACTAATGGTCTAACTTCTACAGCTTTTAAACAGCAGGGTTTGACAATCCCATGAACTTTTCTAAACAATACCAGACAACTATATTTTGATAATTGGGGAATACTAACAAAAGTTAATTTCAGGCTTCCTTCATGGACAGTGGAGAGGGAGTCTGAAATGACATAAAAAGTAAGAGTAAGGTGCTCTTAATGAATACCTTTCCATGTCTTGAACGTGTTAATGCTCTGGTACAGTTTAGTCCTATTCTTCTACTATACACAAAAGTCCAAGATATCGACTATAGGTTAAGCATGCTATGCATGCTTTTTTTGTTCTTTGTTGGTTTGCTGTTACAATAACTTCAGTGAGAAGTCACTTTCACAGTTTGGAAAGTAGAACTGTTAAGTATTACAAAAATTACTCAAAGGCAAAATTGTTTGCAATAAAAGCAATCTGTTCATAATTTTTCTGATCCCTTTATTCTTGGTCAAATTCACATGAAAGGTACATTTTTCTTATACATGCTTCTGGAACATCTTGTCAGCGAAGTAGTTAAGATCTTTCAGCTTCCCTTTCAGAAAATTTGTAATATCACCAACATGTGCGTCCTGTTTTAGAGATGATAAAATAAAAGTTTGGGGGGGGGGAGAAGAATTAAAATTTTCTGTTCCTTCTCAGTTGGCAAGGAGATCACCTCAAATCTTTTTTTCTTGTAAGTCTCTCTCACTCTGAGCACAAAGTCGCTTTGATGAAGTTTCACAGTGGCCAGATATGCCCTACATCAAGTTTCCGAATGGGAGTCTTCCGCACAGAGCGGGAAACGAGAAACCTTGATTTCTTTGCCTTTTTGCAGTTCAGTGTGGGAGATCTACCTTTGAAGCTCCAAACTGGTAGGGACTAAACGTCTACAGCAAACTTCTGGGTTCTCCGATTCAAAATTAGCAGAAGAACTCTGTCAACCTGACAGTCATCTAGAGTCTTTTTTTACTTCAAACAGGCGCCTGCAATGCAACAGCTATTTTAAGTTCACTATGAGCTGCTATGAACACTGATAATGTGGGAGGTTAACAGTGTCATTTATTTTATGCTTTTACAATACAGTGATTTATTACATTTGGTATAGATCCATCCTTCTGGTTTGCACATTTTGCTTTTCCAAGCACATTTAACATGTTGTCTTAGCTTTTCTCTAGGTTTCTAATACCAATTTCATTTACCCTAAACTCATTAATAAAGGCTTGTTTTCTCCTGCATTTTTGGCCTGTTATTAAATTAGTCTCAGTCTCATATGCATTCTCATGTATCCACAGGTAGAATGATATGCTGGTGTATTTTTATCTGTCTGTCTCCAGAAAGCTGTGAAGAGAGACACGGAAATATCGCATATTTGGAGAAATGCCACCTGGCACAAATCAGTCGCTAGGTGAATTAATATTGTGAAGAGAAACAACTGGCTAAATAGAAAATCCACTTCTTAGAATCCAGCAGTGCATCTGACTTGCACATTTAAGAGTGAAACAAAATATTTGTCTTTAGTTAATGGCTTTGATGGTGTATAACCAGGTTTTCCTGTCTCACTAATATAAATAAGTTACCTGATGATGTTTTACTTCTTTGGGGGTTTTTGTGGGGGTGTTTTTTGTCATTTTGGGTTCCCGCCCCCCAACCAATAGCAAAATAATAAGAAAAGTTACATCCTGTTTGTATTAAACAAGGCACTAGTTTATGGTACTACATAGACCAACTCACAATCCCTTTATACAATACTTTTAAAATTTACTTTGAGCTCAATATAAAGCAGAAACTATTACAGCTTCTCAAATACGCTGGTGTCCTTTAATGTCAACTGTTCCTATGGTGAATACATCCTACCTGCCTATGCATTTGTGCCAGTATTTTCTATAGGTCAAACAGAAACTGAAATGAGAAACCAATTACCTGAGCTAGCATGAACAAAGCTTAAATTGTATAACAGATGTGCCAGGTCTAACCGAATCTTTTTTTCCCCCTAAAAATTGTTGTGCTTTTTTCAAACAGAAAATAGAAATTTTCACGATGTTACTCTGCCATTTCTGAAAGGTAGGAAAGGTTACTGTTGATGAAATCCAGTCAGGAAGGTCAAACTACAGAAAGGAGGATAAGAAATCTGCATTGCAGATCTTTTGAGGTAACAGCACATATTTCTGAATTAAAATACTTGATCCTTGACTACAACAAATTCGGCTAGGAATTTTTGCCCCAAAAGCATTAGATTTATTCTTCTGAATACCTCTTCTCACAAGATTCTGAGGTTTAATTTAAATGAGCATAAAACCAAAGTGACTTTTACTATTTACCACTTTTCTCCTGCTTGTCTTAAGAAGAAAGAATATAAAGGAAGAAAAAGAAACTAGGATCAACAAACTTGCATGCCACCAGAAATGCAGTCTTATATTAGATGTTTCAGAGCAGTTTTACTGAAAATGACATGGATCAGCATTGTACATGAAAAATTCTGCTGAAGAGGGTAACTTTCTCTGTTACCATCTCTCCATGCTTGTTTCAAGATCAAGAAAATAGCAGTGGGATGTCCATTTTGGAAACCCTAAGGATGACACTGAAGTATGATTTACATCAAACAGGATAACAAGAAGAAAGGCAAACAAGTACGTACTCCAGCTAAACTTTATAGGATGAGGGACCTTCAATGAAGTCCACAGGTGTAAAAAATAAATTACATTTACCATGCATTGTCTCACCTGGTCTTGGCCCACAAATTCTGTTCTATTGGGACTACTTTGAATGTTTCAGATCTCTGACCACCTGTCAAACTCCTGTTTGTCGGGTTTTTTCAATTAACGTAAAACCAAACACAAAGATGAATTTCTTTTTCTTCACCACATTATATTAATTCCTTTGTGGATACCCAAGATTATACTGTAGCACTTGCAGTTAGAAACCTGCTCTGAAAAGATTTGCCAATAGAATTAAACTCATTTTTGAATTCAGTAGAACTACTTACAATGTGTAAAATAAAATTTAGTAAAAGTGCAAATATATTTATAATTAAATTTGTAATGTTAACGGATGTATATGGATATATAACTGGATGTACTTTAGTTTATGGGAATATTTGCTTCTGCATGTACTGATTCTATGGTATTAGCTTCCCATATCACTGTTCTTTTTAAGAGGACATGTCCCTATACTTTCCTAGTTGCCATGCAAATTCCAGTAAATTTGTGGGGGAAGTGGGAGGGGAAAAAAAGTAGTAATTTTCTTCTGCCAGTTCCCTCAAACAGAAGTCCCCTTATCATGTGGTCTAAATACACTGATGGTTTCCTCTCCTCTAAATGATAAGAGGATTTAAGAAAGTAGCTCATTCTGTAGGATATGATGGACAAAGAAAAGGGAAAAGTATGACCTTGATAGCTATAATTGCTTGAGGTATCACAGTCATTTAATGAAGTTTAAAAAATACCTTCTAATGTGTAAAGATTTATTAGACCGAGTTTCCACCAAAGATAAAGTATCTTTAGGAAAAAAAAAAAGTTCTAATAATTGCAATTTCAATACACTTTTTACATAATTATCATTAGTATTATAGCACCTACTGTGAATTGTTATTGTTTATGGGGATTAGGAAGATCATAATTTACAAGATGTAATTATTCCTGCTA
Organism: Porphyrio hochstetteri; assembly: GCA_020800305.1. Taxonomy (NCBI): domain Eukaryota; kingdom Metazoa; phylum Chordata; class Aves; order Gruiformes; family Rallidae; genus Porphyrio; species Porphyrio hochstetteri. The sequence goes on along the minus strand of CM036905.1, from coordinate 180,825,961 downwards.
GAGACATCATTTAATATCAGTTAATTCTTCAGAAAGACTGTCCATACTTTTCTGCCAAAGACAACAACTTAACTTTCCATCTGATACTTAATTCTATCCCAAAACAATTCCACTCACTGTTTTGGTTTTTTTTTTCTCCCTTTAATTATTTTGTTTGGAGGAATGCATGCAAAATAAATTGTCTTCCTTTGCTATAGTGTATAGTCTAATGTGAGTTCTGAAGTCCTCAGTGATCCAAAATTGTCTTTATCAAGGGAATCAGATATATTTGTGGTAAACATAGTCCTGAGAGAACCCTGGATAGAATTATAGGACAGTAAGCAAAGGAATGTAAATGGGAGATGCACAAGCTGCACAATAGCAATCCTTTAACAAAACAGTAATCTGCAACAATTTATAGCTGCAGAGAATTTGTTTCACTGATTCAATCCAAGAAAAAAACCACCAAACAAAACCACAACATATCTCTGCAGAAGTGTTTCTCCTTGTCTTAGCTCATCAGGCACATTGCTTTATCCGCTGTTGTAAACAAAGAAAAACTGCCTATGCTCTATCTACAATCCTGAAACTCCATTTGATTTCAGCAATTTCATGGTTCATGTACTAGCTGAAAGAAAATTTCTCCCAAGAAGACTATGTGCATGAAGCACTGCCAATCTCAAACGTTTAAAATCCTGTGTTCAGTATCAAAACTTAAGATACTTTTTAAATAAATAAATAATTATATATTTTTAAAAAAGTAAATCACATGCAATTGGTTAGATACACTTTTGCTTTTTTTCAGTTCTTAAGGTAACTTTTCATTTCCAGGCTTCTTCCTTAGATCACAGTTACTAGGCTTTTTATTTATTTTTGTAATTATATTTTTTGTAAAGTTTACATGATCATGCATATTCCCATCATTATAGACTCTTAAAAAAGTAAAAAATATTCTAAACATACGAACATGTAATCCTAAAGACGCACTTGCACTTTTCCTGTAGAAAACACCCAGAAATAATGTGCTTGCAGGAAAATTTTCAACCGACTTAAGGATTTTAAAAAAACATAAATCTCTGCAACATTCTACTGATTTGCATACTGTGTCCTGAATTCAGATCATCTAAGTTTTCTTAGCAAAGTATGCCCACAGAACAAAACAAAGAGAAATGCTGAGCAGAATGGCAATGAGGGTGGTTTGTGGTTCCTTCACAGAATGTGATGGCATTCTATATTCTCTTGCCCAGACTACTGCTGATTTATGTCCTCTGTGCTACTGGATGTTATGCAATTTGCTAATGTTTTGCATGACAATAATTTACCTTTCTCATTTGCTGGCCCCCTACTAGCATTAAGCAAATATAGCAGATTTTATAGTAAATGGCTTTACCACATTAATTATCCAAGCTTTTTTTTTTTTTTTTTTTAATAATTCAGCTGCTATATGATGTAGAACTATTGTGTGCTTCTAATAGCAGAACCTGAGATGTGGGATATGCACGTTATTTAAAGTCTACCTATTGTACCAATTATTTGTGTGTGAGTGATTAACTGGTCTGCATCCTTTATAGAACACAATAAAAAGAAATAGGAAGTCATGCTACTTAGCATAGTTTTGCCAAATACGATTTAAAGTATAATGATCTTAAACTACTTGGAAGAAGGTAAATTAATTTAAAAGGCTTTCAGTTGCATTCACATTTGTGTACTTTTAGTGACTTCATGAACTTTCCTTTAAATGCAATATTGATAAGTTGAGTGATTGTAGGTTCAGATCTACAAAGGGCACATATGTTAACACTTCAATATTTCCCTATATAATGCTTCTCTAGCACAAAACATTTTTTAAAGTGCATCGTGTGCTTTTTTCCTTCTTTTATTTTTTTTTTTTTTATTTTTTTCTCTCCTCAAACCAGATAAAGTTTGGTACAATACTTAAATAAAAATGCCTAGGAGAAAAGGTGAAAGCTACTGATGGACAGAAATTCCAGTTCAGTGGGTTTGTACCTACTGAAAAATTGTTAACTATCAATACACTTGGTATTGCTATGATTAAAAGTGTAAGGGAATAAAAAAATCTAACCTTATATATGCACCATAATTAATTAATTTCCTTTTAAAAATGATAAGTTTAATTTGAACATTAAGAAATAACAATGTACAATTTCAATTCTAAACACTTCAGAATTTCAAGTTGGAGGGAATACTAAAGAACTTAAATTTCCAATAATTCTGATTAATGAAAATAATGTTTATATAAATTTAAAATGTAAAACTAGCTACATACCTTTTCATGTAAAATCTTAATCTCTCACTCTTTTTTTTATTATACCTTGCACCTAAAGGGTAAACATACTAACATATCCTTTAGAACTGAAACCACAACTTTGCTTATAAGCAAACACATAAATAGCATTTAATTAAAAATCTGCAATAAGTTATATCATTTCATAAGAATTATTTCCTACTTAATTGTCAAAATGAAGAGAGAAATATATCCAATATATTGTCTACTAAATAATAAATTCAATTGCAATAAATTAATTACATTGAAAAGTTATCACAGAAGAGTCTGCTTTTCCAGTAGTAGTGACTGAAGAGACAACTGAAAAAGCTTTTAGAATGAAAACTAGGTATAAAACTTAGCTCACAGTTCAAAACACTTTATTGGTAAACTGAATTATCATAGTAAAACCAGAATCACTGTGGAATCAAATCTCTCAGGAGGATACAGTTAAGACAATACTGAAGGTAATAGTATCAAATTCTTTAATAGATATATTGATTGTAAGATGGTACGGCGTCAAGTGCATTATGTATAAAGTGCCACTCTTGGACAAGAATTCAAGCACAGTATCCATGGGCTGATAACCTCTTACAGGCACGAACACAGCATCCTGACAACCTGATGCTCTTGCATAGTACACAAGGAATGATTACATAAATTAGTATTAATTTAAAGACACAAATCACCATAAAACATCCTATAAAATAGGCCCCTCTTGAGAAAGCCCTAAAATCATAGGACTTTAAGGAACGTCCAGAGGTTCTCCAGTCCACTCCTTTCTGCAGGTAAAATCAGTTATATTTATGGTATTACTGATAGATGCCTGTCCCACCTGCTCTTATAGTCTCCCAGTGACAGAAACTTTGTAATCTACTTAAAGAAATTGTTTCAGCATGCTTCCCTACCTGTACTGCTGGAAGATTTTTCTACTGCCTAATTTAAATATTTCTAGCTGCATTATTGCTTTGTCTTATTCACAGTCTACATAGAGAACAGCCTTTGCAGCTGTCCGTTACGTATTTTAAAATGTTCAAACCCCCTTGTCATCTCCCCTTCATGACAAGTTTAATTTTTACAATCTTTACATGCAGATCAATGTTTTGAAATGGCTTCTTGATCTCTTCTGTACTCTTTTCAAATGGTCCACATCCTTCAAGTTAGGGTTCTGCTCAAATTCAACTGAAAGAGCTTATTTCTTTCCATGCACTATTAAGGGAGCCTAGGGTTATTAGCCTCCCAAGGATAAAGTTAATCTTTGTGAAGCACTGAAGTAAATAAATTGTATTTTGTAGTTTCTTGCTAGATGTCTGCAATGTAAGGACCATTGCTCCTAAAATAGCTCCCTGACTGTTATTGTATGGTAAATGAAGTGAATGACTTGTTGCTATATTCACAATACAGATGGTCTCAAAACCCACAACTATGTGGCTTTATTATGTGACTAGGTTCTGAAGTGTGCTACTCAGCTATTTTATTAAACTTACCATGTAGAATACTTCAGTTCAACAGATGGAAATCTCTAAGTCATATTATGAATCAGAAGGCACTCACTGGGTACCAACTACTTGAAGAAAAACTTCACTGAGACACAGTCAGGCCCCCTATCTCAAAACAGCTATCCATTTGATACTGTTCTTTTGCTCATCATTTTTTCATGGTGAATGCTTTTTTTTTTTTTTTTTTTCTTTCCTTTTTGTATTTGATTCTATCATGTGGTCTAAACCAGGGTCGATTTTAGCTCTTCAGAATATTATTTTTATATCATCAGGATGCAAATGCTAAAGCTCCCCCACCTCTGGCTCTTGGGCAACATGTTGCCTCGTAAGACTTCTAATGCTGTTTATTGCCTCAGAAAAACTCAAAGTAAAACTGAAATCAAAAAGTAGAAGAAAATATCTCGCTGCTTACAGCTTATTACTTCCTTAATGTTGCTGACTACATGTCAGCCACTTTTGGAGGACCATGGTTCTATTATATCTGCTCTAAAGGTTTTATGAATACCAGCTAAGAATCACTCTACACACAGAATGGATATCACCCCTTTCCTTCTTCAGGACAGTTTGAACGGCAGTGCTAAAATAAATCAAAATACTGGGTCAATCCATAAAAATATATGACAGTTACAATTTTTCCACTTGTATAGCGAAGTCATCATTCATAATAGTGAAAACACACAGTATGTCCCTAAAAAAATAAAATAGTTGCACCCTTAGGAGTCTTTTTGGAACAACAATAAAAATATTGCTGGCTATAAAATTGGTGTGTAGGTTCTGTTCTCTCACTACAGAACCAATGAAGATGAATTGCATTCAAAAGGAAACATCCAGAACACCCAGCGTGGTAGCATACAAACTCAGAAACCCAACACGTACAGTAATGAGAAGTTACTAGTTCACTACCTTTTGCCAGCTGTCTATTGCATTAGGTTACCTGTGGTGACTATCTATCTCCTGTTGGATAAAGGTTAATAAAGGTTAGGCACTCAATGAGTTCAATATGAATCTTTCAGCTGACATCAGCAGCTATTGAACTTGGCCCTAGAACAAAAAGGATTGTATGAGGGCATTTCAGAGAGTTTTTCTTTTATTACCTTAAAAGAAACAGCGCTGAGAACAACAAAGGTAAAGATGCTCTTTTGTCTATCTACTGAATGAATAAAGCTGCAAAGTAGTATTGATAAAGCAACACAGAAAACAGCGAGGGTTGTTATTTCCTTCTATCTGGTATTAATGGCAAGTTATAAATTCAGTAACACACACTTCTCTTTTGGTGCTTCAACCAAGGTCATCCTATGCAAAATGGAACTCACACTCCAGATGCTGAAACCAGGACAGTGTTTATTAATCTCAAGATGTGATGCTTATAAGGGGTTGTCGCCTTCATGACTGCCATAGAGTAGATTGCTTGGATCTCTTTATGTTGAGCAAATGTTGATTGCAAAAACAGGTGCATTGTCATTGTACTTGACAGAGCATGCTTTTGGCATTATTTTTTAAAGTAGCAGTTTCCATACAGAGAACTCACAAATCTGTACCACAAAGGAATGAGGACAAATCATATATTTCAGACTAACAATCTTGGGTGATTTGAAAATATACTGAAAACAGCCTCGACTTATTTGCTTGAATCGTACTGGAATTTACATAGGAAGAATCCAAGGTAAAAGTGACTAATATGAATTGTAGAACTTTCTATTATCCTCTCTAATTACTACCAGGCACACATATATTTTATTTGTATTCTTGGGTAGCTTGATCCTCACACCTCAAACAATTATCCCAGTTATATCAGAGGGGTTTGTTTTGTTTTGTTTTTCTTTTCCTTCCAACTGAAAAATCTTTCATTCCAACACATCCAAAAGGTAACCAATTCCTCAATGCAATTTCTGATCAGAGTCTTTGAGAGCAAGCTGAAGACAATTCATTCAAGTGGGATACCACTCTGCTTTTTCAAATACTCGAGTTAAAATCTTCTATATTCCTATATTGGCGAACTGATGAGATAATTTACATAACAACGTGCCCCCACTGTGTGTTTCTACTGAATCAATACAACCCTCAATCTACACAAAAGCACCACCAGCATGTATTAAGCAGATAGAACCTGCACTCTCACAAGGAGTTTCTCAACTGATGCAAAAAGTTGTGTGCTAATCTCATAATTGCACTCCTAGAGCCCTCCATGTGTTCCAAGTTTTGCATCTTAACAGTTAATGTGTGCAAATCAAAAAAGTCTTCCTTCTAAATTGAAACATGCTGCACAGGAATAAAATGGTTTGAATTTAAGACATGAATTAGAAATGGGCAGATGATTTTTCCATAATAGAATAGATGCTTTTCATTTCAGTTGTTAAAATATTACTTCAGAATCCCAGATTTGAGATGACATACACGTAGAACTTGAAAATAGTACTTACACACAATTTGCGGCTGTCTTACTAAATGTGCCCTGGTCCTGAGGTAGGATTCAAAACATGGGAATTTAATGCCTTTATACGCTGAATTTTCACTGAAGTAAACTAGAAGTTTCAAATCTTTCACAGCTAAGCTCATTCTGTCATTATTTCAGTTTCCACAGTTCAGTCCGTTACCCCTTGTAACGCCCACAACAGCAAATTGCTGGAGCATCAGGGATGGTTTCGTAAATCACGCCTGATAGTACTAAGGCCCTTAGAAAACTGTTGGGTGAGAGGGGATCATTGTTTTGAATTCTATTCTAGCGGTCCCCCTACCATGTGTACTGCTTGAAGCCCCACAAAGGTCTAGTATTTGGTTCAGAGGCTATATCCCACTAACTGTGAGAAAGCATTTGGTGCATACCTGACAGACATCATCTCACTTTGAAAGAAGTGTACCTTAAAACAGAATTGGTGCACAAAAACTGCTCTGCAGATCAAAATATATAGGTGAAAATCAAACAAACAAAAAAAACCCCACCAAAACCCCCAGAAAATTTGTTTTAAAATAGTGCAACTGATCCAAACCAAAAATTAATAATCATAGACTCATAGAATCGTAGAATCATAGGGGGTGGAAGAGACCTCAAGAGATCATCAGGTCCAACCCCCCTGCCAAAGCAGGCTCCCTAGCTCATATTGCACAGATAGGCGTCCAGACGAGTCTTGAATATCTCCAGAGAAGGAGACTCCACCACCTCCCTGGGCAGCCTGTCCCAGGGCTCTGTCACCCTCACTGTGTAAAAGTTCTTCCACATGTTGGTGTGGAACTTCCTGTGCTCCAATTTACAGCCATTGCCCCTTGTCCTATCCCCACAGACCACTGAAAAGGGGCTGGCCATTTCCCCCTGCATCCCATACTTAAGACATTTATAAACATTAATAAGGTCCCCCCTTAGTCTTCTTTTCTCCAGGTTGAACAGTCCCAGCTCACTCAGTCTTTCCTCATAGGGGAGATTCTCCAGGCCCTTAATCATCTTCATAGCCCTCCTCTGGACTCTCTCCAGGAGATCCCTGTCTTTTTTATACCAGGGAGCCCAGAACTGGACACAATACTCCAGGTGGGGCCTGACCAGGTTAGAGTAGAGGGGGAGGATCACCTCCTTTGACCTGCTGGCCGAATGATCTTGACAGAGCAGTAGCTGTAAGTCACTTCTAAGCTGAAGGTCTTGTGTGATAGCATTAAAAATTTCCCACTATGTCCGAGCAACTTTTCAGGCCAACATGATTAATCAGGACACCTTATCAAGAGAAACAATAAAATTCGACGTAAGAGCAATATGTTGTATTTCTTTCCCCCCTCCCCCATATTTTCTAATATTGTCAATAAGACACATTTCTTAAAAATGTCAGCTATGATCATTGATATTCGTGTGAGGAAGGTACAAAAGCTTCCAAGGAAGACTTCAGAAACCAAACTTATTTTGAAGTGAGTAGTGGAAAACAAAAATTAGCACAAAGTTTTGTGAGAGTGAATGGTAAACACAGAATATACTTTGGATAGTTTTTCCTCATTCCTCTTTTGCTCAAGGCATTTAAAAGTACACAATTGTAGAAAGGCAGTGCAAGATTTTGCTGAGAGATAAAGCAGATTATTACTGGTTTAAAGTTAATTCCTGAATCAGAGCAGCTCCTTGTTCCGTAATCTCATATTTCACACACCATGGGACCAAATCTTCTCTCATGTACCAGAGCTATGATGTGGTCATACCCTCACAAAGTGTGGCAAGTCATTAAATCAACGTGAGAAGAATCTCTTTTCTGACTAAGTCCATCACAAGCCAAATATAGGCAGTGTTCTTGTACTATTCAAAATTACTCTGGTCTTACCCTTTTTAAAAATCACCTTATTAAGAGGAAAATACGTTTGTAAATTAATATCTATGTTGTTTCAAAAAAAAAAACCCCAATGTGTCCATATGGTCAGCTTCCGAGCTTTCCCAGTCTAACTCTTCCTCAGACATATGTTTATTTCTCTTAATCTCAGTGGGGGAGTGATTTGAGGGGGTGGTCAGGGATTTTTTTTTTGTTTGTTTTTTTTTCTGTTTTTAATTGCTAAATCAGATAGCACAACTAAAACAGCATATGATATTGTAAGGATATCTTAAACTCCTGAAGAATAAGTATGGTTTAGGCAAAGTACAATCTAAAAATTTAACTGACAATAATTAACAGGATAAAACAAATTTGTAAAATTTTTAGCTAGATTCAAGACAACAACAACAACAAAAAACCTCCACACCTCCACCCCCCCACATAATCCAGAAATAAACACATTTAGTACTACTTGCATATTTAAAAGTTTCAACATGATGATCAATGTCACCTTTAAGACAGACACTAAAACAGAAGCATTACTAAAGTGCTGTTCTAAAGAAGTTTTTCTCCTGTACAATAGCAGAATTCACTGGGGAAAATGATAGCTAATTTCAGGACAAAAAAAAAAAAATCTTATTGCTATAAATTGTTAAGGATTGTTATTTTATTTTTATTCTATTTTAGTACAAGTTGTAGAGATACTATTATCGCAAACATAACCTATTAAATGATCTCCTTCACTGCCAAGTAACCAAATAAAGTTTTTGAAGCAAAGCTAATATATTAGTGGATATGAACATCAGATGGAATCTTAGCACCTCCCTCCTTGTGAGAACTTTAACACAGATGGTAAAGGGAATATGTTTAAGGCTTTTATGGAAGTAATGATGAGTTCAGTCATACAACAGACTGAAATAGGATCTAATCTGCAGCAGGATTCAGGATTCTTCTTCTTTTTTTTTTCTTTTTTTTTTCTTTTCCTTCTTTTTCCCCTGATGTTCACAACAAAGAATATATTTGGGTTATATGGGAAAATAATTAAGAATATTTACTTTCTGCCCAGCGCATTACATTGTTAAATTTTTTCACAGCCGGAGCTGAATTACTAGTGTACACTGAGACGTGAGCTGTATGGGAAGGAAAGCACAATTGCCAAATAAGGGATTAAAATGAAAGAGGAATAATAAAAAAAAAAAAGTCACTGTGAGGGAAAAAAATTTGCATGAAGAAAGACCAAATGGCAATATGTTGTTATAGCCATCAAACGTGCAATTTGCAGATTGATTTCCCTGCTCTCTTTGCATAGTAGATGTAAAGATTATGCTGAAATCTAGGAAAATTTGATTGTACATGTGCCAAAGTGGATTGAGAACTTGAGTCAAATGCCTGCCCCTGTTCTAACAAATTCATAATGAGAAAATAGCTCTGCAAGGCATTTCTTTGTAAACAGATCCAACTAATTTTGCAGCTATGCATTTTAAGAGTGTAGGCATGTAGGATGAGTCTCCCTAACTAATTCAGTTTGTTCTTGTAACATGACTGAATGTGTGCAGCTTTAGCCTTCTGTGATAAGCAGGAATGTCACACATCCCCTTATATTCTTCTCATCTCTGTGCTGTCAGTGCTGTTGGTTGAGGTTTTACTAATATACTTGCTGTCCCTATTTCTGTGTCCGTTCTCATAGCAGAAGGCAGAATTACTGAAAACACTTCCTACCCCTATCCCTAAACAAGAAATAGTTCTCAAATGACACCCATAGGCTGCTTGATTGATACATGTACCACCTCTGGAGCAAAACTCGCCACTCCTATTCCTCAGTCATCTCTGTTTATTTGGAGCAGTTGGCTTTCTCCCTTCAGATACTTGTCAACATTTCCGGAAGATGTTTTAACTGGCACCCTGTCAGCTGACATATCTAAAGCAGGAAGGCTGACTAGCTGTGAAAGATGTGACTCCCAACCCCAGCAAGACTCAAAGCACTGGAAACCGAAACAAATCCCTTAAGAGCATATGTTACCCTACTTACAATGAAGTTTTTGTGACATCCTTTTAATTGCAACCATATGACACTTGCTTGTAAGCCAGAGGCACTGAATATGAGTGAAAAGTCTTATGTGAAGTACTAAGTTTGAGCTTTCAAAGGAACTTTCCAAATAGATGAATAGCTTCACTTACCATGCAAAAACAAACAAAACCCCAGAATCTTTTTTCTGATGTGATTTTGACTGTACTGTTCTATAGAGCAGAACTATAGTTCTATACAAGCCATTCCTGGAAGAAACTTATAAAATACAGAGTGCCTGTTTTGCGAATAACTTGGATTTGTGGGAGTAGAATTAAGTATACAGGATTCAGACAGGAGGCAGACTCTATGCTAGTCTTAGCTGTCCACAGGTTAAAGTAGCATTCCCTTGGATACCAGTGAAGTCAATCTATGTTTCATCTAGAATAAATGAGAATTTATTTGTGCTTAGACCCTCAAACCGTCTTGCCTCTTTTCCTTTCCTATAAAACATCCAACACATTTCAATTAAAGCATACTACCAAAGAATGCACTTATTTTGGTTTTTTTCACTATCTCTATTCCTCTCTCAAACTATTTCTATATCCAAAAACACTTTAAGAGATGTAGATAACAGTTACCTGACTGATATATTGTGTAATAAGGTATGAAGCTCCAGAGTGGTTTCCATTATCGTGTCTTGCTTACACTGTGTGGGGTAGGAATGAAAGACCATTTTACGTGACAGTGTTATGAGAAATCAGAGAGTGAGATGACATGCTGAGATACATAATTTCACTAAAGTGTGATTAATTTTAAAAAAAAAAAAAAAAAGGATTCCAAACCCATACAGTTCTAATTTAATTTTAAAAGGGCATAACTCATGTCAAAGTATCAAATGGGAAACACTAGAGGAAGCTGTCTAAGATATAAAGAAGGAATTAAAATTAAAAGCTTCGTATGCTATATTAATCTCACTGGAGCTACCTTAGTTTAGCCCTGGATATAATTTGATCCCCAAGTCAGGAAAGCACTTAAGCATGTGTTTTAATGTGTCTCCATTTAGAGAAGCACTTTAACACATGCTCATCTTCAAGCATGTGCTTTAAGTGCCATTGACTTTGTGAAACCTAAACACAAGCTTAAAAATCAAATCATATAATTAAAGCTCTGTATGGAGTAAAGAAGCTTCCCTGAAAGGGTTCCTTTGCTATGTACGTGCAAGCAGTTAAATTGAGAGAATCCTAGAAATAAGGGAGTTGCATTGAAATGGTATTGGTAGCTCAATGCCTAAAAGGCAGAATAGAAAACATCAGCCACTTAAGCAAAATTCATAGCATATTCAGGTGCAAAAATTTTGCCTTAACCACATTTCTCAAATAGTCATGGTTATGAAGAGGCTTCCCCTATGCTAGTGTGTAAGTTCCACAGATTCCTAATTATGTGCTTTTCTGTTTCTAGATTCATGTCTGATTTTATTCGTCAGTTAGTGTTGGCAGGAATAAAATTATTGTCTGACTTCTGTTTCCATGCTGAATACCCTGACTGCACTGTGGTTTCCTAACGGCTCTTGGGAAAGAATGAACGTAGCAAAACTATTATCTATTCCTCAAAAAACCTGTGGAAGATTTGCAGCCAGGATCCTATCTGTCAGGGAGCCAAAAAATGTTGCCAGCTTGAAGCCACACAAAGGTGAAAAGAATGCCCAGTGGCTTTGAGAACAGCAAAGCCAGGAAAGAAACTTTATCAAGACATGACTAACCAGTCATGACCAGTATTTTTTGGGGGGAGGGGCTAATGTGAAGAACAACAGAAGACTCTGAAACTATCCGTGGCTCATACTGGAGTTGTGTATGAGATCTGCAGAAGACTAATGGATTTATCTTCTGCACAATACAAGGAAATGAACTGCCAGGACAAAAATGATTGGCCCAAAGTGGCGCTGGGAATGTATGTGAGGAAGGAAATTGAATATATAGGAACAGAATCCCATAATATTTGCAAAGACTGAATTATTTTTCTTAGGGCAAAAAAAATTTTTTTTTTAGTTGGAGGAAAAATTCACATTACAGTTTTTTACTCAATTGCTAAAAATATATATATATAAAATCTCTAAGTCTACATACACATGCAAATATTGGAAACCAAAAGCAAAAACAAAGAAAAAATGCATAGTAAAACCAAGGCAAAGAACAAGAGACATTAATTGTAATGGTGAAAGTAAAAGTAAAATAATAACAGACTTGGTTAAAAATTAGACTCCCACATAGTAATGACTTTGCTGAGTGAACTGATCAATTCAGAAGATAAATTTTGTGCACGTTTTCTGGAAAGCAAGTTAGAAACATATGGAAAAAAATCATCAGGCTGATGTCAAAAAACATATTTACAACCCCAAATTAAAAATAAAAATAAATGCAAAAAATTATGTTTGTGAAAAATATTGTATGCAGCGTTAAACTGCCAAACATGAACATTCTGGTCACGAGCTGCTCTATGTGGGATAATATAAGAGACTATGACTAACAGCAGAAGAGTATTGTACTTCAGAATTTGAGATATCAATAGGATTCATCTCACCTAAACTTATGTGTGTAACAGTGACATCAAGTAGTGGATAGTCACTGAAGAACAGCTGTTATCTTCAAATGGCAGTTCCTTCCTCTCCAAAATTATTTTCAAAGACAGGCAGCATCCATTTCCCCTGAAGATGCCTATTTCTTTCGTTTGATGATAGAAGGATCCTGACTAGGTTAAACTTAGGTGACAAATATTTACATGGCCAGAATAAGATGAGATGAATCGCACACAGTTGTAGAGTAAGGGCCTTAGAAAACCTCTGTGGTTTGGATTTTTTTCCATTACAGACAGTCATTTAGTTGATTAATTTAGGCCAGATCATGGCTAAATTAGAAATAGGTCTCAGCATGGAACATAGCATATTTTTGTAGGAAGGCAGATTAAAACATCTCGGCAAAACCTGGTCTGTCTAGAAATACTATACAGTATCAAAAAAAGCTTAGAAATCTAATTTACTTGCAGAAATGGATATTGTTTCCCTGTCCAAAGTCTGGTGACTAGACTCATAACACCAACACTTCAGGCAAGTGAGGCATCTAAGTAAGAGCAAGTATAGCAAAAGGTGAGCACATCTTTTTGTAGTTCCGCATACCTTAAATCTGAGTCACTCTCTGCAAACAAAAAATCACCCTCTTACAAAACAGCAAGCTAGCAGTTAATAACGTTCCAGTGAGGTACCTGACAAGGTATCAAGTAATAGGATGAGTCTAAGCCTAATTATATAGACAATCCTATCTGTAGACAACCTCTAATCCACTAAGAAGCTTCACTGAAAATAGGCTAACCATGAACTTAATTTTCCTTCTCTAAAAATATTAGCTCTTCAGCACGTTATTCCCTGATTAAATGAGAACACACTTTTTTGGTATTGTCTTGCAAAAACTGCTACTTCAAAACTTACTTTCTATAAATGTTTTTGTAAGGAAGGAACAATTTTTCATTAGAAACTTATAAAAGGCTCATTGTGCCCTTAGAAATGGACTGGTTTAAAACTCACTTTTTTTAATTACATTACCCAAATTCAAAATGTTATAGTTACAAATGTTTTCTTGTCTCAGGCCTTATTTGCAAATCAAGTCAAATCTGAAATAATCTACAGTGAAAATCAGAAACAGAAGAACTTTACTGAAGAAGGTCAGAACTCTGAACTAGATCATCTGGTTCACACTCATTAGCAAATGATTCTGTGGATGAATTATGTGCAAAGGCTTCAGATTAGACACTTTCCTCTTTTAACAGAATGATTTTGTTAAAGCAGAAACAGAGTAAGAAATCCAGCTAATCCAGAAGAGTTCTTCTGGGGTACTTAACCAAAAATAACTCTTCCTAACATCAAATATAGAAAAAAAAAAATATCATGAAACATGTGAGAAATGAACATTAATATTTAAAAAGATTTGTGATATTTCCAATTTGCTCAAAGACATAATTTTGAACTAGTGTAATTTATTGTTAGCATTCACGAATTACGTCCATTGTGTTTTATTATTATTCACATCATGTTTTCCTCCTAATGAAAGGCTCATCAACATCCATTTGCTATCTTCCACATAAAACAACATTTTCATAATATAAAGACAGGTTTTACAGGCTTTTTTTTTAAATTCTTCCTACACATAATAGAGACATGGCCTAAAGCATCACATAGATTAATTAGTTTAGGTTTTAACTCAGTTAATTGTTAGCTTTCAGCCTAATAACCTGTTTAAATAACAAATTCTTAGCTAGCAAATTAGTTAAATATTTCTCTGCAACATATTGCCAAATTCTGGTGGTCGAAAGTCTGAAATATGCTACGTACTCAGCTTTCTGTTAGAGAGGAGAACCTTGGCTACTGTCCTTCCTACTCACATTCACATGCACTCAAACACAGAAGTAAATGATGTGCAGAAATTGAAAATTTTATAAACAAACTGAACAGTGGCTTGGAGAAGGAATCCTTCTTAAATGAGTAAGATCTAGTAAAGGTAACAGAGATAGGATGGAAAATATTTGTCCATCACCAAATACTTTCGCTCCTAAAAATTCCTGGGGAAGCACCAACCATACTTGCTCAATGCACTTGCATTACAAAGTTTTCCTCAAAAAGCTTAACACTGATACTAATCCAGCTAAAATACTCTAATGCATTCACCATCACATATATTTCTAACTGTACTGCTCTCTAATTTTCACCTCCTAATTACGTTCATCCCTTTGCTCTCTTTCTCATTTCTCCTCCAAAAATCTCCTCTGGCACTGAATAGCATTTTACATAAAAAACATAAAAATATGTGACCTAATGAAGACATTGTTCCCCAGTAGTTTCTCTGTTTTAGCGCTGGAATTTCACTTGACGTTAGAGAACCTACCTCTGATGCTTAAAACAATTTGAAAAGAATTGAAAGGAACTTCCATTTTGCCCTGCTGGAGAATGTCACCGAAGCTTTACAAAGCATTTACAGCATACCAACATTTAACTAGAAATAATCCATAACTTTGAGTCCAGCAGAATTTTTGGATACGCTGAGATCCACTGCTTAGGTTTTTGGGTATTTGCAAAATTGCTTCTTAACATTTGCTGACTTACAAGAACTTAAAATTCAAAACACTACTCAATAATAATAAAACCTTTCTAAAACTTGACAGAACTTTTTGCACAGTTTTAAAAAGAAAAATGAGGTAAAAATCTATCTGCAACATATTACTGGCAGGGTCATACAATACACAACTACCTGCAACTGTAGATAAATTGCAACATCTATTGTTATATAAAATCACCAAGGGCATAGCACCAGATTTAGCAGTACATATTTTGAAGAATTCCCCATTGAATTGTTCTTCTAACTTCTTTCTAAATCAGTTATTGCTGTTGGCTATAGTGGGTACATTTTTAATTTTTTCTTTTCTCTGTGATATATAAGCACTTCCAAGGAAGTCCTAGTCACTGCAAGTAACATCCATCCTGTGTTGGTTTTACTTTGGTATGATGATCCTTCCTCAGCATGCCCTTCGTCATACATTCAATCATTTTATCTGGTCTTAGACAGTACACACATACACGTAGCAGAAACCACGTCTCTGAAGGCTCATTATGACAAGACCTTGGAGCACTTCCATTTCCAATGGTGTCTTTTGAATGTACAGGAAAGTGGTTTTTAAGAATATCACACATAACCACATGGGCTCTCCATTACTTAGTATGCATTTTTCTACTGATCCACATTTTAAAAATCAAATAAAAGCAATAGACACTATGATACATATCACATGGGAAGAAAAAAAATCTCTTACTGAATATACCTAAGGCTGCAGATGTCTGGAATAAACAGTAAACATGACTAGGCTTCTGAAGGGATCTATAGATTAAATGTTGCATTTTATATAGACATGTTCATTTTTATATTACTCTCTTACACATGTTCAACAGGTACAGTGTAATCAATACGCAAATGGTTATCACAGACCACCACAGACCATACATTGCTTAAACAGTAGCTAACAAAAGCAATCATTTAGTTAAAAAGTACTAGATCCCTCAAAGGTCTGAGAAGTAGTGTTTACTTTGTATTGGTAAGGTCTAATGAGGTGAAAGAGAAAACCTCAAATAAATCACATTTCAGAACAAGATTTAGAAACCAGTGTATGAAAACTGTACTAAGAGCTGTTCTGAAGTGAATGCATGGAATTAAAATTTTATTAGGGATCTACCAGTAATACCTTGTAGAGAATTGGTTGTTTCTCTCAAAATCTAGGAAAAAGCATATCTGGAAAATAGTCTGCATTAATCCAATATTATGTTCCTTACATAGGACTAATTTACAGCAAACTTATAGCAAAATAAAATGAATAATTGAAAGCAAAAGAAAATCACGTTTTTTTCAGAAGAGTTAATGTCCTGGTTTCGGCTAGGATGGAGTTAATTTCTTTTCTAATAGCGGATGGAATGCCATGTTTGGGAGTCAGGATGAGAGCAGGGCTGATAACACCCTGATGTTTCTATTTGTTGCCAAGCAGTCAAGGACTTTTTCAGTCGTTCATATTTCCCTACTAACGAGAAAGGAGGGGACACAGCCAGGACAGGTGACCCTGAACTGGCCAAAGGGGGTATTCCATGCCAATTACGTCATGCTCAGCATAAAAGGGGTGCTGGTGGGGGGAGGAGCAGGCAGCTCCAGGACGCGTGGTTTTTTGGGGACGGTCCAGTTTGTCGGGACGGCTCTGGGCTCCACAGCCTGAGTTGTGTGGTTCGGTGAGAAACTGCATTGTGTATCACCAGTTTCATATACTTATTTTTTTGCTCTAAAGTCCTGTTATCATTCTTATATCTATCTTTCTGCTATTCTAGTAAACTATCCTTATCCCAAACCGCGGGATTTTGGTTTCTTGGTTTTGGTTTTTTTGGGTTATTTTCCTTTTCCCTTCCCTTCCCCACCTCCCCTTTCCCCCACTCCTCTTCCTTTTAAAAGAACCAGCGACTGCGTGGTGCTCGGCTCTCTGCTGGGGCAAAACTACGACAGTTAAATAATGTGAAACTCACCCTTTCTCCATACACTTGCAAGGGCTTCAGAAGTTTTTTCAAAGCAGTATTAATAGTTGTATGAGTAATTGCTGCTGGAGGGGGACTGAAAATGGACCTTCCTGGGAACAAAACTGTAAATGATGTTACATCTTTCTCTCTGTATAAGCAAAAGTGGTTAGATATTAAAAATATACTTCCCAAGAAAGCTAAATTACACAGAAATAGAAATACTCATTCAAAATATGTTGCAGGGCTACATTTTTAACTCCTCTTTATAGGAATGATTATGAAATAACTGCTGAAAAGCCCCAAGGAGAAAGTAAAGCACAAAACTGTGTGTTTAAATGAAAATGGATTTAAACATGAAGTATTGGAATTGTTGTCATTCAACACTTTGGCAATATAATAATATTTTATAAAGGCTTTTCAGATCCTCTGGTAAAGGCATAATCCATCTCTGATAACAGTTGTTAGCTCATAGAGTTGAGATGTAAGTATACTACGCTCCTTTCCTCTCTTATTTCTGGCATCGAGAAACAATATAATTATAGCCAGCTTTAAGACCTGATCAGTGTGCAACCTCTGGTTTTCTTTTATATAATAACTTTGCTACAAGTATGTGTGTTCCGTTACAATTAATCTAAATATATTCAAATAAATAAGAGAATAAAAGAAAACAGAACTTGCACATTAAGAATGAACCTTATTCTCTGGTATTTACCCACTTTATAGTGTGGTATTAAAATAAAACTTAAACTCCTGCCGTGTATGCACTTTACTGACATAGTTTACCACATGGTTATACAACCATTTTACCATTATAATATTTCACACATCTGCCAATCTCCTGCTACTTGATTAAGGAAGTAAATTTACATAGTGACAACTGGTCCAAATCCTTTTCGCGTGATATAGCAGCTAGAAAATAATTCTCCTAGAATAAAATGGTCCACAAAGCCAAAGATGAGACATGCAATGGTGAGGTAAAGTTGAGTGGTTTATATTTTTAAAAGACTTGATGCAGGACTTGATGTCCTTTGTAAAGGACATATCAATAGATGTATCTATCTATCTGACTCTGCTAGGTACAAGGAGCTCAAAAGGGTGAAAACCCCAAAAGACCTTGAAAATAATGAGCAAGTCGTATTACATTTAAAAATTCACCAAAAATAAAGAAGTAAAAGATCTTCACTGGAACATCTTTGATACAGAAAAGACAGCAAAACAAGGCTCTAAGTCTATAATTTACATATCCTGGGACTGTTCCCTGGCAATGAAATCACCAGTGTTGAAAAGCTTGTGGTGCTGCTATTGAGTCTTTTGCTCTCCAAAACAATCAGGTGAGGACAAGGCACATTTGAACTGCCTACTGGGGATGGTCTTTCATCAGCTCTGACTACTGGATTGTGCCGAGGAGCTGCTTGGAAGAATCTTATTTGGCCTGGGCTGAAACCATGCAAGAGACAAATTCAACAGTTCAACAATGTAAACAATTCAGTTCCAGTGGCTGGAAACATTCCTTGGAGCTGTTTTATTTAGTATAAATATAGCCTATGTTGTCACTAGAGATTTGCTATTGATAATCAAGTTATGTGGAAGGTATTTCAATGACATGTTTATGAATGACAGTATAAAGCCTTAATATAAAAGACAGATCTCTTAGGGAAGCATTGAACAGGTTTTACTTCTTATGAAGCAACAGCTCTTTACAGAATACAATCAGGAAAAAGCAGTTTAAGATTCTACTAATATAAAATTAACAAAGTAAACCTTTCCAGGTTTATTGAATTATACAATGAAAAAAGATGTTGTATTTAAAATACTAGATTCACAAATTTATTATTTATTATATTGACTATATCATAAAAATAATCAACTTCAATTTAGAAATATGTATTTAAATCAACATTTTCCAAATTCATGATATATTAAGCTGTATGATTTTATAAACAAACCAAACCCCCTCTGGCTTCAGAGGAAGTTACTTTAAGGTATAACATGACATGCTGACAGCAACATTACTAAACACAGCAAATAAACCAACATGTCTCTGTTTACAGGCTAGGCTGTAGGCTTGTCAGACAAGTTCAAAGTAAAATATATTAAGAAAAAATATTACCAAATGACTAAAAAAAACCTCTTAGACTTCCATATATGAGATAATTTATGCACTATATAAAAAAAATATAAAGAGTATAATCTGTGAACACTTTTTTCATTTATAAGGAAACTTCCAAGATGATGAAAAATCAAGAACCTGACAATAGTAAAATGCCGTTAGGAGGTCCTATATAAATAATAAAACCACCAAGCTAAAAAAAAGGGCAACTTGTGGGATGACATCATAACGAGAAGATTTAAGAAAAAAATGTTTGCTGCCTTAACTCCAGACAAATGTGTCCAAATAAAATTAAAAAAAAAAAATTCCACTTCTTCACTTTCCACAAAACAAAATAAATTCAATCTTAACCTACTGCCATATAAATATTTAATTCCTCCCTTTGAAAAATAAAATATCTTGTTTATTTTACATTTTAAATAGATGAAGCAACCTTTCTTTCTGTTTACAGAATAAAACTAACAAGTCCTTGGTCAGGTTGTCCTCTTGTAGCAGTGTTATAGGACATACAGAAATTCTATTTTGACCTCTTTTAACTTCCAGAAAATAAATGGGACAGCACATGTTCAATCAAAGTGATTATATTACCTGAGGCTTCGCCCTGAAATCTGCAGCTGCTAGCTGGAAAGCAGTGAAATGAGGTCATGAGGATGAACACAATGACATCCAGAGCTACAGAAGCACTCCTGGATGTTTCTTGATGACAAAGTGCTTGAGCTGGCAGATGTCTCCTTTTGGTCAGATATTTTAATACCAGCAAATAAGATTTGCTTCACCTGTTACTAACCAGACCTACTCCGGATATTTAAGTCACAGTAGAAAGAAGGTCCTGGGAGCAACACATCTGAGGCATAAAAGAATTGAGCAAAGTAATCAAGTCAGAAGGGATATCAGGAGGTCTCTAGTCTACCGTTGTGCTCAAAGAAGCATCAGCTGTAATATTAGTGAAGATTGCTCAGGGCTTTACCCCGTCAGGAGAATCTCTAGGGATGGAAATAGCAGAGACCCCCAGGAAGCCGATTCCTGTGCTTGACTCTTCAAAGTGGTAATTCTACACGCTTTGCTTAGTAAATCTAGTCTCACTCGTAGGCACTCAGACAGACCATGTGTCATGTGAACTGCATGCTTGGTGTGACATTACTTGCAGCTGGACAGTACTTGTCCAGGCTCCACGCGCTTGCATCTTGAGATCTAAGGCATCAAAAAATAATCCCTGCTTGAAAATTAATAGTATTTGAAAATGGATAAATATACCTCATTCAGTGATCCAATTTAGCATTATCTGTAACTGCTAGCATTGCTACTTTCAGGAGATACCACTATGTCTATAAATGAATGGGAAAAGAAAACGAATTGTTAGTTACGTAATTGTTAGTTCTCAAAAAAAACCCCACAGCAAACATGACTTAGTGCAAGCCATCATGCCCTCTTTAAGGTTACCTAATAAAAATAGTAAACAGCTTATTCTTACCTACCAGATTAGTTTAAGAACAAGGGAAGACATTTAATTTTGTCAGGTGTGAATACACAGGGATGTTAAGGATCCCAGTTTTCTTTGTAACTTCTGCTCAAAAAGAAATTTGAGAATTTTCTAGCTATGAAAAGTTACTTTTGTACAGAGAGACTGGCTGCTCAGTTGTAATTTTTAAGTTCTTTATAGATGACAAAAAGACTTTGTCAGCAACTAAATACTACTTTCAAGTATTTTAGCATGTACTAAAACTTTTTACGATACAGGTTCTAAATTAGAAAAAATTGCTTGTGTATGTGCTCAGGTTTCTGGCATCACTGAAAGATTACCTGACAAGAAAGAACCAATGACAATTAATTTGGTTATAAACATAACTTTTATCTAAAACCACCCTAGGGCAAAGCAGAAGAAAAATGAAAAAGAATTGTAAAGACACAATCATGCTCAATTAACTGACTTGAAGTCTTGCCTTAATGAAATAACATTATTATATCCTGATTCAGTTACTTTTTTCTGGAAGAAAAAAAAAAAAGGAAAAAGAAAAACAAGATTTTTAAAGACTGCAAGAATGGCAATGTTTGGGGGAAAAAAAAAAAAGGTTTAAATGTCCAAGAAATATCATATAGTTCAAAAATATTGGATTGTGTGTTTGCATGCTTCAGAAATACTTTTTAAAGAAATAGTAGAAATAGTGTAATATTTTATCTTAAAATCCCAGCTTTTTAGATTTCTTTATATCTTGTTGAATTTACTTAGCCATTTCAAATTAAAATGGAAAAAAAAATATTTTTCTTGTGTAAACAGACTTGGGCAGATTTTAGAAGCCCATGAAATATAGTTTCTGCAAAGGCTGAGATTTAAATTAATTTCAATTCTATTCATAAAGAGTTATGTCTTGAAGTTCAGAAAGCAAAGATGTATTGAAATGCATTAAAAGTTATAATATCCACCAGTTAATATTAAGTCAAAGCTAAAAATAATTGAGAGCAGTGAGAATTGTGAGGGCTGTGGAAATTTATATGCAAGGAAAAAATGCAAACATTTAATGGTAAGGGAAATGCTGTTCTTCATTATTCCTTAGAATAAAACATTTTTCCATATTTAAAGATGATTATCAATTACTTCCCTATGAAGGGGCTAAAATGAAGATTGATTATAATAACACATTTTAAAAAGGAGAAAACAGTATGGCTAGGGATTATTTTAATTTTCATCACGTTACTTATCAAGCTACCACTTTCTTGTAGGTATCATATTTGCAAAGGTTCTCTGAGAAATATCACCTGCCAAATATCAAAAGTAGATCACTGAAAACTAAATAAATATACTTTTTTGATGGATCCAGAAACTTTAATTAAACTATATAATATTCTGGCTAGCAATATTACATATCAACTTTAGGCTAAGCAGGGTAAGGGCAGCAACAGAAGAGAATGAAGAAGGACAAGGAAATATTTTTCCCCACTCACACCCATCTCCCCACTTCCAGAGTCAGCACATGCTCATAGCCCAAAACTCTCTTTCCTCTGAACATTAGCCCTTCCACAGCTCCAGCAAGTAGCATTGTTCAAGACATCAGTATGTCAGTTGCAGAAAACTATAGAGAAGGTAAAATGCTGTGTAAAACCATCAAGTGTGTTTCCTGTTCTTCAGATCTTCATTAGTCTCACCACTAATCCGAGACAAGTATGAAGGAAAGTCCATATTACCCAACCTTACTAATTTTGAGGCTTAGTCTAGCCCTCTAGCACAGAGATAGCATGGTGCCTTGGTATATAAATACAGTGAAACAAATAAAACTTGAAAACCTCTGTAACATACATTAGAAAATTCTCTTCATGGTCTTCGGGATCCAATCCTACCTACTTTCTTTTCTGACATGCCACATAGAAGCTTTTACTTTTGACAAAGGCTGGGAAAGCCATTTCGGTGCTACCCTGCTACTAGGGGAAATTGGAAATGAATTTTTTACAGGTGCCAAAGCCACCAGTACTGTTCACTTCAAGAAACCAATAACCTAATGCAAGGTCAGCTGCAGAAATCTATTTCTTCTATGTAGAAATAAATGATTGAATGAGAATATAATATAAAATAAGACAAAATAAAGAACATTTACCAGCCAGATGTTGCCTGAAGAAGGTATGATGTATGACAGCTCAAAGTCAGCTCTTCATTTCCAAGCCACAAGGACTATTTTTTAATTTTTTTTTTCTTTATCATGCTGAATATTTTTCAGTTCGAAATTATCTGGTCACAGTGATAACATTCCTAAAACTGCTAAGGACATGATTATTCTCTAAGTTTAATGGAGAAACACATACTTACTGAGTGTCAGTCTGAAATTCTTTCTCTGTGTTGAGGTACAAGTACATTATGCTATGTTATGTTGCCCTGTTCTTGGTATATAAAGGGGAATTGAGAAATTGTCATTCATTCAAGTTACTGAGCAGGTAATCAAAATCCCTGGAGATACCTGACTGCTCAGCAGGATGTTTTAACACAGAGAAAAACAATGACTATGACAACAACAACAACAACAGACTCTAACAATAACCACTCTGAAATAATCCACTTCAATCGGGATAGATAATTGGCATAGGCTAAACAGTTACCATGAGTAAACCCCATTTCCAGTAATATGACAGATTATGATTATTTTCAAATTCACACGTATAGAGACTGGAAAAGAAAGTCCAGAATTATAGACACTAAAGTAATAAGATTTTATTAGATACTGTCAGATGTAAGAAATAAATCTTTCAAAACCCCCATAGACATGTATTTCAAATAGAAGCAAATGCTTTATGGTTTATAAGACAACTGGAAAGGAATTTGTTGTAACAAAACTAAATATCCACGTCTGAACTAATCACCTTAGGCACTTTTTTTAATGAGTGAAAAGTGGGTTTATCTAGCATATGATTCATTTCTACCTAAAGTTGCCATCTAGAATAGGTCAAATGAATTATGCTCTGAAATGGACATCTTTCTATTACTGTAGATGTCTAAAACTAGGCAAGATGAATCCGTGAAAATGACTAGCTAAGACACCAGTATAAATCCAGTACATTGAAAAGATTTGGTCAAATTACACTTAGGTATATCTGCTGGTGCATTTAAGAAAAAAAAAAAAAAAAAAAAGTCTGAGAGTCCTTACTCCTTTCAGTTCTCCTTGAGAATGAATTTATGCTACACAAACCTTTGACTAAGTGTCGTGCATGTCAGTGTTTTAAAACTGCTGAAGTTCCAAACTACCATCTAGCTTCCACTTTAAAATTGCAGTAAATTAAACAACAGTTCTTAAATTGTCTCTAAGTGGCTATAATTAAATCTTCACTCCTAATGATGCTGTCCATTCCAAGGACAAATTCAATATGGTAAGAGGTGTAGGAAAGGAGTATTATAACAAAATCCTATGGCTTGGCATACAGCCACGTGTAAAGGGCGTACATTAGCACTTCAACACTTTCTGCAGGAGTTGCTGGAAGAGATTCAGTCTGGAGAGGGTATAGATGAGACACAGTAAAAGAGAAAAAGTCTTCTCTTATTATGGCCCTCTATATCTCTTCAACTATTTTTTCTCTAGTTAATAATTTCTTGTTTTGTCAGAGGAACTTTAACGAATTCTACTTTATATGCTTCTTTGTCAAGGAAAGTATAGCCATGCTAATACACCATAGTTACTCAGTATTAAGGTGTGTGTCCAAATCCAGGTATTAACACATTCACTGATGCTCCTCTACTTTTCTTGGAAGCTCTTATCATTAACCCTTGTGAGATTAGTTGCTGCTGATGAATACCCAAATTTTCCCTTGTTAACAATGGATAGGAAAGTGAGTTTTAACAGTGTGTATGACTGGAATATTCTCTTCTAAGACAATGTTGTCCCAAACCACAGACCCCTAAATAGGAAATTACTAATGACAAGCTTTGCATGAAATTTCCATCACAGATTAAACAATAATCAGATAATTTCAAAGGGACTAAGCAGCATAACATTTTCTGATGGAGAAACACTTTGGAACAGAAAAGTGGTAACAGACCAGCATGACACTGACAAAAGTCATCCTATCATCATCCTGACCTCCTTTTGGGCCTAATGGGGGTCTCCTCCCCATGTGCCTTAAGCAGCTACATACCAGCTCGAGGGCTGGCACTGCAAGAGTGCCACATGGTGGGACCCATGCCTTGCAGTACTTGTGGGAACCCAGTGGACCTTTTGCACCAGGAGTCAGTTGTAGGGAGAAGCATGTGTACAGGTCTGTTTTGGGCCTGCATCACAAGATTTTGGTAATGGGGGAGGGCTTCAGGGGTGACTTCTTAGAGAAGCAGCTAGAAGCCTGACAGAGCCAATACCAACCGGGCTCAAGGATGAACCCGCTGCTTCCCAAGGCCGAGCCAATCCACAACGGTGGCAATGACTCTGTGATAACATATTTAAGAGCAAACAAAAAACCAAATCAAATGGCAGCTTTTTGCAGCCAGAGAAAGAAGTGAGAAGATGTAAGAAGAGAGAAGATGTAAGAAACTCTGCAAACACCAAGGTCAGTGACGAAGGGGTGGGAGGAGGTCACAGATAAAGCCAGCACACTTGTAATCCCACTGGGAGGTGTTTGTCAAGAGGGGAACCCACACTCATAGACAAGAAGGGGTGTGCACGTAGCTGTGTGTTTGTATGGGTGCAGTTAGAGAGCTTCCTGGGATTATTGGAGGGCAATTAAAAATGTGTAGGAGTACACTCGTATTTTGTAGGTGTCCAGTATTATGCTTTAGCCATTGTACCTCTGATATCGATCCCAAATGTATAGTTCACCATTTGGCCCATTTATTACATATAATTCAAAAATCAATAAACCTGAATTAGTTTAACTAGACTTCCTCCCTGCCACATTTGCTGCATTCACAATTTAGAATAATTACAGCTCTGATAAAAAACTTTAATTATTTCCCACCTATCACCCACCTAAATGTTGCCCAATAAGGTCGTGCGACACTAAGCATTTGCAAACTAGATCATCTCTTAGCTCATCAACATGAAGCTTGGTGAAAATTTTATTTACCGAATGATCTAAAGGTCTGCCAAGAAATTGAGGGAACTACTGGACAGCAGTACTGAACAAGGAATAAACTAACCCAGTTTTCAGAGTACTGAAGTGTACAAATATGTCTTGTTTACATATTTACGTGCACTCTTTAAGATAAATAATTTTATTTATGTTACAATGAATGATTGCTTTCCCTCAAATTTTGTGATACCAAACCCACACACGATAGCAAACGGCATTGCTGTGGAAGCCAATTCAGTGTTCTAACAATGAAGCTCCACAGGTTCATTCTGAACTGAATAACTGAGGACTTCTGAGGCCACCCTCAGAAACAAAAATAATGGCAATAAAAATTAATATTATGCATTTTTCAATATTCCAAAGTTTCATTTTTTTAATTGAAAAGAGTTTTGTTAATTTTCTAAACTTTTTTTTCCCCATAGAAGATTCTGTCAAAATCAGTCTGATGTTGATAAAAATGGTTCAGCTGAAATGTCAGACTGTGAATTTGGCTTCTTTCCTTTCTCAAGCAGAAGGTGGAGAAATATGATGTTATATAAAATGATTATTCCTCCTTTTTTTCATGTACAGGCATTTGCCAGTGCTTAGATGCTATGGGGAACAATAGCAATGCAATTTTGGACAATGTTTGTCCTAAATCTCTGCCAGTTTATCCCCCTATATCTGACATTGTGGCCAGGGAGTTTATTCTGAATGCAGAAGTTAGTGTACAGATTTGGCCATCACATATTTCAGGCAAATTAATCCCTGTACCAGGCAGTACATGGAGCAGTAACTGATCCTTTCTATAACTTGTGCCTGGCAATGTTTTGCAGTTATAAAGTGCATTGCTTTTACTCCTAGATTTTGCCTCTGAGAGCTGGTGTCCGTCTTGCAGGTGAAAGTAAGTCATCTTAAGGCAGAAACTGAGTGAGTAGATATACAGCTGCAAATTTGAGGGCTATTATGTGAGCACAGAGTTGTTATTTATTTTAACTAGTTTTTAAAGTATACAAAATTTTTTTTTTTTTTTTTTATGAAGTGGATGACTAGAAAGACTAGACAAATAGTTTTGTGGAGTGTAAGTGGAGTCTCAGCAGTGTAATCATAGAAAGGAATATGTCTAAGAACAGAGAAGTTCCTGTGTTATTTCAGTCCCTTTCCTTCCACCAGCTATTTTCAAACCTGCATTTGACTTTCTAACACTAATTGGAGTATTGACTGACCATATAAATGCTTGCCCTCATTGTTCTACTCTCACAAATTAACTAGTGAGTGCCTCCAGTTATCTAAATAAGGTGCTGATTGATCGTGTGGAAATAATTAATCAAGCCAGAGCTGATATGATCTCCAGCCATGTCAGAACTTTCTTTTCTCATTATGCCTACCTAGTGCAGAATTTAAATTTACAGCCTGTGGCAAAAGGTAATGTTTTTTTGAGTGGTTTCTACAAGTCAAATTACAAGGAGGAAGTCAGATTTCATTGTAATAAGACTTTAAATGAGTCCAATTACATTTTAGTTCAAACAGTCTTGTTTCAAATATTGTTCTGCCTGTCTGGCAGCATTTAATAGAAGCCAACATCGAGTTTAGAGCACTGGGGAATAATATGCCAACTTTCCTGTCTTGAATCAGTGGAAGCAGGCGTCCTTAGTGGACAGGCACTTAAATGCATGTAATGCAGAAACTGAAACGCTGTTACAACTGTATTTCTTCTTAACGACAAGTAGACATAGTAAGCAATACAATGCTTTTTGCTGCAGCAACTCATTTATCATGAACAAGCTTACTGTCCTTCACCCTTAACCCTCCCCCTGTTCACACACACACACTTAAAAAAAGAAAAAAAGATCTTTTTAACTGAAAAAGTGGGAGTAGCATACGCTATTAGATTGTTCACCAAAGCATGTTACACTCTCAGTGATCATATAAAGTCCCCAGACTTCTGCACAGTATCTTAGCTAGGAAAAAGACAGCAGAAGTAATCTTCTAAATCATCAAATCCAGAGTACTGTAATGATGAACAGTCACTCCTTGCTAGTCTTTCTTGACTGGTCTTGGTCCTAGCTGGCACTTCGACACAGTTGTTCTTACAGAGAAGTGGAATTACCTGGATTCTCCTCTCAGCACACTAGAAATTAGACAAGAGAAGAAAGCCTTTATCAAAGCTGTCATAATCTTACGACAACACAAGGTAGCTGAGAGCCAACCCAGCTATTCCCACAGCATAGAAGCATGCCTGCTTTCTCCAGTAGTAACACAGAAAGTCTAGAGGCATGAGATCCTGACCTAGACTAACATTAGATGTTGTCCCACAGAGTTGTGAATTTCTGCTACACCCAAAAATACACCACCACTGAGGAAAATGAAACAAAACACAATGTGATCAATAATTAAGAGTAGTGCCTAACTACGCATACTTCAGCAGCATTCCCTGAGATTAAGTTTGGTGGTGAACCCAGACCCTAGAGCATTTTCTACTTCAGAGGTGGCAGAAACAGTGTCTGTTTTAACTGCATATGAATCAGCTTAAGCTGATTCTACATTGTTAGAAGAGCACAATTCACAGCTTTTCTCCAGCATGCAATAGAAAATTTATGCTTTTACCCTTTGAATGCAGAAAGCATGCATTTGTAGTGTGGAGGAAAAAGCTGGATTCTGCATGTTCAGACATATTCCTACACGAATATATCTACAAAGTGTTTGACATTAAAGTGTAATTACAAGAAGGAACTGTCGCACCAAGTATTTGAAAGCAATGCACCTAGTTTGCAATGATATATCTTTAATAACTGTTTAATAGCCATTTAAAATCTTCACCAAAAGGAAAAGAACACAAATCTGCAACATTGCCCAGCTGGGAAAACAAATGGTCATCTTGTTTCACTCATAAATGACCACTGTTGGCAGTGAACCATTATGGAGAAAAATATTACCTTATTTCCAGTAGTAGACCATTATCAAATGCTACCAGATGCTCACCTCAATTGTCAGTGTCATATTTGAAGATCCTAATTACGCTAGCTAGTTTCCTACATGACAAAATTACAGGGTTTCTTCACCTCAAAGCTGCTTATCCCAGGATACACTACCATTTGGCAAGCAAGTTCATATCCATTCTGAATGCACAATTTCTTCAAAATAGACTATGACCTACTGGAGAGTTTATTAACTGTTGCAAAAGCTTGTCCTGGTAGCTTTCCACAGCCTAATATCCAAAAGGGAGATAAATACCTGAATTGCAACCTCACTGGTTATGCTAGCAGTATTGAGTTTATCATTAATGTGTTATTTTATGCTTCAATCATAGTACAGAATTTTAATCAAGTATGTTTAAAGAGAATGAGCAAAAAAGAGCAATGAAAACTTAAGAGTATAAGTTTTTATTTAAAAGAAACATATTGTGAACACAGTATAGACAGTTTTATTTACCTATATATATATATATGTAAAAATACAAATATAGAATAGGCATAGCTTCAATGCTTTAGTCTTAAATTATGGCTTAGATTTTAATCCAGCTAATCAGTTTTGGCCTCTGCTTGCAGTTTGTATGGCATTTTAAACCAGGCTTGATTAAAATAAAAACGCTTAGCATATTTGAAAGCCATGCAGAGTATAGCTGTGCTTAGCTAAGTGGATCAAGCCATGAGTCAGAATGTTGAATGACCATTTGGTATAGTAAATAATTAAAGGAATGCCATGAAATAATTTATTACAAATGGAGTTTTAAAAGGGAGTCAGTAAGTGCATATGAATTCCTTGCTAGGAGATCTTGCTGCTTCAATCACTGAATTCAAATACCATTATTGAAATCCTGCTGGGAGAACAGCACAGGTACTTTCTGGATGGCCTATTTGCTTGCTTCCATCTCTATTCTTATTGTGCAAGTATTCCTTGCTTTGTAGAAAATATGTGACTCCTCAAAAGGTGGCTAGAAGTAACAAGCTGAGAAGGTTTTTTTAAAGACAGATTTGAAATTGCAACTGCAGTCCACATCAGACAACAAAAGATTTTATCTAGATTACAATAAAATTTAATCCACATTTAATTTACAGATCAAAGCTAAAATCCAAGCCTACTAAATTCTGTCCTGTGCAACCTGCTCTAGGTGATCCTGCTCTGGCAGGGGGCTTGGACTAGATGATTTCCAGAAGTCCCTTCCAACCCCTATCATTCTGTGATTCTGTGTAATACAGGCTTTGGTAAACATGCTCTAAATTATAACATGACTTGGTGCACTTACATGGAGCATGTCCTTTTTAAGACCCCCTCTTCTGCCCAGGAACAGGACACCCCAGCCTCTCACTGCTCTTAGCAGCATCACAGTCAGGTGTAGATGGACTCCTCCATTAAGCAAAGCCCTGTATACCAGCCATGATCTTCACCACATTTTAAACATGGGTTTGCCAGTGCTTGCATTCTTGACAGGGCATTATTACCCAGTTAAAAAAAAAAAAAAAATCACTCTGGGCTACACGTAGAACTTAGTGTTTTAGAAATGAAGAGCATATATTTACAGCATTTAAAAATAATGCTAAAATGATTTTCAAGAGTTTTTAAGAACCACAGAATCACAGAATTATAGGGGTTGGAAGGGACCTTTTGGGATGACCTAGTCCAACACCCCCAAGTCCAACTTCCTTTAGTGCACTGAAGGAAGGAGATGCTCAGTTCAAAATTTCATTGCCTTCACAAGAGCCTACAATTTTCACCACGTGTGACTTCTTTAAACTACCACTATGGTTTATTTTAATAATTTTCCTGGATCCAGAAATTGCTGTCATCTCTCTTTTGTTATGTGAACAAAGTAAATGTTTCAAGCACATGAGTGTCAACAAGAATTGTCAGTGACGGTCACATGTTTCATTGCTTTCATAAGAAAAACAACTTGTATCACAACACCTAGCACAGACATTAATATTCAGGTTGAGTGTTTTCAAGCTAGTATTGCATGGTAAGACGTTTATGTGTATTCTTTGATGACAGAATTTATAAATGTTCTGTATTTGAATGAACATGCTCATGACTTCATGTGTGTCCTATAGCAACCTATAAACAACAGAATTAATTTGCCTAATAACTCATCATATACTGTGTAGAAATGCAGTTTAAGAGTCCAGCCTTGAAATCAAGATACAAATGTGCTTACAAATACTTTTGCTTCAAGTCCCATAGTATTTACCTATTTTTTTGTGAGAGCACACAGCTAGTCTGGACATTCAGAAAACATTTTTTATATTAGCTTGGAACCACAGAGCCTCTTAAGCTTTCTAGAAGTCAAATTTATGTTCAATAATCACAGTATTTTAATTTTTTCACAGCATCAATATCTCTTCAACCTCCTCCTTACTATATTTGGTTATTTTAACTTGGGGCATCCAAGTGTTTTGCTTGGGAAGCAAAGAACAAAGGTCACTGTGCATGTGAGGACATGGTACCTCTATTTCCATGAGGTTCATGGTATTTCTATTTCTTCCCAGGAGCTTACTGATCAGGATTATGTATGAGTGCTAAAACACATCATGTAAGGGTAGCCTCTAGGAGTCACTTGGTCAAAGATTCTACTAAAATAAAATGATGGATAATTCATATAAAATAGTTGCTTGCAGATACTCTATGGATAATGCAACTGTGACATATGGACAAATTTTAATAGGAGTGACAGGGAAATGGATAATCTTAATAGTAGAGTCAGACAAACAGAGTAGAAAATACTAATAAATACTAATATTCTACTTCTGTTCTGAAAAGCAGGCAAAGAAGCAGGTAAAGAAACAGTCCAGAAACCCTGTAATTCACTATCATGATATATGTATAATATGGGCTCAGAAGGAGGGAATTAAAACTGTAAATGATAACATTAAAAAAATAAAATTAATTTGCTTTATCCTGCTGAAACTATATGTGGGAAATAAATTTGAGCTAAAATACATTATTAGGTAACTGGGTGATGAAAGCTAAGCAAGTGTCTAAAATGAAATACTAATTGTAATATATCACTTATTGAGTATGTTTAAATTATTTATTAAATAGCCATACATAAATATTTATTATTTAAATATTTAAATAATTAAATCTCTATGTCTTCATAGAACAGACTTTTCTAAATTGTCTAAACTTTTAAACATGTGAATTGATTGAGTTACCTCATATTTTTGTTATTTTACTTTAGAGGAAGCAGTAAGAATACATGAATTCATGATGTTGATGAAAATAAATTAATCAAAATGTTAATGAAAAAAACACACAAAAAATGTTAAGTTCTTTCAGCACTGAAGTTACACACTAGACAAAGCCCATTCAGTTTAGAGGATGCAATAGAAACATTTATAGTGACAAAATAATAGCACATCTGTAATTCATTGCAGAGGTAAAAATTATTAATCTATTAATGATATGGATGCAAAGAACTGTTAGCAAATTAAATAACCTTTTTGAAAACTATCATGAAACACATTATATTGCATTAATGCTATTTAATTTAAAGTGTGTTATACTGTACTATTTTGAAAAACAAACATAAAAAACAACCAAAACCCAAAACAAGAAAATCCAATACCCCAATCAAAAAATAGATTTTTTTATGAAAATTTCAATTCTAAAGAAAATGTTGAGACAAAAAGATAGTATAATTCCAAAATAATTTTAGAACACAAATGGGACTTGAAATATTATAAAAAAAACAGACTGGCTGAAATAAACTGGAAAAAAAAATCAAACTAGTTTACCAAAACCAACACCTTAGCAAAGGAAGATACCTGTGAAGAAGGATTCATCTATGCAAATCACATTCTAGGTAGGGATAACTGTATAGGAGCATTCAAAGGCATTTGACACCAGATGAGATCATGATACTTTCAGTAATATAAAACCAAGTTACAATAAAAACTTGGGGGGGTGGGGGGGAGGTGTGAGTCTTACTGTTTTGGATGTCATGTGTAATTCAAACCAAAACACAGCTTTTGAATTATATGCTGTTTCACAAGTACCAAATCTTGCCTTGAAGCCACACAGAGTGCTCAAATTCAGGCTAATTTGAAACAAAACTTAAGCCTAGTATTTCTTGATATTTAAGTGAAAAATCTTATTTTTCACACTTTGTTGATTTATTTATTTTAATCATTACATTGGGAAGAGTCGCAGGCATACCATCGTTTGGGGTTCTATGATGTGATAATCCAGTTGTGTAAACATATATTTATTATTAGCTTTTCATAAATGATGTTAAGGATATTCAGTCTAATGTGTGAACAAACCACTTTGCACATTTCATTTCTACAGACCACACAGATTCCTCATTCCTTTTCCATATGAATCTAAATATTTTTTAATAGACTGGCCACTTGCCAAATGGTCAACTAAGTTCCTTATTAACCAAAAGTTCTACCTATTTTGTACAAAAATACCTGTAGCAGACCCTAGAACATTACAGATCCTTGTCACCCTGACACCACCCACTCAATCCCTGCTCAGAAACAGAACAACTGATAAAAAAAAAATAGAATAATAAAGATAAATCTGCAAATGAAAGAAGTAAATATTTTCTGAATATTGTCTAGTGCTTTACAGTTCGGCCAGATGAGAAACAGGAGCACATGCATAGGAATTACAGGTATTGGAGCAAGAATATATGTTCTTTATTATAACAATTTTTTATCAGTTGGTCTTAAGCACAAAATGCTGTGTGTTTTATTTTAAATACCTTCAACATTAACTAAATGGTTAAGAGTCCCATAGAGGAGTCATACTGGAAAGTCAATGTGCAATTTTGTTTCTATTTTCTGGCATGCAAATACAACCTTACTACTGAAAAAGTGGCCTGATACATAAATTTATTTCAAGATGAAAATTCTGCTTGGTGTAGCTTTTTTTCTGACTGCTCAGGTGGGTCCATGTTTCCCCGAGACCTGAGGCAGAGTTGCCAGACGATCCAGTCTGTACAGCCCACTGCAGCCAGTGCCAGCTGTGAATGGACAGCATAATAAAGGCCTGATTTAAACAAATCATCACATTCCTCTTGCATGTACAGGCGTTGCCTTGTATCTGCATCTCTGCTGAAGAGCAAATTGTCTCCTGACTTGCAATCTCAACGGGCAACTTGTACTGCCCATCAGTGCCGGTCTGTATGTTACTGACTGATGCATGTTTTCTGTTCCAGGATGAGGGACATTTATAAATTTGAATACCTTTTTTGGCTGATTTTTTTTTCCTTCTCTTTTCGTCTGCTGAAGAGTAAACGAATAAGCTTCCAGAAAAGAGCTCAGATCTCATTATTTAATCTCATTCAATTAACTGGAAACTTCATCTATTTATTTCCCATTTACAACATATTGAACCTAATTAATTTGGGTGAACTCTTTTTATATGGGAAGGAAACGAATACAGAAAATGTGTGGTTAAAGTGCTTACAGAAACCGCAGGGATCTGAGTCCAGTTTCCCATTTGACAAAGACTTCCGCTGTGATCACTGGCAAGTCATTTCATCTCCCTGTCCCAGTTGTCACTCCTTTGCTTGTTTAACATATCCTTTCATTTACTTTGGGGTTGTTGGCTTTTTTTTTATTAACAGAGGCTTTTCAGAACAACAACAACAAAATTCTGTTTCTAGGATGATATGAGGATTATTCTTAGATTTACTGTATATTTACATTGCTTTGTGCATAGGTGTGTGCAAGTATACCTACATCCACATCTATACCTATATCCATATAAATATATACAGCTACTTAGAATTATCTTTGACCAGTTAATATATATGTGAGTCTAAGTATAGCTCAATCAAAGCAAATAGTACATCTGTGCTAGCAAAGTTAAACATCAGTAAAGATAAAGTTTCTTATATCTAGTATAGCACCATGTGTGAAATTTGTGGTAAAAGGTAAGTGGATAGAGTAATACCTTGGTGAGACTACACCTGGAATATTGTGTCCAGTTCTGGACCCCTCAGTTCAAGAAGGACAGGGAACTACCTGAAAGGGCCCAGCGCAGGGCCACCAAGATGATTAAGGGAGTGGAACACCTTTCTTATAAAGAGAGGCTGAGGGAGCTGGGCCTCTAGCTTGGAGAAGAGGAGACTGAGGGGTGACCTTATAAATGTTTATAAATATGTAAAGGGCGAGAGTCAGGAGGACGGAGCCAAGCTCTTCTCAGTGATGACCAATGACAGGACAAGGGGCAACAGGTGCAAGATGGAGCATAGAAGGTTCCATGTGAATGTAAGGAGAAACTTTTTTCACTGTGAGGGTGATGAAGCACTGGAACAGACTGCCCAGAGAGGTTGTGGAGTCTCCTTCTCTGGAAACATTCAAAACCCACCTGGACGCGTTTCTCTGTGACCTAATCTAGGTGATCCTGCCCTGGCAGGGGAAGTGGACTAGATGATGTTTCAAGGCCCCTTCCAACCCACAACATTCTGTGATTCTGTGATATGCAGTCCATAGCATTCATTTCTTTCCTGCTAAAGTTATAGTAATTTACTATAATTTGCCAGTAATATGCCAGCAATTTACTGGCATCAATTAATGAATGTTCAGTCTGATATATATTCTTATAAAACTACAGTGTTAAGAAACATCTATGTCTTTTATGAATCATTTAAGTGTTACTATGCTAATAACAAAATCAGTAAATAGCCTTTGTGTAATGTTAACACTTCACTGTGAGAGTAGTAAAGCACTGTAACAGGTTTCCCAGAGAAGTTAGGGATGTCCCCTCCCTGGAAGTGTTCAAGGCTGGGTTGGATGGGGCTTTGGGCAACCTGTTCTGAAGATCAAGACTGTGAACTGAAAATTCAGGGAAAACAGAGTTACAATAGTTACCCAGAAGTCCAGCTCCTTCGTACTATGTCAGAATTTTCTTTTAAGGTTAAAAAAAAAATTGCATCTTTATAAATGACTGCAGATCTTTCTGTTCTTTGTACTGATAAATTGCACATGCTAGTGTTAGATTTAACCATGAACATTCATTCTCCTAATTTAAGTATTTGAAGTTATAATTATTTGCAGTGGTGTTGTTGATTGACCTGGATTTTTGATCTTCTTAACGGATGGTGCATAGATGTTGTTACTAACTAGAGTTCCTATTAATGCTGATGTGCCGAGAAAAACATAGTGTTAAACTCACCTATGTTAAAATGCTTCATTCCTACACTGTAAGTCAATATCATGTTTGAACTTAATCATACAAAATGTACTTTAAGCATTAGAACACCAAAACTTAATGAGTGAGACAGAGTATCTCAGGCTTGACAAGACTGTCTTATCAAAAAACAAATTATAAGAAACCAAGTACAGCTTGGACTGTAAAGTGCATTATTTGTATTCAGTTTCAAAATCTTCATGATTGTCTGTCCCAGTGATCACGCTGTTCTGATGCATCCGTGGTACAGCAGGTGATTTATACACAGACCATTAATAGGTATTATTTATAACTACTAATATAAAATGTACCTGTACCTTTTCAAGACACGTCTATATCATCAACAGCCAATAGATCACAATAAGAAGTGTAAATGCTTGATCCTCTTCAATACCTAACAGTCATCAGGTTTTATGTGTATCTATCTTGTGAATTAAAATTATTTTACAAGTCACACCAGGAACATCGACTCCGAACAAATAGAAGGTCAAATCAATGACAAGGGTAAAACCAGACCTTATTGACTACCGTTTCTATTTCCCATACTCATTTTTTCCATAGAAACATGAGTTTGCACTCTCACTGTTCAGACACAAGAAAATGAGCATGACCTCTTTTCAAACTCAAACAGCAACAAGAATTTTAATTAGGTTACAAGCAAAAATTATGTATAATCAGAAAACACACATTAGCTTGTCTGTCCAATTCTAGGCTGATTTTGTTGACCTAGCATTTGGAAAAGATTATTTTTTATTTTGTAACTGATAATTGAAGATATCTGAGAAAAAGGGAAAAAAACCCAAATACATAATGTGGTGCTATCATTCTTTCCAGTCACTTTGTATCTCAGGACTGCACTAACATATTCTCCCCTGTTGCAAAACTTCAACAATGGGTCTTTCATAAAGACATTCTTACAGAAGAGTGCCTGGGCCCCTCATTCAAGCAAATTCAAGCCAAGGCTTCCAAGGAAAACTCCTGGCCATGATTCACATGACCTACACACATCAGTTAGAAAAAAAGACTGCCTGACAAAGGAACAAAAAGAAACAATGTCCCTTAGAAACAGACGATCCATTCAAGTAAAAAAACTAAATACACAGTACTGCTATAACTGAAAAGACCATGTGTAAAGAACACTAGAGGGTAGAACCTTTCCGCTAAAGTGATGTCATACTACCAGCTGACCTTCACACTTTCACCTCCAGTGCGAGGCATTATGCACAGTACAGTGAAGCAGTTACAGAACTAACAAGGAGGAGGAAGAGAAGCAATTAGTATGCTTCAGCACAGCATAGGGAAAGGAAAAAGAAAAAAACCCACCACAAAAAACAAGCCCACAACAAAACAACAAACACCCAAAGCACTATGAATCTATGTAAGAGCACTGTTACAGCTAACTCTCTTCTTGCTCCCCTCTCTATGCTCTCCCCTGCATATTAAACACCAAGTTCAGCAAGGGACACAGCTTTTTGGATTCTCTAATGGAGAAGCATCCTTTTTCCATTCCAAGTACATTATATAACTGTGTAAGTGATGGAAGCCAATTCCACTGCCATGCCCTCGAGCAGCATTCATCTAATGCAAACAGCCATGGAGAAATCTGCTGCTGCCTCACATGTGATCCCAATCTAAGGAAAACATAATTTAGGACTTTGTCACACACCACAGCCTTAAACATTTGATTTTAACTTACTGATTTCATAGGAAAAAAATATTTATTTTCATTGTTTCTGGTTCCCAAGTAATCAAGCAAGCTCCCTACAGTCAAAGCTGATCTGTTATATAAAAGATTTA
Organism: Porphyrio hochstetteri; assembly: GCA_020800305.1. Lineage (NCBI taxonomy): Eukaryota > Metazoa > Chordata > Aves > Gruiformes > Rallidae > Porphyrio > Porphyrio hochstetteri. The sequence continues at coordinate 180,788,267 of CM036905.1, read as the reverse complement.
GCTTGACTCATTGCAGGGAAACAGTTTTGTTTGAAAATCTAAGAAGATTCACATTGATATTTAAAAATAAAACAGTAGCTTAAAGTATTTGCATTTATTGGCTATCAGAGCCAGAGTTTACTTATCTGAACCGGCTGACTATTTACTGCAGTTTATATGCCAACATTCCCAATTATTATTTTGCAAGACAGAAAGCAATGTTTCTTTATGCCCTGGAAAAAGAACCCAACAGAGCCTTTAAACCTCCACACAAACAGCCCCCCACCCCCTAATTAAAAAATGCTTTCAAGTACAGCTTTTCAAGCTAGCAAATACAGAGTTAAAGACAAATATGTTTGTAAGGAACGTATTCTTAAGTAGCAATTTTTCTCTATACAAAAGGGTTGTTCATGAATCATCTTTTGAGTCTTACAAATCCTATCAGCTCTGGTGGCCTCTGATTCCTGCATGCAAGTTCACAGAAGACCCCCTAAATTATGCACGTGGCTTGCCATGAACAGTCTTTGAATGTATGTACTTGTGTAATGGAGATAAATTAATTTATTAAAATTATGTGGTTAAAAAAAAATGGAGGAACTACCAAAAAGAAAACAGAATGACAAAAATGTTCCTGTTTCATCTATGGGAAAGACAGTGTATTGCAGAAAAGAGCAACTAGAACACAAAGGAAAAGCTGTTTAATGTTTCCTGAAGCTTCTAAGATTTCTTGATTTGGTAATAAAAAATAATTTCTCTGAGGTTGCTGCAACTGTTGGCGGTAAATATTAATCATGGGTTGGTTACTATCAAGTAAGTAAACTACATGCACAAATCTTTAAAATAAGGTTAAAACTCTGGATTATTTTTTGACATTTTCAGTTACTCTGCCAAGATTTTTAACACCATTTGAATGCTAAATCTATACCAGTGTTGCTGCACGATTAAATTCCATTTTCATTGATAAATTTGAGGCTTTAGCAGACTGAAGCAGCAGGAGTTCTGTCAAATAACTTCACATCTCTATGCTACCAAGATGTCTGTTCGGCTGCTTTATAGTCATTTCAGAGAAACCGAAAAGTCCTGGATAGTTCAAGTCATACTAAAGGGGACATCTAAACCAAGTCATATGAATTATTCCTTAAAAGTGTCTATTTATCTCCACTGACAATACAGATAGTGACTGGACGTGGACAGCTACAGTTTAGAACAAACTCATTCCAGATCTTTTGCAGCAGTGAAGATCTACCACAAAAGAAGTCAGCACTGAACACTGAACGTACCTAGCATTCTTGTGGCATTAAAAAAGGAGTCGGTTTGAGACTCGTCGACACTTCGGACAGAGCTGTCATATTCTTAGACATCTCAGTACTAACATCTTTTACAAAATCATGTGCAGTGTTAACAACTTTCACAGGGTTTTTCTTGAAGCCAGCTTGGTACAGATGTTTAAAAATGAAGTAATAACATAGATAATCAGTAAAGAACAGGCACTTTTACACATACACTCTCTTTCAAGAGAAAGGATTCTAAGCTCAGCATATCTGAGCAATCAGTTTTAGATTTCAATTTTAGCCCCAGATCAGGTGAAGGTTATCAGAAAGCAGTAAAGAAAGAAAAGGGCATTTTTCTTTAGTTTTCGTTCTCACTATAATGGAGTTATAAGCTGCTAGTTGAAAATCACAGCTTTATTTCTAAATTACGCTAATATTTAAAAATAAAAAAAGGACAAAACCTTGAATGGCACAGTCAGCTTTTCAAAAATATGAATCTTCACATTTTTCTTTGAGTCAGCTTTGACGTGGATGACACAATACAAAGATAAAAGGCATAAATATCACACTGATGACCTACTAGTACCCTAAATACTGGTCAATATACTTAAGAGTTCTCTAGGGTTTGTTTGATTGCTTATTTTAGTCAAATTCACCTGCTTTTTCTTTTTCTTTTTTTTTTTAATTATTATTTCAGCTTTCTGGATAAGTTTCTTTGTTTTGAAATAATTGAACCCCAGAGTTCCAGAATAATGGAGGTCCAGGCATAGTTGGAAACCAGCCAAGTGCCACAATTTTCCCTTAAACTGCTTGCTGAGCAGGTCAGCAACTTGAGGAGTGTGATACTGCTGAGTATGAAACTAGAAACTAGTTACTGAGAAGCTATAAATCACAACTAAAATTTAGGGTCTATGAAAGAAATTAAGAAAAAGAAGCATGTGATGCTTTTGGCACCCACTGTACAATAGGGACATTGCTTATAAAGGAAAAATTGTTTGAGCATTAAGGCTGTTTTCACAAAGATAAACCTACTGCACTTTGTTTTATGGTTTACAAAGTATCTGCTTTATGGTTTATAAAACCTGATGAACGACATCAGGAAACAGTGCAAACTGGTATTCCAGGGTTATGCAAACATTTCAAAAGTTTCCGGAGTTGGTGGGAGAAATGTTAAATGAAAGGGTGTGGGGGGGGGGGGGTGGAAAAGTAACTACAGCAAAGAAATGCTGATACAGTTCTAAACACTAAGTAGGAGGCTATTTTTTTTTCAGTTCACTGAAAGATATCTGAAAGCACTGGAAACACAGTTTTATCGGGGTTTGTGTGTATATATATAGATATATCTTCGTACAGAATGTAGAAAAAAGTCAGTTAAATGCCAAAGATTGGATCAGCCTTAACAACAGTGATGCAACTGTTCAGTGGTGCTATAGGAATACACAGATAAGAAGAAATAAACACAGAGCATATCTGTACTGTTAAATAAATGAGACTAGGGAGCAAACTGGAGCACCAGCAGCATTCTAACCAGCTCTCGCCAGGACTCGGTCCTAGCATAGCTCACAGGGACATCTCTGCCAGAGACTTTTACAAAAATTCAGCATGGATGTGCCCACAGCAGTTTTGGATCCCTTTGCCCTGTTCTGCTGCCTGTCAGCATTGTCCCAGCAGGCTGGCATTGGTAGCCTAATTAAATAAAAAAAGCCTTGGTGTTCTTTAGGACTTTGTATGCCCACACCTGAAACACAACATGCATCTGCTGTTTCATGCTATAAAAACATGGCTTTGGTGGTTTGCAGCACAGCGTTCAGATCAGTTCAAAATTGTTTGGAACTGGTACTAATGTCTCATGCAGGAGTACCAACTGGGACTCTCGACTCTCGAGGAACACGACAGCTCAGTACAGCCAGCCTGCTCCAGAGGGACACAGCCCCAAATAATGTGCATATGAAGCCTGCTGCAGCACTTGCTATATGTACAAAGTACTACTTTAACTATGACTTACTACATTTACTACATACCTTAGAGGTAAAGAAAAAAAAAAAAAAAAAGAAGAAGAAGAAATAGATTAGAGAGCAGAAATGCACAAACTTTTGAGCAGCAGAACCTGGATCACTACTTAACTCTAGGTTGGTATTTTGGACAAATCAATTAGGATGCCTTTGGTTAACCTTCCTAATCAGTGGAAAAGACATAGCCTCATATTTCTTCACCCAAATTAAGATCTGCCTAGTTAAATGTCTAAACTTAGATAAGATGCTTCTGAATATTGAAGAGCTGAGAGCTTGAGAGAGCAAGGAAGTGTGAATGTGTGAGAAGAAAAGTAACAGAACAGCAGAAGAAAACAAAATTTCTGTTCAAAATGCTGAACAATACAGTGAGGTGTTGATAGTCTGTGGAAAGAAAAACACCCTTAAAACCTGCTAAGTGAACTACTGTGATCCTTTTTCTCAACAGGTGGCTATGAGAAAAAAATATATGTTTAGATGATAAATTGAAAGCAAGAGCACCAGCGCAAAGTTCATGAAATGCTGTAGGAAATTTTGAACAGTTTTTGCTCTATGCAGTTTTCTAATAAACCTGCTTTTGCTGGAAACCTATGAGAAACTTCAAGACCAGCCATTTTTATCCTCAGTCCCATATATTGCACATTATGTCTTTTCCCTGCAACCTAAAAAACTCATCAAGCAAAAAACCTCAAGAAATTCAGAGCACATACATATGCAAGATTTTGATTTTTCAGATAATGTTTAGATTGTATATCCTTGAATTTTTTACCTACTTTACATGTTTTATTTCATATTGGTCTAAATACAGTTCTTTAGATACTTCTAAGAGCAATGAAACAGAAATTAATCATTATGCACTACAATTTGGCTTGCTTCCATGGGAAAAGAGATAACAGTATTCCACTGTAGAGCATTTTAAAGTATTATGTCTCTACTTCTTAAAAAAAAAAAAAAAACATTTTTGATGTAAAAGGAGAGCCTAAGGAAATACATAAAACAACACTTCAGTTTTTACCCTCACATCACTGCACAAGAAGTACCAAGCCATACTTCAGAAAAAAAGAAAGGAGAAGGAGGAGGAGGAGAATCCTACACAACTGATAAATTAAACTTCATTCCTTAAAACCTCTGCTAAACGAGTGATTAAACAATAGAACATTAAACAGTGAGTGTGTGTTGTGGGTGTGATGAGTGGGTGTAAGTAAAGGACAACTGCAGTAAGCACTTTTGTGGAAAACAGGAGTAGTAAAAATACCTGTATTCCCATCTTTTGTTCCAACCACAGTGATTTGAAAACAAATAAATAACATACAGTAATTTATATCCTGCAATAGTCTCCATATGCACAAAGACATATATTCTAGGACATACAGGTTTAGATCTTCATGATTTTCCTCGTATTGCTTGAAGAGACAACTAACTCCCACATAGCCATGCTTTAAACTTACAGCTGGCTAACACTAACAAACTACTTGAAATTCTGTTTAACCTTTATAAACATTATCAGGTAGTGACTATAGGGCTTCTGATAGAATAAAAAGAATTAATAAGCCTAGCACCACATTATCATTCTCATACAGTATTGAAATCTCATTGAGTTGAGTGATTTCAACAATAAATTTATTTGAGAATTTTGAGGAAGAGCCTTTAGGCTTGCTCAACCCTCAAATGCTTTCACACTGAACTCTTACTGACTTCAAGGGAGTTGCTGAGGTATGTCTAATAGAAGATTTTGACCCTCAATGCTGAATTTTAAGACATTAAAATAGTGCTATGCTTTTTTTAGGTAGCTATATACAAAGAATATACACCTAAAAGAGCAAAGAGAAGATTAGTCAATATGCTGCTGTTAATCAGTGAAAGCCCCTGCAAACATGTTTAGAAACTTGACACACCATTGAACATATTTTATAAATTGGCATCCTGTTTTGGCATTTTAGTCTATACCACTTTAAAGTACACTTTTAACCTCATGGCTTTATTGGATATAGTATAGGCAAATAGATTTTACATTCTATTTTTATAGCCTCACTATAACAAATCTATAGGATTTTTCCAGGCACCATCCAGTCCTGAAGTAATTGCAATGATTATTGCCCTTCTGAAGCACAACCAGCAAAATTTTCTCCTAACTTTAAGATTTTAACATTCCTAAAGTAAAATTCTGTGACTGTCAAGGCACAGAGAAATAGGTTGCAGCTTTCCATAAAATAAGCAAAAATCTAATGAAAACAGAATCTTGGAAGATTGGCACACTTTCTGATCAAGTAAGTAATTTCTGTATGTGTTATATGTAGTATAAAGTCTATACTATATGATTATGCATGATGATGATAAATTAGATTACCCTTACAGGTGATATTATAAAGAAGTGGATCAACATGAATAATATACAGTATTTACATATACATATACACAGTATTTAAATTGCAAGTCAGTTAATTCTGTATGCCAATACTGATTTGGTCTTAGTTCATTCTTATTTCATTTGGAAAGGTTTACTTATCCTTAGTATCACACAATGTCTGCATTAGTAAATTAAAATTCTATGTGGCATAATCAATAATATATGACATGATAGTAAATATCTCAATTTCTATTCAAAATTAATCAACAACAAGAAAAAAATATGCCAAGCAAAACTATACCAACCCATATTAAGACACAAGTAAATCCCATGCATTATTTTAGAAGAATGGCCATAGAAAGATTCACAGACATTGGTTCAGAACTGTTTGTTTAGAAATCTCTGGAAGTTTTGCAGCAGCTTCAGTGAGAGTAGATTTGTATCTTGTCTAAGTATAAATGAACAATTTAAATAATTTTCAAATTAAGCAAACTAAAATGTAAAAACAATGGTAATTCTAAATACACAAAAGTAGTGTGTCTGCCTTTATCTTGTAAAAGTCACCTTTTATGTTCTAAATGTTAGAAGCCTTTTGGCAAATTCCTTTTACCACTAAGCTGAGCTGATGGTGACAATGAATGAACAGTGGAAGTGGATATTTTTGTGCCACCTTTAGTCAGCCGAAGGGGAAACAGACACTTTCGCATCTAGGTCTCTCGATACATTAAAAATTGACTGGAGAAGGTAACCTTGACTTACTATTTGTGACTAAAGTGCTATGTATATTTACTGTTCTGTAATTATAATTTCCTTTGGTGTTTAATCCTTGAGATAAGGACAGATGCAACTCTCCTGTGTTCATGGAATACCTAGTCCAGAGATGACTTTCACCTTTTTGTATTTATCTTACGTACTGTCTTATCTCTTGGGTGTAGAACCTCTACAATTCCCTTGAAAGTACATATGAAAGCCTGGTTTTACAGTCTGAAAGTATAGATATATCAGTACAGATATGACAGACTTCCCATGCTTATGCTTCATGTTCTTTTTTTTTTTTTAAGGGGAAAAAAAAATCTAGTTAAGCAGCTTAGGATGCACTGATGTGAAAAATCCCTCGGAATTCAGTAATGATGTGTTCATCTTTCTGCACATCTGCTCAAATTCCAAGTCACAATGAAGAACCTATAAAAATTCCAAACGAGTGAGAGAGAGAGAGACACTCAGAAGTGTTAAAGTGCTGCTGAATCAGTATTTCCACTACAGACTTTTTATGGCTAAGGAAGTGCAGCAGTTACAGTCACAGTCTCCCAGGTGGGACATGGGAATGCATGGGTGACAAATACAAAGATGCAGATCTGGCCTGTTTCCTGCACTTTGTTATAGTCATGCTTCATTCAAACCTCACAAAGAAGGAGGGGTGAACCTGCCCTTCGTCAATGTTGATTGAAACTTTTGCCATTTACCTAAAAGGTTCAGAATTACATATCGTCTTGCTATTCCTTTTGGTTTTGCTTCCAGCTAGGAAGCAAATCTTTTCTTTTTGCATCTGAAGATAAGTAAGTAAAAGAGAGGATATCTATACTGCTCATTAATTTATTGGATCTGTTGGTCTTGAAGCCAATATATAAAACTTTAAAGAGGGCATTACTTTGCAAGAAGTGAAGGCAATGAGTTGCTACGAGGAAGAAGAAAATATCATTCTCAGTGAGAAGAAAAAGATTGGAAGAAAAAGTGTAGAAGAAGGAAAAAAAACCACCCCAGTAGTATAGTTTTCAGTTCAGCATATTACTAACTGGCCTATGATGAATCTAACAATATTTGCCTTTCCAATTTTCATGCCATTTCCCTAGAATTAGGTAAAACTCTTAAAATATGTTCATTTTGCATTGTTTTATTATAATTCATAATAATTATAAATACTAAAAATAAAATTGGTGATGCATAAATCCTAAACCATACTCTTTCTTTGTGGTCTAAGTAAGCCTTCAACTATCACTGACTGCTCCTTTCTCTGAGGAAAGTATGTCTATATCATAAACTTATATGAAATCACAGACAATGATTGAACTGACACTGATGATTTTGTAAAAGGGTTGTATGTACTCCTGGGTAATCAGGGGAGGAGTTAAATTCATAACGGCTGGATGCAAAGCCTGAAAGATGATTAAAAAATAATCAACTAATAATTAGATCAAATTTTCAACATCAATTTCAAAATAGAGCCATACAAGAAGGTGCAGCAGCATCTTGTTAGTCTCAAGTTTGAAGCCAGCCTGACACTGCATTTGTCCATGAAGTTTTCTTCTGACATACAGTACTTCAGTTATACTGGACAGAGCAACTGATGCAGGACGTTGGCCCTTTGCCTCAGGTATGTCTGATGAACCTGAAGAACCCACTGAGCTTGGAAAATTGTTTCCCATAGGAATGACCATGGTCATCTTTTGCTTTTGTTATTTTTACCTTTTTTATCATGCCTGACAATATTTGTTACAGAGAGTTTCTTTAGACCCTGGGTAGGAGAAGTGAGTTTTTACTGTTCAGATAAACAATTAGAAATATTCTAAGACTGTAAGATTCACTGCGTCCCCAGTATGGTTCTTACAGTGAAATAGAATATGTTATTTAAGATATCTTTCTCCACAGCCTATCTCAATGGGAACTCTGAAATCTCCACATATAATCCTTCTGGCAGGCAATAAAACACAATTAATAATGAATATATACAAATCATTATAACATAGTGCATCACACATTAGATCATATTGTATAAAACATTACAGCATAGAAAGCTGTAGAGGGACTTTTTACAAAGGCACGTAGTAATAGGACAAGGGGTAATTTAGATTAGATATTAGGAAGAATTCTTTACTGCGAGGGTGGTGAGGCACTGGAACAGGTTGCTGAGAGAAACTGCGGCAGTCGCCTCCCTGGCAGTTTTTAAGGCCAGGCTGGATGGGGATTTGGGCAGCCTGGCTAAGTAGAAGGTGTCCCTGCCCATGGCAGAAGTGTTGGAACTAGATGATCTTTGAGGTCCCTTCCAATTCAAAGCATTCTATGGTTCTCTGATTCTATGATAACATTTAAATAGTCACACTAGAGTTCAGATGTGTTAATTAGATTACAAGTAGGAGAAAAACAAATTATTCAAGATAAATGTAAGTAAACAACTGAAGATTTTTTTTTAAGGGACAGTGCTCAAATTGTAAACTCAATTAAATCTTCCCGATGTTAACCTCCCAAACTGATTTTAAATCTGTACAGGAATGGTCTGCAAATGATATGCTAATGTTAGAACTATGGTAGGATTAATGAGCCATGCTTCTGTAGAGAATGGATATTCTTCAGAAAAATCAGACTGAATCACTGAGTAGGAAGAAGTTTATCTTAAATTGCCTGAGTTGCCATAAGATGTGATAAATGTGAGGTGAGGTACACCCACACATAGTTTTTTTTTATTTAAAATAATATTTTTCTTGGGACTTTTGTATCTTCTCTTAAATGAATTGATACTTCATTTGAACAAGGCCAGCTGATCATTAAATGCCACTGCTCACAGATACCCAGGGTAAAATGTATTTTTCCCTTACGTGCAAAGTAAAACAGTTTGAGACATGTGAACACATATTCTGCAACCCAATCTATAAATGAGAAAATTATAAAATACAATTTTATGAGGGATAAGGAGTGAAGAACTAACATCTTAAGCCATACACAACAAATACCTTTATGTAAGCTAAATGTCTTTGTTATCTAGTTTGATCCCATATCTTCACTCCCAAATTGTCATTGCTACATAAATGTCAGTTCATTCATAAATTTCTAGACTAACCCAATAAATTGTTTCCAAAAGATAGTCTGTGTACTGTCCCAGGGCTCATTTGTATGACCACGATTACATCAGGTTGGCTCTCTTTGCCCTACACAGTTCTCCAACACATTTCCCACAGGTTGTATACCTGTAAACTTTTCCACTAGCCTTCAGGCCACATCACAGAATAGGCCATCTTCACACCCTTCTTTATGCTTTAAAGCATACTGGTAAGTAATATAGGTGGTAGGAGGACAGTTGTACTAGATGACCTTGGAGGTCTTTTCCAACCTTAATGATTCAGAGGGATCTGAACAGACTGGACCAATGGGCTGAGTCCAATGGGCTGAAGTTTAACAAGGCCAAGTGTAGAGTGCTACACATGGGACATAATAACCCCATGCAGCGCTACAGGCTTGGGGGAGACTGGCTGGAGAGCTGTCAGGCAGAGAAGGACCTGGGGGTGTTGGTTGACTGCAGACTGAATATGAGTCAGCAGTGTGCTCAGGCGGCCAGGAAGGCCAATGGCATCTTGGCTTGTATCAGAAACAGTGTGGCCAGTAGGTTTAGGGAGGTGATTGTGCCCCTGTACTTGGCATTGGTGAGGCCACACCTCGAGTACTGTGTCCAGTTCTGGGCTCCTCACCACAAGAAGGACATGGAGGTCCTGGAGCGAGTCCAGAGAAGGGCAACCAGGCTGGTGAAGGGGCTGGAGGGAAAATCCTATGAGGAGCGGCTGAGGGAGCTGAGGCTGTTTAGCCTAGAGAAGAGGAGGTTGAGGGGAGACCTTATCACCACCTACAATTACCTGAAGGGAGGTTATAGAGAGGTAGGTGATGGTCTCTTCAGCCAGGTGACAGGTGATAGGACAAGGGGGAATGGCATGAAGCTGTGCCAGGGCAGGTTTAGATTGGATGTTAGGAAAACATTTTTTACTGAAAGAGTTGTCAGGGCCTGGAACAGGCTGCCCAGGGAGGTGGTTGAGTCACCTTCCCTGGATGTGTTTAAAAAAAGAGTAGATGAAGTACTTAGGGATATGGTTTAGTTTAGTATGTGAATGGTTGGACTTGATGATCTTAAAGGTCTTTTCCAACCTTATTATTCTGTGATTCTGTGATTCTGTGTGATTCTGTGTTTCTATGAAAATTATCATGCTGAGAACTGACTGCAGTGTAGTGCACATCCTTCCTAGTATTTCAGACACCCTGAATTGAGAAAGCACACATGAAATGGTAGCATTATGTCAGGGTGATATAGGTACCAGAGACATCCAGGACCGTGTGCTATGTAGCATGGATGCAGCAAGTCTGGTCTGAGAGGGGGTAGCCCTGAGTGATGCTCTGCACATGAGCCATTCTGCACTACTTGGCATGGGATCAGCCCCTTGGGGTGGGTGCACATGCAGCCAACTGCTAAAAATGAATCCAAGGTGAAAGCAGCACTAAAAAATGTGGCAGCTGATACCAGGTTTCTGTTACCTGGTCTCTTTGTGAAACTACCTTGACAGTCTTAAATCTCCCTTGAAATTCGGGAGATTATTTTCTGTTTAGATATAAATATTCACACTTGTACTAAACATCATTGTAGTCAACACCTCAGCTGCATGCACTTAGAGAAAGAAAACAAAACAAAACAAGCACATAAAAACAAGGTCTACTTTATTGCACTGCAGCTGAGATTTATAAGACATGTTGGAGGTAATTTCACCACTGTCTATATTCCAATAGTACGTGAGGAGAGTATGTCTATAAGCACATACATACACAGAGAAAGACAGTGTAAACTTACCTACCTCATCCTCAAGGCACTATAAAGCTATCAGCTGAGAGGGGCATGAAGTATATCAGGCCTGGTTTCTCCAGGCCCATTCACTTTTAGGAGCAGCAAAAGTCTCATCACTGAAGGAATGCTAAAACACAATATGCTGCAAAAAGACCCAAATTTATACCCTCAGAAGCAGTCAAGGTAGAAATTATTACCCTGGCTTTCCCTAAGGATATGTGTACAATTAGATGCGTAGTTAGCTGTAATGGAAGAGTATCCAGACAGAATTAAACAGAAGGTGAAAGCTTAGAGAGTGTATATGTCTGACACCAGTCTGAATCTGCAAATAAAAACTGACTGGCATTTTGTAGTACGATCATCTCAAGCAACTCCTTCTCTTGCTGTTCCTCAATAACTGTTCCATCATTGGGGTAGCTTTCATCCCTCAGTGTAGAATACAGCAGAACTCACAAAAGAATTCCCAAAGTTTAAATGGACCCTATAAGTGTTGTTTGGTTTTGTGCTTCTCCATTGGGAACTGCACTATGTGACATATGCCACGGATCAGCCTCTTATGAGATCAGGAACCCCAGGGCAGCGACCACATTCAGCATTAACAGAAGCGTTGTTATTGCTCCACTTTAGGCAGGGAAGCTGCATGTCCTGACCATGGGTCTGTTGCCCAGTGTAAGCAACACTGTTTCTCACAGATAATGGGTCTCACAAAAAAAAAAAAAAAAAAAGAAAAAAAAAAGAAAAGAAAAAAAAAAAAAAGAAAGCTAAAGGAATACAAGGATCAATAGAAAAAAATTAAAGACAACCACAAGAAAATAAACCATGTGAAAGTATACAAAATGATCCAGTATCATCTACCCATCTACCAAACAGGAAAATCTAGGGACCTCTTCAAATACCCTCAGAGTAATAATATATAAAAAGAAAGAAGGGATTTATTTAGTCTAGGAAATGGTAAGGACAGGGGGCATCGGCCAAAAGCAAACAGCAGAAAAGTGGTGGCAGTAAATAAGAAAAAGGTCTTAACTTTAAAATCAATTGGTTTCAGAAATAAGCTCCTTAAGGGCATTTGGTTAAAGCACTGTCATTGCAGATGCTACAGCAAAGGCTAGATAAATCATAAGTTGGAATGATGTGACATGGTTCTGCAAGGGGCTCAGTAGCTGCCCAGTGTGATGTTTTTTTATCATTATTATTGCACAAGTAATATCGTACATACAGCTCACTTGCCCCCAGGTTTCACATTTTCATTGTAATGCAGGTCTAAAAAAGACGAAGCATGGGAGAGAAACTATTAATTTCAATGTCCAGCTGTTTGTGTTTTTAATGTCTTAAGAATTAACTGTTATATTTTTAGGATCTCATTTAGATACTGCTGAGATTCTAATTTTACACTAACTTTTTATGCATACGTGCTGAAATATTTGTCAACACCAGCTAGATTGATGCTAACCACAAATCTCATCATTTAAAAGTAACTTTTTGATGTATGTCTTTTTGTTACGAAGCTACTGTCGTTGGCAAAATTTTGTTTTCATTTTTTAAAATGCTTTTTTTAGAAATATGTGAAGGAAAGACCACAGAAGTATAAACCATTAAGGAACAGCCACTAAGAGGGAAGCCGTTTTCCTCATTCATTTTTAAAAATTTGTAGGTGAGACATTATTTAAGTAATATTTTTTTTAACTGAATAAAGAGGGGGAAAATATGACTCCACAGGAGTCATGAGTATGTTGTGTGAATTCCTTATTTAAAAAATCGCAAAATTCCTTTGACACTAGCAAGACCAGGATTTCATTAAATTTCATGGACATCAGCTCTCATGAGTACACAGATTAAAATGATAGGATTAAATAAACAAAAAACAGATCGTGTAATGCTATGAATGTATGCCCCTAACCAACTAAGCCTATTATGCCTGATAAGCTATTAAACAAATCGAACAAACATTTAAGTACTGTGCCTTTTTGCAGAAAGAAAACGTAATTACAAATCCACTTTCTTTTTTTAAGGTGATAGGAAATGATGTGGCATAGGGATCAAATTAACATGTTCATATGCCAAGCCACTATCACATAGCAGTAAAGGTAACACAACTGCCTGCGCTGTAACTGTGTTGTGGTAGTGTGAGAGCAAAGCTTATTTACAGGCTCCAGGGAGACAAAGTCTGATACCAGCAGCTAATAACTAACAGCACAATATTGCAACACAACTGGGCTAGCTCAGATCACTGAGGAAGACTATGTTCAGGGATATTCTGCAAAGATGATAGATGAGGCTTGCTTTCTTTCTACTAAACATGTTGAACTACACTGTCTTCAAAGCAATATTTTCTTTACTACTTTTCTCACTGTGCATCGTCCAGAATGCATCAAACCCAATTTTTACTCCTCTCTAATATTACATTATGATCACTTCTCAACAGCAAGGTCATTTAAGAAGACCTGGGAAATAATTGTCCCCAAACCTTATGCTCTAGTAGCCATTTTTTTTTTTTTTTACTAACAGAAAACTAATGTTCTTCTCTACAGTCTCTGTGTAGAGGTTGCAAACAAGAGTCGCACACCTTTATCTGTATATAATCGAGATCCTTTGTTCCAGGCATAAAACATTGACCTTGTGTCATGTGAAAGGTTTGTTACAATCTGTTTCCCTAAATGCATGTTAGAAATGGAATAAAGAGAAGTACAGAATCACAAAGTTGGAAAAGACCTTTAAGATCATCAAATCCAACCATTCCCGTCTAATACTAAACCATTTCCCTAAGTACCTCATCTACCCTTTTTTTAAACACATCCAGGGAAGGTGACTCAACTACATCCCTGGGCAGCCTGTTCCACATCCCCACAACTCTTCCAGTATTTCTTTTTTTCCTAATATCTAATTTAAACCTGCCCTGGTGCAGCTTTGTGCCATTTCCCCTTGTCCTATCACCTGTCACCTGTCTGAAGAGACCATCGCCCACCTCTCTACAACCTCCCTTCAGGTAGTTGTAGGTGGTGATAAGGTTTCCCCTCAGCCTCTTCTTCTCCAGACTAAACATCTCCAGCTCCCTCAGCCACTCCTTGTATGATTTTCCCTCCAGCCCCTTCACCAGCCTGGTTGCCCTTCTCTGGACAAACTCCAGGACCACGATGTCTTTCTTGCAGTGAGGGACCCAGAACTGGACACAGTACTCGAGGTGCGGTCTCACCAATGCCAAGTACAGGGGCGCAACCACTTCCCTGGACCTGCTGTCCATGCTATTTCTGATACAAGCCAAGATGTCATTAGAGCCTTCTTGGCCACCTGGGCACACTGCTGAGTTATATTCAGTCAGCAGTCAACCCACACCCTCAGGTTCTTCCTCACCAAGCAGCTTTCTAGCCACTCTTCCCCAAGCCTGTAGAACTGCATGGGGTTATTATGTCCCAAGTGCAGGACTCTGCACTTGGCCTTGTTGAACATCATCCTGTTGGTCTCAGCCCACAGATCCAGCCTCCCTCTTAAAAGCCTCCCTATCCTCAGGCAGATTGATGCTTAGCATGTGCTTCTTTCTCCAGGTGCAGCTCACAGAAGAAAAACACTTGCATACAGCAGACACTCTAAAGCATGCTTTTTGGGTGTTTTTATAAGGAGGTCAGATTGGCTTCTGTCATCTCTTATGTGTTTTGTGCTACCTGATATTCCAATACATGCACAAATCTCACTACTGTTGGAGAAAAGCAGTAATGAAAATGTTGCTTACAGCATTCAGCAATCTTAACAGATGCACACCATTACAGCACTAAAGGATACTAGCCAAGAGAGTTTCTAGTAGGCCATCACTTTTCATTTGGACTTAATAGTTCAAGGGACATGCTGTGGCTACCGGATCCGCACTGTACCAAACATATGGAAGGTTAAAATCTGAAAATCATCTCTTGATAAGTTGCAACAAATTATAGAGATGTGAAAAAGGTAGGGCACTGCTGCAAAATTAAATGAACTGGGTAGTAAAGAAGCATGCAAAGGCTTAGAGGATAGAGAAGAGAAAAATGAAATAGATACAAGGGGATACAAAAACATGGAACAAGAAGACAAAAGTTCATGGTGTCTTGGAACTGCCAAGATTTTGGAATACTGTGATATGTAATTTCTTTTGTCACCTTGGTAAGGAACTCCACTAAGCATTTCATAGTTACTATTCTCCTTGTTTCCACTTAAAAGTCAATCACGAAGATAGCATGATTTGTCCCTCACACACTTCTCATGTTTGACTTCAGGAACACTTATAATGCTTCCAATAAATCTGCATAGTTCAGCACAGTTTACAAATAATTTTCTGTAATTTAATCATAGAAGTGTTTCAAATGTTCTTGAAAAAACAGATCAAAAGATGAGTTGGATTGATTTCGGTTTTCATTCACTATAAAAACCATAAAAGAGTTAATATATAAATATAAATTAATTAATAAATATTTTATTCCTTCTCTTATTTTAGTCATGGAAATCCAACTAGTGAACATATAGCCATGGGTTTTTTTTTGGGGGGGATATAAAAAAAAAAAGTGTCATACTGTTGAGAGTTAACCTGCTGGGCAGCTAAACACCATACACCTACTTGCTCACTTCTCTTCACCCTACCCCAAGTGGAATGGGGGAAGAGGAGAATAAAAGCAAGAAAACTTGGGGTCAAGATGAAAAGAACAAAGAAACAAGCAAGGAAACAGGAAAGAAAAGAAAAAGTGCAAAGGAAGATTAAAGAAGGAATTATTTAGTAAGTGGAAGCATGAAGAAACCGAAACAAATGATGCAATCACTTGCCACCTTCCAAGGCCAGACCTATGCCCGCCCAGTTCCCAAGCAAAAAGACAGCTAACTCTCCTAAAACCCCCTCTTTTCATTTTCATTGCTGAGCATGACCGTATATGGTATTGATTCTCACTTTGGTTAGTTCAGGTAATCTGCATGGTCATGTCAGCTGCCACCCTACTGTGCCCCCCAAACTATTCACTGGGGGGCAGTGAGAAGCACAGGTAGCCTTCATGTCGTGCAAACACTATTCAGGAAAACCCAGAATATTAGTATCTGATCAGTATTGTTTTGGCCAGAAATCTAGAGATATAGCACCATATGAGCCTCTATGAAGAAAATTAACTCTATCCTACCCAGGCCCAGTACGCATACATAATATTAGAATTTAAAAATAGGTAAATTCGTTTAAAGCAGAGCATATTACTGGGTATTTTCCTTCAACATCAGCACAGCTTCCATTTCAAATGGGTTTCTAGACAATTTTTTGCAAATTTTCCAATGGGGAAATATGATGTTTACAAGAGGGGAGGCAAAACAAAACCCTGTAGACAAAACCCCACCGAGACAAGAATAAGTTTTTAAGATAAATTTTACAGATTAATAAAGCACTGAAAGAACTCTCTACAACTACCTGCAATGTGGTTGCAGACACCTTGGGGTTGGTCTCTTCTCTCAAGTGACAAGCAACAGGACAAGAGGAAATGGCTTAAAATTGCACCAGGCGAGATTTAGGTTAGATATCAGGAAGAATTTCTTTACTAAAAGGGTTGTCAAGCATTGGAATAGGCTGCCCAGGGAGGTGGTGGAGTCACCATCCCTGCACTTATTTAAAAGGCACGTAGATGAAGTACTAAGGACATGATCTAGAGGTGGACTAGGCAGGGTTAGGCTGTGATTGGACTCAATGGTCTGAAAGGTCTCTTCCAACCCAGGTTATTCTATGATTCTATGAACCTCAGTTTAATATTTTAATCTTAGGAATTATGCCTGCTAGCCTCCCTTTATTATGTCTCTAAACTATGTGCAGAATGATATACCTATTGTGAATGTTCTCTGATGTTGTACTGCATAAATTATTAACTTAGGTTCATAGCTGTCACACAGAAATAAAGTACTATATATTTTAAATAATACATTTATTAAATTAAAATTAGCAGATTATAAACTATATTAAAAAGCTAACATATAATTATCATCGTTTTAAATGGCAGGTTAAATGTATTATCATCGATTAAAAGCTTAATTCATTAATATAAGGAGAATTTCAGCACAATTTTTGCATTTGTAGTTCTTTAATTATAAAAGAATAAGTCAAATTATCTTGCTTTTCAATGATGTTCATGTAAAAGTTACATGAAATTAACGTGCAATTAAAGAAGGATAAAATGAACTTTTACCTTTGCAGGGCACTTATGTGGCTCCTGAGAGGATAAATTAAGGGAGAAAAAGCCAAGGGCTTTTTGCCAGGGTGGAAACTGATTATTGCTAAGCAGAAGAGTATTAATCAATGAATAAACTGACAAAATGTGATTTTTAAAAGTTTTTTATCTTAGTGGAAATCATCAAGAAAGTTACCATCAGAGCTGGCAGAGCTATCTGTCTTACATGACTGATGCAGATTTCTATCATATGTAATATCATGCACCTTCATGTGAGCAGCCAAATCAAGACTTAGTTACTTACTTACAGTGGCTAGTTCTTCACAGATAGTAAATGTGAGCTTTTGCACCTGTCGCAGATGTGGGTGTCAAATTTAAAGCACTCAGTGTTTCTCCTCTATGTATACATACAATTAGGGATTCTGTTTCCTATGAATTTTAGTCTTTGGGATTGTCCCCCAAACATTATTTTTTAGATCAGTAAACAGCAGCAACATGAGACAGAGAATTGTATGGAACATCCCCACTACTTGCTTGATTTTAGCACTCCTGCTTTTTGTTGTATGTTTAAAAACGACAAAATGAAGCTTGTTCCCTTAGAAACACCAAATTCCTCGTTTCTACCCAGCATGTTCTTGACCATTGTTTTTTACATGAAGATATGTCAGAAAAGTATTTACTGCAAATCTCACTATAGGAATCACAAAATCAGTGAGAGTTCCAGTGCCAATGATTGAAAATGTTATGTTTTCACCTTAGTGAGGTCACTCACTAAGAATTATCAGTTTCTCTAGACTAGTCATATTATTTATACCGAAAATTAAAAAAAAAATTAAAAATCCACTTAATGCTTAGAAATCTAGAATATTACAAAATGCAGAAGCTAAAATAAGTAAATGGCTTTGAGATGATCCAGGGGAAATATCATTACAGCAATCAGAGCTAGCAATTATGTTGTTGAATAATACTATTAAGCAGCTTGTGAACTAAGTAATGTCTGCATTTATCATGGAAACTTTTTTGAAAATAATATAGAAGACAACAAGCTCAGAGCGACAGTTATTTGGATGATCCAGAGGAAGAAGTCCGTTTAGATTAGCTTTTCTCATTCAGCAGATTTATTATGACAATAGTCAGGTATTTTGATTATTTAAGAAGTCTCACTCATAGTATCTATGACATTTTAATGGTAATAAATAACATTATTGAATGTGTTTGTCATTTACACAGAGAAATGAATTCATTCTGTTTACTGTATTCTCTTTTTTTGTCATAAAGATTAAAAAGAGATCAGTATCTCAGGCTGAGCTTCCCTGACCCTGGAAGAATAAATAGGACAGCAAAGAGCTATATTCATAACCTTTAGATCCCTGAATTTACGCATCAGTGAAACACACTTTGCCAGAGAAGGAATTAAACTAGAAACTGCCTCTTAAGGAGGGAATAGAGAAATCCATTAAGTCTCGGCTGGATTCCTTGGTGTTTCAGGGAATGTCAACAAATTAGCTTTTATTATTTGTGCCTCAAACAATTACAAGCTCAGTGATGTTTAGAATAGAACCTAGTGAACTGAAAATGCAAATCACAAAAGAACAATTTAAAAGAAAATATTTAAGGTACTGTAATTAAAATAGAATTAAAATACACATAGCAATGCTTTAATCTCAAGGCTCCTTGCATTCAGCATCTATTTAAGAAAGGGCAACTTCATCTCATTTGTGGGGAGAGGGGAAGTAAGAGAAGAAACACATGGTAGAGGCTTTAATCCTTTACACTGAAAAAGCAAATGAGTGTTTAACAACTTCCTTTTGGCAGCCAATTCAAAAAATTGTTAACTAAAAATATGATTAGCTCCCCTTAACTACTGTCACCCAGAATTTAAATCTTGCATTAATCTTTTTCCTCCATTTTTTTAAAATCAAGTCAGCTGTTTCTTCCGAACTCAAGCTGAGAATGTATTTGAACATGCCTTAGAAGGCAGCATCTGCTAGTCCTCGTCTCTTCCAGCACAGGCTGCCAAACTTAGGATCAGAAAGAAATTTTTAAAAATGCAGTTCGTGTATGGAAAGAGCAAATTTCATTTTCTTTCATTACCTTTCTACTTTCCACTCTTCATTTCTTTTTAATGTCTTGCTTATCTGTGTGCTGAGATAATATCAAGCTTCCTGATTCACCTGCTCTGCACTGCTTGCTTCCTCTTTGTTCTTTTTATTTTATTCCTCTTTAATGATCTCTTTTACTAAATATTCCACCTTTTTTTTGGTTGTTGTTTGTTTTTTAATGCAGCCTTACTGGGAAAAAATTAGAAATGGAAATACATATTGTCTTCCATAGTATAGTTTTAGAGGGACACAACATGAAAAGCTTCTGGACATCACAGATAAATCACAGTCCAAAATGACAAATGTTTGTCAAAATAGCTTCAGCATTTCTTTAAAGTAGGATTTTATTGCATGATTTAAAGATACAAAACTCCAATATGATTTAATGATATACAAGGAAACCAGTGTCTGTAGTATCGAAAAATTAACTTTTATGGGTAATAAAATGTCAAGTAGCAGCACAGGAAAGAGACTAAAAAATAAAAGAAAATCCAAGAACCTAACCTTTTAACATTCACCACTGTTAAACCCTGGTAGGAGCATTAATGATGTACTTAGAAATCACTGACACACCATACTGCGTAGGACAATAGCTTTAATAGAAAGAAATACTTAACCTATTTGATTATTTTTGTTCTTATTTATTGATGAACTATTTGGCAAAGTATAGAATTCTGAATATGAACAAAAGAGCGTCTAGTAGCAGATAAGATTTTTTTGTACTTGTATTTAAAGAATATGTTCAAGCTCACATTTACTGAATTATATTCAGTGCCTATAAATTATAATTTGAACTGCTTGAAGTCCACATCTCTCAAAGCCAAGATCGTCATGAGGTTCATAAAAGAAGCGTGCAATCAGACACTTCTTTCACTCCAGGTTAAATTATAAAATATTTGTATTTTAAGGGGATGATAACTGTAATATTACAAATGGTCACGCAAAAATAATGGAAGGAATAACATTTAAGCAGAATATTACAACTAAAAAGTGTCAGTTACCCATGAGTTTTAGCTGTGGGCTGGAAAATTAAATGTTCTCAGAGAAGGAGGTAATGTAGTGTTTTCCAAATTGTTACTTAATTGTTGATAATACTACAAGCTGTACAAAGAGCAACAAACAAATCCCTATGTTCTTCTATGGTGAGCGTTAAAATTCTATCACAGTTGCTATGAATGAGGTATTGAATGACTGTGCTGGAGGTTTTATTAAAGACAGCAATATTCTGAACAAAGTTCTTATCATATACTTGCTTCTGTATCGTATTAATTGGTTTCTTATCACATTAACCAACTCCCCTCTCCCTAATAGCATACAAAAGTGAGTAATATGTTAAAACATTGATAATACTTTAAGACTTATTAGCAACTTTCATGAGATTAGCTTCTTCCTTTTTCACTAGCACAGTAAAGCTCTCAGATCGTATACTGTCAAGTACCTTTCATATCCTATTAGTTTAAATGTAATCATTAAGACAAAAGGCAGGTCAAAGATATGATGTAAAAGTCTCACTGTTTAAGTAACTTCCTAAGTATACAGGCTTATATTTTATTACAGTAGATCACAGAAAGCATTTCTACTGGCAGTATTTCCCTCATATCATTAATACAATGATAGATGATTACGTTGTGTATAAAAGTCAAACAAAAGGCAGCATTAGCATCCTCCCTTCACAGTGCAGCCACTGTAATAACTCAGGTTCCTGGAATACATCCACTGATGTATGACTATTGCATCAATGGGTGATGATGCCCTTTTCCTGTATTTCCACTTGGTTACTCTCTGATAACTCACTTCCATACTACCATGGTATCTTAATTAAAGAATATGTTGGAGCTGATACGATCGCTGCTGATGGATATAAACACAGCTTTACAGCTGCTTTTTATTCATTTGGATAAGAAAACTATTCCCAGTTGAATTAACACAAATTTTAAATGAAACAATATTTTTTGAAAAGACAGAAGCTGCCAATTATCCTCATACAAACACATCTCTATTCATTAAGAAAGTTGAGGGGAAATTGCCAAAGACGGAGTTCTCATAACCAAATATGCAGGACGCATGATGCTAACCTGTAATGCAAATGGTGCATGATGCAAATGGCCTCCCATTCTCCCTAGAGGACAGTGGTGACATTTGCCTCAGGATCCAGCAGGGCATTGTGAGAGTGACATCAGCATTTGACATCAGCAAAAGCAGATAACTGTGAGAAAATTTACATGCATCATTGCTCACTGTTACCACTGGGAATAAGCAGTATTTTAATAAAGATGCCTATAGGTATTAGTAGCACTGTAATTTGACTAATAAGAACTTTGGTTTTATTTTGACCAAACTGTTCAAATATTGATTAAACAATCAGTAAATTCAGCACAAATTTCACAGGTGGATAGAATGTGTCCACAGAAAAATTATCTGTTGGCTTCCTCTTGCACTTAGGACGTACTCCAGATTTATTTAGAAAAGCATAAGCTCAGCACAGGTACTGCTCTTCCTGTGACTGTATCCATGGAATGATCTGTATTAATCTTTTGAGCCTACAGACAAAACTGCTGTCTGCTATTACCTGTGTTAGCATGCAAGCAAGAAAAGGGTAAAATGAACCCAAAGACATTTATAAAAGATACCTCTATAGGCTGCAACTTTTCCCGAAGATCTGGGAGAGATGGGAATGGGTGGATGGAGACACAGGCATAGCTTTTACTCAGCTGTCACACTGAAATGCCTAGCGCAGCTGAGTTAGAGCAGAAAGAAGAAATGTGTCACATATCCATAAGTGGGATAGTTTACTTTCCTTTATGAACAAGGGTGTAAAAAAATGACAGCTATGATTTTCTAAAGCACAATGTGGTCTCAGCTCTGTATTTCTGAATAACAAGAATTGTGCTTCCTTTTTCTAGAGGCAAAATTTTGCTGCAGTTATTTCTTCAGTAGAGGCTGCAATAGAGGTATGGTGCTGCAGATTGAACTACAGATTTGAAAACTGTGGAAGCAACCCTAAAGTTTCAGTTCTAAATTTCTTTCTTTTTTTTTTTTTTTTAGTCAGCTGTGTTAATAGATCTTCTCTGTAGCATTCCACCCTCTGGACTGTAGCTATAATAGGACAGATAAATCTTAATAGGTTATAAACCACCCAAATCCCTCCCTATCAAATACATAATATTTGCATATGAATGAAAGCAGAACTGTGCCTCAACACACATTTTAAGCATGATTTACATTATAGTGCCCCAGATTTCCTATTTAAATAAGTTTATAGTGCCTTTGTTTCCTCCAGTTAGATAAGTTTTGTTAATTTTGTGTTTAATGCCTATTTACCTAAGAAAAATGCCTTAAAATAGAGGCAGCAGATAATATATATTATTCCCTAGTGGTAACCTGGAAATCAATGGATTAAAAAAACAGGATATAAAATCCCCCACCAAAACCTCCAATCAACAGCCAAAACCCACAACCCCAAAGAATGAAATAGAAATAAGCAAGTTCCCAGTGTATAATGTTAGAGACACATTTTGAAAGATATTAAGATGAAGATAATATAATAATGTAAATTAAGCATATAAACGTCAATGTTTTTACTGTGATATGAAACCATTTGTCTTGACTATTACTATGGGTCCCATTTTTCAGATGGAAAGGTAACAGATACATAAACATATACCTACACCATAAGTATACATTTGCCTATGGATTATGTGGTTGAACATATACATTGATAAATACTTATATGCATGTATTAAACCAATATCAATGGTATATTTTCATACTGTCAAAGGAAAGTATTATATAACTCTTTTATTGCACACGTACCATTTCTGAAATGTAATCATCCTTAAAATTGAAAGCAATACAAGTACGGAAAGAACCAAGAAATTATTAACTTTATTTTTAATAGGCCTTGCATATAAACCAATTTGATAAGAAAATAAAAGTAATATTTAAGAAACTACATAATTAAATGGTATAGTTTTAAGCTTTAGAAACTTTTTCAAGAATTACATGTATTTGCTAAAAGAAAATTAAAGGTACTATGTTTTTCTAAACATGTAGCCTGAACATTTGCCTTCAGTACCACACCTTGCTCAAGTTAGTACACTTGGCTACCCAGCCATTTTCTACTGCTAATCTAATCTCTCTGTAAAGTATCAGCATCATTCTGTGGTCCCCTTACAGTCTTTCCAAGGGGGTTGAGTCTCCCCATCTGTTTCCAGATGAATGTCAAAACATTAGACCATAGAGACAACACGGGTACAATTAATCTTATGTACTTGAAACAAAACTACAATGTAGGCAACAGAGCTAATCAGTATAGTTTCTTTTATAGTCAATGGAGAGAAACAGATGTTGTTAGCATAAAATTTATTTGATGTCTTAGATATCTGCTTTAGGATAAGACAAATTATGTCTAGAACTGCCTTTTATTTCTGTAGCCTGTAATCAGAATGTAGATAGGTAGCTCAGACATAGACGCTGTCTGTAAGATAAATACCACTGCTCTCTAAGTGTACCTACTTCATTTTTTGGGGCATATTGATTTACATAAAATGAAGGATTCAGAGAATCCATTTCTGAAAAAGAATAAAGATCCTGTTCCAGAAAGTACTTTAAAAGTTCAAAGAGGGACAACTACAATGAGACTGAGACAAACCAATCAAAAAGAATTAATAAATGGATTTGTTTTTTCTTACTCTAGAGACAGCTCAGAGCATCTGCTTTGACTCATTCACAGCAATTTTGAAAAACAGGTATTACCCCTTCTTTGAAAGTAGAGTAGGCCTCATAAAAATGGCTATTCTGCGGTAAATAGTTCTTATTTTCTTCTTGGAGTGTTTTAGGAGTCTTAGTTTTTGTACTGGTTTTGACTGATATGAGTTAATTTTCTTCACAGTAGTTCGTATGGAGCTATGTTTTGAGTTTTTGCTGAAAAAAGTGTTGACAGCACAGGGATGTTGTTATTGCTGAGCAGTGCTTGCACAGAGTCAAGGTCTTTCCCGCTTCTCACACTGCATCAACAGTTAGTAGTCTGGGGGTGCACAAGAAGTTGGGAAGAGACACAGCCAGGACAGCTGACCCCAACTGATTATATGATGTCATGCTCAGCATATGAAGCTGAAGGAAGATGGAAGAGGGGGACATTCGGAGTGATGACATTTGTCTTCCCAAGTAACCATTACATGTGATGGAGCCCTGCCTTCCTGGAGATGGCTGAAAACCTGCCTGCCCCTGGGGAGTGGTGAATGAATTCTTTGCTTGCATGCATGGCTTTTGCTTTACTTCTTAAACTGTCTTTAACTCAGTTCACAAGCTTTCTCATTTTTCCAATTCTTTCCCCCATCCCACTGTGGTGGAATGGGCAAGCAGCTGCGTGGTGCTCAGCTGCCAGCTGGGGTTAAACCTCAACAGGTTTATTAAATACAGACTACTAAACTTAAAAACTCTTGAAATACTTCACAGAAGATAAAAATAATTTTAAAATTCTCATTCAAATAGGATATCAAAAAAGATTTTAACAAAATGATAGTGTGACTCACAATAAAGTTCAATAAACACCATTTAGAAAGTAAATTTGTCTTCAACCTGAAAAATCCTTTCAGCCAAACCTGTGATAGTAGAAACATGCCAAGGTCCTTGTTTGTCGCTTTGAGCAAGATGGGAGTCAAAGCATTGGAGCTAACTATAGAAATGAGAAAAGATATATGTATGAGCTGATATTTAAGGTGACTTTGGCTGCTAAGAAACAAGGTTAGAAGATTTTCACTCTGGCTCTGCCTTGGCTTGGTGTCAATTGTTAACACAGAGCCAAGCCAGCCACAGGTGCTGAACTCTAATTTAACTTTAACTTTCATTACACTCCTCACCACATTGTGGCCAGAACAGTAGACCTGCCAAATCTTCATCTGGAACCAAAAAGGCTCTTAATTGGGCACCAAGGGTGAAGACAGTAAGAAAGAAGTCCTGTTTTATTTCCCATTGAGAGACTGAGAGTCTGATATTATAAAGTACAATGATGAGTTCCAGACTCCTTCCATGTTTTTGGCTTCCAATATATCAGTACTTCCTCTCCTCTTCCAAATCATTAGGCTAGGCAAAATGTTTCCTTCTTCATTTTTTATTTATACAAAATCCAGGAAAATAATTATGTTTATTTAGTCAATATTAATCCAGTCACACATACACACACAAAAAAATGCAAAAGCCAACCCAGAAATCCTGTTAGCGTGGCTTTAGTACATTGCTATACTGACAATGATCCCACCAGCTTTCCATCCTAGCCCAATATTAATCTTTTGACCTATTCTACAGAGAAAAGGATAAGCAGCTGAATGCTTAAACCAGTCTGGCCTGTGGTTTCTTTTTAAAGACACCAGGGCAATATCAGATAAAAAAGCAAATGGTTAATCACCAAGTCACTCTGTCATTTGCAAAATTCCTCAAGTGCAAGATTCATTCACTTAAGTTAGTAATCTAAAAGTAAGTTGAACATATTTATATTTCCTTTATATTTAAAGGAAAAAAAAACCCACTTTGAAATTTAGGTTAATAAAACTATTTTAAGATCAAATTAAATCATTGTCTGAAGGTACCTATCTCCATTGTCTACAGAGAGAGCCTGGAAGAATAGCTTGATGAGACAACTAATTGCTAAATATCTTAACATTATATTTCATTGTAACAGTTCACTGGGAGCTAAGTGACTAATAGTCTTTCCTCCATTAAAGGAGAGGTGAAAGCTGTAAAATAACATTTATTTACTAATAAAAAGGTAAAAAATACATTTTTTTTGTTTATATAAAGCACAACAAAATGATTACAATTGTTTTCCATATAGATTTCTCACACATTGTTTCTTCAATTCAACTTTGTGATGTTTTTTGGTATTGGGGATTTTTTTTGGCTTTTTTGGAATATGAATCATGGGAAAATTGGAATTGTACCGTTTTAATGTACAAGTATTATGTTTTTGGTGGCACTGGTGTATGGTATACATATGGTATACTTGTGAACTGAAAAGCTTCTCAAATCTAGAAACACCAAATGCTGATCACTTTGTACCTAGTTCAAGACATAGGGAATTCCTATAAAATGATGGCCTCTCTTCTACCTTGACAGTATTACTATAAACATGAAATGCTGTTTGTTCAAAAAGCAGAAGTTTGATACAGGCTTCTATGACCTCTTCTCAAACCTCTGTAAAATGTTTAGATTCAAAATTTATGACAACCCATGACTACTGTCTCTGTATATCAAACACATTTTTTTAGAAAGAAAAAAACAAAAGCATGTTTTCTGAGTATATTTTGGCAAAGTAGCTATTTACCTGTCTAAACACTAACCTGCATACAACATTCTTACTACTTTTTTCATTCCAGCACTAGGTTTTAAACTAGCATTTGACTATCCTTGAAACAGACAGTTAATTTTCTCATGTCAGCTTTTCTTGCGGCTCCTTACCATCCAGAAAACTACCTTTATTTATGTCCAAGTCCTGGATGCTGCACAGCTGATATTGCAATCTGCTAATATCTGATATTTGGACAGCCAGTTGTACTTGTCTCATAACAAAACACACTTGCTCTCTAACACACTAAGAATTAATATTTACCCTTACTGAACCTTTCAGCCTGTACCAGAATCTTTAACATAAGCTGTCCAAATCTCCATCCACCCTTGACTGGGAAGATTAATAATAAATCCTTTTGATCAGAATTACTCTGTTGGGCAGCAATGGTTTCCATGGTAATCAGGTGGTAGACAGAGCTGAAGCAGATTTCATCAGTTGTAAAACAGCATTAGAATTATCCTACACTTCTAATTATATCTTAGTAGGACTGACTTTTACATACTGTAGCTCAGAGGCATAAAACGAAGACAGTTTTAACTATTGGAAAGCTGCCACGAAGAAAGAAATTGCAGTGCCTTCTAATAGCTGGGGCTTTTGGGGGTGGTTTTGGGTGGCTTTTTGTTTGGATGGTGGTGGTTTTATGGGTTTGCTTATTTTTTCAGGTAAGGGTGTTGTGAATTAGCGGATTTTTGTAAAAGGAATAAAATACGATGGGCTTCAGTTAAAATGCACCGTCTGTATAACACTGAGACTTTCAGTCAGTGTTTCATGTGCTAATGGGAGCAACTAAAACTGCTGCAGGTCTTAGGAATTTCATGTCAGAATAAATCATATGTCTTCAAAAACAGTGGGTTTAAATGTGAGGATAGGTGATTCTAGCAGCAAGGACAAACACATTTTCCAACTCACGCTGTTAGCATTTGTATTGTTTTTCGGTGGGTTTTGGGGTTTTTTGGGTTTTTTTTTTCCTGATTATTTCTGTTTGTTTCTTTAAAGAAAAAGTCCTTGGGAAAACCCAATATGAGATTTTTATTCCACAGTCCAGCTGGTTCCCCTGGCATAGCAGTAGCCAGCGTATGATAAGCACGCCAAATGAATACTTAATCCTTATTTTAGTGGCAAACTCAAGAGTTGGTTGATGCATGTTTGGAATATGAATTAAACTTGAAAAGAAGGCAGCTGTAACTTACTATATATGCCTACATTTACCACAGCACAGCTTAATTCAAAGGGTAGCAGTACATTTGCAGTAAGTATTCCTGGAAGCTCTAGATAGACTTAGGAGCGAGAGAAGGGGGAAGAAGAAGGGAATAAACATGAACTCATTACATGGAATTTTTTTTTCAGGTGAGAAAGGGATATTTGATGAGACTCTAGGATGACAAATTTGGCAGCTTTGGCTCAAACTTTAACTTTAAGCCTACAGGCATTGTGTACGCATCTGACTGCAAACATTTTTATTACATGAAAAGCTATACCTGTATATTCCCAAAATCAGGGAGTCATCTTTGAAATTATGACCTTCATAGTGAAGCATGTAGTCAAGTACAGGAAATTGCAAAAGGGAATGCTAATGCAACTTTTCTTTCTACTAATAACTGTAGAAGTCATGATAGGACAGAAGACAGACATTGAAATATTGTAAATCTATATTTTTTCCCGTTTGAAATTATATAAAGTTTAAGACTACTAAAATTCATGCCAGAGGCAATGGAGGCCAGAAAAAAGTTCAGAGTCAGTTTCCTCAAAATATAATGAGAAATGTAAACAGGATTCTAGTTCATGGAGTATAAATTATCAGCGAGTGAAGGCCATGAACATGCTCTTCACAAAGGAGCTACTAGGTTTGAGTTGTGGAACACCGGCAGATGCCAAAAGGTGGAAGGCACCATAGCAGGATTACTTGAGAATGCAGACTCGTGTCTGCATGGCTGTCATATCCTTACTGATCTCTGTTCCCAGAAGCAGCAGACCAAAATCCTTGTCTCAAGTCACTGCAGTTACAGTAAGGATTCTTGGAGCATCAGGCAACTCCAGCTGTACACACACAAGACTCCAAACCCGGAAATCTTCCAAATGAGATCTGAGATCTACACCTCCAGGATCATGTATCCAGAGGCTATGAACAGTTAAATAAATCATTCTGATGACTGTGGAGAAGCAAGCATTGCTACTTCCATTTTTAAGGTCTAATTTTGCCTGGAGATGTAGTTGTTATTTACTATTAATTTTATTAGTCCAACACCCAAGAGATCCAGTTAAATTTGAGGACCTAACTATACCAAACACAGTATAAACATGGAATAAAAAATATGTGAAAGTTAAGGCGTTAGGACAAGGCTTAGAAAACAGTTTAAAAGAATATTGTAAGAAATAAGAGAAAAAACAGAAGGAGAATGGAATAGAACTTTTCAGAGCACTAAGGGATATAAAGAGTGGTAAAAGGACTATGACCTTTCAACTTCTGACAGACCATTAGTTTGTATGCAATCAAGTTCATTAATATGTCCAAACAAAACTTCATTATTGACTGATGGCTATTCATTTGCTTATGAAAATTGATCCTACGGTCTCAGTTCACTTCCTGTTGGACAGATATCTGCATTACAACTGACATTCTTGTCGACAGTATCAAGAAGAAAGCCACGAACAGAGCAGAGGTGGATAAAACCTGTAAAGAGATTTTGATTTCTTGTAGAAAGTGGTTCGGTTGGTTGTCTTTTTCAATACAGGACTTGAAATACTCTTTCATAAAGATATTCTTTGTAACTAATCTCAGATTGACAGTAGTCCTTTCCTCAGTAGAAATGTGGTGCTCAGCAATATTTCAAAAAATGCATGTAAAGGATGGAATTTTGTATTTAAATCACTTTCATTATTCAGAACTTTCTTTTTTTAAAATGTGTGATTTTTTTGCATTAGGTAAATTACTATTCCAGTATTTACAGAATTTCAAAAACATTTGTGTCCTTGTAATAGATTATGCAGAAAGCAGCCCCTACTTCCAAATGGTAATTACAGACAACCCTACCTTTCATCCTGAGCAGTCTCATTAAATTTAGTATTACACCTAACACAACTGTAGATAGTTGTAAGCCTAAGTATCTTTCTGAATGAGGGCAAAGCTGAAGTAATTTATATAACGTAACCTGACAAGATTATAAAGGGGACCACTATAAACCAGACTATTTTTTTAAACCGGATACAAAGTTTAGCAAAAATAGTCTTTCACTTATCAGTCCATTTGTTTAAGAGGGAGGACACAGAGCAAGCAGTAAAGGAAATGAGTTCCACATTTGCCCTGTAATTTGCAAATGTTGGGTAATTAACAAATTAAGTTTAACATTGCAAGAGAAAGCACAGAAGGACAAAAGTGTAACATAATTAGAATCATATTAGAGTAAGAAGACTGAAGACCTGATTCTGCATTTATCATCAGCAATAGCAAAACTCCATTATTTTTGACTCAGGCAAGAACGGATCCCTTAAAAATATGACATGTTTCCAAAACAGCTAAACAATGGCTATCAGCACCAAAGAAAACAGATTGTTCAGAGGTTGCAAATAGAACACAGTTAATAGCACCAGAAGGAAACTCAATCACATATTTATTAGTATGAGGCACAATGTTTTGTAAGCTATGCAAAATCTTCAAGGACACATGGATTGGAATATTTCAGAAGTGGAGAAAATTTAGATTTATATTTTCTCCCATCCACTTAATAACAACTGAATTGTAACAAAAATATCCTGGGGAAATTCAAAAGAAATGTTTCTATGTGAGATTTATCTGACTAAATCTACAACTAAGACAGAGTTCCTTATACTCAGTAAGAAGTGCTAGTATTTTTAGAGTATGATCTCATTTCTTTACCAGGTAGTTGTTTGTAATAAATTGGTTGAATCATATCCTAGAAAAGCCTACTACTTTTCACTAACTAAAGAGGTAATCTAGGTAACAAGGTAAAGTTAGGTGAGACGAATCTCACAGGATGTGTAACTGGTGGGGAAAACAGGCAAAGTACATGGTTTAGGGTAGAAGCACCACTTCATGCAATTGGCTAATCAAAATGGAAGATCCTTCAGTGCGAACAGAAGACTCAAAATATTGTAAGCCTCTATCATAACCTGTAACATACCTAACATGGACTAAGACTTGACAAGCAACCCTTCAGTGTCATGATGCTGACACCGAAAATATCTGGAACCAGAGGCCACTTCTACCCCTCTGCTCTTTGTGCAAAGGAACACTTTCTTTCAGCAATTTAGCCTGAAAAAAAGCCAGCCTAAGGCCAGTTGTTTGCATCATGACAGGAAACATGCTAATCACTGAATACCTGAATATCCCTCACAGGCAAATTGTGCCTGACCAATCTGACTGCCTTCTATGATGAGAGAATTGGTTGTGTGTATGAGAAGAGAATAGTAGACATGGCATTCTTTGGCTTTAGCAAGGCATCTGTCACAGTCTCTGTATTCTTATAGCCATATTCATGAGCTAAGTGGACAATGAAGTAGCAGAAAATTGGTTGGACTCTTGGTCTTAAAGAGTGGTGACCAGCAGATAAAAATCCAACTGGCAACATTACTGAGGCAAGTACTGTTCAATTACTTTATTAACAAATTGAAGGACAGGAGAGAGGACACTCAGCATATTTGCAGATGATACAAAATTGGAAGGAACAGATGATATGCTCTAGGGCAGGGCTGCTATTTAGAGGGATCTGGACAGGTGTGAGGAATGGGCTGACAGCAACATCATGAAGTTCAACAAACTGTAAAATCCTGCATCTGGGAAGGAATAACCCTTAGCCAATGCTATAGGCTGGGGGCTGGCTGGATAGAAAACAGCTTGACAGAAAAGTATCTGAAGATTCTGGTGGACAAATTGAGCATGAGTTAGCAGCACACCCTTGCAGCAAAGACAGGCAACTGCAACATGGGATTCGTTAGCAGAAGGATAGTCAGCGGGCCTAGGAAATCAGCCCTTCTGTGGTTGGCAGTTGTGAGACTGTTTCTCAAGTTCTGTGACCAGTTTTGGGTTCCTCAGCACAAGATAAACAAAGATACATTGAATGGATCCTCAAGTGGGTGAGGGAGGTGGAGCACATGATGTGCAAGGAGAGTAAATAAAGTTCTGCTTCCTGTGAGTATAGCTTGCTCTGATGAAGTACTCTCTTGTTTCTGAAGGCAATCCATGAAGGCTTTTGCCATTTACTACATCTAGTAGAAAAATCCCAGTCAGGTCTGTCCCTGGGTTAAGGGAGTAGAGTTGTGCAGACTGTTTAAAACATTGAAGTTAAAAAAGAGAAATGTATATATGCTGGCTCTCAGCAATATAGACAAATTCATATTTAGTTCAGATAAGGGTACTTCAAAGAAATCGGTTAAAGAGGCATAAA
The DNA here is from genome assembly GCA_020800305.1 of Porphyrio hochstetteri. NCBI lineage: Eukaryota > Metazoa > Chordata > Aves > Gruiformes > Rallidae > Porphyrio > Porphyrio hochstetteri. The sequence continues at coordinate 180,756,067 of CM036905.1, read as the reverse complement.
TGGGACTGAAGAAAAATAAACTTGACCAAGACTTAAGGAACTAACAGAGTATGGTAGCCAAAGGGAAATTGATGCTTGGAAACAGCTATGGAAAAACAAATATATAAAGAAATAGCAGACAGATTCGTAGCAAGGGCTATTTGTGGAGGCAGCAATGTATTACAAAGTGTTGGTTCCTATGTGATTTTGTTTTAAAGTACCTGCCCATTACAAATAACTGAAAATATTCATCTAGAAGTACACTAAGATAGCACTCTTTAAAGAAAAAATACTTTAAAAATCCTGTCTTGCAGGCTGCCACTGAAGGTCACACTTGTTTAGTCTATCGTACAGGACTATTTTAAATTTCTATTGTTTATCCAGCTTCTATCAGAGGACAGGAGACTAATATCAAGAAATTAAACTGAGAAGACAATCTCTTTAATGCAGTTCAAAAAGAAATGTGTGTTTGTAATTTAGGCATAAACTGCAAGAACATCTGTTCCTCTCAGTGAAACCTCCCAAATTTAGTTTACGCATAAAAAGGGACAGTAGGTATATGAAAAGGAGTATGATCGGCTTTTCTAAGAGCAGCTACATGGATAGCCACAGAGCTCAATAATTTCAAAGATGATAACTGCTTTTTGGTGCTATTAAGTAGTCAAAAGAACCTGAAAATAGTAAGGATTGAAAAGGCAGATTCATAATTCAATCCTTTACACAATGGAACAGTTACAGTTTCAAGATTAATATAGTTTTGTATAACTCAGAGTACAAAGGTATGCTTTCTCAAAACCACATTTTTTTCTTTGTTGAAACTGTAATCTTGAAGTACCTGCTAACAGCCAGTGTCCTTTTCAATGTTTCACTCACAATCTAATTAATATGCTACAAATGAAAATTCCTCATTCCCTAGCATGACAGATATTATAAATTAGTATTTTTTTTTTTCCTTTTTCTTTCCCATTTCCTTCTGCTGTTGGTAAACCCGAGTGGGCAGCTAAGAACCACAGAGAAAGTTGCTGACTTCCTCCCCACAGTGGAATGGGTGAAGAGGAAGGGAAGAATAAAAGCAAGAAAACTTGGGTGTCTAGATAAAAAAAAAAAAAAAAAGTTTAATAGATATAAGTGGAAGAAGACAGGTGAACAAAATAAGTGATGCAATCAATCACTCACTACCTCCCAATGGTAAACAGGTGCCCTGCCAATTCTGGAGTAAAAGGTGGCTAGTCTTCCTAAAACACCCTTTTTTCCTTTTCATTGCTAGCCATAATGTTATGTGGTAGAGAGTGTTTCTGGTTAGCTCGGGTCACCCGCACGGCTGTGTCAGCTACCAACTTATTGTGCAATCTCCAGTCTTTACACTAGGGGGTCACAGAGAAAGAGAAGGCCGTATCACTAGCGAAGCTAGAACATTCTAGTCTGACCAGTTTGTTTAGGTTACAAATCTAAAACACAGCACCACTATGAAGAAAAGAAACTCTCTCCTATCCAGCTACAGCTGCTTTTCTTATCCCTTCTTGCCTCTCTTCAATGAGGGCCATCTCCAGCGTGGTGCAGTTTGTACTCTATCGTTCTTGGTAATACTGTATTATATATATATCATTATATTTCTCTTCTGCATGCTAATACTGAATATAATTTCTCTTTTCTAGACCTCCTGAAGGCTATTTTTTAATGTTCTAAATATAAGCTCATAGGAACACATCTTATTCCCAGCAGAGAAGATCAGTACAAAAGTACTTACACAGTTTATTACTCCAGTCTTTCCCAAATCCACTAGCTTACAAATATGAACAAGACCATTGCTTCTGCAAAATAACAGCATGAAGTAGTTCATGAAGAACTGGCCTTCACTCCTCCTAAATATTCAATAAGTAACATTTTTATTATTGAAAGGTACTGAATCAATGAATAATGTTGCATTTATTTCTGCAAAAACTCCAGCCCTCATATAAGTGTCCTTCAGTTCTGTCACACAGAGGAAGTACCTGAGGGTCACATGCAGTTTTGTATTCCTTTCATACAACTAAAACAGACCCATCAGAGTAAAATACAAATGGTTGCTTTTAAACTGGTGCTATAAGCTAATAAATAGCTGACCTCTGTCACTACAGACCCAGGTTGCTTTAGACTATTTAATAATTTTAGCCTTGCAACATCTTTGTTAGTATTGAAGTTTTAAATTTCTTTTTAAATATGGAAAATTTTGGTGAAGCCAGACAAACAAATAATGCATAAATTCTAGTGGAAATTGGATGTACCTTAAGCAGGAAGAGCATAGAAATATGATTAATATCCAGGTACTGACAGTTTTTGCCAGGAAAGCTTATAGCTGCCTCAAGTTCTGTTATTGCTCAGACCCAGAGGCTACCCGAGGCTACTTTACTTACTCTGAGCATTTCAGTATCTGTTTCGTACCTGAAGCCCATTTGAAAGTCAGAAATGGACCTGCGCCTGAGATCCCTAAGGGACCTTATCTGATAGGCATATCTGATACATGGGCACCACTGAGTTCACTGCAGAGGCAGCTCCTGGCTAGTGTGAGTGTGTTGGGGTGTGTGTGTGGGGTGTGTGTGTTTGTTCTGTTTTTAAAATAGGGAAAATATCAGGCAGGGGGGAGATGTACAAAAGCCTTTTTTCAAGAAGGGAAGGAAGTGAAAAGAAGGAAAGAGAAGGGAAAAATCAAGATGCACTTTGGCCTAAGGAGTTACTGCTCATCAGCTGAGTTTGTCAAACTTGATGTTTGCGAGCTATTAGCATAGCATAAAGAGAAGGCAAGTTTGTTTGTTCATACCACAGTTGCTGTGACTTTTTGTGTGAGGAAAACGAAAGTGTGATGCAACTCCCTTAGCTTTATCCACTTAAAAGCTTCATATCTACTATTCACTACTGCCTGAGACTCATCCAGTGGGTCATTTACAGAGGACAGTTCTTTCATTTCAAGATAGCTGGCCAAAACAGGTGATATGACTTTCTTTTAACACTAATCTAAGGATTGGAGAAGACATTTTGAAAGTGTTAAGATGAACTTGATTCACTTGTGCCTAAAGTATTGCAGAAGGGGAATGGTACAGTGCATCCTGCTTTTACTTTACTGGAATAAAAATATCCACACTCAAATAAAGCCGTACAATCATTAGAAGGCCATTCTTAGGATCAGACTTCAAACTATTTTATTTTCCCACTTAATCCTTTGCTTTTCAGAAGACAAAACTCAAGTCTGTAAATACAGATAATTCCATGCTATTCTTAAATGTGCTCTTCTAAAGCTTTGTTGATAGCATCTAGAAGATTCCTATATCCAGTGATTAGGCTAATTTAAGAAATTATTATACTGAATTATAAAAAATTGGCCCAGAAGGAAAAAGATTTGAGGAATAATTAGAAGAAGTGAATCTGCCCACTCCAGATGCTAAGCACATGGTGATATGATGAATTTACAATATTCACATAACACTCAAACATATTTGCAGCAAGTAATAGTCAATCATTCAATAAGATATGCTTGATAGGTTAGCAAGTTAGGAGTATATTTTCTTCAGAATTACTGAGCATAAATAATGCTAAAACTAACTGGTATTAAAAGTAAATTAGGTAGTTAATTATGTCTTTTAAAGGAATCAAGTACCTTACTGAAAGCATTAGTTTTCATTCTTTCAATGGCTTGTTGATTTGTCTGAAGTCTTGAAGCAAGCCCTATTTTCATGCTGATCCCATGAAATCTTAATGCAAGGGATAGGAAAGCAAATCAAGGAAACAGCAGGGAATTATTTTTCATTCCCCTGTCACTTTGTCAACTCTGATAAGCATGTGAACTCATTCTAAAAGTAGTTCCAAATCCATGAGGTGTGAGTTCATTGACAGGAAATCAGTAAGTTCAAAAGATAATGCACATGTGATTTTTTTTCTTGGTGTCTATCATCCTTCCTTCCATGCCGTGGTCTTTTAGCTCTATGTAGGGTGAGAGTCTGAGCACTGACACTGCAAGACCAGTTTGTGGCGTTCTCATTCCAGGAGACACAAAGAAGATGTTTCCAGCTACTGGTAGCAATGTATACAATAACAGTGCACTTAGCCCTTGATAGTATATTTAATATTTAGAAAGCAGTAGTTTTCTGTTTCACACATAAAACCTCTAAACTGCATGAACTATGAACTATAAATCATCTTTTGTGCTAAATTTGATCAACTCAAATCACTCCGTACATATATTCATGCAATCACATCAAAAGGAAAGTCTGCATCTAATCTCTTCACAGTCATAGTACAGGGGGTATTTGCAAAGGACAACCACTTTTACGGTCCCATTGGTCTCTGCTTACAGTATGTAACACCATTACTTCAATTATAATAACTCTGCCTCTTTGTGACCTGGTTCCCTGAGGCTTAGCAGTCACAGGAGGTTAATCTGGTTTTCTGATTTTTGATTTACTCCAAGTTCCAGTATCTTTACTTTTATGCAAGTTTCCTAGAGGCTGTTCACTGGAGTGAATACATGCACAACCTTTCATCCTCTTTAGTTCAAGCATAAACTCAGACCAAAATAAAAGCCTGGCTTTTAAAAAGCTCTACAGGAAAATGATGGTAGAGTCACCAAGTCATTAAAAGTAAACAAAATCTGGAGGGGTGCAGGAAAGCAATGCAAAAAAACTCCCTAACAAACCCAAAAATTGTGTGACTTGGAAATAGACATAGTTTGGCTCCTGTGAGCCTCTGAGATGCAGCCTGCTGCTTACCTACCAAATTCAAAACGTAGCAAATTCAAAACCTACCACTTGTTTTGGAGGGTGGGAGGTGGGGGATATCTCACTCTCCATGAACATTACTTTAATCGCAGTAAGGAATGAAATAGCTCCTGTACCTTGAGAAAAGGCCTCTGGGTAAAAAAAGCCTGCAGCTATTTCACTCACACCTTATGAAAAAATAATACTGTATGCCATTACACATATGAGTATTCCCAGCACCTGTCTTGGAGCAAATGCATAATAGCTTTTTTTCTGTAAAGACTATGAATGAACAAAAGATCCTATTAACAGCTTGAGACTAAATTCAAATATACAGAAGGTACATACATGTTTAAAAGAAGTATATTACCTCAAGTGCCATTTTGAGTCCCAGAACCCCACTTAAATGACCATATGGATATCACTGGCTGGAGACATGTTTACTTTACATAAAATATAATTCAGATGGATTATCTGCAGGCATAAGTTATATGACGATAAAATCAGTAGCAAATAAAATAGTCTATCTAGTATCTATCGAGGTGATCCCTTTAGCTGTATCCAGGGAAGATTATTTAATTCTTGACTATGATAAATGGAAAACACAAATTTAAATATAACTACTAAATGTGCTGTAAATTGGCAAGCATTTTCAAGACAGCTATTATGATGAGGAAAGCTACTTTTAAGTGCATGTCACTCAAGCTGATGTGGATTGTTTTTCCTCATGTGGTGATCATCCACTCATCTTCCTATACCTCCACTTCTAAGCCTACCTCATTACTCCTTTGGGTCTTTTTTTTTCCCTTCAATTCTATACAAAATGTAATTTTATGCATCATAAACTTAGGTATTTTAATAACGTTCTGCAAAGTCAAGTAAATTATTAGTAGCTCAGACAAATGCAAACTCTATGTATTGTATTTGTTTCTCCTGCAAGTCCTCTAACCAAATTTTAGACAATACTCTTTCCTCAATAATAGTGAAGTAAGCTAGTCCAATTAGTGTCAGTGGGTATCACTACAATATTAATTTCCATTACCCACTCTTGCATGAGATGATATGGTGATGATACAAAATAGCATTACAGAAAAATGTGTCATCTAGCTGAAAACCCCGTTAAATGTAATAGTACTGCCAGTGAGGAAAGGTTTATTGAATAATGCTAAGGTAATTGTTTGAATCAAGGGCAGGATAATTTTAATTCAAGAAAAAAAAATATGATGATGAATTTATTTTCTATATCCTTCTCTCTCACAGTTCACTTGTGTGGGCTTTGTTTAAAGAAAGATAAACATCTACTCCAAAATGAGACTCAGTAATATTAGAGATAGTCTGAGCAAATTTATTCTAATAGATGCAAAAATGAAGATACTTCCTTACCACTTAAATGGTATCTTAATTTCCACTTGCAGAGAGATTCATCATAAAGTTAATACTAAGATGTTTCTTTAAAAAAAAAAAAATCAAATAAATTCAAACATATGACAGTTGTACTTTTCTAAAAGAGTTTGATTCAACCTAAGTTTTATATGTAAGCACTGGGCTGACTCTGGTAGTAATTAAAGATTCAAGTAATTAGTCCTAGGAAAAGAGATTCAAAACACATCAATGTAGGCGTTTGTAAGTAATCACTTGTAAGAAAAAAAAAGTATTTCAAAAATAAATAACTGTTAAGGTATTTGGTTCCCTTTTTTCTTCCTCTCTGTTAATGAGTTTTCCTGTGTTGTTACAGCTGACTTGAAAATTAAGAACTTTTACTAATACATCTGGATTTATTCCTTTGGGATTCCATGGCAGAGTGCTACAATTTCCCTAGCTGTTCAAATAATTTCCTCTTCCTTGGTTAACAACAGCCTGTTTATTAATTTCCTAGAAACAAAGTATTCTGTCTCCGCTTGTTGGCTATTATGAATAACTTTAGCTGAAGGTCCTATTGTTTTGCAGTGCAGTTCTTAGCAGAACTAAGTATACTAATAATTACTAAGTATGCTAATAAGTCTTTTTACATGGGCACTTTACATAAGAGTCCTCAAGGTAGCAGGTACCTTGCTTAAATATTCACCACAAAGACTGGTAATGAAATGGATAACAGCAGCGTACATTTCTTTCTTTATAATTATTCTTCTGCTGTCTTTTATGCAGAGAACTTTATTTTTCAAAAGCAATTTACACTTAAGTATTTTAACAAGTTAAGGCCAAACTACAAATACAAGGAGTTAATTTTCCTTCAAAATACAGTGTATCCTATTGTACTACTTTAAGAGTTACTGTAACTGAACCTTCATACTAGAACATACCATAAAATGGTGCTTTATTTTGCTGCAGAATTTGGAGAATGAAAGAATGAGTGGGTCGTCTGGCTTATTTATTCTATGATCTGTATTTCAGGATATGTAATTCATGTAAAGAATGCTATTCCCCCCACCCCTCTGATTAGTGTCAGAAGTACATATACTATGCCTTAAGCCATGCCTCAATCAATAGCTGTTCTCCATAGAGAAAAAAAATTATAAGCATTGTTTATTAGAGGGAAGTAAATACCATATGCAAAATGGCAATAATGAGGATAGGCATACTTGTGAAGAGAGAAAAAAAAATATATTTTCTGCATATCTTTCAGTTTGACAGAACCAGAGAACACTTACTCACTGAATGTTAGACTCCCATCCTCCCATCCTGGTAATCTGTGGTCGGTGCCCTTGGAAGAACGTGTAGGAGGATTACTTTTTGTTTAACTTCTCTGTTTAACCTTCACAGCATTTGCTTACAGTGTTCTCAGTAAACACAGGTCTTAAAGGATATGTGCTGCTGGAAGGATGGTTAAGTGCAAAGTTAAGCAACTTTTCCTCAACCTCTGTGTAACTGCAGGGGGGAGTGTGTGGATATAAAAATGTAATTCTTAAAGAAACAGAAAAAGAAGATTGAGCAGAAATAAAGGTAATTAGCTGACAGGCAAAAGACTTGTTTTGATGAAGATTTCTCCAAGTGGATTGCAAATCTAATTTATCTGATGCCCATAAAAACAGTCCATTGTCATTTATGTAGCCTCCTGTAGATTTGATTTATTATTTTTTCTATGATAGTATTGTAGTTTTGCCAAAAGCAGGACAAGTATGTATCCAGAATTCTTGAATGAGACCAAGACTCCTGAGGAATTGGCTGATGTAGTTGCCTACCCACTCTCCTAGATATTTGAAAAGTCATGGCAGTCAGGTGAAGTCCCCAGTGACTGGAAGAAGGGAAAAAATACATCTCATGAAGTTTAACAATGACAAGTCCAAGGTCCTGCACTTGGGTCAGGACAATCCTTGCTACCAATACAGGCTAGGGCCTAATGTGATAAGAGAGCAGACCTGCAGAAAAGTATTTGGGGATACTGATGGATGAAAAGCTGGACATGAGCCAACAATGTGCCCTCACAATCGCATCTGGGTTGCATCAGAAGAAGTGTAGCCAGCAGATCGAGAGAGATTATTCTGCCCCTTTACTCCGCTCTGGTGAGACCCCACCCGGAGTACTGTGCCCAGCTTTGGAGCCCTCAGCACAGGAATGACATGGACTTCTTGAAACAGGTCCAGAGGAGCTCCACAAAGATGATCAGAGGGTTGGAGACACTGGAACAGGTTGCCCAGAGATGTGGTGGAAGCTCCATCCCTGGAGACATTCAAGGTCAGGCTTCATGAAGCTCTGAGCAATCTGGTCTAGTAAAGATGTCCCTGCTTACTGCAGGGGGCTTGGATTAGGTGACCTTTAATGGTCCCTTCCAACCTAATGCATTCTATAATTTTTTTGTAAACTTATGAAGGGACAAATTGTTGGCTAATATTACCTGCATACCCAAAACAGTCAAAGAATGGAAAGACAGATAGAAACAGAGGTTAGATTAATTGCTCTAATCCTTATAACAGTCAACGGCAGATTTATTAAGGTAATTGAAGATTTCTTAGCCATAGTTCAGAAGCTTTACATTATGCAACCAGTCCTTTTCACTGGATAAAACTGCTAGCAAGTACAGAGGGCTCCATAGCCCTTATCTTAGTGAGTAAGGGCATTTTGCTTCACTAAGGACTGAAGGATTAAAAGGAAGCAATGTCTGTTAAAGGAAAATTAAAGTGTTTGCAAACTCCATTTTCCTGTTGATAAAGAAGCTATAAAACCAATTTAATTAGCCAGGCATATGAAGAGAAATTGATAATTTTCAAATTTCTGATTATTGTGTAGATTGGTGAAGCAATTGATTTACTAAAAGAAAACAGATTTGAGTCAGAAAATCAAATGTTTGCAACACCTCTTCACACATGGATTCACTCAAACATGGAGACAATAATATCTTGTTCCTTCTACTTACAGAATATTGACAATTTTGATTTGCATTGACTAATATTGTAAAAGAGTTCTGTTTAGTTGCACAGCTATGGAAGCATGAAAATACTTTGATAGCAATTATTTGCCCTTGGTGAAATTCAGTGCAAGATTTGGAAGCTTGCATGCTTATAGCAAAAATTAATTTGTGCTCATCAGCCAGAGACTCAGAAAGTTGAAAATACACTTTTATAGTATTTACCCATTTTAAAATACAATTTTGTTGGGAGACAACAGGGTACTTAGCATAAATTTCTTGGAGCTTTTCCATTTTCTCTTAATTTAGTAGAATTGTTAGAGTATATATTTTCTAACCAATTTCTGATCAGTTTGTTATGTTTGGCTTCTTAAGACTATTGTGTCATAATTCTTCATGGCACAGAGGAAGATGCAGGGGTTCCAGAATATCCATCCCTCTCAATGGAAGTTTGCAGCTTAAAAATACTGGGACTATAAAGAATCTTTTTTCCCCAGTCCTGGCATAGAGCAGACAATACAGAATGAGTACTTGAGCTCTTACATCTTCTTACCATTGTGATGAGATTTTATAAAAAACTGGTGTTGCAGGCATGTAATCAGGTTTTGACTCATTCTTGCAACATTGCTAGTACTCTTCCTATAGATTACCACATGGAAACCAAAACAGATTTAATGGTGACTCATTTAAAATGCTACCCATGTTAATTACACTTAATTAAGCTACAACATCACAGAAAGAGAGCATCATTACTTACTAACCTGCTTTCAAGCCTCTGAAGAAGACATGTAGAAATAAAAATAAGATTATTAATTTTAGATAAACTCTGATTTTTTTTTTATTATAAATTGCAATAGAAATCATACTTTTAATTTCTGTGGTTTGGCTACCATTTTTCCTTGCTTGTTTCCACATACCTGCTGAACAGAAGGTATGAGGCAAGTGAGTAAGTACTTATCTCATTTGAATTGCGAAGCCAGTTGAACACAAAAATACTGCATCAACAGAAAAATGTGGCAAAACTTTGTGTCCTGGTTTCAGCTATGATGGAGTTAATTATTTTTTGCAGTGGATGGAATGCCATGTTTGGGTGTTAGGATGAGAACAGTGCTGATAGCACCCTGATGTTTCTAGTTGTTGCCGGGCAATCAAGGACCTTTCTCAGCTCTGCATACTTCCTTACTAGTGAGAAAGGAGGGGACGCAGCCAGGACAGGTGACCCGAACTGGCCAAAGAGGATATTCCATACCAGTTACGTCATGCTCAGTATAAAGGGGACTGGGGGGAAGAGGAGGAGACAACGCCAGGATGTGCAGCTTCTTGGGACGGTCGGGTTGTCCGGGACGGGCTGTAAGCTGTGCGGCCTGAGTTGTGTGGTTTGGTGAGAAATTGCATTGTGTATCACCAGTTTCATCTATTTTGTGCTTTAAACTTCTGTTATTGTTATATCTAGTTTTCTGTTATTGTTTAGTAAACTATCCTTATCCCAACCTGCGTGGTTCTGGTTTCTAGGTTGTGGTTTCGTTCCCTCTTTTCTTCCTTCCCTTTTCCCCCTCCCCCAACTTTCCTTCCCCCTTCCTTTTAAAAGTACAAGCGACTGTGTGGGGTGCGGCCCTCGGCCGGGGCAAAACCACGACACTTTGATTCATTCAGGAACAGTATCTGAAGACCACTTGCACTAAGCTGTGACTTGCCGGATGTACAACTCTGATTTACGCAGCAGATAAACAGCCAATGTACCCTCCCCGTCAGAGTGACATGATCATGGCTTATATGCACTAGGACTACATTACTTAGGTCAACTTAATGAAGTCACCTCACATGTACTCTCTTATGTAAAACATGCTCTGTTCAGGATATTAATTGCTAAAAGAAATCTCTAAACTACCAACAGTATCTGAACAGTCTGTGTTTCAGATGATAATTTGTAACATCTACTGTCAAAACCCTGACATTTTATTTAGGCTAATGCAGTAGCAGAATGTGAAACTAAAGCAGTATTCTTCAATTACAGTAGCTAATAATAAGTAAGGAGTAGCAGGACAGCACCTGAATCTTCACACTTTTTTGCTGAATAGTTTTCTCTGCTTAGTACTGACAACGCTGCCAGCAGAAATTTAGGGTCCTGCTATATGCTGGGTAGAAGTGAATCAGTCTCCTTTAAGTGGCTGCCTACGTGGATGGGCTGACCTAGAGCAATAGATTCCATGCAGCTGAGCAACACAATAATGCACATGTTCAAAGGGCTCTGCTCCAGGGAAGGTTGTGTGTCATGCCACTAAGTACAGCTGTCAGGAAGTACATAAGTGCAGAGAGGAACGGATGAAAAGGCAAATAAAATAATTAATCGTATTCTGTATGACTTGAAGACAAAATACATGGCTTTCCGGTGCTACTTCCATAACTGTCCATACTGATAGACTCTGACATGATCAAAAGCTCTCTATTTTTAAAATGGCAAGAAAAGTCTAGGGTGTCTTTGTTCAACCATTGTTGCAGTTCTGACAGCTACTCTTCTCAGTATGAAAGTCGGGAATTAGCTCAATGAAACTATAAAACAGACTACCATTTACAGTGATAAAGTTAATACATGGATACATAGATGTGTATCTAAACACTTTAACTTATTGTGTCTCTCTCCAGCAGTTTCAGTACAATTTATCTCTCTCTTTTTCATCTTCATATTATATTCTAGCATAAAGCTCTTTTAGATACCCAGGTATTTAGTATTGCATCAATTAGTAAATATCTTCAGGCTGCATTTCAATTTAAATTCAGTGTTACACAGTGCCAAATTATGGTATCTGCAGATATTAAAACAAAATTAAAAACTGCACAAACACAAGGAATATATATATTTAAACAAAGTTTTAAAGAAGGGATAAATGTGTATCTTTTGATGTTCTACTTTTTTTCATCATGTAATTCAACTACATCCTGAATTTGACTTTAAATTGTCCTGAAGTCCTCCTGGCTACAATGGCATCCATGCTGCAGTTTTAAATCTGAAGATCTTAAATTAGATATTGTAGCAGTCTTACACGCAAATCACTGAATTTTTTGTTGTTATGTTTTTACTATGTGTTACATACAAAATTTTTTGAGATTTAGTGAAATACATACTGTAGACATCGCACAAAAATTACAAGTTTATTTTAAAAAATATTTGCAATGCAGATGCATGTGTCAAAAATCCCCCCAAAAAACAATATGAAAACTGGTTAAAAAATGATCAAGAAAAACTTAGGTTGTCTCTGAACCTATATATAAAGGGAGAAACAGCTGGGGAAAGGTGAATTACCCAGTAGTTTGAAAAATTAGAGGTAGGAGACACTTGAAAAGCTGCAGTTTTTTTCTGACTGCTAGGAACACCTGACAAGCTTTACCTGCCTGAAAGGGTTCTAACCCAAGGAAACCAATACAGAAGACTAACCTACAGTTTTCTAATACAGACTGATGAGTAAGACTACCCATTTAGACTAGTGATTATAGAGAAGATGGTGGGCAGAGTTAGGAAAACAAGTTCAGGAAAGAGAGAATTTCAATGTTGATAGCTAAGCCAGATTCAGAATGAGGACCTCCCAGATAACATTTTTTTATCTGAAGTGCTGCTAACTGAGAAAGGAACGCCAGCACCACCTTACCATTCAACATTATTTTTCTCTGTGCACTCCAACCACTACATATCCCGCCTGGAAACTGCTATTCTCATGTCGTCATTTTCATCCCATTTAAAACTGGTTCTGTTGTCAGTGTTACCAACCTCAATATTCTATTTGCTTGAGTGGTAGCCCTCAAGGCATGCGGGAGCAACCTGTAAATGCACTGTTCTTGCATTAGGATCTGCTTTACTAATCAAGTTCAACCCAAAATAACACAGTAGCTACAGAGGTACAGCCGTCACTTTCACTCAATTACACTCACAGTTAGAAGGCAATTATTATTACAATCATTTAATAATAAGTAATTAATGCCAGGGCCCATATTTTTCCATGAGTCATAGTGTGCTAAATACATGCTACGCTTAGGTGAACATTTATTATGAAAGCATGAAATGGTCCAAAGTAAGTGCATACTTAATGGAAGCCTTCAACCAGTGTAAATGAGAATAGTTCCATCAGCTATAGAAGAATAATATGCTAGATCCAAAATAAGTCTCAGGGAAGAGAAAGAATTTTGAAAATGCCTTCTGTTGTCAAATCTTGGAAGCATCTACCTTATATCAACACCTCCACTTTGGACCCTGCAACTGCTGTAACATCTATATTAGTTGATGTGCAGAAGTAGGAGGCCTTGACGGGGCCTTGACAGTTGGTTCTCCTGTTGATTTAGGCCTCCCTTCCAATTCAAAATCATGGAAGTCCATGCTCAAAGCCTGTCTAAGAATGTCAACAAGGGAAACAGGAATTGTGTAGAGATGAGGCCTAATGCTGAGGCCACTGCCATGCTGAGGCCAACCCATCAGAACACTAAATTGCAAACATAACTCTAAGCATTGCCAATGGATGTCCCACAAGACATAGAGAAGTCTCACCTTTGGGCACATTAAAAAAAAAAAAAAATGTTCCTTCAAATCTGAAAGCAGGTCAAAGATCATATTGTATTCCTGGCATCTTGCATGGCTTCTAAGCACGAACATCAATTAAAGACATTTTCACAAAGAAGGGTAACACATTTTTTTGTGTATGTGTGAATTGCAGAGGAAATTCATAAAAAAGGGCTGAGGCCTACTATATCTGTCACAGTTGTGTGACAAGGACTGAAGGAATAATGAAAATTCCTAAAGGCAGAGAAGAAGATGGTCATGGTCCTGCAGAGGAAGATGAAATTCTCTCTGTCTGTCATCACAGACAATATGAATGGCTTGACAGAAACTACTGGTCTGTCCTGGAAGTTTATTTTGACATTCTTGTCATGATCTCCACCAGTATTTATTTGTTTCAGACAAAAAATCATTGAAACTCAATCCTAGGAGTTAGGACTGGAACCACATCTTTTACAATTTTGCCATCTTGCTAATTGTTCTGAATTTCTATCTGTTCAGTGATGCGTTTTCAGGAGAAAAAGAGAAAAAGATTGCAAACCATATATTCCATCTTTGTGGAGAAGTCTTCAGCCTTTCCAGTTTACGAAAATAAGATCCTGCCTTACTCTTTTTTTTTTTTTTTTTCCATTCAGACAAATATTTAAATAGATCATACAAGTACAGCAGAGAAAAAAGAAAGATTGAGAAAGACTATATTCAGAATATATCTATAGCCTAGTACTTGATGCAATCTTCTAGGAAATATGCATTCAAGTTTCATCAAGCACTAAAAGGATCTAAAGAAAACTTTATTGTACAGTGAATGGTTCTTTAATCAGTGAACTGTTACAAAAACTGCACAGAACTTTGCTATGCTATATTTTGTGTAATGAGAATGACTTGAATCTGTGTTTCCAGAACAGATTTTTTTAATCCAGTGAGAGGGAAAATACTCTTGCAGAAGTGAGGCTTAAAGGACACTCCTCTCAGGGCTCAATGCAACCCAAAGCTAAATAGGAGTCTGTAAATTCACTGGGTTTGTTGCTTCTCTCACCTTTACTCCCAAATTAATCTGTGCACTCAAGCTACTCAGTAGAAAATACCAAGCACACAATAAGCTACTAAATAAATTTAAAAATATATTTTTAAAGTTCTTGTGAATCACATTCTTTAAAAACTGTTTCTCCATTCTAGGGCATTTGTAATACATCAAATTTACAATGAATATCTAGGTACTCGGGGAATAAGGATTTCTTAAGTGAACCATTGTCTCTACATAAAGCTAATCTTGCAGCAATTAATACTTCCCACAATATATTGCCATGTTTCAGTGCGGTGATGGAATGAACGTTTATGTATGTAAAATTATATGTACTAAAATCAGTAAAACTTACTAAATATATATAAAAAATACTAGCTGCTTATTCGTAATGCAATGAAGGCACTCACCATTATCTAACTGGAAAATTAAGAAACTTAGAAAATGAAAAGGAAGAAAAAAAAAATTACCCCCTTCCATTTGTAATAATTACTCATTCTGAGCAGAACAAAGAAAGAAGCAAAATTAAACAGAAAGGTCAAATTCTGTTTATTACCATATTATTATATGTAAATTAAAAGCATTCTGTAAACAAAAAACCAGCAATATTTAATTGGAGACAGAATTCACTGCAGTCACTTTACAGCTGCACAGTGACAAGTTGTACTTCAGTCAGCCAATTACAGAGCTTACACTCATTAAAAAAATCAGAAGTTACCATTCCTTACAGAACAGTTAATTGTCCACATCAATGGTTTTGTGGTTGTCTGCAGTGAACAGAATCCATACTATTTCATTTAAGAGTGTTGTCCAGAAATAAGTCATATGCCAAAGAGCACAGATTTTGAAGACTGAAAGGCTGAGGTCAACCTTCCATGCTCTATAAGGAGGAACAGCCTTATGCCATGTTTAGATTTAAAAATATATATATATATATATAATTTTTGTGGTACCGAGTTTTGATTTGCACACTTTGTTAGGAAAAAAGGTTATTACTTCAACACATTTTCCTACTACATATCCCCAGAAAAAGAATATGAAACAAATAATTTGTGATAAGGTGAATCTTCCATATTTTCCAGGTTACCTAACGTACCCAATATGGGTAAATGTAGACAAAAAAGCTCAATGTAAAATATACTAAGCAAAAAATAAATAAATACATCAACTGTTTAATCAAATGGACCACTAGAAGATCTCAAAATGATCTTGGTTCTGTAGATTTACAGTCCTAGTAATTAGGCAGGATGTGATCTACTCAGTAAACTATAGTAGCCCAAGCTAAAGTTTTAACATGCCTGCCTAAAATATTTGATACATAACTGTAGAGACAGTGGAATTTTGAAGCACACACACAATTTTGCATAAATTTTGAACTCGGTAGTCATAGTATATGATCATAAATATAAACAGGCATTCTGCAGCCTTGATATGTGTTAGCTTATTGATAGAAACACCAGTATATATCAGAACACTGTGCTGCTGAGAAATTGCAAGGGGAAATGGAGAAAGAGTCCATTCAACTGCAAATGCAGAATGGATCCCCTAAGACAATGGGGAGAGAGGCTACACAGAAGTTTTCCTGGGTGATTTTTCTAATATTTATAAAATTGATGGATTTTCAAATAAAGTCTAGCTATATACAAAGAGATGGAAGACTGATTACGAGGTTAACACAGCCATTCTCCAGGGTTCATATTACAAATATCTAAATTTCATATAATTGGAAAAAGGGCAATGTTCCAGCTCTGCCTCATTAATGAGATGTGAATAAACACCTTGATATCTATACTTTAGGATCTAATAAAAAGTACAAGTTTATTGACATCCTGTATTCATGTTGATTGTGCTCCAGGCTTTCTCTTTCATGTTTCCATTGTGAAGGATTTTTTTTTTTTCTTTTTTTTCTTTTTAGCCTTTATTATCAAAACACGTTATTTGTTCTTTGCTCTTGGGCAGGAAGACTCCTTGAAGTTAAAAACAACAGTTAAGACAAATCAGAATTGGAAATAAGGCATGCCATTTTAATTAATTTTTCAGCAGTAAGAGGGTACTAACTAAAACCAGATTTTGGTCAATAATTGTACTGAATGCTTCATTATTGAACTTTTTACAGAAAAATAATATTCAACATTTCTCCTTAAAAGATATTCAAGCCTTGGCTACTCTTCTTAAAGATCAAGTCAGTTCAAGAAACTTCCACAATTTTTTTTTTAATAAAGACAGATTAACTTTTTTCTTACTCCCCTTTCCCCCCCTCCCCATCCCACCCGCTTTAGTTTTTCCTGGACTTTAAATCTCAGTGCTGATTCCCAAGCCATTGCCTGGTCATAACTGCCCACACACATTCTTCATCAACCCATTTTCATAAGATTTTGTCAGGCATTTTACAAAACACAGAAAAACCCTAAACTAATCAAATGTACACATCTAAATTAAACAGTTCTGGTGCAGGATTTGGCTTTTTTATTAGTTTAGTGATAGTCCACTATTCATTGGACTGAAGTTAATTCCTTGATGATTCCTTTTTATTCTCATCTTGAAATGGAGTTGTCTTAGCTAACTTCCTTATAGCTAAGCCTGTCCTTCTTAGAAAACATCCAGAAGAATTGTGACATTTCTTGGCAGTCTGAACCCTAGTGTCAAGCAGCAAATGAGCAAGCATTCAGTGCTTAGCCATGCATAGCAGTGGCCTCATGCATAGCAGTGGCCTCAGGATTGTTGCACGCTGGCTAGACACCATAGAGAAACTTGCATTGCTACTTCCCTTTTCAAACTAAATCTCCAAATCTGCCCATCCATGGTCACTTTGCATGGGGATGAAGGCTCAGTTTAGCCAGCTTAACTTCGGGTAATTACTGAAAGCATGGTAGGTTCCTATAGATCTCTATGAAGAGACACAGATTCCTTCCAGAGGATGAATGAAGCATCCTGTGGAAATGCCTGTTTCTTCATGGAGAAAAGCTAGGTAACTGTGACCTTAATTTCAGTGGTCTTAAAAGCCCAGAATGAATTTCAGTGCTTCAGGTAACATACCACATACCACATACCACAGGTTCCTACCACATTATTAAGACCAAGAACATTCCAAATTACAGAGCAGGAGACATAGGACTGATTTATATGGGAAAGTTATTTCTGAGAAGTGAGTACTGTAAATATTTTGAAAGTAACTGTTTTTAGTGAACAAATTAATTTTTAACTGGAAATACTTTTTTCTGTTTGCAAGTTTTCACTGCATTTTTACTTCACAAACAAACTCTGTCTTTTTAAAACACCAACCTTATAGTGCAGTTGAAGCAAGTCACAGGAGAAAGATACAGAAAATCTCAAATGATGACATAAATTCTGAGACCCAGCAGCATACTTGCTGTTAACTCAGACCACTGCAATAGGTCATTCTCAATGTCCTTCACACAAAATGATCTTTAAGGTCCCTTCCATCACAAACTATTCTACAATTCTATGAAGATTAGGGATAATTTATTTTTTTAACAAGTCCTCACAAAAACCCCTAAATATTGAAGAACTGAATTTTATTCTTGTTCTTAATTTTAAAAGAAACCCAGCTATAAGAGGAAAACAAGTAACCAAACAGTCTCATATCCTCTATATTTATTCAGATTTCTTGTTAAGGGTCAAATTCTGTCCTCTGATGCATAGCTCAGGAAAGATTTAGTTTCCAGAGGCTTGTAAGAGCATCGTCTCTGACTCATTAATTTTGCTCTAGCCCTAACTTAGTTCCCAAAAGAATTGCCACCTTCTGATAGATTTGTAGAGAGATTTCTGTCTCCAGATGGCACACAAATGCAGTTAACCTTAAATCAGTGACAATATCAAAGCAAAAGATACCATTAAACATTTCAGTGTCTTTTCCTACATAGAAGTCTGACAATTAAATGCTTCTCAGCTTCCAATCTATCAACAAAAAGAAAAAAAGAACCACAACAGAATTAAAAAATCATACACAGATGTTATACTCTACGTGACAGGTGCTCTTCAACTCTGATCTATACACAGGATTTCCCAATCATTCATTTTTGGGGACATGCAAGAGAACAGCACCGTTACTTTTAACCTAGGAACTCAGGTCTACTTATCAAGGAGTAGAAGAAAATAACTCAGAATTCATCCCAGAATAAAGTCATAACATGACTGGAGGCATGTAGCTGACTCCATGAAATGGGATTTATTCTTGCATTGCATCACAACTGTGAAATAGCCAGAGACAGATTTCAACTTAGTGAGAGAATTGAAACAAATTCCTGGTAAGTCCAGAAATTTCCTTGAGCAACCATCATAGGCTTTCTTGCAATTTGCAGCAAAGAAAAATATGGATGCAGACATTTCCATACCACAGGTAATATCTGCTGAATCTGTTTGTTGAGCTTGGAAAAGACCTCTACGATGATCAGGTTGAACCATAAACCAAACACTTCCAAGTCCACTACTAAACCATGTCCTTAAACACCAAATCTTCAAGTCTTTTAAATACCTCCAGGGATGGTGACTCAACCACTTTCCTCGGCGGCACATTCCAATGATTGATGGCTCTTTCAGTGAAGAATTTTTTCATAATATCCAATCTAAACTTTCCCTGGCACAAATTGTGTCTTTTAGCACATGGGGATAGCATACTCCTGCATCTTTAATATTTTCTCCTTGGAGAATATTCATCCTTCCTAGACTCCTTTGCCTTTCATGATTGCCTCTCAAGGGACTCTATCCACTAATATCCTAAACTGTCCAAAGTCTACCCTCTAGAAGTTGAAGGCAGCAGTTTTGCTCTTCTCTGAGAACCAAAAACTCGATCATTTTGTGATTGCTATGTCCAAGATGCCCTCTGATCATCCTTTCACCCACAAGTCCTTGTTTGCAAACAACAGGTTCAGTGGGGCAACTTCCCTATTTGGCTGCCTCACCAGTTGTGTCAGGAAGTTATTTTCCACATCCTCCAGGAACCTCCTGGACTGTTTCTTCATTGCTGTATGTATTTCCAGCAGATGTCTGTTAAATTGATATCTCCCATGCCAAAGAGGGCTAGCAATCATGAGACTTCTCCCAGCTACTTATAGAACATTTCATCTGCCTTTTCATCCTGGTTGTGTGGTCTGTAACAGACTCCCATCATGATATCTGCCTTGTTGGCCTTCCCTCTGATTCTTACTCATTAACACTCAACCCTATCATCACCATTGTCAAGCTCTAGACAAAACATACATGGCTAGTCCACCACTTCTCCTTCCTTGCTAATGCTTCCTGAAGAGTTTATAGCCATCCATTGCAGCATTCCACTCATGTGAGTCATCCCACCATGTTTCCATGGCAATTATATAATAGTTTTCCTACTTCACAATGGCTTCCAGCTCCTTCTGTTTGTTGCCCAAGCTGTGTGCATCAGTGTAGATTCACTTCAGTCGGGCTATTGATTCCACTAATTATTTTGAGGGGGAAGCCTTAATTCCTATCTGACCACTCAGGCACTTCCATAGTTTCTAACCTATCAATAACCCTTGTGCCTTTGCTGCTGCAATGGTCTCTATCCCTTACCTCCACTGAGATGGGAGACCAAAGGAACTTGCTAGAACACTGGCCCTCAAATGTTGGTATGCCATCCCCAGGCTTGTCTCTAGTGACCTGTGTTTTATCCCTCTCCCTCTTCAAATCTAATGTAAGTTCTTTTAATGAGTCCTGCTAACTCCTATAAGAAGTTCCTTTTCCTTCTTTGAGACAGGTGTACGTACCCTGTCTGTTCCCAGAAGGTCTGGTGTTGTGTAAACTGACCTACAATGAAAAAAAACCCCAAAATTCTACCAATGACATCAGGATGGGAGCCAAGTATAAGTCTGGTTCTTCCTGTTCCTCATCATTCCCTGCAACTGGAAGGGTAGAGGAGAACTCTAGTTGTGTTGACCCAGCCCCTGAATTCTCCCTTGATTGTCCGTAGACTTCTCTTAATAGGTCATTGCTTCCTACCTAAAAAATCAATAATGAATAGTAATCTGAAGGTTGTACCAGAGTACGAAGTTTTCTCTTTACATCTTTAACCCAGGCTCCTGGGAGGCAACAAGTTTCCCTAAGAAATGTGTCCATTCAGCATATTGGGCCCTCAGTTCCCTCTGTTCAGAAGTGAGACTCCTATGAAAATGACCCATCTTTTACTCTTTATGGAAGTAGTTTTGATGTAGGACATAGGCCAACTTATCCTCAGCTACACCTCAAAGCTAGATGAACCATCATCCTTGTTAATATTTCATAGAATCATAGAATCATAGAATGGCATGGGTTGGACAGGACCCCAATGATCATAGAGTTCCAACACCCCTGCCACAGGCAGGGCCACCATCTGGATCTACACTAGGTTGCACAGAGCCCCATCCAACCTGGCCTTGAACACCTCCAGGGATGGGGCATCCACCACCTCTCTGGGCAGCCTGTTCCAGCACCTCACCACTCTTTCTGTAAAAAACTTCCCCCTAATATCTAATCTACACCTTCCTTCCTTTAGTTTTAATCCATTCCCCCTTGTCCTGTCATTGTCTACCCTTTTAAAAAGTTGAATCCCCTCCTGCTTATAAGCTCCCTTCAGGTACTGGAAGGCTGCAATGAGGTCCCCCCGCAGCCTTCTCTTCTCCAGACTGAACAAGCCCAGCTCCCTCAGCCTCTCTTCGTAGGGCAGGTGCTCCAGCCCTCTAATCATCTTCGTGGCCCTCCTCTGAACCCTCTCCAACAGTTCCACATCCTTCTTGTATTGGGGGCCCCAGATCTGGACACAGTACTCCAGATGGGCCCCCCCCCTCCCCCTCCCCCTCCCCCTCCCCCTCCTCTCTCTCTCTCTCTATGACTTCCTCCACCTGGGTGCACTTCCCACAGGTGTGCTCACTACTGCCATCCAGTACTGGCATCACTTGGATGCTTGAATCTTCCCACCAGAGTTCTGTCTGGGAAGCTGCATCAGCTGTGGTGGGTGCAGAGCTTAGAGAGGCTCTGGCTTTCTGCTGGATGAATACCATAGCTGCCTGCTTGCGCCAGCAGAGCTACCGCACCTTTCCTGAATGCCCGTCCACACAAACTGCTGTGATGCACCCTGTTTGCCCACCTTCTTCACCATGTTTCAGTTTGCTCCCTAAGGGCTTCTTTTATATGTATGGGGTGGGGAGGGGGTGTTGGCTGCTGTTGCTCCTGGCCCAGCCCAGAGCTCTTCAGCAGCTGTCACACAAGCTGTGGGTTCCTGGTGCAAGATTGGGTCTCCATGAGGTTCCCTCTGTTTGGGAAACCCCTCTGTGCACCTCATGAGAGCACTCTGATATGGATTGTGCCAGCACTGGAGCTGCTCACATCACCAACAGACTGTTAGATTTGGTTACACCATATTTAAACCTCCCACTGTTGATCCAATAGCACTGGCTCATGAAGATTTGCTTACTAAATTAATTGATACTTCTGAGATTCCCAAGCAGAAGGATAAAGGCCCACAATACCAAGTATTTCAGACCAGAATAACTCAAAACTAATTCTCCAATTTTTTGTGATGGATAGAAAATACATAACTGTAGGGTAAAACAAAAAGTGAGCCGGTATTAAACTGCACAGCTTCTTGCCACCACACGTATGTTTGGATATTACAAATCTTTAATGTAGTAAAGTTAGCAGGAATGTAAATAGATTTACTTAATTCCTCCCAGACACACTGCATTTCTGATAAACAGACTGTCAAAATATTACACAGAGCTTCCTCTATTGGATTTTTAGGTAGCTGTGAAAGCACTTATTTTTCAAGATTTATTCTACTACAACCTGAAAGGACTGGGCTTTCTGTCTCTCAATTTTCTATATTTTATAGCATTGTTAGCATCATTCCAATTATGTTTGCTTTGATCTTGATGCAAGAGCCAGGATTCTGAAAAGTAGTAAGGACATCTTACTCCATGTGTATCAATGAATAATTCACTATGAAGTCACTCACAGCTCATTTATCAGGATAGCTCACCTCTATTTGAGTTGAACTGAACTTCTAAAATGATCAAGCAGTAACTTTGGAAAAATAACAGTGTTTTATTTTCTCAATGCAGAAAATAATATATTTTAAATTTTATTTTAAAAAATGGAAAACATATATGTATGCTTTACAACATGGAAAGTTAATAGAAGGATAATGAGAATGGATTAGCATCAGTCCTAAAGCTATAGTCATCAACCTTGGCAGATACATGGGTAATGCCACCCTTTAAGAAGAATGTGCATCATATTATGTTCTTCCTCTTGCTTCTCACTTTTGTCAATATTCAGTGAGTGTGAGACACATTGAAGACAAGATTTTCACTGTGTACTATAGACAAAAATCTGCCTAACAGATCAGAGAATGAAAGTACAGCCTGCAAAATGGAATCTGATAGACTTTCCCTGAGTCTAGTATTCTATCAAACCCATTTCTAAAGGTGTTCTTTTTAAAATCTAGAAATCTGTTGACATTTAATGATGCTACAACCCAGAGTTACAGAAATTTCATATACACATTTTTTTTTTTCTTTTCTTAGCTTCCTCACAAAATTCCCATTTGGGCATTATCAGGACAGACCAGGAAAGTACGGGTGAAAGAAAAAGTTCATTTTTTTTGTTGTTTTTCAGTCTTCCTCCAGATTAAACTAAGAAAACAACCCCAAACAACCAATCAAACCAAACCCAGTCACAATTTTCTTCTGGATGCATTAAGAATTAATTTATTTTTACTGGAAGTGTCTGTAAGTCCATTTATCTCACTTAAGAATTAGATGGGCAGCAAAAGTATGGTTTGGGGGTTTGGGGTCTTTTTTTTGTGTACCTTCAAAATGCTAGATATAATCCCAGGATTATTTTAACAGCCTGTGTTGAAAGAGGAATGACTTCAACTCTCCATTATTCTTGGCTCTCAAATTGTAGAGCTAGAGTTAAGCTATTGTAACAGCTTTTTCAATCTTTTCAAACGTGCACTTGAATTAAGAAGTGCAGTCAAGTTGGTAAATTTAAATTGCCTTGACTCTGAAAATGTCAGTTCAAGCTGAAACAAAATTGTTTTGAAAACTAGTAATTTAATACAAATTGACTATATTACAAAGTAAGCATATATTTGAGTATGCAAGCCCCATCTAATGTTATTCATTATACTCCCTGAGAACCTGTGAAAAATTAATATTCTATACCACTTTTCCCTAGGAAACAATATCAAATATATTATCACACGAAAAGAGAGAAAAGTAGTGCTATAAACCCACACAATCTGATGACCAATTTTGTTTCTTGTGTTATCCCCACATAGCCACAGAAGCATAATACATATGCCTCCATAGGTACTGTACCTTTCATCCTTTGTCAAAGAGCAAATATTTATAAGGGCCCAAACCCACTTCCAAATTCCAAAGTATTCTGGATACATAAAGCCCTCGGATAATTTTAAAGAAATGCATTTAAGTTGCTCTGCCTTCTATGTACAGTCACTGGAGCAAAAGAAACACCTTGAGGCCATTTCAGAACTCTAGTCGCTATGGTACTGGGAAAGCTTGTCTTTCTTCACTGTCTGGTCATTAGCATTAATAAAATAAAATAAAAAAAAAAATCTAGACCTTAGTTCCTTTGGGAATTGTTGAGGATATTCCTAAAAGATCAGTTTACCTATGTGTGATACTCGGCACCTGCCTCGGCACTGCCATCATCATCTGCTGCATTCACTATCGACTTCTGTCTGATTTTGCAAGAACAGTTTACAGTCGGGCGCAAAAATCTGCAGCACAGGCTGTTTCTTTAATATGCTGCATTTTCTCCCATTTCAAATGACTCAAGCAATGGGGCTTCCATTTCCTCCTCTGCAACACTATTAGCATTAAGTTTTCCTCTTATGCTATTCTCCTTTGTATTACTAATTCACACATTTTATTATGTGCATTAATAATATGCATTGCTGTAATAATACGTATTTAGTACTCCTTTCCTTCAACTATCAAATTTTCTTGTGAACATGTAGTTATTAATGCTTTAGAGACTTTGTCATAAGCACAGTTTCCAAAGTGGGTATTTTTTCACTGCAGCTTGACTACACTTTCTGGTATTAATTTAGTCCTTCCTATATACTTCTTCGCAATGATTATTGGCTTTGCTTTGCTGAATTATTATTCTTACTGACACTGTAATTGCTATCATATATAGCAATCTGTTTATAAATAAACATGTGGATGAACAGCAGAAAACAAGCCACCAAAATAGTGTAATGAGGAGCAATTTGCATTTAGCAGAACATCAGAAAATTGCACAAAGTAACAAGAAAGAGAAATAAATATTTTTCATTTTATTTCCAAAACTTTAAACTTCTTTTCTAAAGTATCCTAGGCTTATTGATCACTTACTGAGAATAAGCTCTGATCTGAGATAGGGGCATATCATTAACTGTGGCAGTAAAGCAGATTTGACACAAATAAGGCTGCCCAGGAAATAATTTTCCCATCAAGATTTAGTTTGTAAGTTTTCGTAATCTTCCTCATACCACAGTTTAAAAAAAACAAAGGCCTTTCAAGGTTTCTCAAGAGCAGGGAGAGAGCTACCTCCACTCCAGAATGACAAACTGGGGAAGGAACCAATGGGGACTGGGGCTGTGCATCACCCTGGAGTCCTACATTCAAGTCCCACACACTAATGAGTGGGACATGAACTTTTCTCAACACCCCTATGAATGCCAGTTACTGAATGTTACAGAGCAGGTATTTCCTCTCTCTTAATGACTGATGGGTGCAGGAAATACTGTGTCGGACAACCTTCAGAGGAACTGGAATGTTTCTGAACAAAACAATGATTTTGCCAGATTTGTGTTTTCTAACACACCTGCCTCCCTTCTTTCTTGAAAAGTCAGTTCTTACAGTTCCAGCTGTACAGTAGAAAACAAAACATAGGGATTGACAGCAGACCGCACTGGGACAGATCTCAGCTGATAAATTCTTGCCTCAGTATAGCTTAGCATTACAGAAATGGTATATCTTTATTTTTTTCTTTCCTCACAAGATATTCAGTGTTTGTGTTTCAGAATGTTTTCATCCATTAAACATTTTCCCCCTAATTTTCAGTTTTTCTTGTTTCTTCCCACCCACCCCCTCCTTAACTTTATTGCTATTGGTGGTTCAGCATTTTCAGATACATAATAAGAGGGAAAAAAACATAGGTTTGGTCTTTCAGTGAAAAAAATTAGGCTGCTTTTACATGGTTGAGAAAATATTGCAATATTTTTCAAATTATTTTATAAACATATTTTAACCAGAAGTATTTTATTAGAGAAACTCTTAATGATAGTAAACTGGTGTCTTAGAGCAAGCTGAATTCTGTTGATTTATTCAGGCAAAGGGTCTGACCCCAAGAGCCCTTGCTATAACAGAGTGAACAATAAAGCCAAGAAAATACTGTCTTTACAAGGACGTACATCAGTATATATTGAATACTGAAAGCCTGGAAATCATAATTTCTCTCAGATTCATAAATAATTTCCATTCACCACATCTCTTTAGAAAAAGCAAGCAAGTTAAATAATTAGATATATAGTTGTGGTTGACAATTTAATTTGTTTTAATGAGGACAGTAATATACCTGTTTCCAGCACAAAGAAACATTGTGCTTTGACAAAAGCATATTATGTTGTCTTACAAAGAAAGCGCTGCAGAAACCACTATTGAAAGCATAAAAATATAAAGTGAAAATATGATAAAAATCTTTCTTCTAGTGTCATTTTATTTATGAATATTATACTTCAGAGGTTGCTGGGGCATGGTATTCTTTTACTTACAGATTTACAAGGGAAGAGAAGGATCATTGCTTAAAAGAGACAGAGCTTCAGATACATTCAGCCATTCCTCCCCCACATGTGTGAATGAATAAGTATTAATCTACTTTCAGCTATTACTTTAACCACTAAAGTGACAGTATTTTATTATTTTTGTCACAATTTTAAGAAAAAAATTAAATTCTATCTGCATTAGTTTCCACTACAGTTTCCAACTCTACCAGGCCAAAGAGAAAACCTGATTCTGTGCTTATTGACTCCTTAAGCAAGCCTGGAAATTCATCATGACTGTAATTAGTAAGTGTTAGAGCAGCATTTGCTTGAGAAACATGAATGGTGTATAAGATAAAGTCATCTGAAACCAGATTTACTATTTATTAAACTGTAGTAGTATCTCCCTTAGCTTACAGGTGTCTATTTCTAAATCTGTAGAAAAAAAACGCCAAATAAGCAAGGTCCTGATGGATGGAGATCCTCAGAAATTTTACTATTCTGTTCAAAAAATAGGTTTCTTCTACAGCATAATTCCAGTGTAATGATCCAAATATCTACATTCAATAATGATCTCCCCCCAGACTTTTCCCAACTGTTTCTGGTACTGTACATGTGATTTGAATCTGAAATACTGGAAATATTTCACCATTCTTTTACTCATGGCCAATCCATACAGCTGAAACAAGAAGTAGTAATGCTGGGAAGGTAGGAAGCCATCTGCTCCTACACCAGCCTCTGCAGCTGGAAGACCTGGTCTTATTGGTAAAGACCATCATTTGCTTAGTCCTCCACCTGATAAGCAGAAACCACTATCGGACAATGGAAATACCAGGACTCTTGCTGACCTCCAATCCAGCCCAGCCAGAGCGGCTGATTCAGCTATTTCACTGTTGGTTTGATTTTTTTAATGTCCTAAAGCAGATTAACCACAGCACGAAGTATGAAAATCTCAGTGTGCTTGCACTGTTGGACAGTGTCTTGAGAAATCAATCTTAAACAGTGAAGCTTTGAAAAGATTTATATAGTTTGAACAATGAGAAATCAAAATATATAGTTAGTAAGTGGACAGAATATAAACATTTTGGGTTTGGATCATTCACAGTTCTCAGTTTCCCAGTCAACACAGAGGGAAATAGTATTTTTAAGCAAAATTAGGAGGAAATATGCTGACTGTGTCTTGTTGAGAATTAAATCCCTAGCAGTACTTCTTGTCGGACAGAGCAGAGTTATGCAGTTTGGAAGCAGAAATGACATTTTTCATGACCACCTTAAAAAAAAAAAAAAAAAAGAAAAAAGAAAAAAAAAAAATTACAGTTCCAGAAGGGTAAAAAGTCATAGGAATTGCAACACTGTCTGCAACGAAGTATGAAACAAGGTTTCGTTAACAGTGAAGAGGACTTTGGGACTTTGGTTCTTTACTTTGTAACTTGCAACAAGGCCCAAGAGCAGCACAATGTCCTGAGCTATTAAGTAAAGAGATTAGCTGTAATGATAGAAACTAATTTAGTGCATCCCATTAAAACTCAAAAAGATGTTGCAGTTCTTGAGGATTTCTCACCAAAAAAAAAAAGATAATCATGGATGTGTGGAACAGGGATATGACCACTGCTCACCAACTTACAGACCTGTATCACTACAGCCCCTCTTGCTTCTTGTCCTTCACATTGAATTCTGGAACCAGATTTTTGTTTGTGTAACTCTCAAAAGTCTCTTTAACCTAACTTTTACATAATCTTCGTAAGACTGTTACTGTCTTTTCACATTAAACATTTATTTCCAGACTAAATTACACAGCTGCTTGCTTCCACCAATAAAATTGTTTTGCTGGATTTATTTTCTTTAGGTTTTTTTGGTTTTTGGTTTTTTTTGGTTTGGGGCTTTTTTTCCATTTCTCTCTTATATAATGGTGACAAGCCTTAATGAACATATGCTGCATCAGTGCATGAACATTTCTAGCAATACACACTAAGTTAAGCTTGAATTCCTTTAACAGAATTCCACCAATACTCCTGAATAATGCATTTATTAGACTCCCTACAATATAACCTATAATTTACTGTACAAGATGTGATAAATGACAAAAGATGAACTCTTTTGAATATTTGGAATGTCATTCGATATTCATTTCATATTCACACTTAGACAAAGTACCTTGCAACACTTACCATCTTTGCAAAATAAAAACTAGCTCTAGTTATTAATATCTTTATTTAAATGCAGATCTTGATTTCCCCTGGAGACTGGTAAAGCTCCGGCACTGAGCTATCAGGGAAAAAGCAAACTTTGAGTCATATATTAACCACAAAGAAAGGATTTTTTCTAAGGTTTAGTGCATTGAGCTTTTTTCTTTTCTTTTTTTTTTTTTTTTTCCTTTCTGGTGTGCTGGCAATCTATAATTGTACGTTTGCCTTTAATACCATATTGTACTTTCACTCATAGGACACTATGAAAAGCAACTGCTTTTATATCATGAGTCAGTATGCAGATTACCATCTATAAATGTAACACTAATAGGGATGATAATGCCTGGCTCTTCTATAGCACTCTCTTATCAACATAATTCAGTAAGTCTTAATTGGCAAGATAATTATCTTTGGTTAATGGATAGACAAAGTGAGGCACTGAAGGAACTTAAAGATTTTATTTCAATGTTTGCAAAACAGGGTATTAAGTATTCTTCATAAATTTGCTATTTATGAAGAAAGAGGAAGCTGGTGAAAGATATTGCTAGGCCACCCTCCATCACTTTTGGTAACTTGTGGAAAATGGGAGAGCTGCCTGACAACTGGAGGAAAGCAAATGTTACTCCAGTCTTCAAAAAGGGCAAGAAGGATGACTCAGGTAATTACAGACCAGTCAGTCTCACCTCCATCCCTGGAAAGGTGTATGGAATAACTTATCCTCAGTGCAGTCCCTAGGCACATCAAGGATAAGATGGTAATTAGGAGCAGTCAACATGTTTTTACCAAGGGGAAGTCATGTTTGACCAGTCTGATAGCCTTTTATGAAGACATAGCCAGGTGGATAGATGATGGTAGCGCAGTGGATGTGGTTTCCCTTGATTTCAATAAAGCGTTTGATACTGTCTTCCACAGCATCCTCACGGCTAAACTCAGGAAGAGCGGTCTGGAGGATTGGGTAGTGAGGTGGATTGTTAACTAGTTGAAGGAAAGAAGTCAGAGTTGTGATCAATGGGACAGAATCTAGCTGGAGGCCTGTATCTAGAGTCCCTCAGAGGTCGGTACTGGGACCAGTACTATTTAATATATTCATCAGTGACCTAGATGAAGGAACAGAGTGTGCTGTCAGCAAGTTGGCTGATGAGACAAAACTGGGAAGAGTTGCTGACAAACCAGAAGGATATGCTGCCATTCAGCAAGACCTAGACAAGCTGGAGAGTTGGGTGGGGATGTAATGAGATACAACAAGGGGAAGAATAGAGTCTTGCATCTGGGGAAGAACAACCTCAGGTACCAGTATAGGTTGGGGGCAGACTTGTTGGAGAACAGCACAGGGGAAAGGAACCTGGGGTCCTGGTGAACAGCAGGATGACCATGAGCCAGCCATATGCCTCTGTGGCCAAGATGACCAATGGCATCCTGGGGTGTATTAGAAAGGGTGCAGTTAATAGGTTGAGAGAGGTTCTCCTCTCCCTCTACTCCGTCCTGGTGAGACCACACCTAGAATATTGTGTCCAGTTCTGTGTCCCTCAGTTCAAGAAAGACAGGGAACTACCAGAAAGGGTCCAGTGCAGGGCCACCAAGATGATTAAGGGAGTGGAACATATTCCAAGATGATTAAGGGAGGGAATGCTGAGGGAGCTGAGTCTCTTTAGTCTGTAGAAAAGGAGACTGAGGAATGACCTCATTAATGTCTATAAATATATAACATGTGAGTGTCAGGTGGATGGAGCCAGACTCTTCTCAGTGATGACCAATGACAGGAGAAGGGGCAACAGGTGCAAGATGGAGCATAGGAGGTTCCATGTGAATGTAAGGAGAAACTTTTTTCACTGTAAGGGTGATGGAGCACTGGAACAGGCTGCCCAGAGAGGTTGTGGAGTCTCCTTCTCTGGAGACATTCAAAACCCACCTGGACGCACTACTGTGTGACCTAATCTAGGTGATCCTGCCCTGGCAGGGGGGTGGACTAGATGATGTTTCGAGGCCCCTTCCAACCCCAACCATTCTGTGATTCTGTGATTCCACTCCAACGGTTTAATTGAAAACAAAAATATTATAAAGGCCCATAGAGGGTGCTGGCTCAAAGTGTTTTTTTCTCAGTATGCTGTCAGTTGGCATTGAACTGGCACAGAACAGGACAATATATTTTAAATGTCATGTTCCAGGGAATTTAAAGACTTTATTAAAAAAAAAAAAAATAACCTAGTCACAAAAAAGTCAACCAGTACAGCCACTGAAATGGAATCCCGGGTATTTTTCCTTACTATGATAACTACAAGGTAATAATTGCTCTTTAATCACAACATAAGCTTTAATTAAATCACTGTACACGCCCCCCTCTCCCCACCCTCCAAAGCCTGAAAGAAATGTTATAAAGCTGTAGACAGCAGAAAAAATGTTCTGTGATTTAAATGGAAAATCAGAATTACCCTGGTGCACAATAGCATGGGTTTTCAATCTTATTTAAGATTTGAAGCTGTTAAATGGTTAAAAAAATGACACAAAATATATCCGAGATGCTGAACACTTTTTACTATGAACAAGAAAAAAAAAGTCTAAAGGCTGAAAATATATT
The DNA here is from genome assembly GCA_020800305.1 of Porphyrio hochstetteri. Lineage (NCBI taxonomy): Eukaryota > Metazoa > Chordata > Aves > Gruiformes > Rallidae > Porphyrio > Porphyrio hochstetteri. The sequence goes on along the minus strand of CM036905.1, from coordinate 180,724,909 downwards.
TCCCATGTACAGTTATTTGCTTCATACTGCTCTGGTCAGCACTGAAACAGAGAATATGACCTACAAGATGTTTTGAGGCTCTGTTTTAGGAGCCATAAGGACATTTGTTTGTACAAGTAGTGGCTATATTGCAAAATAAAGATGGGTGGTTTGTAGACATTAGGATAATATATATCTTTTAATAAGAAAGACCAACATGAAGGAAGAGAATTTGATAATCTGATTTAAGATTTATACCTACTTGATAGTGAACAAAGAGTGTAAACCAGAGGAAGAGGATGCCAACTTATCTCTGCAGGTTAGAAGATTTAGAAGCATTCTAGAGCAGATGAGAATGAACAAGACAAGAGAAACACAGGTTTAGAGGTCCAGGGAAAAATCCACATGTGGAAAAGTTCCTCCTATAGGAAATAAATCCTGTTTCATGGGAAGGAACAGAAAATAGCTGAAAACAGTAGCCTAGCTAATCTTCCAGGATAGCCATGGCTTCTCACAAACAGAAAAAAAAAAAAAAAAATCCAATTACTTATTACCCAGGATAGAAAGAGTATCCTGCTTTAACAGACGGCTAATAGGATGGTTTGGTTTGGTTTGGTTTTGGGGTGGAGTTTTTTGAGTGAAAGTAACTGTTTTCACTTAGGAATGCTAGGGATGTGCTGGAATGTCTAGTGAATGAAAAGACATAACCATTTCCAGATGACTCACCTAATCATTAAATGAGTACTACCCCTGAACATGAGAGATGGTATTCCAGTTAATGAGACTCTCTCCAGGCTGTTTCTTCCACCAGGAGAGAGATTCCAGATGATTACTCATTTCATTTTAAGAGTGCCACTAAATTTGGAGAATGGAAATACCTTTCTGCACTGAGAAAGCCTATAGAGTAGCTTAGACAGGGTGCCTGGTTTACATTTCTAAAATAAATATTATCCACACCATAAATACAAGATTATTTATGTGTCTTTACTCACTGCACAAGAATTTATGGGTGATGGTCCATTTTAGTACAAGTGCCATTTCTCCATCTGAATTCATAGAACTTGTGGGGAATCAGCTGACTCAGCCAGTCAAAGGACATTAAACTAACAACTACCAAGGAGGGTGTAAAGGAGAAACAAATGAACACTCATTTAGCACAAAATCAAGATGTCAAGAATAAAATTAATCAAGGCACCAAGAAGCTTGAACAGAAATGCTTTAGTTGCCTATATATGAATGCTAGAAGCCTAGGTAATAAAAAAGAGAAATTGGAATTGGAATTGCTCTTTTATGATCTAGCCGGTATTACTGAGACCTGGTGGGAAGATTTGCATGAGTAGAATGTTAAAATCACAGATATACTGTATTTAGGCAGGATCTAGTGAGCAAAAAAGAACAAAGGTTCTTTATATCAAAAAAGGGGTATTACTTTCTCCTGAGTTCTGTGGTAAATCACAAGAAAACCATTTTGTATGTTCATAGATTCACACTCGAACAAACAAAAAGCTTAGGTAGATACTAATTGGTGTCTGTAATTGACCAACAGTTTAGTTTAGGGAGAAGGATGATTGGCCTGTACAGCACTAATTTCTGCTGCATAGGTGGAAAAACTGCATTACAATGTGTGACTTCAGCTTGAATGGCACATGTTGGAAGTCTCATAACCCTTCTGATTTAAAAAAAAAAAATCAAGAAATAAATGGTAATAAAACAAATGTTGCATGCTAAATGTTCTATTTTTGTTACAGTTATGTCAAACAACCAAGCAATTCTAAAAATAAATGCACATATAGACACACATCCCCCTCTAAATGTTCCTTTTTTGCACAAATGATTATGGCTTAATTACATCTGTCACTGGTAAACAACAGTAAGTCCAAACAAGTAAGACATGCATTCTGATGAAGTGTGTGGATGACACCAAACTGAGGAGAGCAATCAATATGTTGGAGGACATGACTATCATTCAGAAGGATTTCTACAGGCTGAAAGAATGGGCTTCCAGGAATACCACAGAATTAAAAAATGACAAAGCCATAGACCTGCATCTGCAAAGACAGAACACCCTGAACTGGTACAGACAACCTGGCTTGGGAGCAGCTCTGCTGAAAAGGACCTATAAATCCTGATGGACTGGAGGCTAAGCTTCCTTTAGTAGACAATTATTATTCTTCCTGACTATTTTACCGTAGCACTCTCAAAGACTCCAGTCAAGAATGGAACCCTAGGTTAAACTAGAACATGGCATCTTCACCACCAAAACAAAAGCCAAAAGTGATCACTAAAAGCCATAAACAGAGTAAATATATACATATCTTTCATTTAGAAATTCAGTAAAATACATGACTTCACTAAAAAACATCCATGGAACCTGGAACAGCCCTTTTAAAAGCCAGTTCTTAGGATATGAATGTATTTTATTACTATTTTTCTTCTCTGTTCTGAGTACATTCTCAAAATGACATACTGCTAAGATTTAGAAAAACCCGCTGCCTTGAAGGAAGAAAAAATGCCTTCCTTCTTAACTGGCAAACTAGTATGAAACAGATTCAATAAAAGGAATGTGAAACATTCCAGATAAGTTATGTTCCAAAGATAAAAAGAAAACTAAGCACAGGCAATAACAAAGTTCACTGTTGTGGGGCATAACACTAATCCATAGGTCATTCTTGCATCTGAATTAACCTGGGTTTTTTTTAACTCTTGGATAAGGAATTCAGCAAAGCATTACTAAGCTGTACTAATTATTGCAATACATTATTTATACACCTTTTTATCAATTCCTACCTACGTAGGGCTTTTTCTGGTTTTGTTTTTTCTTAGGGAGTCATGCTATACTAATAGTATTGCACGCATTACAACAGTGGGAGGCTGTGTAAGAAATGAAGGGCCTATGACTGAACTTCTAAAAAATCAGAGGCAGAAGGGAAAAAGAGGAGTACCTTAGGAGATTTTGAAATAGCTTCTTGCTAGCTGGTGCAATGCTTATGGTGTGAATTACTGGTTTGAATTAGAATGCATTCCTTTTCTCAAGATGGATAGAAATAGTGACTACATTTTTGTTGTTAATTATTTGTAATGTAATGTTTCTTTCACTGGGTCTTTGCAACTTGATTTTTAAATTCATGGATTTTTATGAAAACTAATTTAATTTGCAGTAGAAAACCAGATGTTTTTTATTAGTACATCTTCTTTCTGTAGTTTCAGTCAATTTAAAGATGGTTTATATATCCTACAACATGCAATTTACTGAGCCTTCTAATTATACTAGGAAACCTCCAATATGAAAACTTTATTTCCTTGTAAATTTATAAATTTGGAGTTTCTGCAATATTATCTCAGTGCACTACAAATGAAAGCAAAACATCACCTTGTTCTAAACGATCCTCACAGAAATGGCAAGTACTTGAAAATAATTAAGAATACCTTTACAGCTGAAAAAAAGTCTCTGAAATGCTTGGTTCCATAGCTGTATGTGTTCTGCCATCTGAGTTAAACAGCACCAGAGAGTAACAGTAATTGTCAGTTGACCTTTTGATTAGACTAGTCCTATTAAATGTTATGAGAGTAATCAATTGGTATTAAACAATGAGCAAAACAAGCAAACAAAATAATTTCATTAAATGACCTTTTTTAACAGTATTAGCTTGAGAAGGGTATTTTTGTTTTTAGCTTGGCTGTGACATAAAACAATTCGCTGTAAAAATGTCCAACTACAATAAGGACAAAATCACAGTGGTTATCTGAATCCGGCAATACTCTTAAAACAGTTTTTACATTTTCCTGTGCACCCCTTCCTCTTCCATCATCCTTATCCCTTCCACCCCAACAGGACCCATCAAATGCCAAGGTTGAGAGCAGAACAGAAGCCCAAAGAATTGCATGTGGGTCCATGCATAAGGACGCTTTGCATAAGGATGTTTTGCCTGACGGAAGTAGTTGTTGAATGGACCATGTACAGTGATGCAGATAGTAATATCCCTTATGGACAAGTTAGGGGTATCCAGTCTACAGCTTTAAAGCTCTTGGAAATGTCTCTTTTGCTAGGGGAAAAAAAAAAAAAAATCCTTACTTAACATACATATATGGCAGTATGCTACGCAGTTCATTTGGTTATTTCATTAGTTATTTTTCTTACAGCATATTCAATTGCCATGGTAATGATTTTTTATGCTGACCTGAGGCTAGCTATTTTTATTGCAGGGCATTCCATTCACTCTTCCTCTGAGATAGATCCAACTGTTCAGTTTTGCTTCACAGTCCCCCGACTCTGAAGCGTAACTGTTCACCTTTTAAAACAAAAGTGGTTCCCCTCCGGGTACAATAACAAAACAAATTGATGGTACAGCATATACAAACTTATTTCAGCCTTCGGAGACTTGCTTACTGCCTTTCATACTCAGACACACATAAACATGGTAATTCACTCTGATTTTATGAATTGTCTCCTGACTATCATTGGGGAGTGATGGTTAGGCAGTGCTAAATGAAAGCATCTAAGGCAGGTTGAGAATGACTGCAGTGTGTCTCTAAAGATAGATGAGTTGGCAGGTAATGTTATAAATTACCATCGGGTGCCATTCACAGACGATAGGAGCTTCATCCTGCATGACAGTCATTGATCCGATGCAGAACTAAGATGCAACCTTTGATGACACTCCTTGAGGATAAAAGGTTATGCTTCACATTTAGTTATGAATAATAAGGTCATGTTTTAATTAAAGTAGTATCTCAGTGGAATATTAGGGCAGTGAAAATGTACAAATTAGTATGACTTGTATAACAATTGTTGCTGGAAAACAGCCTAGTGCTGAAGATAATAATGCAGAATAGCAATTCAATTACATTAATGAGGCAAATAGCCCACCTCATTAAAAAGAGCTGAACTATTCAGACTCAAAATTAAAAGAAACTATTTTTTTTTAGTTTATATTTGACACTAAAACCAGCAAAACAAAAAAAAATTACGTTAAGTAAGGCAGAAACCTTGAGGCAGAAACCAATATTTTGGGATACAGTAATTTCAAAACACTTGATTTCAGAAATACTTTCTGCAAAAATTAATGTCCAAGCTAAAATAAATTTCAGATTGATGATTTAAAGAGGTTTCAGAATCTTCTTTTCTGGTGAACTCAAGGGATTACTTACAATTTTCTTTCTTTTGTACAGTCCCAACAACATTCCTCACCAAGTTTTCTGAAAATAATACTGACCATATAATAAATGAATGTATTCACAAACTGCAATTAAATGAACACTTGCATACTGCTCATAAATATCTCTGAAAACAACCCTATTGTATAGTACAATATAATTCATAAATATTTGTGACAATGATCTAGCCAAATAATTACGCTTGTGCTAAATTTAAGCATAACTCATACAACCAACTCAAATTTTAGAAAATTAATTAAGGGAAGTAGGTTGGGATAGAGATGCTATGTAGTCTACTCAATAGACAATGAATAGCACATACTCCAGTTGATACTCTGTAAGGTGATTTCACTCACCCAAGTCTCAGGAATTAACCTGTCATATGGCTAGTGCTATAAAAGGTCAGGCGTGAAGATTTAACAAGAAAGTACCATTATTACCTTTTGCATTCTGTCAGTATGGCAAACTTTATTTATTTTTTCTTTTGACATACTGCAAAGCATGTGCCACCAAGCCTGTCTTTCTTTCCACCCACAGCTGTTCTAGCTTATGGTGTCCTCAATCCAATCTAAATGTTCATTTTGCAATTACTCTGCTGTCAAAGGATAAGTGAAATATAGGATATATACACAGTAAGTACTTAATAGCTTTAAAAATATACTTTCCATCATAATGTCACCAGTTGCTTGTCAGAATTAGCAAATTTTAAAATGTTTAGTGCTCAAACTAGCTGAACACATACAGATCAGAAAACAGGGATAGTCGCACTGTAGGAGGCTGGCTATGCAAATGCTTGGAAAACAAAAATTGCTCTGAAAAGGCTGAAAACTCAAGATCAGATTGGGAGGTCAAGAGATTATGGAAATGAGCTATCCACCCTCTGTGCTGCATAACAGATTTTCACTTCCTTTGCTTTTCCCAACATGGTTGGCCAGACATAAGGCAAAACGCAGTCACTACAGACACAGCAATGCTCGCTGTGGGGCTCTTACTGTTTGGACACTTAAAGAAATGCAAAACCTCAAGGCAACTCAAGGACTAGACTAGTTACTTTGCACTTCAGAACTGCTGTTAAATCAAGCAAAATTGAGGTAGAGGCTGTTACGAATTTGTTTATAACTGTCTGAAGATATAATCCACAGCTTTGCAGGGCAGATGCACGTGTTTTTCATTTTGACAAGAAATAAGTGACATTCCATATGAAAAATGTAGATCTGCTGAATATTTAATTTACATATGCTCTAGATTGTTGCTGCTATCAGACTATAGCTAAAATTGTTAAATCAACACATAGAATGGACTGAGAATCTTTTTTTTTGAAAGCCACATAAAATCCTCCAGAATCATTGCCTAAGCATTTAGAATGTTATTTGTTTCCTATAATTTTTAACTCAACTCAGTTTCATGATAACAGACACACGCAAAATTAAAATATTAACTATCTAGCATAATGTGGTAAACTGATTTTTATTTCTTCCAGTTTTAGTGAGGAAATACACATTACTTGCATAAAGAAAAATAAAATATATAGTATGTTCTAAGAAATATTCTGGTTTCTAATAGTCATATTCCATGATATAAACTTCTGCATTGTGAGGAAGACAGGGTAACCAAACACTACTTAATAGCACTACCTTCCAAATTAAACAGGGTAATTGTGGGTGTACATGGGGATGCTGATCTTCAAAAAGGGCAAGAAGGAAGACCCAGGAAACTATTGGCCAGTCAGTCTCACCTCCCTCCCTAGAAAGGTAATAGAACAGCTCATTCAGGGAGGTCATGAATAAACTCTCTATGACCACTTGATACAAGGTTGTAGCCAGGTGGGTGCCAACCTCTTCTCCCAATTAACAAGAGACACGAGTAAATGGGCTCAAGTTACACTAGGGGAGGCTTAGATTGGATATTAGAAGTAATGTCGTCACTGAAAGTGTTGTCAAGCATTGAAACAGGCTGCCCAGGGAAGTGCTTGAGTCTCCATCCCTGAAGGCATATTACAAGAGGCATAGGTTTGACACTTAGGGACGTGGTTTAACGGTGGATATGATAGTGCTAGGTAAACAGTTGGACTTGATCTTAAAGGTCTTTTTCAACCTAAGCTATTCTATGATTCTGTGTTAAAATAGAGTGAACATACAAATGCTACCACATTTACTTCTCTTGGTGGAAAAATAAAATTCAATAAAATGCTGTTTTCTGGCAATAGTCCATTTGCATAAGTTTACTTTTTCTGGGGCTTTTTGCTTGATTTTTTCATGGCAGAGAAGAGTGTGGGTTTGGGGGTTTTTTTGTTGTTTTTCAGGGGTTTCTTGTTTTATTCCTGTTTCTTCATTGATCCACTCTTTCTTGTGCAGAAATATGGATCAAAGAATCATCAAAATATTGCAGTTCTGAACCCAATATAAATGGACTGTAATCACTCAGGCACAGCAACATCTATCAGCAAAAGCTAAAAGCCTTAAGAGGAGAGACAAACATTAAGGTAAGAAAAAAAATGCATGCAGGGGTTCACCTGTCACCTACAAACCCACAGCCTCTGAAATGGTGGAGGCTTATCTGACACATAAACAACTTGGATTTGATTTCCAAATACTTAATGGCAGAAGCTCAAAAAGCCATTTTCAAGCAATCTAACAAGACATATAATGAGGAAATTGCAACAGATTTCTCTGTTGTTGAGAACACTTCGCATGTGGAAAAGTTACGGATACATGACTAGAAAATAAAAAGAAATAAGGTGGCAAAGTAAAACAAAAGAAAGAAATTGAAAAAGTCTAATAGCATATACTTTTTTAATCTGAAGGCAAAGGAGACTTGAATGCTGAATTTCCAGTTTTAACACCATCATCCCAGTAAATGCCAACATTAACACAAAGTCCCTGAGAGCAAAAAAGTTTTTGAAGGTGCAGAATATTGTTTGACGCTCCTCTTCATTATGCCTTAGTAGAAAAAAATGTGTAGAAACATACTGAAGATCAAAAGTCTAAATAATTATCTGTTTTATTAACTCATTCTAAAATTAAATTTTACTGATGTCCCTGCAATACATACTTCAAGGGTACATTACCAATATTTTAATATGTTCATTTCAGTGAAAATAGTATTCACCCTTTGGTGACTGTTTAATTACCACATCAAGAAACCTCAGCCTTTCTTCACCCTTTTGGCAAAAATAATATTCCACTTTGTTTTCTTTATTTAGGCACTTACCCTTCAAAGACGTAACATGGAGTGTGATATCAATACATTTATTAAGAGGAAAGTTGACTTTTTGAAGTACAAAATTGACCAATGGGGTTTGGTAAGAAATATCTGAAGGAATCATATATCACATCAATGATAATATTTAAAAGTTTCCCAGGATTTACTTATGTATTCACCTTTATGCTACAGTTAAAACTAATGCTATGTTGAAGATTCTTTTAAAATCTAAGAAAGGATGTTGTATACTGAAGACATCCCCCAAGGTTGTTAAAATGTATTAACGCTAGCATTTCATTTCTGCTGTTTCCCATTTGGGTTATATGTATTTTTCCCTTCTTGTGAAGCATGCGAGATCTGCTGTATTGGCAGTCATCTACATTTGGTGTGTTGGTTAGGAAGCAACCCTAGCATTGGGTGAGCCAGCAAACTTTTACTCAACACATTAGAAGTCTTCTCTTTCACAGATCTATGTTAAAATAAAAAATTACTCAAAAGTTGTTTTAAAATCACAAGGAAAATTAGTAGGGGGAGGCTTGTTTAATTGGTTTTGTGGAGGTTTTTTCTTACTCAGACCTGATGGTTGATTTCAATCAAAGTACTGTTTTTATGACTACAGAGACTTTGCTAAATGATTAGGTCAATATCTAGCAAAGCACTTAGTATTTGGGTTTGGAATTTATGCGGAGATCCACTGATCTCAGTAAGCTACAGGAATCAATCCATTAGAAATAATTTGGAAAAAAAAAAAACACCAACATTTCGCTATGCTTCAAAAAATGGAAGAGGGAATGATGCTCCTTCTACCATTCATATAAGTCTAATTTGTACCATTGTTTTCCTTTCTATCACATATGACTAGGAAGCAAACTAATAAGAGCAAATGAAATAGTATGAGGCTCACTAATATAAATACGAATCTGTCCCTTTTTTTTACATTCTGGTCTTTATTCCCCTGGTTTATTCCTCCTACTAATTTCTGAAATACAAATGTTCTTCTTATTAGAAATCTTACAGGGAAAGCCAGCAAATTATCCCCTGGAAAACTTCAAAGGAAACAGCACATAAGCTTACCCCACAACACACACGCACGCCTCCCCACACACCCTATATGCAAATATCTGCACAGAAAAGATAATAAGTGAGATTCTAATATGAAACTGTCCAAAGATGCATTTCTACATCGATTTAAAAATACAAAGTATTGGTTTTCATTGTTTAAGATAGAAATGTTATTTTTTAACAAATTACATTTATGCAATTTTATGATTGTTCAGGACACACTGCAATATTTCAACTTAATAAGTAAAAGATCATATAAATATTTTGTCATAACAACTTCTCAGAGTCAGATTTATGCCATGATGCTGCAAGGACTTAGTTTTGTCTCTTATTTATGTTACATGACAATGAAATATTGCAAATCCATGCAGGATTTTAAAATTAAAAAGTTGTTCTCACTCTGCTAAAGCTCCATCTAATTTACTGCCATTTCTCCTTTTTGCCTGGAAGAAAAGGTTCCTTTCCTTTGCATCTTACCCTTTTCTGGTTCCTGGATGAAGACACAGTTAATGAGGGTTCAGACTAAAAAGGAGGTGGTGAAGACCAGTGCTTGGCTATCAGGTTCCACTACACTGAACAATTACAACAATCTTGTGGTAAACCATGTTCTGATCTGAACCTAACCCTAGAAGAGATAAGGAGAAACCCCAGAGAAAACTAATTTGGGGTTGAGATAAATATGAGCAATTCGTACCACAAGTGTGAAAGTCCCAAGAGTGGATCACAGGGCCTTCAATTTTCATATCTGGGCAGCAGGTTGAAATAGTTCTGCTCTAAATCATTTATAAAGAAAAAGCCATAAACTGCAAACCCAGGAAAATGTGAGGAATGCATTTCTCCATTATCCTCAGGCACTGGCTCTTTGTACAATTTTACATATGCTGCTTGTTATGATGATATTGATTAGTAAGTCAACAGAAGCTTTCACAAGGGACTGCAGATCTCTTTACTACTGCTCTGTAATATTAAAATGTCATTACTGAGTCACCAACTTTTTGCCCTGCTGTAATGTTATTCTCTGATGATTGCCTGCCTGAGCTGAAATTTGAAACTGTCACCCACAGACTTGTAGAAGTGATTCAACTGCACTTATAAGGGAAGTGAAATTAAATATTCATCCCTAGACTGCATTTCAGGTTCAAACTGACTGAAGTTCCTCAAGGCAAAATGTACTTAAGTTCGAGATTTTTTTTTTCTGTTTCAGAAATTCAGGATGTCTCTTTTTCAGGGCTGGTTAGTCAAATAATAATTTATCTGGAACTTCTGTATACAGATTATTTTCTATATTTCACAGCATGTTTTTTTATTGTTTTGGCTAGGTAAACTTGTTCTCCAACATGGATTACCTTTAGCAAACCGAACATCCAGAATGGCCTCTACCTACTATTCAGATAAAATAGCAATAAATTGGTTCATCTGAACTTCCTTACAGCGCTGAGCAGTTCCACAGGTATCATCCTTTAAAATTAAGGCAAATTACTTTTGCAAATAAGTGATTACAGTAACAACTAAGGTCCAGTTATATCCTCAGACAGTTGTAATATCTTGAGACTTAAATTCAAAATTACAGATTCACTTCAAGGTTTACCCACTCTGAAACTAAAAATGCCTGAGTAAATAAAGATAGGGTGTTAAATTCACCCCTACACAAGATTTTCTTTGTATAAAGGAAGAGAGAAAATTCACTGATCCAGGATGAGGAAGTAAAGGATTTTTCTTCACAAGATAAATTCTTCATTGCACAGTTGCATCCAAATTATTGGAAAATGGCCCACAGACTTGGAATGTTGTCCATTGACAGTGCTTGAAGGGGAAAACACTATTTTATTTAGAGCTTTCTTGTTTTATTCTCAACATTCTTGCTCTAACACTGGGAATCTAGCATAGGATTTGGTATTATTTGTGATGGTTTTGACATAGGATTTTTAATGTTCTTTTACTAAATATTACTCAGAGTAAATTTTATTAGATTTAACTAGATTATATTTTCAGAGGGTCTCAAAGCCATATACAATCACACAGAAAAAGTGTGAGCTAAATATTGCAGGTACCAACATGGGCAAAGCTGCCAGCTATTAGGTTCCAGGCAGCCCCAGACCAACCCTATCCAGGTAACAAGGGGGATGCAAAGAGGCTTGGGAAAATGCTCAGTTCATGGCTGTCCTCCCAGGACTGCTCTTAAAGGACACTGAGACAACAGTAAAAATTGTAATATTTAATATTGTCCCTCCATTCAATGGAGTAGTCAAAACACTAATAAATACTCATTTTATAAAATTGAGTAAATCAGAAAAATAAAAAAGTATAAGACAAAAGGAAAAAAAAAAAGTCCACATTTATACATTCATATAATTTTCTAAAAATTGCAGCCATCTCAGATATCCAACTTACTATGTGTAGAAGGGCTTTTCCCTTTAAAATCCATTGCTGCAACATTTCTTTCTCTCTCTTACAGAAAGATGTGTTTATGTTGAAGATGCTTCTTGATAAAATTTACTGGGTTCCTCCATGCTTTAGAACAGGGGTAAAGGTGGAAGTGGGATATAAAATAATTGCCAATAGAAAGACAATAAAAGTAGAAGTATATTTTTAGAATATCTGCAAAATATATGACATACATTCAAGGCTCAGTATGGTACTGGATTTAAATGAGAACCACTGGCTATAATGAATGGTTGTTACCTTCAGTGAGCACTGGCCCCTTTATCTCTAGAAGAAAATCCTAACTTTCAATTAAAAAAAAAGTCAAGAACACATCATCCAGTAGCCTCACTCAAGCACAAATTCTAACCCTTGGTTTCAGACTTCCGACTTAAGCAATGAGACATTGGTTGTTATAGCAATGTGTGGATTTTCAGTTTCTCTGTGTTTACAAGAAGTCTAAGACAAACACTGAGAACTCATTTAGGAGGTTTTGTGTCAACTTACCATGTATAAAAGGATTTTATTTCATTTTTTAATGAAGGATGCAGTATGATTACCTTGAATTCAATTTGCAGGTAGAATTTCAACAGGTAAGATAGCATAATCAGCAAGACTTTTCTTCTAGATGACATTCCCATTTCTACAGGAATTTCCAACTTAAATTAACTATCTGCTTTGACTTTGATCCATAGCATAAATACAAGTTCTGCTTTTCTGTGATTTTAAAATTCCAGACAGGTATGATTTTAAATCTATGACATTCATGCTTATCTGCCTTGTATGACGTAACAGTATTTTTCTCTGTAGGCTTCTCATCTATATGAAGGAAGGTCTTGGCCTCATGCTTTTCCTCACAGTGCAAAGTACTGTGTAGGAAAATTACTTATAGATTAAAACTGGCTTCTACCTAAGCAGATATCAGAACCAGGTTATGAAAGAACAAACTGAAAATACTAATTGCACAAGCCACGTTTTATCTTTTTATCTCTGCTTCTTTTTGATGATCAACACAGCTAGAAATATTTAATTATTGTTTAATTATGTGTACCAGAAATATATCCAAAAACTATAATCTTCCAGGGTTGAATTCTGGGAAAGAAATTTGCAACAATGCAAATCGATGAACACAGTACTGAAACATGTGTCATTAGAGATACTTTTCTTTTTTTCCTATGAATTTATATTCATGACAAGACCAAAGAAATTGTTAACAGTTCCTCACGGATCAACATTTCTACTTAAAAGAAAGGAAAACCAGTTGAAGAGGATACAAGTATCAGTAATCTGATTGAATTCTTTATTCCCTGGCATAATGAATTGTCCCTGAGTAATGGCTAAGGCTTTGTCCCTAAATCATTAGTACATTCTCTTAGACTGTGTGTGTACCTGAAATCCCAACAGATTTTTCATCTCCAAGGTGAGATAATAAAATCAACAACATCTAGCTATTAAATGCCCATTTCACATGCCAGACAAATTAAGTCTCTCATTCTGAGGCTAAGTGCAGGGTACCTAAAGATAGGTACTTGGAAGAAAGATTGCTTGTTTATCATGCCACTACTTAAAATTTCCCTCCAATTGATTCAGAGAGGTTCAGGACAGGACTGTACCTTCTAGCAAGGAAAAAAAAAAAAGTAATAAAAATATTAGAATTTCATAAATCATAAAGTGATACAGCGCTTCAGAACTTCATAGTGGATGCACTTTCTTGGATTTATGGAATCATCTTCTATCTCCAATCCTTTAGAAGCCCCAGAGAAGATAATGTGTAGAAACCCAGTGGTGAAGAAAGCTAGGTTCTTAGGCATTAGACCATATATAGTAACTGCAATTATATAATAATTATAAGATTATTACATAATCAGTGCATATTTGCCATATCTACAACAACCCTAAAACAAATTTTGATGGTCCCAGCAAGTTCTGAAAAGAGAAAGAGAGAAAGGGAAAGACAGAAAGAGAGAAAGAAAGAATGAAGGAGAGTAGAAAGAAAGAGAAAGAGAGAAAAAGACCAAGAAGGACAAAGAGAAAAAGAAAAGAGGGAAAGGGAAAGAGGAAGGATCATGTTTCTTTGAGGTGTCTATCAGAAAGCTTTTTTTTTTTTTTATTTTTGCAATCAAGTTAAATCAGATCACGTAAAAAAAGTTTTTCACACTTGATAAAAACATTGTTATATCCTTTCAGGTGCTTCTATTTTATCCCTTAGTAGATCTCATGCTTGGACTAAATTGAGAAATAACATTTTTTTTTTTTTTCTGTGGGGGAAAATTAATACATGTGCTGCTGTTTAACAAATCTGTTTGTAAAATGAAAATGAAGTTCATGAATATATAGAGTCTCTGCTTTATTAGATATATTACATCAGTTTTATTAAAGTTATGATTTAGGATATAAAGTGAGAATCAACTCACTTAACTTTAGAAGGCTTAAAAGTTACATGTTACACTTCACACCAAAGTGCAGTAGTGACGATAGTGTCCTGTACAATCAATATAGAGAAACAGAGAAGAGTACAAAGGTGTCTTGAACAGTTACCTAACAGCCAGGAAGAGTCATGCCCTCACGGTGCCTATTTCCTTTCACTTGGTGCAAATGTCACTGACTATGTCTCATTCCGTGGATGACAGCTGAATTTAAGATCTAAATCAAAATAGATTAAACTATCCCAGGGTGGATAAAACATATATTCATTATGCAACTTTTTTTTTTTAACATTATAAATGGGAGAAAGAAGTATAGATTTTAGATTTCCAGAGCTAGATTTCTGTTGTAATTTTCTAAACCCCCAAATAGAAATCTAATGGAAAATAATGTACTCTCATTTTTTGGTAAAAAAAGTCACTGTTTTACTTTAAGAAAAGATATTACTGTAATTAATTAAGCTATTGAAACTAGTATTCTGAGATTTTTTAAAAGGTTAAAACAAAGCATGTATCAAGTGTCATGGACTCATCTTGACAGACAAGAGTTACATCCCATTACTCAACAGGAGTTACAAGTCATGGAAGCCATGCACCAGTTCCTCAGTTCAGAATCATATTGGCTGTACTGAACAGGGCTTGTTTGGGTTTATGTGTATTTTTTATAGCTTTTAGTATTGAGGGGGAAAAAAAAATGAATTCACATAAGAACTTGAGGGAAAAAAGGTACCTAACATATCTCTAAAAACTCATTTTTCTTCTAGGACTGGACAGACCTGTGATTCAAATTGGAAAGAAGAGGTTTCCCATTTCTTTGAATTCCATGGAATGATCATGACAAGCAAAACACAAACAGTACTCAGCTTCATGCAAAATAAGCAATAGCTGGAGATTAATGAATGAGCCAAATTCCCTAAACCCTATTAATAAAGCACATTTTGCCAAAGCAAATTGTTCTGTAGCAGAAATAAACTGTATTATACATGAATCTGGCTAAATTCCTGCATACAAACTGTTATGAGAATAGACATCTTTGGGTTGTGATTTTGGTATTGGAAGAGATTTTGTAAAAGAAATGGAATAGATTTTCCAGTCCCAAGAAAGTTTTGTATTCACATCCAACCATCAAGCAAGCTACTTTACTATGGTCTCCAAACCTTTTGTTCATCTACCAGACTGTAGATTAGAATAATGCTGAAACTTGAATTAAATACAGCTTCATTCAATTAAAAAAAAACACACACCAGAAAAAATAAAAAATCTTGGTGAAATAAGTTTCCTGAACTGTGTACTTAGACTGTCAAAAGAAAATCTGTGGATTAAAAAAAACCAGAACAACACCAAGCTGAATATTGGTCTGCTTATTTTTTAAGAAATTGTCCCAAACAACTGTACCAGTAAAAAATAAACAGGCACTAGGTGTATGGTGCATTTCCTTGTTCTAATGATCTAAAAGATTCCTGATGTTTAATTGAGGTGTCAAGAACATACTTTCAGGTTCTTGAAGTTCACCAATTCCTCACTCATATCACTACTGTATAATTACTATTTTCTAGTATATTTAGTACTGCAATTATGGGTACTATTTAGAATTCATGCTAAAAACAGACAGTCACACAAACCAATTCATGTAATAGTGTAATTAACAGTGACAGTTCAGAGCTTCAATATTCTCATACCAATCTGACAAACTTGAACCTCTCAAAGTATAAAAAGTTGTTAAAAATGTTAAAAATAAACTAGGATTCTTGTATTCATTTTGAAATTTACTCCAACTGACAACGTTTGCACGTGTGCAGCATAAAGTGCAACTAATATCTATTTTTTTCCCCAAAATCAGTAGCTTAGATGGCAGTGTTTTAGGCTTCAACATACAGCCTGAAGCTATATTGTAAAGCATGTGTTAATAACAGAATTATTACTGGTTTGGTGTCGAACAGTCAGTATGCACATGATATTCATACATATATACAAAAGGGTGTAAGTAAAAAAGAGAAACCATCTCCTCAGAAGAATCTCTTTTCCACTTTTCATCTTTTCACAGCTCCCTCATCCCCTTCTTTAATTTTTTGGGTGGATGTATGCACCTTAATTCTTACTGGTGTAGTTTGGCTTACTAGAGAACACAATCAAGCAAACATTTTTTTACAAACACGGGTGAATCAAACCATTTTGGAGCTAAGTAACCATCTGCATGTTCTTAGACCCCAGCAAACGCAGGTAAGTCCATAAGCTTAAAGCTTGTTGTCACTTACTGTAGTGCAACTGATGCATGACAACATGTTCTGTCTGTAGTAGTAGTTTCATTCACCATCTAGCTTAATTGTCTTTGTTCATTTCCAGTGAGTTCTGCACTAAAGTGGATTTTATTTTTTCTGCAAGTACATGAGGATGAAAACTCCAATATAAAGTTCTTTGCTTCAGCTGCTATGATGCTTAGCAATAAGTGCCATATATATTAGCATTTGTGAACCTAGGTATTTCAAGAAACCAAAATATTAATAATTTATTTTGCACCCTGACAGATGAGTTAGAGTGTTATGTTCTTCAATGATTTCACTTGCACAAGAATTATAAGCAAACAAGACTGTAATATCAACTAGGGTAAATATTACTATACTACGTATTCCTATCTTAATGCCCATCAGTATATTTTACTCTCAATCAATATCTTAATTTCATAAAAATACATTTATCATTTTGTTCCTTTAGTTCTCCAGACAAAGAAACCTTCTCCCTCTCTAGCTGGAATTTGGCAGAAGTTTAAACTATGGGATTTTTTTTTTTTCCCCACACAGAGAAATATTACCCTGACAATTTAGACTTTTAAAAATGAGAGACAAATTACACTGTCATTTACCTGGACATTGATAACGGGATGGGTGAACTGTCTATGAAATTTAAACTACATCATAATGTAGGACATATTTTGCTGTCAACTCAGTTTAGACATCTTCAGTATCTTAAGCAGCAGTCATATCATTTTGTAACCCCAAAAGAAGAGATATGCACAATATTGTCAGTTCAGGCACTGCACATATGACAATATAAGTAAATTTGATGACTATTATTTTTTCTTGCACTTTCTGCATTTGGGATTTTTTGTTTTTCTGAAATTTTAAGGGAAATTTTTATAATCTTTTTGCTTCCAGTGACAGATATGCAGATGGGAATCAAATTATCTGGAATATTTTACATTCAGTCATTGCTCATGAAAAGTAAGTTGTACTTTCAGTATTGTTATCCCTAAAGTTTTGTTTAAAATTAAAAATTTGCATATATTATATAGTAATCTAAAAAGCATGAATATATTTTCTCTGTAGCCCTTTTATCTTCAGTGATACCTGTTCCCCTATCTGTATGTCTTTTACATAACTTTGTTCTCCAGTAAAATTCCAATGCCCTTGCTCTTCGCTTTAGACAAAAAAATGAAGCCTACAAGCTCCAGGCATATCAATCAAAAACAACAGAGTCAGCACTAAGTCTAATAATGAAAACCATGATTTCATAAATCATCCTCCGCAGGTTGGGGTCATCTTTTAAAAATTTCTTATCAGGTGCAGCTCAAGATTTCTCAGACTCTCATTCTTCTTTCTTTAATGAAAACAATGGGAAGGATGTCAGCATACAAATGATGTGACCCTCTTTAACTTAAAAATATCCTGAAAATGAAAAGATTATGCTTTGCTTTGTCCTTGAAATTGTGGAAGTCAGGATTTCTGCCTCCCTTTCCACAAAGTTCAAAGAAGAAGTTTCTCTCACAGCTCTGTAATGAAATAAAAGTATCTAATCATATGTGGATTTGTTTAATAAACTGTAGATTTGATTTAAAGAACCTGATGCTATAGGAGAATTAATCTATTGCCTGTATCAAATAGATAATAATTTGTAAAATTCCTTTTTAAAATTTTTGCAAGGATCTAATCTACTCCCTCATGAAATAATTCATTTTCTCCCATTAAAAAAAAAAAAAAAACCAAAAAACAACAGGTACAAAGCTCTATGGGAAAGAAAAAGGAAAAGGAAAAGGAAAAGAAAAAAGTGTTTACCAGATTTTATCTGCAGAACTGCAAAAGAAATATCCCTCAAATGAGACAGTTTTAAAGAAACATTGCAAGACAGCAGTAATACCTGTCTCAGTTAATTGCACCTGTACTGTTGTGTAAACAAAACCTGGGTCATGCCTTGCTATTGATGAACTAAAATTAGAAAAGTTTCAATGTTTGTATGGAATGAATTCATACCCTTTATGAAAAGAACAGCAAGTAATTGTAAAAAGAAATATCAAGTTGTGGGTGCTATCTTTAAGAGAGCAAGATCTTTCCTGTGATATCACAAAGAGGAGGGCCACGAGGCTGATCAGAGGTCCAGAGCACCTCTTCTGTGAAGACAGGCTGAGAGAGTTAGGCTTGTTCATCCTGGAGAATATCAGGTGGACATTGCTATTAACTTTATAAAGGAGTTTGAGATACTCTGATGCAAAGTGAACAGTTCAGATAGACACAAGCAAATCATAAAACTTACTGGTAAAAATAATTTGACTTTCAGCATTCCATCTCTTAATAAGTGGTGGTTAACTTGATTAAAAAATATATTTTTGTAGGAAGCAACTATTTATCAAGAATTTATCTTTTCTACCTTTGTCATATTTTAAATAAGTTCATTTCACCACTTTTTTTTTTTGTATTAACAACCTGTCATGGATATCAAATAGTTACTTCCAGAAACAAGACTACAAATAGATTCTAAAGTTTTTTTACAAACTGCCAGTGACACAAGCAAGCTCAGAAAATTCTTTAGAAGGACAAGAATTGGCTATGAGGAGGTCACAACAACAGTGATAAGCCAGTTCCTCCCAATGAGATCTTGGATGATCTCATAACTTTCATGCCAAGAAACAATAGCAAAGCACATTCACAAACTCAGTAATTTCTATAGAACATCTGAAATTTATCATCGGAGTTACCACTGAACTTACAGAAATGCCTGAAACCTCTTAATGGAGGATGGAAAATGGTGACAGACATATAGAGAGAGGCAATTGTGCGGTCATAACACCTTGGAGTTTTACAGCTCTGGGATGAACAACCACAACTCTCTCAGATTTTCTTTGTAGGTTTTCCAGCCCCTTTGATCAGGCATTTTCATGGCCGTCCTCTGGACCTGCTCTCATAGGTCCATGTTTTTCTCATAATGGGGACCCCAGAGCTGGATGCACTACTCCAGGTCTCATTAGAATGCAGTAGAGGGGCAGGATCACCTTCAACCTGCTGGCCATGCTTCTTTTCTATGCAACTCAAGATACGATTGGCTTTCTGGGCTGCAAGTGTACATTGCTAGGTCATGAACAATTTTTCATCTCCCAGTATCTCCAAGCCCTTCTCTGCATGGCTCGACCCACTCATTCCCAGTCTGTATTGTTATTGTGGATTTTCCTTTACTCATTTTGAGTAAAATTTTTAGAGGACAGACCTTCAGACAAGCAGTACAAGTTTATTGAGATTTCACAGAATCACAGAATCACAAGGTTGGAAAAGACCTTTAAGATCATCAAGTCCAACCATTCACATACTAAACTAAACCATATCCCTAAGTACTTCATCTACCCTTGTTTTGAACACATCCAGGGAAGGTGACTCGACCACCTCCCTGGGCAGCCTGTTCCAGGCCCTGACAACTCTTTCAGTAAAAAATTTTTTCCTAACATCCAATCTATTTAGCCAACCCTGTATCTGAATTGCTACTCGTATGCAAGTCATAATCTTATGAATTGTGGAAAAGTCATCCTTTGGATTAGTATGAGTATATACACATCAAAATTCAAAATACAAAGCAAAATCCTAATTTAAGCAAGCCCTCCAAAGTCATGTGCAAATTAATCGGTCTATAACACAGACCTGGCAATAAGTATTTCAGCACTTCATGCTAAAAAAACCTTGTAGTTAGGAAACAAAACATTTGACTCCTTCTTAAAATGAAATATAGGCTTTTAAAATGCAAGTTCCAGGCAAAGATACAGTCCATCATTTTCCAATACCAACTGAAAAGACAGACATCTAACCTCACAAGACAACTTTTTTGTCGTGAAAGCTTTTTGAGTGCCAATACACTAGCACCTATCAAAACCCAGAACACTGCACTTAGAGAAATAGATACTTAATGTTCCCTTTTGCAGTCCAATTTCTTTTAAAGATTACCTGGTTAATCAGGGATATCTACTGGATTATATAATTTATAACTTTTTATTCCTGTCTTCTGTGGGGCTAGTGTTTCTAAGCTGAATATAATATATGGCAAACCAGGATGGTATTAACAGAAATTAACTAGTCTTTGCTAAGGCTAAGAAAATATCTTTTTAATATTATAAGAATTCTTTACATATCATCTTAATGTGATATGAATCCCCCTGTTTTAAAAGGAATTAGTGTATCAACAAAGATTACTTCTCTTTTCTCTTTCTCATTTATTACTAACCTAAGGAAGCATGTAATAATTCAATTTAATTTATATTTCCCTGAAGAAGTGCAATTCAATGGATAATACATGTGGAGCTTCTGTCTTAATAACACCTAGCTGGAGACAGTAGAATACATATGGTATGTAGTGGTTACAATTAAGTAGGAAGACCTGAGACAGAGGCATTTGTATCAGCAGCTTTGTACTGCTTAGAAAAGTAATGGACCCTGAGGCAAAGCTGAGGGACTTCTTTATGTGCTATGATTAAAACTATTGATAATTCCCAAAGTGGTAGGGTCAGCTGTTGTTCCACATTTTATTGCTTAAGATATTAATGAGAAAAGAGAAACACTGCCTGTGCTATTTAGTTAATAACCAGAGGCCATATTCCATTTGCCATTTCTTCACAATTAGTCTACATTACTGTTGTTGATTTCACATCTTATGAAATCTTCTTTGGCTTAACCCATCTACTAAGAATATATAATCACATTACTGGTATGACAGGACTTCTGTGATACCTGAAGAATATCTTTTTTATGACTGGTTCTACAGTTTCACCTATTTCTACCCACCAACATTTGGATATTATACCAAGTGTAGAATAAAATATGTAGTTTAGATTAAAATATTGTTTCCATTTATGATGCATTGACTATCTGTAGAAATATTGGAATCTTGAGTACAGCAGAGAAATGCTGTCCACAGAGAGGAGTGGTAGAACAGTCTTCCCTGCAATCATTACACTGAAATGATGCTTGACACTGATATCCAGTCAACAGAGACTTTGTTAACACTGAGATTTATCCCTTCAAGTGGGATGAATAGTGAAATATTCCATCTAAGCAGCAAAATGTTGGAGGAGCGGAGATCACTGGCTCAATCAGTCACATGAAGAATCAGAGTCAGGAGCCAAGCAATGAGAGCTGAAGCACTGATTTTAGTAACAAAGAATGAAAGAAGTTTGCCAAGCTGTGGTGTCTGATGGTGAGAAATAGTCGTGGCAGTAACTGTACAGAGTGGCTGCTTGAGACATGAGATAGACAATATCAGACTCAAAAATTCACTTCTAATTTGCAGTAAAATTTTAAAAAGCATGCCTGCCTATTTTAATAGGTTAAAGCTACTACTTCGTCTCCCTAGCATAAGGAGATTTTATGCAGCTAAATCCCCTTGGAAGCAACACCTTTTCCTTTTTAATCGTTCTAATTTTATCTTCAGAAAATACTTTTGACAGATACCTTTTGTTTCTGTCCTGAGATGGTCCTTTTTCTGTCTGGTCAGTATAACAATCTGAGATTTAATTAAAAAAAAACCCTGAGAAACAAAAACCAAAACTAACCAACCAACCAAAAAAAAACACAAAAAAAAAACCAACCCACACAGACACACACAAAAACCCAAAACCAAAACACACCCCCAAAAAAACCCTCCCTAAAAACAGAAGAAAGAAAATAACTACATGCTACTGGTTTTAGAATGCCTGAAAACATGAAAAATAATGGCAATTTAAAATTATCTTTACATTAGACTTCTCATATTTAACTAAGATCAGGTGAACAACATCTGCAGACTGAAATAATTCACTGGGTGAAGATGCTTTGTCACTTACCCTGTTCACAGGACAAGAGAAGCACCCAAATATATGGTCTCTACAGACCATCTCATTATTGCTATTATATCTTTGGACTGGTAAAGTTTCAGAACTTTGAAGTTAAGCGTATAGCATGTTTTCTAATGTACTTACAATATTTGTAAACATATCTTCATGGATTTACTCTGACAGCAGTGTGTAATAGTACACATTTGCAAAGAAAAGGATCTGGCTAGTCTGTTCACAATGATTTAGAAAAAAAAAAAAAAGTGATACCTCAATATTTTATTTTCCAGATTGGTGCTAGCAATTCAGATTAGAAAGATTATAAGATAAGAGGATAAACATGTTGTAGTTTTGCGTGGTTGGTCTTTGGTGGAGAAGGGGGATATACAGGGGTGGCTTCTGCAAGAAGCAGTTGGAGGCTCTTCTGCAGGCCCGAGAGAGAAAACATTAGCCAATTCAAGGCCAGAGTCATTGTTGGCCACAGCTGAGCTGAGTAGCAATGGTCATAGTACCTCTGGTAATCACATTTAATAAGTAAGAAAACCATTAGCAGTTACTTTTTTGCCACCAGAGAAGGGACTGAGAAGATGTAAGAAACTGTGCAGGCACCAAGGCCAGTGAAGGGGGAGAGGAGGTGCCCCAGGTGCCGGACAGAAAGATGCCCCTGTAGCCCTTGGAGAAACCCATGGTGGAGCGTGTGTCCCCCTGTAGCCCATAGAAAAGGCAGAGACCACACCTGCAACCCCGTGATGAGATCCCACAGTGGAGCAGGTGGAGACATACAGAAGACGCTGTGACCTGTGTTGGAGCAAGCCTCTGCCAGCACTTGCAGCCCATGGAGAGAGATAGAGACACAGAGATGAGCGAGGGAGAGATCCGTGCCGGAGCAGGTTTGCTGGGGAGTGAAGGGGCTTGTGACTCCATGGAGGACCAGGCTGGAGCAGTCTGAGCCTGAGAGACATTCTGTGATTTATGACTGCACCCTATAGAAGAGGTGATACATGCCTGGGCAGCTGGTGGAGAGCTGAAGCCATGTGGGAAAGGACTCGTATTTGGAGAAGTGTGCAGATGACTGCCTCCTGTGCGTAGGACCCCATGCTGGAGCAGGGGAAGAGTGTGAGGAATGCCCCACCACCTCCAGCTAAAGAAGGAAAACAACTCATGAGGAACTGACCAAAACCCAATTCCCCTGACACTCCCCATGCCACAATGGTGGGGGAGAAGAGAGTGAAATCATGACTAAAGTGAAGTCTGCTAAGAAGGCAGCATCAGGGGGATGTGCTTTAAGATCTGGTCACGCTTCTCATTATCCAACTCTGGTTTCCCTGTATGTGTAGCGTACTGTAATAAAATAGATACTTGTCATTTATTCTGTGTTGAGTCTTTGTCCATGACGCTGACTGCAGAATGATATCTGCCCCTCTGCTTATCTTGACTTCCAAGCCCCTCAGTATATATTTTCTTCGTTGTCCAGCTGAAAAGGGGAGTGATAGTCTGGCTTTAGTGAGTGTCTGGCCTCCAGCCAGGGTCAAACCACCACAACATGGTAAAAGCATAATATAGCTTGAAATAACGGCACACTGTTTGGAATAAGACAGATAAGAGATTGCCTGTTTTTATTGTCTCTAATGGGCTCAACAACCAGTGTGCAAGATACCCTGTCTGAACAAATGGGCCTACACAGTCAGACTTGCTTCTTACCCATAAGCTTCATACCTTCCTTCAGAGCCAACAATCCAAGGGAAGAGACTGCAATGTTATACCCCCACACTAGATTAAACAGAGTTATGTATATCCCATGGAAAATTCTAGTTACAGGAAGAATATTTTTCAGACAGAAATTTTTGGCTTTCTCTAATCGCAGAAAATGCAATTTTTCCTTGGAAAACAGATGTGTTTCATACCATATGAGTCTACACATATTAAACTATATGCTACAGCTATAAATATATATATATATGTATAAAAACAAACCCTTTCTATGACTGTGGTGCAGAACCTATGTTTCATACATATGCACAATTTTGATACCACTCTTAATAAAGAAAAGAGAATTACTCTTAATTATTTTCAAAGTGAAAATTTTGAAATTTGGAGAATTGGCAGAAAAAGTGATTAAATATTTCACTAGTGAAATACAGATCTGTTTTTTATTTCTCAAAATGAGAATGTCTTTTAGGATAAATGGGATAGATAACTAAACTCCCATGCATACACTGAAATTACTCATTACAGTTATTGTCTTACACCCTTATGGAATATCTTATGGAATATTTTTTTTTTCTTCCCTACAAAACAAATTCACAACAAGTAAAATTCTTTTAATTCTGACTTGATTGCATGGTAGAATATCTTTTTTAATTTCTCCAGCCATTTTCATATGCTTTGGTTATGTGGCCATAGGCAGCAACCACAGCTCTCATTTGGATGTCTTTTCAAGACAGAAAGACTAACATGTTTAAGCTGCACAACTTACTCTCTGTATTTGACAGATCAGTGGCAGTCCCATTAAAATAAGATATATGCTTTTACATTAGCCTGACAAGGGATTACACTAAATAAAATGTTTTTGACTGGCATGAGTTTCCCATTACTCAATTTGTCCTTTGCTGCCAGAATAGGGATATAAAAAGGAACATAACATGTAGAGTCCTTGTCCTCAGGCTCCTTGAAATTACTTGGGAGGCCAGCAATCCTAAAATTCATATGTATTCTTTATTTAGGCTTTACAAGTGTGCTGTTTTCTTATCATGATAATACTAACATTTAAATGCATTTACTTCTCAAAAATAAATACCATTCTGATTGATAATTCACAAACAGTTCTATACTGAC
The DNA here is from genome assembly GCA_020800305.1 of Porphyrio hochstetteri. NCBI lineage: Eukaryota > Metazoa > Chordata > Aves > Gruiformes > Rallidae > Porphyrio > Porphyrio hochstetteri. The sequence continues at coordinate 180,699,778 of CM036905.1, read as the reverse complement.
ATTTTTGCATGTGTACAGAACTATTCTTTCACCTCAGATACATCTCTAAAAATAGAATTTTTGTCATTTAACACATTATAGTATTATTTTACTGTTGTATTTTATTCCTGTGTCACGTCATAATGTAAAGGCTGATGAACTTGTGCTACTCCACCATACTTTTAAGTTAAAAATGTGATATTGAACCAAGGTCAGTTAGGAGTTCTCTTCTCAGATGGGTATTTTCATGATCTGGCTTCTAGTGTGACCAACATTACACCATTCAACACTTTATGTGACCTTCAAAGAATTCAGTCTTTGTCACTCAAACTAAACAAACTCAGTCAACACAGAAAGAATTATATGGGTCATCAAATAGCCTGTCTTTTTTTAAATGAGCCAAAAGAAAAGTTCCCACCTGCTCAAACAAACATACAGTGTCTGTCCTGATTGGAAATCACTCCTGCCAATTCTTTTCCTGCTTAGTGGAAAGGACACAGCAGAGTTCATCATTTCCACATTGCCAACTGATATAGCCACCAGAGAAAGCCAAAAGCTAAAAGAGGCTTAACTGTCCCACAGAATCTTCCAGTCATAGTGACAAAGTGTTACTTCTTTATCCAACAGAAGAGAAAAATCAAATTCTTGTGCTTCAGAGAAGGCACAAAGTAATAATTCACAATTAAATCAAGTCTTTGCACATCTTATCCCTGGTTTTGAATTAGCAACTCAAGCATTTCCTCAGCTTCCATGGAGTCAGAGGTTTCTGCCTCACCAAATCAAAAGCGTGAAATAATTATGCTTTACATCTAACAACTCAAGTGGGTTCACACCGGCTACCCACTTGCAGACACTGAATGTCTAACTCCTTTGATCCAACTATACTAGCTCATTAAGCAAATTTTTTTTTCAATAATTCTGTGTATGTAAACATTGAACAAAAGGCTAAATATTGTACCAAAGAAGAACTGAGTACTGCACAGCAGGGTTTGATGCTAGCAGCCAATTGCCTCCCCTGCAGTTGGAAGACAGCTTGGCTAACTATTCCAAAGATTAATGAGCAATCAGTTCTAAATTAAACCAAGACCTATGTTTAAATCTTTTTCCCTCACACCCTTTACAAGTCTGAATTTGAGTTACACTCACAGAGATAAAATGCAGTATTTGGCTTTGTGTGTTGTAGACCATTATTAGCAGAGTGAAAAATTGCTTCTTTAGCATTTCCTTCACATTTTTCAGCTTTTATTTTCCCGAGCAATTTGAAAGGAAATGGACCATGATGAGGTTTGCTGCTTCTGCACCAGGTTATAAACAGAAGTTCCCTGTCAGTCATTTCTAGAAAATATACAATCCCATTTTGAAACTGAAACAGAACTATTGGATCCGTGAGACTCTTAACTGTTCTGACTCGTCACTTTCATATGGAGTTCAGTTTTTAACTACTGACAAAGCATTCCAGTAGTACAAAACAAATAGCACAGCAAACAATGTGATGAAATGTCATTGAGGGCTTTTCAGCAGCTCAGTAAATTACAAGTTATTTTGTGTCTACACAGCCTCTGTAACTCTGTACCTCTCCCCCTCTATCAGTTCAATTTCTAAGTACATTACAGATACAAAGCACAATACTGATAAACTTAGGTGTTAGGCACACATGTGTACAAGCATGCAATAGTAGTTACATACTGTAAGCACTGAAGCAGCTTTTAGATTAGCCTAAGTAAATGCACTGTAGGATAAGAATAGCATTCTAAGCATGACTGCTTTTGGATATATGGCAGAACAAACAGAAATCTATTTCTGACACATTTCTGTTCTGATTTCCTAACTGACCTTTCTTTCTCTTCCTTCTCCTCACTTAATTCCAGCCTAAAAAAATGAGGCAGGAATCAAAACATACCTCAGAGATTGACAAAGAAATCAGGAATGCAATAATTGTCCTAATAGAAAACTTTCAGAACATGTTAATTTGCCGTGTGATTTCCTTCTCCCAGAGTGAATTTCCTCATTTTGTCCATGCATAGCTTATTGTGCATGTATCTACAATAAGGGATCAATTATATATACCATCAAATTGTGGTTTTTACTTATTGCTTGCATTGTGTAAAGAGAAAAAACACAAGATAATGTTTCTGAGTTTAAATCTGCTGAGGTTCTAAACATTTTGAGATTAATTAAGGTACAGTAAATCACAGACTAAATAGGATTAAGAAAGCTATGTAGTTTGATAAGACTCAGGAAAAAAAAAAAAGAAAATCACAGTGATATATTTTGATACTGAATACCAGTCACATTGCATGCCACCCTGACATTCAGAACTGTATCTTTCCTTTTCACTTTCCATTATGCATCAAACAAAATAGACACATTTCCTATAAAGATTTTTTAAAAATAACTAAATAAAAGGGAACAAAAAAAAGCAGCATTACATCACTCATCACTTTTTTACCTTCTTTTGTAAAGAAAGTTGACAGTAAAATGTAGAAATTTGTTTGGTTTGGTTTTGTGGGGTTTTTTTTTTAAGTAGTATGTCTAAACATACTTCCAACAAAAGGCATTCTATTCAGTGAAAAAACCCACCTGTGAAAATTACAACATAGCACAACTGTATTACAATACAGCTATTACAGGTCAACGAGGTGATGTTGATTAGATAAAATACAATATCTATTGTGGAGTTCAGCTGTTATCTGAAAGCACACTCTTGAGCTTTGTGAAATAGATAAGAGGAAGCACTTTGTTGGTAGAAAATACAAGAACTGATTTAATATATTTAGTATTGACAATGTGTTTAATATTATACAAAATGCAGTAGCCTTCCAAATTCTGCCTTTTCCCTTTTCAAGGAAATTATAATTATATGGTTAATAGTTCCTGATACTGTCCATATACTTAAGTAAAACCTATTGATTGATTTTTTTTAAACTTACATACTGTTATTACATACATATATTTAATTTTTAAATTTAATTATTCTTGAAGTCAAGCTAAAGAAATGAAATCTTAGTGAAATTAATATTTTTTTTTTCCTTTGGTGTTGCTGCTAAAATAGCCTCATTAGAATATCCATCATTAGACGAAATTTTTTATAATCCTGATATACTTAATTGAACCCAGGACATATATTGCTCACCCACATTGGGTAATGGACCTCTAAGCTGGAATACTATGTCTGTTGCCACCCTATCAGCAGAGCTGGGATACAGAAACTTTATGCCTGTGTTCATTTTCCTGCCAGGAGTTATCAGTTAGGCACACAGCAGTGCAAAAAATAGTCTTGGTTCTTTTACACCCAAGATATGCCAGCTTAGGAGTTTCTGTACCAAACACCTATTTTGAGATATGCAGTTGAAGAAGATAAGATAGGACTTGTCTGTAGCCATCACCAAAGATAAGCCAAGAGACAGTATCTTATCTTGATACTTTGATACCTTGATTTTGTTTGTGTCAGTATCCTTTTCACCCCTAGTTTCATGTATAGTTTTCTCTATGTGTCTAGTTTTAGTACATAAATGCTGCATAAGCATTACACAGCTTTTGAGTGTTTTCTTGGAAAACACCACATACTGTAAGACTAACTCAAATCTTTGCAAAAGCATTAATGTAATTGGGGTATTTTCATAAAGCTCAGCAATTGTTACGTTTATTACTGGTAGCTTAAGCTTTCCCATCATAAGCTAATGTTAGCAATTTATTTATCTCTTACTGTTTAGCTATGTAGAAAAGAAATACGAGACATAAATAGGGAAACAATCATAAGTTCTTGTTTTTCAAAAGCTCATGTTCACATTATTTTATCACCATAGCATTAGAGAAATTACTGTGTTACATTCAAATAAAGAGAAGATAATGGAAAATGAAAAAGTTGAATTGTCTGTCCTAAAGCATCAGAGTCTAATAAGTAACGATGTTGTAGAATGGTTATTAATTTCCTTTAGAACCAAATATGCCCTTTTCTCACACACATCAGATTATAGTTTTGATTTTGCTCTTCATTACTTGTTGATGATTATTTACTTTGGGTGATGAGTGTCAAGAATATACCATTTTACAAGATTGGTTCCAGCATTAAAGAGAGTTTTCAGAAATACAGTCTGTTCCTCTCGTATAATATGATTGAAACGTTGACACTTTTATTCACTTAATTATCTAACTACCTAGCTGTCCCACTGTAGTTTCCACAAGAACAAGTGCTGTTCTTCTCTACTTGGTGCTTCCTTCCCTGCAAATGGTCTGTCTGCAAATGGTCAGCTCTGAAGGGCACATCAGCCACAAGTCCCCAGAGGAGGCACAGATGAGACATAAAAGATTAAAAGAAAAAAAAAAAAAACGAACAAGGGACACTGCTATAGGAAAGGAGACAGAAAGACAGAGCAAACAAGTGAACTAAGAAGAGATTAGGAGAAGAAAGTGTCAGAAAAGATTAATCTGAAGACATGAAGCATAAGGCATAGTATCAGGAATTTTTATGGAACAGCTAGAGAGACAGATTTAAAAAAAAAAAAAAAAAAAGAAGAAAAGGAGAGAAGGGAGAGGAAAATAAGACAAGCAAAACCTTTCAAAGTATATCAGAATAGGCCTATACTAAAAGTAAAAGAAATGCATGGCAAGAGGGAAGAATAAAATAGATGGTGAGCATAAAGAAGGGAGTCGGTGACAAAACACTAGAAGGAAGAATTTATGCAGAAGTGTAAATTAACTGGTTAAATGCATTGGTTGGAGTACACTTCATCCTAACAGACTAGAATACCACCTTCAAAATATAATTTCAGTATCACCTGCAGTAAGGACCAAACAAAATATATGCCACTTTACCCGAAGGAGGTAAACTCCAATTTCCCTACACTACTGAGAAGCTTGCTCAGAGCTTACTTTCAGTTCCTTTGAAAGGTAAGAACATTCAGCTGATGCTGCGTGATGTTTTAATGAATGCACTTCATATCCACACATTTAATTGGTTGCATTTTACACACAGCTATCCTGAATGTCTGTTTGTTAGCATCAATCATTTTTTTTTTTTTTTTTCCCCCTCTTAAACTTTATGGTCTGATTGTTGAAAATCATGTTACTTACTGAAAATTAAACACTTTGTGAACATTAACTGAAATTTAGACTTCGTTTCTCATGGGAGCTTATAAGGAATTTGAAAATACATAGTTAACAGAAAGGTTAATAAAAGGTTAATAGTTCTTATGACTGAGCAGAGTGGATAGAAAATAGGTACACTTTAGTAGCTTTTTCACATGTTAACTCATTTCATCCGCAAATCTCTGAGGACTGTAAAGTGACTATGCTACCTCTGTTTCTCAGATGGAAACAGTCGAGGGACATACCAGGGCATTAGTGTATAATCAATTTGACATCAGTTGAGGAAAAAGTGCAAAAAGCTAAATTTAGGATATCAAAAGTGATCTACACAAAAAGTATTACACTGGTTAATCTTCTAAATAGGTGCTGAAAATGAATAATCAACCCTGACAATATCTGGCAAAATTCTTACCTTGAAAAAGTGTAAATCAAGACATTGTATATTCCAGCAATTGTAGATGCACTAATATTTTACACAGGATAATAAACGTCAAAATAGAATATATAGCAAGCAAAAAGAAAGAACCTAAAATAAACTAGGCTAAAGCAGTGTATACACAACACATTGTGTATTCTTTGATGTAATGTCTTAAAATATTTATAAAATTAAATGTTTATATGGGAAACTTTTAAGAAGAACAGAGTAAATTAAGGGGTAAATCACAGCATTTTTAAAATTGACAAAAAAAGGAGGAAGAGAGTTATAAACAACCCAGTCTTACAAGAACCCAGGCTTTACTTATTTCTTCGCCTGAAAGGATGTAAGCCTTTTTTCATCCTCTCAAAAACTATGCCAGAAACATTTTTGGGACATCTTGTCAATCTACTCTATATAAACAATTAAAAATTAACTGGTAGAGAAACTGTGTGTTTATCTGGTGGACGGATGCTCTAACCATCAGGTGCTGGGCCCTGTAAGTATTTCCATAACTTCCTGTATTGAGAAGAATCTCTGCAGCAGAATGTACTCATCAAAACCCAAGTCTAAAATCCTTAGACTCTAATATTTAGGGACTTTTACTGAAAAATGAAATATAGTCATTTAGAGATCCTCAGGCACAGAATGGATCTAGCCCCTGAAGCTTTGTGTAAAAGGAAAGTCATGGTATCCTTTTCAGCTTAAGATTAAATGCTATCTGAAATTTGCAAATAGTCCCATGATAATAGAAAATCAAGTCTTAAACATAATAATAATTGAGAAAACGTCATTCATCTCTAGAAAAGACAATCTGAGAAAATAAAAAAGAAACAGAAATCTCAGATTCAGATCTTCAATGATCCTACAGCAAACATTGTATTGGTGATGGAACTACACCTGTAGCAATAGTGTAGCTCCACTACAAGAAGGACTCTGACATGACTGTACCCTCACAATCAGAATCGTTGGGTGTTCTTTTTTGCCTCACCGAAGTGCACTATGAATATTGAATAGCCACTCACCCATCACAAAGTTGACCAAGGATCACAGTAGACAGAAAACATACTCTGTATCTCACTTCCCTCCTAAACAGCAGTTAAGTCCAGTGACAGTAAAATAAAAACAAACACTAACCTCTAAAGTAATGAGAAGGGCGTTTCTTTGGTTGGGTTTTATTTCTTATTTTCTTAATTTCTTTACAGATAAGAGATTTTTTTTTTCCCCTGAATGTGGGATTCATTTTATTAGCTTCTGATTTCTGAAAAATACTACAAGAAAACGCTAAGTAGCTAAAGCTGTTGAATTTTTAAAAACCTCAGAAAAACATAGTTAAAAAGTGGTCTAATAAAAAACCTGTATATTAGTTACAAATGTCGAGACCTGTCTCTGATATACACATTTATGATCAGTATTTTATATCAGCTGCCAAAATACTATTCAGCCTTTTGTTATAAAATCGAGAGTGTGGGCATCTAGATGATTTCTGTATTACCAGATCAAACTGGCTAATCTCAGAAGACAAGCCAAAAATTGGCATCAATTTTAAGACATCCTGGCTAAGGTCCAGGCTGGATTTCAAGACAGAGCACATCCAGAAAATCTGATGTAAAGCTGACAAAAAGATTAGGCATACTATAAACACTTCATTTTGCATTTTTGAATTATTTTTCCTTTCTCTCTTCTCCCCTTATCCTACAAACATATATGTTACATTTTCTGAATGAAAGGGAAGGAATGCAAAAAATCAGTATTTACTAAACATTGCTTGGACAATACCACAGATTTTGACCACTATGACCACATGGGAAAACTGTGGTAACCATAACTTGGATACCACACCATCACAGCTATTAATCAGTGCTGGTTTATTTTTTTTCCAATGGACATTTGTCAAATCTTACAATGGTAATACCTAAGCAAAATGTTCTCCTCACAATTCAGTGTTAGAAGACATTTTACTCTTTTTCACTGCTAATACAGGAGTTCAGTTTTCATCTTCCTGTTCTACTGCACAGGAAAAATTGGAAAGTTACAAAATTAGAAGAAAAGGGTACATTTGCACTTTAATCACTTGTCTGGATTTCCTGAACATAAATCAGACATTCCAAACCCATCAGCACATCAGAAATTATACTCATGGAGTCTTACAGACATCACTTAATCTTACATGTTACGTGCTTTTACAGAAACTGGTTTGGGGGTGGGAGGTCTTCTATTCTTTATTGGTTTTAAGTTTGGAGTTAGAATAAAGAGAAGAACGAAAAAAGGACCTTTAACTCTATGGTTTGTTAGAAATCAAATTATATAAACACAGACATTTTAAAAACAAAACCCTTCAATGAAAAAGTATTGCACAATATTCCTAAAGAAAAACAACAACAACAACAAATGTAGAAAATGAAGTTATGCACTGAAAATGCCAGAAACACCTATTTCACTGTAGATATGTGTCGTGGTTTTGCCCCAGCCAAGGGCCGCACCCCACACAGTCGCTTGTACTTTTAAAAGGAAGGGGGAGGGAAAGTTGGGGGAGGGGGAAAAGGGAAGGAAGAAAGGAGGAAAAGAAACCACAACCTAGAAACCAGAACCACGCAGGTTGGGATAAGGATAGTTTACTAAACAATAACAGAAAACTAGATATAACAATAACAGAAGTTTAAAGCACAAAATAGATGAAACTGGTGATACACAATGCAATTTCTCACCAAACCACACAACTCAGGCCGCACAGCTTAGAGCCCGTCCCGGACAACCCGACCGCCCCAGAAACTGCACGTCCTGGCGTTGTCTCCCCCTCTTCCCCCCAGTCCCCCCTTATACCGAACATGACGTAACTGGCATGGAATATGCTCTTTGGCCAATTCGAGTCACCTGTCCTGGCTTCGTCGCCACCTTTCCCACTAGTAAGGAAGTATGCAGAGCTGAGAAAGGTCCTTGATTGCCCGGCAACAAATCGGAAACATCAGGGTGCTATCAGCACTATTCTCATGCTAACACCCAAACATGGCATTCCATTCACTGCTAAAAAAAAAAGTTTAACTCCATCATAGCTGAAACCAGGACAATATGCATGGGATTTAGTCAGTCCAAAACAAGACTGCTTCGGTTTTGACATCCACTAAATCCTCAACACAGCTTTTCTGACACAATTGCTTTGCAGTACAGACAAACTTTCAGGAAATATATGATTATATAAAACTTCTGCTGTGCAATTCTATGAAGCCTGTACGAGTTGTAATCACTCACAGAGTACTGTAAATTGGTGTTAGTGAGAGATGCAGTTGGTCATCCTCTTATACAAATGGAAGAAAAACACTGCAATTGCTGGTTATTGCCTCAGGGAGAGGAGGGAGAAATGGTCCTCAGGACGGTAAGCTACCCTTTGTTTTTGGAGTATGAGCTAGTTAAATGCTGTGAGTATGTTGAACTGATCTCTGTTTTCACATCACATTGTCTTATCCCATCTTTCTAATTAGTACATAAATATTTCTCATTGATTTATGCTTAAATTAACCAGTGGAATATTGACTTTATATGTACATACTAAGTTTTTTGTATATCACAAATATCATGTGATAGCAAAAATCCTTCTCAGTGCAATGACTTCTTTTATACACTCACAGCGTTTAGAATTATAAAGAATTATAAAGTTGATAGAATTATAAAGTTGATAGAATTAAAGTTAAAATAAAGTATATGTTCCAAGTAGGACAAAATAAAATAATGTAAAAAATTACCTTCATTATCTTCAAAAAGTTTATAATCTATCTAGTTTCTCATGAAAGAAATACTGAGAAACAGACTTGACAGCACAAGCAAAAAAAGATGATCCAAATACATTAATTTTAAAGTTAAATAGTACTATTTTCATCACGTACTTGATCTCATATACAGGAGTAGAAATTCACTCACCAATCTCTTTTTCATACTTCTGTATACAAAAGTATTTACTATCTTTTTAATTTAAAAAATCCAATAACTTTTCACAGATTATAATGGGTGTTTAATGTATTATTCTTGTTCATACATTGTGCCTATGGTTAAATAGCTTCATCTGCAAAAGTGACATTTAGTTCTCCTTTTAATTGTCCTTTAATCTCCAAAATGCAATTTTAAAAATCTGATCTTAGAAGAATTTTAAAATAAAACTAATAATGATAGAGCACTGAAACAGACTGCCCAGAGAGGTTGTGGAGTCTCCTTCTCTGGAGACATTCAACACCCACCTGGACACTGTCCTGTGTGACCTAATCTAGGTGATCCTGCTCTGGCTGGGGGGTTGGACTAGGTGATCTTTCGAGGTTCCTTCCAACCCCTAATATTCTGTGATGCTGTGATGAAAACAAAGGAATAATCATTATGAAAATTTTTATGTCTGATATAAAGGCACAGTAATTATGGGGTTTTCCATAACATTTTCTTTTTTAGTTTATTATATAATTATTTTATTATACAATTTATCACAATTTAATCTACCTGTATATACCTTCAGCATCTCATGCTTTTACTTAAGAAGTCAGTCCATGCTCTTTACTTTTTAGGAGAAAAAAAAAAAAAGTCTCATCGTTCCACATAATTTTTCTAGCATAACTATTTTGAAACCACTATTTAAAAAGCCATTAACCCAGAACAGTGAGTGCAAATAATACCTGTCTGAAAAGATATGACAGTCTAAATTATTTTTTTTTTTGCCCAGTACATCGCAGTACTGTGCCTGGCAGATAGCTTCCAAACCAGCTTACAAATCCCATTGTGAAAAAAGTATCAATTTTTTTTTTTTTTTTTCTTTCCCCAAGCACATTCTTTAAATACCTCCACCACTTCCACAATCTGCTGGCTCCTATAGATAGGTAGGGATTAAAATCTTCCTGGCAGTCACTCTCACTAATTCCACAGAGAAGTGGCAAAGTCAAATGGTGCACCACTGCCAAGGCTTGAGTGGCACTGCTCCCGCACAGTCAGCTTCCCTGGGGATTGATTGCTACCACAGCAGCAGAGAATCTCTCCGCTAATCTCCTCTAACTGTTGTTGACCTATCTCTGCCATCCCCTCCCAAGTATACAATAAATCAAGCACATTTTACATGAAAAATGAAGTAATTACTCGGTGAATCCAATGCCTAATTGCACACAGAAGCCTCTGGGAGATGTGGGACAAATCCATGTCAGATTCCGAAAGGCAGAGAAAAAGGAAACTAAGTTAATAACTCTTCAAATACTGTCAGAGAGGGATTGAAATGCACCGTTTCTTCAGAGAAACCAATAACCTGCTTAAAGGAAATGGAAAATTCTAGCTATACAGTTTAGCTTTACAGCAACAACTGTAATGATTTTGAGGAAACACTGTACCAAATTCAACCAGTTTCTGGGGAAAAAATGTCATGGGGCCGCAGCTTCTTATGTCTTGGATATCATTACTACATGTTATTTAAAGTAGCTTCTTTTTTATACCTTCCCTGCTTTCCACCTGCTCTGCAAACGTGTATTTCTGAGTCCCATAACTCCTTGTTCAATTTTATTCAGTTCATTCACTGCCTCTTTCCCCAGCTGCCCTCTCAATTGCTCCTCATCCAGACAAACTTTCCCCAAACTCCTATTACTGATGTATCCCTCCAGCTGCTTAGATGCCTGGTACCTGAGGTAGCCTGCTTTCCCAGCCACACTGTGAGGGAGAGAAGAAAAGGGGCTGGAACAGGGAGAAAACAGGTGAAAGAGAGACCAATTCCCCTCACTTCCATTTGAGTTCCTAGCCAGCCTTTGCTCAAAGCTGATCACATCAGGTGTGATTAGTTTCACCCCTGAGGCTCTGACCTCAATGAAGTACTTCTGTCATATTTAAGCATAGGATTTCATCATGTGGATATTACTAGGAACAGTAAAAGACCAAAATATGATCAGTGACTCTTTTTTGAGGTAATAGTAGTGAAGTCCTGGTAAGTATCTACTGAACATATGTGCTTTTTCAACTTGGCTAAATTTTCTTGGACTGTCACAGGATTGCAAAAGAAACATCCATGACACAAACGTCACCACCCTGCCAAATTTCAAGGTCACTCACAATTTAGCTTTAAAAAAACAACACATTTTACTCCAGCCTAGCTGCTAGAAATGGCTGAACCATTTGGGTGGATTTTTTTTCAAGTCGCTGTCCTTAAGTGACTAGCCAGCATGGAAAATTTTATCCTGTATAGTTATAGAACCTGCCAAGCCTCATATGTTTAGTGTGAGACACACATTTTCACTTATTTCCTAGGTGCTCCCATAGCAGTTACCTTCATCTCACATAGCTACAGGGCAGTGCTGAGGTCTTGCCCGCAATTCAAGACACCATCAGCAGGATACAACGTATCAGCAGATCCTTTTTTTCTTTTAGTGACAGAGAAGAAAAAAAAAAAACCTCCTCAAAATAAACCAAAACAAAACAAAAAACCCAACAAACAAACAAATGACCTTTGCAGTTGGTTTTTAAATATATGACATTAAAAAAAATACAGTGACTCTTAAATTAAATTTGGATGCCTGTGCTTCTCTTTATTGGTTAGACTTCTCAGCAGGGGCTACAAGCCTAGTTACATCAGGGGAGATAATATCATCAGAGAAAAAAGGGGGAACAGAACTGTCTGACCTACAGTTTCTTTAGCTCCTTGAAATAAAGATCATTTAGACTCAAAAGGTTTGGACTAAAGGTTCAGCAGTGGAACTTCAAGACTTTTTAAAAGCAGAAAACAGGAAGCATTTGCCCAAGAGTTCTAATAGTTTAACACAGAAATATTCAAAAACAAAAAGTGAAAAGCTCATGGGCATTGGAGGATCTGAGGTAATTGAATTTGATCAGACAAAGAGGGAGGCAATTACCTACATAACAAAAAAAAAAAAAAATCCACAGAGGGAAAACAATCTTCCGTTCATGATACCTTAGAAATAATCAGACATCAAAACATTACTTTCATGCAGCCATGTTTTATCGTCTCCTTAGGTTTAAGCAACATGCAGGGATGAATTGGAGATACTTAAACATTAAAAATTATTTCCTGCCATATATGTTTCCTTAAGTCGTCTTCAAGATGCTTAACTTTCTTAGTCTAATGCACTTGCTTGTGTAAAGCAAAGTTTCTTTTCATTTTCATATCACAAAATAACAGTGACACATCACAGATATGACAGATGATACATGTAGTATTACAGTTGTTGCAGCAAAGATGTTAAACTTGGAAAATTTGCAACAATCAGTACCCCAAGGTGAGTGGATATGCAGTGGGCATTATACTACATATGTCTCTGAGTGTTTGTATATGTTAGAAAGGATAATCTTTATATTACTTGTAAATATTTTTAATGACTACTTTTTTGAAACACCTCTGATTTTAGTTGTTTTAGCTTTCCAAAACCATATTTCTGTCATAATTTCAGAGCACCTGAATGTCACTGTCTGCATCTCAAACCTGAGATGATAGGAAAGACGTCAGTAGCCTACTTTGATGAATTCACATACCTCATGTGGGAGGAAAGAAAATGTTTTGCTCTGTTGTTGATTGGTTAGACAGGGGAAGGATGCTCAAAAGAAGGTAAAGGAGTTTGCTCTGAGATTTGTACCATAATGGCTAGCACTTCAGTCAGCCTGATTATGTATATACAAGCCTGAAACGCAGCAACAATACAGGGAGTGAATGGCAATACATTAGTGCCACTTAAATACCATTTGGGGAAAAGGGGAGGAAATGTTTTGCGTTCTAATTTCTGCTGAAAACTTGAGAATGCTCAGAAAAATGAAGATTTTAATGCCGTACAAAACAGTCCTTTTTTATCTACAAATACTCCAATTTATAATTTCTGAGAACCGGTATTTCCACTTGATTATATTGAAAATGCACATCTACACAATTATGTATATTTACATGGCTAGAGCCCAGCAATACCATATTAAATCCTAGATACATATTTATATTTACATATTTAATATTTTTAAATTTATTTTTGGCAAAAATATCTTACCACCAAGGAAATGCAAATGGATGCAGTAAAAGTACCAGCTTCTTAAATACCATCCCTTTGCAGAGAAAATGCACAACTGGGAATAAGATAATGAAAGTAAGAAATTTGTCTGTTTTGTCTGTGTCCTAAACTGTACCGTGAGAGTCACTTCAGTTTAATTTCTGTATTACCTTTAAAAAGAAGAAATCAACATACATTTTTTGTAACTAAAAAAAAGATGGTTTATGTTTATGCAGTGGAATGGGAGGATCTTGATGCTGTCTTCTTGCACTGTAATCCAAAAGAGTTCACACAGAGTGGAAAGGACTAAACATATTTTCTGAAATATTTTATTAATCTCTTTTTATTTTGAAGAACTTATATAATCAGTGTGGAAACTGATTTTCAGATGACATTTTTGTCTTTTCCTCCCTCACCTTCAGTATTCTACTGTCTCTAAAGGAAACACTGATTTTCTCTTCAAATTCACATTTGTTTTCTAAATGCTTATTTCTATGCCAATAGTTTTCTTTAAACCCCATAAACACAGCCTTAAATCACTATGGAAAAAAACCCCATACTGCTATATATATTGAACAAAATATTCAACCTCTGAACATCCTGCAACTCAATTCTTGGTGTATTCCTGATACAACACTAGGCAGTGATAAGGCAGTGAGTTTGACGATAAAGAGCTGAACCTGACACACTAAAGATAAATGAGAATTACTGATAGAAAGCTGCTCTACTTTTGCCTTCACTGTATGGGAAGGTGGGCTCATTTCCATCTCCCTGTCAGGTACCTGAAAACAACGGCCTTATCCCTCCTTAATCTCAATGGGTTACCTTCATAAGCTCTTTAAAAGTTATATATGGAAGCTGGAGTAAGCCGATTAGCAATGGTTGTTTGCAATCGGACATCAGCAAAGTACATAATAATACTGCAACATTACTGAGAATATGGAATGAGGATGGTACCAGTGGGAAGATATAGCAATGTTATTTAAGACACAGAAGGGTCACATAAAACTCAGAAAGTAGACATGTACATTTTCAAACACCATATCTTCCATGCTGAAACAGCCATTTAAAGTTTCCTGACTTTGAAGGGAGCACCTTTGCTGACACTACTCAAACTACAAAAGCTTCACTGTAGATCACTTTCTAGGCAGACATTCAGTCTTTCTCACATTTTGATTTTCTGAAGTTCCAAAATGATGATTGATAGCACTCATTTATGACTATTAGGTATACTTTATTGAAATAGCATCTGTATGCCTAACATTCCCCAAAGTACATTTTGTGGGTTTGGGTTTTTGTTGGTGGTGGGGTTTTTTGGGTTTTTTGTGGGTTTTTTTTCTCCTAGCATTTAAATGCAGCATTTAAAAATTTACACTAGCATTTTGTAATGGAACATTCTCTCCCTAATATTTGTACTGTGACAATAGTTGGGTTATGAGATATATATCTTCTCTACCTAATGTGGCAGTAAAACTAAGGCTGAGCAAACTATGATGCCTAATATCCCCTTCTGAACAGATTTTAGCCTGCCTTGCATCCTTTGAAATGGTACCTATGTCATGTTTGCCCATTTGTCAGTCCTGAATAACACTGAAAATTTAGAGTACAGGGGAAAAAAGGGAGTTGATTAAAAGTAAAAATAAGGCAGGTTAGCATATACGTTTGCTAAAGTTCTGTGTGATTCTCCTCTGAGATTAGACAACCTTTTGATTTAATTTTTCCTGACAGTTCAGTATAATATCATAATAGACAGTATGTCCTTGGTTATCACTTTTGCTTCCTCTCACTGTTTGTCCTTGTCTAGTGCAGATTCTGTCTGGACAACATCACTTTTTAGACAAAGCAAATAAACAAGAAGTTTTTTACCCACTGTTTTAGGTGAAATTAGCGTGAAAGGCCTATCTATGATTTTTGTTGCAATCCTGAGTATTGAATTATTTTCTTTCCTTTAACATACAGCACTGTGGAAGGGAACCTAAGACATATGGTACCTGAAAATATTTTAATGAGCATACATGACAACTTTCAAGGCTAGATGTACCCCACATTTACATTAGAAACCCTGAAGGGTATCTTCAGATATGCTCATAGCCTGAACTCCTAAATATTCTGAACATGTTATCATGTTGTTGAAGTTGTGTTGACAAAGCACAGCCACGGCCAAACACAGAATAGCCTGGACTTTATGGTAATCCCTAACTATTTGGGGGGGTACTTTGAACTTTTGCTATATCTGTGCTATAGAAAACAATGTTGTCAGAATTAATGGGTGCCTGAGTTGGTGAAGTAAATCCCTCTCTTCACCTTGTGCTACAGATAGAGCCAAAGGTACTGGCAGAGTCACTTAGAGGTGTAAAGGTATCAAACTTTATGCGGGTTGATGACAATTAACCTTAGGTGGGTTGATGATGGGGGGTTGATGAGAGTTAAATGCTAACACTCAGATCCTGAAAGAGGTTTTAATGGCATATCCACAGTAAAAAAAGTCATTTTGCATGGATTAGGTGATAAAACACTTATACAATTGAAAATAATTCCTAAGGCCAAAGTCAGAACAGCAAACTCAACACTCTTCCTTAATATACTCCTATACATGAGCTATATGGGGAAATAGCTATTAAATTTTTTCTCTCTTGAAGCTTACTTGCAGCAGGAGAAACCGTGCTAGATTTTTTGGCCTGCAGACTTGCACCTTGTAATCATAGTGTTATCTTTGGTTATATTTAACACAATTTAGTTAATGTACAATGTGAAATATTTTCCAGAGACATCACAAAAAGGATAAAAATGATAAGCATATTTTAAGTGCTACATGTATGAGGCTATCACCCTACCCTTAAAACAGCTATTACTTAAATTTTGACTTGCGACAAAGATACTAAAAAAATGTACAGTTTAAATACCAGTGATTCTTACTTATCTTTTCATTCATAAATCTCTAGTGCATTGTAAATACAGTCACTTTACCCCTGAGAAAACAAGACTGCAACAAGTGACATCTCTTTTCCCATTATATACCAGTAAAGGTGGGGAAATAACTCTCATTTGGAATGACCCAAGATCCAGTCATACTATTCCTTGTGCATTTTTTGAATATTCCTACTAGCGAAAGATGGCAATGCAACAGATGGCTAGATGAACAATTCTGATTAAACAGAAAGCAACTACAACCTTCACAAGAACATTCAAGTATTCTTTTGCAGTTATTCTTCCACATCCTACTAAAAGTATTTCTAGTCCTCCAAGCATATTATAATTTCTCAAACTGGGAGTTGGACTTCTTCCTGGAAAGGCGCAGTTTCCTTGTCTTCATGGTTCACATGCCTCATTACTTGCCATTTCTTCATTGTAATGATTGCAGAGGTTTTAAGGGGACAACAGAGGCAATCTAGCTTTGAAAAGAGCTAGGGATGGATGGAAAATACTTGCTGCATTTAAGGTGTACTACAAATGCTATGAGAATGAGAAATGAATTTGCTCCATTTTAAGCCACCAGTAGAAATCTCACAAGAATAAACATTAAAGATGTTTTGAAGTAGGCTGATATCCAAACTCCTCTGTGACTGCTGATTTCTAAACTTATTCCTTTACTGTTTTTATTCCATTATATGATACTTCTACTAGTTAGTTAGCCACACAGAAAAACTGAGAATATTAGAAAACCAAAGAATTCATATAACTATCTCTGTAGGTTTTAAGGAAAATTATTTTATTTTATTTAAACCAATGATAACTATGACAGAAGGTGGTATAACTAAGACCTGTCTAAGGTCTGCTTGCACATTTGTTTCTGTAGCACTGAAAGGTAAGTGGAAGTCTAGGAATGACCTAAAGTCCTTTTAAATCTATAGCTATGTACTGGAACAATTTTCCTATACAAAGAACAGGCTAGTTATGTTCTCTGCCCTACTAAGTTCCATACACTCACTTTAACTCTTCTGGATGTGGATAAGTACAAAAGAAATCTATTTTCAAGGTGATGGATTAATGTCCAGTGGAGAGACAGGGTCCTTTTTTAGTTCTCAATGCATAAGGATAACTTTGGTGCTTACAAGTTTATGGTAAAAACAGTTAGCTACATAGACATTGAACATATTGATACAGGAAAAGACTGACTCACTCTCATTGCCAACAAAGTGTTTCAGTTCAAGTACCCAACTACTGCCCATTGAATGGAGAATCACTATAGTGTTATCTTTAATTTATCTCACCATTTGCATTTATCTAAAGTGTGATAAATAATGAAAACAAAAGGGACTAAAGTTGCTAAAATTATGTTCTTGAAAAGTGACTAAACTTGTTAAAAGCCTGTTCCCAGACATCCTCAAAGGTTTTGTTCTTATTTTGGTTTTTGAAGGCATAACATAAACAGATACCAGGTTGATTTGTATTATAAAATTAGGTGTGACAGAGTCTCACCTGCATAGGAGTCTAGAATGAAAATAAATCTTAAAAATTCAAAACAACCATACATGAAATCACACACACACACAGAGTTCATTATCCTGCTTTTCTGGTAGTGGTATTTGGGAATAAAAGTGAACAAGAATAAGAAAACAAATTTTTACCAGGATACTTTATTGAATAATTCAGTCCTCCAACTATATTCATGGCTGTAAAAGAGAGATAGAAAAACTTTTCTTCTTCACTCTATATATACTACATATTTCTATAGCCACTCACACAATGGGGTTGCAATGCCTTTGAGGTTTCTGGTGTTTCTTGAATATATACAAAGGAAAGGATGTATTTTATTTTTTCTTTGTGAATACTGTACATATACATTCAGAAGTTTTTGAGCAGTGAATTAGAACATTCCAGAAGATAAACTGTATGAAAACCTGTGATGTTAAGGATGTAGTGGTCTTTCTCTTTACATATATATGGCCATGTGTGAGACAGCATAATGTAGAGTAACCATAGCAACAATACAGTATGTTGAGTAAATCAGCTTGAAAACTGTTGAGTGCATTAGATAAGCAGGGCATAGAGGGGTTTTTTTTTTTTTTCATCCTATTGTTGGATCAGGCCCATACTGGTGCTTTATATTAACCAGTTCTGTTATACATAAAAACTCCCTAACCCTTCCAAAATGAAGCAAGAATCACTTCAGGCTCTAAAAATGACTGCACACTTGAATACAGTTAGGAGAATGCTTTGTTTGTAGAGCGCTTTGAAGATAAAACCTAAGCAGAGCTTTTAATCTACACAAACAGTAAAATAAAGTGCAGGCCTACATGTATTTGTATCACAGAAAATTCTGAGCAGCATATTGTGGGTGATTTTGAAGAAAATGCTATATTGAAAGCATATAACAAAAGCAAATAACAGATAAATATTTTTAAACAAATTTTAAAAGACAGTAGAAGTTCTGAGGTCTAAAACTGCAATTGCTCTCTATTTATCTTGCTTCAAACGATGACCTATGCATTCCTTAACAGCTGCAAACCTGTGCTGGTCATGAAAATATCTGAAAGGAAAACTGGGATTTGATCACATCAGATTAGGATTCTGAATGTGTCCATAAAAATGAAGCTAATGTTTTGTTAATTTGCATGGTTCTTGATGGATTTTGTAGGATAAGTGTATTATAAGAACTGAAGACAATATATTTTCTCAGTTACAATTAAGTAAACAGGTACCTAATTCAGATTTTTGGCAATCCCAAATTTATCATCAAGATTTTAATTTTCACAGAATCACAGAATCACAGAATCGTAGGGGTTGGAAGGGACCTCGAGAGA
The DNA here is from genome assembly GCA_020800305.1 of Porphyrio hochstetteri. Classification (NCBI taxonomy): domain Eukaryota; kingdom Metazoa; phylum Chordata; class Aves; order Gruiformes; family Rallidae; genus Porphyrio; species Porphyrio hochstetteri. Next base: position 180,680,558 of record CM036905.1, on the reverse strand, counting down.
TCATCGGGTCTAACCCCCCTGCCAAAGCAGGCTCCCTAGCACATATTGCACAGATAGGCGTCTAGACGAGTCTTGAATATCTCCAGAGAAGGAGACTCCACCACCTCCCTGGGCAGCCTGTCCCAGGGCTCTGTCACCCTCACTGTGTAAAAGTTCTTCCGCATGTTGGTGCGGAACTTCCTGGGCTCCAGTTTACAGCCATTGCCCCTTGTCCTATCTCCACAGATGACTGAAAAGGGGCTGGCCAATTCCCCCTGCATCCCACCCATACTTAAGATATTTATAAACATTAATTAGGTCCCCCCTCAGTCTTCTTTTCTCCAGGCTGAACAGCCCCAGCTCACTCAGCCTTTCCTCATACGGGAGCTGTTCCAGGCCCTTAATCATCTTTGTAGCCCTTCTCTGGACTCTCTCCATTCTATTTACACAAGGAAATTGAAACATTTCCTAAATATAAATACCTGACTAGAAAGTAAATGCTCGCTAAACTAACTGCATCAGGTGATGCTCCTAAGTTTTCTCATCAAATCCAAAGTAAAATGCTTTGAGCTCTCAGCAGTTCAGATCCTTCACAAGGAAAAACTGCAGTCAGTGTCAGTGTTATTTCAGTTGTCATATTTTACCCTCTCAAATTTAATTGTGATGAAGTCCAACCCTCATGTATCCCTTAGTAAACATTGTTGGGGGAAAATGACTGTTTTTATGTTTCTTTCCTTCACCTCTGCACTCCATTTAGCTGTAGTCAGCGTTGCAGAACAGCAATAGCCACAGCACTGTTGCAGAGATGGCAGCACACATCGGTACTCACAGACTCTAGGGTGCTTCTACAAATGTACCAAGGTAATCTGTTTTCAGAGTTATTGAAATGCACCACAAACTTAAAAACGGCTTTTTTGTAAGGAGTGACAAAAGATATAGTCATTAACACCCCACATCATATTTCTTTCTTTTGTGGTTGCATAAGAGATTTTGAGAATTCTTTTTTTTTTCTTTTCTTTCCCATGGTGCTCTCTCCCCCCATGACTTCTGTAGGCCAGCTGTTTTGAATCATGGTTGGGGTTTTTTTACTAAACCATGCCTATAATAGAAATCTTCAAATGTAAGTTGGACCAGGTATGTCAAAAGCGTCTAACTAAATTCAGGTTGCCCGTTAGGAAGCCTTCATACTCTGTTAGCTGCTATAGGGTATACATGATGACTGAGAAAGCAACCTCTGACCCACTGGCTTTTTCATGCTCTAACTAGTAAGTAGGAAACAACAGGGGTTGAGGGGAGCTCTATGAAACAGTGCTCGTCAGAGCGTGACAAATTGGAAAATGGGCTCTTCTGTATTCTGTAATGACAAGAATATTTAATAGGCTATGTAGGGGGTACATTAAAAAAGGTGTTAGCTAGCCTGAAAGTACACTCCTGGGGTGAAGTCCTAGTCCCACTGAAGTCTATTGCAAAAAGTTCCATCAGATTGAATGGGGCCATAATTTCACTCCTGGTGTACACTCAAGTGAAAATGTCTATTTAATTTTGCAATAGATAGGCATTTCGATGTATGCTTTTTGATTCTACACAAACCACTGAAAATACCTGTTTAGGTAAAATGGCACAGGCCAGCATTACAGCTCCTGAGGCTTAAAATAAACCAATTTAATTTTGTCTTCCTACTTCACCACTCTCAAAATGAGAGTCTGCCTTTAGGTGCTCAGCGGTGAATTATGTCAGCTGTACTTTTTTATCCCACAATTCAATAGGGCGTAGAGGACCATAAAGTGGATTATTGAAAAACAGCTTGCAAGAGTGCAAAATAAAATTTATCTAAGTAGGATCCCCCCCCACCCCCCACCCCGGCTCATAACTCCAATATTAGTAATTTTGCTCCTACTGACATTTATAAGAATTGTGACTTTAGAAAGACTCAAAAAACTACTGTAAAGAAGTGATCCAAGGGCTGGGGCATAAACCTAGGATCTGTGTTAAAGTCCTTTTTCTTCCAGTAATATCTTGGCAAAGTCACTTTGGACTCAATTTTTAAAGGTGTTAGACTTCAAGAAACACAGACAGGCACCAGATTAGATTTTCAAAAAGCATTTACAGTATCTAACTCTTTTTAACTTCTATGCTGACTTTACTAAGTCTCAGAAAAGGTAGCGGTTTCTAAGATGGCCGTAATAGAACTTGCATACCTTACACGGGCCTCGTAAACATAAGATACCAAACACTGTGAAATCTGTCACCAACGTTTGCTGATTTTTCTCCTGGGAAACTCACAAACATGATCATTGTAAAATTTGTTTGATTAATCTTGAAAGGATCTCCTTGAGAACTTTTATGCTCGCATAAGCTTAAACAAATGTGATTGTACTTGCGAATCTTTAGATCTTAGTATCTCCATGCTTGCGTTAATGTGAAACCTACCCTAAGAGATTTTTTGTAAGAAACTTTATGCTTGTATTGGTATGATCAAACAAACCTGAAAGGACCACCTGGAGCATAACACCTGCCCTCCGAAACTGACCACAAGACGCATCAGCGGACTGAAACAAATCCTAGTTAATGATTGGATCAGAAGATGATGAAATGAATATACATGGAATTGTGTCTGTCGACCATAAAGATGGCTAGATAACTTGAAAAATATATTACTTTGTTTGTCACTGAGTATAAATATCTGTAGCCCACCTCTCCTCAGCGCGGTGCAGTGAGACTCCGGTCCCTGCTCGCCCAGCGCTGCTTTTCTTTCTCTCTAAATAAACTGCTGCTAACACACTCCCAGCGTGAGTGTCCTTTTTGCCAATAACAATTTTGGTGCCGTGACTCGGATCCGGTAACCGACAGCCAAGTACTTCTACAGGGAGGCGCCCCACCCGACTTTCTGGGTGGCCCTGAGGAAGTTCCCCGGCTGGTCAGTCCCGGATTTTCCGAACGGCAGAGAGAAAGAAAGAAATTTGATTCCCGTGCACGAAGATACCGAACGAAGAAGCTCGAGAGGAACGGCGAGTTTTCAGACATCCAGTACATAAATCTCACGGTCCCAGTCTTTCCGAAGGTACTGGTAAGTCCTTGCGTTTCCGTTTGGTAATACCCCCCTTCAAATGGGTCAGGAAAATAGTAAATCTAAGGGAATCCCCGACCCTAAAGTTCCCCCAGAAAGTCCATTAGGATTAATGATACGTCATTGGGGAGAATCCTCGATTTGAAAGGGAAAATCAAAAGAAAAGATGATTCGTTATTGTGTATACACATGGGGGAAAAGGAAATTGGGAAAAAAATATCTTTTGGCCTCGATTTGGTTCCTTTGAGGACTGGGTATGTCAAGCCCTTAATTTTTATGTGAATAATAAGACCCCTTATAGTCAAGAGGAGAGTCAGTATGCCTTTCTGTGGATAGTCGCTTCTAAAGATGACAAGATAGTGACAATTTATTCTTTAGGAACTAAGCCAAGGAGGAGGAACTCTAACGAGTTGATTTACCCTCCTCCTTATGTAGGAGACCCCTCGGCTGTTTAATTTGCCAATGGGTCAACAAGAGAAATTTTAGAGAAAAAATACCAGGAGGGCGAGACTTGTCTAAGCGACCTTTTGAAAGGATACAGATAGATTTTACAGACTTACCGAAACAAGGCAGATACCGATATTTATTAGTCATAGTGGATCACTTCACCCACTTCCTTGAAGCTTATCCCACCTCCAGAGCAACTGCACAAGTCGTAGCTAAAATACTCTTGGAGGAAATCATCCCTCGATATGGAGTAGTATGGTCGATAGATTCAGATCGGGGACCCCACTTTACCTCCCAAGTAATCCAGAGTCTATCCCAAGCCTTAGGAATCAAGTGGGAACTTCATACTCCATATCATCCCCAGAGTTCGGGTAGAGTAGAGAGAATGAATGGAGAAATTAAAAAACACCTCACAAAACTCATGTTAGAAACAGGATTAAATTGGCTTAGGTGTCTACCCCTGGCACTCTTACAAATAAGAACTCACCCCCGAGCTGATGTTGGCCTTTCCCCTTACGAAATCCTGTATGGGATGCCTTATGATTTTGGACAAAATCCTGATTCATCTAACTTGAGTGATAGAAATTTGGAAAGCTATCTAAATATCTTAAATAAGAGACGAGAACAACTTAGGAAAAAGGGATTAACAACTCAAAGGCCCCCGCTGGACTTGGCCATACATCGTATACAACCAGGAGACCAAGTATTAATAAAATCCTGGAAAGAAACTAACCTAGCCCCCTGATGGGAGGGACCTTATTTTGTTTTGCTTACAACAGATTCCGCGATACGGACAAAAGAGAAGGGGTGGACTCACGCTAGCAGGGTAAAGAAAACACCCTCAGCAGACAAGTGGACATCAACCCATCATCCAGACTCCCTGAGGATCACCCTAAAACGACAAACTGAATGAATGAACGAGGGAGAAAAACTTAAACTCTGGTTTGGACTGCCGACCTACGAATCATTACGGAGGGTATCGTATGTCTCCTGGGTACAGGGGAGAATACCATATCTAGGGGAAAAAGGAGGCCTTTATAGGGCCTGTGAGGAAGGACGGACTTTAGCCTTGTGATGTGATATTGAGACTGGAATCCCAACCCAATCTATATTGCCCAGACGAATACCCTGTTTGAAACATCCTTTATCGGGCCACGAGGCCTGGGTCCAATGTATCTGTTATAATTGTAAACAGATTTGGAATTGTACTTCCCGGTTTAGACAGGCTTATTGCATATATTGTAGACAACATCAAAATTACGGATCTGGACAGGAAAATATACTCACACTCTTTTGCGGATGGGAATTGTTAATACCGTATTGGTGGGAATTTTTGAAATTAACCGAATTAAGATAGTCACCAAGTGTAAAAAAACAATTTCGCTGGAAACTGAGCAAACGCAATACCTAAAAAAAAAATCCATTCGCAGAAGGGAGAAAGGAAGGAGTGAATAGGAACAGGCCGCCCCTGAAGACACTGAGTTGTTGCCGAGAAGAACGTTACCCGGTTGCCCTTCTGCCCAGGGTAGACCGAGGAAGGGCAAAGCCAGTAAAACATGTGGGGCAGACGGCTTTTCCTTATTCTTGAGGTCCTCCTATCTCCTTGTGGAATTAGCCATCAACCATACGAATGGATTCTGAAAGGTATTGGAAGTGGCTCAGAAAACAAAGTTGTTAAAACGATCATGTAACCAACCCGGAGAATATTTTTGTGGATACTGGGGCTGTGAAACAATAACATCAGCCTGGTCTCCCACCGAGCCGGACCAATTCCTATCCGTAAAATGGTACTCCAATGGCAGTATAAGCTTACTTGTGAACAGATATGGGGACTCTACGTGGCTTATAGGGAAAACTTGGGGCCTAAGGTACTATGTTAACAGAAGAGACCCAGGAGGATTCTTTTCTATCCAGAAGAAGAAGCTATCTTTACCTTCCTTGACTGTAGGGCCCAGCCAAGTGATGTCAGTCAAACCCCGCCCCTCAGTCACCCAACTTCCAGTTCCTCTAGAAACTTCAATTAAACCTGTTATAAAACCCGAAAATTCGACATTTGGGGATAGGGATTCCCTATGGACTCTAATGAAAGCGGCCTTCATTGTAATTAATCACACACATCCTAACATCACTAATGATTGTTGGTTCTGTTATGGAATAAGGCCCCCTTATTATGAAGGTATAGCAACCCCTCTTTCCTTTTCAGTAGGAAACAAGACTCCACCTCCTCCTCAGTGTAGCTGGACAAATGCTGACCAACAGAAGGCCAAACTCACCCTACAAGAAATAACAGGAAAAGGACAATGTATAGGAAAGGTTCCAGCCAAATTAGCAAAACCCTTGTAACGTAACTCTAACTTGGAATGAGACCACTCTCCCAGCTACCAAGTGGAAATGGGCTATTCCTAATAATGGGACCTGGTGGATTTGCTCGATATCTGGGCTCCAACCCTGTTTATCTCTTTTTATAGTATATAACAATCTTGAATTTTGTGTCCAAGTCACAATAATGCCACGAATATTGATACACTCCTCAACCGAAGTCATGAGCAACCAGGAAGGGGATCTATTAAGGTATAAAAGAGAACCTATAACAGCCCTCACCGTAGCCACCTTGGTGGGCCTCAGCATAGTTGGAGTCGGTATAGGAACTACTTCAATAATATTGCAACAAAAGGGACTATCCGCACTTCAGGCAGCCGTAGACGAGGACTTGGCACAGTTAGAAAAATCAATCTCTTACCTTGAAAAATCGTTAACTTCTTTATCAGAAGTAGTATTGCAAAACAGAAGGGGTCTGGATTTAATATTCCTAAGGGAAGGAGGACTGTGTGTAGCTTTAGGAGAAGAATGCTGTTTCTATGCTGATCATACTGGGATAGTTCAAGATTCTTTAGCAAAAGTACGGGAAAGATTAGAACAAAGGAAAAGGGAGAGAGAGTCCCAGGCCCCTTGGTATGAGAATTGGTTCAAGTGGTCACCTTGGCTCACCACTTTGCTGTCAACAATTGCTGGACCTGTAATTATCTTGATCCTTATATTAACTTTTGGACCTTGCATATTGAATAAGATAGTGACTTTAATTAAACAGAGAATAGACCGAATCGAAATTCTCACTATTCGGGCTATGGAATCAGCAAACAGGTAAACAAAAGAAAAGGGGTGGAATTGTCACCAATGTTTGCTGATTCTTCTCCTGGGAAACTCACAAACATGATCATTGTAAAATTTGTTTGATTAATCTTGAAAGGATCTCCTTGAGAACTTTTATGCTCGCATAAGCTTAAACAAATGTGATTGTACTTGTGAATCTTTAGATCTTAGTATCTCCATGCTTGCGTTAATGTGAAACCTACCCTAAGAGATTTTTTGTAAGAAACTTTATGCTTGTATTGGTATGATCAAACAAACCTGAAAGGACCACCTGGAGCATAACACCTGCCCTCCGAAACTGACCACAAGACGCATCAGCGGACTGAAACAAATCCTAGTTAATGATTGGATCAGAAGATGATGAAATGAATATACATGGAATTGTGTCTGTCGACCATAAAGATGGCTAGATAGCTTGAAAAATATATTACTTTGTTTGTCACTGAGTATAAATATCTGTAGCCCACCTCTCCTCAGCGCGGTGCAGTGAGACTCCGGTCCCTGCTCGCCCAGCGCTGCTTTTCTTTCTCTCTAAATAAACTGCTGCTAACACACTCCCAGCGTGAATGTCCTTTTTGCCGATAACAAAATCCATAAGTGCACATCATTCACAAACATCTAAACAGTCACAAGAAAAAAAAAAAGACTGACAATCAGGTCCATAATTACTCTATCTTTCCTTAAAATGAGCAATATTTTGTTATTCAATCTTATTTGTATAAACAGACATACTGGGTGGTAAAGTAATAAAGTATGAATAAAGGTATCAGACATGGCCTGAAAATGATTTTGTTTTCACATGCAACATTAATTACCATTTGGATTAGACTAATGTACCACTTATCACTCAGAAGTAGTGTACAGGGAAAGGAGGAATGCAAGAAGCCTTAGTGTAATTATTATTCTTTCTAAGTGAATCAGTATGCTTTACATGTCTGTTTTCTTTAATCTACTAGAGTAAAAATCCTTTTTTGCAAACTGCTGAAGAGTTCATTTCATTAATCCTTTAGGAAGAGTTTCTGTCAGATGCTTTAACTAACGGCTCTTAGCCCCCGGATGAGTTTGAAAGGAAAATATTACTTGGATCAATAATTAAACACCTGAGTTTTGGGGTTACTTTTTTAAAAGGAATTATATATTATTATTCTTGTCAACCTTGCTTGGCATTGACTACTGACTTTAGAAATCGTGTTATAAGACAAATCTTTTATTTGCCATTGGCCATTTCCTTTAAGTTTAAATGTCCTAAACATTCTGCTTTGGAGAACATACCTTCAAAGTGCTCTTTAATCACTACTATATTAACTGCTGTCAGTAACCAGCTGCTTCCATGAATGTTTAATACTGGGATGACTGATTTTTACTGAAGTTTGTATTAACCATGGGTAAGTAAACACATTCCAGAAAATATATGAATAAAAGCCATAAAGCACGCATTGAAACAGCTTAAATTTCTCTTTTTCAGTTTGACAAAAGCTCATAGATTAATTCTGGTCTGCAAATGAGTCCATCAATTATGGATCCTTAACACTGTTATTACTACTTTAAGATAGAATTTAATGTTCTTACTCATATTGGGTGGCACTTCACTGTGAAGCAGTCTCATTATTGATTTTAATAGGACTATTTATTAAGTTGTTTTCAATATGAGTCAAGATTTAACTATTAAATATCTATTCAAATAGTTTAATTAGGTGTTTTGAGTAGGGTACCTCTGCACTAGCATTTTAGTTTTCATCAGGAGTGCACTTTTGAAGGAAAGCTCTTGAACTCCCATTTACTGCTCTTTGGTTTACAGCATAGAGAATCCTTGGAGCATACAACCAGAATTATTCTTGGATTAAATTAAGACACAAAAGACACCCTAATTGCCACCATTAACAGTAATGGGTACTCAGTCCACAGGATCAAACCAGAGCTACTAGGAAGACTATACACGTACAGCCCACAAAACATGTTCAGTGAGGACACAGAGTCCTCAACACTAGCTCTTTCACTCCATACATCTGCTCCTACTGAGCCACTCCACTTACTACTGTAGACATATTTATAATGCACTCTAACTACTAGCAGGCATTTAATCTAGAAGATGAAAAACAAAACCAGTCCAAAATAAAAAGTCTGAAATGTTCACAGTATGAACACTGTACCCTTTGCCAATTTATTTTTATTGGTCCAGGCTTCTTGTTAGTTAGAAAATAAAAATAGAAATGCTAAGTTACCCATATGCTTAATGGAGATGGGGAGAATCTCTGGGGTGGTGATTCAGAACTGGCAAGTCACTGATGTAAAGGAGACAGTGTTAATACTCTTCTGTGACTACTTTTTTTTTTTCCTTTCTCTTTGACAGCTGGATGGCTAATTTTATGTTTTAAGGATAACAATGCAAAATAGTGTTGAAAAACGGCTAAAGAAGGACCTCAGGCTGGACAGTTCAAAGATTCTCTGGCATAATATGTTCCAAGTAGAAAAGTGAACAACAAACTGTCAACAGGAGCAATAAAACCATAAGCATCTCACAATTATCATTTCATGACTTATAAACACTATCTCTCATAATCACTTTAAGAGCTTGCTATTCCATTTCTATCTACTTATCTCTCTATGCTCAGCCACTGAGCTCCTGGTCACTGCTAGGTTTCATTCTCTCACTTAATGTTTAACTCCATCAACAGCTGATTCAGCTGTTGGCCTAACTGATGGGGTGAAAAGCTTAAGTGATGAGGGAGGGAGAGAAGAAATGGAAACAAGATGAAAAAGTCAGGAAAAGGTAAGCCTGGTTTGCTTCTGACAGAAGGAAGCAGTGCTTTTAAAGTGTTCCTGTCCTTATATGTAGCTCCCATCCCCATCCTTCATTCTTAGTTTGTATATTATATCATAGTATCCTGTACAAATAAATAATATTGCTGTATTTCCATTCTAGTTTATGTTCAGGTCTTGAGGCTTTTCTTGTGTTTGTATGTTTATTTGGTTTCTTTCCATCATCTATTATGAGAAAACTATATGAGCAAATTAAGCTGCTGCAGGAGGTAATTGAATATAAAGACTATTTCACAGCTTTGTTCTATGCGGGAATATGGACAGATCAAGTCTCTATCACAAATAAAATCTTCCTTGTTTCCCACAGTTAGCTAAAAACCAAGCAACTCGTCTTATTTCTGCCACAAGACTCCACTGAATTTAACCTGACATAGTTGGGCTGCATTCGAGTTGTCCTCAGTGGCACTTCGTATATGTAATAAAAGCAGAACATTATTTTTAATAATTATACCATATTCTAAGATTAAAACCAATATTCATTTAAGAGTACTATAAAACCATGTGGGGTTGGAAAGGGCAGGGAATGAATGTATGAAAAAATACTTGGGATTTCAGAAATAAAAGGGAAGCCAACACCATTAAAAATGTGAAAATGTGATTTAGTATTTAGACAATTGTAAGGGAAAACATACAATGATGGCAGAATAGTAATATTTAACCAGCATCTTCTTCTTGAAGAAAGGAGAAAAAGATATGAGCTCTTTGCTAACAACAAAAAAAAAAATAAAATCACTTGAACAAACATCAATAAGAAACCAGACTTCATTGTTGACCCTTCTATTTTAGACAGCTGTAACAATGCTGACTATTACTCATGGCTGGTTCTCAGATGCAGCCAAGAACACAAAATAAGTTACAGTTTCGTATTTTTCTCAAGTCTGTCTCCTAATTCACCAACTGTACGTACTTTTAAATTTTAATTTCAGACTATGGATTTCAAATCTTGGTACTCACTGGGTTTCCCAGACTTAAAGGAATGCCGCCTGAGTTCCAATACATCAAGCAAACAGAATGGCAGGTTACAGGCAGCAGCAGTTGGAAATCTGCTTGTAGCTATCTCAGCTTGTAATTGCTGCTTCACAGCTGAGATCAGAGCCTGAGTATATGAGTATTCCTGCTTTGGTTCATACATTGAAGGTGGCAGCTGAAAATACCGTTTCCCAGCTGAGTCTGGTGCCCAGCTGCTCTTCCTAAGTAATGCATGCAGCTACCTAGGTGGGATGCAGGTCTCAGATGTGAACTAGCGCTATTAACTGATCATGAATACTACACTAGTGCTGCTTTCTTTCCAAGACAGAGAGAATTGCATTGACTCTCAGAGGACACCTGGTCTTCTGATTCCTGCTGAGTGAATGTGAGAAAACTAGAAAGCTTTCACAATGATAGTGGTAGCTTCAGTTGGTACTTCCCAACTGCAAGAATCCCATCCCCCCTTAGACACACACCAACTTGTCCTCCTCTCTGTCCAATAGGTAACATTCACACACAGCAGAAAAATCAGTAGTCTTGCCTAACCAAAGGTAAAGAATTAAGACCTGGAGACTTAACAGTACATAACTTTAATCATAAAACTTAAATTAGGTTTCTAAAGAAGGCAGACTGTATCACTTATCATTCTCAAACCTAATTACTGCTCCTGAGGTTGGTTCTGAGATGAGAGTGGTGTAAGAGCTGGTATAAAATGGAAAAGAATATGCACACTCATCAATCCTTTATTTTTCAGAAATTGGTTGAATATTTTGATGTTCAAACTGCTGAGCAAGCTGAACAGTTCAGTGCCAGCCCATCTCTCACGGCAAGGAAGACACTTAATTATTTTGCAATTCTAAAAGGTCAGGTAATTTAAATTAAACACAAATAATTTGCAGGACATGACACACAGCAAATAAAATGTACCAAGAATCAATATACCACAGAGTTGCTTCTGATTCAAATAAATCAATTGGACTATCACATAAAGCCTGCCTTTGCATGCTTTTCTGAAACAAAAGAAAGCTTAAAGTAGGTATAAATCAGCCTGTTTAGTGCCATTTCTTATTGTCATATTTTCAACTATAATATGAAATAAAGTGTCAAGCTACCTGGTTGACTGCCAGGAGCTCACCTCTCTGTAAATGACCAATGCTTATGTTGCAAGTGAGATGAAGCAAAAAATGGACTCCTCTTAAAAACTCTGGTCCTTCTGCATCAAATCTCAGTGCCCCTGGAGACAGAATGCACTATGCTTTTCTCTGTAACATTTTAAGGTTACCAATTACTCTTTTGCTAGATATACACACTGTAAGGATAAAACCTATAACAGATCAGAACAGTTATTTTAATTGGAATAAATGAGTGGTTTAGCCTGGATATCTTTGATCGTTGTCATGTTAACAAACTGAATAACAATGAAGTCTTCGAACAGCAGGCTCTGCTGGGATTTGTGTAGCATATAACGTCCAACTACAGCTAAAACCCACTAAGCCAATCCTTTTGTTTCTTTATGCAGTTTCATCGTAAAGGTAAATGTTATCCAGTACAGTTATACATTAAACAACATCAATGACTGTTAAGTCTTTTATAGAGAATTGTCACTGTCAAAGGCTAATCTTCTTTCCTTTTTATCATTATTTTTCTGCCTGACAAAAGGCACAGATAAGGTTTATACGGATACAAGCAATGGCTGCTCACACTCATTAAACTTACCCTACTTGTCTAGGTAAGAGACAAAGGTGCACTTAAATAAAGCTTTCCATCCTAATGACACACGAGTCGGCAATGCAAATGTTCTACTCATGCTTTTCATTAATTTAGCTCACTTTTGTGTGCTTACTTTCCTATCTACCTTCAAAGAGAGAGAAAAGGAAAAGACAGAGGCAAACAGTTATATAAACCCACATACATTTTAATGTTGCACCACTGCTAGCACTTTATTGTGTCTTGAAGATGCTGATATTTTCATAGCAGATATTTCAGATCACAAGATGAACTGTTTGTTCTTTCAGTCCCCAAGTACGGCTCATCTCTGTGTGTTCTGTTTGATTTAGAAAAAGCAAAAACATGTGACAGCAGGACTTCTTATCAAATAAGGCCAGTAGTTTAAAGAAGCTTTAATAGCTTTAAAAAAACTAAAATAAGAAAGCCTATCATCCTTCAAAACCCCTGTAGGTTTTACAAAGTGCTGGAAACAGACTGACTTGCAGTGAGCAGGTGCTAAGCATCTGACAGAAGAGTTCACAAAATATAATAAAACTTTCTAGCTGATAATGGGAAAAAAAAATTCCTAGATCATCATGGTTTAAAGCATGCCATAATTTGACCTTGCAGACAGAGTCACCTAGGACAGTAAATTCACAGAGTGACCTCCTTGACATTGCTTCATCATCGTCATCTTCATCACTTTACAGTTCCCTCAAACTCAGTCATACTGATGCACTGCTTCAAAGCAGAGCCATTCATTGCCATCACTCTGCGCTGCAGCTGCCCAGCACCTTTCTTTTAGCTTCCATTTGACAGAATGGGCCACGTGTCCTTAAATGCCCCAAAACCTGAGAACAGCGAGAGAAGAATCTGTGGCAAAACGACTCCCCTCACTGTGAACACAATACAATCTTACTTGAAACACAACGGGCAGGAGAAGGGTTTGTTGGGTTATTTTTCCCCCCCTTGTTACTAGTGCTGGACTACTGACTCAAGTCCTGTTGTGGGACTGCAGAGAGGGTTTGTAAATCCAACACAATTCCTGTACTATTTACCAATACTTTACTGGATAATTTAGCATTTTTACTAGTGAAGTTTACAGATGACACAAAGATTGATGTAGTAATAAACACTAAGGACATGTTCGTTTCACAAAATGTTGTGGATCACTGAGCTCAAAGGCCCCATTGAACAAAATGCATTTTAATAGAGGAAATAAAAGCTAATGCACCTGTGAATTAACAATTCAAGCTGTACTTAAAAATTAGGAGCCTTAGCAAGCAGTGGCTTAGAAAAGTGTTGTTAAGGCCTTGAGGGCATTCGTAGGACTCACTGTCCCTACCCAGACCCCCATGGCCCAGGTCCCTGTGTCATTCCCCAGGGCCATCAGCCCCAGCATCACCATAGCAGGACCAGCCTCTGTCTCCATACAGCCCTTCTCTGGCTCCCCACAGCCCTTCCCTGCCCAGCCATGGGCCCTGATGAGCTGGGCCCACTGGCCCAAGGCGTGTCCTCCATTATCACTCAGTGCCTGCTGCCCAGGGCTGGGACTGCTCCAGTGTCCCCTTGCTGCCCTGCTCCTGACTGGGGGGTGGGACGGGCCTTGGCTGCCAGGCTCTGCCCTGGGGAGCCCATGGGGAGCCCCCACCATTCCTGGCCACTTGGTACCTCAACAACTATTTGTGAATCAACATAAATAATTGCTCTCGGTGCTATAAACAGAGGAAATATTTTAAACCTTGCAGAGTTGACATTGGTTGACATAATAAAAACTACATGCAGCGGACAGCTCAGAGGTCATTTATGAGAAAAGTGAGTGTGAGAATTGGTCATTGTTTCCAAGTACTTGCACATCTGGACCAAGAAGTTTGATAGCCTCAAGTTTCAGTCTTCCAGACTGAAAAACAGTATCAAATGGCTTCAACCTGAATTTGAGCACATTCAACTTTGAAGCAAGGCTTGATTTTTCCAACTGTGTGGGTGAGTAATCACTGGATGATGGGATCACAAGGACTTGCATCAGGTCCCAGATGTGTTATAAACATAACTTACCATTTTAATTATGAAGATTATTCATCTTTTTGAAAGGTAACTTCCAGTCCAGGTGTAGGAAAAGATTTGTATTGTATGAATTCAGGAGTTGTCCCAAAGTAACAGTGCAAACACTACATTTCTGAGCACTTTGACTTTCCTCATACATGTCAGTTGCTGGCTCATGCCATTAGCAATTAATCTACACTGCCCAAAAGGAGGGGACTGAAAGTCACTCAAATAAAACAATAAGGACTCTAAACAAACAAATTATATGGGGTGCTTTGAATGACTTTTTTTTTTTTTTCTGTGTAGATATAGACATGCATATCTTGAACCATTATGTTTTATCTTCTTATTGCTTATTTGATTCGAATTATGTGCTGGTGTGATACTTATAAAGTACTTCTGTAATGGTCTGAAACATACCCCCATGTTTCTGTGTATATTTGACTTTTTCTTCCTTTCTGGATTTAAATCATCTATGACCACTAATATCATGATTTAGGAGAATAAGTAAACAGAAAAAAAAATGAAGTTGCTGGATTCACGGGTTCAAATGGTGCAAATAAAGGAAAAAAATGAAAAAAAGAGCTCACACAGGATACATAAACCTCACTTTGCTGAGCATATTATAGAGACTAGCAATGGAAGTCACACTGGTATTGTGACTGAACTGTATATTGCATGGGCTATATTTTGCTAAGCATAACTTAAATTTTTATTGTGTTTTCAGTATATTTCATATTGCTCTAGTAAATGAGAAATTCTATGTAACATCAATTGTCTTCAGATAAGTAAATTTGCTATTAAATGTTCCACCCTTCATGCATGGGATATCTAAAAGAACTTGATCAGAGAATATTCGACTCTGACACATTATAATAAGTAATAATTCAATTCTATTTAGTAACCACCTGCAGTTTTTGATACAGAGGCTAAGCCAATACTAAATCTGGTGTAAATCAGAGTGGTTTCAGTTGTGAGTGAAATTATGCTAATTTACATTAGCTGAATATCCAATATGTGAAGTCCACAAGATATGGAAGACTAAACACATGCTTAAATGATTTACTGAGTTAGGATGATAATGAAATTTACTTACTGTTAAAGTGCCTTCTCTTCGCTAGACTTGGAAGGGAAAAATAAAATACTGTGTAGCAAATACGCTTACCTGATTTTAGACATGCAGACAAAGGAAATCTCACAGCTCCTTTAGAGTTTGAGCTGAAGAGAAATAGCCGAATGGCAGATCACTTAAGCAGAAGGATGCAGAAAAATTTAATTGGCCACAGAAACTTATATACAACTTTCCCATTACTACAGAGATCATAATACAGCGGAGGAAAAAATCCTTCTTAACATCTATCTGTATATATATAACCAAAAAGTTGTAGGGTGTTTAAGGTGTCTCATATTCTTCTGGTGGTTTTCTTATGTTCCCCACAGCACTCTTTCTCTTTAGCATGGATTTAGTAAGTTTAATGGATTATCATGTTGTCATAGATGAGTGGGTGCTTAGCAGTAGTCACTCAGAACTCTTTTTTTTTTTTCTTTTTTTTCTGATAAATGGAAGTAGAATAGAAGATACTTCTTTTAAAAAGGTTTGTGTTTATAAGAAGATAATCTCTATTTGCTAGCTCCCTGGCACTTCTTTTCATGGAGACAGCAGTCCTTCAAAAGGCGGAACTGATTGCAGGAAAGGACAACTTCATCAGTTTCTTTAAATGCATGTTACCCTGGAAAGTCTAGTTAAACTACATTTGTGAT
The DNA here is from genome assembly GCA_020800305.1 of Porphyrio hochstetteri. Lineage (NCBI taxonomy): Eukaryota > Metazoa > Chordata > Aves > Gruiformes > Rallidae > Porphyrio > Porphyrio hochstetteri. The sequence continues at coordinate 180,664,615 of CM036905.1, read as the reverse complement.
ATTTATCTTTCTTTGCAGCAGTGAAGGGGAGTAGAATTCTATGGGCTTAGAGACGTCATTGGCAGTGTGAGAGCCTATGGAAATCTAGCAGCATATTGGCAGGGCTCAGAGCGTTCTGATAAGCAAAGCAGACTCTAATTGAATGCCTATTCTAGTGGTGTGCCCCAGGGGTCAGTGCTGGGTCTGGTCTTCTTTAACATATTCATCAATGACCTGGACAAGGGAACAGAGTGCACCCTCAGCAAATGCACTGATGATACAAAACTGGGAGGAGTGGCCAATGCACCAGAAGACTGCACTGTCATTCAGTGAGACCTGGACAGGCTGGATAGTTGGGCAGAGGGGAATGTAATGAAATACAACAAGGGCAAGTGCAGGGTTTGGCACCTAGGGAGGAATAAGCCCAGACACCAGTGCAGGCTAGGGGTTGACCTGCTGGGAAACAGCTCTATGTAGGACCAGTGAGTCCTGGTGCACAAGTTCTCCATGAGCCAGCAAGGTGCCCTTGTGGCCAAGAAGGCCAGTGGTATCCTGGACCTGGAGTGCATTAAGAAGAGTGTGGCCATCAGGTAAAGGGATGATCCTCCCCCCTCTACTATGCCCTAGTGAGGTCACATCTGGAGCGCCTTGTCCAGTTCTGGGCTTCCCAGGTTAAGAAAGACAAGGAACTACTGAAGAGAGTCCAGCGGAGGGCTACAAAGATGATGAGGGGACTGGAGCATCATCTCCTGTATGAGAAAAGGCTGAGACATCTGGGTCTGTTTAGCCTGGAGAAGCGAAGACTGAGAGGAGTCATCATTCTCATAAACATCTAAGGGGTTCATATCAAGCGGATGGAACTAAATCGTCTTCAGTGGTATCCAGTGACAGGACAAGGGTCAACGGGCACAAACTGGAACACAGAAAGTTCCATGTCAGTATAAGGAAAATCTTTACTCAGAAGGTGACAGAAGACTGGAACAGGCTGCCCAGAGAGATTGTGGAGTCACCTTCTCTGGAGATATATGAAACCTGCCTGGACGCAATCCTGTGCAACCTGTTCTAAGTGATTCTGCTTTAGCAGGGAGTGTTGTACTAGATGATATGCAGAGGTCCCTTCCAACACCTGTGTTCTGTGATTCTGTGATATTCTTCTTCACAGGGATCTACAACTCTAAGATAAACACTTTCTTCTCTCATAAAACTAAACAGAATCAAAGAAGGGAATAAATGTATGAAAGACTACAAAAACTGATGACCAATCTCCTCCTGTTCAGAGCAGGAGAAAACAACATGATTTGCAACAAAATTCCTAAATCCTATAACATTCTTGTAAAACAACTGGCAGATTACCATGGCACATTTGATACTGCTGTGCCAGTTTCTCCAATTTAGTAATTTCAGCAAGAAATTAAATTTGACCTGAACTCTGTATCAAACTATCACTTTAATTCACCGAAATTAGATGCAACTTGTGCTGTCCAAACTATGCAATCAGCAAATTAGTCATTAGGTATTTTTTATGCTACAACTAAAGTTTAAAGTTCTCTGAGGAACTCGTGAGTGTAGCCTCATACGCAATGACACAACTAAAAGTTTATGTACACTTACACTGCTGACAGGCATCAAGGATAAAATAAAAAAAAAGGAAAAGCTCTGAAAACTCAAGCTACTTTTGTTTCTCTGCAAGAGCAATTAACACATATTCCCAAAGGAACGACTGAAAGAAGGAAAGAAACTGAGGATTCCCTTTGGGGGGAATAGTAACTGTAGGAGGCATTAAATATGCAAGCAGCCATTAGGCATGATTAAAAATTAATTCTGTGTCATAGACAGGACCTGGGGTCATTATAGGTCACAACTTTCATCTTAATTATTTGGCTTACTGTTTTTATTTAATTAGCCTGGCCTAATGAGTCTTTGGTTATAGATGTCTGGTACACTGGATTACTGTACACCACATATTAGGTAAAAGGCTTGGCTGTTTAACTTCTAAGCAGATGACTTCCACAATCTCAGCAATAAGATTCTGGATAAAACCAAAGTGGATTCTATGTAATAACATAATGTTGCAATCTTATCTATCTCTCCAAAATCTGCATTGCAGGTTCTACTGAAATTGGTGGAATGTGTTACCTCATAATTTGTTGGAATTATTTGAACATTTAACAGAAAAAAACCCCCATCTTTCAGACTTGAATTTTTGGTACTGCCCATTATTAGTTACATTGGTAAAACCCTTTGTAAGTCAACACTCACAGCTCTCAGTAGGCACTGTATATTGTACTGGCCACATCAGGGTATTTCAAGTCTTTGTGTTCATTTTATTGGTCTTAAAACAATATATTCAGATGGAACATAAAAGGACTGATTACATTAAAATTAATTTAAATCACAGTTTTTCTACAAGCTGCAATAAATGTTTCCATAATAGAGATCTGACCAAGACCTTCATACACTTGTTTCTTACACGTTTTAATTGAATACCATTGTGCTTTAAAGGCTTATCATCTCTTCCCTTTAAACCCATACCTCTCCTACCTCTCTTAACAGTCAAATAAATCACAAGTATGACTAAATCTCAATGTAATGTGTTTTTTCCTCCTGCTTCAATTTGGGGATAATTAATCAAATAATAATTAGTGCACCTATAAGAAGGAAAGGACTGGGGGAAAGAGGCTCATGCTGTGAGTATAGCTTGGGGAACAGGATATTTTTCTTTTCAGATTCTTTGTCTTCCACACCACAATGAAAAGAAAATTACCCTGTCCTTAAAAGACTTGAAAAAATAGTCATAACTTCAGAAGAAAATAAGTGAAGGGAAATTCCCTTTCTCAATACCCCCAAAAAATGGATGGAATTTGTCAAGGCAAAAACTAGTAACACCAGGACAGAACTTTTGCTCTGAATTAAGAGTGGTCTTAAGGCACAGAAAATACCAGGGAAAAGAACAAAGGCCATTGTGGCCCAGAATAAAATGAAGCTTAGATCAGGCTTAATGAAATTCACAGAATTAACAGTAGAATATTTTTTCAGTATATCTGGTGCAAAAAATAGGCAGATAAATTACTAGGTAGCCTGGTACATACTTGCTTATAATTTTTAAGGAGTGTAGGAATCTCAGTTCATCTAACAGTTACATTCAGGATTTTCTGAATGATGAATCTAAGGGACATGAAGAAGAGGCAGAAGATGATAACCCTAAGGTCAGGTAACTAACCCATTTTTTAAAAGTTGAAAAATTAAAGTAACTTTAAGTAACTTTTTTTTTTTTTAATACTGTCAGTTAAAGAAAATTTTTGTCAGGGATAGTAAGGATGCTTGTATGTATGATCACTTTGGAAAGGACAAATATTTTGCCTATGAAAAGAAAACTTTCTTTGTATAGAAATATTTGGAGATGGATCAAAAGAACAAAAGGTCCTAGGAAAAAATGAAGGCAATGCAGTTCCTGCTGAGAATGGAATACTCTATCCAGCAACTTTTGGCATAGATTTGTTTCAATATTGGTGCACAACAATAGGACAGGTGTTCTTGGTCATTGATCCTTGTAATCATGTTATTTAAAAACTTAAACCCAGAAAGAAAGTTAATGATTTAATGACTCTTAACAGTTAATGATTTAATGGACTCTTTTATACATTGAGCTCCACGTGCAGCCAAGTCAGCTGCAAGTTCTTAACTGTGCATGAAGGATGAATCCATTCTCTTGATACAAAGCTAGTGTCTCTTCAGCACTCACTCATGGCTGACAACAGTCAGATTTGCTTTTGGTAGTGACCAGAAGGCTTACAAGAGAATAAAAAAATAAAGTTCAGAGGACACCAAACTCAGTGGCAGCTATTAACAGTGCAATAAGATTGGTTGTTTAGAAATGTTTATTAAAGTTTTGCAGACTGTGAGCTTCTGCCAGACACTGAAAGAAAAAAGGACTGGAACAATGTGAACTATAAAGCTGCCAAGACTGTATTTTCTGAAAGTGTGGCAATTGCACAGAAGTCTATCTGATATATCAGATGGATGAACTATTTAGGGATGACAAATTCTACCAGATGAATGCAACCTGAGGGACTAGTTGGGAAAAACTACTTAGACTAGGAAAGAGTTCAAACAAGCTCATTTTTTATGCAATGGCAAACACTTGGGACATATATAACTAAAAGAATTTGGGGCTAGCAATTAGCTTTGTACCTACAATTGTCACAAACTGAGCCTCTGACTTAGTACCTTTTCCATGTGGAAGGAAGCATATAAGATTCAAAGCTGAAAGTGTCTTACTTTAGTTATTAGGAATTTAACTGAAGACCAGATCAAGTTCAATCAAAGCTGAACCTCCTATACTGTTCCTCCGCCTGAGCTTACACTGATAAATTCCATATACCCACTATCTACATCATTTCCTCTATCACACATCTCCCTTCATCAATAACTTCCTTGGCTTTATTCCCATCTCTTTTTCCCTTCTGTATTTCTGGAATAAGGACTGTGCCTCAATACAGGGAACCTGCATTTGGTATTAAGAGATCTTTATTATAAACACATGGTAAACCGAGCACAAAGAGAGAGAACTGATACTCTGGAATGGATCCAAGATCTATTTAGTTCAATAACCTGTCTCTGAGAGAGGAAGATATGAGAAACCTACAACAGTCAGATCTAGGGTTATTCAATCTAAAAAAAACCCAGAGAATACTTTACCCTTAAGACTGAAATATTCTTTTCAAAGCAGTGGTCTACAATTTGTTACAAGAAGCTAAATGTGTGGTCAATGTCATTATTTCTTCTAAAACTGTCCTCAATGTATGTTCTAAGCCATGTCTGTTTTTAATGAGCTCTATATTCCATTTACATGTGCATGGAAAACAATAGTAAACCTTTGAACATTTCTACATTGCACAACATTTTGAATTTACTGTCCTTTTATTCTTGTGTTCAGAGATTGGTAGAATTTGCCTTGTGGAACTATGTCATTTTTAACATCAATCAAAAAAAAAACTATTATAATGTTCCTCATTTACTCACATTCTCAGCTTCTTTCAACAGAACATTTCTACACCCTTCATGATTTCATTAACTGTTGTTGAACCTCTTTTCATTCTGTGATATCCTTTAAGACACAGGATGGTCAGTAATACATAGCATTCTAGAAGAGATATTTAAAGCATTATGATGCCTTTTCTATTCTTTGTTATCCCTTCTCTCATACATGCTAAAAGCTTGCTCTTTTTTTACTACATCTATATGTTAAGCTGAATTGCTCCATGATTTCTATACCATTATACATTATAAATATGCATTAATTATTTTAAAGTGGATATATCCAATTTAAAAGACTATAAATCATATTATTAAATTAAAATATAATCTATTTTTCTTATTTATTATTAAACTAATTTGAATGTATTGCATTTTAATTTACCATTTGTTTCAGTTCCCTTGGACATCTAAAAAAACCCCATGATTTCTCTCATCCTGAACAAACTTCTCTTTGTTGTTAAATATGTGATCTGGAAAGATATCTACCTCATTACTCTCTGTATTTTCAGGCTATTAATACAGATTTTTAAAACAAAGATGAAAAGTAAAAGACCAAATAAAGAACCTGAACTTGGCCTCACTGCTGAAGTTTTTTCATGTTTTATCCATTATTTGAGCTGTGACAATATTTCACATCACTATGTATAACTATTTATTTCTTTTAATAACCCACTATCTTATAAGGATATTAGCAGCATTAAAAAATAAGCAAATTTTATGATAGTGGACTATTGCTGGGGCATCAGAATATTCCTTCATTTATAATCCCATATTGTCAGAGAAATTCAATACTGAATGTCTTTCAACTAGTTGTTAATGATCTGTTTTTTCTCAAAACAATAATCGTTTCTTTTTCAGTTTTTCAAGATGTGAGGAGCATAGAAAAAAATGTAGAAGCAAAACTAGAATAATTCAGAAATGGCTATCACAACCGTTATTAATAAAAATGCATAGTCCAAGGATAATGCCACAACAGTGTGATACTAGAATTGGTCTTCTTTGGGTAGTAAACAGACAGAAAAAAAGTTTTTGGTTGTTAGCTGGTGAATTTAGTTATTTATTCAACACTCAGTTCCATGTGTATTGTATTGGTAGCTTATCCTGAACACATTCCTGAACATAAACAATAGAAAGAGTCAATTTTCCATGTCAAGGAAGAGAGTATGTTAAAGCTTAGAGTAAGCCTTTTATATTCAGCAGCTAGTTTAATGAAGTGCTATAAACAATTTATATGACCGAGTTTTCAGGGGAAAAAGTTTCCTCCTATTCTATTTTCTCATTTTGCATAATGTTTTTCCTAAGGGAATGGCATGAGGGAATGGGGAAATCAATTGTACATCAAATTGTAGAAACACTGACACATTCTTCTAGATCAGTAAAGTTACCAGGCAGTAAGGGAAAAGTGTATATAATTTGTCCATCTGAATTTATCAAAATATTATATGACAATTCATTAACCCACAACAATTCTAATCATATCTGGCACTAAAATTTTTTATCTGCCTTCCTAACAGAACATGACCAAGCCAAATTTCTAGAGGGATAAAAATAGTGCAACATGAGTAAAAATCTAGTTAAACCAATGAAAAAAAAACCCCCGCTTCATGTGGTCATTATTTCCTGACACCACCTCACACCCACACCCCCCCCCCCCCCGGATTTTCTGGTGGTTATTTGAGGTTAATTAAGGAAACAATGTCCCACAATAGGTGGAGTCAACCTCACAGATAGAAAAAAGGATGATATGAAATGCAAAAGGTAATGGGGTGACAAAAACTGAACAAGGAATTAGTTTGTTGGAAGAAAATGTACCTCCATATAACTGCATAATCTGTGATAGACCAAAAAATATGGATTTATTTACTTAATAATAAACAAGATAAATTCACTTTATTTCTACCCATAAGGTCCAATTTTGCATTGGTTATAGATACTGTCATAACAGATATCAATAGAAAGTGGTTATAAACACACAATTTACTATTATTTAGCTATTTTTTCTTTTTTTTTTACTAATTTTTTAAAATACTTTATTCTCCATTTAATGCTCCAACTCTTCCTGTTATATAGTGAAAATAGGCCCTCTATTTTAAAATTTGTTATTGACTGTCATTGCTATATGAACCAAAAATACAGAGCAGAGAGGATTTCAGCAATCTTCCTCTTATTCGTAGGAAACGATGCTTACTTATTTTCTTACTCTGAAGCAACAGTGTTGCTACAGATTCAATTCCCATACTATGATTAAAAAAGAAACAAAACTGATACCCTTTCCACAGTGGTCTGGCTTTTTCCTTTCTACTATTTAGAATCCTTTACTAGCCAAAAACATTTAATAGGTAGAGAAAAAAAAAAAAAAAAGGGAGGGAGAGAAAAAAAATCCATAAATACACATCAAGTACTTATATGCTTCAGTCAGGTTTTGAATTTGCATTATCCATGAGGAATGAAACTTTCCTTTTGGTTCATACACGAAACTTGTATTGCCTGGACCTGTTTTATTCATGACTACCAGATAAAGATCAAAGCATGAAATTAGAGATGGTAGCTCACAGGAAGATGTAAGGACAAAGATATAGTGCAAAGCTATTGCCTATTGATGAGAAAGCAGCTATATTCCTCACAGTCTGAAACCTGTACTTTGTGTTTACATTCTTCCTTAGATTATATATATATATATATATATATATTCTTAAGCTTACAAATGTAGAACTAATACATGAGGCTGGATGGGATTCACCTGAGGGAGAAACCAGATGAGGTTTAATAAAAGCAAGTGTAAAGTCTTGCACCTGGGGAGGAATAACCGTCAGTATCAGTACAGGCTGGGGGATGACCTGCTGGAGAAGAGCTCTGTGGAGAAGGACCTGGGGGTCCTGGTGGATGACAGGTTGGCTATGAGCCAGCAGTGTGCCCTGGTGGCTAAGAGGGCCAATGGGATCCTGGGGTGCATCAGGAAGAGTGTGGCCAGCAGGTCGAAGGAGGTGATCCTCCCCCTCTACTCTGCCCTGGTCAGGCCCCACCTGGAGTACTGTGTCCAGTTCTGGGCTCCCTGGTATAAAAGAGACAGGGATCTCCTGGAGAGAGTCCAGAGAAGGGCTACGAAGATGATTAAGGGCCTGGAACAGCTCCCCTATGAGGAAAGGCTGAGTGAGCTGGGGCTGTTCAGCCTGGAGAAAAGAAGACTAAGGGGGGACCTAATTAATGTTTATAAATATCTTAAGTATGGGATGCAGGGGGAATTGGCCAGCCCCTTTTCAGTGGTCTGTGGAGACAGGACAAGGGGCAATGGCTGTAAACTGGAGCACAGGAAGTTCCGCACCAACATGTGGAAGAACTTTTACACAGTGAGGGCGACAGAGCCCTGGGACAGGCTGCCCAGGGAGGTGGTGGAGTCTCCTTCTCTGGAGATATTCAAGACTCGTCTGGACGCCCATCTGTGCAATATGAGCTAGGGAGCTGCTTTGGCAGGGGGGTTGGACCTGATGATCTCTTGAGGTCCCTTCCAACCCCTACGATTCTGTGATTCTGTGATATTAAAAGAGCATGTTGGTGACTGACTGGAAAGCTGAGGATTTGGCTAACAGAAACCTCATGAAGTTCAGCAAAGAATAGTACAAAATTATGTGCCAAGGACAGAATAAATCCATGCATTGATACAGACTGGGAAGCAGTTGGCTGAGTATCAGACCACCTGAAAATTATCTGGGTGTTACAGTGGAAGGCAGGTTAAGTAGGATCATACTGTATGCTCTCATTGTAAGTGAGGCAAACCACATACAGAGCTACATGAGACTAACTGAGGTCAATGGATAGAGATAAATTATTATCTTCTTCAGCTCAGTCCCACTGAGGCTACACTTGTGTTTAGTTTTGTATCTCAGTTCAAGAGACATGCTGGAAAACTGGGAAGTACTCCTGTGAGTACCTGCCTGTCAGAAGAAATTGAAGGAGCCAGGTTTGTTCAGTCTGTTGAAGAAGAATCTGAGGATACACCTACAATCACCTGAAGAACATCTATAATCATAACTCTCAAACTCTTGGCAGTGGCAAATTGTACAAGAAGGAACAATCACTAGAAGCTTTGACTTGCAAGGCTTACGTTTGGCATTAAGGAAGACTTTTGTACAGCAATGGACCTTGTGAAATCTCCATCTTTGGAGATTATCAAGTCTCAGATAGGGAAAACCATGGGTCGCCTGATATAGTTACCATTCAAGAGTCTGGCTTCTTGACTTCATTAGGGAGGCTGAATTACACAACCTTCTGAGGTCTCCTTGAACCCATATTTCTGAAATGCTGATGCACATCCTCCTATAGGTAGAAATATGAGTAATGATTCTTAGAGAACAGTAAGAATAAATACCTAAATAGAAATATGCTGACACTACTTGGTCATGTAGGCTGAGTTTTAAGTACAACAGGACACCATGTCCTCTACTAAAATAAAAACCGTGTATCTTCCTTATTACAGGAAGACAGCATTTGGCTAGTTTCCTGAAGACTTACCTAGGACTGGGAATAATTCTCAAGAGGTTCTAAATAACAAAATACAAGGAACAAGATTAAAATCAGTTCAATTTGTAATTTGAACAACTGTCATCATTAAGACAAAAATGGCCTTTTTGACAACACAGTACATTATTTTCCTATGTAATTTTATTAATATTTTTATCACTCCATTATTGATATTTTACTTGCTTTGGCATAAAAACTTGTTTATGATGCAAAACCCACAAATATAAGCCACTAGGTTAGATGAAAGAAAAGATCCATTTATACAGTGAAAAATTTGGACTGTTACGTGATCAGAATGATAGTCATCAACTATGGTAATACAATATTCTAGACATTAAAAAGTAAAAGGTCACATTACCAGATCTAACTCTTAAGTTAGCCCTGTTGAGGAGGCTGAGCTAGTCCAGAGATTCCTTTGAACACAAATTATTCTGTTAGTCTATTATTACTTCTAACTAGTGACGGAGAAGGAAAATAAATGAAAGATACTTCTAAGACTAGAAAGCTTTTTCTTAGGGCTGAAAAAGAACCCTGTTCATAAGTACACACAAAAAAGTAGCCTAGATATATAAAAGGCGGGGGGGGGGGTAGGGGGGGAAGTATATTTTTTTCTCTTTATTTCCCCAGAATTAAAGTACCTTTAAATCACTCAAATGTCAAAAGTAAAGTCTTTGAAAGAGTGACTGATGTTACATAACAGAGACAGTAATGTGTTGTAGTGTGGCAGGGTGAGCTAAGGACACAGCTTTATTATTCTGCACTCAAAATGTCTTTGGTATAGTGGGTTGAAGTCAAACCTTTAATGTGAGCAAAATGTGGCTTTTATGCATTAATAGTAAGATAAGTGAGGATACACAAACACAAATCCATCCTCGACATTTATAAAGCCCTTCTCTTCATATCTAATACTTGCCTTCACGTCCCATTATGTCAAATCAGGTGCTATAGTGCTACATGATGGATATAATCTAATGTGACAGGTTACAATGTAGCACATTATTTGGAAAATTGGGAAGAAGACAGTTGTTATGAAATTGGTTGCTAAAGATGTCTCAGGTTTTTTTGTTTGTTTGCTGGTCAGTTGTGTTGTGTTGGGTTTTCAAATTTTTTTCATTGGTGGGTTTATTTTTGTCTGTGTGTTTTTTTTCTGTGGGTTTTCTTTTGTTATTTTTACCTATGAAGAAGAAAGCCCTAAACTGGCAGATTTTATTTTAAAAAGCATAATTCATCTCTAATGTAAGTGCTAGGGACTTCTCCAAATACAGCAGATGTTTAAAAGGTGTAAGCAATTAGAGATGGGATCACTAAGCAGACATTCCCTCTAATGAGCCAGCAAAAGGAAAACTTGTGCATGTTGCAATGATGGTGCTTTCTCCATTTTCCTCGAGAAACTCCAGCTATGCTAAAGTATATCTCTGTAACTATAAAATAGGAAATAAAACCAGATAAAACTTATGTTCAACTACTTGAATGAGTACAATTACATCTCTTATATTTTACCGTGTTTGGCTTTGTGTCCCATTTTTAGGATTTTAGAATTCATAAAACATGTTAGGAACAGTTAGAAATAGGAAGTCTGTTAGAATTTTTTTTGTTTGTTTGTTTGTTTGTTTTTCTTGAATCACTGAATCATTAAGGTTGGAAAACACCTCCAAGATCATCCAGTCCAACCATCTCCCTACCACTTACACTACTAAGCCATGTCCCTAAGTACCTCATGAACCTTTCATTAAATCCTCCAAGGGACAGTGACTCCACCACCTCCCTGGGGCAACCCATTCCAATACCTGACCACTCTTTCTGAGAAGAAATTTCTAACCTGAACCTCCCTTGGCGCAACTTGCAGCCATTCCCTTTTGTCCTGTCATTAGTTATAGTTATCTGTGAGAAGTGGCTGACCCCCAGCTCACCACAACCTCCTTTGAGGTAGTTGTAGAGAGCAATAAGGTCTCCCCTGAGCCTCCTCCAGGCTAAACAGTCCCAACTCCCTCAGCTGCTCCTCATAAGACTTGTGTTCCAGACCCTATCTGTGTTCCAGACTACTCCTGTTTGATTTTAAGAGATAAATGCAGGCTTCAGCAATAATAGATAAAGCTTGCAAGTAAATTTCACAGGGACTGAAGAAGCAAATCTGCTTGTACATTAGAAAACATAAACATTTTGTAGATTTAAAAAAATATTTATTGTCTTTTGATTTACTGTTTTATGTTTGGGTTTCAGATAAGAGGGAAAAAAACAAATGTCTTTTGCATTGTGGTGCAGCCCGCATACTCGTTTTTTTAATCAGCCGCAGAAATGAAGTCCCTAAAGTCTCATTCCACCTTAGAAATTTCACAGACAGAAGAGAGAGGAATGGAAAGACTTTGATCAGAATTATTTAAGATATTATTCCAATAGCAGGAACTACGTAATTATATTAGTATATCTATGATGCTCTTCAACTATAGCAAGGTACTTCAATATTGTAATAAGATGTGTATTGCAAGAGTCAGGAAAAAGAGGAGAGGAGAATATGCATTATGTATTGATATTATATATTAAGAAAATATAATTTCTGTACCTTGTTATGTTGGTTTTTTTCCTTAAAAATTTTGAATGGTTTCCCCAAAATATCATATGTCATGGGATCAACAGCCACATTGAACTTAAGGCAATGAAAATATCAATAAATGTTTCACCTATCTTTCAGCACAACAGACATACTATGGAATACTGTATCCTAATATACATATTTAAAAAGTATCTATAAGAGAACTACTTTCTGAGCATTCAGAAGACCACGACTTCATTCTCTTTTAGAAGTTCCCAGATGCGTATGATGATGTCAAAAAAGAAAAGTGAAGAAAGTTTTCCACTATAAAGCTGAACAAATGTTGAAAATGTTGATAGTGTGTATTCAGAATGTGTATATACATATACATATATGTGCATGTACATATATATACTCTGGAAGAACTTTTTGCGGAATAACAGAGGACTGGAATAGTTTGCCCAAGGGGGTTGTGGAGTCAGTCTCCTTCTCTGGAGATATTCAAGACTCATCTGGATGCCTACCTCTGCGATATGTCCTAGGGAACCTGCTTTGGCGGGGGGGTTGGATCCAATGATCTCTCAAGGTCCCTTCCAACCCCTACAATTCTGTGATTCTGTGATTCTGTGAGATATATATATATATATATATATGTAAACGGAAAATTTGTCTTTCCATTTCAGTGGTGGCAAAATGTAGCAGGATGGTATATTAGTAAGTATATTTGCATGACTAATGCCTAACTGAAAGATTAAAAATTATATTAGCTGTAGTTTTCTGGGAGGAATTGTTTTGGATTTTTAACCCAAAAGTAGATGCCATAACAGATGCTCTTGTGTATTTCTCCATAGATCTATTATGGTGTCCATCATTGTAAGTTGCTATATTTCTATTATTTGTATTTCCATATACCAAAAGTAAATTGAAGAAGTGTGTAAATATATGAGCCTAGGGGATTGTCTGATCAATCTTCAGAACACTACCCCATGAAATAAACTGTTCTGGCTCCCTGATATCAGTGAGGACACAAGATGCTGATATCGCAACCACCCATTAAATAGTAAGTGTGATCTTAGGTTTAAGAAGCATCATCTCAAAAATAGCATCTCAAAAACTGAACAAAGAATACTTGACATCTCTGAAGGAAAACTGCAATTGCTGACATATGGAAAAAAGAACCATTTTGTAAACCAATGCAACTGAAAGGGATATAGACTTTCAAGTACTGTGAAGAAGGCTTCTTTCACATAACATTTTTACATCAGTGCAATCCCACTTCTGGAGTGGAACCTTTGTTTTTTTTAATTATTATTCCTATGATTACTACAAAAAAAGATAAACTGCCAATTTATTATGCGCTTGATCATAATATGTCCTAAATTTCTATCACAGTTTAGTATCCATTCAAGCATCACAGTAGGGAAAGTGTATTATTACAACCATGAATCAGGTGGCATTTTGCACAGGTTTATCCATTATTACCTTCCATTAACAGCCAAATAATCCAGTATTATTAGCTCTGCATGTCCCCTCTGAAATTCTTTAAAATTCAGTGTTCTGGTATTATCTAAATCTGTAGTAATTTCGATAGGAAAAAAAAAAAAATCCAAAATGGGGCAAAATAAATGGTATCAGGTCTTATTTGGGATTTATTTATTTTTTAATTTGTCATAACTTATGTTTTTAATAGATGAAATGTCCCTAAATCTAAGCTTCTTCAAAGATATGGCCAAAACTCAAGGGACTTCAAAACTCTTGTATAAGGACTTTTTATGAGGCTCATGCACATACACGTTTAGAAAAGCATAGCTGAACTCTGTGAATACAATACTTTCAACATCCTACAAATTAAAAGACTCTCAAAGGAAAAAAAAAAAAGTAAAAAAAAGTCATAATTATGCAATGCATTTTTTAAGCTTTCCCATAACAAAACATCAGTTTAAAAATTCCAAAGTTTTATATTTAAATATCATAATCATTGAAGTTTATTCTTTTAGTAGATTTAGGAAAATCTCTTAGGGGAAAAAAAAATAGGGAGGAATTATACCTGAGTATCAGACTGACATTTCATAGCAGAATAATCTTTCTTTATATTTTAGGTCATTCACAAGCACACTGGAAAAATGTCGAATAATGTAGCAGCATGAATGTTTATATCTCTGTGCAAGACACTCACTACTGACTAACACCCCTGCATTTTCTATTACACGATGCCTAATTAAGCCCCATGACGCCACTCTCAAATCTGACAAAGCAGAGATAATTCTTGACATTTTCAAAAACTTGGCTTATGTTCCCCTTCTTTTTCAGTGACACAAGCTGGGGCTTCAAACCGATAATGACATTGCAGCAAGTTTCTGGTTTTTTAGTCTTTTTCACACAGTAGTTTACTCAGAATGAAGGGAATCACACAGACCTTTATTTGCCTTTGCAATCTTCAAGCACAGAATAGCAGCAGCCAAAAGACCAAATTTTGCCCTTACATGCCTCTGTTCAGCTCTCACCAAAATCAATGGGAATTACGTGTTATGCTACCCAGGGAGTGACTGGGTTCATAGCACACAGAGAGAACTGCCACAGCACATATGAGGTGATAGGTCACATCACTTCAGTTGTCCCTATCTTCTTTCAGCGCTAGACAAACATCAGAAGAGACAAACATAAAACAGTAAAATAGCAATAGTAATACTCAGTGTCCTGGTGCTGTCCCTGTCACTGCTGCTCCTCCAATCCAGCCATAATGCAGAATTTTCTCTACCACATGCAGTGACTCACATTTACCTTTCTTGGTCAGCAGCAGGAGGCAGACCAGCAATATTTGGAGGCTGTCTTTAATTTAAGCGTCATCTCTTTTAACATGAAACTGTGGCTTTTCAGACAGAAGGATAAGGACAAGGTTGAAAAAGGTCCTGCATCCACTTCTGAAATTATGAAAACTAACAGAGGAATATCCTTTCCTTTAAAAAACAAAAATAAAACCACAAAAAACGAAACCAAACAAAAAAAACCCCACAACACCAAAACCAACCAACCAAACAAAAACCCAAACAGGTCTTTGCATTGCTTTGTTTGCATTACTTAAAGGACATCACTTCCCCCTTCCCTGTCCTGGTAATATCACTGTGTTCTTAGTTATTTTACTATGTTCACTGTGACAGCAAGAGACAACACAAGATCAGTTTCTCCATTAAAAGAAACAATAAAAAGAACTGGTAATGACTTACACATTTTTTTCCACAAATGTCTTATAATGATTAAGAGCTGGCTTACAGATCTTAGGGGAAAAAAATACTAAAACTCAAGTAAAATTACAGAAGCCTATACAAATCTCATTAGTATATGGTTTAAGAAGGCACAATTTGCCATTTCATTTCTCAGTCAAAAGGGCTTAATCTCCTGGAGTTAAGACTAATGCAAAAATCATTAATATTTTCCACTGTAAACTCCTGAGACCTGTGCACCAATAGCAAAATGTCTTGCTTTTCCACAATTTTCTTCTAGAAATTGCTTTAATACAGTTTTACAAGAAACATCATTTGTTCAGGTTGTGTCCCAATTCACCCTGCAAACACAGACAACAAAACTAATTATTTTCAACCCCAACCTTTACCCAACTATATCTTTTGAAGGCAGACACCAAATTGGTGGAAAATTACATCTTACATTGGATTTCATGCTTATCAAAATTTTCCCCTACCTTTCTTTCTACCTACTTGATTAAATCATTTCACATCTTTCAGAAGTCATAAATGGCAAAGAAAAAAAAAAAAAAAAAAAGAATTCACCACAGAAAGATTTAATGTCCATAAAGAATATCCCTATCACAATTGTGGATTTTGTCATTTGGCCAGTCAAGCTAAAAAGCACACTGTAATCCAACTTATTCCTGAGTAACAGTAGTCACAAGACATGATCTCTCTTCCAACGCAAGCAAAAAGACTAGAAGGTAAAGCTATTTGCTTTACAAGAATCACAGAATCACAGAATCACAGAATTGTAGGGGTTGGAAGGGACCTCGAGAGATCATCGGGTCCAACCCCCCTGCCAAAGCAGGCTCCCTAGCTCATATTGCACAGATAGGCGTCCAGGCGGGTCTTGAATATCTCCAGTGAAGGAGACTCCACCACCTCCCTGGGCAGCCTAACATCATTTGAGTTTGTATTTGCTTTGGTTTATTATTTTCATTATTGTGACATTAAGGTTCTAATGAAACCAGGTACTGGGCAACCATGAAGTAAGAAAAGGCTCATGACCAGACAGATTTAGATTTCAACCAGAAAGATCAGTCACAAACTTAAGTTGAAGACAAGCTTAAGCCTAGAACAAAAAAAACTTACATGTCCAAGACTACAAGGAAGTTGATACTAAATTCATAACATATTACAGGCACAAGCCTTCAAATCTACATTTCAACTCCTTAGTGAGGAGGCTACATTGCTTCAAATAATCAAACTCAATAACTGAAAAGACATATTTTTCTCCTTACTTTTAAGTGTCAAAGAACTATCAGTAAAATCAGTTAAAAAAAGGAACGCAGAAAACTAAGAATCCAAAGAAACAATACTGTTGGATAAGGACAAGAAGTGGTGGAAAAAAAGAAAAAATATCAGTATTTTTTTCTATTTTTAAATGAAACATTGTCTTGCAAAATTCTCTGATCAGCTGCAATAAATATAGCTCATTGGGATTCCACTTCATTATGGGATTTTTACTACTGTTAGGAAGCTGGATTTGGGCAGTTAACTTTTAAGTAGGAAAAGTATAAAGACGCTCCAAAGTAAAACATAATAAATTCCTTTATTTCATGCAAATCAATAGGGTGCAGTAGCCTGAATGAAAGTACTGAAGACTGATGGTTTAGAAAGAACATTGTGCCCAAAGGATGGAGTAAAGAATATCATCTCTTTGAACTTTTAACATGTTTCTGCACCACCAGGTGCCTCATGGCTGCCCTGTCTGTTCATTTCTGTTAAATCCAGCTCTTTAAACACACTCAGGTAACCTGCAAGTTTTGCAGGGAAACTCAAAACCATAGCAAAAAGACCAGCAACTTGCTGGTAGTCTTTCCCAGCTATGGTGAAGGGACACAGTCTAGGATTTTTCTGCTTGTAGGACAATTCTTGGTTCAAAGAAGATGGAAAACTTTTATTTTTTTCCCCCCAGTGCTTTCTCCTACTTTTATGTTGTTTCATTAACCCTCTCACATTTAAACGGTCAAAGTCATTCCCCCTAGGACATGCACACTGACATGACAGTAACTTATACCTTTTTGTAGGGAGAGTATGTATACCCTTCATATGAGTCAAATTTGAAGCAGTACAAAATCCTAATAATCATATTGACCAGAACAGGCATAACTATTTGCATATATCAATAGACTGTTTAATTCTCTGATGCAAAATCAACTTCTGCTTTTCATATAACTCCAAACAGACCACAGAAACTACAGGCCTCAAACTGTATCATTCACTAAGGAATGGACGTACATGAGAGGTTTTATAAATACACCAATATGGTGGATTCTTCTTTCACAACAGTAAGGGTTCTGTGTGAACTCTCCAACATCACACTTGAAGACTACGGTTTTCTCAAGAAAACTATTTTCATGTTAATATGTGAATCCAGGATTGATGCATTTCTATTTATGTGTTTTTCAGATCAAATAACTGGTATAAAAGATATTATTTTACTTGAAACAGATTCAAATGAACTGCTTTCCTGAGTCTTTCTTGAGTAACTCCTAACAATGACTAGCTTGATTTGACAGCTTGTTTGTTCTTAGGTAGAGCTGGATGACAGTCATCCACAAAAGCATTTGATTAGTTTATCATTACCTGTGTCTTTGTTTAGCAGATGTTTTCAAAGTACTTTGCCTCAGTACTCAGTGTAATTTGTCACCATATAATGTGAAGTGGGGAACTCTTTTTTCAAGTTACCGCTGAGTCCTCTCAACATTTTACAGCAGGATTTTTTTCATCACTGAATAAAAGTTTAGATCGTCTGTAAAGTACAATATTTATGTTTATTTTTAAAATAGAGGGAATTGTGGGAATCCCTGGAAAACTAAGGTGCCATAAATGGATATTAGGTAGAAGAGTTGAAGAGAGGGAGTAAGATAATATAGAAACAAACTATTTTCAAAAGGTCCCTATATGCATTGTTTATACATTAGTCCTAGTAGATCTAATATCCAACAATCATAGCATATGTTGTGTCATGTTCTACCCTAAAAGTGAAGGATAATCGTGGTAAAGAAAGTGTTGCAGTGTGCCAGCAGGTAAAAGTGTGTTTGTAGAAAGAAACATTAAACAGCCAAAAGTAAAAGCTTCCAAAAACAGTACTGCATTGCCTATCAAATCAGAAATGACAGTATTATTTTGGAGTAAGTTTTTGCAAATGAGTATTAACTTTATATAACAACTTAAAACTCAACTGTAGCTCCACAAAACCAGCAGAACACTTGGCTTTCTGTGTTTGTGAAGCTGTCTCTTCCATGTTGGAGAACTGATGCTTCATTTCCTCTCACTTACGGAAGGATTTAATTCCACATAACTTTTTACTGTAGAATGGCTATTTCAAATATTTACCCAACAAAAATTTTTCAGCAGGTGGGCTACTTAATTTACTAGTGTGTTACTAAATGTATCTGGCAAGAAGGAGTTAGATGATTTAGCTAATCTCTAACGTACTGCATTACTCACTAACATTCATCTGTCTAGAAACGTTAGCATTCAACCCTCTATCTTCTAAATATTGCAAGTTTTAATCTGAATGAGAATTCATTTAGGTTAAGCAAGAATGATCTTATGACAGATCTACTTTACTTCCTTGAAACAAAATCAAGATTTAAGAATTTTTTTAATACTAATGATATATATAAGATATGCAGTTTTGTATTAGTGAGAAAGGGTGCTTTTTTTACTAATATGTATATACATGGATATAAATATATTCTATTAATACATTCATATCTACTTATAAATGTTGGAACATTTTTTTCTAATCCCAACAACTTCATGCAGACTGACATAGTACACTGAAGTTAAGGAGAAATAGCAGAAAAAAAAATGTGGAGCTTTGCCATAAGTTTTCTTTGCTTGCTCAACTTCTGCTGAAATGGATACATTAGCAGTAGGTTGTGCTAAATTCTGGAAACACTGAGGTTGGAATAATCGTACTGCTAGGAGATTACAACGGTTCAGTACCAGAGAAATTGGATTAAAAAAATAAAAAATAAAAAATACACCTTTCAGTGAAATTGCAGCTTATCTTTTACCAATTGCACATCTTCTAAACTAAGGTAATGCAAGCATAGAAGCCATAGGGATTGGAACTAAATTGGCTGGGAGTGTGGATCTGCCTGGGGGTAGTGAGGCCCTACAGAGGGATCTGGACAGGCTGGAGAGCTGGGCTGAAGCCAATGGCATGAGGTTCAACAAGAGCAAATGCCGAGTCCTGCACTTTGGCCACAACAACCCCAGGCAGCACTATAGGCTTGGGGCGGAGTGGCTGGAGGACTGTGTGGAGGAAATGGACCTGGGGGTACTGATTGATGCACGGCTGAACATGAGCCGACAGTGTGCGCGGGTGGCCAGGAAGGCCAACGGCATCCTGGCTTGCATCAAAAATAGTGTTACTAGTAGGAGCAGGGAGGTAATTGTCCCCCTGTACTCAGCACTTGTGAGGCCGCATCTCGAGTACTGTGTTCAGTTTTGGGCCCCTCACTACAGGAAAGACATTGAGGCTCTGGAACACGTTCAGAGGAGGGCTACTAAGCTGGTGAGGGGTCTGGAACACAGGCCTTACGAGGAGCGTTTGAGGAAGCTGGGATTGTTCAGCCTGGAGAAGAGGAGGCTTAGGGGAGACCTTATAGCTCTCTATAACTTCCTGAAGGGAGGTTGTAGTGAGCTGGGGGTCAGCCTCTTCTCCCGTGTAGGCAGTGACAGAACTAGAGGGAATGGTAGCAAGCTGCGCCAGGGGAGATTCAGGCTCGACATTAGGAAGCACTACTTCTCAGAAAGGGTAGTCAGGCACTGGAATGCACTGCCCAGGGAGGTGGTGGAGTCACCAACCCTGGGGGTGTTCAAGGAAAGACTGGATGTTGTATTGAGGGATATGGTTTAGTGGGAGCTAGTAGTAATAGGTGAATGGTTGGACTGGATGATCTTCTAGGTCTTTTCCAACCTTGATAATTCTGTGATTCTGTGATTCTGTGAACCCTCATTTACTATTTTTCCATGGACCATGCAATGTCCCCCTCAGACTGCCCCTCCACTGGTCCTCGACCTGTCACAACCACCTGGTAGTGCAGAGGCATCTCTTCAGTCAGACAAGAGAGAGTTTAGCAGCACTGCCCTAAGTCACTCCCTAGTGTCTAAATAAGACCCTAAAGCAGTTAAGCGTGCTCGACATTTTTACTGAACTACATTTATTTCTGTTGAAACAGTCAGAAACTGTCATGATGAGTATATTCAGTTTGATATACAGAAAAGAAAAAATGGATTAGCAGCAATCTAAGTGAAAAGATTTAAGCTCATGATATGCAACTCTTGTTCTAATTTTAACACAAGTTTTCCTTTAGCTACTTCTATATTTATCATAATTTGTAATTAATTTCTTGACAGGCAATTTTCTTAAAATTTAAGTGACAAATACGAGTAGATTAGCTGGAATATCAGTTATGTGAAGTCCAGTGTATTCTTGGCTCGCTGTGTGGATACATTGACTGAGAACATGAAATAGCTGCACAAGGAAAGAAAGAAACATGTACTTTCCAGTCCCTTGCTGTCACTTTGTTATCACATACAGCGAAGCTGCATAAAAGATATGGGTATAAAATCCAATTCATTAATGAATTCTTTCTTAATGAAAGAGCTCTCAAGTTTTGTTTGAGGAGAAAGTCAGCAGCCTTTACATCTGGGTAATTCCCCTTCACCCTAGCCCCCATTTAACTAATTAAATGTTCTTCAGAATTTGAAATCACTAAGTATAACAAAGCTCCTGAGAATCATAAGGAAAGTCAGGAGGAAATCTCAAACACAGGAATGGTTAGTATAGGGCAGTCTAGGGAGTACATGATGCTTTCAGTATCATTTTATACTGTACTTTAGGGCTTTAATAACCCTTCCAGCAATGTTGCACCAACTGCTAATCAATACCAATTATTTTTCTCACCATAGAAACAAGGTTTAGTTAACCCCTTGAGTGTCTTATCCTGAAAGAAATAGAGGATATATTTTTTACATGGATGAAGAAAACATTCCATCCAGTACAATGAAATTGTAATGAAAGTGCTTCTATATCCAAATGTTAGTCATTCAAAAAATTAGTCCAGTCCAGCAGTTTAAGGCCATGTTTTAAAACTATTAATTTAAATAAACAAGCCAAACATTATATTCTGCTACCATACTAATCCATTCAATGAGACAAGTGGGAAAGTCTCCTACACTTAGGTGTCTTGCACTGTTTCAATCACAGAGGTCTGGTTTTTTTCTTATGAATTACTTTTTTGAATTACATTCAGCTCAAACAAGAGTTAAAACAGGTATGGGAGCAGTTATTTTATTACCAAGTTATGTAATTAAAAACTTTTTCATTTTAGAAGCAGGTCAGGAGAGAATTTACATGGATAAAACTTTTCATTATCAACTGGGAAAAAGCAAAAAACAAAAAACTTTTCATGCACCATTCCCTTGTACATCTCCATATTTTTTATAATACTCTAGGCAATTATTACTGTAAGTAAGCAATATTTTTTTTTTTTTTGTCCAGCTTCAAAGAAGACACAAGGTTTCAGAGCAAACATCCAAGTAGACTGTTCAACTTTTTCCTTTTTTCTGTAACTAGGCAGATAGACAGTAGAATTAGTGAACTACCTAAATATATCAAAGATCTTAATTATTAGTGTTGAAGTAATTTCCAAGTAATTAGTTTAAAGGAAAAATAAAAATATGAGTAGTGGAGGTGAAAGGTCTTAGGAAAATGACTACTTGATAACGTTACTGCTGCTATACAAGCTCACCATCTTTGTGATAATGGAAATCTACGTTCTCCTGAAGTAAATGCAAATGTCTGCTAAGGGGGATAAATGGTGTGTGTGTATGTGTCTGTCTGTCTGTCTGTCTCTATCTAACTATCTGTCTATTTGTCTATCTATCTACCTACCTATCTGTACCTATCTGTAAGTATGAATGGAATCTTTAACTAGCAGAACATTGTATATATTTATTCAGTGTAATATACCATCAAAGAAGAATAAATTAGAACACCAGATAGTTTTTGGTAGAAGAAAAAAAGACCAAAATAGAGCCACTGAACCTATAACAGTTCCCAAAGATGACAATTCTAATAGGACTGAGAGACAGATAACAAAATAACCACTGCTGGTGGGTACTCTTCTGCAATGGATTTGCCAATACATACAACTAATTGGCTTTACATTGCTTTAAGTCACCTGAGCTAATATGTCATTTAAGTGTTCATTTTAGAAAGTGAAGCTGTCTATAACCATTCAAGATTATGTAATTACTCAAAATACAGTGTAATATTCATTCAATCTCAGTATACCGTATGGAACTATTCTAAACTAGTTTTCACAACCCATTTTAACTGAAACAGAGTTCTCTACACAAGCTTGAAACACTGTTTTCACATAGATATTTTTCTGGCTTTCATCACAAACTAGCCCACATTATTACTAATACTTCCCATATCCTCTGACGCACTGGGGACTATAAGCTGTTGTAGTGAAGTATATTTCAAAGCCATGTGATTTTTTTTTTCCAGGTGATCTAGAAAAGTTGTCCTAAGGAACATGATTTTTTTTTAAGGTGGAAGGAAGAAAATTTGGACTGGCTTGACAGGAATCTCTGCAAAAAAGAAAATTTGGGACTGGTGACAACGATAAGGTGAATCTTGTTGGAAGTTTTTAACAAAGCTTTCAAAGGATTTTTTTTCCTTAATGTTTTAATTGTTTCACTGCTTTTTCTAAGTAGTACGAAAAGGAAGACAGAACAAAGACCTCGGAATTTTAATGGTTTTTTTTGAAACACTGAAAATAATAATGAAAGAAAAAAAAAAGTAACTTCCTTTCATTACTTTCTCAATCCACTGCAACCAGACACAGTAACATAAAACAAAATGTCTTAAAAGTAAAAAAGGCCGAAGCATTTGTCTTTGCTTTCACCATTACACTTGTCCATTATTTTACTAAAATACTGTCTTAATTCTGATGCCATGCAAAAAAAAAAGCTCTGTACTTCAAAATATAATGTATTCTTGTACTTCAGAAAACAAAAGTACCTGTTTAAAATATTGAAAGACCTTTTCTTCTGCTTTAAATTATGTCTTTTTAGATGTTTTACTGCATGAAGTTCACCATATTACTCTCAACATCTTTTGTAAATTGAAATTGCTAGAATATCTTGGTGGCATAGCAGAGGGAATGGGAGAAAATCCCAATAAGACAAAAAGCTTCCATCTGGATTTCATTAAGCAGTGATTTTCTTATAATTTACTCTATCATTTTAAATCATGAAAGCCATTAGATGTATTATTACATAATGATAATTCTTAGAGATTATAGAAAAAATATGGTTTTACTCAAGCATTTATTCTATTGTTGCATGGCCCGATATTTCATAAGTTAATTATCTGAACAGCAACAACAACAAAAAGTTATTTGCTAATGGTGTTCTGTCTTGGATCTGTCAGAAATTTCACTAAGTTTGAATTAATCATTGAACTAAAAGCTTATATTTGCTAACAGGTAAGTGACCATAATTTTATGTACTTTTATATATACAAATAGAATATGCCACCCTCCAGCAAACATGTGGTAGGTATTGAAAGAAAACATGATTTGTCTTAATTACTTATTAAACATAAATGAAAGTAAATATTTAAAATTATACTAATGACTAATTTTGATAATATTTATTAGAATTTCAAAACCATAGGTCTTCTTTGATAAAATAAGGCAGCAGGCAGGAAGGTTTTAGTTTTTTTTTTTTCTTTGTTTTAGTCACAACTAAAAGAAGAAATTAAGGAACTGCATGTTGCATCTCTAGCTGATGTATTATCCTATTATACCAAATTTCTTAGCAAACTAAAAGACTTTTAGATACTCTGTACTTTTGTGTTTGATCTTTGTGCTAGATCGCCATCTCTCATGCAATCCCACCTTGAGTACTGTGTCCAGTTCTGGAGTCCCGAACATAAGAAGGATAGGGAATTGTTGGAACTGTTGGTCCAGAGGAGGGTCATGAAGATGATCAGAGGGCTGGAGTACCTCTCCTATGAAGACACGTTGAGAGAGTTGGGGGTTGTTCAGCCTGAAGAAGACAAGGCTCTGGCGAGATCTTATAGATGCCTTCCAGTACCTCAAGGGGGCCTACAAGAAAGCTGGGGAGGGACTTTTTAGAAGGGCATGTAGTGATAGGATGAGGGGAAACATTTTTAAATTGGGAGTAGATTTAGATTGGCTATTAGGAAAAAATTCTTCACTGTGAGGGTGGTGAGGCACTGGAATATGTTTTCCAGGGAGGTGATAGATGCCCCCTTGCTGAAGGTATTCAAGGTTGGGTTAGATGAGGTCTTGAGCAGCCTGGTCTAGTGAGAGGTGTCCCTGACCATGGCAAGGGAGGTGGAACTTGATGATCTTTAAGGTCCCTTCCAAACCAAACCATTCTATGATCTCCTAGCTAACTAGGACTGAATTGCTCAACCACCTTCAAATTCATGAAGCTTGGATGTCACAAAATCTGATATTCTCTTGAAATATCTATGCCTTTGCAAAGGAGTAGAGACAAATAATTTCCTCACTTTCACCTTTTTGAACCTTTCTTCAGTGCAGGTCTACCTCTGCTTTTCAGGGCTTGTACAGCAATGTCCAGCATTGAATCACTTTTTTTTCTTCCCTGGAAGTTTCTCTCACTCTTGTTTTGGTTTTGGTTTTTTGGTTGGTTTTTTTCTTTACACTATGCCAATATGTATATGCATAGGTAATCAGAGAGCACAGAGGGCCTAGCACTTAAATAGGGGCAGCACAGGGATAAACTGTATCTAGCTCTGGAACGCTTGCTTCCAAAATAGTGGAGGGAAAATTAAAAATAATTTTAAAAAAATTTAAATCTCAGCAAAGATTTAAAGAAATGAAGCAACAGCTTAAATCTGCTCTTAAAATGAGAGATTTAAGGTAGCCTAAGTTCTCTGTGAGAAGACTACATGTCACTTTGATCGTTGGTTGCAGTATTCATGTGGGGGGAAGATTTCTTCTAAGAGAATTCAGGTTGCACTTAACAGAATTTATGGTCTGGCATCAGAGATGATATTATTTTTACATATTGCAGCTACTATAGAAGCAGAAGCCTATTTCAGCACTGCAAATCAACAGGTCCCTTTCTCTCTCTCCCACAGAGTTAAATATTAGGGTAGGGGTTACCTATGGAGACACCAAGTTATAAACTAACCTGTCTTTGCAGTGTAACGTTGAAGAATTTTATAATTTCACTGAAGCACTTGGGAAGGAATATTTTTTATTCTAATAAAAGAAAGGGAGAAAAAAAAACTACTGTTAGTGAGAGGTGAATTGAGTGCTTAACACTTGTTTCAGTTTACAGGTCGATTTTAATTTTGTGTTAGGGATTACAGAGAAATCTGTCAATAAGACAATAGAACAAAAAACATCTGAAGGCAGTAGAAAAGTAACTGTACTATATAGCATAAAAGTTCCTGTGTAAATTATAATATTGAAAACAAAATAAGCTTATATATTTTTCAAACAGAGTATCTAGTTTTCCATACTCTCAGAGGCATCATATTTCTGGCTGGTTCAAGCACATGACTTCCAGATGTCATACAGAAACCAGAAAAGGCAATTCCAGGTGTACAGAACAGCTACATAAGATCTGACATTTAATTGCAAAAGTACAAGTTTTGCTCTAAAAAACCCCAAAAACCCAAAAACCCCCCAAAAAAAAAAAAAAAAAACAAAAACCCACACACAAGGCAAACAAAAGCACTTGGGAGTTAGTATAACTTTATAATGCTTCACATATTACTCTAAAACCATCTTCACTGAGGCAGCTATCATAAGACATTTTCATTACATACACAATGACAGGACCAGTTAGCTGGCAGTTGAGTTCCTCTGCCTGGTCTGGACCCTCCAACGTTTTGGGAGCGGGGAGCACTTGCAAGCAGAGACTGAAACATCTCACCACAACTAAGCATGCTGTCACTCACAGTCCCTTTGTGTGCCCCCAGGAAGTTGACAGGAGTAGTAATGTTCTCTTCTAAGTCCCTGTTAGTAATTGTTCCCAAATAAATTAACTGTAGTGCACATTACTAGAGTTCTTAAACAAAGTAGGCATTTAATATCTATTCGTGCCCTAAGACAGGAATAGTACAGAGAGTAACAGGTGGTATTAAATCAGAGTTCATTAGGAATTCTTTTAGCAATAAGGCATAAATCTGTTGTACTTCTACCATACCTTAAGAACTGAAAGATCTAAACTACTATTGGAGTACACTGACATATTAATTATATTAACATTTAAATCTCAGTGACTTAATAAAAAATGCATTTGTGTTGCATTACATTATTTTAGAGAGGAGATGTTAGAAGGGATGATTTGAAACCACGGTATGATGCCAACTTCAAAAACTGGTCATTTTGGGAGGATTTATACTGCTGGAGATCCCTAGTAAGACAATGCAAAAGTCCTGAGAAGAATAGCACTCAGAGGATGATTGAAGTATAAGCTGTAATTGATTTACAGAGCATTAATCATATAAGAGAAGTCTGATAGCTTTCTAGTTAAAAATTAAGAATTTTAAAGGAATCAATCAAATGAAATATAAGCTTTCCAGGGTATTTCCTGAAACCATATTTTAAAACACAATTCCATTGAGATACCTATCTCTTATGAGTTTGTTCCTTAAGAAAATAAAAGGTTATAAAAATTCTAAGTAAATATTCATATTGCGATCACACTGTTATTTGAATAGTGATATTCATTCCCTCTTTAAAAAGATTGAGAATTGCAGATGAAAACTGTTTAAGTAACATTTTCTTCCCAGATTCTGAACATTTCATTTCTAACATGTCCTGAAAATCGTAAGAATTTCCATGAAATATGGTTCCATTCAATGTAATATCAGGTTTCAAAACTTTTTATTATGAACATTGTGTTTGAGGTCATTGTCAAGATGCAGTCTGTTTGGCTTAAAGATGTAACAACAACCAAACAATAGAGCTGATGACAATTGAGGGAATAAATCTTAATTCCAATTGCCTATTTTTCTTCAAATAGCCTTAATGCAGCTTTTTCTTCCTAATCAAAGAAAAAAAAAAACCCTCATTCTTAATATATTAGAATATGTCCTCTATTTTAAAAAACAAGAAAAGTCAAGACAGGGAATTTAAAGAGACTGTATGAAGGATAAGTATAAAAGCAGTATTTTTTAAAGAACTTGGGAAGGAGTTAGAGTACATTTTATTAAAGTGAGCTTACAATTTATATCTGAAGATTCTCTATCATGCATATCCTAGCAAGTTTCATAGCTACCAAGTAACTAAACCACAAGTTTTGATATGCTGCAGGAATAAAGCTATTACCAAGGCAACAAAACACAATATGGTGTTTACTGTACTTTGTCTATTAAACTGACGCATTTGCTTAAAAAATTTACATTTACCAACCTAATATGAGATCTGTATTTTAAAGAGGATATTTTCCTTCCTGTTTCCTTGACTGTCCAAATCATTCCAGCTACAGTACATACATAATTACATTTGTATACAGGGGTAAAAATGCAACAACTTAAACACAGTATCTGATGAAAAAAAAGGGTTCATGGAACGTCACTAAAAACAATTTCCACTCAAGCAAAGGACACAGTAATATCCAGGTAAACTGAATCGCCTACATACTTCTTTTAATTAGTAGAAAGCCACTAGAAAAACTGTTAGTTCTGATTCTAAGGTCTTGTATATAAAACTAGTCTATTACATAAATAAAAACAATTATTTAAAAAGCAGAATTTACCTTTTTTTTTTTTTTTAATCTCTGTTATTTAATGTATGTTTTAGTAGATTTATATGTTAGTACTGTTTGGCATCAGTGGCAACAGGCCTGGAATTGCCCTCTACTCAAGTATCACAGGCATTCGTAGAGTAGTAAAAACTGTGAAAACTTCAAGTAAAATAAAACATGGAAATGAAACCCATGAACATTTGAGCAGTTGCTCATCTGAATTTATGGACCAAGGAGGTGGTTTGTTTGTTTTTAAGGAAGGTTGATCAAAATAGAGTTGGATATTCCTGACACAATTCCCTTTACAGTCTACCCCTCTGATAAACTTTTCTTGAGCATATTCTGCTAACTAGCTGTTTGCTAGATGAAACTGTTACTCGTCAAGCTGCCTAAAGACAACTACTCATGAGACAAACTAAGTGTTGCCAATGACACAAACATAAACTAACTTCTTTGAAGGTAATTTTAATGCCATACAATCTTTATTTTTAAAGTTTGTAACTGATACTTGTCATTGATATTCAAATTAGGCAGTGTGTAATAGCAGAAATTTTCCTCCTACCAGAAGCTCTTCAATTCCTCAGCATTAAAACCTGTGGTTTGGTTGGAAGAGACTGGAGGAGGGAATATAGTTACACTGGTGATCACACCTGAGTCACCAGGCTCATTAGCTGGATTAAAATGAACCTACAGTAATTACATTGATAGATGCCACATAGAAGAAGGTGTATATGTAGATTCCATTTACTGCTGTGGTTCTTGTTTGTTTTGCTTTGTTTTTGTTTAAAATTGACTGCTTTGCCCCCTCCCTGGAAGAGTTCAAGGCCAGGTTGAATGGGGCTTTGGGCAACCTGGTCTAGTGGAGTTTCCCATGGCAGAGGGGTTGGGACTAGGTGATATTTGTGGTCCTTTCCAGTCTAAACCATTTTATGGTTCTTAGGTTTAATAGAAGGTCTACAGACTCATGCAATCTATCAAAGTACAGTAGCAGAAACTACTTCACCAAGTGGAATAATTTTAAAAAGTAACTTATTTTTACTGGGATTAAACACCTCCAGTTTCCAAACTAGAGGTGAGGGTCAACAGCTGATAGAGCAATAAGAATTGAAAATGCACTAACGTTTTCCATGTTGTTTGAGGAGGTGTTAAAAAATACTTTAATGAATAGGTGTTACCTTAACTGATCCCTTTTACTATGTGAGGGAAATTGCACTGCTACTGATAATCCATACTAATGTTAAACCATCATAAAACTGTTTTAAAAAAAATCAATTACAATCTGTAACAGAAAATGCTTTGATGTGACAAAAATTT